>JASWHV010000003.1:124517484-126917484 GCA_030760725.1 Neostapfia colusana
TTTACTTCCAAAAACTCGAAAGTAGGAGATATTGGGTTTGTTACCGGTTAGGAGCTCGTATGAGGTTTTCTTCAAAAAGTCGATGGAGGTAGAGGCGGTTTGTAGCATGACAAGCGGTGTTGACTGCCTCCGTCCAAAATCGATCCGAGGTCTTGTATTCATCGAGCATGGTTCTTGCCATCTCTATGAGTGTTCGGTTCTTCCTTTCAACCACCCCATTTTGTTCGGGAGTATAAGGGGCTGAAAAACTCATGTTTGATGCCCTCTTCATCCAAAAAATCTTCTACTTGAGTGTTCTTGAATTCAGAACCGTTGTCACTCCTTATCTTTTTGGTTTTTTAAGGAAAACTCGTTTTGAGCTCTCCTCAAGAACTTCTTGAGGATACCTTGAGTTTCTCCCTTATCATGCAAGAAAAATACCCAAGTGAAACGAGAATAATCATCAACAATTACAAGGACCATACTTGTTTACTGCCAATGCTTATATAGGTGACAGGGCCGAAGAGATCCATGTGAAGCATTTACAATGGTCTTGTTGTCGACATCACATTCTTGGTGGGATGAGCTGTTCCAATTTGCTTTCCTGCTTGGCACGCACTACATGGTCTATCCTTTTCAAAAAACAACATCTTTTAGTCCACGGATGTGATCTCCCTTTAGAAGTTTTTTGTAAGTTCGTCATTCCAACATGGGCTAGTCTTCTATGCCACAACCATCCCATGTTGGTTTTTGCTATTAAGCATGTGTCAAGCTGATCTTTATCTTTGGAAAAATCCACCAAGTAAAGCTTTCCCTTTAAACACACCCTTAAAGGCAATTGAGTTATCACTTCTTCTAGAGACGGTCACATCCTCGTTAGTAAACAAGCAATTATAACCTTTCTCACGTAGTTGAGATATGGGACAATAGGTTATAATCCAGTGATTCAACGTGTAGAACATGTGAAAGAAAGTATTGAGAAGAGATTGCAATCTTACCAATACCGAGTAACCTTCCTTGGCTGTTGTCACCAAAATAGATGCCTTCATTTGGATCATCATTTTCTTCATACTCAAACAAACATTTTTCTCTCTCCGGTCATATGATTAGTGCACCCACTATCTAGCACCCATTTAATGCCACCGGAGGAGTAGGCCTGCAAAAACAATTTAAACTTTGCTCTTAGGTACCCAAACTTGGTTGGGTCCGTTGAGGTTAGTTACTAGGTATTTGGGCACCCACACACAAGTTTTTTGGACTATTGTGGAGTGGCCCAACATATTTTGCATAAACTTTACCATACTTGCTTTTCATAAGAGCATAAGATGCATCGAAATTATGAAATACTACAGATTTTACATTTTTGGTAATTTCATGTGAGGTAGATGCAAGGTTGTCACTTTTGTCTTGACTTGAGTTTTTCTTTCACGAAGGCTACGCATTTGCTATTGTTTTTTAAGGATTCTAGCATTTTGCTTTCCTCCCCTAGTATAACCAAGTCCATCTTTGATGAAGGGAGATCTTGTGATTGAGTATGCACTACGTGCATATTTGATTTTTTTCCTTATCAAAGATCTCACTCTTGTGTGTATTCTTGCTTTGTACCTCTTTGAGCTCATTTTTTTAAGTTTAATACAATGCTAGCACATTTACAAGTTTTAGTGTTGGATTCTATATTTGTTTGAGAGAGAGTTTTTGGAGGATGAATTAGTTGAGACACTTGACTTAAGTGAGTCAAGTTGTGCTTCAAGATTCTTGTGAGCTTTGGTTAAACTTACAAGTTCATCTTGAAGTGCTACATTCTCACTTTTAAGCTGAACGCAAGTCTCCTTGCTAATGGCAAGTTCGCTTTCAAGTGTTTCTACTCTTTTCTCTCTCAAGTTCAAGGAGTTTCTCAATCTCAAGGTTTCTTTCCTTTTCAAGGATAAGCAATTCTTCTTGTTGATTGAGAAGCTCTTCTTGTTCAAATATTTTCATCCGATAACATTTTCATTTTAGCTATAGCCTTTTTGTTTAATCCTCTAAACATAAATTCGTTTTCACTACTACTATCAAAGTCACTATCATCTTCAATATGTAACTTAGAAGGTTTAGACATTACCTTGCGCTTTCCTTTGCCATGAGGCATGTGTGACTTCGGCTCTTCCAATCACCCTTGTTTGGTAAGAGTGATTTCTTCATGGTTGGCCTCTTGATGGCTACGGTTGCCACTTTTTCTTCATCTTCGGAGGAGGATTCTTCGTTTGAGTCCCATTCTTCTCCGATGTGGGCTTGTCCATACGTCTTCTTCTTTGTGAAGAATTTCTTATCTTGAGGCTTCTCATCCTTCTTCTTTCTCTTGTCATCTTCCTTGCTATGGGGGCAGTTCACAATGAAATGCCCATGTTCTCCACAGTTGTAGAAAGTCTTCTTTGTTCTTGACTTGCCCTTGTCTTTGCTCTTGTTTCTCATAGTGATGGCTTCTCCTTCTCCTCATCAACCTTTTGAATCTTTTGATGAAGAACGCTATTTCTTCATCATCCATGTCCGTCTCTCATCATCACTTTCTTCATCTTCACTTGTGAGTTGTGTTTCTTTTGCCTTGGACTTGGATGTGGCCTTGAGAGCAATGCCCTTCTTCTTGTATGAAGTGATCTTGGCTAGATCATTGACGTGTTGGGCTTCCTTTTCCATCATCTCGTGGTTAATGATCTTCCCTAGCACTTCATCCGGAGTCATCAAGTGAAAGTTTGGACTTTCCCGGATTAAGGTGCATAGGGTCACATTGCGAGGCATAAATGCTCTTATCATTCTTTTGACCACCTCATGGTCATTCCATTTCTTGCATCCATACGCCCGACTCTTGTTGATAAGAGTTTTGAGTCGGTTGTACATTTCTTGAGGTGTTTTCGCCTTCTTCCATGGCGAACCTTCCAAGCTCTCCTTCTACCATCTCAATCTTAGCTTCCCTCACGGATCGATTTCCTTCATGTGCGATCTTGAGGGTGTCCCAAATATCTTTGGCGAGCTCCAACCCATCTACCTTGTTAAATTATTCAATGCTTAGAGATGAGTTGAGCACGGCTGCTGCTTGTGCATTGCGATAGATTTATTGTTCTTGTTCTAGGGTGAGTTCATCCTCGTCTTCGGGGATATCTATACCTGTACATACCACATGCCAAAGACTTGGGTTCAAGGAAATTAGATGCAACTTCATGTTGTGTTTCCACATTGTATAGTTAGTTCCATCAAAGTGAGGTGGTTTGCCTAGAGGAATTGATAAATAACTAGAATGAGAATTTAGTCGTTCATAGTTAAAAGGATATCGCGAGTAGTCTTGTTGACTACTCTTGAGTTTCTTCTCCAACTTCTCTTTCTTTTTCTTTTTAGCCTCCTCCTTCTTCTTTTTGAGGAGTGCCATGAGACGAAGAACTTCTTCATCTTCTTCTGAGCTTGAAACGTCTTGTGGAGGAGTAACCGCTGGGGGCGGGTTAGAAACTTGTTCTTCAAAGTTGCTCGTACTTGCTCCTTTTCTCTTGTTGAGATCAATTTTGGCTACCGACCTTGTCCCCCATCTCCTCTCCAAGCGGTTAAGCTTTGTGGAGAGTTAGGCTCTGATACCAATTAAAAGTTGCCTAGAGGGGGGTGAATAGGCTAATAAAACCTGAGATTATAGAAAACAGCGGATAAAACCTGAAGCAGGCCGGACTAGTCCGGTCTGAGGTCGGACTAGTCCGGTCTAAGTATAAATTTACGTTTTAGGTTTTCCTTTTGAGTTTGTTTGAGCGGAAAATATATGGTAGTCAAATGATATCACTAATTAGTTGAGAATGATTAGATTGCGAAATAGTAGAACAATTTGTGGGCATTAACACAATGAAAGCTTAACAAGTAATTCTAGTGAGCAAGTGAGATAATAGAGGAACCAAGAGACACGATTTATCCCGAGGTTCGATTCCACACAGGAATCTACGTCCTCGTTGAGGAGTCCACCAAGGACCGGGTCTTTTCCAACCCTTCCCTCACCGAGCGATCACCAAGATCAAGCTCGGGCT
Organism: Neostapfia colusana; assembly: GCA_030760725.1. Lineage (NCBI taxonomy): Eukaryota > Viridiplantae > Streptophyta > Magnoliopsida > Poales > Poaceae > Neostapfia > Neostapfia colusana. Next base: position 124,521,498 of record JASWHV010000003.1, read on the forward strand.
CTCTCACTATCAATCAAATGTGAATACAATGCTCTTAGGGGCTACTCACACCTTGAGGCTCCCTACACCAACCAAGTAGTTCTAGAATTCAAAGTACAACTGTTAAGAACTCAAAATAACAGTTAGAGTGCAAGGGAATCAAACCGAGAGCTCAAACGTCGATCACCACGTCTTTCCTCTCACAAAACCACTAACTTTTTAAGATCCAATCTTAGGGGTCTAGAAGGTGAAGAAAGAGGCTTAGAAGAGCTCTAGGAATGAGTTTTCAACGCTTAGGTTGTTGTCTAACTCATTCTCAGCCGGGGGGGGTCTCCTTTTATAGAAATCCCGACATTTAGCTATTACCAACTAAAGTCCGGACTAGTCCGGGTCCCAACCCCGGACTAGTCCGTTCTTGAGGGACCACTCACGTCACAAGGCTACCAACTAAAGTTTAGTGACGGTTGGACTCAAATGGTCATGAAACCACGGACTAGTACGGCCAAGAGCGGACTAGTCCGATCTCAGTCAGGAACCTTTGTTCCGTATGAGAACGGACTAGTCTGGTAAGGGCGGACTAGTCTGGTCTTACTAGACTTAGTCTAAAAAACTCTCTAAACTAGAGCTGCGGACTAGTCCAGCCAACTTCGGACTAGTCCGAGCTCACACAGGAACCTTTGTTCCGTCCTAATTCGGACTAGTCCGTCCTGTGGAGCGGACTAGTCCGATGGCACTCAGAGACTTCTTCTCCGGACTTAAGCGGCTTAGTCCGCTTAGCGGACTAGTCCGGCCTCTCGGGCGGACTAGTCCGGCCTTCTGAGACTTAATCTCATAACGGCTCAGACTCACGCAACAACGGACTAGCCCGGCCTCGAACGGACAAGTCCGAACTGACTCAGAGACTCTTTATCCGTTCCAAAACGGATTAGTCCGGGTCCGAACGGACTAGTCCGGCCTATGGTCCAGACAAGTCCGGTCTCCCCTTTTTCTTCATATCTATGACTACTTCGTCTCATGATTCTAACTTTCTACCCTTCGTTTGAGCTCTCTCATGATTCTCAAGCACTCTAAAAGAGAAGACCCTGTACACAACTTGAAAATGTGAAAATTAATAGAAAATTCTATTTTCTACTCTTTCAAGTCTTCTTCTTTTCCTTTTGCTTCTTGAGAGACTCCATATCCATTTCTTTGATAAACACCTGTGCTCATACTCATTAGAAACTTATTAGTATCTTAATTGTTGTCATCAATTGACCAAAACCTACGGGGATTACCTAGATGCACTTTCAAGACCGTGTATAGGACACTCAAAGCTTTGGGGCCACCTGTCGGGCCCCAAGCCTCATTGTAATCACCCCGGCCTTGAACTATAAAAGGACCAGGGTGACCACCCTGCAAAGGGTCTCGAATCCCCGCACTCCAGATCACACTACGCACACGGGCTCAGGCAAAAGAAATAGAGCAAGCTCACCCGTGGATGTAGGGTATTACGCTCCGGCAGCCCAAACCACGTAAATTCCTGTGTTCATCCACTCACTTGAGCCCAGGTCGCGAAGGGTTCCAAGCCCCCTCTGAAAAAAAAAACCTCGCGGGCTGCTTCCGAGCAGGCCGGACGGAGTGTCCTAGCTCACACTCCAACATTTGGCACGCCAGGTAGGGGGCTTTACGCTCTCTCCTCGCGACCATGGTGAATATCACTTCTCATGGCGAGCCTCCTCGCCCAAATCGCCATCGTCTCCATGCGGGAGATGATGAGTTCACCCCCCCCCCCCCCCCCCCCCCCGCGCAGGTCTGGCCAAGACGGAAGCAAAGCGGTCGGCGCACTCTGTGTGATGTACGGGGGTTCTTCCGAAGTCTCGTCCAGACGAGCCACCAAGACCCTCCGTCGAGCAGCGGCGGCCGCCACTCCAGTCCCAGGGCCGGCGCCACATCGCAAATGGATGGAGACGTCGATCATCTTCGAGGCCTCCAACTGCCCCAAGAACATGGCAGGCGCCGGGCAGCTGCCTCTCTTCATCGCCTCGATCATCTCCAACGTGAAGCTATACCACGTGTTGATCGATGGCGGGGCGGCCATTAGCTTATCAGTCTCGCAGCTTTTCAAGAAGCTGCAAATCCCTGTGTTCCAGCTTACCCCCTCGAGACCATTCTCGGGGGTAGGTTGGGATCCCATCTTCCCATGCGGTAGTATCTCCCTCCCGGTGACATTCGGGACACCTGAGAACTACCGTATGGAGATCGTCGTCTTCGACGTCGTGGAGGTCAGCCTCCCCTTCAATGCCATAATCGGCAGACCATCTCTGTACCGGTTCATGGCAGTGGCTCACTACGGCTACTTGGTCTTGAAGATGCCAACTCCGAGTGGTGTCCTCAAGATCCGGTCACGTGGAAGCTAGCTGGACGCCTCCAAGCATGTGTCGGCGAGGGACGACATCTGCTCCCCGTGTGCAGCCCTTGGACGGTGAAGATGTACCAGTCAAGGTCGTCCAATTCGGTCCTAATGTCGCCCAGACCACCCGAATCGCCGGGGGCCTGGGAGGCAAATAGGAAGACGCGCTCGTCACCTTCCTCTTGGCCAATGTCGATGTGTTTGCCTGGCAACCGTCGGAAATGCCCGGGATCCCCCGGGAGGTAATTGAGCACCAACTGAAGATCCACCCCGATGCCAGGTCGGTCCAACAGAAGCCTCGGAAGCAATCTGTCGAGCGACAAGAATTCTTCCGTGAATAAATCAAGAAGCTGCTCGATGCTGGCTTCATCCGAGAGGTCCACCATCCACAATGGTTGGCCGACCCTGTTGTCGTCCCAAAGACAAGATATCTGGAGGTGCACAAACTGCTCTATGCAGTCCTCGTTGCATCAAGGAAGTTGTGCCATTACTTCTAGGCTCACAAGATCTCGGTGGTTACCTCGTACCCGTTGAGGACCGTCCTCCACAGCCCAAACGCCACTGGAAACATAGCTAAATGGGTTGCGGAGTTGGCGGAGTTTGAGCTGGACTTCTTACCGCGCCATGCGGTGAAAATCCAGGCGTTAGCTGACTTCGTGGCAGAGTGGACTCCACCACCATGCTAGCCAGGGGCCAGGACATCGGTGAACCAGAGATCAGAGCTCCAGTCTTCACTACACCCTACTGGACTCTCTTCTTCGATGGCTCCTTGTGAAAGCAAGGTGCCGGAGCGGGGGTTCTGCTCATTACACCGACCGGAGAGCCGTTCAAATACGTGGTGCAACTTGACTTCAAGGCAACCAACAACATGGCGGACTATGAGGCTCTCATCTTCGGGTTAAAAACCGTGCTATCCCTTGGTGTCCAGCAGTTGTTGGTCAAGGGTGATTCTCAGCAGATTATCAAGCAAGTCAAGGGAGAGTGTAGCTGCAACGACCTACAGCTTGCATCTTATCTCCTCCAAGTACAGAAGTTGTTGGAGGACTTCTTATCCTTGGACTTGTGCCATGTTCCCCGCGCCAATAACACAATAGCCGACGACCTATCAACGAAGGCATCCACATGGTATGCGGAGTTGTACATTGCAAGAATCTTATGCTTGCACGGAGTACCCAAGACCATAATCTCAGATACGGGGCCATTGTTTGTGGCTCATTTTTGGGAGCAGTTGCACGCTGCTTTGGGTACCAAACTGTTTAGAAGCTCCACCTATCACCCTCAGACCGATTGCAGCTCAGAAGATTGACAAAGGCATGGCACATCTCCCGAAACGGATAGACAGCAGTGATATCAAATGTTTCCGAAAGGATGATGAGGGGACGCTATGGTTCAATGACCGTATCGTCGTACCCCGGAATATGGAGCTGAGAAAGAAGATCCTTGATGAAGCTCATTTGTCTAAGTTCTCCATTCATCCGGTCAGCAACAAAATGTACCAAGATTTGAAGAGTAAATTTTGGTGGACACGGATGAAGCGGAAATTGCAAAGTACGTATCTGAGTATGATACGTGTAGACGAGTGAAGGAGGATCACATGCGAAAATCAGGCCTGTTGCAACCCCTGAAAATTCCAGCATGGAAATGGGAAGATGTGAGCATGGATTTCATTATGGGATTACCCATGACTTTTAACAAGCATGATTCCATTTGGGTAATCGTTAACTGGTTAACCAAGTCGGCTTACTTTATTCCCGTGCATACACATTTCCATGCTAGCAGGTATGCAGAGTTGTACATTGCAAGAATCTTATGCTTGAACGGAGTACCCAAGATCATAATATCAGATCGAGGGCATCGTTCGTAGCTCGTTTATGGGAGCAGTTACATGCTGCTTTGGGTACCAAACTGATTAGAAGCTCCGCCTATCACCCTCATACCGATGGGCAAACTGAAAGGGTGAATCAAGTGTTAGAAGACATGTTGAGAGCGTGTGCCATCTACCACGGTAGAAATTAGGATGATCATCTACCGTTGGCAGAATTCTCGTATAACAATGGCTATCAAGCGAGTATCAAGATGGCACCATATGAGGTTCTCTACAGTCACAAATGCCGCACCCCATTGAACTGGTGCGAGTCCGGTGAAAGGGTCACGTTTGGGATTGATTTAGTGAACGACGCCGAAGAGCGCGTTCAGATGATTCAAGCAAACTTGAAGGCCGCCCAATCCCGACAGAAGAGTTACGCTGATAAGAGGCGTAGGCCGCTGCACTTCAACATCGGGGAACACGTGTACCTCCTTGTATCTCCGATGAAAAGCGTGCACCGATTCAGCGTGAAGGGGAAACTCGCTCCCCGATTTATTGGACCCTATGCCATCACCGAGAAGTGCGGACCAGTGGCGTATAGACTGGAACTACCGGCATCTCTCGCTGGTGTTCACGACGTTTTCCATGTCTCACAACTTCGGAAATGTCTGAAGTATACGGCTACTGTTCCCACCGATGACATTGGCGAGTTGCAACCGGATTTGACTTATGATGAGTATCCGGTGGAGATTATTGATGAGAAAGCTCAGACCACGGGTAACCGAATGTTGTGGTTCTATAAGATATTGTGGAGCAACCACACCATTGAGGAAGCTACGTGGGAGAGCAAAGATTTCCTTCGCTCAAACTACCCAGATTTCGTGGTGTCTCATCACGGGTAATTCCTCTTACATCTTCGTCTCTTATTTTATAATCTCCGGACGAGATTCTTTTAAGGGGGAGGGATGTAAAAGCCCAAGAGTTTACTTGCTAGAGTGTTCATCACATCACAACACCACAACTCATTTTGTGGAAGCCTCATGAACATTTATGAAGAGCAAGTAAACACCATCAAGGGGTTGATTAGAGGAAGAACTCACAAATCAAAAAGTCGGACCTCACACATAGAAACATGAGAGGCTGAGCTCACCATTACGCCCTAAACATTCTTAGGACGGCTCATGCCAAGTTTCATGCAAGTTCAAACTCTTTGGAGGCACTTTTGGATACACTTGCAAAAGGGGCTATTTGAATTCAAATTCAAATTTCAACTACTTTCATCACTTAGATTCAAAAGTTGACTTCATATTCAAAATCAGCACATTTTTCTGAGTTAGTCCACCAATTTTCATCCTCATTGGAGTTCATATTGTTGAGAGCTATATTTGGATTAATTCAAAACTGAATTTGAATTTTCAAATTCAAATGTGAATCAAATTTAGCCAAACCAACTTCAATTTGAGGAAATCAAATTCAACTCATGATTTGGTGATGAAGTCTATACTTCAATTTTTGAGTAGCTGAGATATTTGCAACAAAGAAATGGAAAAGAGAGAAGGGGAGAGAGGGCCCACATGTCAGTCTCATCAGCTGAGGGAACCGCCGCTGTTCTTCGGGCTGTTGCCGAGAGCGCGCCAGCGCGTTGCCCCCTTACCCCGCTGAACCCACGCGCGTGCCAGCGCTTGTTCCCGATCAACTCTCGCTCTCTCCTATCGCCCACGTACGCTGCACAGTCGAAGCTTCCTCTCTCCCGGCTCGTGCCGCTCTGTTCAGCTCCCTTGCGCGAGGAAGCCACCGACGACCGTGCCTCTGATCTTCCATCAAACACCGGCGCCGATCACCGGTCGCTCAAGTGCTATACAGCAAAAAGGAGCGCCAATATGTGCTCTAGCTACTGCCCGTGCTACACCAGAGCTTCGGCGCTCTGTTGCTTGCAATTCAGCCGTCGCCGCCGAGGACCGGGAAGAAACAAGGGGAACCTTGCTTCAGCTCACCGTCGACAGCCCCTTACGGCCACCCTCTCCTTCAACTCACTACACAAGATGGTGTGTGGGGAGCCCTAGATGGTGTAGCTGCAAACCGTTCGTCAAACGATCCACCGTGTAGCGGGAATTTTAGAAACTTCCGAACCCTAGTGCAAAGTACCGAGCTGGGCCGAACCCAAAAATTTGAGTTACACGTTTAACCACTGATCAAGCTATCTTGCAAGTAGATTCTACACATCCTAGCGTCCCTCCTCGAGGAAGAATCGAGTATAACCATCAAGAAATGACCGAGTTCCAGCCATCTTCACAGCCGCCGGTGCCAAAATGTCTCGGGTCACCGTCGAGAGTGGGGTTGCAAGCGTTTTTAGCTTCCGAGGCTGCTCATTTCGGGTTCCTCGTGATCCACTGGTGCTCCATGAGCAAACCGTGACCCTTATTGTGCCTCATAGCATGAGAACCGCATTTCCGGAACCCTAGCCACCGCGGTTGCCGTCGCACGGACGTTTTTGGTCACCGCCGGCGAGCTCCGACCCCCCGAGACGAGTTCAACGTCGAGAGTTAGGACTAGGCGGCCAATTTCAGCCCTGAGGACGGCCGGGAAATCACTTACGGTGATCCTCGCCGGAGTGCGCTGCCGCCGAATTCTCTGGCGCGAGGGAGAAGAAACAGCCGCGTTGTGGGGCCCGCTGTTAGAGTTTCAAACATTTTCAAGAATTTCATATTTCAATTCAAACTTCAAATGCCCATAACTTTTGCTAGGATCGTCCAAATTGAGTGAACCATATTTTTTTGGATTCAGCTACACGATTACTATTCAGAAAAATAAGTTTCACTTCATGAAACTTATTATTTTTTAAAATTAATTCCCTAAAATTTAAACTCTGGGGAATTTTATCTAGAGAATTACTTTATGGTAAATTCTGAAATTTGGCTAGGATGTTCATTTGAAAATCCTTGAGTCTCATAAAAATTTTTGGATCCATCCGAGTTTCTTTAGTTCCCCTAATGGTGTGATTAATTGATCTGCCCTGAGAAAATAGAAAAATGTACAGAAACATTTTCAGAATTTTCTTAAATCTTGATTAGGGCATAACTTTCTCTAGGATTCTTCAAATTACATGAAACCAACTCCATTAGAACCATATTAAACTCTATTTTCCAGAAAGTAATGGTTTGATCCATGAAAATTCCTGGAAATCCTTTGAGCAGAGCCCAATTGGGCTTTGATTCAAATGAAACTTGGTCAAGTCTCTGGTTAGGTTCTCACCAAGTCACAGTAAAAATTTCAGAGCCAAATGGGATGTCTAGCTAGAGTTATGGTCTTTATATACTAAATTCAACATATTTGCATTTAAATTGACATATCGTTAAATTGCTTACGTGTAGTCACTGAACGCGAGGAGACCCCGGAGATACTTGACTTCATACCTCGGGGGGAGACATTAACTCCTGACCAGCAGCAACAAGTCAATCCCTGGTTTGCATTTAACAAATTTTATAAAGTTTTGCTTTATATTCACTTAGCGTGAAGTATGTGTGTGCATTAGGTGTAGGATGGATGAAACCCCAAATGCATAGCCAGGTTATCTCCAAAAGGAGAGAGGGTAGTGTCTAAGTCGTCGAGTAGATCATGCTTTTCTTAATGTTAATAGACTTCGGTATAAGTCGAGTACTTGGAATCTACTCGGGAGTATAGGGTTGTCACACGGGATGGGTTCGAGATGTGAGACAACTTTAGCAAGAAAAATGAGACTAGGCAGGGACTAGGACGCAGCAAGAGTAAGTCTTGTGTGCGTATCCACGTCCATGTCAGTTGAGGACCGACCCGTGTGCAGCCCACGCTGATCAAGTTTGAATATACCGAAGGCATATCAGATATATATGGGGTCCGATAAACTGATGTAATCTATACCTTCGGGCGTCGACGCATAACGCACCGATTTATAGGTGTAGGTTGAGGGCAGCAAGGTGGAAATCCGCTAACGGGCATAGATAGATGCTCCGTGTAGGGAACCTCCTTTTCATTTGGGTGCGACCGGTTCGATGTTTGGGCTGTTTGGTGAAAGGTTGTTCTGTACGACATTGAGTGAGCGTGTTGTGCAACTCCACGGATGAGCGTATGTACGTACTCTTCGGGTCTCCCTACAGGTGTGTATCGAGTCGATTCGCCGTCCCTCACGGTAATGAGTACACTTGGTCACTGAGTCATGACGTAGGTTAACATATGGAATGTTATGATTCAATATTGCTGATATGAATAACATGTTTTGTTACATGTGTGCCACCAAATATTGGTCATTAAATTTCAGATTTGTGAACCCTTGTGGCTAAAAGATGAATTAAGGATGAACTTGTATGCATGTCCGTTTGCTGCAAATTATCATCCTATATTCAAGTATGACCTGCATGTAGAGTTTCATGTGTAGGAGAGTCGGTTAAGACTTGCTGAGCCATCGTGCTCACGGTTGCTGCTATAAGTGTTTGCAGGTGAGGAGTACCCCACGGACTCAGAGAAAGAGTCCACCGGCAAGGGCTACCCTTCGTCGGGAACTATGGCTGAGTGGGAGCCGTACACGCCGCGCTGAGGCCGAGTGGAGCTAGTGTGGGTTGTCCGTAGGGCCGGGCAACCAACTTTTGCTAGTTAGGTGTTGGCGTGAGTTGTATGAAAACCTTCCGCTGTAGTAGACTCTGTAGAGGAGCTGTAATTGAAGAGTGTACTACTTTTGTACATATTCAACATGTTTTCAATATAATACAATGGTTTCCTTATGATGTGTGCTGTCGGGTGTCGCATCGTGCGGCACCACCCTCTGAGACCCTGGGATGTATGGATTTCGGTCCGTCACAGATCCTGCCCTCATGGCCCTTCGCTGTGTGGGGGCTGGACATCCTAGGACCATTCCCCATATCTGTCGGAGGGTACCGGTACCTCTACATCGCCGTAGAGAAGTTCACCAAGTGGTCGGAAGCTACCCCTGTAGTAACCATCAACAAGCAGTCAGCAGTTAAGTTCATCAAGTCAATTGTTTGCTAGTTCGGGGTCCCGCACAAAATCATCACTGACAATGGAACCCGGTTCACTAGTGCAGTATTCTAAGACTGTTGTGAAGACCTCGGCATCCAAGTTTGCTATTCTTCCGTTGCTCACCCAGAGAGTAATGGTCAAGCTGAAAGAGCAAACGCCAAGATTCTTAGGGGACTCAAGACGCGCACCTACAACAGCTTGAAAAAGCACGGTGCCAATTGGGTTGAAAAGCTTCCGTGCATATTGTGGGCTAGCCGGACGTCCCTCAATCGCTCGACAGGGGAAACACCCTTCTTCTTGGTGTATGGGGCTCAGGCCGTCCTCCCCCCCCTCCCCAGAAATCACCATGGGCTCATCTCGTGTACGAGCGTACGACGGAGCCACGCAGGACCATCTCCGGCGTGAAGATATCGACCTTGTCGATGGGCGAAGGTGGCAAGCAGCCGTTCGAAACGCCTGATGCCGTCAAGCGCTCCGGCGTTATCAGCAGTGGTTTGTGCGGAGTAGACAGCTCCAGGTGGGCGACCTGGTACTGCGGCGGATACTTTCTCGAGAAGGTGGGAACAAACTCTCCCTCAGCTAGGAAGGCCCCTTCAGAGTAACACAAGTATTTCGTCCCGGGTGCGTGCGCCTAGCCATAGAGGATGGGATACTTCTACCCAATCCTTGGAACATAGAACACCTTCGTAAGTTCTATGTTTAGCACAGTGGTAGGGTCCTGTTTTCTCTAAAAAGGGTGTCATAGTGTCCATGAAAAGCGCTTAGAACGGCTAAGTCCCGGAGGAGTCCTGTCACTCTCAACATATGGGATGGTTCGCTGCCTTCTAACACGGCCTATTTCCTCCAATGAAGAAGAGCCTGAAGTGAGAAAATTTTTGCCTCTTCTTGTGCATTCCCCCTTTACAGGTTGTGCTTCCTCAAGCACATCAACTGTAAATGGGCAAAGCCACGTAGCCTTGGCCCTAAGATCAGCCCTGAGGCTATCACGTGTGCTTGAGCTCCGGAGCCGACATGTGCCCCAGGCTCTGGTCCGAGCCGCCTCCCCGCTGAGGAGAGCTCCGGTGCTGACACGTGCTCCGGGCTCTGATTCGAACCTCCCCGCTGAGGTAAGGTCCGGAGCTGCCACGTGTCCCACAGCTCCGAGCCGCCTCCCTGTTGAGGACCGCTCCGGAGCAGGCACGTGTCCTGGGCTCCGGTCCGAAACCTCCCTGCTGAGGTGGAACTCGTAGCTGCCACACGTCATCTGGCTCGGAGTCTCCACCCCGCTGAGGGTAGCCTCGAAGCACACACGCGCTGTGGGCATATCCCCTTTACAGTTTATGCTTCCTCAAGCATATCAACTGCAAGTGGGCAAGCCACGTGCCCTAGACACCGAGGTTAGTCCTGGGGCTACTGCGTGCGCTAGAGCTTCGGAAACGACGCGTGCCCTAGGCTCCGGTTCTAGGCCTCCCTATTGGGCAAAGTTCGGAACAATCACATGTCCTCAAACTCCGAGTTGCCTTCCCACTGAGAACAGCTACGGTGTTGACACGTGCCTCAGGCTCCGATCCGGACCTCCCTGCAGAGTGGGCTCAGGAACTACCACGTGTTCTTAGGCTTTGAGCTGCGCCCCCCCCCCCCCCCCCCCCCCCCGCGGAGGACAGCTCCAGTGCAAACATGTGTCCTGGGCTCCGGGCGGAATCTCCCCTCCAAGGAGAAGTCCGGAGCTGCCATGTGTCTCTTTGGAAAGGGCTGGGGACAAGGGTCGAACTTCCTTCAGATCCTTGCGCTGCCGAGAATCTGGAAGAAGTGGTAGTCACACCGTCGGAGCACCCTGGGCCCTTACGCTGCTAAGGACCCAGAGGAACAAGCTCGAGACATCAGAAAACGAGCTACCCATGTTGGCTCAGTCATCCTCGGACCCTTGCGCAGCCAAGGGTCCAAAGTCTACACCTACGACATAGGACAATGAAATACTTAAAAGCAAAGATGCTTTCATTAATGACAGAGTTCTGGCATACAAAAAGGGATACAAGACAACTAAGGAACTTAGCAGCTACAAGTCGGGTAATCTCCTGCTACGTGGCCTGCCTGGATGTCCCTCGAGCCAGTCTCTACGCAGTGAGGCGGTCACCTGCTGTAAGACCGAGGACGGCAGCAACGCATGCTGGACCAAGGCAACAGTGACATCCAGTGTCATGTGGGCCAAAACGCCATCTATGGCAGATTTTTTTGTCCACAACAGTACCTGGAGGAAGGCTTGATCACTCTGGACTTAACCTTCCTCCGGTACTGGCAGGAAGTCCTCCTTCAGTGAGGCGCCTAGAGGACATGCCCCACACCACGCCTGTGGGGAACCCCTTCCAGGATCCACACTCCAGGATCACATTGGGTGGTGTCGTGCGATGCGGCACCCAACAGCATACACGAAAAGAACCGTAAAGTACAAAGTCTTTTATTTCTCAAGATAGTGTCATTTACAAAATATTATACCACGAGGGTACACACAGCGGAATATACATACACACTTACTCTCGGTCCTAACTATGCAAAAGAGAAGACGTCCAGCCCACGGACGCTTCTTACTAGCTTCCACAAAGATGAGTGCAGCGGTAGGGTCTCCGGTGAGTCTCTGATGGCTCACCGAACAACCATCTTCATAGCAAATTTTATAACCTGCAAAACACTAATAATGCAATTGTGAGCACGATGGCTCAGCAAGACTTAACCGACACTCCTAAGCATGAAACTCTACATGCAGGGATTAATAATATAGGACAATTATGTTGCAATAACGACACGCCTACATGTGTATCCTTACTTTCAGTTTAATAGCAGCAGATTATTATGCCTTAGGCAGCCCTCACATCGGAAGTCCACAATTAAACAAGAAACGTTTTTCTCCGATGTGGTGATGCCCAAAGTGGAATATAAACTTACTGAGCTCTACAACTATAGCATACATGGTTGGCAATACAATGAATTTAAGAACTTCACATCAGCACTGATTCATCTCACTTCATCTGGAAATAATTACTACGTCACAACTCAGTGAACAAGTGGTACTCATATAACCGCGAGGGACGGTGATTGCAATCAGGACACACCCGGAATACACGACACATACACCCGCCTCGAAAGACTCACGCGAGCTCTTTCTTACGTTGTATGCAGCAACCTTTCACCCGTCACTCCAATGCCGAACCAGTTCCGCTGACCCATTAGAAGGGCCACTACACGGAACACGTCGAAGTTGCTCTGCTAGCGGGTTTACACCTCTGACACCAACCCCCAAAGGACGGTCGTATAAGTTTCGACACGGGAGTACCCGAGTTACATCGGTTTCTTGGACCCCATAATTCCAGTATGCATCCGGTACTATTCAAACTTGCTCAGCAGGGTGGCATACGCATCGGTCCTTAACCGACACAAACAGAGCTATAGCCACACAGGCCCAACGTCATGCTGCTCCTACTCTCTGCTCGGTCTCATTTTCCATTCCAGAACTTTCATTTTCTAGAATCATACCCCGCTGAACCAACATCCTAAACTCGCGAGTAGCTTCCAACTACCCGACTTGTACCGGATCTTATACAACTTAAGTCTAGCTGAAACTACACGAAGGTAACCTATTCTACCCTTTAAGTCTAAGGGTTTGTGGGTCATGCATTTGGAGTATCAATCACCTTGACCTAATGCACAATACATACTAGACCCATAAAAGTGATACAAAGTAAAATGTAACTAAAAGCTGTTAAATGCAAACCGGGGCTTGCCTTGGTTTTGCAGGTGACTAAATTCAGATAAGTATGTAGTTAGTTGTTGATGACTTGAAGCTTAATCACTGCCTTCTTTCTTCTTGATCCAAGCTTCACTCTTCCTCCACTCTTCCACGTTTAATCACTACACGTTAAGAATATGCATATATGTTTAATTGTAAAGCTTTTGCTAACAAGTTCTAAAGACAAGTTTGAAACTGGAACTCTGTTTAAGAATTTAAAATGACACTGGTGCTAGTGGTTTGAGTTTGTGTTTAAGCACTATCATCAAGTGATAGGTGTTTTCCATCACTTGGATGTTGATCACCTAATAAGGTTGAATAGACAGTATTGATCCAAGGCTCCAATGGAGCTGAAAATTTTCATGTGAGTTCATTGTCACAAGAAAGTCCTCTGGACCAAAATTTGGAATTTTTCAATCAATAGATCACTCAGAACAATTCCCTAAGAATTTATGCAAAAAGGAATTAATTCTGAATAAATTTGCATTTTCATGCAAATTTAAGTGAACTATAATTTCAAGCATAGCTCAGGGAGCATGCATGAATTTTCCTAGGATTATTAGAGCTAAGAACTGCCCAGAACTGAATTTCCAAGTTTTAGAAATTCTCTGAAATTGTTTCTGTATTCATTTGAATACAGAAATTTGAAATCAGAATTATCCTAACTAAACAAATTCCAAATGAGCTGAAACTTTTATAGGAATGTCCTACCATCCTAAAGAATATTCTGGCAAAAGTTGAGGATTTTTGGATGAACCAAACTTCCCCTAAAATTCTTTTACTGAAAAGTTTTAAAGAATTTTCCAGAATTTTCTATTGATTTTCATACAAATTGGGTTGCATATTTGGATATAGTTTTTCACCCTGAATCCAACCCAATTTGAATAACTAAATTTGAAGCTTCCTAGCACAAGTTATGAGGTTCTAAAGTTTGAACTGAATTTGGAAATTCAATTAAACCGGGAAAATGTTCAAACTCTTACCGTGGGCCCTGTGTGACGTGTCAGATCCTCGGTGCAGCCACACTGCGGTCCCCAGACAAATTGGCTGTAGCCACAAACGATCATATGGCCACAGCAAATCCCAGCCAATTGCTAGCGGTCACTGACGGGTGGGGCCGAAAGCTTCTTCTTCCTCCCGCCCCCTTTTTCCCGCGTGCTTCGCCCCCCTCGCCGGCGCGGCGGTGACCTCGCCGGACCTGACTTACCGGCCACCTCACGGCCTGCTACTCGCCGCCCGGGGGTTTTCAGGGACGGGCAACTCATCTAGGGGGTCGGCACAAGCTATCGACGTTCGGAACTAGGTCGGCGGCGTGCGCAGACCTCGGTGAAGCTTCGGCGTCGTGGTCCGATCACCCTAGCCCGCCAAAGGTTCGGAGAATTCGCTCTAAAGCATCAGTGGTTCATGGGTGTGCTCGGCTTTGGTTCAAACTGGATCGGCAACGGCTCGAGATGGGGTCTCACCGTGTGCCCGGCGGTTCCCGCCATGATCGCCGATGAAAGAACTTGAAATTAGCTGCAACTACTCACTTCTAAGCTAGGGTTGCGGAGGAAAAAGATCCCCTATCCACTCTAGCTCCTGTGTGCGCAAAATGAGCAGCTCTAACCGAAAATTGAGTATCAATTTCAAGAATTCTTACCCGCGGTCAAGTTTTTCCAGCCGAAAGAAGAACTCGAAATTCTCGAGCTATGGTGCACGGATTGAGCTGAAATTTGGAAAGGAGCAGCGCAGCGAGTTGGCGCGCCTTGGGGTGCGCTCGTTTGGTCGTGAAACTGCCCGGTATGAGCTGTCCACGAGAGCCCGACGTCGGTTCCCGCCGCTTGCACCTCGGCCTCGGCGTTGATCTTCAAAATACGGCCAACAGCAGCCCCGAACGCGGAGCTGAGCTGGGGAAGCTCTTGCACACACGATGGCGCTCCCTTTTGCGTTGATAGCTCGAGCAACCGGGGAGCGACGCTGGCTTACGATCAAGGAGAACAGAAGCGGCGCCGGCGGCTCGTTTTCTCGGGAGGGAGCAGAACAGGGGCCGAGAGCGAGTGGGAGAGAAGCCAAATGATATTGGTGCACGGTTTGGGTTGAGGATCAGGCCGGATACGAGGGAAGCAGGAGGTGGAGTCCGTGGGTTCTCGGTTTCGGCTCGGTGGCGCACGTGGAGGAACCGCCGGCCCGAGGAAAACACAGCCGAGAGACTTAGGCAGTAAGTCTCCCCCTCACAATGACAATTGGGTCCCACAGCTTCTCTCTTCCAAAAGATCTCCAATTTTTGGCACACTGCAAATTTCAGCTATGAGGAGCTCAAATCTGAACACCATTTGGCAAATTGACAAGTTTACCTCAGTTTCAATTTTGAATTCAAATTTCAATGAAAATTCACAAGTCTCTTTGATATACATATCAAAGCAACTCCAAACTTTCTCAAAATTTGCATTCTCAATAATTCAAACCTGAAGAATTTGAATATGCCTTCTGATCTTTGAGTTGGCCATTGCAAATATAAATTCTTAACCAACAGTTTGAATTTCCTTTTGGACATGGCCTCATTTTCCTTGAAGTAAGCCCTTTATCTCAAACTGAAATTAAAGTCCTCTTGCAAATGATTAGCCAAAATACTTCCCAAGGTGGTGAAAATTTATATTACCACAATTTGGGCTGGGGATTTCAATTATGGAATCAACTTTTAAATTTGGTTGCTGCACTTAGAATGTTTGCAACCACAGTTTGTATTCTATTTTTTTTTGAACTGGCCACTTTTGAATTTAGTGAACAAGTTTGGTTTGCCCATAACACATACTTGGTCACTTTTTGGTCCTAGTCTAAACCTCACCAGTTCAGTTTAACTTTGCCTTTCAAATGTGGCTTCATCACAATTCAAACATGGTCATAATTCACTCCTTTTTGGCTCACCCTCAAATCAAAAGTTTACCACCATAACCACCTCAATTTCAAATGTATGAGGTTCTATGTGTATTCAAAAGTTTGGCGGCAATTTGAGCTGAGCCTTTGAGTCTAAAGATCTTCTTTTTTCTCAAACACATGTATGATTTACACATGAGTTTAACTCCACCTTGGTCCAACACATTCAAATGAATGCGTGAACCCGTGTTGTTGAACCTCACGTATACCATCCCATGTAAGAAAGTTTATGTAAGTCCCATTTTTCATGAACCAAAAACACAACGACGTTCAAACATCCGCTTCTTTGCATTCACGTTTTTGGAACTTTTACATTGACTCACTGCGAATCGAGGACCCTGTCCCCAACGGCCTCCTCTACCACCAGCGCATCATCAGGATGGCATGTGCTTCTATCCGAGGCCATCAAGGGGAGGGATGCACCAGAGAGCCTCACCGAAGGCCCCCCACACACGAACATCTCACAAAAGTGGACGAAGAGGGCTACCAGTATGAAAGTATCTGGTGGGTGAATACGCTGGGAAGCAGGAACTTCCAGCGCGCAAGAGGAGAAAAAAGGCCACATGGTGAGGGGGGGTGCCATCCTACATCGGAAGGCCTCCTTTTATACACAGCCACGACCTCTGGGAGGGCAACAGGCACGGCGATTGGGTTTCCACCTCTGCACTCCGCGGGTTATTTGCCTCCCCCAACGGTGGGAAGGACCCGGTCCACCCGTCAGACATTGGGGGCTGGGAGGATTATCTCTTGGGAGTATCCGGCGGTTCCCGAGGAGAGCGGAGCAACCAACTCACGATTGACGCAGTAAATGACCCAAGGCAACCCCTTGGCATGACGCCTAGATACTCACCTCCCCCGAAGATGAGTAGGACCCAGGTCCACCCGTCAGAAACCGGCGGCTAGGTGAGTAATTAACATCTTGGGGACGTCCGGCGGTCCCCGAGAGAAGAGGCGTGGTGGGACTGCAGCAACCAACCTGTTGGCTGCCGTAGAAAGAGCCCCGAGGCAACCCCTCGAGCATGTCGCCTTAGCACTCGCCCCCACCAATGACAGGTAGGACCCAGATCCACCAGTTAAATACTTGCGGGACAGACGAGTAGAAACTCGGGAACCTCCGGCGGTTCCCGAGGGAGGCAGCACGGTATTCCTGCGTCCTATGGGCTGCCACAGTAATTACCCCGAGGCAACCCCTCGAGTGTATCGTCGTGACCCGTCAAGTCAGGACTAAACACGACAATGCTGCTGCTTCGACTGAATACGCCCAGTATGCCAAGGACGCGCAGCCTTTTCGTCTCTTCGGTTCAACCACTCGTCTACTACGCGAAAGTTTCGCCACCGCTTCGGTTTCCAAAGCACAGGTTCAAAACCACCATGCGGGAGAGATGGGGGCCCCACCTGCGGGCTTAGTACCTCCCCCAGAGATGGGCCCGGGGGCCACTGTCGGTATCCTGCAAATTGGGTACCCCCGCGTAGTTGGTAAAAAGACAGCCTGGGCCCCGCCTCCCTGCTGAGGTGGGCCCCACCATAAGACACGTGCCCTGGGTCCCATGGTCAGACCTGGGGATACCACGTGCACTTGAGCTCCGAAGCTGACACGTGCCATGGGCTCCGACCTGAAGCCTCCCAGCTGAGCTAGGGTCCGGGGCTGCCACGTGTCCCCGACTCCGAGCCGCCTCCCCGCTGAGGACAACTCCGTTACTGACACGTGTCCCGGGCTCCGATCTGAGTCTCCCCGTGGAGGTAACGTCCGTAGCCGCCACGTGTCTCCATACACCAAGCCCGTCGATGAGAGCTCCAAAGCCGCCACGCGTCCCACGATCCGTCGTGGGCCGTGGGTTGACGAAGTCAAGAAGGAAATACGCTGTAAGGCTTCGGATTCAAGGCTCGCGCCTTCCCCAGAAGCTTGGCGCACTACACACGCCTCCGTCCCTTGCTTGTTCGCCATTACGGTGACAAGACGGGACAGCGGGGCGTGACGGCAGTACAGTGCCGCCCAAGCAGGGGTGAGGAGACGTGACGACAAGACGGTGTCTTCATCATCACCTGACATGCGGACAGGGGCGCTCAACGCGCCGGACGGAGGGACTTATTTCCCCCGCCGGCCACTCTACTCAGAGGATGAAGCCCTAGACTGTGTATAGGATGCTCAAAGCTTCGGGGCTACCTGTTGGGCCTCAAGCCTCATTATAACCACCCCGTCCTTGAACTATAAAAGGACCGGGGTGACCACCCTGCAAAGGGTTCTGAATGCCCGCACTCCAGATCACACTACGCACTAGCGCTCACGTAAAAGCAATAGAGCAAGCTCATTCGTGGACGTAGGGTATTACGCTCCGCCGGCCCGAGCCACATAAATCTCTGTGTTCATCCGCTCTCTCCAGCCCAGGTCGCGAAGGATGTCAAGCCCCCTCCGAAAAAAAAGAAACTCGTGGGCTGCTTCCGAGCAGGCCGAGAGGAGTGTCGCAGCTCACACTCAGACGGTTAGCTAAATAAAAAAGTTAAAGATATTATCATAATATTATCTATTAAATCGAAGTCGGTGAAAATTTACTTTCTAAATGTATGTTATCCATGTGAAATAATTCCAATTCGCTTGCTAGAGTCGTTTTACTTTTATGGCAGAACAAGCAGTATGAGATATCTCATAACCTGAAAGAGTGATCATCTGTCTGGCTGATGCTTATGATCCTAAGAAATCTAGAAGCTGGATTGCTATTTATTTCGTTTTTTTTTTGCGAGGAAGAATGAAGCTGGATTGGTTACTTGTCACACCCGGTATTCCATAAGAAATACCCGAGCGTATACTCACATGTATGCCAGGATCAGTTGATTCATACATGTGCCGACAAAAGTGTAATATCATTATATTACAAGCCAGGTTCAACGTACAATATAATATTACATCATAATACATGAAATAATAACTAAGAGTATCTTTACACCATAACACGACAGCGGAAGACTACAACGTGGTGCTCCAGTTCCACAGGCGTTGCCCGGGGGTTACGCCAACCTAGAACAACTCCTCGGGATCGAAGTATTCCTCGTCAAAGTCTATGTCTTCATTTGCACCTGAGCCAACATATGATATCCAACAAAAGCAAGTTTGAGTACCGAAGGTACTCAGCAAGTGTAGGAAAGAATGTTATGAAGGCCAATAGCAAGGGAAGGCTAACATGGTTAAGCACTATGCATTAATCCTAAGCCTTAGCTTTAATTAGCAACCTATCTTACTAAGTGTTAATCCCACCATCATCATAATTAAGTCATTAATGTTAGGTTACACCACCCAACAACCTCTCTTGACTCACATCCATGTTTCTCTAATCATGGACAAGTCCAAGCCGCTCTTGACCGTGAGCACGGCTGTCATGACAGTTTGGTTCTCTGCAGAGATTGTACCACTTTACCCACAAGTAGTGATTTCATCCCCTGTTGCCAGGTGGACTAAGAAACCTCCCTGATATCCGTGGTTGCAAGCCACATTACACACTTCCTTTGGTGTGCGATCAGGAGATCACTACATGGCCTTTACAAAGGATCTACCGGCAAGTACAAGCCCACTGAGGTTTCACCCCTGTAGTTCCTGGGAGTAACCCTCCCCTATAGAAGCCCCCTCTTGAGCCTTGTAGTTCCCAGGGCAGTCAAAAATGGACTCCCATTCCCCGCACCATCCAAACACTCATACTATACCGGCAAACTCCTAATTAATTGGCCAAGCTGCCCCATCTCAGTCTTGTGGTGGCACTGTAAAGCCGGGTTAACTGTTCCATGAACCGGTCCTTAGAATCTAGGACAGGCGGCACTAACTCATTCCCGAGTCTCGTGCACGAAGCACCAACCAAACAACCAGCCTGTCTAGATTCATAACCACATGACACATACACTTGTGTCTTTCATATAATCCACAAGACTAGTATCAACTACGTTTCATTCATCTCTAAAGTTCTAAGCATGGCTAAGCACATAAAATGATAACCATCAAATCCTATCTAATTCCCTCCATGGTTTTGCAAGGAAAGATAAAGCAATGAAACTATGGAAACATCCTACACTGGGTTTCATATTAAAGACATCATGCAAATAATCTAACTATTCATACTAGAATAGGAACAAAGTGATCAAGGAACACTTGCCTTTGAATGAAGAGGGATTTACTTCAAACTCTTGATCTTGAAGATTGGGAATTAGTTCTTGGGTTGGTTCTATCCATGCATTTGCACCCACAAAACAGTAACAAACATGCCATAAGAATCATATCAAGTCATTTCAATCACATAGGTTTAGTTACACACATGCAACTATTGATTTCTTGTCATTTTATGTGAGTTAGAAGGAAAATATATTTCAATTGGCTACCTATATCATTTGATTTTACTATCTCCACATCCAAACACTCATTTTCAGTTTGTGAGATGATCTAAATAATTTTTAGAATTTTTATTAATATATATGTGAATTCTTATAATTAATTAAATCCTAGAAATCATTTAAATTATTATTATAATATTTGTTTAGAACTCATATTTCTATTTTTCTGTAATTTCAGAACCTATTTAAGCATTTAGAACAGTTTCCAAAATTTTTCTTTAGTATTTACTGTTTTTACTTATTTTTTAGCATTTATATAATACTTGGAAATGCATTTTCAGACATTAAATAATTATTTTGGACTACAGAAACTTCAAATACTTGAAATTATAAAAACAGAATAGTCTTAAGTTATTTAATGAGTTTCTATAATTTTTCTGACATTTATATTGTTTGTATTTCAATTTTCTGAATTAATTTGTCATTATATTATTAATTTCAGCCTTTGGGATTAATTATTTTTAGTTTCAAAAATTAATATTCTGATCAGAACATTTAATTAGGACTTTTAATAGTTTTCTAACATTTTTCAGAAACTATTTAGTCCTAATTTGAATAATTACATAATTAAAGCTAACTTTTAAACTGTTTTGGGCCAATTTGTAATATTTTCAGACTTCCTAGGGTATAAATTGAATTTTACAGAACTATATTATCAATTTCTAAAATATGCAGGGGCTGTTTAGTTATTTTAAATTGAATTTACAAATTTCTGATAGTCCTAGGGTTAATTCTGCAAGAATCAGGGGCTATTTCTTATTTGTTTGGATCCCCAGGGGTCTACTCAGAAAATTCCCAACGGTTGTAACTATTTTAAATATAAACCGTTGGATCTGATCTGGACGGTTCAGATTAAATGAACCGAAGGGGTACGCCCCCTTCTAATCCTAGTCGTGCAAAATAAAATGGAGGGCCAAGATTTGGCCACGTCGCCCCCGACCCCTTCTCCCTCGCATCCGGCGGCTGCGCGCGCCGGCGAGCGGCGGCGGCCTCGCCGGAGGTTTCGGTTTTCACCGTTCCTCCATTATTTCTTAACCTAATTGCATCAGAAGAGAGAGGGAAGGCTGGGGAACTCACCTAGGGTGATCTTTGGACCCAGAAACGGCCGGAGAGGGGTGATCGACGGCGACAGTGACTGATCTCCGGCGATCTTCGTCGGCAGTGCTTCTCAGGTGTAGACCTTCAATGATTATCGTCGGGATTTCCTTCAGGAGGTCTTGGGATGGTGTAGGGAGGGTTAGAACCGAGGATCTCCGAGGGCATTCGAAGAATTCAAGTTTGTGGCGGTTTTCCCGATCGGGGTGAGGGAGAGCAGTTCTTAGGGTAGAAATGGCCGGCGCCAGGGGGTATTTGTAGGGGGAAGCGAGGCGGCGGTTGCTGGGGCGTCGGTTGGCGAAGGGACGCGCAGAATTGGGCGTGGCCGAATCCTTTTGCCACATGTGATAATAGAGGGGAAGAGAAGAGGGCGGCGACGGTTGCTCGGGGAGAAGTCTGACGGCTGGCCCCAGTAGGCAGAGAGGGTAACGGGGAGGAGGGGGTTTTGCCTTTTGGTTAAGAATTTAGGGTATTACAACTCTACCCCTCTTAAGAAAAATCTCGTCCTCGAGATTGGAGTTTATAAAGGGAATAGATCAGGAAATTGTGATCTGAGTTCATCTTCCCTTTCCCATGTAGCCTCTGTCTCAGAATGATGTTTCCATTGAACCTTATGCATGCGAATTATTTTGTTTCTTGTGACCTTTTCCATTGTGTCAAGGATTTTGACGGGGTACTCGGTATATGAGAGGTCTTCCTGTATGTCCAACTCATCCATTGGCAGATGTTCTTCTGGTGTTCTCAGACATTTCTTCAGTTGTATACATGGAACACGTCGTGTATATCCGACAATCGAGAGGGTAACTCCAATTGATATGCTACCTCTCATTTGCGTTCCAGTACCTTGAATGGTCCGATATACCGAGGTGCTAGCTTTCCTCTTACTTTAAATCTCTTCAGTCCACGCATGGGTGACACTTTGAGATACACATAGTCTCCCACTTTGAAGACTAGTTCTCTTCGCCTTGTGTCTGCATAGCTCTTTTGTCTTGTTTGAGCTATCTTTAGGTTATTGCGAATTTCTCTTACTTTCTTTTCTGCATCTTTTAACACTTCAGGCCCAAACACCTTATTTTCACCTATCTGATCCCAAAATAGTGGAGTTCTGCATCTTCTCCCATATAAGGCCTCAAATGGGGACATCCTCATGCTGGCTTGGTAGCTTTTATTATAGGAGAACTCTGCATATGGCAAGTTCTTATCCCAACTCCTACTATTTTTGAGAGCACAAGCTCTGAGCATATCTTCAAGAATTTGATTGGTCCTTTCAGTCTACCCATCAGTTTGTGGATGATATGCAGAACTGAAATTTAATCGAGTCCCCATAGACTCATGTAACTTCTGCCAAAACCTTGAGGTGAACTGTGTACCTCTATCTGATACTATCTTTTGGGTACACCATGTAGGCAGACTATTCTTGACATATATAGTTCTGCTAGTTTGGAACCATTATAATTTTCCTTCACTGGAATGAAGTGAGCAACTTTTGTCAATCTATCCACTATCACCCAGATAGAATCATACCCTGTTTGTGTTCTAGGCAAACCCACTATAAAGTCCATCCCGATTTCTTCCCACTTCCATTCAGGTATCTTTAGTGGTTGTAATAGCCCTGCAGGCCTTTGATGTTCTGCTTTGACTAATTGACATGTGTCGAACAGTGCCACATGCTCTGCAACATCTCTTTTCATTCCATACCACCAATACCTGGTTTTAAGATCATGATACATCTTTGTACTTCCAGGATGGATAGAATAATCAGAATCATGAGCCTCTTTTAATATTAACTTCTTTATTTCCTTGATGTCTGGTACACATATTCTTTTACCATGCCATATGATACCGTTCTCATCTTCTCTAAATCCCGGGGCCTTGTTCTCTTTGATCAACTGCTTGATCTCTTTGATCTTTTCATCGTTCTTTTGACCATTGCGTATATCTTGTTCCAGGGTTGAATCAACTTCCATTGCTATAGCTTCCGTATGATTCACCAAGCATAAGTTGAGTTTTGTGAACTCTTCACATAGTTGGGGTTGTAGATCTCTTATGGTTAACATGTTAACATGTGTCTTTCTGCTCAAAGCATCTGCAACCACATTAGCTTTTCCAGGATGATAGTTGATCCCCACATCAAAATCGTTAATGAACTCCAACCATCTCCTTTGCCGAAGGTTTAGATCCGGTTGAGTGAAGATATACTTCAAGCTCTTATGATCGGTATAGATCTCTGTTCTTTTACCCATTAGGTAATGTCTCCATAACTTTAATGCATGTACAACTGCTGCCAACTCTAGGTCATGGGTAGGATAGTTCTTCTCATGCTTCCGAAGTTGTCGGGAAGCATAGGCAATAACATGTCCTTCTTGCATAAGCACACATCCTAACCCTTGCCCTGATGCATCACAATATACAGAGAATGATTTCTCCATATCAGGCATAACCAAGACTGGGGCAGTTGTTAACTTCTTCTTTAATTCTTGGAAGCTTGATTCACACTCTTGAGACCATATAAAAGCAGCTCCTTTTTCCAACATCTTTGTGAGTGGCTTGGCTATTTTTGAAAACCATTCTATAAACCTTCTGTAATAGCCTGCCAATCCTAAGAAGCTTCGGATTTCCCCAACATTCTCTGGTGTCTTCCACTTTTGCACACCAGATATCTTTTCTGGGTCTACTGCGATGCCTCCTTCAGAGATGATATGTCCCAGAAAAGCAACTTTCTTAAGCCAAAATTCACACTTACTGAATTTGGCATAAAGTTGGTTTTCCCTTAGCTTTTGTAATACTATTCTCAGGTGCTCTTCATGTTCTTTCTCATTCTTTGAGTATATGAGAATATCATCAATGAATACTACTACAAATTTGTCCAAATATTTCATGAATACCTTGTTCATAAGGTACATGAAATATGCCGGAGCATTTGTTAGTCCAAAAGGCATAACTGTATATTCATACAGTCCATACCTAGAAACAAATGCCGTCTTCGGAATATCCGATTCCCTTATCCTTAGTTGATGATATCCGGAACGGAGGTCAATTTTGGAGAATACACATGCACCTCTTAATTGATCAAACAAGTCCTCAATACGAGGTAAAGGGTACTTGTTTTTGATTGTTACTTCATTGAGGGCACGGTAATCTACACATAGCCTCTTGGTTCCATCCTTCTTTGGTACAAATATGACCGGGGCTCCCCATGGTGAGGAACTGGGACGGATATACCCTTTCTCCGATAACTCTCGGATATGATCCTTGAGTTCTGCTAATTGTTGGGTATCCATCCGGTATGGCCTTTTATATATAGGAGCAGTACCAGGTACTAGTTCTATAATGAACTCTACTTCTCGATCTGGTGGCATACCTGGTAACTCCTCGGGAAATACATCCTGAAATTCATTGACCACTTTTATGTCCTCGATAACTACTTCAGTCTTGTTGAGTTGGACATTTCCAGAGGGTACTTGAATAGATGTGAACTCAACCTTGGTTCCATCCGTATGGGTTAGTTCCACTGTCCTTGTTGAGCAATGTATAACTCCTTTGTACTTGGTTAACCAATCCATCCCCAAGATGATATCTATTCCTTGTGATTCTATCACAATAAGATTTGCAAGGAATTCTACTCCATTAACTCCTAGCTTTACTTTGGGACATATTTGCTTTGTCTTTATTTCTCCTCCAGGAGAATTTACTAGTAACACTCGATTCATAGATGTAATTGGTAATTTGTGCTTGGTTAAGAATTCCTTGGCTATGAATGAGTGTGTTGCACCCGAGTCAAACAAAATTGTAGCAGGGTGAGTGTTCGCGGAGAACATACCGATCACCACATCTGGTGCCTCCTGGGCTTCCTCCATCGTTACATGATTCACCTTGCCACGCACAAGATTCTGTGCCTGAGGTGGCTTCTTGTTGGGGCACCGGTTGGCATAATGTCCCGTTTCTCCGCAGTTGAAGCATTGCCCCGTGACCTTGTTCATGGGTGTCTTGTTGCCTGTTTGTGCATTTTGAGGGTTTGGCCCTGCAGGACGAGGTTGAAAGGCAGGACGTTGTTGTTGCACTTGTGGTCTCTGCTGTTGTGGTTGGAAAGTTGGGTTTCTAGCAGCAGGGTTGTAGTTCCTTTGAAACTGATTGGGAGCTATAGGTCGATTCATCGCTCCCGTCGGCGTTGATGAGAAACGGGGCTGACTGTTGCTGCTAGAAGCCTGTCCTTGCCAATTCATCTTCCTCTTTCGTTCTTCAACTAATTTCTGTCTTTTCCTCTCTACTATGAAAGCCTTGTTAATGAGCTTTTGGAAACTTTCATAGTCACTTGAAGACATAGCATACTGTATCTCTGAGTTCAATCCCTCTATGAAACAATCTTGTTTCTTTTCGTCCGTGTCTATGTCTCCTGGAGCATAGCGAGATAACTGTGTGAACTTGGTAAGGTATTCTCGCACGGACATACCACCTTGCTTCAGGTTGAGGAATTCCTTCCGCTTGTTCTTGATCTCTCCTGCTGTAACATAGTGATTGCGGAAGGCAAGTTTGAATTCATTCCATGAAATATTTTCTGGATCTTCATGAGCTTCTTTGTACGCCGTCCACCAATCCGCTGCAGATCCATATAGTTGGTGAGAAGCAAAGAGCACTCTCTCACGTCCTGGGCATTGTATAATCTGCAACTTATTCTCAATATTCTTGAGCCAATCATCAGCTTCCAATGGCTCTATAGCGTTGTCGAACCTTGGTGGTTGAGTGCTTAGAAACTCATTCAGTTTGGGTTGACGTGGTGCATTCTGAATTTGTGGTTGCATGTTGGCCACCACTTGTGTCAGGTTCTGAAGGAGTTGGTTTTGCATGTTCATCATCTGTTGTATAACTTCTCCATCTGCCCTACGTGCAACTCGTGGTTGCCATCCAGGCAAAGGGAACCCTGCAGCCTCATTGTTGTTGTTCTCTTCATTGCGTCTCCTTCTTCCTGCCATCTATTGTAAAAGACTATGTTTAAAATTAATATATAGATGTTCTTTTGGGTGTATTACGTTGTATACTTACTTTATCCATTCTATACAAGACTTACTAAAGTTTATACTTCGTTTATTAAATGGTCACGATTGAAGCAAACTAAGCACTTATATTCCTTAATAGATATTTACATACACTAACGTGGTTGTGAACATAAGCCTATGGCTTTCACAACTCACGTTCATCCACTAACATACATTACATCATCATTCTAAACAAGTTCACTAATCAAACATTACACACTAGTCAATACATTACCATACATACGTACTACACGAGTTACTATATGAACAAGGACACCTATCCTAGTTGTCCCCTGGGTTCTGTGCATCCTCCTGTGGGTTCCCGCCATCACCACCTGGGTTGCTAGCCTCTGACTCAGCTGTGGAGGCCTCAGGTGCTGGAGGAATCTGAGGGCGTTTGGCTGCCCTACGGTCTGGAGAGTCCGGAGTCCAAGTGTCTCCATCGGAAGCATAGAGATCACTCACCTCTCCATCCCTCATCCTCATCAGTCCACGCATAATGGCCTCCGTCTTCTTCAGAAGGTCTCGGACGTCTTGAAGCTCCTGTTGACAGTTCTGCAGTCTCGTGCTGACGTCCACCCCTACCTGAAGACTCATGTCCATCTGCACCACATCACAACCTTCACTGAGAGGCTCATAGTTGAACACCGCGCTTCCACTTTGTCGCCGGGGTGTGTACATGTATTGAGTCCCCTCAAGGCGACCACGGTTGGTGTAGCTCTGGCAAGTGATTGCCTCCCAAGTGGCGTCCTTCTCAGCCTCTGCCATGGTGGACCTCCATGCTGGCGAGTTGTGTATCTTGAGCAGCTTGTTCTCATGGTAGATCCTCGCCTGCGACTTCCACTCGTCTCGCTCTGCGCGAGAGACTCGTGTGGTGTCGTACTGTACCTCTAGCTTGCCGGTATAACCAGCACAGCGAAGGAGGTGTCGGAGGCGATCCACCATGCCTCTAGTGGACTCCCCGTGGGTCTGGTAGGTAGCGGGGTTGTCCACCTCCTCGGTAGTACGCTCAGCAAGCTGGTGTCGGGGAACTCGTCCTCCGGTGGACTTACGGGCTGTGAGACGTGTGCGTGCCATCTGTTTCAAGAGAAATTTAAAATATGTTAGAAAATAAACAATAACATAATTTTGAGTATAGAAGAGGTTAGACAACATATATATAATTTAAATAATCCTCTTTTTAACAAAATATTTAGTAAAGTAGTTTTTACTAAAATAGTGATGTCTACCTCGCCCATTTCTATCTAGGTTTGCGTCCTACGGGCAACCTTGGCTCTGATACCACTTTGTCACACCCGGTATTCCATAAGAAATACCCGAGCGTATACTCACATGTATGCCAGGATCAGTTGATTCATACATGTGCCGACAAAAGTGTAATATCATTATATTACAAGCCAGGTTCAACGTACAATATAATATTACATCATAATACATGAAATAATAACTAAGAGTATCTTTACACCATAACACGACAGCGGAAGACTACAACGTGGTGCTCCAGTTCCACAGGCGTTGCCCGGGGGTTACGCCAACCTAGAACAACTCCTCGGGATCGAAGTATTCCTCGTCAAAGTCTATGTCTTCATTTGCACCTGAGCCAACATATGATATCCAACAAAAGCAAGTTTGAGTACCGAAGGTACTCAGCAAGTGTAGGAAAGAATGTTATGAAGGCCAATAGCATGGGAAGGCTAACATGGTTAAGCACTATGCATTAATCCTAAGCCTTAGCTTTGATTAGCAACCTATCTTACTAAGTGTTAATCCCACCATCATCATAATTAAGTCATTAATGTTAGGTTACACCACCCAACAACCTCTCTTGACTCACATCCATGTTTCTCTAATCATGGACAAGTCCAAGCCGCTCTTGACCGTGAGCACGGCTGTCATGACAGTTTGGTTCTCTGCAGAGATTGTACCACTTTACCCACAAGTAGTGATTTCATCCCCTGTTGCCAGGTGGACTAAGAAACCTCCCTGATATCCGTGGTTGCAAGCCACATTACACACTTCCTTTGGTGTGCGATCAGGAGATCACTACATGGCCTTTACAAAGGATCTACCGGCAAGTACAAGCCCACTGAGGTTTCACCGCTGTAGTTCCTGGGAGTAACCCTCCCCTACAGAAGCCCCCTCTTGAGCCTTGCAGTTCCCAGGGCAGTCAAAAATGGACTCCCATTCCTCGCACCATCCAAACACTCATACTATACCGGCAAACTCCTAATTAATTGGCCAAGCTGCCCCATCTCAGTCTTGTGGTGGCACTGTAAAGCCGGGTTAACTGTTCCATGAACCGGTCCTTAGAATCTAGGACAGGCGGCACTAACTCATTCCCGAGTCTCGTGCACGAAGCACCAACCAAACAACCAGCCTGTCTAGATTCATAACCACATGACACATACACTTGTGTCTTTCATATAATCCACAAGACTAGTATCAACTACGTTTCATTCATCTCTAAAGTTCTAAGCATGGCTAAGCACATAAAATGATAACCATCAAATCCTATCTAATTCCCTCCATGGTTTTGCAAGGAAAGATAAAGCAATAAAACTATGGAAACATCCTACACTGGGTTTCATATTAAAGACATCATGCAAATAATCTAACTATTCATACTAGAATAGGAACAAAGTGATCAAGGAACACTTGCCTTTGAATGAAGAGGGATTTACTTCAAACTCTTGATCTTGAAGATTGGGAATTAGTTCTTGGGTTGGTTCTATCCATGCATTTGCACCCACAAAACAGTAACAAACATGCCATAAGAATCATATCAAGTCATTTCAATCACATAGGTTTAGTTACACACATGCAACTATTGATTTCTTGTCATTTTATGTGAGTTAGAAGGAAAATATATTTCAATTGGCTACCTATATCATTTGATTTTACTATCTCCACATCCAAACACTCATTTTCAGTTTGTGAGATGATCTAAATAATTTTTAGAATTTTTATTAATATATATGTGAATTCTTATAATTAATTAAATCCTAGAAATCATTTAAATTATTATTATAATATTTGTTTAGAACTCATATTTCTATTTTTCTGTAATTTCAGAACCTATTTAAGCATTTAGAACAGTTTCCAAAATTTTTCTTTAGTATTTACTGTTTTTACTTATTTTTTAGCATTTATATAATACTTGGAAATGCATTTTCAGACATTAAATAATTATTTTGGACTACAGAAACTTCAAATACTTGAAATTATAAAAACAGAATAGTCTTAAGTTATTTAATGAGTTTCTATAATTTTTCTGGCATTTATATTGTTTGTATTTCAATTTTCTGAATTAATTTGTCATTATATTATTAATTTCAGCCTTTGGGATTAATTATTTTTAGTTTCAAAAATTAATATTCTGGTCAGAACATTTAATTAGGACTTTTAATAGTTTTCTAACATTTTTCAGAAACTATTTAGTCCTAATTTGAATAATTACATAATTAAAGCTAACTTTTAAACTGTTTTGGGCCAATTTGTAATATTTTCAGACTTCCTAGGGTTCAAATTGAATTTTACAGAACTATATTATCAATTTCTAAAATATGCAGGGGCTGTTTAGTTATTTTAAATTGAATTTACAAATTTCTGATAGTCCTAGGGTTAATTCTGCAAGAATCAGGGGCTATTTCTTATTTGTTTGGATCCCCAGGGGTCTACTCAGAAAATTCCCAACGGTTGTAACTATTTTAAATATAAACCGTTGGATCTGATCTGGACGGTTCAGATTAAATGAACCGAAGGGGTACGCCCCCTTCTAATCCTAGCCGTGCAAAATAAAATGGAGGGCCAAGATTTGGCCACGTCGCCCCCGACCCCTTCTCCCTCGCATCCGGCGGCTGCGCGCGCCGGCGAGCGGCGACGGCCTCGCTGGAGGTTTCGGTTTTCACCGTTCCTCCATTATTTCTTAACCTAATTGCATCAGAAGAGAGAGGGAAGGCTGGGGAACTCACCTAGGGTGATCTTTGGACCCAGAAACGGCCGGAGAGGGGTGATCGACGGCGACAGTGACTGATCTCCGGCGATCTTCGTCGGCAGTGCTTCTCAGGTGTAGACCTTCAATGATTATCGTCGGAATTTCCTTCAGGAGGTCTTGGGATGGTGTAGGGAGGGTTAGAACCGAGGATCTCCGAGGGCATTCGAAGAATTCAAGTTTGTGGCGGTTTTCCCGATCGGGGTGAGGGAGAGCAGTTCTTAGGGTGGAAATAGCCGGCGCCAGGGGGTATTTGTAGGGGGAAGCGAGGCGGCGGTTGCTGGGGCGTCGGTTGGCGAAGGGACGCGCAGAATTGGGCGTGGCCGAATCCTTTTGCCACATGTGATAATAGAGGGGAAGAGAAGAGGGCGGCGGCGGTTGCTCGGGGAGAAGTCTGACGGCTGGCCCCAGTAGGCAGAGAGGGTAACGGGGAGGAGGGGGTTTTGCCTTTTGGTTAAGAATTTAGGGTATTACATTACTCCCATTGCATCTACCAGAACTTCAGCGTGGACTTCCTCTTACACCAGAGAATACATATGATGCTACCTTGGATGGGACGAAATCAGGTTTTCTCCTGCTGACTTGACTATATAAGTTTCATTCCGTCTCGAGTTCTGCATCTCTGAACTGTCCAAAGATATGTATGCCGAAACATGCCTAATCGAATGCAAAATTGACTGATGACTGCATCATGTTAGAGAATAAAGTATGATCGTCCGACAACTTGTGTTAAATTTGGCTTTTACGCTGATATACTTGTTCCATCTTTCTTACTCCCTACTCTAATTAGTGAAAGTGCACCCCTTCATGTAATATAAACATGTAACCGATCATCAACGGAACACATAGTTGATTCATTTCTCTTGTTCTCTCGACTGATCATTGACTTTGAACACATCAGTCCATTTGTACCCCAAAACACACGTAGTAGATGTAGAATGCAAAGTTCATTGACTGATGACTTCATCGACTAGTGAAGACTGTCGGTGACTTTTACTCCACGTTTTTCAGAGTCAACAAAAACTGAAACGGCCAATGGTGAATACAAGGTTAGGCCAATCCCAAATCCAACAGTCAAGTTTCCACAAGGAAAGAGCAAGAATTTTCTCGTGGCCACACGGTACTTCATCTTGTAAGATATGAATCTTGGAAGAAGTGGAAACTTGGATCACAAATGTTTGCAACCATTCAGGTTTATATTCTGTATTTTGTACTCGATGTAGACTGCTTCGCTCGAGGAATATAATTCTGGTAGTATATATG
Source organism: Neostapfia colusana (assembly GCA_030760725.1). Lineage (NCBI taxonomy): Eukaryota > Viridiplantae > Streptophyta > Magnoliopsida > Poales > Poaceae > Neostapfia > Neostapfia colusana. Next base: position 124,553,109 of record JASWHV010000003.1, read on the forward strand.
ACGATACTACGTATCCACTAGTAGCAAAAGGTTTACACTAAAATTAGTACTCAGGCAGCATGTAAAATACTGATGCAAATGCAAATTATAATACTAGTGCTAGTGTAGTAATGCAAATTTAATCAATTCGTTAACATGTCCACGGTGGCATAAGGTAAAGTGAAAAGGTAACAACGCCCTATATCATGATATGAATTAGGGATAGTCACCCTACAAGCCAACCGTATTTGGAACAAGGAGGAGCTTCTCTTTGCGACGCAGTGTCAGCCAAAACACCTCAGTCATATCAAGGCATTTTCTTCCCATCACAGTTGGCACCTCCCAGTTGAAACGGTAGACAAGGTTAGCTAACATGATCTCAATTGAGGAGAGAGAAAAGCTAACCCCAGGACACATTCTTCGTCCAGCCCCAAAAGGTATGAACTGGAAGTCATTCCCTTTGAAGTTGATGGTGGCCTCACTGCCCGTGTTCATAAATCTCTCAGGCTTGAACTCCTGGGCGTCCTCCCATACACTCGTGTCCCTACCAAGAGCCCAAGCGTTGACGAGGATAGGTGTTTTAGCCGGAACCGTGTAGCCATCGATGTGGATTTCAGTCACAGAGTAATGGGGTGCAAGCAGGGGTGCCGGGGGATGTAGCCGAAGCGTCTCCTTGATAACAGCCTTGAGGTAGGTCATGCTGGTGAGGTTGTCTTCGGTCACCATCTCTTGCCCATCTGCTTGGACACCGTGCCTTACCTCATCTTGTAGCCTTGACCTTATGCGCGGGTTTCTCATAAGCTCGGCCATGGCAAACTCAAGGACTATGTACGATGTGTCCGTGCCGGCAACAAATATATCCTGCACAAGAATTCATATGTAAGCTTTCATGTAAAATAATGTGTATGCATGCATGGTTGAGTACAGAATTCAGAGAACGAAACTTACAATGAGCAGAGCCTTGAGGTGGTCTCTGGTGAGTCCGTACTCGTGCTGATGAGACAGGAGGACCTCAATGAAGTCATGCTCCTGCTCCTGCTGCTGCGCCTGCTTTCCTTCGTGGTCGTCGATGACCTTGTCGAGCAACTCGTCCCACCTCTTCCTCACCTTCTTGGCCCTGGCGCACACGGCCCTCCTCAACACCCCTACTCTTAGCAACCACGGGAAGTAGTCCTCGGCGTTGAAGCCGCCGATGAGTGCCTCCGTCTCGTCGAGCAGCTCGCGGAAGAGCCTGCTCATGTCGTTGACCCTGACGAACCGTCCCGACACGGCGCGGCACATGACGTCGAAGGTGAAGCCGTAGAGCAGCTCGCTCATGTCCAAAGCGTGGCCCGCCGCAGCCGTGTCGCTGACCCTGGCCATGGCGAGACGCACCTCCCCCTCGCGGGCTGTACGGTAGGACCGCACCTTCCTAACGGTGAGCAGATGCGCGGTCAGCAGCTTCTTGGCCAGCCTCCAGTGGTCGCCGTAGGCGGCGAAGATGACATCGAGAGAGCCGTAGAGGAGAGCGTGGGCGACGGTGGACGGCGGGCGCGACGCGAGGAGGTGGTCGTGCGTGCGCGTGACGGCCTCGGCGGCGCGCCGGGAGGAGACGACGAGCGTCGGCACGGAGCCGAGGCGGACGAGCATGAGACCGCCGTCACGTCCGTGCCTCGCTGCGAGATCGCGGAGGCCGACGTGTGGGAGGAAGCCGACGAGGTGCAGGTGTCCGATCAGCGGCAGACCTGGCGGCGAAGGAGGGAGGCGGCGACGACAAGGGACTCCAGGGCCATGGCCGTCACCTTGCTGCTGCTCCTTCCTTCTCTTTGATCTTTTAGCGATCTGTTTATCCGCGAGGAGTAATAACAGTGCGACAAAGGGCAGGACGAGCACCATGAACAGCAACGCATGTGGAGGCATCGTCTCGTCGTATCGCATGGTCAGATCATGATCAAGCTGTGGTTGGTCACTAGATTGCATGCATGGTGCAGCTCTCCCCGGCCCTTCCGGTCGCATTGGTTTTATAGGGGCAGGGAAGCCGTTGTAGTCAAGCTTAATCCCAAAGTGGCGAGCCTGCAAGAACGTTAACCCTTTTACTCGACAATGTCGTGCAGGAGAGACCGTAACAAAAGAGATTATTAGCTGTTTGCTTTAGTCAAAAAAGCACATTTTCGGTGTCGTCGTTTCCAAGCTGTTTAAGTACAGCAAGCTTTCCACACGCATACTTTTGAGCTCTTGGACGAGGGAGAAGACTGGTTGACAGTAGGTCCGTCTCCATCAACATAGTGCACAGTGCACACACCAATCAGCTATGAACATTATTATATTAAAAACTATAAGAAAAATTGATGACGCAATACGAAAAGTCATAAAAAGTATAAGCTTTGAACGGTGGAGCTGCGTTTTGATTGTTAGGAGAGGAAGGGAAAAAACGTTGACTGTGGAAGTGAACACTGACGGCACGACGCGTGAGGTGGACGGCCCATCGACGTCGAAAATCAGCAGCTTGCTCGATCGGATGCATGCTGGACATACTCCCGCGCTCGAAACGTCGGGCTATGGCGCTCCATACACCTTGATCACGGTTCCTGCTCCAGATCACGGGTGTTTATCCTCCTGCAGCGCCGGGAGGATGGCCTCGGTGGTGCGCCGGGAGGATGATCTCGGTGGTGCGCCGGGAGTCCGGCCAGCGCCACTGTTGGAGGTACGGCGCCGGAGAGAGCCATGAGCAATGCATAGAGCGTCAACAACATAAAGAGAGCTATCAGGCTTCGGTGAATGCAGCAAGCCGTGGCCGTGCTGGTATGAGTGATGGCCACCCCTAGCAGAGGCAGGGGGCACAATCCCTCGCGATCGCCCAACACTAGCAACCCGAGAAATCCTGGTGCACCAGACACAAGACTCAAGTGTCAAGTTTGTTTCAAGAGAGGTCATCTGGCTAGCGAATGCTGGGAAAAATTTTGTTCCTGATGAAAGGTATGCTGGCGCAGCCTCATCTTATACTCGTGATACTAACTGGTATCTGGATACTGGTGCTACAGATCAGGTGACAGGAGAACTGGAGAAACTTGCTATCCGAGAGAGATACAAAGGAAAATATCAGATTCATGGAGTTGGTGCACTACAGGAATACAGCAAACTTATGACGGGCAGAAACCGTTGTACATAAGGGAAAATCGTCGTAAATAACTAACATACGATGGTTTTCGGTTGTTTACGATGGTTTCTTGCCTATCTAGTTATTGGTCGCAAATAAAATTATTTACGACGGTTACCGTCGTAAATAACTAACTTACAACGGCCATTTCCAGTCATCGTAAATAAAGGACCGTCGCTCATGGCCGCGCCACGTGGCTGGCTGGACGCCTTACTTACGACGGTCTGGACCCTGGCCGTCGTAAGTTAAGTAGGTTAACTAACGACTGCTTGGACCCCGGCCGTCGTAAGTTAGTTAGGTTAACTTACGACGGCCCTATATAGCTAGCCGTCGTAAATAAGATTTTTAATTTTTTTTAAAAAAATATAATTAGGATAACCTGACACGATGGTCAGCTCACGGAACAGTTTATATACACATCCAAAATATAAAACATCCAAAACATTAAACAAAAAAGAGATCTGCTCGTTAAACACTACCTCTTCCACTCGCGGATCCACTCGCTCCTCCACTCACTCCGGAGCCGAAGAATCTGTCTCCGCGACCTCCTCCCGATGCTGGTAGTTGTGGCGATGGAGTTTGAGCCTCCGTTGTCGATCTCTGCAATTCAAATAAATAGATAAAGTGAGTTTGAGCTTGTACGACTCTCTCCTCCCTACTCTCACTCCCTCTCTCTCCCACCCCCGCACTCTCAGTTTCTCCATCGCCGTCTCCCTCCCCCTCTCTCTACGACTCCCAATTTAGGACGTTTCATTAGTTTTATTCCTTATCATTCCTTGCTAAACCATGGAGGGATTTAGATAGGATTTGTTAGTTATCATTTTATGTGATTAGTCATGCTTAGAACTTTAGAAATGAATGGAGCATAGTTGATGATAGTCTTGTGGATTATATGAAAGACACAATTGTGTGTCATAGTGATAGGAATCTAGACAGACTGGTTATTTTGGATGGTGCTTCGTGCACGAGACTCGGGTTAGTGATAGTGGCTATCTTAGATTCTAAGGATCGGTTCATGGAACAGTTAACCCGGCTTTACAGTGCCACCACAAGACTGAGATGGGGCAGCTTGGCTAATTAATTAAGAGTTACCGGTATAGTATGAGTGTTTGGATGGTGCGTGGAATGAGAGTCCATTTTTGACTACCCTAGGAACTGCAAGGCTCAAGAGGGGGCTTCTGCAGGGGAGGGTTTACTCCCAGGAACTGCAGCGGTGAAACCTCAGTGGGCTTATACTTGCCGGTAGACCCTTTGTAAAGGCCATGTAGTGATCTCCTGATTGCACACCAAAGGAAGTGTGTAATGTGGCTTGCAACCACGGATATCTGGGAGGTTCTTATTCCACCTGGCAACAGGGGATGAAATCACTACTTGTAGGTAAAGTGGTACAATCTCCGTAGAGAACCAAACTGTCATGACAGACGTGCTCATGCACTACAGGAAATATCGCACCTTACGACGGCCATGTTATTTACGACGGCTAGCCGTCGTAAGTAAATTAACTTACGACGGTCGTTGACTTACGACGGCTACCGGCCCATGGCCATCGTAAGTTACTGGACCATCGTAAGTTATCCGTAACTTATGACAGCCGTAACCCTAAGCCGTCGTAAGTTACAAAACCGTCGTAAACTAAATTTAACTTACGACGGTCATAACTTGAGCCGTCGTAAGTTACACGGCCGTCGTAAGTGTATGGTTTTAACCGCTGCCTCGCCCCGATCTTGGGCTCATTTAGCCCGAGCCCGCACCGCCGCCACCACGAGCCCGCACCGCCACCGCCGTCGCCCTGCGCCACCCCAGCACCATTGCTGCGCGCCGCCCCCGCCGCCCGAGCTGCCCAGCGCCGCCGCCCCACGCCGCTCCAGCGCCGCCGCCCCGCGCCGCTCCAGCGCCGCCGCCGCACGCCGCCCCGCCGCCCGAGCCGCCCGGCACCGCCCCAAGCCGCCCGACGCCGCCCCGACGCCGCCGCCACTTTGAGGTACGTTTTATTTAGTAATTAATTTAGTTCATATATATAGTTGATTTAGTAATTAATTTAGTTTATTTAGTTTATTTAGTAATTAATTTAGTTTGTTTAGTTCATTTCGTAATTTATTTAGTTTCTTTAGGTCGTCTAAACGTTGTAAACGGGCTGAACGAAACAGTTTTGGGTCAGGTTTTAACGCTGTTTTGCCCCGTTTACGTGAAGTATGTAAAACGAATACAAATTGGACCCTATCTGCACCCGTTAAGCGTCAACCAAATCGGGCACGCGCTGCAGCCTGCAGCCGAGATGCCTTCCGTGTGCCGCCACCGCTGAGCCCGCGCTGCTGCTGCCGCCGTCACTACAGGAAAATCAACATTTTACGACGGTTGAATTTATTTACGTGGATCAGCCGTCGTAAATTAACGTACTTACGACGGCGCGTGGTAGCCGTCGTAAGTTTACTAACTACGACGGTCGCTGGCTCTCGGCCGTCGTAAATAAAAGGACCGACGGAATTTAAGTACCATTTACGACAGCTAAAACCTAAACCGCCTTAAGTAAAGAAGCCGTCGTAAATAAAGAACATAACCCTACATCTCACGGGACGCGCGCGCGGCCCACTCAAGTGCACGACCCGCCGACTGCCGCCGCACCGCTCCGCCTCGCCCTCGCCGAGCCACGACGCCTCCGCCGCCCCGCCCCGCCCTGCCGCCGCGCACCACCGTCCCGCGCCTCGCCCCACCGCGCAACGCCGTCCCGCGCCCCGCCCCGCCGCAGCGCGACCGCCCCGCGCCCCGCCCCGCCCTGCCGCAGCCGCCGCCGTCCCGCCCCAAGCCCCGCCCGGCCGCCCCTGCTCGCGTCGAGCCCCCGCCGAGCCTCGGCCGCCGCCGCTCGCCTCGCCCCGCCCCGAGCCCCGCCCTGCTGCGCCACCCGGCCCCACCCCAAGCCCCGCCCGACCCCGCCCCAAGCCCCGCCCCGCCGTGCCCGTCCCCTGCTCGCGCCGCCCGGAGCCCCTGCTCGCCGCGCCGCTTGGCCCCCGTTCGCCACGCTCCGAGCTCCTGCTCGCTGCGCCGCCCGCCCCTTGCTCGCCGTGCCGCCTCCCAACGTCGTGGGCACTGTGACCCGACACCGTGGGCGCCGCCTTCCGACGCTGTCGTCACGCTGCCTCCCCGATGCCGTCACCGAGCCAAGGTCTGCCTCCAACTTCCACGTGTTAAATTGATGTTTTTCCTGTTAAATTGATTGTTATGTTCATGACATGCATGTGTATTGTTGAATTAGGTGGTAATTAGTTTTTTTTACGTGTGTATGTGTGTATGTGGAGAAAGAGACAGAGAGAAAGAACCATTAGTTGAATTAGCTAGTAATTAGTTGTTTTCTTGTTGAATTATGGTAGCTTTCCCTTTGTTGAGTAATTAGTTGTTTTATTGCTAATTAGTTGTTAATTTATTTGTTGATTATTTGTTGAATTGTTGGTTATTTGATTAATAGAATAATTAGTTGTTTAAATGGTTGAATTAGTTGATTACATGTTTAATTTGATCTTAGTTGATTAATTATTTAATTAATATTGTAATTGATTATTGTTTAATTAATACTTTGATTGATTGCGTGATTAGTTACTATATGTAAATAAATGGTATTTGACCCGGTCTGGCCTGACACGATCCATTTAGGGTCTGTCACGGCCCATTTAGTGGTAATGTATTAGTCGAGACAGGCACGGAGGACGGCAAGCTCCCGCGCGTGGACGGCGGGCCGCGACGGGGCGGTTTCATCTTTGACCCACTTACAACGGGGCATAACGTACGACGGCTAACCCTAAAGGCGTCGTAAGATAATGGCAGGCCCCAGCGGGGCATAACTTAGGATGGCTGACCCACTTCTTTGTCTCTCTCTCGTTCTTTCCTTCTCTCTCATTCTTTCCTCTCTCTCTTTTAAATGACTCAAAAATGAAAGATTGACGTAAACCTATACAACATGCGTCACCCGTTTTGAACCGGCCCGTCTCACATGTGTTACGCATGTTAAGCGTGTAAGTTTGGAATTGTCCCTTTTTGGACAGCCTGGGAGTGACCGAGGGGGCGTGGCTTGTGATGAGACGCGGGTTTAGATCTAGACGAGATTTTGACGGCATAACCTTGTTGTTCTCTGTTGCACCATTTTCGGGCGTGCAGTGGAGAACAGCGGGGTTATGCTGCCGAAATTTCGTTCGGATCCAGACCACGCGTCTCGTCATGAGCACGCTCCGCTCGGTCACTCTTGGGTGGGTTTAGGACCTATCCTTTCCAATAGATGTAGGGTCGTGACATAAATAAATTATAAAGTAACTATCATTTCCTTGACATTAAACTGTAGATTCAAACATGGGTGAGGACCGTAGTTGGATGTATACCGGTTAGAAGAACAGTTCTGGTGGTCACTCGGATGAGTGGTTCGCCAAGACAGATGCTTTTGTAGATCGAGCTTTTTCATTGTCAATGATCGATAAAGTGCGGTGACCATGTATGAAATGTCGGAATACCAAGTTTTTGGACAAAATGACGGTCTCGATACACTTGTATCGAAACGGTTACATGCCACATTATGAGATGTGGACCTTCCACGGTGAGACAACTTCTGAAACTGTACAAGAAGTGGAAGAGGAAAATGGTGATAACACGGGGGTTGATAGGATGGATGAGATGCTTGAAGCTATACAACCAGAGTTTACGGAGGATCCTCCTACAACGGAGGTTGAAGCGTTCTTCAAGCTTCTCAAAGCTTCAGAAGAGCCGCTGCATGAACACACTGAAGTGACCCTCCTCGCTTTCATGACTAGACTTATAGAAATTAAGTCTAAGTACTTCTTTTCTAATAACTGCTACAACAACCTCATCAAATTGATCAGCGACATCCTTCCACAGCCTCATAAAGTACCTAAAGATATGTATCAGGCGAAGAAATTGCTTTCCGGTCTTGGTATGAAATATGAGAAGATTGATGTGTGTCCAGATAATTGCATGCTTTTCTGGAAAGAGCATGCAAAAGAGAAGAAATGCTTAAAATATGGTGAATCAAGGTTTGTCGAAGTTGTTAATAACAATGGTGATAATGTGATGACAGAAGTTGCACGTAAGCAACTTCGTTACTTACCCGTGACACCTCGGTTGAAGCGGTTGTTTCTATCAAAAAGAACGGACAAACACATGAGATGGCACAAGGAAGGTGTACGTGAGAACAATGCAGTCATGATACACCCGGCCGACGGTGAGGCATGGAAGAGCTTGACCGGTTCGATCCAGACTTCAGTCGTGATGCGAGAAATGTTCGCATCGGGTTGGCGACAGATGGATTCTCGCCGTTCAGTACAAACGCCACACCATACTCCTGTTGGCCCGTCTTTGTCATTCCATACAACCTACCACCAGCTCTTTGCATGAAGTATGAGTTCATGTTCCTTAGCCTCATTATACCTAGGCCGGATCATCCTGGGCCACGTCTCAACATGATGTTGAAACCGCTGATCGAAGAATTGAAAATATTGTGGACAGGAGTCGAAGCGTACGACTGTTACAAAAAGCAGAAATTCAACCTTCGAGCTGCTTATTTGTGGTCTGTCCATGATTTCCTGGCATACGGTATGTTTTCTGGATGGAGCACTCACGGTCGTTTGACGTGTCCAATATGTGCTTCTGACACGGACTGTTTTCGACTTACTCATGGAGGAAAGATATGCTACTTCGGTTGTCATAGACGTTGGTTGCCTCCGAATCACATGTTGAGGCAACAGAGGAATGTCTTTAAAAAAACACCATTGTCACTAAAGGACCACCGAAACGTCTAAACGGATCTGAAATATCTGATATGTTGGACAAACTGGTGTCAGATAAAGGACGTCCTGGATATTTTATCGCTTACGGAGAGGATCACAATTGGACTTATATATGTGGACTATGGGAGCTACCATATGTGAAGTCGTTGATACTAATGCATAACGTTGATTTAATGCATCAAGAGCGTAATATGGCCGAATGTATTATAAGCACATGCATGGACATGACGGGCAAAACGAAAGACAATATAAAGGCTCGAAAGGACCTGGCAAAGCTTTGTAACCGTCCAACTCTTGAGCTCTCTGAAAGTGGTGCTAAAACATGTGCTTCTTTCTGTCTTCGACCTAAAGAAAAGAAAGAAGTACTCAAATGGTTGAAAATTTTGAAATTCACAGATGGTTACGCAGCTAGTCTGAAACGAGCCGTGAATATCAAAACGGGAAAGCTGACAGGGTTGAAGAGTCATGATTATCACATAATTATGGAAAGACTTCTACCTATTATATTTTGGTGCTATTTTGATGATGCGGTGTGGAAGGTGCTAGTCGAGCTTAGTCACTTCTATAGACAGCTCTGTGCAAAAGAAATCACGATAGAGATGATGCGTAAATTGGAGAAGGAGATACCGGTACTATTATGTAAGATGGAATTTTTTTTCCTCTAGGGTTCTTCAATCCAATACAACATCTCCTCATCCATTTTCCATTTGAAGCTAAAGTTGGAGGTCCCGTGCAATATAGGTGGATGTATCATATTGAAAGAGCACTAAGATATCTGAAACCAATGGTTCATAACAGGGCAAAGGTAGAAGGATGCATCGCCGAAGCATTTACTCTTAAAGAAGTAGGGTACTTTTCAAGTGTTTACTTTGCAGAGGAAAACAATGTCAAAACTTTGGCAATGAGGTACAATGTGGATGAGCAAACTCCTTGTAGCGATCTCTATATTTTTGCAACAAGAGACACTACTGTTGGTAGTTCCACTTCCTACAACTCTACCGCAGAAGAAAGGAGTGCTGCTTTCCTTTACATGTATGCGAATATAGATGAGATGGACAAATATTTCGAGTAAGTGTTTATCTTACATTTATACTAATCGGCGTATTTTGTAACACATCTATTCTAAAAAGTTTTCTTTTCGTACAGTAAATTCCATAAGCAAAATTGGACACATAGGCATCAACCTACGAGCAAACAAATAGAATTGATGCGACGGGAAGGAATAAACGGAGGACCTAATTTCCTATCCTGGTTTCGAGATCATATAATATTTTCTCGTTAATTTAGCAATATTTACAAAGTATTCTTATAACTTACGAGTATTTACAAAGTTTTCTTATAACAGTGCATGAAAGATGCCGACGTCCATGAACACTTGCGACAACTATCCTATGGACTGATTAAAGTTAGGAGCTACGGTCGATATGACGTCAATGGCTACTGATTCCGTACAGCTCAATTTGAATCTCTTCATCCTCTCGCGGCAACATCTAATACTGGAGTTGTGACGAGGGCAGTCGACTCTCAAGGACGTGAAACTAATTATTATGGAATCATTAATAAATCCTTGAATTTACTTTTGCTAGGAATAAGGATCTTCGAGCAGTATTCTTTGACTGTGATTGGTTTAATATCAATCATGGCACTCGACTAAACCAATTTGGCATGGTGGAAGTCAAACACAACGAACGGCTACGAGGATACGATTCATTTGTTCTTGCACACCAAGTGGAGCAAGTGTATTATCTATCCTATCCATGCAAAAAACTCAAAGCTTGGTGGGTTGTTGAAAGTGCATCTAGGGTATCCCTTGTGGGTTTTGGAGAATTGATGACAAGCATATGAGATCCTAACAAAATGATTGCAGGACAAACAAAGTGAGCTAGCTCGGTGCACACAAAAAGGTGAAAAAAAGAGTGATGCCCGAAAAGCAAGACCTTAGTGGAATTTAGAAGAGCAAAGTAGATGTAAATGTATAGGGTGTGTGTGAGAGACACATCCCAAGAGATCATGACTTTTCGTAAGGGTAAGGGGTTTAAAAATCAACTAAAATCGACTGGACACCGGACTAGTCCGTTCATGGACCGGACTAGTCCGGTCAGCTTACTGGAATGCAACCGGACAAGTCCGGTTTTAGACCGGACTAGTCCGATCATGTTTCTGTTGTTCTCTTTAGAGGACCGCGGACTAGTTCATCCATGCGACAGGACTAGTCCGCTAAACTTTCTGGAACCCCACTTCACATAGCACCGGACAAGTCCGGTTTTAGACCGGACTAGTCCGGTTAACCCACTGGAAGTAGACCGGACAAGTCCGATCATATACCGGACTAGTCCGGTATTAGGTTTTACAACGATAACTTTTTGGAAACCATATAAATTGGTGATCCACGACCTTCCAACAAGAGAATACGACTCATACTACTGGAAACAAAAACCCTAGCGCCGCCACCTGTCCCAAGAGCTCAAACACACATCTCCCCACACATCTAAGGTGCAAAAAGGTGAAAATCAATCAAACACTTGGATTTGGGATTGGGAGATCGTCGTTCCTTTGTTGTGAGCTCTTGGGGTTTGATCTCTCTACACTCATATTCTGCATTGTAATCTTTTTGAGTGTATTTTGATCGCTTTCTCATTGTAATTCTTGTGGGAGCCCTCAACGTGTGAGGTTGCCCCACAAACTCGATGATTACCCGTGCTAGTGGAGTCAAGTCGGCCTTGTGTGGTGACTTGAAGAGGGAAAGGGTTAGAGACCCGGCTCTGTGTGAGCCTCCTCAACGAGGACGTAGATCTCTTGGTGAGATCGAACCTCGGTAAAATTTGTGTCTCGCATGCCTCCTTGTTTTTTGTTGATTATAACATCTAGTTGCTAAACTTCATAATTTGAGTTGCTAAGTCTCATTCACGGGCATAATAACACCTCACATTGTAAAATCAAAATAGAATAATTGTTGTTCTTTTTTCCGCTGCTAAACAAGTTAATTCTCCTGCACAACACTTATACAATCTACACACTTCAGGCACACCGGACTAGTCCGCTCACACAACCGGACTAGTCCGGTCAATCAAGTTTTTGACAACTACTTTAAGTGTGCAGGAAACTCTATAAGGCCTATTCACCCCCCTCTAGGCCACATTCAATTGGTATCAGAGCCAAGTTCTCCATCAACGAGACTCACATCTCGAAGAGATCAATGGCCTCTGAGAAGAACAACGATATCCCAAAGACGAACAACAACGATGAGGAGCAAGAAGCCAAAGCCTTCGATGTGCTAAAAGAAAGTCCACATGATGATGAAGAAGTGAGACAGCTAAAGGCACTACTGAGAAAGAAATTAATGGCACAAAAGGGAAAAGAGGAAGAAAGACGATGGGGAGTGGTCATCACGACTACTCCCGATATCCTTACAACTACAACCGTCTCAATTCAAATAATCATTATCTCTCCATTCTTATGGGAAGGCCCCCGCAGTTTGACGGAAGTGACTATACCATGTGGAAGTACAACATGAAAATGCATCTAATATCCTTGAATCCCAGCCTTTGGCATATTGTCTGCACAGGAATAGATATCCCAGACACGGATGAAGAACTCACTCCGGAACAAGAACAAGAGATTCACAGAAATGCACAAGCCGTTGCAGTAATCACATAGTCATTGAGCAGAGAAGAATTCACCAAGATCGATGGACTAGAGAGTCCAAAAGAAATCTGGGATACACTCAAAACAGCTCATGAAGGAAATAGGTCTGTACGTGAAGCCAAAATTGAGATGCTTGAAGGAGAATTGGGGAGATTTGCTATTGAAGAAGGCGAATCACCTCAAGACATGTACAACCGGATGAAGGCACTCATCAACAAAATCCGTGCCTATGGAAGTAAGATATGGACTGATCACGGGGTGGTCAAAAGGATGATAAGAGCCTTCATGCCAAGAAATGTCACACTTTGCTCAATGATTAGAGAAAGCCCCGGGTTTCACAAAATGACTCCCGATGAGTTATTGGGGAAGATCATAAATCATGAAATGATGGAGAAGGAGGCTCAATACGTCAAAGACTTAGCCGAGCTCACCTCTTCCAAAAAGAAAGAAGTTGCTCTCAAAGCAACGTGCAGACCCAAACTCAAAGAAGCCCGTGAAGACCAAGATGACGGAGATACAAGCGACGTGAGTACAGACCTAGATGATGAGGAAATGGTACTCTTTATCAAAAAGTTCAAGCGCATGTTGAGGAGAAGGCATGGCAACAACTCAAATGAAGGGAAAAGCAAGGATAAAGGAAAATCCAAGGCTCGACGTACTTGCTATAATTGTGGAGAGTATGGTCACTTTATGGTGGACTGTACTTATGAAGAAAACAAGAAGAATAAGGAAACAAAAGCACATGAGAAGAAAAATTTTACAAAAAGGGGACAAGCTCATCAGGCTCACATTGGCAAGGAGTGGGACTCAAACGATGAGTCCTCCTCCGATGAAGAAGAGGAGATAGCCACCATTGCCGTTAAGAAACCCACCATGAGAGCTACACTCTTCCCAAACATGGGAGGACGGGATATGAACAATCATACTTGCCTTATGGCTAAAGAAGGCAAGAAAAAGGTTTGACTTACTTCTCCTGCGTTAAATACCTCTATTGATGACTTTGATAGCTCTAGTGATAATGAAGAAATGTTTAGAGGATTAAGTAAAATTGCTTTAAAGAAAATGGAAATGTTGTCGAACGAAATCTTTGAAAAGGAGGAACTTGTCAACCGACAAGAAGATATGCTCATCCATGAAAGGAAGAGATATCAAGAGGTTGAAAAACTTCTTGAGCTTGAAAGAGAGAAGAACAAGTCACTTGAGGTTGAGCTAGCCTTGAGTAAGGAGACTTACTCAAAGCTAGAGAACTCACATATTGCAATCAAGGATGAGCTTGCTAACTTGTCAAGAGTTAACAAGATCCTAGAGGTGCAAGTTGAGTCGCTAAAGCAAAGTGACTCATCTTCCTCCAAGAGCTCTTCCTCCAAAGATATGAGTTCGACAACAATTGGAACCTGCACAAGCTCTAGTAAGAAAAATATCATTTCTAATACTTCAACTTCTCATGATGTGCATTCTTCCTAAATCGGCATCTTTGATAAGGAGAAGATCAAATATGCACGTAGCGCATATATGGTCACTAGACTTCCCAACGTCAAAGATGGTCTTGGGTTTGACAGGAACAAACACATATCCACTCTTAATCATGCAAAGAAAAGAATCACCTTTGTTAAGAAAAATCACATGAATATAATTTACAAATATTGTTTCGTACATTTGATGATTGCTATGTTCTTATGAAAAACAAATATGGAAAAGTTATTGCTAAATACACAGGGCCACGCCACAGGAACTCGAAAATTTGTGTGTGGGTGCCCAAGACTCTTGTGACAAACCTGAGAGGACCCAAGCAAGCTTGGGTACCTAAAACCAAGGAATAATTCTATTTTGCAGGCTTACTCCTCCGGTGGATCTAAGTGGGTGCTAGATAGCGGATGCACAAAGCACATGACTGGAGAGAGAGATATGTTTGTGAAGTACGAGTACAACGAGGACCCAAGTGAAGGCATATACTTTGGAGACAACAACCAAAGAAAGGTCCTTGGCAGCGGTAACATTGAAATATCTCCTCAACACACTTTATCTAATGTTTTACATGTAGACTCCCTAGATTATAACCTTTTGTCAATATCTCAACTATGCGACAAAGGTTATAACTGTTTATTCACTAATGAGGGTGTGACCGTTTTTAGAAGAAGCGATGGCTCGGTTGCATTCAAGGGAATGTTGAAGGGAAAGATTTATCTTGTTGATTTCAACAAAGATAAAGCCAAACTCAACACTTGCTTGGTTGCTAAAACCAACATGGGATGGTTGTGGCATAGACGGCTAGCCCATGTTGGGATGAGAAATCTGCAGAAACTTCTAAAAGGTGGTCACATCCGAGGTCTAAAGGATGTGGTTTTTGAGAAAGACAGGCCGTGCAGCGCTTGCCAGGGGGGAAAACAAGTCGGAGCACCACACCCCGCCAAGAACATAATGACCACTACAAGACCACTGGAACTTCTTCATATGGATCTATTTGGTCCAATTGCTTACATAAGTATCGGCGGTAATAAATACGGTTTAGTAATTGTTGATGATTTTTCAAGATTTACCTGGGTATTTTTCTTGTATGATAAATCAGAAACTTAGGGAATCCTCAAGAAGTTCCTGAAAAGAGCCCAGAACGAATTCTCATCAACCGTGAAGAACATCAGAAGTAACAACGGGACGGAATTCAAGAATACACAAGTTGAAGAGTATCTCGATGAAGAAGGGATAAAGCATGAGTTCTCGGCACCCTACTCTCCTCAACAAAACGGGGTGGCCGAAAGGAAGAACGGAACATTGATTGAAATGGCAAGAACAATGTTGGACGAATACAAGACATCAGATCGATTTTGGGCAGAAGCGGTGAACACTGCTTGTCATGCCACAAATCAGCTGTACCTTCACCGACTACTGAAGAAAACTCCATATGAGCTCCTTACCGAGGAACCTCCATGTGAAGCACTAAAGAAAATGGCACGAGATTCTACCACAAGAGCAAACGCAAGACTCAAATGCACAAGGTGAACCTCAATGAGGAAGCAATGATCAAGGGGGAGCTTTCACACAAGATCAAGTGGAGGAAGATCAAGATAATCATGGAAGCAATGATCTAGGGGGAGACAATGAACATGAAGATGATGAAGAACAAGCAGCTACACAAGTTCCTCACCCAAGAGTACATCAGAGTGTACAAAGAGACCATCCTGTCAACAATATCATTGGTGATATTGCTAAGGGAAAAACTACTAGATCTCGCGTTGCAAATTTTTGTGAATACTATTCTTTTGTCTCTTTTCTGGAACCATACAGGGTAGACGAAGCCTTAAGGGATCCAGACTGGGTGATGGCAATGCAAGAAGAATATTGAACAACTTCAAAACAAATGAAGTGTGGGAGCTAGTGGAAAGACCAAGGGCGAACATCGTTGGAACCAAATGGGTCTTTCGGAACAAGCAAGATGAACATGGAGTAGTAACAAGAAATAAAGCGAGGCTGGTGGCCAAAGGTTATTCTCAGGTCGAAGGTTTGGACTACGACGAAACTTTCGCTCCCGTAGCTAGACTTGAGTCCATTCGTATTTTATTGGCATATGCTACTCACCATAATTTCAAGTTGTATCAAATGGACGTCAAAAGTGCCTTCCTCAACGGTCCGATAAAGGAGGAAGTTTATGTGGATCAGCCACCAGGATTCGAAGACCAAGAGTATCCTAACCACGTCTATAAACTGCGTAAGGCTCTCTATGGCCTCAAACAAGCTCCTCGAGCTTGGTACGAGTGCCTTAGAGATTTTCTAACTCAAAATGGATTCAAAATTGGTAAAGCTGACTATACACTCTTCACTAAACATTTTGATGATCATCTATTTGTATGTCAAATTTACGTTGATGATATTATCTTTGGATCCACTAACAAGTCTTTCTATGAGGAATTTAGCAAAATTATGACAGATAGGTTCGAGATGTCGATGATGGGCGAATTGAAGTTCTTCTTGGGATTCCAAGTGAAGCAACTGAGAGAAGGCACATTTATAAGCCAAACCAAATACACACGGGACATCCTCAAGAAATTCAATATGGACAAAGCCAAGCCCATCAAGACACCCATGGCAATCAACGGACATCTCGATCTCAATGAAGAAGGTCCAAATGTGAACCAAAAGGTATATAGGTCAATGATCGGCTCCTTACTTTACTTATGTGCATCTAGGCCAGATATTATGCTTAGCGTATGCATGTGTGCAAGGTTTCAAGCCGCACCTAAAGAGTGTCACTTAATTGCTGTAAAAAGAATCCTAAGGTATCTTGTGCACACACCAAACTTTGGCCTTTGGTATCCCAAAGGATCCAAGTTTAACTTGATAGGTTATTCCGATGCCGACTATGCAGGATGCAAAGTCGATAGAAAGAGCACTTCAGAGACCTGTCAATTTCTTGGCAGATCCCTAGTTTCTTGGTCATCTAAAAAGCAAAACTCTATTGCTCTTTCAACAGCAGAAGCAGAGTATGTTGCAGCAGGAAGTTGTTGTGCACAACTACTTTGGATGCGACAGACTCTTAGAGACTACGGCTACAATTTAAATCATGTCCCGCTTCTATGTGATAATGAAAGCGCGATAAAAATTGCACACAACCCAGTAGAGCACTCAAGAACTAAGCACATAGATATTCGTCATCACTTTCTTAGAGATCACTCATTAAAAGGTGACATTGAAATTTCACATGTTAGAACTGAAAAACAACTAGCAGATATTTTTACCAAACCATTAGATGAGAAAAGGTTTTGTGAGCTAAGAAATGAACTTAATATTCTTGACTCTCGAAATGTGGCTTGAAACGTTGCATACCTGATTGCAACCTCAAATGTTACATTTTATTGTAAAAACCACTCCTCATCTCTTTTTCTTCTAAGAAAACTATTTTAATGAAGAAATCTTGCGAAATATGACCAATTTTTTATTGTTGCTTGCCTACTGGTCGTAATTACCAAGATTATTTGCAAAAATTAGTGTCCTTTGATCACCTCTAAACTCTACTATCTGCATCAAGTCTGCTGGAACTGGACTTGTCCGGTTGTCGACCGGACTAGTCCAGACAGACGACAATTAGGTTAATTCAGGGGCACCGGACTAGTCTGGTCAGTCGCATATAGAAGCAGTTGGCCGGACCAAACCCATCCCTCTCCACTCATAAGCACTTTGTCTCACCCCCTCTCCTAAACCCTAGTTCCCAAAGTGATTTTCGAGTTGAGCCCTCAAACTCGGAGTTTTCTCCGTGAAAAAGCCTCTTCTCGACGAGGGGATTCTACTCTCCGGACTCATCCGGATAGACTCTTGCTCCTTCAACTCGAATCTTCAAATCTTGGTAAATCCCCCCCCTAAAACCAAAATCTCAACTTTTCTAGTTCTAGCTAGTTTCCTTTGATTTCAAAAGGATGTACATTGCCTCAATAGATGTATTCCTACCACTTTCCTGCCCTTGTGTCCTTAGATAGGAGATTTGATTCAAATGAAACATTAGGGTTCTTATGCCAGGCCGGACTAGTCCGGTGCACAGATGCGGACAAGTCCGGTCCATCGGACAAGTCCGCACTCTGAAACCGGACAAGTCCGGTCTCTGACAGTTGAACCCCTACATTCCCATTTGAAGTCGATAATGAGTCCATTTGCATCTAATCCTTGAACTCCTTATCAGGCACCACGTCTTCAGGATCAGATGACGGCTCTTTTCACCTTGACGAAGAAGTTCAACGTGAAAGAGTGAGGAGAGCTAAGGAGGGAGTGATGAAGAAAAGACATGATGTCAATGTCCACTCTTCACCTTCCGATGAAAATTTGCCTAAGAAGAGGAAAGTAATTGTGAAGAAGCCTCGAGGGAAGGCTATGTCACACCCGGTTTTTCCGAAGAAACAACCAAGTGAATATCACATGTATGCCAGGATCATTTTCTCATACATGTGATGACAAATAGTGAAGCATCATTTATTACAAGCCAGGTGTCGAATATAAATAAGTCTTACATCTCAAATGTCTCAATGGACACTAATGCTTCAATCACAAGTAAATAAACTAGCAGCGGAATTTTATTCTTTAGGGCTCCATCACAGGTGTTGCCCGGGGGTCTTCATGAACCTAAAAACCTTCCTCGGGTCCAAAGTCTTGGTCATTATACACCACCTCATTATCTTGACCTGAGCAGCAATATAAACCAACAAATATGCAAGGTTGAGTACCAATGGTACTCAGCAAGTGTGGGAAAATTATATCATGCATGGCTAGAACAAGGAGAGGTTGAACTCATGGTTAAAGCACTACGCAATTAATACCTATCACCTTAGCTTATTAAGCACCTACATTACTACACAGGTGAAATGGTCACAATCTCCCATCCCATCATCATAATCCAAATAACCATAACATCATTTCCAATGTTAAGCTCCCCGCTTAACATCCACAACTTCCAAAACCATCAATTCTCTAATCATGAATAAGTCCAGGCCGCTCTTAACCGTGAGCACGGCTGTCAAGACAGTTTTGACTCTGCAGAGTTTGTACCACTGTACCCACAAGTAGTGATTTCATCCCCCGTTGCCGGGTGGACTAAAAGAACCTCCATTATGCCAGTGGCTACGAACCACATTCACACTTCCCAGGTGTGTGGCCAGGAGATCACTACGAAGCCTTTACAAAGGGATTCCCGACGAGCGTGGGCCCACTGAGGTTTCACCCCTAACAGCATACAAGAGGCTCCAACCCCGCTGCAGTGGCCCCCTCTTGAGCCTTGCGGTTCATATGGCAGTCCAGCTGACTCCTATTCCCCGCACCATCCAACACACCCATACTACGCCGGGGATACACCTAATTAATTGGCCAAGCTGCCCCATCTCAGCATGTGGTTGGCACTGTAAAGCCGGGTTACATGCTCCATGAACCGGTCCTTAGGATCCAGGCAAGTACTAAACACAAACCCAAGTCTCGTGCACCCAGCACACAACCAAAACATCCAACTTGCCTTGATCCCTACCTCTACATAACTCATAATATCTCATTCAAGAGTATGGTAATGTAAACTGATGATCTCATGTCCCAATTATCCCATTCTAAGCATGGCTAAGCATATGCATGTATATAAATGACAATGACAAAATAAATCCCAACCCAAGCTTCAAGGAAATAAGGTAATGCAATTCTAGGGAAACTTTCCTAGCATGGGTTTCATATTTAACTTGACAATGCAAATAATTCTATCTACACATCCTAGCATAGGATCAAAGTGGTCAAGGACACTTGCCTCCTTCTTGCTGCTCCTGAAATGGGTAGTCTTGGTCTTGGAATTGAATAACTTGTTCTTGAGCAGGTTCTACTTCATACCATCACACATAGCAAAAGAAAAACAACAATCATAAGACATAGTTCACATTTCCACTTCATATAAACCACACATTCACATTTATGAAAGTTTCTTTACCATTTTATGTGTTGTGAATACTCTATGTGTGTTGATTTGGGGCTTGCATACACTTTTATTTACATGTGTATGTTTCCTACTTTGGTGTTCATATTTATACTCACATACTATATATATATATGTATTTATGTGTGTTTCAGTTTTAAATAAATTTCTTATATATTAAACTACCAAGTATGTATGAAAAGTATTTTTCTTCTCCATATATGCCTTCATAATTTCTATCAACCCTAAACTGAATTCTTTGTATTTTAGAAACTCCATTTATCCTTTACTAGTTTCTATATTTTCAGATTTATATTCTTATGCATAATTGTGCATTTTATTATTAAATTAGTAATACACACTACCTAAACAGATTAGGTTCTGGTCCTAAATAATTTAGGATCATATTTTGACCTTGGCTTCTGATGTATATTATTTCATATTTATTTTCCCTATTTTTCTTTAACTATTCTTTACTTAAAATGTGTCCCTATACTATTAAATGTGAATAATAGATGAAACAGATTTATTTCAGCCCCAAAAATATATTTTTATCTCACTCCAAAGTTTTCTAAGTATTGAGAAAGTTTTTAATAATTTTGGCAATTAGGTTTGTCCCCCTTTTTAATATTTAACACTAGTTACATATCCAATCTTCTCAATTAAATACTAAACAGGGCTAAAATCATGAATTCACCCCACTACAGGGTCTATAATATCATTTTCATAATTTCCAGGGGTCTAGCTACACTTTTCAGAGGTGTTTTTCTTAATTTCTATCAAGTCCAGGGGCTAAAACTGATTTTTAAATGAATTTACATGATTTTCTGGAGTTCTAGGGGCTAGATCTGAAGTTTCCGGGGCTAGCTCTCAATTCCAGAGAACCCCAGGGGGTAGCACGTAAGAATTCCAGTCTTTATAACGCGGGGCTGACGTGGACCGTCTGATTTTAAACCGACGGCTGAGATTATAACATCGAACCGGTACGCGGGGTTTTAAAGTCTACCGTGCGATTTAAAATAAACGGCGCACAAGCGGCCACGTCGCTCTGATCGAGCGCGGGCGGCGCTGCCGGCGGCGCACGGCGGCGGGAAGCGGCGATCTCGCCGGAAACTTTCGGATCCTCGAGAATTCTGCCAAGAACTGTGATCTTATGGTCTAGATCGGTAGAGGGGAGGTCAGGGATCTCACCTCGGGGGTTTTCTCGAGCTCGGGGGTCCTGGAAAGTGCTCGGCGGCGAGGTCCGAGGCAAAACCACGGCGAAGCTCGTCGGAGCTGGATTTGCACCGTAAGTCTTTGGGTTTTCTGCACCTGCAAAGTTCCCCGGAGGCGGTGGATCAAGACCAACGAGTTAGATCAGAGTTTCCGAGCTTAGATCGGCCAGAATTCACCGGCGAAGTCTCGGTGCTCACCGGAGTGAAATTCGGCGATCGCGTGCGAAAAACTGATCGGATCGGTTGCTTTTATAGCCGGGGGAGGGCGGTGGTTCTGTTGTGATCGAGTTGGAGTCCGCTGGGTCCAGAATTCGGCTGCGGGGACGCGGTTTTCCCGATCGGTTGCGATCGCGCGCGCGGGAGAAGTCCGGGGTCGCGGGGTTAGGGATGACAGGCGGGTCCCACCCGTCAGCGAGGGGCAGCGCGGCGCGCGCGGGGGCGGGCTGCGCGGGGTTTGCTGGGCCGGCTGGGGTTTCGGCCCACTGGCCAGTTTTTTTCTGGTTTTCCTTTTTCTTTTTCATTTCTTTTCTGTTTTGAGTATAATTTGAATTCCAGTTTGAATTTGAATTTTTGCAAAACATGCAATACGTCCAAAAATTTCTAAATTCCCCTCTGAACATGGTTTATGGTTCTAAATCAAAATTTGAGTTTTTTTACTAAAAATTTGGGGTGTTACAGCTCTACCCCCCTTAAAAGAAATCTCGTCCTCGAGATTGGTGTTTCTAAGAAAACAATTCCGGAAATTGTGCCTTAAGCTCATCTTCCCGTTCCCAGGTGGCTTCCTCTTCTGAGTGATGCTTCCACTGCACCTTGCACATCCTGATTCTCTTATTTCTGGTGAGGCGTTCCATTGTCTCCAAAATCTTGTATGGTTGCTCGGCATAAGACAAATCCTCAGCTACATCCACTTCATTCATGGGTAACACCTCCTCAGGCGTCCTCAGACATTTCTTGAGTTGCGACACATGGAATACGTCGTGCACGTCCGACAGATGAACCGGCAACTCTAGTTGGTACGCCACTTCGCCTTTTCTTTCCAAAACTTGAAAGGGTCCGATGTATCGAGGTGACAACTTCCCTTTCACCTTGAACCGACGAAGTCCTCTGATAGGGGACACCTTGAGATAAACATAGTCTCCCACGTTGAAAACGAGCTCTCTTCTTCGTACATCAGCATAACTCTTCTGGCGTGTCTGTGCTATCCTCAAG
Organism: Neostapfia colusana; assembly: GCA_030760725.1. NCBI lineage: Eukaryota > Viridiplantae > Streptophyta > Magnoliopsida > Poales > Poaceae > Neostapfia > Neostapfia colusana. The sequence goes on from JASWHV010000003.1 coordinate 124,575,498, forward strand.
TTGTTGCGAATCTCCCTCACCTTTGCCTCGGCTTCTTGTAGCACTTCTGGACCAAACACTTTACTTTCTCCTGTTTGGTTCCAAAATAGGGGAGTTCTGCATTTCCTTCCATACAAAGCTTCAAACGGTGACATCTTCATACTAGCTTGATAACTGTTGTTATAGGAAAACTCCGCATACGGTAGGTTCTTGTCCCAACTCCTATTGTTTTTGAGTGCACATGCCCTTAACATATCTTCAAGGATCTGATTGGTTCTCTCCGTCTGCCCGTCAGTTTGGGGATGATAGGCAGAACTGAAATTCAGATGGGTTCCCATGGTTTCATGCAACTTTTGCCAAAACCTCGAGGTGAACTGCGTCCCTCGATCCGACACTATCTTCTTCGGCACTCCATGGTAACACACAATCCTTGACATGTACAATTCTGCCAATTTGGTTCCGCTGTAGCTTTCTTTCACCGGAATGAAATGAGCTACCTTGGTTAGCCTATCAATAATGACCCATATTGAATCATACCCGGATTGGGTCCTAGGCAATCCCACGACAAAATCCATGCTGATTTCTTCCCACTTCCATTCAGGCACTTTGAGTGGTTGCAGCAATCCCGCGGGTCGTTGATGTTCTGCTTTCACCAACTGACATGTGTCACATAGGGCAACATGTTCCGCGACATCTCGCTTCATGCCATACCACCAATACCTGCTTTTGAGGTCCTGATACATCTTCGTACTCCCAGGATGAATGGAATAGTCGGAATCGTGAGCCTCCTTCAAAATTAATTTACGAATCTCCTTTACTTCTGGCACACAGACCCTTTTCCCGTGCCACACCGTTCCTTGTTCATCCTCTCTAAAACCAGGAGCTTTATTTTCCTTGATGAGCTGTCTGATCTCTTGTATCTTCTCATCATTCTTTTGTCCCTCGCGTATGTCTCGCTCAAGTGTGGAGTCCACTTCCATGGCGATGGCTTCACCACTATCTACTAGACATAGATTGAGCCTTATAACCTCGTCCTTCAATTCTGCAGGCATATCCTTCAAGCTCAACTTATTGACCTGCACTTTCCGACTCAAGGCATCGGCCACGACGTTTGCTTTCCCGGGATGATAGTTGATGCCTACATCAAAGTCATTGATTAGCTCTAACCATCTCCTTTGTCTAAGGTTGAGATCTGGCTGTGTGAATATGTACTTCAAACTCTTATGATCCGTATATATCTCTGTCCTCTTCCCCATCAAATAGTGCCGCCAAATTTTCAATGCGTGTACCACTGCAGCTAGTTCTAAGTCATGTGTAGGATAGTTCTTCTCGTGCTTCCGAAGCTGCCGGGATGCATATGCCACGACATGTCCCTCTTGCATGAGAACACATCCCAACCCGTTTCCAGAGGCATCGCAGTACACCGTGAAATTCTTCTGCATATCTGGCATAACCAACACTGGGGTTGTTGTCAATCTCTTCTTTAGCTCCTGAAAGCTCGTATCGCACTGTGGCGTCCAGGTGAATGTGATTCCCTTTTCCAACAGTTTGGTGAGAGGTCTCGAGATCTTGGAGAATCCCTCAATAAACCGTCGATAGTATCCAGCCAATCCCAAAAAGCTTCGAACTTCCCCGACATTTTCAGGGGTTTTCCATTTCTGGATATCTTCGATTTTGGCGGGATCTACGGAGATTCCTCCCTCCGAGATTATATGTCCTAAAAAGGGAACTCTCTTTAGCCAAAACTCACACTTGCTCAACTTGGCATATAGTTGGTGTTCTCTCAGCCTCTGTAACACCAACCTTAGATGTTTCTCATGTTCTTCTTCATCTTTGGAGAAGACGAGAATATCATCTATGAAAACCACCACAAATTTGTCCAGATATTCCATGAATACCTTGTTCATGAGGTACATGAAATATGCCGGGGCATTGGTTAGCCCGAAAGGCATGACAGTGTATTCATACAGTCCGTACCGAGATACGAAAGCTGTCTTGGGAATATCAGATTGTCTTATCTTGAGTTGGTGGTATCCCGACCTGAGATCAATTTTCGAGAACACGCAAGCTCCCCTCAACTGATCAAACAAGTCTTCAATGCGGGGTAATGGGTACTTGTTCTTGATGGTTACCTCATTCAAGGCACGGTAATCCACGCATAACCTTTGAGTTCCATCTTTCTTAGGCACAAATATTACCGGAGCTCCCCATGGTGAGGAACTAGGGCGAACATACCCCTTTTCCGTCAATTCTCTCAAATGATCCTTGAGCTCTTCTAGCTGCTTGGAGTCCATTCGGTAAGGTCTCTTGTATATCGGGGCTGTTCCCGGTACTAGCTCGATTGCGAATTCCACGTCACGGTCGGGAGGCATTCCTGGCAACTCCTCCGGAAAAACATCTGGATATTCCCTGATAGTCCTGATTTCCTCAACTTTCACCTCCACTTGATTTAATTTAATGTCCCTCCTAGGCTCGTGTATCGTTATGAACTTTACTCTTGTGCCACTAGGGTGAGTTAGTTCCACCGTTCTGGTCGAACAATGGATGATTCCTTTATGTTTGGTCAACCAATCCATACCCAAAATAATATCTATCCCTTGTGAATCGATCACTATGAGGTTAGCGGTAAATACTACCCCATTAATGTCTAGGTTCACTTTGGGACACACTTGTCTTGTCCTTATTTCTCCACCTGGAGAGTTTACCGCTAGCATATGGTTCATTTGTGTGGTTGCTAGGTCATGCTTCTTAACAAACCCTTGAGCAATGAACGAATGGGTAGCACCAGAATCAAACAGCAGAGTTGCAAGGTGTAAATTGGCAGGAAACTTACCAACTACCACGTCGGGTGCCTCTTGTGCTTCCTCCATAGTGACGTGGTTCACCCGTCCTCTCATTACGTTCTGCTGCTGTGGCTGCGTGGGCTTCTTCTTTGGACACTTATGGGCATAGTGCCCCACTTCACCACAGCTGAAACATTGCACCCCAATCTTAGATGCTTGGCCCTTGTTGTCTTGGGGTTGGTTTGGGGGTCCTTGCACTGCTGGTCGAGGTGGATATGCGGGGCGAGGCTGCTGCATAAACTGACGTTGAGGCTGTGCTGGTGCTGCGGGAGGCCTGTAGTTTGGGTTGTACCCTCTTGGTGCTGAATAGGGTACCGCAGCACGGCTCGTCTGCCCCGTAGGTTGCTGCATCATACGTGGGCGGGTGTTGCTCCCTGAAGCTTGATGTGACCACCCAGCCTTCCTCTTGTTCTCATTCTCCAGGGCCTTCAGCTTCCTTTCCACCACAAATGCTCTGTCCACCATCTTTTGAAAGCTTTCATACTCATTTGAGGACATTGCACACTGCATCTCTGCGGTAAGTCCTTCCACGAAACAATCTTGTTTCTGCTCATCTGTCTCTATGTCTCGTGGGGCATAACGGGATAGTTGAGTGAATTTAGTGAGGTATTCCCTCACCGTCATGTTTCCCTGCTGCAGTCCCAAAAACTCTTTCCTCTTGTTCTTGAGTTCACCTCTTGGGATGTAATGGTTGCGGAAGCTACGCTTGAACTCTTCCCAAGTGATGCTCTCAGGGTCATGATGGGCGGCCACGTAGGCGGTCCACCAATCAGCAGCAGGTCCCTGCAATTGATGAGAGGCAAACAGCACCCTCTCATACCCTTGGCATTGTATGATTCTCATCTTACTTTCAATGGTCTTCAGCCAATCATCTGCCTCCAGAGGTTCAGCAGCACTTGCAAACTTTGGAGGTTGAGTTCCTAGAAACTCACTCAACCTTGGTTGGCGTGGTGCAGCTTGTGGAGGTGGAACTTGATGCAAGTTGGCCACTACTTGAGTCAAGTTCTGGATGAGCTGATTTTGATTCTCCAGCATTTGGTGGAGAGGATCAACTTCTTCACGGCGACCACCCCGGTTCTGGCCTCCAGAAAGATGAGAGTTGCATGCCTCATCATTGTTGTTGGCGGGGTTGGCAGCACGTCCTCTTCCTCTTCCGGCCATCTGGCAGAATCACAAATGTTAATTTGAAAGCATTTGGTATCATCTTACTACTTTCACTTGTTTGTACTTTGAAGTGTTGAAGTTTTGTTAAATCTTACGAGGGTTTTATATCTCATACCCAATAAATGCACTATTATTTCCTGTGGGTTTACACACCAAAGCAAACAATCTGAAGACGAGGCTGTGGACAATTGCTCATGGCTTCCACAACTCACGTCACACACCAAGCATTATCACACCATTAACTACGTAACGACTCGACTACTCGACCTCTTGCTAGTTAGGGGAAAGACTCTACACTACTCGTCCTCTTGAGCTGGCTCCTCGGGATCTTCCTCCTCATTTCGGCTACCTTCTGACTCTGCTTTGGGTGGGGAGGCTGCTGGTGGAGAAGTGCGACGACGCCTGATCGCTCGGCGATCCGGGGAGTCAGGGGTCCATGGATCACTTACGGTGACACACAGTTCATTCCCATCTCCTCTTTCTCTCGCCTTTAAGCAAGCTCGCAGCAATGCCTCCGTCTCCTTCAGAGTATCTCGGACATCCTGAAGCTCTTGTTGACACTCCTGCAGTCGAGTGCTGAGCATAGCAGCATCCTCCAAGCACAAGTCCATGTGCTCATGGGAAGTCCCTTGCTGCACCGGTGGGTACTTGTACTCCGTGGTACCACTCTCACGTTGGAGGACATACATGTACTCAGTTTTGTCCAAGTGGCGACGATAGATGTGGCTCTGGCAGGTGATGGCCTCCCAAGTGACATCTCTCTCCGCGTCAACTTGTGTTGCTCGACAAGCTGGAGAGTGGTGGATCTTAAGCAGCTGATTCTCGTGTATAATCCTCATCTCCGAACTCCATTCTTCCCTCTTCTCACGGATGGTCCTGGTGGAGTTATAGTGGATGATGAGCTTGCCCGTATTGCCGGCGGCTTCGAGCATACGTCGAAGACGGCGCAACAAATCTCCCACTGCCAATCCATAGGAAAGGTACGTCACTGGACGACTCTCCTCTCTTTCAGCAAGGGCAACTACGGGAACTATCCCTCCCGTGGATTTACGAGCGGTGCGAATCATGCGAACCATCTAAAACAAAAGAATTTAAAATTAGGTTAGATAAAATTTCAAACAAAAATCCTATTTTTGAATGAAAGTTGGGGTAAGATGAAGAAAATGACTCTTTTGATAACACTTTTTCACCCACACCTTGGAAAATAGTTTTTAAGAAAATAGGGCCCTTAAATACGTCCATTTCTACCTAGGTCCACGTTCCTACGGGCAACCTTGGCTCTGATACCACCTCTGTCACACCCGGTTTTTCCGAAGAAACAACCAAGTGAATATCACATGTATGCCAGGATCATTTTCTCATACATGTGATGACAAATAGTGAAGCATCATTTATTACAAGCCAGGTGTCGAATATAAATAAGTCTTACATCTCAAATGTCTCAATGGACACTAATGCTTCAATCACAAGTAAATAAACTAGCAGCGGAATTTTATTCTTTAGGGCTCCATCACAGGTGTTGCCCGGGGGTCTTCATGAACCTAAAAACCTTCCTCGGGTCCAAAGTCTTGGTCATTATACACCACCTCATTATCTTGACCTGAGCAACAATATAAACCAACAAATATGCAAGGTTGAGTACCAATGGTACTCAGCAAGTGTGGGAAAATTATATCATGCATGGCTAGAACAAGGAGAGGTTGAACTCATGGTTAAAGCACTACGCAATTAATACCTATCACCTTAGCTTATTAAGCACCTACATTACTACACAGGTGAAATGGTCACAATCTCCCATCCCATCATCATAATCCAAATAACCATAACATCATTTCCAATGTTAAGCTCCCCGCTTAACATCCACAACTTCCAAAACCATCAATTCTCTAATCATGAATAAGTCCAGGCCGCTCTTAACCGTGAGCACGGCTGTCAAGACAGTTTTGACTCTGCAGAGTTTGTACCACTGTACCCACAAGTAGTGATTTCATCCCCCGTTGCCGGGTGGACTAAAAGAACCTCCATTATGCCAGTGGCTACGAACCACATTCACACTTCCCAGGTGTGTGGCCAGGAGATCACTACGAAGCCTTTACAAAGGGATTCCCGACGAGCGTGGGCCCACTGAGGTTTCACCCCTAACAGCATACAAGAGGCTCCAACCCCGCTGCAGTGGCCCCCTCTTGAGCCTTGCGGTTCATATGGCAGTCCAGCTGACTCCTATTCCCCGCACCATCCAACACACCCATACTACGCCGGGGATACACCTAATTAATTGGCCAAGCTGCCCCATCTCAGCATGTGGTTGGCACTGTAAAGCCGGGTTACATGCTCCATGAACCGGTCCTTAGGATCCAGGCAAGTACTAAACACAAACCCAAGTCTCGTGCACCCAGCACACAACCAAAACATCCAACTTGCCTTGATCCCTACCTCTACATAACTCATAATATCTCATTCAAGAGTATGGTAATGTAAACTGATGATCTCATGTCCCAATTATCCCATTCTAAGCATGGCTAAGCATATGCATGTATATAAATGACAATGACAAAATAAATCCCAACCCAAGCTTCAAGGAAATAAGGTAATGCAATTCTAGGGAAACTTTCCTAGCATGGGTTTCATATTTAACTTGACAATGCAAATAATTCTATCTACACATCCTAGCATAGGATCAAAGTGGTCAAGGACACTTGCCTCCTTCTTGCTGCTCCTGAAATGGGTAGTCTTGGTCTTGGAATTGAATAACTTGTTCTTGAGCAGGTTCTACTTCATACCATCACACATAGCAAAAGAAAAACAACAATCATAAGACATAGTTCACATTTCCACTTCATATAAACCACACATTCACATTTATGAAAGTTTCTTTACCATTTTATGTGTTGTGAATACTCTATGTGTGTTGATTTGGGGCTTGCATACACTTTTATTTACATGTGTATGTTTCCTACTTTGGTGTTCATATTTATACTCACATACTATATATATATATGTATTTATGTGTGTTTCAGTTTTAAATAAATTTCTTATATATTAAACTACCAAGTATGTATGAAAAGTATTTTTCTTCTCCATATATGCCTTCATAATTTCTATCAACCCTAAACTGAATTCTTTGTATTTTAGAAACTCCATTTATCCTTTACTAGTTTCTATATTTTCAGATTTATATTCTTATGCATAATTGTGCATTTTATTATTAAATTAGTAATACACACTACCTAAACAGATTAGGTTCTGGTCCTAAATAATTTAGGATCATATTTTGACCTTGGCTTCTGATGTATATTATTTCATATTTATTTTCCCTATTTTTCTTTAACTATTCTTTACTTAAAATGTGTCCCTATACTATTAAATGTGAATAATAGATGAAACAGATTTATTTCAGCCCCAAAAATATATTTTTATCTCACTCCAAAGTTTTCTAAGTACTGAGAAAGTTTTTAATAATTTTGGCAATTAGGTTTGTCCCCCTTTTTAATATTTAACACTAGTTACATATCCAATCTTCTCAATTAAATACTAAACAGGGCTAAAATCATGAATTCACCCCACTACAGGGTCTATAATATCATTTTCATAATTTCCAGGGGTCTAGCTACACTTTTCAGAGGTGTTTTTCTTAATTTCTATCAAGTCCAGGGGCTAAAACTGATTTTTAAATGAATTTACATGATTTTCTGGAGTTCCAGGGGCTAGATCTGAAGTTTCCGGGGCTAGCTCTCAATTCCAGAGAACCCCAGGGGGTAGCACGTAAGAATTCCAGTCTTTATAACGCGGGGCTGACGTGGACCGTCTGATTTTAAACCGACGGCTGAGATTATAACATCGAACCGGTACGCGGGGTTTTAAAGTCTACCGTGCGATTTAAAATAAACGGCGCACAAGCGGCCACGTCGCTCTGATCGAGCGCGGGCGGCGCTGCCGGCGGCGCACGGCGGCGGGAAGCGGCGATCTCGCCGGAAACTTTCGGATCCTCGAGAATTCTGCCGAGAACTGTGATCTTATGGTCTAGATCGGTAGAGGGGAGGTCAGGGATCTCACCTCGGGGGTTTTCTCGAGCTCGGGGGTCCTGGAAAGTGCTCGGCGGCGAGGTCCGAGGCAAAACCACGGCGAAGCTCGTCGGAGCTGGATTTGCACCGTAAGTCTTTGGGTTTTCTGCACCTGCAAAGTTCCCCGGAGGCGGTGGATCAAGACCAACGAGTTAGATCAGAGTTTCCGAGCTTAGATCGGCCAGAATTCACCGGCGAAGTCTCGGTGCTCACCGGAGTGAAATTCGGCGATCGCGTGCGAAAAACTGATCGGATCGGTTGCTTTTATAGCCGGGGGAGGGCGGTGGTTCTGTTGTGATCGAGTTGGAGTCCGCTGGGTCCAGAATTCGGCTGCGGGGACGCGGTTTTCCCGATCGGTTGCGATCGCGCGCGCGGGAGAAGTCCGGGGTCGCGGGGTTAGGGATGACAGGCGGGTCCCACCCGTCAGCGAGGGGCAGCGCGGCGCGCGCGGGGGCGGGCTGCGCGGGGTTTGCTGGGCCGGCTGGGGTTTCGGCCCACTGGCCAGTTTTTTTCTGGTTTTCCTTTTTCTTTTTCATTTCTTTTCTGTTTTGAGTATAATTTGAATTCCAGTTTGAATTTGAATTTTTGCAAAACATGCAATACGTCCAAAAATTTCTAAATTCCCCTCTGAACATGGTTTATGGTTCTAAATCAAAATTTGAGTTTTTTTACTAAAAATTTGGGGTGTTACAGGCTATGACCGAGAGCTCCTCAGGACCTAAGAGGACTCTCAATAAAGGAAAAGGGCTTGCTAGTGGCCCCATTGGGCCTCTGAAAATGAAAAATCCCGTTCATCGCAACAGGCAACCTTCAGATAATGATTACACTGGAAAAGGGGGTGAACTAGCTGACAAGTTCAGAAAAGCAGAAGTGTATAATCAGCCCAGAGAGTCAGCTGACCCCAGGTTTTGGAGTAATTTTCATGCTGATTACTATGAACATGTGTATCGGAAGATGAAGCATCCCGTTGTCGAAAGTCAGTGGGTTGATATTGATTATCTTCAGTCCAAGAGATGTCAAGCTTATCAGGAGGTTGTGACAGCCCTCGAGCTTCATGGGCTAAAAGAACTATTCTCTTTCCAGTGTGACTGGAATGATGAAGTCATCACGCAATTCTACTCCACTCTCTACTTCGCTCGTGATGACAACGACAAGATGATCTGGATGACACATGGGTCTCAGTACAGTGTCACATATGAAGAATTTGCAAGGATCCTTCATCTTGAGCATACTTTGGACAATGAACTTGTGATTCACAACCTGAAACCACTGGAGAAGGATCAGCTGGACTTTCTCTATGATACAAGAATGCCATTCAGGCCTCCAACCACAAAATACATGAAGCCCTTCTTTGTAGTCCTCAATCGGATATTGCGGAAGACTATAGCTCCCAAAGAGGGAGATGCAGGGACTGTTCAGGGCACCCTCAGAACATTAATGAAGGTCATAAGCAAGAAGAGGAAATTCAATGTGTTTGAGTACATCTACAATGACATTGTCAATATCTCTATCAATCCCATCCGGTCTTGCGGCTATGCACCCTACATAATGTCATGATTGAGAAAGTGACAGGATTGGAGTTCGTAAAGGATGTGGCTCACACTAGACTTAGGCCCCAAAAGCCTACTATATATTCTGCCCCTTCTGCTCCTGCCTCACCCGGAGAAGAAAGAAGATCCAAGAGAGCTCAAGAGGAGCCAAGATCTGAGGCTGCAGCTACCACTCATGCAACCTCCTCTACTCGGGAATCCTCAAGTGGCATCTTCAAGATGCTATCTTCTATCTTTGCCTCTTGCCACAAAATTGAAGTTAAGCAACATGAAGAGAGATTGGCCAGGAAGAAGCATCAAAGATATGTAAAAGCCAACATCCAAGCCATCTGTGCCAAACTGGAAATTGAGCCACAAGGGTCACTTGAGGTTTCTGAGGACTCAGCTGAAGACTTCACTGAAATGCCAACCTTCACTGATCAAGAGTTGAGCTCCCTTGGGTTTGGTGGTGGTTCAGCTGCTAACCCTCTACATGGTCAAGATGATGAAGATCAAGGTGAAGAGGAAGATGAAGATAGGACTGAGAGTGAAAGTGGGAACGGCGATGAGTGATTCCACTCGATTTTTCCCTTTTTTGGTGCCTTGATGCCAAAGGGGGAGAGATTATCTAGGATAAGTTATAAAGGACTTGTGATCGAGGACTTATGATCGAGGACTTGTACTTATTTTTAAAACTATTGTAATATGACTATTTACCCTATGTGTGATGCTTACATCTATGGTTGTTATCTTTTATCCTCGTTCATCACATTTTTGTTGATCACACATTTGTTAGGCACCCCACCATAAGGTGTGTGTATATGCGAGAAGTTTTTTCTTGTTAGCTATTCATTATTCTCATATATGCACATGTTATGAAAAATCAATTTTTCTCTTAATTGTGATATCTCAAATGGTTGTCATCAATCACCAAAAAGAGGGAGATTGAATGTGCATCTAGGGTATCCCTTGTGGGTTTTGGAGAATTGATGACAAGCATATGAGATCCTAACGAAATGATTGCAGGACAAACAAAGTGAACTAGCTCGGTGCACACAAAAAGGTGAAAAATAGTGTGATGCCCGAAAAGCAAGACTTTAGTGGAATTTAGAAGAGCAAAGTAGATGTAAATGTATAGGGTGTGTGTGAGAGACACATCCCAAGAGCTCATGACTTTTCGTAAGGGTAAGGGGTTTAAAAATCAACTAAACTCCACTGGACACCGGACTAGTCCGTTCATGGACCGGACTAGTCCGGACAGCTTACTGGAATGCAACCGGACAAGTCCGGTTTTAGACCGAACTAGTCCGATCATGTTTCTGTTGTTCTCTTTAGAGGACTGCGGACTAGTCCATCCATGCGACAGGACTAGTCCGCTAAACTTTCTGGAACCCCACTTCACATAGCACCGGACAAGTCCGGTTTTAGACCGGACTAGTCCGGTTAACCCACTGGAAGTAGACCGGACAAGTCCGATCATATACCGGACTAGTCCGGTATTAGGTTTTACAACGATAACTTTTTGGAAACCATATAAATTGGTGATCCACGACCTTCCAACAAGAGAATACAACTCATACTGCTGGAAACAAAAACCCTAGCACCGCCACCTGTCCCAAGAGCCCAAAAACACATCTCCCCACACATCTAAGGTGCAAAAAGGTGAAAATCAATCAAACACTTGGATTTGGGATTGGGAGATCGTCGTTCCTTCGTTGTGAGCTCTTGGGGTTTGATCTCTCTACACTCATATTCTGCATTGTAATCTTTTTTAGTGTATTTTGATCGCTTTCTCATTGTAATTCTTGTGGGAGCCCTCAACGTGTGAGGTTGCCCCACAAACTCGGTGATTACCCGTGCTAGTGGAGTCAAGTCGGCCTTGTGTGGTGACTTGAAGAGGGAAAGGGTTAGAGACCCGGCTTTGTGTGAGCCTCCTCAACGAGGACGTAGATCTCTTGGTGAGATTAAACCTCGGTAAAATTTGTGTCTCGCATGCCTCCTTGTTTTTTGTTGATTATAACATCTAGTTGCTAAACTTTATAATTTGAGTTGCTAAGTCTCATTCATGGGCATAATCACACCTCACATTGTAAAATCAAAATAGAATAATTATTGTTCTTATTTCCGCTGCTAAACAAGTTAATTCTCCTGCACAACACTTATACAATCTACACACTTCAGGCACACCGGACTAGTCCGCTCACACAACCGGACTAGTCCGGTCAATCAAGTTTTTGACAACTACTTTAAGTGTGCAGGAAACTCTATAAGGCCTATTCACCCCCCCTCTAGGCCACATTCATTTGTACATAAGGTTAATCCTCGTGAGCGGTTATACACTCCAGAAGATGATGGTTACCATGATACTGATGAGGTTGACGAGGTTTACCAAGAAGAAGAGTTGCTCGACTCGTTTATCATCGAGCCTAGTGTAGGACTCGATGACTTAGTTGGAGACGCTCAAGATGTCGAGACTTCTGATATGCGTAAACGGAAACGAAATCCAGTTCAGACGCTCACGAAAGAAGATCGATGGTCTGGTTTAAGGAGTAGGGTACATGATCATGACGTTGCTAATTTTTGAAATTGATGATGTAATGTTTTCTTCACTAACTTAACATGAATTTTGTATATATTATCTTAGCATATTTATCAATTATTCCTTGCAACAGGATGTCGTCATCAAAGGGGAGCAGGAAGAAGGGGGCACGAGGGTTCCTCAGTCGGTCACGGGACCTCTTCTCAGGTAGCTCGTCAGGTGCGAGCAGACGCTCTCAGCTGATGAGGCACCTACCAGACTTTGCGGGCCGAGCTCTGACCTTACAGCGCACAGAGGTAAATTTTAGTTGTCAATCATGTTATTTTAAATTGCACTTATAAATAATTTATTCTTATCAATCCTTTAATTTTGCAGTATGACTCACAGTCGTCAAATTCAGAGTTAGAGGTTAGGACGCCGCCACAGGCTAGCCAGCCCACAGAGCCGGCTACCCTACCTTCGGAGCCGGCGAGCGTGGAGCCTTCGGGCTCTAGTGGTGACCAGCCTTCCGGGTCACCGGACGTGGTGCCCGCGCAGAGGCGACGGTCGAGGAGGACCGACTTTGTGGCTCCTCCTCCTGTTCCTCGTGAGCGGGTCACTATTCATCCAGTTGGAGACAGGTAAAAAATCATATACTTGGTACATATTTCATGATGTCTACAGATACTTACTGAGATAACAAATTTTGCAGATCCTGGTACGACTATTCGTTCACGGGCCAGGAACACCACAGGAAGGTTAACAGTGTCATCGGGGCTTTCGTGCGTTTGCACTATCCCGGTGTCATCGATTGTGTCTCTTCTTTGTCGTGGGACGACTACGCTCGTGTCTCGCGCGAGGTGCACGACACTCTTCAGGGGGTCGTGTGGAACGATTTTATGGTAAGTTTAAATGTTTACATTCTTCAACTCATTTAAATTGTTAATGCATATTGATTAAATGTTTGTTTTCTTAAAGCTAAGGTACCAGTTAGAGGAAACGAGCGAGAGCATGATGGAGCACGCGACACTCGTGTTCCACACAAACGCTCGGAAGCTCGTGACGCAAGCGTTGTCGTACGCCCGCATACAGGCCGTTAACGATTACCAGAAACGGCATCAGCAGCAGCAGGAACGGGGTCCCTTTAGAAGGGACTCCGACACGTACTTGACAGAGGATCAATACGTAGAGGTAAGTTCTAATTGTTAAAAAAACTCAATAGTTACTTATGTTAACAGTTAATGATATACTAAATATGTGCAGGTTAGTATTTCCCGGTTAGAGAGTCAACCTGACGCATACCGAGCTCTCTGTCGGTATTGGGCTAGCGATGACTTCAAAGCTAAGTCCATGAGGGCTCGAGGATGTAGAGCGTCCGACGGGAAGCACACCTATGGCGCCGATGGTCATTTGCGTTTGGCTAAACGCATGGTAAGTGTATTATAAGTTCGTTTATGTGTTCATAACATATTTATCCTACTAACACGCGTCTACAGGAGCGAGAGACCGGCCAGGAGTCTAGCGTGACCCAGGTTTGGAAGAGAGGTCACAGGGGAAGTGACCCGTCGCAGCCGGGGCAGTGCAGTCAGGTCGCGACCGATCGATTGGTAAGTTTTCATAATTATTCAATTTAATTATAACTAATATTATTATTGACACACTAACACCATTTCTATGTTTTTCAGGAAAAGTACCGGCAGGAAGTCGTCAAAATACACGGTGAAGGGTACGATTGGGAAAACGCGCCAATCGACCCTCAAGCCGTGTATGCAAGCGGCGGCGGGAAGGCCCATGGCCGGTGAGTTGGTTTCTTTGATTTAGGTTTTTCACTCTTCCTTCTTTTACTTATTATTTTTCTTTCTTTTGTAGGTTTGCCATTTTTGATGGAGTTGTCGACTCGAGGTCGGCGCGACCTGCGAGAGGCACTTCATCGACGCAGACTTCGTCGAGTGACCGTCTCTTGCAGAGGCACATGGAGTTCCGTGCCATGCAGGAGAGGGTGACGCGGACCCAGGAGGAGCTCGACAGGACGAGGGTCATCCAGGAGTACCAAGCTAACTACATGGCCCAGATGCAGGCAGTAATGGAGGTAAGTAATTTTAATTACTTTAGTTTACTTTCATAACATTTCAGTAATACATATGTTCTAATATTTTCCAATTATAGGCCTTAGCTCGATAGAACGGTCAACAAATCGTGATTCCTGCGTGGCAGCCGCCATAGGTGACCCCGTCACAGGAGCCCGCAACCCAGGTGCCTCCGGTACAGGTAATAAACTCTTTAATATTGTATTTTTCATCTAACATAAGGAGAGAGGGAGATGTAGAGTGGTACAGAAGGGAGAGAGGGAGTGCGAGAGAGAGGGAGAGAGAGAGAGAGTGAGAGTGAGATGGAGAGATGGAGTGTTGCAATAGAGGGAGAGAGAGAGTGTGAGAGAGGGTGTGAGTGAGACTGACATAAAGAGGGGATGAATAGTACAGAGATAGAGGAACAGAGTGAGAGAGATGATGAAAAGTATAGAGAGAGGAAGAGAGTGAGAAAAAAAGAGAAAGACATTGATATCTGAATCCAAACCATCGTAACAACTCATGTGTTTTGTAGGGTTCGGCGACGGAGGCCTCTACTCCATTGCCACAGCTACCGGTTCCAAGAGAGACACGTGGAGATGATGATTTCTTCGGCTCCAGAGGTAGTCGAGGGGGTAGTGTGTAGCCCGTTTGTTGTTTCTGTTGTGTGTGATGCATATGAACTGTTGTATGAACTGTTTTATGACTGTTTACTCTGTTTTGTAACTGTTTGTTCTGTGTGCTGGCCATCGAGCCAGGTTAGTGCGTTTCTATTTTTTTTAAAAAATTACAAACATAACTTACGACGGCTACTGCCCAGAAGCCGTCGTAAGTTAGCTTATGCTACTTACGACGGTCAGTAAAACCGTCGTAAGTTAGCCTTTATTACTTACAGCGGTCACCAGAACCGTCGTAAGTAACGTGCCTTGGGCCACCACGTGGCCTGGGCCGTTACGACGGATGCGCGACGCCGTCGTAAGTTACTTTATTTACGACGGTAGCCGTCGTAAGTTAGCTTATTTATGACATAATAATTACCTCGGCTTTATACCGTCGTAAGTAACAAAATACCGTCGTAAGTAGCTAACTTATGACGGTTTATGACTTAATTATGAAGGCCTTAGCCGTTGTAAGTCCGTCGTATCCCTATAGTGACGGCAAGAGCAGCTTGGACTTGTCCATAATTAGAGAAACATGAATGTGAGGTGAAAGAGTGTGTTGGGTGGCGTAAACTAACATTAATGACTTAATTATGAAGTTGGTGGGATTTATCACTTAGTAATAAAGGTTGCTAATCAAAGCTAAGGCCTAGGATTAATGCATAGTGCTTAACCATGTTAGACTTTCCTTGCTAATAGCCTTCATAACATTCTTTCCTACACTTGCTGAGTACCTTTGGGTATTCAAACTTGCTTTTGTTTTATATCATATGCTGCTTAGGTGCAAATGAAGATATAAACTTCGATGAGGAGGACTTCGATCCCGAAGATTTGTTTTAGGTTGGGGAAACCCCCGGGGCAACGCCTGTGGAACTGGAGCATCCACGCTGTAGTCTTCCGCTGTCATGTTTTTAATGTATTAGTAGTCTTATTTGGTATTTTATGTCTTATGTTGTAATACTATGTTGTACGTTAAACTTGGCTTGTAATATAATATGATATTTAACTCTTGTCGGCACATATATGAGTAAACTGGTCCTGGCATACATGTGAGAATATGCTCGGCTGTTCCTTATGGAAAATCGGGTGTGACAAAGTGGTATCAGAGCCAAGGTTGCCCGTAGGACGCAAGCCTAGTTGGAAATGGATGGGATAACTGTTAGTATTTTAGTAAAAACTATTTTACCAAATATTATGGTAGAAAAGTATTATTTAGATTATATATATGTTGTCTAACCTCATCTATACTCAAAATTATATTATTATTTATTCTTCTAACTCATTTTAAATTTTTCATGGAGCAGATGCCACGTACACGTCTCACAGCCCGTAAGTCCACTGGAGGACAGGTTCCTCGACACCAGTTGGCTGCACGCACCCTTAAGGATTTGGAAAACCCCACTACATACCAAACTCATGGGGAGTCCACTGAGGGCATGGTGGAGCGCCTTAGACACCTCCTTCGTTGTGCTGGGTACACCGGCAAGCTAGTGGTGTACTACGACACCACTCGAGTTTCTCGCGCAGAACGCGAGGAATGGAGGTCGGAGGAGAATATATCCCATGAGAACAAGCTGCTCAAGATCCACAACTCACCAGCATGGAGATCCACCATGGCAGAGGCTGAGAAAGGTGCCACTTGGGAGGCAATCACGTGCCAGAGCTACATCAACCGTGGACGCCTTGAGGGGACTCAGTACATGTACACCCCTCGGCGACAAAGTGGAAGTGCAGTATACAACTATGAACCAATCAGAGAGGGTTGTTGCAACATCGTGCAGATGGACGTGAGCCTCGAGGAAGGAGTTAGCCTCAGCACCAGACTCCAGAACTGCCAGCAAGAGCTTCAGGATCTACGTGACCTCCTGAAGAAGACGGAGGCCATAATGCGTGGGCTGATGAGGATGAGGGATGGAGAAGTGAGTGATTTCTATGTTTCAGATGGAGACACTTGGACTACTGACTCTCCAGACCGTAGGGCAGCCAAACACCCTCGTGCCTCAACACCACCTGAGGCCTCCACAGCTGAGTCAGAGGCTAGTTCTCCTGATGGCGATGAGGAGGACCCTCAGGAGAATGCACAGGTCCCAGGGGATAACTAGGATAGGTGTCCCTACTTATGTAATAACTCGTATAATGCTTATGTGTATTGTATTGTAATGCTTAATGTGTAATAGTTTTTAGATTATTGTTTAGGTTTGATAAATGTAATGTGTTGTTAGTGTGTAAACGTGAGTTGTGAACGCCATAGGCTTATGTTCACAACCTCGTTAGTGTATGTATATAACTACTAATGAATATAAATGCTAGGTTTGATTCAAACATGATCGTTAATTGAACACAATAAAACTTTCATAATTTTTGTGTGGAACTAATGAGGATATATGTACAATATGATGCAAATAAGAGAGCATATGTATAAGTTGAATCTAAACATAGTCTTTCACAATAGATGGCAGGAAGAAGAAGACGTGATGAAGAGAACAACAACAATGAGGCTGCAAGGTTTCCTCTACCTGAATGGCAGCCAAGAGTTGCACGAAAAGTTAATGGAGAAGTGATGCAACAAATGATGAACATGTAGAATCAACTCATACAAAACTTGACACAAGTGGTGGCCAATCTGCAACAACCCTCACCACAAATTCAAAATGCACCCCGTCAAACAAGGTTAAGTGAATTTCTCAGTACGCAGCCACCAAGGTTTGACAGTGCAATAGAACCCTTAGAAGCTGATGATTGGCTCAAGAATATTGAGAACAAGCTGCAGATCATTCAATGTCAAGGGCGTGAGAGGGTTCTCTTTGCTTCTCATCAATTGTATGGATCTGCAACAGACTGGTGGACGACATATAAGGAAGCCCATGAGGATCCACAAAGTATTTCATGGAATGAGTTCAAACTTGCCTTCAACAATCACTATGTTCCAGGAGGAGAAATAAAGAACAAGCGGAAGGAGTTTCTTGGTTTGAAACAAGGAAGCATCTCCGTGCGAGAATATCTTACTAAGTTCACTCAGTTGTCTCGCTATGCTCCGGGAGACGTTGACACTGATGAAAAGAAGCAGGATTGTTTCATTGAAGGTTTGAACTCAGAAATACAGTATGCCATGTCTTCCAGTGACTATGAAAGTTTTCAGAAGCTTATCAACAAGGCTTTCATAGTTAAAAGAAAGAGACAAAAGTTAGTTGAAGATCGAAAGAGGAAGATGAATTGGCAAGCACAGTCTTCTAGCAGCCACAGTCGGCCTCGCTTCTCATCACCATCGGCTGGAACAATGAACCGACCAATGGCTCCTAATCAGTTCTAGAGAAAATACAACCCTGCTGCTAGGAATCCAACTTTTCAACCACAACAACAGCGACAACAAGTGCAGCAACAAAGTCCTGCTTTTCAACCTCATTCTTCAGGACCAAATCCTCCAAATACACAGCAAAACAATAAAGCACCATTAAACAAGGTCACTAGACAATGCTACAATTGCGTAGAAACTGGACACTATGCCAACAGGTGCCCAAATAAAAAGCCACCTCAACAACAAAATCTTGTATGTGGCAAGGTGGATCATGTGACCATGGAGGAAGTGCAAGAGGCACCAGATGTAATTGGTATGTTCTCTGCCAATACTCACCCCGCTACAATTTTGTTTGACTCTGGTGCAACACACTCATTCATAGCCAAGGAGTTCATAACAAGACACAAATTGCCAACTACATCTATGAATCGAGTGTTAGTAGTAAATTCTCCTGGAGGAGAATTAAAGACAAAACAAGTATGCCCTAAGGTGAATCTAGGAGTAAATAGAGTAGAATTCCTTGCACTCATTGTGATAGAATCACAAGGGATAGATATCATCTTGGGTATGGAATGGTTGACAAAGTATAAAGGAGTTATACATTGTTCAACGAGAACTGTGGAGTTAACACATACGGATGGAACAAAGATCGAGTTTACATCTATTCAAGTACCATCTGGGAATGTTCAACTCAACAAGACCGAGGTAGTCATTGAAGACATAAAGGTTGTCAATGAATTTCCAGATGTGTTTCCCAAAGAATTACTAGGTATGCCACCGGATCAAAAAGTAGAATTCATTATTGAATTAGTACCTGGTACTGCTCCCATATACAAAAGGCCATATAGGATGGATAGCCAACAGTGAACTCAAGGATCATATCCGAGAGTTATCGGAGAAAGGGTATATTCGTCCTAGTTCCTCACCATGGGGAGCTCCGGTCATATTTGTACCGAAAAAGGATGGAACTAAGAGGTTGTGTGTAGATTACCGTGTCTTCAATGAAGTGACAATAAAAAACAAGTACCCTTTACCTCGTATTGAGGACTTGTTTGATCAATTACGAGGTACATATGTATTCTCCAAGATTGACCTCCGTTCCAGATATTATCAACTAAGGATAATAGAATCGGATATTCCAAAGACGGCATTTGTTTCTAGGTATGGATTGTATGAATATATAGTTATGCCTTTTGGGTTAACAAATGCTCCGACATATTTCATGTATCTTATGAATAAGGTATTCATGAAATATTTCGACAAGTTTGTAGTAGTGTTCATTGATGATATCCTCATATACTCAAAGAATGAGCAAGAACATGAAGAGCATTCGAGAATAGTGTTACAAAAGCTAAGAGAAAATCAACTCTATGCCAAATTCAATAAATGTGAATTTTGGCTTAAGAAAGTTGCTTTTCTGGGACATATTATCTCCGAAGGAGGAATATCTGTAGAACCAAAGAAGATAGCTGGTGTTCAAAAGTGGAAGACGCCAGAGAATGTCATAGAAATCCAAAGTTTCTTAGGATTGG
Source organism: Neostapfia colusana (assembly GCA_030760725.1). NCBI lineage: Eukaryota > Viridiplantae > Streptophyta > Magnoliopsida > Poales > Poaceae > Neostapfia > Neostapfia colusana. The sequence continues at coordinate 124,595,144 of JASWHV010000003.1, forward strand.
TTGGATATTACCGAAGGTTCATTGAATGATTTTCAAAGATTGCCAGACCTCTCACAAAAATGTTGGAGAAAGGAGTTGCTTTTATATGGACTCGAGAATGTGAAACAAGCTTTCAAGAGTTGAAGAAGAAGTTAACAACTGCCCCAGTCTTAGTTATGCCAGATATGGAGAAAACATTTTCTGTCTATTGTGATGCTTTGGGTCAAGGATTGGGATGTGTTCTTATGCAAGAAGGCCATGTTATTGCCTATGCTTACCGACAACTTCGGAAGCATGAGAAAAACTATCCTACCTATGATCTAGAGTTGGCAGCAGTTGTACATGCATTAAAATTATTGAGACATTATCTAATGGGTAAGAGAACCGAGATCTATACAGATCATAAGAGTTTGAAGTATATCTTCACGCAACCACATCTCAACCTCCGACAATGAAGATGGTTGGAGTTCATCAACGATTTTAATGTGGGAATCAATTATCACCTTGGAAAAGCTAATGTGATTGCAGATGCTTTGAGCAGAAAGACTCATATTAACATGTTAACAATGAGAGATCTACAACCCCAACTTTGTGAAGAGTTCGCAAGACTCAACCTATACCTCGTAAATCACACAGAGGCCATAGCAATGGAAGTTGACTTAACTCTTGAACAAGATATTCGAAATGGTCAAAAGAATGATGAAAAGATCCAAGAAATCAAGAAATTGATCAAAGAGAACAAAGCTCCAGGATTTAGGGAAGATGAGCAAGGTATCGTGTGGCATGGTAAAAGAATATGTGTGCCAGATATCAAGGAGATAAGGAAGTTAATATTAAAAGAGGCTCATGATTCTGATTACTTTATCCATCCTCGAAGTACAAAGATGTACCATGATCTTAAAACTAGGTATTGGTGGTATGAGATGAAAAGAGACGTTGCGGAGCATGTGGCATTGTGTGACACATGTCGACTAGTGAAAGCAGAACATCAAAGACCTGCAGGATTATTACAACCACTAAAGATACCTGAATGGAAGTGGGAAGAAATTGGGATGGATTTTATAGTGGGTTTGCCCAGAACACAAACAGGGTATGACTCAATATGGGTGATAGTGGATAGATTGACCAAAGTTGCCCATTTTATACCAGTGAAGGAAAGTTATAATGGATCAAAATGAGTGGAACTATATATGTCCAGAATAGTCTGCTTACATGGTGTACCCAAAAAGATAGTGTCGGACAGAGGTACACAATTTACTTTAAGATTCTGGCAAAAATTACATGAGTCTATGGGAACTCGATTGAATTTTAGTTCTGCATATCATCCACAAACTGATGGGTATACCGAAAGGACTAACCAGATTCTTGAAGATATGCTTAGAGCTTGTGCACATAAAAATAGTAGGAGTTGGGATAAGAATTTGCCATATGCGGAATTCTCCTACAATAATAGTTACCAGGTAAGTATGAGGATGTCTCCATTTGAGGCGCTATATGGAAGAAAATGTGGAACTCCACTGTTTTGGGATCAAATTGGTGAGAGTAAAGTATTTGGACCAGAGGTATTAAGAGATGACGAAAAGAAAGTAAAGGAAATTCGCAATAATTTAAAGATAGCTCAAACAAGGCAAAAGAGTTATGTAGACACAAGGCGAAGAGAGCTAGTCTTCGAAGCGGGGGACTATGTGTATCTCAAAGTGTCACCCATGCAAGGACTACGAAGGTTTAAAGTAAGAGGAAAGTTAGCACCTCGGTATATCGGACCATTCAAGATACTAGAACGCAAAGGAGAGGTAGCGTATTACTTGGACCTCTCGATTCTCAGATGTACACGACGTGTTCCATGTATCACAACTTAAAAAGTGCTTAAGGACTCCAGAGGAGCAACTGCCAATGGAAGAATCAGAAGTATAAGATGATCTTTCGTATTCCGAGTACCCAGTCAAAATTCTCGAGACAATGGAAAAGACTACAAAAAACAAAAGAATTCGTATGTGCAAAGTTCAATGGAAACATCATTCAGAGGCAGAAGCTACATGGGAAAGAGAAGACGAACTCAAATCACAATTTCCCAATCTGTTTCCTTTGTAATTGCAAATCTCGAGGACGAGATTTTTCTTAAGGGGGGTAGAATTGTAACATCCAAAATTTCTATCACGTGTGCACAAACCCTACTCCCTCCCTTCTCTCACTTCCAACCGTGGCCCAGCCGTCGGTTCCTTCTTCCCCAAAGCACGTGTCGACCTTCTCTCTCTCTCTATTATCACATGTGCACAAAGAACTTCGGCCATGTGCCAAAACTTGTGCCCCTCCTCAAACCGACGCGCTCACAACCGCCGCCGCTTCGCCCTCTATAAAACCAGCCCAACCCCGGCCGAAACCCTCCACAGAAACCGCTCAATTCCTCCCGGTGGGCATAACCGCCCCATTCCAAAATTCTTTGGAATTTCTTCTGATCATACCATCCCTCGGCCACCAGAAAGAATTTCCGACGAAATTCTCTGAAGAAACACGCCTAGGGAGCATTTCTAACGAAGCTCATCAGAGATCGCCGCTGATCGCCGACGCCTCTCCGGTCCCTTCAAGTCCAAAAGATCCTTCTAGGTGAGTTCCCTATGATCCCCTCTTCATTCTGGTGTAGAAAGATCAAGAAATGGTAGAGAAATCGAAGAACCAGAAACCGTCCGGCCACCGCCGCCGCTCGCCGGCGATCGCGCAGCCGCCGGACGTGAAGGAGAAGGGGGGGAGCGACGTGGCCGCTTCTGGACCCTCGGATTTGAGCCAACGGTTAAGATTAGAAGGGAGATACCAGTTTAGTTATTTTAAATCTAGACCGTTGATCTCGGATCCAACAGTCCTCATTTAAAATAGTTATATATGTTGGGAATTTGATAGATAGGCCCCTCGATATTTAAATTAGTATGAAACATACCTTGTACTTTACAGAACTAACCCTAGGCTTTGTGGAAATTAAGAAATTCACTGTAAAATAGCCAAATAGCCCCTGTGTGTTTTGTAAATTGATAAAATAATTCTATAAATGCATTTTGAATCCTAGAAAAACTGTAAGTATTGCATTTTGGCCCAGAGCAGTTTACAAATTTGTTTTTATTTCTGTAAATAATTAAAATGGGCTAAATAACTTTTGAAAAATGATAAAAATTTATTAAACATTTTGTTTAAGCATTTTGAGCAGTATATAAATTCTGAAATTAAAAATAATGATTTCCATAGGCTAAAATTATTTATTTAGTGATAAATTAATTCTGAAAATCAAAATAAAAACCATATATGTTTCAGAAAAATTGTAGAAATTTATCAAAAGGCATAGCATTATTCTGTTTCTATATTTCTATACATGTATATTTCTGTAATTCAGAATAATTATATTTAGGTCTGAAAATGTATTTAAGTATTAAATAAATGCTGAAATATTAATAAAATTAATATACATTGAAGAAAAATTATGGAAATTGTCCAAAATGCATAAATAGTTTCTGAAAATGTAGAAAATAGTAATATAGATTCTGGAAATGATTATAGTGATAATTTAAATAGTTTTAAGACTGAATTAATTATAAAATTAACATATATACATATATACACTCTAAAAATTATTAAAAATCACTACAAAATTAGAAAATGATTGTTTTGCCATAACAGAGATAAAGTAAAAGATATAGATATCAACTTGAAACTTATTTTCATTTCAAAACACATGAAATAATATGAAATCAATAGTATATGGAGAAAATAAGTAGAAAATAAATAGTATATGTGTGTGTTCAAGTATGTATGTGATTGAAATGTATTATTAAGTTTCTTATGGCATGTTTTGCATTATTTTGTGTGCATATACATGGATAGAACCAATCCAAGAACCACTTTCTAATCTTTAAGAGCAAGACTTCAAAGTTAACGAACATCCATTCAAAGGCAAGTGTTCCTTGACCACTTTGCTCCTATTTTAGGATGATTAGTTAGAATGAATGCATGTTGTCTCTAAATATGAAATCCAGTTTAGGATGTTTCATTAGTTTTATTCCTTATCATTCCTTGCTAAACCATGGAGGGATTTAGATAGGATTTGTTAGTTATCATTTTATGTGCTTAGTCATGCTTAGAACTTTAGAAATGAATGGAACATAGTTGATGATAGTCTTGTGGATTATATGAAAGACACAAGTGTATGTCATAGTGATAGGAATCTAGACAGGCTGGTTGTTTGGATGGTGCTTCGTGCACGAGACTCGGGTTAGTGATAGTGTCTGTCTTAGATTCTAAGGACCAATTCATGGAACAGTTAAACCGGCTTTACAGTGCCACCACAAGACTGAGATGGGGCAGCTTGGCTAATTAATTAGGAGTTGTCGGTATAGTATGAGTGTTTGGATGGTGCGGGGAATGGGAGTCCATTTTTGACTACCCTGGTAACTGCAAGGCTCAAGAGGGGGCTTCTGCAGGGGAGGGTTAACTCCCAGGAAGTGCAGCGGTGAAATCTCAATGGGCTTATACTTGCCGGTAGACCCTTTATAAAGGCCATGTAGTGATCTTCTGATCGCACACCAAAGAAAGTGTGTAATGTGGCTTGCAACCACGGATATCAGGGAGGTTCTTAGTCCACCTGACAACAGGGGATGAAATCACTACTTGTGGGTAAAGTGGTATAATCTCTACAGAGAACCAAACTGTCATGACAGTGGTCAAGACCGGCTTGGACTTGTCCATGATTAGAGAAACATGGATGTGAGGTGAAAGAGTGTGTTGGGTGTCATAACCTAACATTAATGACTTAATTATAAAGTTGGTGGGATTTATCATTTAGTAATAAAGGTCGCTAATCAAAGCTAAGGCCTAGGATTAATGCATAGTGCTTAACCATGTTAGCCTTTCCTTGCTAATAGCTTTCATAACATTCTTTCCTACACTTCCTAAGTACCTTTGGGTATTCAAACTTGCTTTTGTTGCATATTATATGTTGCTCAGGTGCAAATGAAGATATAGACTTTGATGAGGAGGACTTCAATCCTGAAGATTTGTTCTAGGCTGGCGAAACCCCCGGGCAACGCCTGTGGAACTGGAGCATCCACGCTGTAGTCTTCCGCTGTCATGTTTTTAATGTATTAGTAGTCTTATTTTGTATTTTATATCTTATGTTGTAATAGTATGTTGTACGTTGAACTTGGCTTGTAATATAATGATATTTCACTCGTGTCGGCACATGTATGAGTAAATTGATCCTAGCATACATGTGAGAATATGCTCGGGTGTTCCTTATGAAAAACCGGGTGTGACAAGATGAAAAGACCGGCAGCACATCGACGGCGTGCGGCGTCTTCATCCACGGCGCCGCAACGTCGCCCAAGCGTGACGACTACAAGTTTAGCGTCTGCCACAGCAAGGGGTTCGTGAGCGGTCGGGCGCACGGCAGCCACAAGCGGTTACACTGATGACGCCCTCTACAAAAAATTGGTGACGCCAGCCGAAGCTTTGCTGCTGCTGGCCACAAGACCAATAGGCAGTTCATATTCGGAACGTGTGCTCTACAAGCTAACAGAAGCAGAAGCCTCCACGATCAATGCATGTGCCTCTGCTATTTGCTACCAGAATACCAGATCACCGATGTTGCTGCATATATGGAAAGTTTGGAGGCCGCTTTGCTGGCATGTCCTTAAAAATCCTGACTGTTGCTGCATATATGTAAAGTTTTTTGGGGTGAGAAACACCCGATTCAAAAAATATATATGTAAATTTTTTGGGGTTTTTCCATGCCATGTTCTCACAAACCGCTGCAGATTTGAGCCCGCTAATACAGAGCGCTTCAGAATTGAGTTTCGAAAATTACAGAATCCTAGGACTTTGGATTCTGCCAGGTACCCGCCTCTCCTCTCCGAGCCTTGCCCTATAAATGCAGCTCCCATGCCACTGCATATCAAACCCACCACAAGCTTCCACCCCGCTAGGGTTTGTTTGCTAAAGAAATAGAGTGGAATGGAGTGAAAAAAGAACTAATTTTTACTCTAATTCCTCTCAATTCACTTCAAATGGAAAGTATTTAGTTGTATCCAAATAAACCACCACTAGCGTTTCGTCGTCCCTCTCCCTCATTGTCTCCCCTCGAGACCAAGAACGAACACCATGTCACCGGCTACTGGCATCCCCGGCAACCCCCCGTCCGGCCTTCGCTTCGACCCCAACGACCTCCCGCCCGGCCTTCACTTCGAGCCAACCGACAACGAGCGTTCAGGGAATGATGGAAGGCAACGGCTGCGGCCTCACCTGCGGCGCCACGGAGGCGTCGACCGAAGGCGAGTGAGCCGGCGCGCGGGCTTGTGGAGGTGAGGAGCAGCGGGCCGGCGAGAGACGGCGCCTGGCAGGAGGAGGGGGGCCTGGCGGGCATCGCCATGGCAAGGAGGGCGAGGCGGGGACAGCGCGTCCCGACGGACGGTCGCGGTGGCGGCGAGCTTCGATGCTGGTGCTGGTGTTGCGTCGCGCGCGCTCCGTGACGGCGTCGTCCTCGGACGGCGATGCACGCTCCCCGCCTAGCCGGAAGACGATAGGGTGTTGCCAGGTGGGTTGGGCCGGGTCGGTTTCCATGGAATTAGCGGGACGAATCGCTGCTTGGAACCTTGTTTACGAGCCCATGTCGTGGCGAAACCATGGCCCGGTTCATGAAGAATTGAGTTTCCATCCAAGAGCTGCCGCGCCGCACAGCCGGCGCCGGACGAGCTCCTCGGTGTCACACCCGGTTTTCCATAAGGAACACCCGAGCGTATTCTCACATGTATGTCAGGATCAGTTGAGTCATACATGTGCCGACAATAGTGAAATATTATTACATTACATGCCACGGTCAACGGTAACATTATATTACATCATAAGTCATAATAGAATAATAAAAGTACTATCACACTAAATATTTACAAAAGCGGAAGTCTAATAAAGGGTCCTCCAATCCACAGGCGTTGCCCGGGGGTTTCGCCAACCTAGAATAATTCTTCGGGATCAAAGTCCTCCTCATCGAAGTCTATATCTTCATTTGCACCTGAGCAGCATATGATATACAACAAAAGCGAGTTTGAGTACCAAAGGTACTCAGCAAGTGTAGGAAAGAATGTTATGAAGGCTAATAACAAGGAAAGGCTAACATGGTTAAGCACTATGCATTAATCCTAAGCCTTAGCTTTGATTAGCAACCTATCTTACTAAGTGATAATCCCACCAAATTCATAATTAAGTCATTAATGTTAGGTTACACCACCCAACAATCTCTTTCAACCCATATCCATGTTTCTCTAATCATGGACAAGTCCAAGTCGCTCTTGACCGTGAGCACGGCTGTCATGATAGTTTAGTTCTCTGCAGAGATTGCACCACTTTACCCACAAGTAGTGATTTCATCCCCTGTTGCCAGGTGGACTAAGAACCTCCCTGATATCCGTGGTTGCAAGCCACATTACACACTTCCTTTAGTGTGCGATCACGAGATCACTACATGGCTTTTACAAAGGGTCTACCGGCAAGTACAAGCCCACTGAGGTTTCACCGCTGCAGTTCCTAGGAGTAAACCCTCCCCTGCAGAAGCCCCCTCTTGAGCCTTGCAGTTCCCAGGGCAGTCAAAAATGGACTCCCATTCCCCGCACCATCCAAACACTCATACTATACCGGCAAACTCCTAATTAATTGGCCAAGCTGCCCCATCTCAGTCTTGTGGTGGCACTGTAAAGCTGGGTTAACTGTTCCATGAACCGGTCCTTAGAATCTAAGACAGGCACTAACTCTTCCCGAGTCTCGTGCACGAAGCACCAACCAAAACAACCAGCCTGTCTAGTTTCATAACACATGACACACACTTGTGTCATTCATATAATTCACAAGACTAGCAACATCTATGTTTCAAACATTTTCTACATTCCAAGCATGGCTAAGCACATGAAATGATAACCAACAAATCCTATCTAAATCCCACCATTGTTTTGCAAGGAATGATAAAGAAATGAAACTAGGGAAACCTCCTACACTGGGTTTTATATTGAAGACAACATGCATTCATTCTAACTAAACATCCTAAAAATAGGAGCAAAGTGGTCAAGGAACACTTGCCTTTGAATGGATGTTGATTCACTTCGAATTCATGCTCTTGAAGATTATGATGTAGTTCTTGGGTTGGTTCTATCCATGTATATGCACACAAAAACAATGCCAAATATGCCATAAGAATCTTAGCAATGCATTTCAATCATTTAGATATTTGATTACACACATATAATACTTATTTTCTCCATATTTTATTGATTTCATGTCATTTCATGTGGTTTGAAATGAAAATAAGTTTCAAATGGTATTCTACATCTTTTACTTTATCTTTGTTATAGCAAAATACTCATTTTCAATTTGTGTGGTGATTTGGAATAATTTTTAGAACTTTTATACGTATATATGTCAATTCTATAATTAATTCAGTTCTAAAAATTATTTAAATTTTTACTATAATCATTTTCAGAACTCATATTACTATTTTCTACATTTCAGAACCTATTTATGTATTTGGGACAGTTTCCAAAATTTTTCCTTAATATATAATATTTTTATCTATATTTCAGTATTTATTTAATACTTAAAAATACATTTTCATCCCTAAATATTGTTATTCTGGATTATAGAAATTATACATGCATGGAAATATAAATACAGAATAATTTCATGCACTTTATTATATTTCTACATATTTTCTGAAATATATATGATTTTTATTTTGATTTTCAGAATTAATTTGTTCTTAAATAAATATTTTCAGCCTTTAGGAATAATTATTTTTAATTTCAGAATTTTATACTGATCAAAATGTTTATACAAAATCTTTAGATAAGTTTTTATACTTTTTCAGAATTTATTTAGCCCATTTTCATCATTTACATAACCAATTATAAATTTATAAACTAATTTGGACTGAATTGTATTAGTTAGAGTTTTCCCAGGGGTTAGTTTGAAGTTTTAAAGTTAATTTCTCAATTTACAAAGAGAACAGGGGTCATTTGGCTAATTTACAGTGAATTGCCTAATTTCTATAAAGCCTAGGGTTGATTCTGTAAATCACAGGGGTTATTTCCTAGTTATTTAAATCTCCAGGGACCCCTCTGTGAAATTTCCAACGTTTATAACTATTTCAAACGTGGGTCGTCGGATCTGAGATCAACGGCCCAGATTTTAAATAACCGAACTGGTACGCAACTTCTAATCTGAGCCGTTGGCCCAAATCCGACGCACCAGAAGCGGCCACGTCGCCCTATGCCCGTCTCCCTCGCGTCCGACGGCCGCGCGATCGCCGGCGGTGGCCGGAAACTTTCGGTTTCTTCGATTTCTATGCCATTTCTTGATCCATTTGCACCAGAAGAAAGAGGAGACGATGGGGAACTCACCTAGAGGATTTTCGGAGACCAGAATTGGCCGGAGAGGGCTGTCGACGGCGAGCAGTGAAGAACTCTGGCGATCTTCATCGGGAATGCTCTGCAGACTATGACCTTCGATGATTCTTGTCGGAATTTCGTCCTTGAGGCCGAGGAAGGGTGTAGGGGTTGCTAGAACCGAGGATCTACGGGTGTTTTCGAAGAATTGAGATTGGGGTGGTTTTTCCAATCGGGAGGTATGAGTGCGGTTTTGGTGGGAGAAAATGACCGGCTGCGGGTTGGTTTTATAGAGGAGGAAGCAATGGCGGTTGTAGGGGTGCCGGTTGACGAGGGGGCGCGAGGATTTGAGCGTGGCCGAAGTATTTTTGCCACATGTGATAATAGAGGGAGAGAGAGGAGAGGAGTGGCGGTTGCTCGGGGAAGAAGAGGTCATTTGACATGTGATTCTTGTTTGGGAACGAGGGAAGGGAGAGGGGGCGGTTTTCGTTTCATGTAATTAAGTTTTTCGGGTTGTTACACTCGGCGGGGTGATGAATGGTTTCTTCTCCGACAAGCTTCAGCAACGGATGCAACCTTGCTCGTAATCGATCGACTTCACCGGTGTCTGTCGAGTTATCTATAGCCCTTCGCTATGATCATATCACTGGTTGAAACGATCGGCACTTCCTTTCGAGATCATTTCAAGGTAAGAGCATGAGTCCCCTCTCTATAAGCGATCGCGTGATCACCGTTGCCGCTATCGTCGTGTCGGAGAAGGGAAGGGAAAGGGAAATATTTGGCGGGAGGGGTGGCCTCGGGTTCGCCCGCAAACCGGAGGCTTGTCCGAGTGGAAGGAATCCACATATGGAAGGTTTTGGGGGGCTGGGCAATCCTAGCTACTTGCTACAGGCTACCAGATCACTCACAAAATTAACGGTTCCTGGCTGTTACTGCATATATGGAAAGTTCGGAGTTTGATTACGGAATCCGGAGGAGTTTGGATTCTGCCAGCCTCTCCACTCCTCGCCTCGCCTCGTCCTATAAATGCAGCTCCCAGGCCAGTGCACAGCAAACCCACCGTCATCTTCCACTTCCATCGTCATCCCCCGCAAGGGTTTCGTCGTCTCTCTCCCTCCCTGTGTCTCCCCTCTCGAGACCAAGAACGAACACAATGTCGCCGGCGGCCGGCATCCCCGGCGACCTCCCGTCCGGCCTTCGCTTCAACCCCGACGACCTCCCGCCACTACAGGATTCCCGTCAACATACGACGGCTAAAACCGTCGTATATAAAGCAGAAGCCGTCGTATATAGTTTATATACGACGACAGTTGTTTATATACGACGGTTTGTGGCCGTCGTATATATTTTGTCATATATATAGTTATATACGACGGCGCCGTCGTATATAACAGTATATATACGACGGCCGCTTATATACAACGGCCCGTTTCGTGGACTTGGCCCAGTGGGCCAGGGCCTTTATATACGACGGCTGGGCCCTGGCTGTCGTATATAAGGCCTTATATACGTCAGCCGCTGGGCCCTGGCTGTCGTATATAAGGGCTTATATACGACAGCCGTTGGACCGTGGCTGTCGTATATAAGCCCTTATATACGACAGTCTGGCCCAGCCGTCGTATATAATTTAGGCTTATATACGACGGCCCTATATAGCGGCCGTTGTATATAAACTATACAGGCCGTCGTATATAAGCTTTTCCATTTTTTTAAAAAATAGAAAATGGCTAACCTGGCTCGATGGCCAGCTACACATCCAAAGACAACAAAAAAACAGTTTGATATATAAATTCACAACAAAGTGCAATAGTACACATCGACAATCACAAAGTCTGACATCCACACAAATGAAAACAAAATCACAAATCTATTGATTACTAGCCCCTCCACTACCTCCGGGAGCGAAGAAGTCATCCTGCCGCGGCGAACCTGGCGCCCTTAGCTGTGGCGATGGAGTCTGAGCCTCCGTCCCTGATCCCTGTGAAACAAAGTGACATATGTACAAGTTTATAATTGTTTTTCTAGGTTCATTAGGATTCTTAGCGGTTGGGGCTTCCACTTAATGTAACTTTCTTTTTATACCTGTACTCCAGGAAACTGCTCCTGTGGTGGCGACGGCTCCAGCACGAACGGAGGTGGCTGCCACAACTGTATCTGGATTTGCTGCCCTTGCTGTCGAGCTAGCGCCTGCCATTTCAAACATTACAATTTACAAAACTAATTGAAATGCAATGTAATTAAACTATAATTGTATGTTTCTTACTTCCATTGCCCCTTGCATCTGTGCCATATAGGACGCATGGTACGCCATGGCAGCCCTGTTGTTCTCTCGCTCTCTCGCCAAGGCCTCCTCCTGCCGAGCCAAGCTCTCCCGAAGCGCCATGACTTCGAGATCTCTCTCGGTGACACGGCGGCTGGAGGAGCCTGCAGCCGAAGACTGCGAGGAGCTGCCTCTCGCAGGTCGTGCCTCCCTAGAGTTGACGACTCCAGAGAATATGGCAAGCCTAAAAAAAACGAATCAATTCAAGGTAAAATTAAATAATCTTGAATTGAAAACAATGAAAGTAAATGAATTCACCTTCCGTGTGCTTTTCCACCTCCGCTTGCATACGCTGCTTGAGGGTCGATGTTCGGGGAGTTTTCCCAATCGAACCCTTCGCCGTGTATCCTCACAGTCTCTTGCCCATACCTAGTCTGAAAAACAATGAAATTGTGTAAGTTCAACAACATATATAGTGTCAAATAATTTCATAGGTCATGAAACTTACCAGGCGCTCCGCTGCGTACTGACTACACTGCTCCGGCTGAGAAGGGTCAGCGTGACCTCTCCTATAGACCGCAGTAGCACTCGGTCGCACGCCGGTCTCCTTTTCCTGTGAACATATGTTAGTACGAACAATACTACATTATGAATATAATAAAAACTACCAAGAAACTTACCATCCGTTTAGCCATTCGCACAAAACCTTGGACGCCCATACCGTGCTTCCCTGAGCTCCCTCTGGCATCTCGAGCCTTCTTGGACCTAGCGATGAACTCATCGCTAGCCCAATACCTGCAAAGGGCTCGGTAATCTTCAGTTCGTCCCTGTAACCAAGGGACACTAACCTGCACATATGCGTAGTTCATTAGGTGTTACTTAGCAATATTAATATGAACAATTTAAAGATTACGCAACCTACCTCTGCGTATTGCTCCTCCGTCAAGTACGTGTCGGAGGCGTCTCTGAACGACCCAACCTCGTGGTCGTGGAGCTTTAAGTAGTCGTTAACTACTTGACTCCGAGCGTTCGAAAGCATTTGCATAACAAGCTTCCGAGCGTTCACTTCGAACACGGAGCGGGCGTGATCCATCTGCTCAGCCGGGTCCTCAAGGCGGTACCTGAGCTGTAGGAAGCCAACACAGTTTGACATATACGCACATTAATATTTGAAGGAACATAAAGAATTGAAACTTCAAATATTTATGAAAGTTACTTACCCAAAAATCTGCCCACATGACTCCCTGTAGGTTGTCGTTCTCCGGGTGAGGAACGCGCGCGTAGTCGTCCCACGACGTAGCTGCACGTCCATCAATCGCACCAGGGTAGTGCAGACGCACTAAGTTCCCGATGCAACCGTTCACCATCCTGTGGTGTTTCTGCCCGTCGTACGAGAGGTCCTCCCAAGAACTAAAAAGTCGTTTGTTAAGTAATTAAGTAAGATCATAGTCTTTGAGAACAAATAGAAATGAATACTTTATTAATGTGTTACCTGTCTCCAACCGGACGAATAATTACCGGCTCTCTAGGAATAGGTGGAGGACCAACAAAATTACTCCTCCTCGTGCGTCTCCTCCGCTGCAGCACCACGTCTGGTGACCCAGAAGGCTGGTCACCGGACGTGTCCTCAGGCTGGGTGCCCTCGGGCTCGCTGGGCAGACTACCCTGGGGGTGGCTGCCGGAGGGCTGGCTACCAGAGGGCTCGCTGCCCGAGGGCACGCTGCGCTGCGTACCCGTCTCCTGAGGTGCCGCTCTAGCCTCGGACTCATAGTCCGAATCAGACTACAATGGTAAAGTAAGTAAGCTAAATTGAAAAAGTGATTTTAATAATTTTGTGCATTGTAGAAAAATTTACCTCTGTACGCTACAAACTGACAACCCTGTCCCGCAACTCTAGACACGCACTTAACAGCTGAGTGCGTCTGCTCCCGCTGTAAGTGGAACCGTAGAAGTAGTCGTCTCTCTCCTGCGAGGGGAGGAAACCCCTCACACTCGGCGCCTTCTTCCCCTTTGAACCCTTTGAACCCTTGCTTGACGACATCCTAATCAGTTTAAAAAGTTATTACTCCTAATCAGTTTCAAAAGTAATGTAAGCGATAATTAATGTCACTTTCATTTAAAAGAACATTACTCGTAATCAGTTTCAAAATTCATCAACATCATGATCATCAACATCACGATCATCAACATTGCGATCTGTCGTCTTGAGCTGTTTACGTTTCCGCTTTCGCATTGTAGATGTCTCTACATTTGCAACGTCTCCTACTAAGTTATCGAGTCCTGCACCAGACTCGACGATAAAAGAGTCTGGCAACTCTTTGTCTTGGTAAACTTCTTCAGTGTCTCCACTACCATGATAACCATCATCTCCAGGAGTATACAAGCGCTCACGAGGATTAACTTTATATACCACCCACCAAGTGCTAAGCTTCTTACATGGATAAGGTAGATAATACACTTGTTCCACTTGATGTGCAAGAACGTATGTATCTAAACCTCGTAAGCGTTCGTTGTGATTCACTTCCACCATGCCAAATTGATTTTCTCGAGTTCCATGATTGTTATCAAATCAATCACAATCAAAGAACACCACTCGAAGTTCTTTATTGCCAGCGAAAGTAAATTCTAGAATTTTGTTAATGATTCCATAGTAATTGGTTTCTTTCCCTTGTGAGTCGATTGCTCTCGTCACAACTCCGCAATTTGATGTTGCTGCGAGAGGACGAAGAGTTTCGAATTGAGTTGTACGGAATCGGAAGCCATTTACGTCATATCGACCATAGCTTCTAACTTTCACTAATCCATAAGATAGTTGTCGTAAATCTTGATGGATGTCTGTGTTGGCTAATACATAAGCTCGAAACCAGGATAAGAAATTAGGCCCTCCATTAATTCCAGCCCGTCGCATCATTTCTACTTGCTTTCTCGTTGGTTGATGCTTATGTTTCCAGTTTTGGTTGTGGAACTCACTGTACACATAAAACACATGCCATCGACATTAGCATACATGTATTGTTAAATACAATAATCATCATAATATAAGAGAAACACTTACTGGAAATATTTCTCCATGCCATCGATATTAGCATACATGTAGAGTAAAGCAGCAGTCCTTTCTCCTTCAGTAAAATCGTATGATGTGCTGCTGCCAACAGTAGTTCCCCTCGATTCAAAAATAGAGAGATCACTAACTGGTGGTTCGTCATCTACATTGTATCGCATTGCCGAAGTATTGACATTGTTTTTCTCTGCAAAGTAGAAACTAGAAAAGTAACATACTTCCTTTAGAGTAAATGTTTCGGCAATGCACCCTTCAACCCTTGCTCTGTTGCCAACCATAGTTTTCAAATATCTCAATGCTCTTTCAATATGGTACATCCATCTATATTGCACAGGACCACCAACCTTTGCTTCGAATGGAAGATGTATAAGAAGATGATGCATTGGATTGAAGAAACCAGGAGGAAATATTTTTTCCATCTTACATAAAAGTACAGGTATCTCCTTCTCTAACTTCTCCATCATGTCTTTCGTTATTTCTTTGGCACATAACTGCCTATAGAATAATGATAGCTCAGCTAACACCTTCCACACCGCATCATCCAGATATCCCCGAAACATAACAGGTAAGAGTCTTTCCATTATTATATGATAGTCATGACTCTTCAACCCAGTGAGCTTTCCCGTTTTAACATTCACGGCTCGTCTCAGACTAGCAGCATAACCATCTGGGAATTTCAAAGTTTTCAACCATTCCATAACTTGTTTCTTTTCATTAGGTCGAAGCACGAAAGAAGCACGTGGCTTACCACCGCTTTCAGAGAGCTCAAGAGTAGGTCGATTACAAATCTCGGCCAAATCCTTTCGAGCCTTTAAGTTGTCTTTCGTTTTGCCCGTGATATCCATGCACGTGCTTATGATACATTCGGCCATGTTACGCTCCTGATGCATTACATCAATATTATGCATCAGTATCAATGACTTCACATATGGTAGCTCCCAAACTCTACATACATGAGTCCAGTTGTGAACATTTCCGTAACCTACAAAGAATCCAGGGTGAGCTTCATCAGGGACTAGTGAGTCCAACACATCGGATACTTCACACCCGCTTAGGCGTTTAGGTGGTTCCTTAGTGACAACAGTATCTTTTCTGAAGACATTCCTCTGTTGCCTGAATGGGTGGTTTTGAGGAAGCCAACGCCTATGACAATCAAAGTAGCTTATCTTGCCACCGTATGTAAGTCGAAAACACTCTGTGTCAGACGCACATATGGGACACGACAAACGACCATGTGTGCTCCATCCAGAAAACATGTCGTACGCAGGGAAATCATGGACAGACCACAAATAAGCAGCTCGAAGGTTGAAAATCTGCTTCTTGTAATAGTCATACGCTTCAACTCCAATCCACAACGTTTTCAATTCTTCAATCAATGGTTTCAACATCACACTGATACGTGATCTCGGATGATCTGGTCCTGGTATAATGAGGCTAAGAAACATAAACTCGTACTTCATACAAAGAGAAGGTGGTAGGTTGTACGGAATAACAAAGACGGACCAACAGGAGTATGGTGTGGCATTTGTACTGAAAGGTGAAAAACCATCCGTCGCTAACCCGATGCGAACATTTCTGGCATCACTAGCAAAAGCAGGATCAAAAGAGTCTAAAGACTTCCATGCATCACCGTCCGACGGATGAGTCAACACATCTTTGTTCTCACGCACACCTTCTTTGTGCCATCTCATGTGTCTGGCAGATCTTTTAGAAAGAAACAACCGCTTCAACCGAGGTGTCACAGGCAAGTAACGCAATTGCTTATGTGCAACTTCTGTCATTACTTTATCACCATCGTCATTGACAACTTCGACAAATCTCGATTTTCCACACTTTAAACAATTCTTCTCTTTGTTATGCTCTTTCCAAAATAGCATGCAGTTATCTGGACACACGTCAATTTTTTCATATTTCATACCCAGTCCAGATAGTAATTTCTTTGAGTGATACATATCTTTGGGCAGTTTATGAGGTTGTGGAAGAGCATCACTGATAAGTTTCATCATATCATTGTAGCAATTATTAGAGAAGAAATACTTAAATTTGATTGCCATAAATCTGGTCATGAAAGTAAGAAGAGTCATTTCAGTATGATCATGCAACACCTCTTCAGAAGCTTTCAAGAGATTAAAGAATGCGTCTGCCTCATTTATGGGCGGATCCTCCGTTTGTATATCTTGTAACATCTCATCGATCCTGTCAACACCCGGACAATCATCATCATCTACATGAACGGCTCGAGGAGCAGACTCGCCGTGGAAACTCCAGACCTCATAATATGGCATGTAACCGTTTTTGCACAAGTGTAATGACAATGTCGTTTTGTCCAAAAACTTAGTATTCCGGCATTTCGCACATGGACAACGAACTTTATCGGTCGTAGACAACGAGAACACTCGATCAATAAAGTCGTCTGTCCCGGCATACCACTCATCTGAGTGACCAGTTGCCTTGTTCCAACCGGTATACATCCAACTACGGTCTTCACTCATGTTTAACTCTGCAGTTTTAAGTCAAAGAATTTATAGTTAGTTTATTATTTATTTATATTACGGACCTATACCTATTGGAAAGGATAGGTCCTAAACCCACCCAAGAGTGACCAAGACGAACATGCTTATAACAAGACACGAGGTCTAGATTCAGACGAAATTTCGGCAGCATAACTCCGCTGTTCTCCAACTGCACGTCCAAAAATAGAGCAGCAGAGAACATTAGGGTTACGCTGTCGAAACTACGTCCAAATCTAAACCTCGCGTCTCATTATAAGCACACCCTCTCGGTCACTCCTAGGCTGTCCAAAAAGGGACAATTCCGAACCTACACGCCTCACATGCGTAACACGTGTGAGACGGGCTAGTTCGAAACGGGTGACGCATATTGTAAAGGTTTACGTCAATCTTTCATTTTTGAGTGATTTCAAAGAGAGAGAGGAAAGAACAATAGAGAGAAGGAAAGAACCATAGTTGTTAAGGCATCGCTTAAGCGTCGCTTAAGCGGTAAGGCGCCTGGGGATCGTAAGGCGTCCCATCGCCTTAGATCCCGGCGTAAGGCAGGTGAATACGGCGGCGGCGCTTGCACACAAGGGAGGCGGCGGCGGCGCCCGCACACAGGATCTTGCGTTCGTATGAGGTTGAGCGCCGGCAGATCCGCGGCAGCCGGTCAATGGAGGCCGACGAGTGCCGAGTGATCGACAGTCCCGCGGCGGAGGAGGCCGAGCGCCGAAGGATTGGCAGTTCCGCGGCAGAGTGTCGGAGGCCGAGCGCTGGCTAAGCCGCGGGGGGGGGGGGGAGGGGCATGGGGGATCGGAGGCCGAACACCGCGGGGGGGGGGGGGGGGGGGGAGGGAGGGGGTGGGGGGTAGGGCGAGGCGGCCTAGGTTGTTCACATCATGCTTTTGTAAACGTATACGTTACCACTAAATGGGTCGTATCGGGCCCTAAGCCCATTTATGTACATATAGTACTTTTAAACACTCAAACAATCGAAACAATAATCAATTAAACTATTAACTCATATGCATTAATCATCTAAGCAATTAACAACTCATCTAAACAAACATAATTACCGTAGTTAACAAACTTATCAATTCTAAGCAATTAAAAAACACCTAGCTAGCAATTCAAATAAACATGGGCAATAATTAAACCTAAGCATATCAATTCATCTAAATCTAAGAAATTATCCACTAAACAATAAAAAACAAACAATCATAATATAAACAATTGGTAATTAAAAAACCAAACTATCTAGATGGGGAGGGAGGCGGGCGACTTACCTCACGGTGGAGGCGGCGCGGCACGGTGCGGCTGACGGCGTGTGGAGGCGGACCGGCACGGTGCGGCGGCGCACAACGCGGGGTGGAGGCTGGGGCGGGGACCTCCGGGGCAGCGGCGGCGACTGTCAGGCGGGTGGCGGCCGGGGCGCCGGCTGGCGGGGGCGGCGGCTGGGTGGCGGCCGGGGGGCGGCCGGGGCGGCGGCAGGGGCGGCGGCCGGGTGGCGGCCGGGGGGGCGGCCGGGGCGGCGGCAGGGGCGGCGGCCGGGTGGCAGGCCGGGTCGCCGGCTTGCGGGGGCGGCCGGGGCGGCGGCTGGCGACGGCGGGCAGGCGGCGGCTGGCGGCGGTGGGCGGCGGCCGGGTGGCGGCCGGGGCGGCGACCGGGCGGCGCCTGGCGGGCGGCGGCCGGGTGGCAGGCCGGGGCGCCGACTTGCGGGGGCGGCAGGGGCGGCGGCTGGGGGGGGCGGCCGGGGCGGCGGCTGGCGGCGGCGGGCGGGCGGCGGCCGGGCGCGGGCGGGCGGCGGCTGGCGGCGGCGGGCGGGCGGCTCGGGCGTGAATGCCCGCGCCGACCCGAGCCCCCGCGGATATATAAGGCTTATTTACGACGGCCACACCATGGGCCATCGTAAATAAGACTTATTTACGACAGCCTCGGTGTGGCTGTCGTATATAACTGCTATATACGACAGACTAGGGTTGGCTGTCGTATATAACTGCTATATACGACAGCCTAGAGTTGGTTGTCGTATATAACACTTATATACGATAGCCACGTACTAAACGACGGCTGTACTGTCGTTTATAAACTTATATACGACAGCCTCGACTGACCGTCGTATATAAGTTTATATACGACAGCTAGCCGTCGTATGTTATATTGGCTGTCGTATGTTGCTCTGTTTCGTGTAGTGCGCCCGGCCTTCACTTGAGCCAACCGACAAGGAGCTCATCAGGCTC
Organism: Neostapfia colusana; assembly: GCA_030760725.1. Lineage (NCBI taxonomy): Eukaryota > Viridiplantae > Streptophyta > Magnoliopsida > Poales > Poaceae > Neostapfia > Neostapfia colusana. The sequence continues at coordinate 124,614,579 of JASWHV010000003.1, forward strand.
TACCTTCTTCCCCGCGTCCGCGGTCAGCCGGACCCGTTCCCCGGCCTCATCATCGAGGACGACTCGGCGGCCAACACCCAGCCCTGGAATCTCTTCAGCCGCCACGGCCGGCCAAAGGAAGTCCCGACGTTCTTCTACGTCCGCACCACCGACGCCAGTAAAGAAGCACGTCCAGATCGCCGCTGCCATGGCGGCGGGACATGGAAGAGCATGAGACGTCAGCGCGAGGACGCCAGCCACGAGTTGCTCGTCGGCGGCGAGAAGATCAAGTGGAGCAGGCACAACCTCAACCTGCACATGGAAGGAGGCGGCAGCGTCGGGTGGGTGATGCACGAGTACAGCATCACAGCGAGCCCGTCCCTCAGGATATGCCGTATCTCCTTCACCGGCCACGGGAAGAAGCGCAAGCGCGAGCCCGACGACTTCGACGATGACTCCTTGGCCGGCGGCGAACCCGTGCCTCGACGCGCGCGTGTCGCCGCCTCCGCATCTGACGACTCTGCCTCTGCCAGTTCTGGTTCTGGGATCACGACGGCAGCGTTCGTTCAACACTCCTCTGCAGATCCCATGGAACTTTCGTCTGAGGAAATCTCAGATATGATGAAAGACTGGAGGTGTGAAGAAAAGCGATTCATGCCGACCGGTGGAGAGCCGCCCTTCCAGTTCCAGCAGCAGTTCACCGAGGCGAGGATGATGGAGCAGATGCCTGATCAGGACGCCGTGCCAGTGCCACACATGGACACCGGATCCGCGATGCCCAACGGCTTCTACTACCACGATTCCCTCCCGCGCGTCGCCGCAGCGGACAGTGGTTCTCTGGCTTCTTTTGCTTCTTGGACAACCACGACACCGTTCGCTCAAGGCGTGGACGCGGCGCATGCTTCTCAAGACCGTGAACAGTTCCAACATCTTTCAACCGACGATGAGATCGCGGAGATGGTTGCAGAGATGACAGATGCAGACGCACGGCCTTTCATGGTGCAGCGGGTCGATCGAGAACCCAACGCGGCGCAGACCACTGACGATGAAGAAACCGCAGCGATGGTTGCAGAGATGACAGATACACAGGCACAGCCTTACATGCCGTGCGACGAGCTGCTCCCGGTGATGGAGCAGCAGGTCGATCAAGAACCCAGCATGTCCGATGGAAGGAGCTACATGGATCTGCTGTTAGGACGCGTCATGACGTCGTCAGGCTCCTGCTACGCGCCAAACGTGACCAACATGTCTACTGGAACACAGGATGTCGTCACTTGGGAAGGACTCGAATTCGTCTAGCCAGCTAGGAGATCGAGCTCCAGGTGTTTGATCACATAGAGAGAGGTTGTAGCCTTTAGGAACGTACAGAGCCTCGACGCTCGACCTGACTCTTCCCGTCGGCTATGTAAAGTGAGCAGTTCTTTAGTTCCACGGATTCAGCTCCAAGTGCTGATGTTTTTGTTTTCCCGATGGTCACCCAAGGCGCTGATCTTGTCGTGTCCCGTAGCTTTCTGATGTAAATCATACGGTTGTTTCTATGGGTTCTGCTAAGTGCAGTTCCTGAATTGTACTTGTAACTGTAGTCGTTATGTTTCTCAACTTTCAGTTGGTTGAATTCTATTGAAGACTCCCTTTTGTAGGACCAGAACAGAACAGGGGAGACTGTTTGTATCATTTAGTTTCTTTTCCTGTTCCGCTGTAGGACAGGCCCTGCTGGCTGCTGCTGCTACTTGCTACAGGTTACCAGATCATCGAAAAACTGACGCCTCCTCTGCATGTGTGGAAATTCTGGAGGTTGCTTAGCTTGCACATTCTTACAAAGCCCTGCAGAGTTGAGCGATTGAAACTACGTATTAATACAAAGGCTCTGCAGATTTGAGCGACTGAGGCAAAAAAGCGCTGCAGAGGATGAAGGGTGTTGCCGTGTTGTGGGTAGTGCATTCAGTCGAACAACTGGCATGCAGAAATGTAGCGATCTTGTAGGAAAACCTCGATTTCAATTACAAGCTTCAACTGAAGTCAGCAACAACCAATCGAAGAATTTACGACATGCAATGCAAGCAGGCAAAAATACTTCTTCCATTTAGATTGTGACTATTGGTCAAGATCAAAATATTTACATGGAAGTCCTTCGGATCAGATAATCAGAAATTTAGTACAGTGAAATCAATAAAATGGATGCCAGAAGAGGCGAGCAGCTAAGTAACAGCACCACACTGCTGACATTTATTTCAAAATGGAGAGAGTAATAATAACAAGTCTGATAAAGATGCAGCAGAAAGCAGACTATAGACTCAATAGACCTTTCAGTCAGAGTCCAAATCATCTCAAGGGATACTGTTAAGCATATTATGTAGTAAAAACTGAACTATTACACACACTGCTTAAAAGGCGTCGACTAGGTAGGCGTACTTTTAAAAACACTGATTGTACATGAAGTTATTCTATCACTGTACAGACTTGTGCACAGAATGACTATTCTGTATTATTTAGCTGACAATGGTACAAGAAAAGGAAACAGCATTATTCAGTTTCTATTGTGTTTATCCAGTCTATACAAAAATAATGCAGCTGCTTCTGCTACCACTGATTTGGAAACGCTTCCCTATAGCTCATATCTTCGTTGTGAGAAACCTCTCTTATTGTCCCGTCTGTAGCTCGAGAATTTAGAAGCCTCCTTGCAATCCTGTCTTTGGTGGTAACTTTCTTCTCCAGCATCGATGCCAGAGTTGGCGCTTTTGTCCTATATCGACGCCCACGTCGACCCCCTGCTCCTGGAGGCTGCTCATAAGCTGCTGCAGAGTGAAAGGTTGAAGCAATAGCCGCATCTCGAAGAACATCCTCGTTGTGCTGACGGATTCGCACGCGTTGGGCTCTTTCCCGTGCTTTGTGATCCAGATCTCTTTTCCGGACATTTTTAATTGCCTGTCCCGCCAACTGCTCTACTGTAATTTTACCAAGATTGTTAATTCCATCACTATCTTCAAAGTCACTATTTGTGTTTGACATTCTTGATGAAGAGGATTCCTTCATATGGTCACCATCACTACTTATATGCAACTCGTTAGCATTTCTTTCTGTGTCACAATGCTCAACAGGATTTACTTCTGTGTCATAAGTTCCACCGCTCCGCTCAATCGGATTTCCTTCATCATCACGTGGGATAATGGGTCCATGAAAAGGACAAACCTTAAGATCCCTTCTCTGGCAAAGTCCTCCCTTCCTTAGAGGTGCATGGCATGGTAAGATCTCGACAGGGGCTTCTTTATAAACTGAACTATGAACATTCAGCTCTGCAATCTTTGCTGCAGGTATAACAGCATCATTATCCACCCTACCCCAATGGCTCTCTAGCTCAAGCCCCCTCTGGTTTACATGTGCATCCCTGCTGGAGCCCCAACGATCCAATACAGAGCTCCATGGCACCACAGGAGCTTCAGCTAAGAGCCTCAATTTCTCTGGGTTAAGATTTCTAGATCCATTGTTAGCAACTGGCCCCTTGGCAATATCAGAACTCACTTCACTCACCACATTCTTTCCCTTTCTGGTGTCCTTGCTTGTGCTTGCAACATCTACACTGTCCTGGACAGGACTAGGAATCACTATGTCTCCCTCCACCCAAAAGTCATCCTCCTCCTCCTCTTGGTTACCCTTCCGCCTATGAACGTTATCAAGGTCAAGACCAAGCTCACCACAGCGATCTCTCACTGCCCGTATTTCGTTCTTAACATCAATGAAATCCTTCAGCGCAGAATCTCTGAACCGGGTATCTGGAAGATTGACCCTCACAAGCACAGATATCCACTCACCAACAGTAACAAAATGTTTTGACACAAGCAGCCGGTACGCTTCCCTCAGTGCATCAAAAACTGCCTCATTCTCATGAGTCTCCGGCACCCACTCCCCAGCCATCAACGATGCCATCCTAATATTCCGCATTGACAGAGACCCAATCTCCAGTTCGTCATCTTCATCATTGACATAACCCTCAAATTTCTCATACTGAGCACGTATGATCTCCAACCCATTGTGTATCTCATCCATTGTGGACCGAATTTCAGCCTTGATGGACGCCAGGCTTTCACGCAGCTGCTCGACCTTCGCGGCCAAGATCTCCTGTGTGCGAGCCTCACGGGCAGCTCGGGCCTCAACGGTGGCACGGAGACCAGGGAACTGGACGCGAGCGGACTCCTTGAGGTACTCGACGGCAAGGCGGAGCTGGCGGTAGTGCGCTCCAAAGAGGTGGTGCCAGCGCTCGAGCGCCTGGACTGCGGCCTTGCGGAGCAGAGCCGCGGAGGCGGCCGGCGGCGGGAGTGGCTGGTCCCGGCGGAACCCGACCGCAAGCGGGAGGAATCCGTCGAGCGCGTCGGCGAGGAGGGAGCGGAAGAGCCTGGAGCGCATGAAGAGCTCGTCGGTGATACTGAAGGCGAGGAGCCGCACCTGCGCATCGGCGGGTTAGGATTGGGTGGAATTGGGGATCGAAGCGAAGGACCGAGGGGGCTCACGCACGTGGGAGTGTGGCTTCGACATAAGGGCGAGGAGGAGGCCGACGGCATCGCGGATGGCGGAGTCGGAGGCGCGGGCCGCAGACTTGATGGCGCGGAGGAGCGCCGGATCGACGGAGGGCTCGGTGGTGGAGGTGGCGCGCTCGATGAGTGACACCATGGAGGACTCCGCCGCCACCGAGGAATATGAGGGAGTTGATCCCCGCTCCGCTCCGGCTGAGGCCGGCGGCGAGCGGCGGCCGGCGAACGAGGTGGAGGTGGAGGCCATGGCGTCGTGTCGTCGGGAGAGACCGTGCGTGCGGTGTCGGGTGCGACTTGGGTGGGCCGCGAGGTAGCTGGGATGCTTGGACCGGATTCACTTCTCTGTCACGTGGGCCTTACGCATCCAGATTCAAGTTTTCCTCCCCTCCCCGGCTGCGGATTCCATTCCCTCCCTTTCCCTTTCTCTTCCCCGCACGGAAACCCGTCCTCCATGTCAGCCGCCGTCCGCTCCCGCGCCGCCGCCGCCGCGCGCTGCATCCACGCGGGCCACGCTGCGTAGCAGCAGCAGCAGCGGGAGGGACCCTGGGCGCAATTCCGCCGGCTCCAGCAGCAGCAGCAGCAGCAACCTCCCCGCCCCCCCCCCCCCCCCCCCCCCCAATTGCCTCAGCCGGCGCCTCGGACGGTGGGGAGCCGCCGGAGATCTGGCGGCAGCCCGGGGAGGCCCCCACTTGCGCGCGGGTGCCGTCGGTAGGATCGATGTTTGTCGTGAGGGTTGCGAGTGGTGGCGGGGAAGGGTTCGACGGGAAGAACGGGGGCGGGGACGGCGGTGAGTGGGGCAGCTCCGACCTCGGACGCAAGTTCCCCACGCCCAAGGAGATTTGCCGTGGGCCCGATAAGTTTGTCATCGGACAGGAGCGGGCCAAGAAGGTGGAAATTTTGTCAACAGACTTTTAGGAACTTTTGTGCTTGTTTGTTTTATTTGATCGGAGCTATCTTTATGCAATAACTACGTGGATAGTCTGTATGTGCATGTGATCATCAAGTTGCCTAGATGGTTCTATTTCTTCGTAGCTGTTCCTTATCCTTGAGTGGTTTGTTCTGTTGCTTACAACGTTATTTTTTTCTCTGCATGCAGGTTCTGTCTGTAGCAGTTTATAATCATTATAAAAGGATATATTGCGAGTCACTCTCCAGCAGGTTGGTGTTGTGTAGTCCTCAGTTTCCTGTGAGTTGTTGTGTGGCATCAGCTGGTAAAGTGGGCAGAAATGTGAGCTGCAGGTCTGCTGGAGATTGTAGTGAAAGTGATTCTTGCACGAGTGATACTGACATGGTGGAGCTGGAGAGAAGCAACATTTTTGTGATGGGCCCGACAGGCTTAGGTATGATCCTTGAGTATGGTAGTGTTCTGAGTTGTGATTGTGCTATTACTATCCATAAATACATAGTGTATTATTTGGAAACTAGCCATCTATGTAAATCATCTTTTTGTGCTGATCCATGTTTTATCACCTTTTTATCTGTTCATGTGTAAAGGATAATACAGCTGTACTGGGAACATTGTTTACGAAAATCATTGTAATGGAATGGTGTTGTAGCCATGTTTAAATGTACCCCCTCTAGTCACAAGTGAGGATTTTGGGCATTGACGTGGTCTACAAAGTACAAAACATGTCTTTGATACTAATTTCTATTGTAAAAGTATAGAAACGTTACAATGTTATGAACCTTTAATCAGTGTTATCCTAGACGATAAGAGGTAGATAGTCGGTGGAGGTTTGTTTACCGTTTTGCCTGTCTAAACATTGTTTAAACGGAATAAACGGTTTGTACTGTAGCTACACCATTGTTGCAGCAAAAAATATGTAACTTTAATCTATAAATTCCCGTATTCACAACTAAAGTACATAACTTGCATTGAATCACATGGAGGTTATTTAGATAAATTAGAACCCCATAATCTTATTGAGTTTCAGCTGTCCTTCAACCCAATCAAACATGAAATCTACCAAGTTATAAAATAAAGACTAATAAAAGATGCAACTAACCTAACATATGCCATATGTATACTCTATGTTCCTGAGCTACGTGCGCCGAGCAGGGACTCGGGTGCACGGGGTGGGGGTGTGTGGCAAGGGGATGGGGGAGAGGGGACCAAGCTGCACATGGGTGGTGGCCGATGGCGGGCTACTTCTGTTGCGAGCCAAGGGAGCGGGGGCGTACCTGGTGGCAGCGGATCGGCGGAAGCAATAGGAGTATTCGACCACGTGCAGCTTAATAGGTTGAAAGAATCTGGTTCTAACATTTTCACTTCGCCAAAACGGGTCAAAGCACGTTTAATCACGAATAGAAACCATTTTGTTTAATCCATTTACACCGTTTAAACGGCCGTTGAACGGGTCAACCGTTTAAATGTCCGTTTAGGGCCCAAACTACACAGCAAGTGTCCGTTTACCGTTTAAACACGTTTCAACGGCCGTTTAATACCGTTTAGGATAACACTGCCTTTAATTTATGACAAGTCTAGTCATAATTTTCAAATATTCTATATTCAATCATGATACATATCTAAAATGGGTAACTATTATGGGTGCAACATAATACTGCATGTAACCCGAGACATCACGTATATATGGATGAAGGGAGTTCGTATCTAAAATATGCAGCTATTATAGGTGGCAACATACCACTACATATTAGCCATGCAATCACACAACTGATGTTAAATGAGATGCTATATGTGGTAGAACATTCAAGCGTACTAAGTAGTTCATTTGGAATCCTATGCACATAGTATATGACACTAATTTAATTGGACTTCAATTGGATTCCTACCTTCCTTATGATTGGTACATTGTTCTTGTGTGACACAAGATGGCAGTGATATCCACTTTTGAACTTATTTCTATCTTTCATTTTCATGTTAGTCGTTTCATACAATGGATAATGTCGTGGTCCTCGTGTTATGTATGTTTCACTTATATTATTCTAAATCTTCACCAAAGTCAGGGAAAACACTGCTGGCAATTGGCAAAAACACTAGCAAGATTTGTGAATGTACCTTTTGTAATAGCTGATGCAATGCAACAACCCTCACCCAGGTATACTGAGTTACCTTTGTTTATGAGTTCATTTACTTCAGTCTTGCTGTTTATTCCAGTATCACTCCAGTATTTATTGTGGTAGACGTCGTGATTTTACTGAACGCAATAGGTACACAAGAATATATGTTTGTACTCCTTTTCCCTCCATAAAATCATTTAGGCCTATAAGAACCAATGAATGCAGTGCTTTTGTGTTTGGTCTGCACCACCTTGATAGACTGCTTGTATTGGTGCTCAGAAGTGCATCATAGACTGACTATATTTCTCCTTTTGTAGGCTCGATATGTTGGTGAGGATGTTGAGTCTATTCTGTATAAGCTCCTAATGGTACCACCCGCTTTTCTGTTCATATGATCTTTACATTTAATTTTCATTGCATTGTGATTATTAACATGGGAATCTTATGTTTTTCCTATTTTTTCCCTTGAAACTGTTTTGCACAATGATAATTTGAGTATACAGGATTCAACAATATACAAAACTAGAACATGTTCAAAAAAGAGTGAAGGCATTTATTTTAGGTTAGCTATAGCCAGCATAAGTTATCTTCAAAGATGAGCATGTTAGCAACATGCAAAGATATTTACAATGATGATATCCCTTGTAGATATAGATGTGAACTGAAGGGCAGGCCTGACGCAGTGGTAGAGTCTCTCCACTTGTGTCCTGGAGGTCCTGGGTTCGAATTAGCCTCCTTGCAAAATAAGTAAGGGGAAGGCTGTCTAGAAATTCTCTTCTCCAGACCCCACAACGTGTGGGAGCTTTCAGCACTGGGTATGCCCTTTATATAGATGTGAACTATATGTCTTGTTCTGGTTAACTTGAACTCAACCCCCCTGTTCACAATTTCTAGATCTGCTAAATGAAACTCTGAGAAGAAACTTATGCTATCTTAAAATATTCAGTCTTTTATGTTAGAGAACATAGATTTTTTTGTGAGTTTCATTTAAATAATGCTTTTCTAGCGCAACCCATCCCTTAATATCTGCCTTAAAAGTGCCTTTTTACCAGGCTGCTGATTTTGACATAGCTGCTGCCCAGCAAGGGATTGTCTATATTGATGAAGTTGATAAAATAACAAAGAAGGTATTGCTGGCATATTTATGAGCTCGACTATGCATTAATTATGTAATTTATTTTTTTATTTAATTTATAATTTTTGCAGGCTGAAGATATCAATCTTAGCAGAGATGTTTCAGGTGAAGGTGTTCAACAAGCATTATTAAAAATGCTTGGAGGAACGGTGAGTTTGTGGACCTTTCATGTGAATCTATAAATTGGTACTGCATTACACTTTGGTGGTTTCCGCGTGTGAATTGGTGCACTTGACAATTCTTCTCTTTTATAATCTTATTGAAAGTTTGTATAGTTTGCTGATGTAGATTCTTATTTCAAATTGATTGCCATTGTAGAACATTATCTAGTGGATATGAAACCAGCCATTCCTATGGATATGAAACCTAGATTGGCTTACATATCTAGCCTACCTCAACGTGCTTGAGATAAAGGCTTTGTTGTTGTTGTTGTAGAACATTATCCCATATCTCAACTTCATTTTGTGCGCAACACCTTTTATTTCAAATTACTGATGCTCTTGCAAATTATTTTTATGTTGTCAAGATAGACTGTTGCCTTGGCGCAGCGGTAAAGCTGTTGCCGTGTGACCATGAGGTCACGGGTTCGAGTCCTGGAAACAGCCTCTTGCAGAAATGCAGGGAAAGCCTGCGTACAAAAGACCCAAGTGGGTCGGACCCTTCCCCGGACCTTGCGCAAGCGGGAGCTACATGCACCGGGCTGCCCTTTCTTTTTTTTCAAGATAGACTGTTAGTGTTCCTGAGAAAGGGGCCAGGAGGCACCCAAGGGGTGACAATATCCAGGTATCTTTTAGCACATCATTTGCAAATTGCGATTGTACGGTTATTCTTGGTGCCTGATATTTAGTATTCCTATAACTTTGCTACATGCTTTGCCTGATTTAAGGTTACATTTTTCTGTTAATTTGGGATTTATAAACTCTGTTATCCAAATATGTCTTTCAAAATTGATAATAGAATATGTGTTTGAGGTTTTGTTTAGTATCTTAAAATTGGAATTGATAAAATGTTTTATCCAAATATTTGTCTTTCAAAATTGATAATAGAATATGTGTCCGGGGTTTGTTTAGTATCTGCCGCGTAGTCACCGGGTTGGGGACCATGGCGCGATCCGCGACCCTGAATTGGGATCATGTCCTGGTTCAAGGTGGATCACAGCCCTGTCCCCCACGGAGACGCTTCTCGGGCGGGCGGCATTGTCCTCCGCTTCAGCGCACGAGGAAGGGAAAGCAGCTGCTGGCAGCATTGTTAAGGGAGGAGGCGAGTGGCAGCATTGTGCAGTTAGGGCTATTAGCTATTGTTAGGCCGCATAAGAGCTTTGGGGCCTTGAGTATATTGGCCTGGGTTTAATTCCAGAAGTAACATTTTGCCATTTTTGTCTTTTATTATTTAGATATGTTGTAATGACATAGCCGGTCCCAAGCCCGGGTAAAGGAGGAGGGGTTGTGATAGGCTTGGCGAGCCAACAACTACACTTAGTCATTCTCATGGAAATGAAACCCAATAGAAATTCGTTGGGGCGTAACCCTCTTAGCGACGCGCCATATCGGAACCCGGGTATGGTGTTAAGTGGGCAAGGGCCGGGTCGCCACCGCCTTAGTGGCGCGCCATATCGGAACCTGGATATGGTGTTAAATGAGCAAGGGCCGGATCGCCACCACCTTAGTGGCGCGCTACATCATTGCCCGGATGTAGTGATAAGTGAGCAAGAGTCTTTGCATCTTACTCGACGGGTGCAAAGCGTAAGGAAGCTAGCCGAGGAACATAGATTTCGGGTGGGTAGTTGGAATGTAGGATCCTTGACGCGGAAGCTACTTGAGTTGGTAGATGTTGCCATTAGGAGACGAGTAAATATCCTTTGTATACAAGAGACTAGATGGGCGGGTCAAAAAGTGAGAGAAGTCGAGAATACCAGTTTCAAGCTTTGGTATTCTGGATCGACTGGGACTAGGAATGGCGTAGGTGTTCTAATAGATAAGAGTCTTAAGGATGGAGTAGTGGATGTTCGAAGACGAGGGGATAGGATCATCTTAATCAAGATAGTAATTGGGGACATTGTCTTGAACGTCATTAGTGAATAGTGCATATGCCCCACAAGTTGGGCTCAACATGAGTGCTAAGAGGCAATTTTAGGAGAACTTGGAGGATAGGGTTAGTAGTGTACCGATAACCGAGAAACTCCTCATAGGGGGAGATCTCAATGGTCACGTGGGTGCAACTAACCTAGGATTTGAGGGAGTACATGGAGGCTTTGGATGCGGCAATAGAAATCAACAGGGTAAGGACATCCTAGACTTTGCCGTAGCCTATGATCTGTTGGTAGCTAACACCCTCTTTAGGAAGAGACAATCTCACCTAGTGACCTTTAGTAGTGCCCAACACTCTAGCCAGATTGACTTTGTCCTCACTAGGAGAAGGGATAGACGGGAGTGTCTAGATTGTAAGGTGATCCCCGAGAAGTGTGTTGTGACATAACATAAGCTTGTGGTAGTTGATTTTCGCTTCCATACATGTTCTTTGCGGGACAAAGGTGTCAAAATCACAATAACAAAGTGGTGGAAATTGAAAGGAGAATCACAAGAATCTTTTAAAAATAGGGTGATCACAGAAGGATCCTGGGCAGAAAATAGAGATGCAGATAGTATGTGGGTGAAGATGGCAACTTGCATTAGGAAGGTAGCTAGTGAGGTGTTCGGTGTGACAAAAGGAAAGAAATTTGTAGATAAAGACACTTGGTGGTGGAATGAGGATGTACAAAAAGCCATTAAGGAGAAAAAGGAGTGTTACAAGAGTTGACATAATGATAGAAGCGCAAGCAACATGCTTAAGTACAAAGAAGCTAAGAAGAATGCAAGGCGTGTTGTAAGGCAAGAGTACATGCCTATGATAAGTTATATGAGAGACTAGAGACAAAAGAAGGTGAAAAGGACATATACAAGGTAGCAAAAATCCGTGAGAGAAAGATGAGGGATTTCAATCAAGTTAAATGCATCAAAGATGAGACTGACTGCATTCTAGTGAAGGATGAAGAGATTAAGAATAGATGGCGTGATTACTTTAATGGGCTATTCAATGATGGGAATGGGAGCACTATGGTTGAGTTGGATGACTCCTTTGATGACTCTAACAGGCGGTTCGTGCGGAGGATACAAGAGTTTGAGGTTAAGGAGGCCTTAAAAAGGATGAAAGGAGGAAAGGCCCTCGGCCCTGACGATGTCCCTATTGAGGTGTGGAGATGCCTTGGGGACGTGGCAATAGTATGGCTCACAAAGCTATTCAACCACATTTTTCAGTCAAACAAGATGCCTGAAGAATGGAGGAAAAGTATATTAGTACCTATCTTCAAAAATAAAGGAGATATTCAAAGTTGTACTAATTATCGAGGTATTAAGCTTATGAGTCATACTATGAAGCTTTGGGAGAGAGTGATTGAACACCGCCTGAGGAAAGTGACCAATGTCACTAAAAACCAGTTTGGTTTTATGCCTGGGAGGTCTATAATGGAGGCGATTTTCTTGCTTCGTCAGCTTATGGAGAGATATAGGGAGCAGAAGAAGGACTTGCATATGGTGTTCATCGACTTGGAGAAGGCGTACGACAAGATACCAAGGTCAGTCATGTGGTGGGCACTAGAGAAACATAAAGTGCCAACAAAGTACATTACGCTTATCAAGGATATGTACAATAATGTTAGAACAAGTGTGCGCGTAAGTGATAGTGAGACTGATGCATTTCCTATCACGGTAGGACTACATCAAGGATCAACTTTGAGCCCATACATCTTTTTCTTGGTGATGGATAAGGTGTCGAAGGATATACAAGGGGATATCACTTGGTGCATGCTCTTTGCCGATAATGTAGTGCTGGTAGATGAAACTAGAGATGGTGTTGATAAGAAATTAGAGTTATGGAGACAAACCTTAGAGTCCAAGGGGTTTAGACATAGTAGGACCAAAACCGAGTATATGAGGTGTGACTTTAGTGGTGTTGGTCGTGAAGAGGGAAATGTTAGTCTACAAGGACAAATAGTACCTAGAAGGGACTCTTTCCGATACTTAGGATCAATGTTACAAAGCAATGACGATATTGATGAGGATGTTTGCCACATGATCAAGGTAGGGTGGATGAAATGGCGACAAGCCTCTGGAATCCTATGTGATAGGAAAGTCCCACAAAAGATAAAAGGGAAGTTCTATAGGACGGTGATCAGACCCGCGATGCTCTATGGGGCGGAATGTTGGCCAACTAAACGGCAACATGTCCAACAAATGAGTGTCGCAGAGATGCGCAGCTATGGTGGATGTGCGGGCACATGAGAAGAGGCCAAATAAGGAATGAGGCGATTCGTGATAGGGTAGGGGTGGCGCCAATTGAAGAGAAGTTAGGCCAACATCGACTTAGGTGGTTTGGACATATCCAGCGGAGACCTCTAGAAGCACCGGTTAACAGTGTGATTTTAAGAGGTAGAGAAAATATTAGTAGGGGTAGAGGACGACCAAGGTTGACCTGGGAGGAGGCGGTAAAACGAGATTTGAGAGATTGAAATGTATCTAGAGACTTAGCTCATGATAGGACCGCATGGAAAGTAGCAATTCATGTGCCAGAATCCTAGTCTTGTTTTCTTTTCTTTCTTTTTTCTTTCTTTTTTCTTTTTTTGTTCTCTTTTTTCTTTTTTCCTTGTTCTTATATCTTTTCCTCTCTTTTACTTCATTGATATTGGATTTCATGTCTAGCCGACCCCAACATGCTTGGCATAAAAGCTTGGTTGTTGTTGTTGTTGTTGTTGTTGTTATATTATTTAGATATGTATGCCATGTGAGCGGTGGACTATAGTAATTTGTGTGCGACTCCAGACTCCATGTTTTGACCTGGAGTTATCTACCCCAAATCCTTGGGATCGTGTACCTTGTCTTGAATTTTTGTCCCAAAGAGGTATACCCCCTTCGTACCTAGTTTTTGTCAGGCGTTATCCCATGATCCCGTCCCACAACTCCGTCAAGCCAGGTACGCGGTGACTATGATCCGCCGTGCCCTTTTGCATCTATAGCATCTGAGTCAATAGTACGAGCTCTCACCAACTTAAGAAAAAATAAAAGGGAAGGCTGTGAAAACTGACATTTTGAATGTACCCCAATGTGCTTGAGACAAAGGCTTTGTTGTTGGTGTTGTTAATGAAGGATGTGACAACTGACATTTTGAATGTGCCTTTTACATGTTTCTGTTGAAAATCCGTGAGTAATCTATCTAATCTTTTCTCTTTTCATTTTATTTCTCAACAGGGGGGCTGTATAAAGCCCCAAATTACAAAGTTCTAATCTAATATTAGCTAGACTCCTACTCTTACTTGACTTGGACTCTATTTCTAACATTAATTACTCTAAAAACGGGATTATATCTAACAATCACCCTCTAATCTCATTTTTCTAGATCACACTCACACTAATTAGGATTGAGACACACTTCCACCCTAAACGCACTTTCGGAATGGACACAACTACACCCCCAGGATGGTCACATTTACACTTTGCACAACTCAATTTTGGGATGGACGCCACTACACCCTCAGGATGGTCATATCTTCACCCTGCACAATCATTCGAGTTGGTCACATCTTCAACTCCAGTATAAGCTCATCTTCATCCTGCACTTGATCTCGGAATGGACGCATCTTCAATCCAATCACACACTCACACTCGAGATGGTCACATCTTCATCTCGAGCACACCTCTCAATGTGACGCTCACGGCTACTACCATTGCCGTGAACCACTTCTGCCACATCCTTGATACACCTTCCTTGCACATGAATGACACCAGAGAGTCCAGCCCAGCCCAGTCCAGCTACCAGGCCCAGCCTGACCAAACTCTCTTGACCTCCTCTGGCCCACCTTAGCTTAGCCAGCCCAGCTAAGCACACTCGGCCCAACAGGCCTAACCCAGCAGACACATCCTTGTCGAAACCCTAGCACCTCCAAAACAGAACAGCAGCCGCCGCCTTCACCTTGTGAGCGCCGCCGCCTTTCTGTTCCCAGTCCAGGCCGACCCGCCGTCCTCCTCTAAGGAACCCTAGCACCGCCAGCCTCACTGCCGCCCGGCTCCCCGCCGCATACCAGGGCCACGACGACGTCAACGTCTGGTTGTGCCTCCTGAACTTCTCGAGGCAGAGCCTCCTGTTCTTCCTCTCGTCGAGCACGGCGATCCCGCTCGGCAGCTGCAGCAGCAACGGGAATATGACGCCGTAAAGCCATAAAACTTCCTGACACTGGCCTTCCTCACGTTCTGCTCCCCGTGGACCGTGAGTCCGAGTCTCCAGCCGCCGGCTTCGGATCAAGCACCACACCCGGCGATCGTGCATGCCGCGCCCTTCTGCTTCGTCGTCCCAGCTCCTCAACCGCTCGCGCTGCTCCGGCGCGACAACATAGGAGGATGCCACGCGAAGCTGCTCGCTCGCGACCCGGACCACTTGGCGTCGCCCCCGGGAGGAACGCTCTCCAGCCTCCGCCACGCCCGCGAAGAAGCAGCACCGGGCGTCGCCACCCTACCTCCCGTGCGCCACGCCGAGCCCGATCCACCCTTGATCCACGATAGCCACCCCAAGAAGCACGTCCTCCCGGGGGCTGGTTATGCAACCCTAGCTCTGATACCAATTTGTTGGAAATCCGTGAGTAAATCTCTCTAATCTTTTCTCTTTTCATTTTATTCTCAATAGGGGTGCTGTATATAAAGCCCGAAATTACAGAGTCTTAATCTAATATTAGCTAGACTCCTACTCTTACTTGACTTGGACTCTATCTCTAACATTAATTACTCTAGAAAAACAGGATTATATCTAACAGTTTCATGTTAAATATGGCCCTTTTTGAAATCTTACATGCCTGCGAGTCAAAAGGCTGTGGATAAGTTGCACATGTTTTCAGCAGTGATCATAGCTAGACCCGTGAGAATTGTGTTCACGTTGTGATTGCTTGCTTTGCATTTCAGATTGATACAAAAAACATTCTCTTCATTTGCAGTGGTGCTTTTGTAGGCTTGGAGAGACTATTTCAGAAAGGGTTGTCCAGTATACTGTCTTTTACGTTTTGCTCGTTCTATCACAAGTTTTGAATACTCAAGGTTTCCCTTTTTTTCTAGGAGACATGATTCTTCAATTGGTTTCCGAGCGCAGGTTTGAACAAATATGCGTACTGGCGGTGTAATAAATGCTGAGATCACATCTTCACTGCTAGAATCAGGGAGTGAACCATGAGTGATTTCCATCAGTATGGTATGTTGGTCAGTGACAATTTTTTTATTATTTTTGAAGTAATTTGGGTGCCATCTCTGCAGGTTGAAAGTGGCGATCTCATTGCATATGGATTAATCCCAGAGTTTGTTGGTAGATTTCCAATTCTTGTTAGTTTATCCTCCCTTAGTGAAGATCAACTTGTTCAGGTAACTTAAATGCATGCATGTAAAAGGCTCAGCTTTGTTCTTCCCACTAATGAGGCACTTGTTTTCTTCAATTTTAGTATGGTTCTTTTTTTATTGGCTAGAATTTAGTTTTATATTTTACTCAACTCTTATATTTTGTTTGTTCCCACAACATCAATACTTCAAAATTTCATTGGAAATATCGTGTATGTCGTACACATGGAGTTAAGTAAAGCCGTGAAAAATCAGTATCAAATTCATCCCGGACGTCAAGAAACGAAATATACAAGAATCGATCTGGCATTCTTCATCATGGGACAACAGTGCCTCTTATCTTTTTTTTATCTTTGACTTCAAAGATGAATTTGCTAACAAGTTTTCAGGTTTATTTGATTCTTTACACTACATACATGATTTTTTTGTACATCTTTTTTGAAAATTGACATGTCGGATTGTCACATTTTCTCTTATGAGGATGCTGCCATGCTGGAACCCCTGGCCATCAGTGAATTTCCCTTCCATTGTTTTGCAGTTACCGTGCTGATGCCTGCACGGAATGTATCCAGAGACTTAGCTCATGATGGAAAGTAGCAATTCATGTGCCAGAATCTTAGTCTTGTTTTTTTTCCTTGTTATTCTTATATCTCCTTCCTCTCTTCTACTTCATTATATATATATATATATATATATATATATATATATATAATTATTGGGTTTCATGTCTAGCCGACCCCAACATGCTTGGGATAAAGGCTTGGATGTTGTTGTTGTTGTCGTGCTGATGCCTGCAAGGCTTGTGGGCCAGTAGTAGCATTGTACTGAAATGACCACTGTACTCTGGCTGGTTACAGGTATACTTGTACGCCAGCCGCCAGGGGATTAGCCCTGCATATCACAAAACTTGCCATATATTTTCAGCTGTTAAAGCATTCCTTGTTCCTGTAAATATGGCCCATATTGATCCAAGTTGATATTATTGTGCTCGTCTGCAGGTTCTTACAAAGCCGAAAAATGCACTTGGCAGGCAGTACACAAAGTTGTTTGAAATGAATTATGTCAGTGAATTTTGTTGAAGTTTTGTTTGTCTTAAATTTGGCAGTATAATCCTTTAATACATGTCCCATTGTCTTGTTACTGTAGGTCAAGTTACACTTCACAGAGAAGGCTTTACAACTTGTTGCCAAAAGAGCAATAAAGAAGAATACTGGGGCTCGAGGTTTAAGGTCAATATTGGAAACTATACTGACTGAAGCAATGTATGAGGTATGTACTCTTTGTTCCACCCTACTGAAATCTGTCAACTGGCATGGTACACCCTTTTGAGTATGTAGTTTTGTAGGGCACTAAATATGATTGTTTCTTTCTAGCGTTTTCTGGATCCCTCTTTTGACTAGGTACAACCTTTTGAGTATGTCAGTATCCCACAGTTGCCCTCTGCAAGAAAAAAGGAAGGGGGAAAAAGTAGGGCCTCTAACAGTGCTCTACTCCTAGGAAACAAAATCATTGATATAGGCACATAGTCCTAATCGCAATGAACCAGAGGCTCAAACCAACGTGCACAGCCTGATTTTGTTGAAGTTCCTATCTTGTGTTTGATTTTTTGTTTTGGTAGTTGTCTAGTTGATCTGTACCGCCATGTTGAAATGTATGCTTTCAGCATCATGCCCAAAAGTCTTTCTTTAACAGTTTTAAACATTAAATTTCTAACAGATTCCAGAAGCGTGATCTGGAAAAGACAAAATAGATGCTGTGGTTGTCGATGAGGAGTCTGTTGAATCTGCAAATCAGCATGGAGTTGGAGCCAAGATTCTTTGTGGAGAAGGTGCATTGGATCTTTATCTAGCCAAGCATGGCAATGAAGAATCAATGGTACATGTTACTATCATTTATTTGCACGCTACTCTACCGGCTACTATAGTTAGATGAAATTGAGCATGGTTCGTATCATTTGTTATAGTTTATGGTGGTTAGATATGGGGTTGCATATGATTTGCTTGAGGCGTGTTGGACATTAGTAGACTGGCAGGCTATTGCTGCAGAGTTACTTCAACTGTTAATAGGTTAAGGAGCATGCATCAAAACAAGCCAAGTACAAAGCAATGGCCATGCATAACCAATTAGTGAGCTGAGCTGAGCAACTTACCAGGAACAGTATGGAGTATTAATTTGTATGTATGACCAGTTATTTGTGTGGTTTGATGGTTTGCCTTTCTTACACCCTATGTTATTTCTGCAGCTTGAACAGCAAGAGAAGTCGAACATTGAGTCAAGAGATCGACACAGAAGCACCCTCTAGAGTGGCCATCATGTAGGGTTCCTGACAAGAGTAATTTGTATATAAATAACTTGTTAAGGCCTTGTAACTTTAGCCAAATCAAATGTAAAGCCATGCTCGCAAATCCATCATGTGTAAGGTCGTCCGTGCTGTGGTTGTAATTCGGTATAACGAATTGGCGACTGAAGCTCTATCTGAAACACTTTACGTTTGGAAAAGGTGGATAAATATAGTTTTATTTTGTTCTGGATTATTTTTCCTGCCCGTCCAGGTCATTTCTAGTCCGAGTAGGACCTGAAATGGCCTCCCCGCAATTGAATTCCTGGGCCAATGGTTTGTGCATCACTGATCAAATGGAAACCGGTGATTCAGAACACAATCCGTACGAGAATGAAAAATTGAAGATCTGTGGACGCCATCAGTTTTCTACTTCCAGCAGTGAAAATCGTTGTGAAGCCATAACGTTTTACAACATAAAGTGTGCATGTTTCACCCAAAAACGACCGAGTTTGAGCTAAAAAGGAAAGAAGACATATGAAATTTGAGCTAGGCAACATCTGAGGAGGGATAAATAAAATTTAGCGAGTTGCTAGTTTTAATATGCCTGAAATTAGCACCTCGTTTTAACCTACACCCTGAGTTGATAGATCTAGATCAAACGACCAAATAAACATAATTTTTATATATTCAATATATAATCTTATAAAAATAGAAAAATAGTTGACAGCAATCATAAAAATCTTAGAATTGAACAGGTTGAAATAAGACTATAAAAACTAACATTCCTGTAAAATTTAACATAACCATAAATAATATTTGTCTTCGTCGCACTACATAAACCACGCGGCACAATAGCTCTGCTCCCTTGTCCCCGACCCACGGCACCGCAATTCCCTGGACGTGCAGCCTCGGCTGCCCTCCCCGCCGGCCGGCCGGCCGCCACGCTGTCCTCCGGCGACTCGCCTCGCCCGGGCGACAAGTTTACATTTGAACGTGCACCGCACACCTGCGATGTGCTGTCCGCAATAAGACGCCTTCCCGAAATAACCCAGCAAAAATAAAAAAAAAGTGCCGCCTGCGACTAGCATCATAGAAGTGCCCTCCCCACCCCACCCGCCGCCGCGACCCCCCGTGCCATTCCTTTCCCCCCATCGATTCCTTCGTCGTCGTCCGTCGGGCGCCGCGCCCGCCCGCCTCAGAGGAGGAGGAGCGGTGTCTCCGAGGACCTGAGCCGGCGCGTGGGAGGTTCCCTTCCCCATCCCGGGGGGCCACAGATCCGTCTCAATCTGATGCGGGCCATGGAGCTGGAGAGCATCGAGTGCGTGTCCTACTCCGACGGCATGGAAGACGACGACGACAGCATCCCCGCCGCGCCGGCGCAGCTCCCGCGCCCATTCCTCAAGTCGGCCTCCACGGCCGGCCCCGCGGCCGCCGTCAGCGTCGCCGCCGCCTCCTCCGACCGCAGCGGCGGCGCTGGAGGGGCGTGGACGCTGGTGCCGCCGGCCACCGGGGTGCACGAGCTGCTCGAGTGCCCCGTCTGCACCAACTCCATGTACCCGCCCATCCACCAGGTCCGCCGCCGGGATTTGTTTCTTGCTTTCCGTTTTGGGGGATCTTTGGGTAGCCTTGCGGGGGAACCAATTGCGTGATCTGGTGCCGCGAAGATGAGATCTTAGTTGCCTATGCGTGGGTTCTTGGTCCCCCACCCTAGTTACTCCCTACGTTTCAAATTATTTGACGTTAGCTAGTTCAAAATTGAACTAAACAGCTTTATTACACAATTAAAACTTAAAAGACTAAACTTTCTTATATCTACAAAGTTTCTGTATGGTGAGACTTTCATGTTACAGTACAGAAAGTCTTTAGAAATGAATCCTTCATGATTTCATATGCGTGGTATAACTACACCTGATATGATAATTTGAGACAACGTTTCCTTTCTTTTTTTGGTAGTGTTACTGTATCTTTAATCATTTTATTGAATAATACGTTTTATTATCTATACTTTCCTCCAATTACCGGGTAAATATTGTGTAAGTGAGTCCATATATTCTATTATTATATTTTACTGCCACAATTCTTCGTTTTGGCATATACAGTTGCATTCATTATAGTTTGTAATCATCTAAATATTTTCGCTTGGTTGCAGTGCCAAAATGGTCATACTATTTGTTCAACCTGCAAAACGAGGGTACACAACCGCTGCCCGACCTGTCGACAGGAGCTTGGTGACATCAGGTGCCTGGCATTAGAAAAAGTGGCTGAATCACTTGAGCTGCCCTGCAAATACTACACTCTTGGTTGTCCAGAGGTCTTCCCGTACTACAGCAAACTTAAGCATGAGTCACAGTGCAATTTTAGGCCATACAACTGCCCATATGCTGGCTCTGAATGCTCAGTTGTTGGGGACATTCCTTCTCTTGTTGCACATCTAAGAGATGATCACAAAGTTGACATGCACTCTGGGTGCACATTTAATCACCGTTATGTCAAATCCAACCCGAGAGAGGTTGAAAATGCAACCTGGATGCTAACTGTGAGTACCCATTTATTCATGGTTTTCTTCTAATTACACAAGTTTAAATGCTTGTCTTTCTTGATGGGTAGATTGATTGCCTTGTTTTGTCAGTTTTTATTTAATTTATCGCAACAAATGGAAGGGGGGCCTTGGCGCAGCGGTAAAGCTGTTGCCTTGTGACCATGAGGTCACGGGTTCGAGTCCTGGAAACAGCCTCTTGCAGAAATGCAGGGAAAGACTGCGTACAAAAGACCCAAATGGGTCGGACCCTTCCCCGGACCCTGCGCAAGCAGGAGCTACATGCACCGGGCTGCCCTTTCTTTTATCGCAACAAATGGTTACTCTATCACACCCCATTTAAAATGCTGATGTTTGAAACTTCTTCAATATATATGCAGTTAAAAGAGCAATATTTTTGTATCACATTCTGCTGGCATGATAGAAGGGGGCCCT
The DNA here is from genome assembly GCA_030760725.1 of Neostapfia colusana. Classification (NCBI taxonomy): domain Eukaryota; kingdom Viridiplantae; phylum Streptophyta; class Magnoliopsida; order Poales; family Poaceae; genus Neostapfia; species Neostapfia colusana. Next base: position 124,635,895 of record JASWHV010000003.1, read on the forward strand.
GGCGCAGCGGTAAAGCTGTCGCCTTTGTGACCATGAGGTCACGGGTTCAAGTCGTGGAAACAGCCTCTTACAGAAATGTAGGGAAAGACTGCGTACAAAAGACCCAAGTGGGTCAGACCCTTCCCTGGACCTTGCGCAAGCGGGAGCTATATGCACTGGGCTGCCCTTTCCTTTTTTTTTATTCAAAGCAGGTGACATTAGTCTAATGCTATCTTCTGTCAGGTTTTCCATTGTTTTGGGCAGTACTTCTGCTTGCATTTTGAAGCCTTCCAGCTTGGAATGGCACCAGTATACATGGCTTTCCTTCGTTTTATGGGCGATGAAAATGAGGCAAGGAACTACAATTATAGCCTTGAAGTTGGAGGAAATGGTCGGAAGATGGTATGGGAGGGGACTCCCCGCAGCATCCGGGACAGCCACCGGAAGGTTAGAGACAGTCATGACGGCCTAATAATTCAACGCAACATGGCTCTTTTCTTCTCTGGTGGAGAAAGGAAAGAGTTGAAACTGCGGGTCACAGGTCGTATCTGGAAGGAACAGCAGAATCCTGACTCTGGAGCTTGCATTCCTAATCTGTTCAGCTGAACTGAATAACCAGAGAAGGGAATCACTCCAGGTGTATATTGATACGTCCCATGTGTTTGTGCGTGTCTGTAATTTGTGTTTTGTTATTTTCACTATCCTGCCAAGTCACCATTGTGGCCTGCCCTAAATTTGTTTGCAGGATCATCAAGAGTGCAGTTTGTGGATTGTCTCTAGCTCACGAATCGCATAAACAATTTTCTCTGTTGTCTGAAATGCTGGTTTCTGTGGTTGTAAGTTGTATTGTTGGTTCAGTGTACTGTGGTATGTACAATTTTCTTAGCCGATGAACAACATTTCCTGTATCTCGCGCTTGGACCCTCTTCTTAAATTGAATATAGGATTTTCTTTATACTGGGACAATGTGAACCTATTTTCGTTTTTTGTATTCATAAAGGATTTCATAGGATAATAAAGTACATTTGACACGGATTCTATCATGAGGTTAGTTAATGTTGTGAATTTGAGATAAAAAATCAGTTTTAGAGCTCTATCTTATGTCTACGTAAATCATTTTGATGAATATCCATAGGTAATCACTTTTGGAGTGTAGCACATGCTTATGACAATGGCAATACATCTGATGATTACCATGTACTATTAGTAAAGAAACATCAACAATCCAAGAACAGCACTTTAGCTGAATCCATGGAAATAACTGTGCGGATTACATCGGAAGGTGCACTGTTACAGAAGGCTACAGGCATGACAGGATCAGCACTTCGGAGCTGCCGAATCCCTGGGAAGAACTCTGCGGTTGACGTGTATCTGAGAACCAGCAGGTCGACTCGTCAAGGCTCTCACATATCCTTGTAGAAGTCGTAGCCTTCCCAAGCGAAGAAACCCTGCGCTCCGGTTCCGGTGTCCATGGATCATGTCTGGCACGGAATCGAGCTTTTCCTACAAGATCGCTACATTTCCGCATGCCAGTTGTTCGACTAAATCTGCAGAGCCTTTGTATTAATGCGTAGCTTCAATCGCTCAACTCTGCAGGGCTTTGTAAGAATATGCAGGCTAAGCAACATCCAGAGTTCCCACGTATATATGCAAGGAGCCGTCAGTTTTGCCGTCAGTTTTCCGGTCATCTGGTAGCCTGTAGCAATGTCACACCTGGTTTTCCATAAGGAATACCCGAGCGTATTCTCACATGTATGTCAGAATCAGTTGACTCATACATGTGCTGACAATAGTGAAATATCATTATATTACGTCAACGTGTAACGTTATATTACATCATAAGACATAATAGAATAATAAAAATACCAATCCACGGACGTTGACCGAGGGTTTCGTCAGCCTAGAACAACTTTTCGGGATCAAACTTCTCCTCATCGAAGTCTATATCTTTATTTGCACCTGAGCAACATATGATATCCAACGAAAACAAGTTTGAGTACCCAAAAATACTCAGCAAGTATAAGAAAGAATTTTATGAAGGCTATTAGTAAGGAAAGGCTAACATGGTTAAGCACTATGTATTAATCCTAAGTCTTAGCTTTGATTAGTAACCTCTCTTACTAAGTGATAACCCCACTAACTTTATAATTAAGTCATTAATGTTAGGTTACACCACCCAACAAACTTTTTAAACTCATATCCATGTTTTTCTAATCATGGACAAGTTCAAGCCGCTCTTGACCGTGAGCACGGCTGTCATGACAGTTTGGTTCTCTGCAGAAATTGTACCACTTTACCCACAAGTAGTGATTTCATCCCCTGTTGCCAGGTGGACTAAAAACCTCCCTGATATCCGTGGTTGCAAGCCACATTACACACTTTCTTTGGTGTGCGATCAGGAGATCACTACATGGCCTTTATAAAGGGTTTACCGGCAAGTACAAGCTCACTGAGGTTTCACCGCTGCAGTTCCTAGGAGTAAACCCTCCCCTGCAGAAGCCCCCTCTTGAGCCTTGCAGTTCCCAGGGCAGTCAAAAATGGACTCCCATTCCCCGCACCATCCAAACACTCATACTATACCGACAAACTCCTAATTAATTGGCCAAGTTGCCCCATATCAGTCTTGTGATGGCACTGTAAAGCCAGGTTAACTGTTTCATGAACCGGTCCTTATAATCTAAGACAGGCACGATCACTAACCCGAGTCTCGTGCACGAAGCACCATCCAAAACAACCAGTCTGTCTAGATTTCTAACACCATGACACACACTTGTGTTTTTCATATAATCCACAAGACTAGCAATAACAATGTTTCATTCATTTTCTAAGTTCTAAGCATGTCTAAGCACATAAAATGATAACCAACAAATCCTAACTAAATCCCTTCATGGTTTTGCAAGGAATGATAAGGAATAAAACTAGTGAAACATCCTAAACTGGGTTTCATATTAAATACTTCATGCAGACATTCTAACTAATCATCCTAGAATAGGAGCAAAGTGTTTAAGAAACATTTGTCTTTTTTTGCTGCTCAGAAATGTCAAAATTTATCGTTGAAGATCGACAACTAGTTTTGGGGCTGGTTCTTAATCCAACGATTTCGAGAGGTACGCATCATCCCGGCCGTGATCGACAGAGGCGCGTGGTGTCGCTCGGCGGCATCGACAACTTTCTCGCGAGAGAAACGCAAACCCACGGAAAAACTCACTAATTCTCAATTTTTTTCTAACAAATCCGGAGAACAAAAGCATGAGCAACTCACGATTTCTCTGATAGGAACAGGCCGAAAATGTGTTGGTGACGGCAGAGGGTGGCGCTTATGTTCATCAGATTTGTCGTGAGAGTGCTTGCGCTAAAGATCTTCGTCGTTTTCCTATCGGAACAACGACGGGCGGCGACGGCACTTACCCGTGAAGATCAAGGCGTGAGTGAGGAGAAGGAATTAGGGTCTCCTGTTCGTTTAAATAGGAGGACGAAGAAGCTAGCGGTTGTGGCAGATCGGCGCGCATGCGGGCGCAGGGAGAGGCAAGAGCGAGCGACGCGTGAGCGGTTGTGGTTTTTTTTTCACGTGGGTGTGACAAGCAAGTAGCAGCTGCAGGGCTTGTTCTACAGCGGAACAGGAAAAGAAACTAAATGATACAAACAGTCTCCCCTGTCCTGTTCTGGTTCGACAAAAGGGAGTCTTCAATAGAATTCAAGCAACTGAAAGTTGAGAAACATAACGACTACAGTGGCAAGTACAATTCAAGAACTGCACTTAGCTGAATCCATAGAAATAACCGTATGATTTACATCAGAAAGCTACAGACACGACAAGATCAGCACTTGGAGTGGCCATCGGGAAAACAAAAAGATCAGCACTTGGAGCTGAATCCGTGGAACTAAAGAACTGCTCACTTTACATAGCCGACGGGAAAAGTGTCAGGTCGAGCGTCTAGGCTCTGTACGTTCCTAAAGGCTACAACCTCTCTCTATGTGATCAAACACCTGGAGCTCGATCTCCTAGCTAGCTAGATGAATTCGAGTCCTTCCCAAGTGACGACATCCTGTGTTCCAGTAGACATGTCGGTCACGTTTGGCGCGTAGCGGGAGCCTGACGACGTCATGACGCCTCCTAACAGCAGATCCATGTTGCTCCTTCCATCGGACATGCTGGGTTCTTGATCGACCTGCTGCTCCATCACCGGGAGCAGCTCGTCGCATGGCATGTAAGGCTGTGCTTGTGTATCTGTCATCTCTGCAACCATCGCTGCGGTTTCTTCATCGTCAGTGGTCTGCGCCGTGTTGGGTTCCCGATCGACGCGCTGCACCATGAAACGCCGTGCGTCTGCATCTGTCATCTCTGCAACCATCTCCGCGATCTCATCGTCGGTTGAAAGATGTTGGAAGTGTTCACGGTCTTGAGAAGCATGCGCCGCGTGCGCGTCCACGCCTTGAGCGAACGGTGTCGTGGATGTCCAAGAAGCAGAAGAAGCCAGAGAACCACTGTCCGCTGCGGCGACGCGCGGGAGGGAATCGTGGTAGTAGAAGCCGTTGGGCATCGCGGATCCGGTGTCCATATGTGGCACTGGCACGGCGTCCTGATCGAGCATCTGCTCCATCGTCCCCGTCTCGGTGAACTGCTGCTGAAACTGGAAGGGCGGCTCTCCCACTCCATCGGTCGGCATGAATTCCTCCTCAGCGAAAAGTGGAATGCGATCCGCAGAGGAGTCTTGAACGAACGGTGCAGTCGTGATCCCAGAACCAGAACTCGTCGAGGCAGAGTCGTCAGATGCGGCGGCGGCGACACGCGCGCGTCGTGGCACGGGTTCGCCGCCGGCCAAGGAGTCGCCGTCGAAGTCGTCGGGCTCGCGCTTGCGCTTCTTCCCGTGGCCGGTGAAGGAGATACGGCATATCCTGAGGGACGGGCTCGCTGTGATGCTGTACTCGTGCATCACCCACCCGACGCTGCCGCCTCCTTCCATGTGCAGGTTGAGGTTGTGCCTGCTCCACTTGATCTTCTCGCCACCGACGAGCAACTCGTGGCTGGCGTCCTCGCGCTGACGTCTCATGCTCTTCCATGTCCCGCCGCCATGGCAGCGGCGATCCGGGCGTGCTTCTTTCCTGGCGTCGGTGGTGCGGACGTAGAAGAACGTCGGGGCTTCCTTTGGCCGGCCGTGGCGGCTGAAGAGCTCCCAGGGCTGGGTGTTGGCCGCCGAGTCGTCCTCGATGATGAGGCCGGGGAACGGGTCCGGCTGACCGCGGACGCGGGGAAGAAGGTAGAGCCTGATGAGCTCCTTGTCGGTTGGCTCGAAGTGAAGGCCGGGCGGGAGGTCGTCGGGGTTGAAGCGAAGGCCGGACGGGAGGTCGCCGGGGATGCCGGCCGCCGGCGACATGGTGTTCGTTCTTGGTCTCGAGGGAAGAGACAGGAAGGGAGAGAGACGACGAAACCCTTGTGGGGGATGACGGTGGAAGTGGAAGATGACGGTGGGTTTGCTGTGCACTGGCCTGGGAGCTGCATTTATAGGGCGAGGCGAGACGAGAAGTGGAGAGGCTGGCAGAATCCGAACTCCGGATTCCGTAATCAAACTCCAAACTTTCCATATATGCAGCAACAGCCAGGAACCGTCAGTTTTGTGAAGTGATCTGGTAGCCTGTAGCAAGTAGTAGCTCGGATTGCCCAGCCCCCCAAAACCTTCCATATGCGGATTCCTTCCACTCGGACAAGCCTCCAGTTTGCGGGCGAACCCGAGGCCACCCCTCCCGCAAAATATCTCCCTTTCCCTCCTTCCCTTCTCCGACAACAACGATAGCGCCGGCGCCGGCGGCGAGCACGCGATCGACCCAGCGGCGACGCCATCGACCAAGAAACGGAGCAGGCTCCCAAAGCAACGAAGACGAGAGCTTGGATGAACCCGTGGCTCAGCTAGCGCGCGCACGTCGCCATTGCCACGGCAGTCGCGCTCACGCCGCCTTCGCGCTCAGTGACAGGGACGACGAGGAATGAAGCTCGTCGAAGGATCCTTTTCGTGGTAAATGATTGCATCTCATCGTAAGCAAGTTAGAGATACGGTGGGACGGACGAACTCCCATTGAAACGTCCGTAGGGCTGCCTGAACTTGGCAAGGAGCTGAGATCTGTGGCGAGACCATTCATCTCCCCGCCGAGGAGCTCGTCCGGCGCCGGCGGTGCGGCGGCTCTTGGATGGAAACTCATTTCTTCATGGACCGGGCCATGGTTTCGCCAGAACATGGGCTCGTAAGCAAGGTTCCCAGCGGTTCGGCCTGCTAACTCCACCAAAACCGACCCGGCCCAACCCACCTGGCAACACCCTATCCCCGGGCAGGCGTGGAGCGCGCGTCGCCGTCGGTCCGAGGACGACGCCGTCGAGGAGCGCGCGCCACGCAACACCAGCACCAGCACCGGAGCCCGCCGCCACCGCCACCGTCCGTCGGGCCGCGCTGCCCCCGCCTCGTCCGTCCTCCTTGCTATGGCTATGCCCGCCACGCCCCCTTCCTCCTGCCAGGCGTCGTCTCCCGCCCGCCCGCCGCTCCTCACCTACCCACGCACGCGGGCTGGCTCCCTCGCCTTGGCCGACGCTTCCGTGGCGCCGCCACCGAGCCCACAGATGAGGCCGCGGTCGTCGCCTTCCATCGTTCCCTGAACGCTTCTTTTGGTCCGAAGAATCAGAGATGGTCGGATGGGGGTCATGAGTTTTGTAAGTACGCTAGTGTCAGGTTGTATTTAGTTCCTTACCCCACTACGATGTGTTCTACTCATAATGTTCATTTAAATTCTTAAATCAGGAGAAGATCACCAGCTTATTCTCCGCCTCTATAATTGATATGTCTAATGCAAGCTTCACTTTTTCCTTTAGATCATGATCAGATAGATTACCAATGTTAACGATATTTTCTAGTTATTCGGTATAGGATTGCTTACTAGGTCGGTTTCCCTATTTGCAAAATCAGGCTTTCGTGCTTGCAGTAAATTAGCTTTTGTTCTTGCACTCAAGTACTCTGTAGTCTCAGCCAAGCTTATGAGGTTCCATATATCTTGCTATCTATCTGTTGCTGAAAAGTTTTAACTCATTACAATAACAAACTTTTTTACTTGATATCAGGTCATGTATCTCCTGGTTGTCACCACTCACCACTCAAGATGCTCTTCTATCTCAGCAGTCAATGATGTGGTGGCGGTGCCTGATGATTATGCAAAAAACATGCCATCGAGCAGTGGATATCCAAATAGTTCTGTTGGTTTTTTTATCTCTTGAGGATAATAAATCACAAAGGCTGAATAACATCAGCCAAAAGCCCTGGGACAATAACAAAATGGTCGAAATATGCGACAAGTTAGTCGGTGTATTCATGGTTGATAAGCCCGCACCTACTGATTGGAGAAAATTAATAGATTTAGCAGGGAATGGGACAACATAAGACCACATTTCTTTAAGTGCTGTCAGGAAAGAGCTGATGCAGGACCAAACCCTGAGATGAAGCACAATTTTCTCAGACTTGGTAGAAAGCTACAACAAGAACAAAGCCTTTATCCCAAGCATGTTGGGGTTGGCTTAACATGAAACCCAACAAATTTTTTATTATTTTTTAAATGAAGTAAGACTTGGTAGAAAGCTGAAAGAGGTAATTCGAACACTGTTTGCATTTCTTGTTTGCAGGACTTGTTTGCCCTTTTTTTATGAAAGCTGATGAAAGACTTGTTATAATCGGACTTTTTTGCCCACTTTTTTTTCAGATCGATGAGGATGTACAAAGGCATAACAAACTACTCGAAGTAGTAAAATCCACACCATCTGATAAACTTGGTGCTATTGTTGCTAAACGACGTAAAGATTTCACAGTGGAGTTCTTCAACCACCTTTATTATGTTGCAGAGTCTTATCATGACAATACTGAAAAGCGAAAAGGTGAGGCATACATATACTCAGCTGTTGTGTTGGCAGACTTCCTTACATTTATGTCATGTATCCTCGTTTATTTTTGCATTGTATGAGTTGAGCCCGCTTGTAATTATTTTGTCTTCCTTACATTCATACATGTATGTTAATTCTGACTGTATAAACAATTGTAGAGAATCAAACTACCTGTTCATCTTTGTGTGTTGTTAGCTAAGGTGCTGCAGTACATATTTTTCTTGGCGTATGAAATACAATTTTATCCATATATTACTTGTTATACCTGAAGCAGTATCAAAGAAAGAAAGGGCAGCCCGGTGCATGTAGCTCCTGCTTGTGCAGGGTCCGGGGAAGGGTCCGACCAACTTGGGTCTTTTGTACGCAGTCTTTACCAGCATTTCTGCAAGAGGCTATTTCCAAGACTTGAACCTGTGAAGTAGTATTCATTTCTAAAATATATATCACTAATCCGCTATAATAAGCCCTTGCAACATTGATGCTATGCACCCATCTCTTTTTCTCCCTATTAATGCATATTTTTGTTTAAAATATATCTCATTAAAAATATTTATGGTGTGCTCAATAACACCTGTTACATGTAGTATTATTGTGTATAAACAATTATACTCACAAGTGCTGTTATCTGGTTTGAAAATGGATTTTTTTTCCTGTTTTGGTATTCGGTCATTTGAATTATCCTTTTTGATGGTCTGTTGCATGTTTGGTTTTTGTGCTTGTAGAGTTGGCAAAGCATGGAAATGATTGTGTAGATGCTCTACAAGCTCATGATGATACCACTGGGAGTCTTGAAGCTCTGAGTGCTGCTGAATTGAAGTTAAAAGATATACTTAATTAGTTAATTTACCTTATGTAGATGCCGCTTGCAGAAAGATTGACGACTTGCTGAGAAGAAGGAACTAGACTCTGCTTTAGTGTTGATGCTTTCAAAGGCTTGGTCTGCTGCAAAGGGCACTGACATCACGAAATCTGAGGTAAATTGACTAGCATTCAGCTAACATTGAAGTCTAAGGCTGCCATACTTGGTGTGCTGCTTTCATATCTGTGTTTAATGCTCCAAACTTGTAAGTTAGAGTGTTGGTTTACCATATGTTCTACAGACAAAGGACGTAATGCTTTATCTATACTCCCTCGGTTTCGAATTATTTGACGCTAGTTAGTTTAATTTTGTAATGACATAGCCGGTCCCAAGCCCGGGTAAAGGAGGAGGGGTTGTGATAGGCTTGGTGAGCCAACAACTACACTTAGCCATTCTCATGGAAATGAAACTCAATTTTGAACTAATCAGTTTCAAATAATTCAAAACAGAGGGAGTACATGACTGTGGTAGCCAATCTCCAGAGGCAAATGCCAAAGGATATCAGAATACTAAAGCATCTCATATTGATTGAGGATCCAGAAGAACGGTTAAGTGCGCTAAATGATGCTTTTACTCCTGGTCCTGAACTTCAGGGCGACAATGTTGAGACATTATACACGTAAGCATTTTTAGTACTTGAGACCTGCTTTTATGAATACCTTTCAGTTGTTTCTCATGTTGTTTGGTGCCTGGCGCTTTGCAGGAGTCTAAAGGCGTTACACACTTGGTCAAGTGCTATAGTTGATGCATATTATAACAGCAGACAAGGCACTGTCCTTGGGCAAGCAAGGGACTTGAACCCAAAAATCATGAGGAGGGTCGAAGAGATAGTGAAGATAATCAAGGATAAATATCTTTAACTTTGGTCATCAGAAAATTGTTGTTTGACAGTTTATTGACGAGATGAAGCTTATTGCCTGGACGCTTAGGATGGCCTTGTACGGCCTGCTCCCTGCGAAACTACCGTTGTCCTTGGAACTGAGATCTGCACCCACTGCTGGAATGGAGGAAAAGAACCACCTCATTGATTAAATCCAGATAGTTGTAGCTTAATACAGTAGGAATCTGCGATTGTAGTATGTGATATATGGTCAATATAACTTCGATTTCAGTCAGTCTTTATTACGTATGGGGAAGTACCCACATGTCTCACATGTCAACACTGTCCTAACTTGTTTGACTAGTATAGATATTGTTTTTGTTGTAAGAAGTCCAATGTGTGCCTCCACGTCATCGTACTTTCACCGATGGTGTTGTCCCGCGCTGGGTGGGACATTAGTTTATTTGCAGTAGAGCAGATGTTTCTGGAAACGGTTGAGCTGGATTATATAACAATAGCTTACGTGTGCTTGGTGCTGATGTCTACTGCTCTTCTGCCCATCTGACCGTCATCTCGCAACTGATATGTCCTGCTTCGTATTGCGCTTCGTGCTGCTCGTGGAGACTTTTTTTTTTCTGCTCTTCCAACTGCTGAGCAGAGACGTTTCCCGTTCCCCAATGTTGTACAAGCTTGACTTTGGCAATTAGTAGCACACTTTATTGATTGTATTGTGTTATCGGCAAGGGTTCTTCCAGAAACCTAATCTTACATTTTCCGTCGTTTTCATCCTCCTTCATACATAGTGTTCCACGTATAATGCGGTTGCCACTTGGGACAAGCTTCTAGCGGTGTTTACTTGCCAAGATAAACAACCGTACTTTTCAAGCAGATGTCGCTACCTGCTCATAAACCGATGCGTGCATGCCAAATGAAATGGTGCAAGTTGCCGTTAAACTGCGATCGATTTGACCGGAGAATACGTTGATTACACCGGCAGACGTGAACCGGCCACACACATAATCTGAAAAAAAATCTTCTTATTTTACTGTGTTTCGAAATGAGACGTCAGCTGCGTCGTTTCGTATCATGATTCATGTTGCTGACTTATAAAAGTAGTTCGGCCAGCTGCAGCAAAGGAAGGGGTGATAGGGTTGAGCAAGTGATCAAACCTGTTGTTCACGATCACACCGTGTGTGTAGAGATGGCAATGAATATCCATTATTCATTATCCGCGGATATCTGACCCGACGGATATGGATTTGGGTAGAAATTTATACCCGTGGGTACGAGTTCGGGTAATGGATAAAATTCAATAGATATTTTTTATCGGGTAAGAGAACATCAATATCCATATCCGCTTATCCGTACACGAATAACCCGTATCCGAATAATAACATGTGGGTTCTATGTAATATGTGGATAAATAGCAAATTAAATTTTCATTATCATAGAAAAAAAGAACTATCTTTATTGGACATTACTTTTTATTATTTTAGAGATAGTAAGATTATATATTTTTTAATTTGGTTACTTAATTATACTACTTATATGAGCAAGACTTGAATAGCGGCCAATGGATATACCCGTGAATAAAAAAATATCTGCGGCTAACGGGTAAAAGTAATATTTCTTACCCGTTGTGGATAACGGATACGGATTCGGCTACAGATATTATCCAACGGGTATAGGTAGTACATAAGAACAATATCCGCGATATTTTACTCTTTGCCATCACTAATGGTGTGACGATGATGGAGTTGCACAGACATTAACTTCCAGTGGAAGTGAAGCTATCTAACAATGCTCGAAGGCCTTGTGCTCTCTTCATTGTAAGCACTCCGATTCTGCCGGACAATCAAGCTCGATCTGGGGCTACAGACGCTGACAAGGACAAGGGACGACTCAGCGACTACCCGGCGACGCCGCCGACGCCTGTCAGCATCTTGCCGCCAGGCACCACGCTTCCTGCGCCGATCGATGGAGACTGACGGACAGCTCCGCGGGGACAGCAGATGTGGCCTGGCGTGATGATCCCTAGGTGTGCCGGAGGACGAGGATGGATGGATGGACCAACACAGCGCCGGCATCTTTCTTGGATCCCCGCCTCGGCAAATATACTTTAGTTTATTGTGCAAGGTCGTCCTGCATCTTTCTCGTACCAAGTAGTGATACTTGAGACATGATTTTGATTCGACAGAAAAATGCAGGATCGAATCGAACAGATCCTCATTGTTTCTAGATCATAAAGCATGACAGGATTTGTTGTGTTCACCATTCTTTCTTTGTAGCTTGACCACAAAATTGCTGACTTTTCTTGATGCTCCGGAAACAATTCGGCCATCCTCCGCTTCTAAAGATGTGATTATACTAAGGGCGTGTTTGGCATGGCTCTACTCCACAGTAGAACAACTCTACTCCAAAACTCTGAGGTGGAGCAACTCTGCTGTGGAGTTAGAGGTGTTCAGAGTGGTGTTTGTCTGAAATACTGTTCTCAGCTCCAGAAAAGAGAGTTTGGAGGGTGTGATACCATTATTACCCCTGCTACGCTGATTGTATGCGTTTAATGAATAATAAAGTATATGAATTTGTGAAATATTTTAAATTATATATTATTTCAGCAATAATGAGATTTTTTCACTCTATAATAATGAGATTATTCCAATCAATTGACCCTCGCGAGCTGCAGCGGGCCTGCTGAGGGATGCAGGGGGCCTGGCGAGCAGGGAGGAGTGCTATAGGCGGCGGGGTCTGGACGAGGGCGACCAGCGGGCGAGCTGTCGGCCAGCGCGGGCGTGACGAGGCGAGCGCGCGGTGCAGGAGGCGGGCGTCCGGCGGGGTCTGGACGAGAGCGACCGGCGGGCGAGCTGGCGGCCGGAGTGGGCGTGAGGAGGCGGGTGCGTCCGGCGACGTCCGACGGGGTCTGGACGAGGGTGACCGGCAGGCGAGCTGGCGTCCGGAGCGGGCGTGAGGAGGCGGGCGCGGCCGGCGGCGTCCTAGGTTCGCAGGGAAGAGTCCAACCGGGTGGAGGAAAAGAAAAAACGAAACATTTTTGTAACCAGTGGCAATTGCGGGTAATTATCCCCCAACTCCATGACTTTGTCCATATGCACTGGTTTTGGAGCAACAAATGAGATACTCTGAAAAAATAAACTGCAGCTCCTTCGACTCTGTGGAGTTGAGCTGCTCCACGGAGTTATGGAGTTGAGGTGTTTGGGTGGATTTTTTTAGCTCCGTGGCGAATTTGGACTCCGGAGCTATGCCAAACACGCCCTAATTCTATGCCTTTTTGTGGCTACTGCATGAAAGAATTTTCGTAAACTAATTGTATCTTACGAGGTATATGATCCAATCAAGTCCAGGATAGCTAGATACCAAATGTCATTGCAAACTGAGTGTAGTATCCGTGGTGACTTAATGAATATCAAGATCGACCAGTTTAATTTAGGAGACGCTCATATGAGGTAGAATATGTGTGTGTATGTTTATAAAATCGAGTGCTCATATATGTATATAGGGAACGACTAGAATGCAAACAGTCATTTGATGCAATCGTGTAAAAATCCCTTCTAAATCACACAATCTACATCCTGTGGTGAGTGTATTTTTACACTTAAACCCTCCCACCTGGCAATATAAGTTGAAAGAATTGATGTGTCCATGTTTATGCTCTATTTGGAATAAAAATTACATGACGTTGGTTCTAAACCGGCAATTTTTTGTACACCTTAAAATACTTAAAATTCGTTATTGTCTTATCATTGCTTTAATTTGTTGCATCTTGGCTAGTAATGCACACTTTATACTACTAGGCCACGTCAATATCAACGCGACAGAGTTTAAAAAATTTGAATAACGACACGCCCGCGATGAGTTGAATATTGGTTCGTGTCTGGATCCTGGTTCAAGGAGAACGAGCACAAGTCGCCTCTCTCCCTGCGCGTAGGTACTGGACAATATAATTTTCTTCCACAAATCTCCATGAGGTGTGCCCCTATGATGTATGCAAATAAATGCAGGCCCCCTTGCTTCTTCTTCCATTTCCATTGGAGCTTCTCTCTCTCTCTCTCCCCCTCTCTCTCTCTCCCTCTCCCTCTCTCTCTCTCTCTCCCATACAGTTGTTGGAACTCTATCAGTGAAGAGAATCCATCTATGTTGATTAGGTGATTCCCAGGTGAGCTCTTGTGTATCTGAATTTGGAAGCTCAAAAAAGCGTCCCGAGTTCTGTGAGGTGCATTATTTTGAAGTACCATAAAACTTCCTTAAATTATATGACTCGCCATTTTGATATGATGGTCCCAATACGCCTCTCTTCTTTTGTTTTGTAGGCACCCCTGATCGCTTTCGGCGTAAAGCAGGCTGTCAGCTCGACGAAAAGGTTGTGGCTGCTGGAATTCAGAGCTCAGAGTACGTTGCCATGGGCTGTGTATCGTCGAAGCAGTTCAAACAACGGACTCCAGGGCACGAGGATCCCGATATTTTGGCTAAGGAGACAACCTGTAAGAATCTGAGTAGTATCTGAGAAAAGATTTCGATTCCTTTTCTGCAGCTCATGAAAATGGAGGAATATATTTATACCTCACTGTCTTGCCGTTTACTTGTTCGTTATTCTTGCAGTTTCCGTGAGTGAAGTGGAGGCTCTTTATGAGTTGTACAAGAAGATAAGCTATTCCATATTCAAAGATGGGCTAATTCACAAGGTCCAGCCTTGCTTTCAGCTGTGTTTCTTTGGTGCGGAATCGGCAGTGTGCTCTAAAGCTGCATGTTTTTTTTTCTTGAGCAGGAGGAATTCAAGCTGGCTCTCTTCAGGAACAGCAACAAGAAGAACCTTTTCGCCGACCGGGTCAGTTCCCATTTCGTGGTACTCCATGCATCGCAAAACTCTATTAGATCATTTCTGTTGAATCCTTGAGCTACAGCACTTATCGTTTTCGATCTAGAAATATCTGGCGTCAGTTAATATGCACAATCTGTTCAAATGAGTAACACTCTGTTCTTCTGTTCTACGATTTGTACAGATATTTGATCTGTTTGATCAGAAGCGCAATGGGGTGATTGAGTTCGGGGAGTTCGTTCGGTCCCTCAGCATTTTCCACCCGGATACACCGATAGCAGAGAAAATCGCCTGTAGGAACCCTGATTTCCTGTTGCAGCTCCCGTCTCCGCCATGGTTCATAGTGCTCGCCACTTCAGGAGTGGTGTTTAAAATTGTGTCCTTGTCACCTAACTTTTTTGGTTTGACTTTGTTAATAGACAACAGTAATCCACATCTTTCTCTTTACAACGCACCAGAAAAAAAAACATCTACTGTTGAAGAGCACAGTTTTAATTCTGACAATTAGGCAGGCACTAAGGATCATTTAACATGAACCACCCGGGATCTCTGCCCAAGCGTCATCGCTACCTTGCATTGGTTTTATATATGCTTCTTTTCTAGAGCTCTTTCTGACATATGGAGGCATCCCTTCTTGCAGTTGCATTTAGGCTGTATGATCTGAGAGGTACCGGCTTCATCGAACGTGAAGAGGTGCGTAATCACATCATTCTTGTCAAAATTTCTCCCATTCAATAGTAGGAGTACTCATTAAGCCACAGTTGGGCAACACAAAACTTGTTCTGGTGCAATGCTCCCTTTTTTTGTCCCTGAAACTTTTGTTTAATGCACCAAGAACAGAACGTAAATTACCTTAATACTGGGACTCTCTGATAGTCCCGTTTAACTGAGACTTCATATTTGTTCCATCACGCAGCTGAAGGAGCTAGTGCTTGCTCTTCTAAATGAATCGGACTTGCTTCTTTCTGATGAGGCCGTCGAACAAATCGTGGATCAGGTACATGCGTTGCCTCAAGATGTGAACCGTTTGTTAATTACTCTCAGCTCATCCTTACAGCTTTGCTTAGTCCGGAATCCAAATGCGTCCAAACCACTGAACTTAACCTGCAGTTTGTGACATGTTTAACGTGCACCAGCTCCTTTTGAAGGGCACACACAAACGTCAACGTGCACGCTAGTAGTTTCCGGCCCGGATCTTCCACGAAATTTGCCAAAAGTTTTCATTTTCAATTCACCCTGCTCGAGTTCCTGTACGTGGGCGCTCGCGTCACAAAGCCTCCTGCCTGATTACATCTAACACGAGTACATTTGGCAGACGTTCAAGCAAGCCGACGCGAACGGTGACGACAAAATAGATCCCGACGAATGGAGGGATTTCGCGTCTAGAAACCCAGCTTTGCTGAGGAACATGACGCTTCCATACCTAAAGTGAGTCGGCCTAGCTAGTACACTTTCGTCTTGTGACCAATTAGGCTTTGGTGATTTCCTGAAAAAAAAACTCATGTTTACGTCCCAGTTATTACCTGAAAGAACTTGGGTTCATCTGTAAGTGATAGTAAATCCTCTGACGTCCTGTCGGTGACACATGGTGCATCTCCAATGTATGCAGGGATATAACCTTGGCGTTTCCCAGCTTTGTTCTGACCTCTGGAGCTAGTGATGACGAGTTGTAGCACCCAACGGCTTCCTGTATGGATTCATGACCCTTCTTACATTGGTCACTGTGGACATAGCCAAGATGACAAAACTGCGATGAGGACACTGCTTTATATTCTTAGACGACATGTACTAAATCATCTTGTAATCATTGAGGTTCTAGAAGAAATGGCGCATATATGTTACTCCTGATCCTGAACTTCAGGAAGGAAATTTGGACACGTCAGTCACGTAAGTCTTACTGCTGCTTCAGATGTCGTGTATTCCCCTTCAGCTATTTCTCATGCCGGTTTCCGTCTGTCAGTTTGCAGGAGTCCACTTGGGCAGGAGCTACAGTAATGTAGAGAAGGCCCTCTCCTTGGTCAAGAGCTACACAGTTGACTGCAGAAACAAAAGAAGGCCTTAGGCAAGCAGAGCAATCCGATGAACAGCCAGAAGAAATCCAGGAGACAGTTAGGGAAACAATGAAGATACCCCCTTTGAATTTTCGTAGGCATGCATGTGGCATATTATTATGTACTAGCTTTCACCTATTGGGCGTATTGGGGTAGGGCCCACGTGTCTGGACTACGGCTAACTAACTGTGTTGCAAGTTATTGCAACTCGTTTTGGCTAGTATGGATTATTTTTTTCCTCATCATTTATATATAACTTTGCGTATTTTCGTCCCCTGACAGTATATGAGATTACTATTCAGTTCAGTTTAGATATTGCTCACCTGATCTCGAAAATGTCGCTTTTGCTCGCAAGCTGATATTTCTCTTCCTTTTGTTCTTTCTGAATGTTATGTTGTATGATAGGAAAATGTTGCTTTCGCCGTTGATATATAAACTGCATGCTGGGCAAAGATTTCCTAATAAACCCCAATTGATTGGAAGCCTCCACTGTCATCGTGCCAGTTGGCCAAATGTACAAGTGTTATCCACAAAGGAAGAGAACTATCAGAAACGTACACTTGTATATGATGTGGTTGAGCGCTGGGCACAAGTCAGCTACGTAGCAACGGTTACCTACCAAGATGAACTCGAGCTCTTATCCATGCATGCAGATAGCGTCACCGCGGATAGAATGATTCGTGGAACTGTACATACAATCGTGATGTTGTAAAACTCAAAGGAGGCAGCTGAAGAAGACGCGGCTGGTTGATTCCACCGGCCAGGGGATCCAAATCAGTGACAGGAAGAACCGACGTTTGTTTCGTTTATCTACTGTCCCTGTGCAGTTGTTTTTGTTTCAGAAAAAACATATGCTGTTGGTGCAGACTGTGTGTCGCCTCCTTGTACTAGACGGGTTAATTGGACCGAAGAAGGCCAAGGTCCACCAAACAGAGATCTGAAAGGCTACGATGATAAGGGGTGCTGTTCTTATACAGGTATCTGATTGGGATGTTATCACCCCAGCTGACTGCTGGGATGGGCCGGGCAGGGGGAAGTGCATGCATGATGTTACACACGGCCAGCTCGTAGGTAGGGCTTGTTTGGATGCATGCCTGCCTGCCTGAGACCTCCCTGTGACTGCGAGATCGAGATGCAGGCTCGCCTGCCTGCTCCCGTTTGCGGACAGTGGTACATACGCGTGCAATCATCCAAAAGTTTCTCCCGATCGAGAGAGGTTTCCACAGAGAGGCGATACGTACGTACGTCCAACCATTCTCAAGGACGTCCAGACGAAACTCCTGGAAGTTTCCTGGCAGGCCCGGTGGATTCTCTCTGCTAACAGGTGTCAAAAAAATCAATTACTGCTATATTCTCTCCTTTCTTTATGCGTGTGTGTGTGTGTGTAAATCTGGGTCGTCCACGTTAGCAGGGACACGCAACACAACAGAACAAGCACCTGCCGAGACATCCGGGAGGCGTGGCAGCTTAGTTGGTTCAGGTAAATTTTACCTGAGTCAGCTCGCGCACTTCACTCTTTCCTTCAGCCACCAAAAATCCTTTGCTGCCAAACCGTAGCATCGTCAATAGAGGTAGGTAAAGATTAGGATTTCTCTGTTATAGAACACACACAGAGTACTTTCTACTATCAATCGCTCATCGAAATAAAGTCGTGGCGGTGGTGAAACAGAGTAGTTGCGTTTATATCACCGTGTTCCAGAACTTTTTGGACCGCTATGTCGTTCGATGCCCATCACAAAGATCACAACTTGGAATGGAAACTATATATGCCATCCACGCCTTGGCTTTAATGGAAGCCTTTTTCTAGTTGCTGCCTTTTTCTGAGTTTTGGCGCGGAGCGATTTTGTGAAGTGTAATTAACTGTAAATCAGGTAAAAAGTTCCCGGCCAGTGGTAATAAAGTTAGCAACTTTGCTTTGGTTGGGTCATGCCACGTTGCGACGAGAATACGTACGAGACGCTTCGACGAGTGGACAGGTCTGTTGCTCTGAAGCCACCCACGCTGCTCACGCGCCGAGATTCGATGCGGCGGAGGCCATGGACGTGGACAGGCCCCCGGCCGCGGTGTTCCATGCCAAGCAACCAACCGCGCGGTCGGGCGGGCACAAAAAAGACGTCGTCTTCATCTCGCGTAGTACGTAGTGACGGGCCGGCGACGTTTTGATTGAAAACAATGGCGGCGGCGGCGGCGGCGGTCGACGTCAGACGCGTGCGTCGCGGGGATCTCGTGAGCCGGGCAGCAAGTCAACTTCTGGTGCCCGCGCCCCCTGCCTGTGTTGTGGGTACGTGCCCTACGCTACGCTACGCACGCATATAAATACATCGCCTGCTCCTCCTCCCTCTATGTCCGCTGCTAGCTCCTCTTCCTCCTCTTCTTCTTCTTCCTCCTCCTCCTCCTCCCTCCTCCTCCTCCTCCTCTCCCTAGAAAAGATCATAGTTGCCGGTGAGCCCGATCGACAGCGCTCCCTGCATCTGGTCGAGTCCACTGCTTGCTAAAGAGTAGGAGTAGCTTTTCCTGCATGGGCTGCGTATTTTCGAAGCACTTCAACTACAACCGGGCTCCACGGTACGATGACCCAACGATCCTGGCTAGAGAGACCACTTGTAAGACAGCGAATTATTCTAGTTACGTTCCCAACGATCTTGGACAAGATTCCTCCCTTTGCTTGATGTGTTCTAGTTCTTCCCCCGTGCGCGCAGTCTCCGTGAACGAGGTGCAGGCCCTGCACGAGCTGTACCAGAAGATCAGCCACTCCATAGTCAAAGACGGGCTGATCCACAAGGTACGGTACAGCGCTAGCTAGCTGCTCGCAGTTTGTTGATAGCCACACCATTCCTCTAGCTCTAGGCCGTTGCCGTCCTGAAGCTTCGAGTTCGGGTTCGGGCTCGACTGTGCTTTTCGCAGGAGGAGTTCCACCTCGCTCTCTTCAAGAACAGCAACAAGAACTGTCACACCCGTTTTTTCGAAGAATAATTAAGTGATTCCTACATATATATGTCAGGATCATTTTCTTATATATGTGACGATAAATAGTGAAACAGCATAATATTATAAGGCAGGTGTTCGAATACAAATAAGTTTTACATAACACCTCAAAAGATGATAAAATATTCATGACACATAAACATAGTAGCGAAAATAGGGTCTTGTGGGCTCCGTCACAGGCGTTGCCCGGGGGACTCCGTGAACCTAAAACCCTTCTTCAGGACCAAAGTCTTCATTGTTGTACACTACTTCATTCTTTGGCCTGAGCAGCAAGTAAAACCAATGAAAAGCAAGCTTGAGTACCATTGATACTCAGCAAGTGTGGGAAATTCATGTCATGCAAACTAGAACAAGGAAAGGTTGAACACATGGTTGAAGCACTACGCAATTAATACCTATCTCCTTAACTTATTAAGCACCTACATTACTACGTAAGTGAAGTGGTCCCAATCCCATACACCCAATCCCATCATTAAACCCCCCGCTTAACATCCTCAACCTCTTCATTCATCATCATCTAATCATGAATAAGTCCAAACCGCTCTTAACTGTGAGCACGACTGTCATGATAGTTTTTGACTCTGCAGAGTTTGCATCACTGTACCCACATATAGTGATTTCATCTATTATGCTTGTGGTCACGAACCACGTTCACACTTACCAGATGTGTAGCCAAGAGATCACTACGAGACCTTTACAAAGGGATTCCCGACGAGTATGAGCCCACTGAGGTTTCATCCCTAACAGCATCCAGGAGGATCTAACCCCCGCTGCAGTGGTCCTCTCTTGAGCCTTGCGGTTCCTATGGTAGTCCATCTAACACCTATTCCCCGTATCATCCAAACACCTACACTATGTCGGTAATACATCTAATTAATTGGCCAAGCTGTCCCATCTTAGCATATGGTTGGCACGGTAAAGTCAGGTTACATGCTCCATGAACCGGTTCTTAGAACCCAGGCAAGCACTAAACACAGACCCGAGTCTCGTGCACGTAGCACCAACCAAAGCATCCAGCTTGCCTAGATTCCTACCTCTACCGTAATTCATAATTATTCCATTTAAGAGTAAATAATCAAGGTGATAATATCATACCCCATTTATCCTATTCTAAGCATGGCTAAGCATGAGTAGTATAAATAAATAACATAGTAAATAACTCCCAACCCGGGCTACAAGGAAATATATGACAATGAAAATCTAGGGAAACTGCCTAACATGGGTTCCATATTTCATATGACAATGCAAATAACTTTAACTACTCATCCTAGCTTAGGATCAAAGTGGTCAACGACTCTTGCCTTCTTCCTGCTGCTCCAAGAATGGAAAGTCTTGATCTTGGAAAGTGAGAACCGGCTCTGGGGCTGGTTCTACTCGTGCCACATACACACAGCAAAAGAAAATATTATTTCATAAGCAACCATCCACACATACACTCATGCAAGTCATACATATATACACATTGGTTCATTTTATTTATTTAGCTTAAAATTATCAAGGTCTACATATATATAATCTTCTTGGTGCCCAATGGTGAAATTCTTCTTTTTAGTTTCCTATATCATATTAAACAAAATCTGGTGTGCATGTGTGCATATATATCACATTTAAACTTTTCTTTTGGCCAAATTTCACACTAGATGGGTTGTTTATATGCATACATACACTTTTTAAACATATATATTATTTCTAAATTTGATATTCAGATTTTTAAATGCACACCTAATCTAGATTTTCAATTTGAACCAATTCCTATATTGAATACTACCCTTTTTAGCTACCAACTGTAACGACCGAATTATGCAAAAGGGTGGCAAAACCCTCACCCCTCTTCCTTCCCCCACTGCCCCAGGGCCCAGCCGGCAACTCCCTTCCCCGAGCAACCGCTCCCTTTCCTCTCTCCCTCTCCCTACCGTTCTATTATCACATGTGAATAAAACTTCGGCCATGTGCCAAAATTGTCGCGCCCCTTCCCCAACCGGCGCCCCAGTAACCGCCCCTCTCTCCCCCTCTACAAATACCCCGATCCCCCGGCCATTTCCACCCTCCAAACCACCCTCTTTCAACCCGATCGGAAAAACCGTCCCCAATTCCAATTCTCGGAAAACATCACTGAATTCTTACATCTACTCCCTTCTACGACATCACACGGCCTCAAGGAAGAGTTCCCGACAAAAATCTTTGAAGGAAAACGCCTGGGAAGCGCTGACCTCGAAGATCGCCGGAGATCTCTTCGGTCGCCGTCGAGCACGCTTCTCCGGCCGTCTCTGGGTCCAAAAATCACCCTAGGTGAGTTCCCCACTCTCCCCTCTCTCTTCTGATGCGAGTAGATCATGAAATAGTGGAGAAACGACGAGAAACAGAAACTCCGGCGAGGCCGCCGCCGCTCGCCGGCGCGCGCAGCCGCCGGCCGCGAGGGAGAAGGGGGGGGAGGCGACGTGGCCGCCTCTGGACCCTCGGATGTAAAGCGGACGGTTAAAATTAAAAGAACCGATACCGGTTCGGTTCTTCTAATCTGGGCCGTTGATCTCAGATCCAACGGCCCACATTTAAAACAGTTATAAACGTTGGAAATCTTCTGGTTAGGTCCCTGGGGATTCAAACAAATAGGAAATGGCCATTGATTCTTGCAGAATTAACCCTAGGACTATCAGAAATTTTTAAATTCAATTTAAAATAACTAAACAGCCCCTGCATATTCTAGAAATTGATAATATAGTTCTGTAAAATTCAAATTGAACCCTAGGAAGTCTGAAAATATTACAGATTGGCCCAAAACAGATTAAAAGTTGGTTTTAATTATGTAATTATTCAAATTAGGGTTAAATAGTTTCTGAAAGATATTAGAAAACTTATTAAAAATCATGAATATACATTCTGACCAGAATATTAAAACTGAAATTGAAAGTAATTAATTTAAGGACTGAAATTAATTATATAGTGACAATTAATTCTGAAAATTTCAATAAAAATAATATAAATAACAGAAAAATTGTAAGAAATTATTAAACAGCACAATAATATTCTGCTTTTGTGTTTTTATGCATTTTAAGTTTCTGTAGTCCAGAATAATTATTTAAAATAACTGAAAATGTATTTTTAGTTATTAAATAAATACTGAAAAATAGATAAAAATAATATATATTAAATAAAAATTTTGGAAACTGTTCTAAATGCTTAAATAAGTTCTGAAGTGCAGAAAATTAGGAATATGAGTTCTGAAAATTCTTATAGTAATAATTTAAATGATTTCTAGGATTTAATTAATTATAAGAAATTCACAAATATATTAATAAATTCTAAAATTTAGTCAAACCATCCCACAAAATGAAAATGAGTGTTTGAATGTGTCAATACTAAAAACAAAGAATATAGGTAGTTCATTGAAACATATTTTCCTTTTAACTCACATAAAATGACGAGAAATCAATAGTTGCATGTGTGTAACTAAACATAGGTGGTTGAAATGACTTGGTATGATTCTTATGGCATGTTCATTACTGTTTTGTGGGTACAAATGCATGGATAGAACCAACTCAAGAACTATTCCATAACCTTCAAGATCAGGAGTTTGAAGTAGATCCCACTTCACTCAAAGGCAAGTGTTCCTTGATCACTTTGTTCCTATTCTAGGGTGAATAGTTAGATTATTTGCATGATGTCATTAACATGAAACCTAATTTAGGGTGTTTCCCTAGTTTATTTCCTTTATCATTCCTTGTTGAACCATGGAGGGACTTAGTTGATATTTGATGGTTATCATTTTATGTGCTTAGCCATGCATACTTAGAACTTAGAGAATGAATGGAACGTTGATGATACTCGTCTTGTGGTATTATATGAAAGACACGAGAGTGTGTCATGGTAATAGGAATCTAGACAGGCTGGTGGTTTGGTTGGTGCTTCGTGCACGAGACTCGGGAATGAGTTAGTGCCTGTCCTAGATTCTAAGGACCGGTTCATGGAACAGTTAACCCGGCTTTACAGTGCCACCACAAGACTGAGATGGGGCAGCTTGGCCAATTAATTAGGAGTTTGCCGGTATAGTATGAGTGTTTGGATGGTGCGGGGAATGGGAGTCCATTTTTGACTGCCCTGGGAACTGCAAGGCTCAAGAGGGGGCTTCTGTAGGGGAGGGTTACTCCCAGGAACTACAGCGGTGAAACCTCAGTGGGCTTATACTTGCCGGTAGACCCTTTGTAAAGGCCATGTAGTGATCTCCTGATCGCACACCAAAGGAAGTGTGTAATGTGGCTTGCAACCACGGATATCAGGGAGGTTTCTTAGTCCACCTGGCAACAGGGGATGAAATCACTACTTGTGGGTAAAGTGGCACAATCTCTGCAGAGAACCAAACTGTCATGACATCCGTGCTCACGGTCAAGAGCGGCTTGGACTTGTCCATGATTAGAGAAACAAGGATGTGAGTCAAAAGAGGTTGTTGGGTGGTGTAACCTAACATTAATGACTTAATTATGATGATGGTGGGATTATTACTTAGTAAGATAGGTTGCTAATCAAAGCTAAGGCTTAGGATTAATGCATAGTGCTTAACCATGTTAGCCTCCCTTGCTATTGGCCTTCATAACATTCTTTCCTACACTTGCTGAGTACCTTCGGTACTCAAACTTGCTTTTGTTGGATATCATATGTTGGTTCAGGTGCAAATGAAGACGTAGACTTTGACGAGGAATACTTCGATCCCGAGGAGTTGTTCTAGGTTGGCGTAACCCCCGGGCAACGCCTGTGGAACTGGAGAACCACGTTGTAGTCTTCCGCTGTCGTGTTATAGTGTATTGATACTAATATTTGATATTTTATGTAATATGATGTAACATTCTGATGTACGTTGAACTTGGCTTGTAATATAATGATATTACACTCTTGTCGGCACATGTATGAATCAACTGATCCTGGCATACATGTGAGTATACGCTCGGTGTTCCTTATGGAATATCGGGTGTGACAAAGTGGTATCAGAGCCAAGGTTGCCCGTAGGACGCAAACCTAGATAGAAATGGACGAGATAGAAATCACTATTTTATTAAAAACTATTTTGCTAAGTATTTTGTTAAAAGGAGAATTATTTGAACTATGTATATGTGGTCTAACCTCTTCTATACTCAAAATTATATTATTGTTTATTTTCTAACACATTTTCAAATTTTCTTTGAAACAGATGGCACGCACACGTCTCACGGCTCGTAAGTCCACCGGAGGACGAGTTCCTCGACACCAGTTGGCTGAGCGCACTACCGAGGAGGTGGACAACCCCGCCACCTACCAGACCCACGGAGAGTCTACTAGAGGCATGGTGGATCGCCTCAGACACCTCCTTCGCTGTGCTGGTTACACCGGCAAGCTAGAGGTGCAGTACGACACCACTCGAGTCTCTCGCACAGAGCGAGACGAGTGGAAG
Source organism: Neostapfia colusana (assembly GCA_030760725.1). Lineage (NCBI taxonomy): Eukaryota > Viridiplantae > Streptophyta > Magnoliopsida > Poales > Poaceae > Neostapfia > Neostapfia colusana. The sequence goes on from JASWHV010000003.1 coordinate 124,660,751, forward strand.
TCGCAGGCGAGGATCTACCATGAGAACAAGCTGCTCAAGATACACAACTCGCCAGCATGGAGGTCCACCATGGAAGAGGCTGAGAAGGACGCCACTTGGGAGGCAATCACTTGCCAGAGCTACACCACTAAGGATCATTTAACATGAACCACCCGGGATCTCTGCCCAAGCGTCATCGCTACCTTGCATTGGTTTTATATATGCTTCTTTTCTAGAGCTCTTTCTGACATATGGAGGCATCCCTTCTTGCAGTTGCATTTAGGCTGTATGATCTGAGAGGTACCGGCTTCATCGAACGTGAAGAGGTGCGTAATCACATCATTCTTGTCAAAATTTCTCCCATTCAATAGTAGGAGTACTCATTAAGCCACAGTTGGGCAACACAAAACTTGTTCTGGTGCAATGCTCCCTTTTTTTGTCCCTGAAACTTTTGTTTAATGCACCAAGAACAGAACGTAAATTACCTTAATACTGGGACTCTCTGATAGTCCCGTTTAACTGAGACTTCATATTTGTTCCATCACGCAGCTGAAGGAGCTAGTGCTTGCTCTTCTAAATGAATCGGACTTGCTTCTTTCTGATGAGGCCGTCGAACAAATCGTGGATCAGGTACATGCGTTGCCTCAAGATGTGAACCGTTTGTTAATTACTCTCAGCTCATCCTTACAGCTTTGCTTAGTCCGGAATCCAAATGCGTCCAAACCACTGAACTTAACCTGCAGTTTGTGACATGTTTAACGTGCACCAGCTCCTTTTGAAGGGCACACACAAACGTCAACGTGCACGCTAGTAGTTTCCGGCCCGGATCTTCCACGAAATTTGCCAAAAGTTTTCATTTTCAATTCACCCTGCTCGAGTTCCTGTACGTGGGCGCTCGCGTCACAAAGCCTCCTGCCTGATTACATCTAACACGAGTACATTTGGCAGACGTTCAAGCAAGCCGACGCGAACGGTGACGACAAAATAGATCCCGACGAATGGAGGGATTTCGCGTCTAGAAACCCAGCTTTGCTGAGGAACATGACGCTTCCATACCTAAAGTGAGTCGGCCTAGCTAGTACACTTTCGTCTTGTGACCAATTAGGCTTTGGTGATTTCCTGAAAAAAAAACTCATGTTTACGTCCCAGTTATTACCTGAAAGAACTTGGGTTCATCTGTAAGTGATAGTAAATCCTCTGACGTCCTGTCGGTGACACATGGTGCATCTCCAATGTATGCAGGGATATAACCTTGGCGTTTCCCAGCTTTGTTCTGACCTCTGGAGCTAGTGATGACGAGTTGTAGCACCCAACGGCTTCCTGTATGGATTCATGACCCTTCTTACATTGGTCACTGTGGACATAGCCAAGATGACAAAACTGCGATGAGGACACTGCTTTATATTCTTAGACGACATGTACTAAATCATCTTGTAATCATTGAGGTTCTAGAAGAAATGGCGCATATATGTTACTCCTGATCCTGAACTTCAGGAAGGAAATTTGGACACGTCAGTCACGTAAGTCTTACTGCTGCTTCAGATGTCGTGTATTCCCCTTCAGCTATTTCTCATGCCGGTTTCCGTCTGTCAGTTTGCAGGAGTCCACTTGGGCAGGAGCTACAGTAATGTAGAGAAGGCCCTCTCCTTGGTCAAGAGCTACACAGTTGACTGCAGAAACAAAAGAAGGCCTTAGGCAAGCAGAGCAATCCGATGAACAGCCAGAAGAAATCCAGGAGACAGTTAGGGAAACAATGAAGATACCCCCTTTGAATTTTCGTAGGCATGCATGTGGCATATTATTATGTACTAGCTTTCACCTATTGGGCGTATTGGGGTAGGGCCCACGTGTCTGGACTACGGCTAACTAACTGTGTTGCAAGTTATTGCAACTCGTTTTGGCTAGTATGGATTATTTTTTTCCTCATCATTTATATATAACTTTGCGTATTTTCGTCCCCTGACAGTATATGAGATTACTATTCAGTTCAGTTTAGATATTGCTCACCTGATCTCGAAAATGTCGCTTTTGCTCGCAAGCTGATATTTCTCTTCCTTTTGTTCTTTCTGAATGTTATGTTGTATGATAGGAAAATGTTGCTTTCGCCGTTGATATATAAACTGCATGCTGGGCAAAGATTTCCTAATAAACCCCAATTGATTGGAAGCCTCCACTGTCATCGTGCCAGTTGGCCAAATGTACAAGTGTTATCCACAAAGGAAGAGAACTATCAGAAACGTACACTTGTATATGATGTGGTTGAGCGCTGGGCACAAGTCAGCTACGTAGCAACGGTTACCTACCAAGATGAACTCGAGCTCTTATCCATGCATGCAGATAGCGTCACCGCGGATAGAATGATTCGTGGAACTGTACATACAATCGTGATGTTGTAAAACTCAAAGGAGGCAGCTGAAGAAGACGCGGCTGGTTGATTCCACCGGCCAGGGGATCCAAATCAGTGACAGGAAGAACCGACGTTTGTTTCGTTTATCTACTGTCCCTGTGCAGTTGTTTTTGTTTCAGAAAAAACATATGCTGTTGGTGCAGACTGTGTGTCGCCTCCTTGTACTAGACGGGTTAATTGGACCGAAGAAGGCCAAGGTCCACCAAACAGAGATCTGAAAGGCTACGATGATAAGGGGTGCTGTTCTTATACAGGTATCTGATTGGGATGTTATCACCCCAGCTGACTGCTGGGATGGGCCGGGCAGGGGGAAGTGCATGCATGATGTTACACACGGCCAGCTCGTAGGTAGGGCTTGTTTGGATGCATGCCTGCCTGCCTGAGACCTCCCTGTGACTGCGAGATCGAGATGCAGGCTCGCCTGCCTGCTCCCGTTTGCGGACAGTGGTACATACGCGTGCAATCATCCAAAAGTTTCTCCCGATCGAGAGAGGTTTCCACAGAGAGGCGATACGTACGTACGTCCAACCATTCTCAAGGACGTCCAGACGAAACTCCTGGAAGTTTCCTGGCAGGCCCGGTGGATTCTCTCTGCTAACAGGTGTCAAAAAAATCAATTACTGCTATATTCTCTCCTTTCTTTATGCGTGTGTGTGTGTGTGTAAATCTGGGTCGTCCACGTTAGCAGGGACACGCAACACAACAGAACAAGCACCTGCCGAGACATCCGGGAGGCGTGGCAGCTTAGTTGGTTCAGGTAAATTTTACCTGAGTCAGCTCGCGCACTTCACTCTTTCCTTCAGCCACCAAAAATCCTTTGCTGCCAAACCGTAGCATCGTCAATAGAGGTAGGTAAAGATTAGGATTTCTCTGTTATAGAACACACACAGAGTACTTTCTACTATCAATCGCTCATCGAAATAAAGTCGTGGCGGTGGTGAAACAGAGTAGTTGCGTTTATATCACCGTGTTCCAGAACTTTTTGGACCGCTATGTCGTTCGATGCCCATCACAAAGATCACAACTTGGAATGGAAACTATATATGCCATCCACGCCTTGGCTTTAATGGAAGCCTTTTTCTAGTTGCTGCCTTTTTCTGAGTTTTGGCGCGGAGCGATTTTGTGAAGTGTAATTAACTGTAAATCAGGTAAAAAGTTCCCGGCCAGTGGTAATAAAGTTAGCAACTTTGCTTTGGTTGGGTCATGCCACGTTGCGACGAGAATACGTACGAGACGCTTCGACGAGTGGACAGGTCTGTTGCTCTGAAGCCACCCACGCTGCTCACGCGCCGAGATTCGATGCGGCGGAGGCCATGGACGTGGACAGGCCCCCGGCCGCGGTGTTCCATGCCAAGCAACCAACCGCGCGGTCGGGCGGGCACAAAAAAGACGTCGTCTTCATCTCGCGTAGTACGTAGTGACGGGCCGGCGACGTTTTGATTGAAAACAATGGCGGCGGCGGCGGCGGCGGTCGACGTCAGACGCGTGCGTCGCGGGGATCTCGTGAGCCGGGCAGCAAGTCAACTTCTGGTGCCCGCGCCCCCTGCCTGTGTTGTGGGTACGTGCCCTACGCTACGCTACGCACGCATATAAATACATCGCCTGCTCCTCCTCCCTCTATGTCCGCTGCTAGCTCCTCTTCCTCCTCTTCTTCTTCTTCCTCCTCCTCCTCCTCCCTCCTCCTCCTCCTCCTCTCCCTAGAAAAGATCATAGTTGCCGGTGAGCCCGATCGACAGCGCTCCCTGCATCTGGTCGAGTCCACTGCTTGCTAAAGAGTAGGAGTAGCTTTTCCTGCATGGGCTGCGTATTTTCGAAGCACTTCAACTACAACCGGGCTCCACGGTACGATGACCCAACGATCCTGGCTAGAGAGACCACTTGTAAGACAGCGAATTATTCTAGTTACGTTCCCAACGATCTTGGACAAGATTCCTCCCTTTGCTTGATGTGTTCTAGTTCTTCCCCCGTGCGCGCAGTCTCCGTGAACGAGGTGCAGGCCCTGCACGAGCTGTACCAGAAGATCAGCCACTCCATAGTCAAAGACGGGCTGATCCACAAGGTACGGTACAGCGCTAGCTAGCTGCTCGCAGTTTGTTGATAGCCACACCATTCCTCTAGCTCTAGGCCGTTGCCGTCCTGAAGCTTCGAGTTCGGGTTCGGGCTCGACTGTGCTTTTCGCAGGAGGAGTTCCACCTCGCTCTCTTCAAGAACAGCAACAAGAACTGTCACACCCGTTTTTTCGAAGAATAATTAAGTGATTCCTACATATATATGTCAGGATTATTTTCTTATATATGTGACGATAAATAGTGAAACAGCATAATATTATAAGGCAGGTGTTCGAATACAAATAAGTTTTACATAACACCTCAAAAGATGATAAAATATTCATGACACATAAACATAGTAGCGAAAATAGGGTCTTGTGGGCTCCGTCACAGGCGTTGCCCGGGGGACTCCGTGAACCTAAAACCCTTCTTCAGGACCAAAGTCTTCATTGTTGTACACTACTTCATTCTTTGGCCTGAGCAGCAAGTAAAACCAATGAAAAGCAAGCTTGAGTACCATTGATACTCAGCAAGTGTGGGAAATTCATGTCATGCAAACTAGAACAAGGAAAGGTTGAACACATGGTTGAAGCACTACGCAATTAATACCTATCTCCTTAACTTATTAAGCACCTACATTACTACGTAAGTGAAGTGGTCCCAATCCCATACACCCAATCCCATCATTAAACCCCCCGCTTAACATCCTCAACCTCTTCATTCATCATCATCTAATCATGAATAAGTCCAAACCGCTCTTAACTGTGAGCACGACTGTCATGATAGTTTTTGACTCTGCAGAGTTTGCATCACTGTACCCACATATAGTGATTTCATCTATTATGCTTGTGGTCACGAACCACGTTCACACTTACCAGATGTGTAGCCAAGAGATCACTACGAGACCTTTACAAAGGGATTCCCGACGAGTATGAGCCCACTGAGGTTTCATCCCTAACAGCATCCAGGAGGATCTAACCCCCGCTGCAGTGGTCCTCTCTTGAGCCTTGCGGTTCCTATGGTAGTCCATCTAACACCTATTCCCCGTATCATCCAAACACCTACACTATGTCGGTAATACATCTAATTAATTGGCCAAGCTGTCCCATCTTAGCATATGGTTGGCACGGTAAAGTCAGGTTACATGCTCCATGAACCGGTTCTTAGAACCCAGGCAAGCACTAAACACAGACCCGAGTCTCGTGCACGTAGCACCAACCAAAGCATCCAGCTTGCCTAGATTCCTACCTCTACCGTAATTCATAATTATTCCATTTAAGAGTAAATAATCAAGGTGATAATATCATACCCCATTTATCCTATTCTAAGCATGGCTAAGCATGAGTAGTATAAATAAATAACATAGTAAATAACTCCCAACCCGGGCTACAAGGAAATATATGACAATGAAAATCTAGGGAAACTGCCTAACATGGGTTCCATATTTCATATGACAATGCAAATAACTTTAACTACTCATCCTAGCTTAGGATCAAAGTGGTCAACGACTCTTGCCTTCTTCCTGCTGCTCCAAGAATGGAAAGTCTTGATCTTGGAAAGTGAGAACCGGCTCTGGGGCTGGTTCTACTCGTGCCACATACACACAGCAAAAGAAAATATTATTTCATAAGCAACCATCCACACATACACTCATGCAAGTCATACATATATAAACATTGGTTCATTTTATTTATTTAGCTTAAAATTATCAAGGTCTACATATATATAATCTTCTTGGTGCCCAATGGTGAAATTCTTCTTTTTAGTTTCCTATATCATATTAAACAAAATCTGGTGTGCATGTGTGCATATATATCACATTTAAACTTTTCTTTTGGCCAAATTTCACACTAGATGGGTTGTTTATATGCATACATACACTTTTTAAACATATATATTATTTCTAAATTTGATATTCAGATTTTTAAATGCACACCTAATCTAGATTTTCAATTTGAACCAATTCCTATATTGAATACTACCCTTTTTAGCTACCAACTGTAACGACCGAATTATGCAAAAGGGTGGCAAAACCCTCACCCCTCTTCCTTCCCCCACTGCCCCAGGGCCCAGCCGGCAACTCCCTTCCCCGAGCAACCGCTCCCTTTCCTCTCTCCCTCTCCCTACCGTTCTATTATCACATGTGAATAAAACTTCGGCCATGTGCCAAAATTGTCGCGCCCCTTCCCCAACCGGCGCCCCAGTAACCGCCCCTCTCTCCCCCTCTACAAATACCCCGATCCCCCGGCCATTTCCACCCTCCAAACCACCCTCTTTCAACCCGATCGGAAAAACCGTCCCCAATTCCAATTCTCGGAAAACATCACTGAATTCTTACATCTACTCCCTTCTACGACATCACACGGCCTCAAGGAAGAGTTCCCGACAAAAATCTTTGAAGGAAAACGCCTGGGAAGCACTGACCTCGAAGATCGCCGGAGATCTCTTCGGTCGCCGTCGAGCACGCTTCTCCGGCCGTCTCTGGGTCCAAAAATCACCCTAGGTGAGTTCCCCACTCTCCCCTCTCTCTTCTGATGCGAGTAGATCATGAAATAGTGGAGAAACGGCGAGAAACAGAAACTCCGGCGAGGCCGCCGCCGCTCGCCGGCGCGCGCAGCCGCCGGCCGCGAGGGAGAAGGGGGGGGAGGCGACGTGGCCGCCTCTGGACCCTCGGATGTAAAGCGGACGGTTAAAATTAAAAGAACCGATACCGGTTCGGTTCTTCTAATCTGGGCCGTTGATCTCAGATCCAACGGCCCACATTTAAAACAGTTATAAACGTTGGAAATCTTCTGGTTAGGTCCCTGGGGATTCAAACAAATAGGAAATGGCCATTGATTCTTGCAGAATTAACCCTAGGACTATCAGAAATTTTTAAATTCAATTTAAAATAACTAAACAGCCCCTGCATATTCTAGAAATTGATAATATAGTTCTGTAAAATTCAAATTGAACCCTAGGAAGTCTGAAAATATTACAGATTGGCCCAAAACAGATTAAAAGTTGGTTTTAATTATGTAATTATTCAAATTAGGGTTAAATAGTTTCTGAAAGATATTAGAAAACTTATTAAAAATCATGAATATACATTCTGACCAGAATATTAAAACTGAAATTGAAAGTAATTAATTTAAGGACTGAAATTAATTATATAGTGACAATTAATTCTGAAAATTTCAATAAAAATAATATAAATAACAGAAAAATTGTAAGAAATTATTAAACAGCACAATAATATTCTGCTTTTGTGTTTTTATGCATTTTAAGTTTCTGTAGTCCAGAATAATTATTTAAAATAACTGAAAATGTATTTTTAGTTATTAAATAAATACTGAAAAATAGATAAAAATAATATATATTAAATAAAAATTTTGGAAACTGTTCTAAATGCTTAAATAAGTTCTGAAGTGCAGAAAATTAGGAATATGAGTTCTGAAAATTCTTATAGTAATAATTTAAATGATTTCTAGGATTTAATTAATTATAAGAAATTCACAAATATATTAATAAATTCTAAAATTTAGTCAAACCATCCCACAAAATGAAAATGAGTGTTTGAATGTGTCAATACTAAAAACAAAGAATATAGGTAGTTCATTGAAACATATTTTCCTTTTAACTCACATAAAATGACGAGAAATCAATAGTTGCATGTGTGTAACTAAACATAGGTGGTTGAAATGACTTGGTATGATTCTTATGGCATGTTCATTACTGTTTTGTGGGTACAAATGCATGGATAGAACCAACTCAAGAACTATTCCATAACCTTCAAGATCAGGAGTTTGAAGTAGATCCCACTTCACTCAAAGGCAAGTGTTCCTTGATCACTTTGTTCCTATTCTAGGGTGAATAGTTAGATTATTTGCATGATGTCATTAACATGAAACCTAATTTAGGGTGTTTCCCTAGTTTATTTCCTTTATCATTCCTTGTTGAACCATGGAGGGACTTAGTTGATATTTGATGGTTATCATTTTATGTGCTTAGCCATGCATACTTAGAACTTAGAGAATGAATGGAACGTTGATGATACTCGTCTTGTGGTATTATATGAAAGACACGAGAGTGTGTCATGGTAATAGGAATCTAGACAGGCTGGTGGTTTGGTTGGTGCTTCGTGCACGAGACTCGGGAATGAGTTAGTGCCTGTCCTAGATTCTAAGGACCAGTTCATGGAACAGTTAACCCGGCTTTACAGTGCCACCACAAGACTGAGATGGGGCAGCTTGGCCAATTAATTAGGAGTTTGCCGGTATAGTATGAGTGTTTGGATGGTGCGGGGAATGGGAGTCCATTTTTGACTGCCCTGGGAACTGCAAGGCTCAAGAGGGGGCTTCTGTAGGGGAGGGTTACTCCCAGGAACTACAACGGTGAAACCTCAGTGGGCTTATACTTGCCGGTAGACCCTTTGTAAAGGCCATGTAGTGATCTCCTGATCGCACACCAAAGGAAGTGTGTAATGTGGCTTGCAACCACGGATATCAGGGAGGTTTCTTAGTCCACCTGGCAACAGGGGATGAAATCACTACTTGTGGGTAAAGTGGCACAATCTCTGCAGAGAACCAAACTGTCATGACAGCCGTGCTCACGGTCAAGAGCGGCTTGGACTTGTCCATGATTAGAGAAACAAGGATGTGAGTCAAAAGAGGTTGTTGGGTGGTGTAACCTAACATTAATGACTTAATTATGATGATGGTGGGATTATTACTTAGTAAGATAGGTTGCTAATCAAAGCTAAGGCTTAGGATTAATGCATAGTGCTTAACCATGTTAGCCTCCCTTGCTATTGGCCTTCATAACATTCTTTCCTACACTTGCTGAGTACCTTCGGTACTCAAACTTGCTTTTGTTGGATATCATATGTTGGTTCAGGTGCAAATGAAGACGTAGACTTTGACGAGGAATACTTCGATCCCGAGGAGTTGTTCTAGGTTGGCGTAACCCCCGGGCAACGCCTGTGGAACTGGAGAACCACGTTGTAGTCTTCCGCTGTCGTGTTATAGTGTATTGATACTAATATTTGATATTTTATGTAATATGATGTAACATTCTGATGTACGTTGAACTTGGCTTGTAATATAATGATATTACACTCTTGTCGGCACATGTATGAATCAACTGATCCTGGCATACATGTGAGTATACGCTCGGTGTTCCTTATGGAATATCGGGTGTGACAAAGTGGTATCAGAGCCAAGGTTGCCCGTAGGACGCAAACCTAGATAGAAATGGACGAGATAGAAATCACTATTTTATTAAAAACTATTTTGCTAAGTATTTTGTTAAAAGGAGAATTATTTGAACTATGTATATGTGGTCTAACCTCTTCTATACTCAAAATTATATTATTGTTTATTTTCTAACACATTTTCAAATTTTCTTTGAAACAGATGGCACGCACACGTCTCACGGCTCGTAAGTCCACCGGAGGACGAGTTCCTCGACACCAGTTGGCTGAGCGCACTACCGAGGAGGTGGACAACCCCGCCACCTACCAGACCCACGGAGAGTCTACTAGAGGCATGGTGGATCGCCTCAGACACCTCCTTCGCTGTGCTGGTTACACCGGCAAGCTAGAGGTGCAGTACGACACCACTCGAGTCTCTCGCACAGAGCGAGACGAATGGAAGTCGCAGGCGAGGATCTACCATGAGAACAAGCTGCTCAAGATACACAACTCGCCAGCATGGAGGTCCACCATGGAAGAGGCTGAGAAGGACGCCACTTGGGAGGCAATCACTTGCCAGAGCTACACCAACCGTGGCCGCCTTGAGGGGACCCAGTACATGTACATTCCCCGGCGACAAAGTGGAAGCGCAACGTTCAACCATGAGCCTCTCCAAGAAGGTTGTGATGTGGTGCAGATGGACATGAGTCTTCGGATAGGAGTGGACGTCAGTGCGAGGCTACAAAACTGCCAACAGGAACTCCAAGACGTCCGGGATCTCCTGAAGAAGTCGGAGGCCATCATGCGTGGACTGATGAGGATGAAGGATGGAGAGGTGAGTGATCTCTATGCTTCAGATGGAGACACTTGGACTCCGGACTCTCCAGACCGTAGGGCAGCCAAACGCCCTCATGTTTCTTCAGCACCTGAGGCCTCCACAGCTGAGTCCGAGGCTAGCAACCCAGGTGGTGATGGTGGGAACCCACAGGAAGGTGCACAGAACCCAGGGGACAACTAAGATAGGTGTCCTTGTTCATATAGTAACTCGTGTAGTACGTGTGTATGGTAATGTATTGACTAGTGTAATGTTTGATTAGTGAACTTGTTTAGAATGATGATGTAATGTATGTTAGTGGATGAACGAGAGTTGTGAAAGCCATAGGCTTATGTTCACAACCACGTTAGTGTATGTAACTATCTATTAAGTAATATAAGTGCTTAGTTTGTTTCAATCACGACCATTTAATAAACGAAGTAGAAACTTTAGTAACTCTTGTATAGAATGGATGAAGTAAGCATACAACCCAATACATCTAAGAGAACATCTATACCTTAATTTTAAACACATTCTTTTACAATAGATGGCAGGAAGAAGGAGACGCAATGAAGAGAACAACAACAATGAGGCTGCAGAATTTCCTTTGCCTGGATGGCAACCACGAGTTGCACGTAGGGCAGATGGAGAAGTTATACAACAGATGATGAACATGCAGAATCAACTCATTCAGAACCTGACACAAGTGGTAGCCAACATGCAGCCACAAATTCAGAATGCACCACGCCAACCAAAACTGAATGAGTTCCTAAGCACTCAACCCCCAAAGTTTGATAACGCTATTGAGCCATTGGAAGCTGATGATTGGCTCAAAAACATTGAGAACAAGTTGCAGATTATACAATGCCCAGGACGTGAGAGAGTGCTCTTTGCTTCTCACCAACTATATGGGTGTGCAGCTGACTGGTGGACTGCATACAAAGAAGCCCATGAGGATCCTGAGGGTATCACATGGAATGAGTTCAAAATTGCCTTCCGTAATCACTATGTTACAGCCGGAGAAATCAAGAACAAACGGAAGGAGTTCCTCAATCTGAAGCAAGGGAGCATGTCCGTGCGAGAGTACCTTACTAAGTTTACGCAGTTATCTCGCTATGCTCCGGGAGACATAGATACTGATGAGAAGAAACAAGACTGTTTCATTGAAGGACTGAATTCAGAAATACAATATGCTATGTCTTCAAGTGACTATGAAAGTTTCCAAAAGCTTATCAACAAGGCTTTCATAGTGGAGAGGAAAAGACAGAAGTTGGTTGAAGAGCGAAAGAGGAAGATGAATTGGCAAGGACAGGCTTCTAGCAGCAACAGTCGGCCCCGTTTCTCATCACCGCCGACGGGAGCAATGAAACGACCTATAGCTCCCAATCAGTTTCAGAGGAACTACAACCCTGCTGTTAGGAACCCAACTTTCCAACCACAACAGCAGAGACCACAAGTGCAGCAACAACGCCCTACCTTTCAACCTCGTCCTGCAGGGCCAAACCCTCAAAATGCACCAACAGGCAACAAGGCACCCATGAACAAGGTCACGGGACAATGCTTCAACTGCGGAGAAACGGGACATTATGCCAACCGGTGCCCCAACAAGAAGCCACCTCAGGCACAGAATCTTGTGCGTGGCAAGGTGAACCATGTGACGATGGAGGAAGCACAGGAGGCACCAGATGTGGTGATTGGTATGTTCTCCGCGAACACTCATCCTGCTACAATTCTATTTGACTCTGGTGCAACACACTCCTTCATAGCCAAGGAATTTTTAACCAAGCACAAATTACCAATTACATCTATGAATCGAGTGTTACTAGTAAATTCTCCTGGAGGAGAAATAAAGACAAAGCAAATATGTCCCAAGGTAAAGCTAGGAGTCAATGGAGTAGAATTCCTTGCAAACCTTATTGTGATAGAATCACAAGGAATAGATATTATCTTGGGGATGGACTGGTTGACCAAGTACAAAGGAGTTATACATTGCTCAACCAGGACAGTGGAACTAACTCATACGGATGGAACTAAGGTTAAGTTCACATCTATTCAAGTACCCTCTGGGAATATTCAACTCAACAAAACTGAAATAGTTATTGAAGACATAAAGGTGGTCAATGAATTTCAGGATGTATTTCCCGAGGAGTTACCAGGTATGCCACCGGATCGAGAAGTAGAGTTCATTATAGAACTAGTACCTGGTACTGCTCCTATATATAAAAGACCATATCGGATGGATACCCAACAATTAGCAGAACTCAAGGATCATATCCGAGATTTATCAGAGAAAGGGTATATCCGTCCCAGTTCCTCACCATGGGGAGCTCCGGTCATATTTGTACCAAAGAAGGATGGAACCAAGAGGCTATGCGTAGATTACCGTGCCCTCAATGAAGTGACAATCAAAAACAAGTACCCTTTACCTCGTATTGAGGACTTGTTTGATCAATTAAGAGGTGCATGTGTATTCTCCAAGATAGACCTCCGTTCCGGATATCATCAACTAAGGATAAGGGAATCAGATATTCCGAAGACGGCATTTGTTTCTAGGTATGGACTGTATGAATATACAGTTATGCCTTTTGGACTAACAAATGCTCCGGCATATTTCATGTACCTTATGAATAAGGTGTTCATGAAATACTTGGACAAGTTTGTGGTAGTGTTCATTGATGATATCCTCATATACTCAAAGAATGAGAAAGAACATGAAGAGCACCTGAGAATAGTCTTACAAAAGCTAAGGGAAAACCAACTTTATGCCAAATTCAGTAAATGTGAATTTTGGCTCAAGAAAGTTGCTTTTCTGGGACATATCATCTCTGAAGGAGGAATCGCAGTAGACCCAGAAAAGATATCTGGTGTGCAAAAGTGGAAGACACCAGAGAATGTTGGGGAGATCCGAAGCTTTTTGGGGTTGGCAGGCTATTACAGAAGGTTTATTGAAGGATTTTCAAAAATAGCCAAGCCACTCACAAAGATGTTGGAAAAAGGAGCTGCTTTCATATGGTCCCAAGAGTGTGAATCAAGCTTCCAAGAATTAAAGAAGAAGTTAACAACTGCCCCAGTCTTGGTTATGCCTGACATGGAGAAACCATTCTCTGTATACTGTGATGCATCAGGGCAAGGGTTAGGATGTGTGCTTATGCAAGAAGGACATGTTATTGCCTATGCTTCCCGACAACTTCGGAAGCATGAGAAGAACTATCCTACCCATGACCTAGAGTTGGCAGCAGTTGTGCATGCATTAAAGCTATGGAGGCATTACCTAATGGGTAAAAGGACAGAGATCTATACCGATCATAAGAGCTTGAAGTATATCTTCACTCAACCGGATCTAAACCTTCGGCAAAGGAGATGGTTGGAGTTCATTAACGATTTTGATGTGGGGATCAACTATCATCCTGGAAAAGCCAATGTGGTTGCAGATGCTTTGAGCAGAAAGACACATGTCAACATGTTGACCATAAGAGATCTACAACCCCAACTATGTGAAGATTTCGCAAAGCTCAACTTATGCTTGGTGAATCATACGGAAGCTATAGCCATGGAAGTTGATTCAACCCTGGAACAAGATATACGGAGAGGTCAATAGAACGATGAAAAGATCAAAGAGATCAAGCAACTGATCAAAGAAAACAAAGCCCCGGGATTTAGAGAAGATGAGGATGGTATCATATGGCATGGTAAAAGAATATGTGTACCAGACATCAAGGAAATAAAGAAGTTAATATTAAAAGAAGCTCATGATTCTGACTATTCTATCCATCCTGGAAGTACAAAGATGTATCATGATCTTAAGACAAGGTATTGGTGGTATGGAATGAAAAGAGATGTTGCAGAGCATGTGGCATTGTGCGACACATGTCAACTAGTCAAAGCAGAACATCAAAGACCTGCAGGGCTATTACAACCACTAAAGATACCTGAATGGAAGTGGGAAGAAATCGGGATGGACTTTATAGTAGGTTTGCCCAGAACACAAACAGGGTATGATTCTATCTGGGTGATAGTGGATAGATTGACAAAAGTTGCCCACTTCATTCCAGTGAAGGAAAATTACAATGGTTCCAAACTAGCAGAACTATATATGTCAAGAATAGTCTGCCTACATGGTGTACCTAAAAAGATAGTATCAGATAGAGGTACACAGTTCACATCAAGGTTTTGGCAGAAATTACATGAGTCTATGGGGACTCGATTAAATTTCAGCTCTGCATATCATCCACAAACTGATGGGCAGACTGAAAGGACCAATCAAATTCTTGAAGATATGCTCAGAGCTTGTGCTCTCAAAAATAGTAGGAGTTGGGATAAGAATTTACCGTATGCAGAATTTTCCTACAATAATAGCTATCAAGCAAGTATGAAGATGTCCCCTTTTGAGGCTTTATATGGAAGGAGATGTAGAACTCCATTATTTTGGGATCAAATAGGAGAGAATAAGGTGTTTGGACCTGAAGTGCTAAAAGATGCCGAAAAGAAAGTCAGAGAGATTCGCAATAATCTAAAGATAGCTCAAACAAGACAAAAGAGCTATGCAGACACTAGGCGAAGAGAACTAGTCTTCGAAGTAGGAGACTATGTGTATCTCAAAGTGTCACCCATGCGGGGACTTAGGAGATTCAAAGTAAGAGGGAAGCTAGCACCTCGGTATATCGGACCATTCAAGATAATGGAACGCAAAGGAGAGGTAGCATACCGGTTGGAGTTACCCTCTCGATTGTCAGATGTACACGACGTGTTCCACGTATCACAACTCAAGAAGTGTTTGAGAACACCAGAAGAACATCTGCCAATGGATGAGTTGGACATACAGGAAGATCTCTCATATACCGAGTATCCCGTCAAAATCCTTGACACAATGGAAAAGGTCACAAGAAACAAGATAATCCGCATGCATAAGGTACAATGGAAACATCATTCCGAGGCAGAAGCTACATGGGAAAGGGAAGATGAACTCAGATCACAATTCCCTGATCTATTCCCTTTGTAAACCCAATCTCGAGGACGAGATTTTTCTTAAGGGGGGTAGAGTTTGTAACGACCGAATTATGCAAAAGGGTGGCAAAACCCTCACCCCTCTTCCTTCCCCCACTGCCCCAGGGCCCAGCCGGCAACTCCCTTCCCCGAGCAACCGCTCCCTTTCCTCTCTCCCTCTCCCTACCGTTCTATTATCACATGTGAATAAAACTTCGGCCATGTGCCAAAATTGTCGCGCCCCTTCCCCAACCGGCGCCCCAGTAACCGCCCCTCTCTCCCCCTCTACAAATACCCCGATCCCCCAGCCATTTCCACCCTCCAAACCACCCTCTTTCAACCCGATCGGAAAAACCGTCCCCAATTCCAATTCTCGGAAAACATCACTGAATTCTTACATCTACTCCCTTCTACGACATCACACGGCCTCAAGGAAGAGTTCCCGACAAAAATCTTTGAAGGAAAACGCCTGGGAAGCGCTGACCTCGAAGATCGCCGGAGATCTCTTCGGTCGCCGTCGAGCACGCTTCTCCGGCCGTCTCTGGGTCCAAAAATCACCCTAGGTGAGTTCCCCACTCTCCCCTCTCTCTTCTGATGCGAGTAGATCATGAAATAGTGGAGAAACGGCGAGAAACAGAAACTCCGGCGAGGCCGCCGCCGCTCGCCGGCGCGCGCAGCCGCCGGCCGCGAGGGAGAAGGGGGGGGAGGCGACGTGGCCGCCTCTGGACCCTCGGATGTAAAGCGGACGGTTAAAATTAAAAGAACCGATACCGGTTCGGTTCTTCTAATCTGGGCCGTTGATCTCAGATCCAACGGCCCACATTTAAAACAGTTATAAACGTTGGAAATCTTCTGGTTAGGTCCCTGGGGATTCAAACAAATAGGAAATGGCCATTGATTCTTGCAGAATTAACCCTAGGACTATCAGAAATTTTTAAATTCAATTTAAAATAACTAAACAGCCCCTGCATATTCTAGAAATTGATAATATAGTTCTGTAAAATTCAAATTGAACCCTAGGAAGTCTGAAAATATTACAGATTGGCCCAAAACAGATTAAAAGTTGGTTTTAATTATGTAATTATTCAAATTAGGGTTAAATAGTTTCTGAAAGATATTAGAAAACTTATTAAAAATCATGAATATACATTCTGACCAGAATATTAAAACTGAAATTGAAAGTAATTAATTTAAGGACTGAAATTAATTATATAGTGACAATTAATTCTGAAAATTTCAATAAAAATAATATAAATAACAGAAAAATTGTAAGAAATTATTAAACAGCACAATAATATTCTGCTTTTGTGTTTTTATGCATTTTAAGTTTCTGTAGTCCAGAATAATTATTTAAAATAACTGAAAATGTATTTTTAGTTATTAAATAAATACTGAAAAATAGATAAAAATAATATATATTAAATAAAAATTTTGGAAACTGTTCTAAATGCTTAAATAAGTTCTGAAGTGCAGAAAATTAGGAATATGAGTTCTGAAAATTCTTATAGTAATAATTTAAATGATTTCTAGGATTTAATTAATTATAAGAAATTCACAAATATATTAATAAATTCTAAAATTTAGTCAAACCATCCCACAAAATGAAAATGAGTGTTTGAATGTGTCAATACTAAAAACAAAGAATATAGGTAGTTCATTGAAACATATTTTCCTTTTAACTCACATAAAATGACGAGAAATCAATAGTTGCATGTGTGTAACTAAACATAGGTGGTTGAAATGACTTGGTATGATTCTTATGGCATGTTCATTACTGTTTTGTGGGTACAAATGCATGGATAGAACCAACTCAAGAACTATTCCATAACCTTCAAGATCAGGAGTTTGAAGTAGATCCCACTTCACTCAAAGGCAAGTGTTCCTTGATCACTTTGTTCCTATTCTAGGGTGAATAGTTAGATTATTTGCATGATGTCATTAACATGAAACCTAATTTAGGGTGTTTCCCTAGTTTATTTCCTTTATCATTCCTTGTTGAACCATGGAGGGACTTAGTTGATATTTGATGGTTATCATTTTATGTGCTTAGCCATGCATACTTAGAACTTAGAGAATGAATGGAACGTTGATGATACTCGTCTTGTGGTATTATATGAAAGACACGAGAGTGTGTCATGGTAATAGGAATCTAGACAGGCTGGTGGTTTGGTTGGTGCTTCGTGCACAAGACTCGGGAATGAGTTAGTGCCTGTCCTAGATTCTAAGGACCGGTTCATGGAACAGTTAACCCGGCTTTACAGTGCCACCACAAGACTGAGATGGGGCAGCTTGGCCAATTAATTAGGAGTTTGCCGGTATAGTATGAGTGTTTGGATGGTGCGGGGAATGGGAGTCCATTTTTGACTGCCCTGGGAACTGCAAGGCTCAAGAGGGGGCTTCTGTAGGGGAGGGTTACTCCCAGGAACTACAGCGGTGAAACCTCAGTGGGCTTATACTTGCCGGTAGACCCTTTGTAAAGGCCATGTAGTGATCTCCTGATCGCACACCAAAGGAAGTGTGTAATGTGGCTTGCAACCACGGATATCAGGGAGGTTTCTTAGTCCACCTGGCAACAGGGGATGAAATCACTACTTGTGGGTAAAGTGGCACAATCTCTGCAGAGAACCAAACTGTCATGACAGCCGTGCTCACGGTCAAGAGCGGCTTGGACTTGTCCATGATTAGAGAAACAAGGATGTGAGTCAAAAGAGGTTGTTGGGTGGTGTAACCTAACATTAATGACTTAATTATGATGATGGTGGGATTATTACTTAGTAAGATAGGTTGCTAATCAAAGCTAAGGCTTAGGATTAATGCATAGTGCTTAACCATGTTAGCCTCCCTTGCTATTGGCCTTCATAACATTCTTTCCTACACTTGCTGAGTACCTTCGGTACTCAAACTTGCTTTTGTTGGATATCATATGTTGGTTCAGGTGCAAATGAAGACGTAGACTTTGACGAGGAATACTTCGATCCCGAGGAGTTGTTCTAGGTTGGCGTAACCCCCGGGCAACGCCTGTGGAACTGGAGAACCACGTTGTAGTCTTCCGCTGTCGTGTTATAGTGTATTGATACTAATATTTGATATTTTATGTAATATGATGTAACATTCTGATGTACGTTGAACTTGGCTTGTAATATAATGATATTACACTCTTGTCGGCACATGTATGAATCAACTGATCCTGGCATACATGTGAGTATACGCTCGGTGTTCCTTATGGAATATCGGGTGTGACACCAACTTTGCACAAAAATGTATATTTCAACTCCAAACGGGTTTCCAGATCCCCTACACAACTTTAAACTTGAAGTTTTGGATTTAAAAACCTCATATGACATTTACTAAGTGTATATACACATTTTTTCATATTTTCAGATTTATTTTCTATGCCTAAAAGTGAATTTCAGCCTTAAAAACAACAAAATAAACACATACACAGAATATATATTGCTCAAAGTATCTAAACAAAACACTTATAGTCTTCCTAACTGTTTAGGTTATTTTAGATTTATTTTTAACACATATTTCAGAATTGTTTTATGCCTGGTAATGAATTTTCAGCAATAATAAAATTTTGAGTGGCACTTCCAGATTTCATTTACAAATTAAAACTAGTTCTCAAATTATTCCAATGGTTTTCAAAGTACTAGGAAAGTTTAAACTGAAGTTGCACATGTGTTTGTATCCCTACTTGAATTTAAACCATACTCAAATGCTTGAATTTCTAAATCAAATATTCCATAGGGTTCAAATTTAAATCCTATACTGCTGCAGGGTCCAAAATTGCATTTTCTATAAAGCCCAGGGGTCTAACTATGCAAAATAGGAAGTTCTTCCTAATTTTCTAATTATTCAGGGGCTAGATCAGCATTCTATACGTGTTTGCATAGTTTTCCGAAAGTCCAGGGGCTAGATCGGAAGATCCCGGGGCTAGCTCGTGTTTTTCGAGATTCCCAGGGGTAGCGCGTAAGATTTCCGGTGGTTATAACTCGAGATCGATGTGGGATGTCAGATTCTAAATGAAGGGCCGAGATTAGATCGCGAAGGGGTACGCGACTTCTGTTTCCGGTCGTCCGATTTAAAATGGACGGGCCCCAGAGGGCCACGTCGCCCTGGCCGGAATCACCCCGCGCGCGCGGCGGCGCTCGGCGGCGGGGGCGGCGATCTCGCCGGCAACGTTTTGGAGCAACCTCTATTCACGCGTAAACTTGCATTTCTTTTGCATAATTTGGTAGAGGAGGGGTAGGGGGTCTCACCTCGACGGTTTTCTTGATCCCTAAGTGACCGAAAGGTGGTCGGTGACGAGCTCTAACGGTGGTGGCCTTCGGTTCTCGTCGGAACGGTGATTGGGGCGCAACCTCTCGGATTCTCCTTCACCTGCGAGCTCCCCGGTGGCGGTGCAACATGACAAGCTCGTTAGATCAACAAAACCGAGAAGAATCCGAAGGAAAACGGCGGCGGAGGTTTCGGTTCTCACCGGGGACGAAAGTGGGTCGAGCGGGGAGGAAAACGGATGAGGTCTCCACATTTAAATGGACGGGGGGGGGGGGGGGGGGGGGGTTGTGATCGTGCTGAACCGAGCGGGGCCAGAGATCGTGGGCGTGCGTGCGCGAAATTCGGAGGCAGCAGGCGCGAGGGGCTCGGCGCGGGAAAAGAGCGGTGGCTGTTGGAGAAGACGCTTCTGCCAAGTGGGGCCGGCGGGTCAGTGGAAAGAGAGGGGGAAGGGGCGTGGGCCGGCTTGGCTGGTTTGGGTGGGTTTCGGCCTAGTGGCCTGTTTTCTTTTTCTTCCCCTTATCTTTTCTGTTTTTCCTTTAAATTCGAATTCCGGTTTGAATTAAATTTCTTCTTAACATGCATTACGTTTATTTGCTTGGAATTTGAATTTCCAAATTTTTGGGATGTTACAAGAACCTTTTCGCCGATCGCGTCAGCTTCTTCTCTTCTTCTTTTTCCACGCACATTCTATGATGCAGCGTTTCAGAAAAAAAGTAGTGTTCTCTGATCGGCTGAAACAGTAGGATGTGTTTCGGATGTTCGGTGACACCGTGCTCTACGATGGGTGCAGATATTTGATATGTTTGATCTCAAGCGCAACTGGATGGTTGACTTCGGGGAGTTCGTTCGCTCCCTCAACGTCTTCCATCCTGACACGCCAGTGACGGACAAGATCGCCTGTAAGAAACCCTAATTCCTATCACACCTCCCGTCTCTCTCAGGATATATGTAGCATATTGTTTCAGACCGCGCTCATCTTGAATTTCTGTCATGATGATTAAAAATGGAACTTTAAAAAAATGGATTTGGAAAATCATCAGAGTGCTGCTTCTCTGTTTCACATCTCAACACGATCCTTCTTGCAGTTGCGTTCAGGCTGTATGATCTGAGAGGAACTGGCTGCATAGAACGTGAAGAGGTGGGTACCTGTTAATCTTTGAATAGATGATGATCCTTTTTATCATATTTATTTCCTTCTAGTGGGCACATGCATGCTGCAATTTGTCACCTACCCTAGCCTTACTAAACTAGAAAAAAAACGTATACCCACTTCCCAAGGCTTAATTTATGGACTCATCTTACTAGACTCTGATTATTAATCATTTTGAGTTTATTAACATGAAAACGTTAAAATACAATCTTAATGACCGAGACGTCTTTCTGACATTCATGCAGTTGAAGGAAATGGTGCTCGCCCTTCTCCATGAATCAGATTTACTCCTTTCTGACGAGGCGGTCGAACAAATTGTGGACCAGGTACAGCGCGTAAAGATGAACTGTTATGTTCAGCTCAACCTCTACAGCTTGATTGGTACACCTGTCTACCACTAAACTACTAGAGTCAATGTGACACATCTATTGGACTGTTGCAGTAGTACATTACCTTCCCACATTAATTTTGTCTTGCACATCAAAGCACCTAGTACTTTGACCCCCAATTCCTCCGTCAAATTTGCCAATGGTTTCACTTTAAACTCCTGATATCTAACACAAGTTTTGCCCAGACGTTCAAGCAAGCGGACATCAACGGTGACGGTAAGATAGACCATGACGAGTGGGAGGCTTTAGCTAGCAAAAAACCGGCTTTACTGAAGAACATGACGCTTCCGTACCTAAAGTAAGTCTGTCTGTCTAGTAGGCTTGACGCTTGCCTGAAATTAAACATGCTGACACTTCCAATTACGTGCACATGACTTCGTCATCGATCTCGAGTGGTAACCTCTGCTGTGCTCAATGCAGGGACATAACCATGGCGTTTCCCAGCTTTGTTCTGATCTCCGGAGCAAACGATGACGAGCTGTAGCACCCTTGCATGGCTCCCCTGCTCTTTTTCAGTATTGCTGACGACGGGCACGGCCAAGGATACGGCTAGCACCCAGGCTGAGTGACCATCACAAGCATCTTGGGGAGCTCAAGTCCCAGTCCCAGGCGTACAGCAGCAGCGGTAAACTCCTGAAGGTGAAGCAGGCACAGGAGTCTGGGATTCGAAGGTGACATTAGGTGTCATGTCACATGTGTGGTGATGAAGAGCCTTGGCATCCAAGGACAGCTGCAAATTAGTGCCAAAAAAGATCATAAGGCCGATGTAAACAGGCGGTTGGCTTAGGTGCTAGCTCTGCCTCTTTTTGTTTTTGGTTTGGCCCTTGAAGGCGTTAAACTGGGCATGTAATGTGACAGCTTAGATCAACAAATGTTCGTGATGACTTTCTGTAAAACGACCCTGTAGCCACTGAACGATCATTTCTCTTGACAGTGCGATACAATTTGTCAACTCACATCTACCATGGCGGTCAGGATAGCATCATAAACTAAAACGGAAAACATTTTGAATATATTCAGAAATATCTTACCTATCATTTTAGTTACCTAACATCTTCATCGCCTGTCAGCACCTATGTGTATGGGGAACGACTAGAATGCAAACAGTCATTTGGTGCAATCGTGCAAGAATCCCTTTTAAACCACACGATCTACATCCCGCGGTGAGTGTATTTTTACACTTAAATCCTCCCACCTGGCAATATAAGTTGAAAGAATTGAAGTGTGCAGATGGGAGGGTTTAAGTGTAAAAATACACTCACCGCAGGATGTAGATCGTGTGGTTTAGAAGGGATTTTTACACGATTGCATCAGATGACTGTTTGCATTCTAGATGTTCCCATGTGTATGTCCAGTTTACACGGAGTCATGACAAGATGAACTTGCATGTAATCTGGGCTATTCAAATCTCTAACAAATCTCTCTACCTAAACTCTGTGGTTCTTGAAATATCTTTTCACTGTGCAGCCACTTATAGGTTCTTTGTCAACAACTTCATATGTTGAGCAACTGCAACGGTGATTCAGGATGATCCTACTTTCTCGATTGCACCATATCCTGCAAATTCAAAGGATGGCACACATTTGGGTGTGCTGAACGGACCATACATTATCTGCCACTGCCAGGATCTATGATTGACAACATCTGCCGGGTGGAATTCATCCCACTAGAAATGGCTTGATGCATTGCTGCATGCCATCTGTGGAAGAACACACATGATCAGGCATCCGCTATGGCACGAGCGAAACCTGAATCAACACCACTGATTCAAGGGTAACAATGAAGCGAACAAACAACGAATGATCAATAGAATTTCGGTGGTCTGCACTCTGCAGCACCACGGAATGCAGTTCCTCAGAATAGATTTTGCAACAAAAACCAATTACATCCAGCAAAACCACCACTGAGGTGTGGATTGGTTGCGACAACCATGAATTTCGATTTTATTAGTCTTACAATCCATGTGTCATAAAGGTTGCCATTTTTCATTGGTGATTTTTTTTATGTCGAGACATTTTTTCGTTATCCTTGGTTATAATAAAATCAACTATAATAGCAACTAAACCCCAGCAGAACATAGTCTTTGCTAGAGAAAGAATTGTTGAGGGGTCTTTTGAGTTTCACTTTCACTCATGGGATGTAGATGTTCATGGTGATAGATGTTCCATCCCATACCATGTTAAAATCAGTCTTGAAGGCATTCCGCAACATGCTTGGTTTGAGGATATTGCAGCCAAAATCCTAAGTGACCATGTAGCCTCTGCAACTAGGCAGAAGGAGGACCTTCGAGCTTTTGTATGCTGGACTTTCTGTCAGGACCCGAATCGGATACCTCAGGTTGTGTACTTGACACTCACGAAGGGGGCTGGCCAGTCTGGAAATGACCCCCAAATTCACCTAAACAGACCAAGAAATCTTCAGAGTGGGCACGTTTATATAGAATCTTTGTTCACATTGATTATGTAGAAGACTTTGTTCACATTGATTATGTAGAAGACTTTGTTCACATTGATTATGTAGAAGACTTGCTTTTTAACCACTATCCCCCAGAGGAGCTCGCTGCAGAGGGGAAGATACAGATAAGAGAATTCTGATGACACTTCGGACACATGGATGGGGACTTGGACGACGAGGAACTGCAGCCTCTAATACAGGCTTGTCGTCCTGCACTAAACCCCCGCAGAACCTACAGAGATGATGACGAGGGGGATGAACCTGAGCACAGGGCAAGAACTCGGCCGTTCATGTCGAGGATGGCACGATGGTTTGATAACAGGGGTCAGGGCAGAGGCCGCACTCCAGAACGCACCCGCAGGGGAGACTGGCACAGAGGTGAATCATCTCGAAAACGGCAGCTCGCCTCCCCAACCTCGCAGGGGCGAATCTTTGAGGAGAAAAGAGCACTGAGACAGCTTTGGAAGGCCAAGCACAAGGAAGCAGACTCCTTAAGCCTGACATAATTGACCCCCCCCCCCCCCCCCCCAAAAAAATTCACGTTTCATGTTGGCCACATCATCAAGTTATGGTTGCTATCCTGTGATTGAAGGTAATAAAGTACACTTGACTCTCTTCTCTGATGTCATTCATATATTGCCCCAAGAGGAAATATGGATCAATACAGATATATCACCTATGTCCTCTGTCACTTACTATGAACTGGATTCCCAAGCTAGGGTGAACGGAGACAACACAAACTCTGAAGTCATTGTGTTAGACTATGTAATTATGTGGGTAACCCAGAGGCAGTTGGTTAGGGATAATTTAGTCTTTTCTTCTCACCTAATCCCTCTATATAATGGACCCTGTATCCTCTTGATCATTATCATCTAATACAGTCCTCAATTATCCCTCTAATATATTATCATTAGCTAGGATTAATTAGGATTGGGGCTTAACCCTAACTCTAATAGCCCAGCCACCGCCACCCTGGGCTACCACCGCCGCCACACCCGCTGGCGCGCCGCCCGCCGGCGCTGCCGCCGCCCACCGGAGCCACCGCTGCCATCCCTGCTGGCGCATCGTCCCACCCCGCCGCCACTGGATCTGCAGCCCCCGCCGGCACGCCACTGGATCCCGCTTACAACTATTCCTCCGATGGCAGCGGCTAATATGCCACAGGAAGCCCCTGGACTTATTGCAGAGAAGATAGCCCCTCCCTCACCTATCACCATTGCTAATGACAACCTGCCACAGAACCTGCAAGAACTTGAGACCGTCCAAACCACAGAGACCCACCTGACTGAAAGTCCAGAGGAGACGAGGGTCACCGGAGAACAAAGGATACCAGCTATACCACAGGGAACAATGGGGCAGCGAGCTATAGAACGAGACAATTGCTATTTTAGCTCCCTAATAGAGTGGCTTCAACGAAATAGCATTAACATCGTGGTTGATAAAACAACACTTTTAACATTGACACACCGTTAAAATAGAATTATAGTTTAATTAACACCTTAAAACAAGTTTCATTTTCTTTTCTTATTTTTAGAGCACCTAAAATGACCATACTACCCCTAATTTCTCTCCTGATCATTGACATGCTTTGCCACCTTCCAGCCGCAGAGTAAACATTGGAGAGAAGAATGTACGATGATTTGACCTTTGAATCCAGCATATGAATGTGATTTTTGACACTCTTAGCCAGCTCTCTGTTCCAGTGAATCTGACAGCCTCCTATCAACACCTTCCAGAATCCAATGCCCGGCTCAAAGGGCGAGCGGTGGGGCCGCAACGGCCCTAGATGTAACACCCCACGTGAGAAAAAGAAAAAAACTACCCCTCACACTCACGCTCCTGGCAACTGCCATCGGGCCAAATCCCTGCCAAATGCCACTTTCTCCTATTTAAACATTGGTACTCTTCTTTCTTTCCCATTTCTCTTCCCCAACCACCGCTCACCACCATTCTAACAAAAAAATTCTGCCCCTCCTTTGTTGTCCAACACCCCCTCTGCCTGTACTTGATCGCAGGGAGGCTAGACATCAAGAAATCTCCGAGAAATCTGCGATCCAATCGTCTCCCATACGAAGATTGACAATCATTGCCTCCCCTCGCCATCGCCAACACATTTTCCAGGCTATTCCGATCAAATAAACCATGCTAAGTGAGTTTCTCGTGTTTTTTCTCCTCTAAATTTGGTAGAAAAGTTGAGAATTAGTGAGTTTTTTTGTGTACTCGGGTTTCTTCGGCAAGAAAGTCGTCGTCACCACCGAGCGACACCACGCGTGTTTGTCGGTCACGGTCGGGACGATGCGTCACTCTCGGAATCGTTGGATTAAGAATCAGCCCCAAAACCAGTTGTTGATCTTCAACAACAAATTTTGACATTTCTGAGCAGCAAGAAAAAGACAAGTGTTCCTTGACCACTTTGCTCCTATTCTAGGATGATTAGTTAGAATGATTGCATGTTGTCTTCAATATGAAACCCAGTTAAGCATGTTTCACTAGTTTGTATTCCTTATCATTCCTTGCAAAGCCATGGAGGGATTTAGTTAGGAATTGTTGGTTATCATTTTATGTGCTTAGCCATGCTTAAAACATAGAGAATGAATGAAACATAGTTGTTGCTAGTCTTGTGGATTATATGAAAGACACATGAGTGTGTCATAGTGATAAGAATCTAGACAGACTGGATTATTTTTGATGGTGCTTCGTGCACGAGAATCAGGATAGTGATAGTGCATGTCTTAGATTTTAAGGACCGGTTCATGGAACAGTTAACCCGGCTTTACAGTGCCACCACAAGACTGAGATGGGGCAGCTTGGCTAATTAAATAGGAGTTTGGCGGTATAGTATGAGTGTTTGGATGGTGCGGGGAATATGAGTCCATTTTTGACTACCCTGGAAACTGCAAGGCTCAAGAGGGGGCTTCAGGGGAGGGTGTACTCCCAGGAACTGCAGCGGTGAAACCTCAGTGGGCTTGTACTTGCCGATAGTGAAAGTGTATCTAGGCATCCCTTGTGGGTTTTGGTTGATTTATGACAAACAGATGAGTCCCTAACAAAATCGTTGAGATGAGTGTAGGTTTTTAAATAAATTAGGAAGAAAGCGCAAAAAAAAAAGAGGATGAGGATCTAAAATGATAAGAGCTCAGGAGCTGAAAAGATTAGATTACTTAGTATGGAGTGTGTTGGAGAAACACACCCAAGAGCTCAAGTGAAAGAAATCACACTAACTGCACAAAAATCAGCATGTGCGGACTAGTCCGATATCAACAGGACTAGTCCGATTTCTCTCTGACTAGAAAACGGACAAGTCCTCCAAGTGCGGACTTGTCCTCAGTCCTCACTTTCTACACACAGCGGACTAGTCCAATATGGACCGGACTAGTCCGATATGTCTCTGACTAGAGAACGGACAAGTCCGCCAAGTCCGGACTTGTCCATAATCTACAAAGTTCTCACCACAGCGGACTAGTCCGATATGGACCGGACTAGTCCGATTTGTCTCTGAGTAGACAACGGACTAGTCCGCATCTTACGGACTAGTCCGGTATCTCACAACAGTTAGGGTTTTTCACACGCCGCACATCGGACTAGTCCGGAGTCCACCACGGACTAGTCCGGACATCGCAAACCCTAACGGTAACCTTTGGAAACCCTAGTATAAATAGAGGTGTATGGCCATACTACAACTTCTCTCGACCCCCTGTGCCGTCACACCTTCCAAGAGCCCAAAATTCACATCTCTCCACACATTCTAACCCTAAAAGAATCAAATATTTGAGGATTAGGAATTGATCAAATGAGAGACTTGTTCTACACATCTCAAGCTCTTGGGTTTGATCTCTCACACACTCTTGTTCATTTATTGTACATCTTTTGAGTGTGCTTGATGGTATTCATTCATTGTAATTTTTGGGGAGCCCTCAACTTGTGAGAAGGCCCCTTGAACGATTTATTTGCCTTTTGTGATTAGTGGAAGAGAATCGGCATATGTGGCGATTCGACGTGGGTAGGGTTGGTGAAGACCCGGTCCTTCATGGACTCCTCAATGGGGACGTAGATTTCCTTCGTGGAATCGAACCTCGGGATAAAATCTTGTCTCTTGCTCTTGTGTTTTATTGTTCATCATATTCTAGGGTTTACGTAATCTTGTGTAATTCACGTTGAAACATTGAAACTAAAGTTGATCTCTGTCATTCATTGTTTCACTGTTGTAATACATCTAAGTTCCCAATTAATTTCCGTCGTATAGGGTACTAGAAGTGAAAATATTGATCAACCTTGATCTTTCTAGTTCACGCATACCGGACTAGTCCGCACAATACCGGACTAGTCCGATTTCCCTGTATTTGATAAATCTATTAAGTGTTTCGGGGATTAACAAAGAATCGAAAAGCCTATTCACCCCCCCTCTAGGCTACATTCAATTGGTATCAGAGCCAAACTCTTCAAAAGAGACTCACCGCTCTAAGAGACGATGTCGGACATCAAGGATGTACACAAGAAGATCGACGATAAAAAGGGTGATGATGAAAGGACTCAAAAGCTAAAGAAGCTACTCGATGCCATTCAAGACAGTGAGGACGTTGATGAGGAGATGCTCCAACTCAAGGCTCTTCTACGGAAGAAGGCACTCTCCCTAAAAGGGAAGAAGCAGATCGATGATGAAAAGAAGAAGAAAGGGGGTAGTCACACAGACTACTCCCGATATCCTTTTGACTATGAACGTTTGAATTCTAACAATAGTCATTACTTATCAATTCCTCTAGGGAAAGCACCTTACTTTTATGGCAATGACTATTCAATGTGGAGGCAAAATATGAAAATGCACCTTATATCTCTTAACCCAAGTTTGTGGCATATAGTGTGTACAGGGATAGATATCCCGGATGATGATGAAGAGCTGACTCCAAGCCAAGAACAAGCCGTTCATCGGAATGCTCAAGTTGTAGCTGTGATCACGTCATCACTGAGCCGAGACGAGTTCACCAAGGTGGATGGACTCGAAATTGCCAAGGAGATATGGGACACACTACAAACCACACATGAAGGTGACTGTCATGTACGCGAAGCCAAAATAGAAATGACTGAAGGTGAATTGGGAAGATTCACGATAGAAGAAGATGAATCACCACAAGATATGTACAATCGACTAAAGAATTTTATCAACAATGTCCGAGCTTATGACAGCAAAAAGTGAAATGATCATGAGGTCGTGAAGTTGATTCTCAGAGCATTCATGCCTCGTAACGTGACTCTTTGCTTTATGATTAGAGAAAGCGCCGGGTATCGGAAAATGACCCCAGATGAACTTCTTGGCAAGATCATCAACATTGAAATGATGGAGAAGCAAGCCAAGCATGTCAAGGAATTTGCCGATCTCACCTCGGCAAAGAAGAAAGGAGTTGCTTTGAAGTGAACTTGTAAACCCGTATCAAAAGAAGCTCGAGAAGCTCATGGAGAAGACGACAGTGATGATGAAAGTAGTGATATCGATGAAGAAGACATGATCTTGTTCATGAAGAAATTCAAGAAAATGATGAGAAGAAGAAAGGGTAGCAACTCAAGTGAAGGAAGACAAAGGGACAAACAAAGACCCAAGATGAGACGGGCATGCTACAACTGCGGAAAATATGATCACTTCATAGTAGATTGTCCATATGAAAAAAATAAGAGGAAGACTAAAGGCAACAAGCCTCAACCAAAGAAAATGTTCAAGAAGAAGAAGCAATATGGCCAAGCGCATCTAGGGAAGGAATGGGACTCCAATGATGAATCCTCAATCGAAGAAGAAGAGGAGATGGCCACCATAGCCATAAAGAAGACTACCAAGAAATCTACTCTCTTCCCAACCATGGGCGCATGGAAGGACACCGACAACACTTGTCTAATGACAAAGGAAGGTAAAATAAAGGTAACAACTAAATCTTCTTTCTCACATTCTTTTACTAGTGATAGTGATAATTCTAGTGAGGATGATAGCAGTGATAAAAATGAATATATGCTCAGGGGTTTAGACAAAAAGACAGCTGCTAAGATGAAATTTCTATTTGATAAGCTTGTTGATATGGAGAAGTTAGTCAATCGTCAAGAAAATATGATCATCTCACAAAAGGAGGAATATCTTGAGATTGAAAAGCTTCTTGAACTTGAAAAGGAGCGAAGTAATTCACTAGAACTTGAGTTAGCTTCAAGCAAGGAAGCTTGCTTGAAGTTAAAAGACTCAAACGCCACCATGAAGGATGAACTTGCTAACTTAACCAAAGTTAACAAGATCCTTGAGGTACAAATTGAGTCACTCAAGCAATGTGGTTCTTCATCCACTTCAAGCTCACCTTCTCAACATATAAAATCTGAAACTAGTATTACTTGTGCTTGTGCCAAAAGTGACCCTAACTTGAAGAAAAAGCCAAACTCGACAAAGGACAAGCAATCTTCTTAAAGTGGCATATTTGACAAGGAGAATATCAAGTATGCACGCAGTGCATACTCGGTCACAAGACCTCCTAATATCAAATATGGCATTGGATATTCTTATGGTGAAAAGCAAAACGTTAGAAGCCACAAGAATAACAAGGGTTACATTGCCTTTGTCAAGAGAAACTCTTCTCAAGTTAGAAAACTTAATAATGTTGATAAATTTAACACTGTGAACACATATGAACAACAACTTTCATTTAGAACTTTTGATGCTTCATATGTACTTATGAAAAGTAGTCTTGGAAGAGTTTATGCTAAATATGTTGGGACACACCATGCGAACACCAAGTCTCATGTGTGGGTGCCCAAATTACTTGTGACTAACCTCAAAGGACCCAAGCAAGCTTGGGTACCTAAGACCAAGGCATAATTTGTCTTTTGAAGACTTATTCATCCGGTGGAGCAAAATGGGTGCTAGATAGTGGGTGCACCAATCACATGACCGGAGAAAGAAGAATGTTCGTGGAATATGAAGAAAATGAACATCCAAGCGAAGGCATTTACTTTGGTGATAATAGTCAAGGAAGAGTGCTTGGTACCGGCCTTGTAGAGCGTGCCAAGCAGGGAAGCAATTAGGAGCACCCCATCCCGCGATGAATGTCATGACTACAACAAGACCGATTGTGCTCCTCCATATGGATCTATTCGATCCAATTGCTTACATAAGCATCGGCGGTAATAAATATGGTCTAGTCATTGTTGATGATTTTTCACGCTTCACATGGGTTTTTTTTTGCATGATAAGATAGAAACTCAAGGAACCCTCAAGAAGTTCATCAAGCGTGCCCAAAATGAATTCTCATTGAAGATAAATAACATACGAAGTGACAATGGGACAGAATTCAAGAACACCCATGTCGGTAGCCTCAATACCGGGTACCCCCGCGCACAGGAGAAAACCGCCTAAGGACCTCGCCCCCTCCGCAGGGGTGAGCTCCGAAGGCGCCACGTGTCCAGCAGGGTCGGGGCTGTCCTCTCCTTAGTGGAGAGCTCCAGGCCTGCCATGTGGCCAGAAGAGCCGGAGCTCGCCCCCTCCGCGTGGGTGAGCTCCGAAGGCGCCACGTGTCCGGCACTGCCAGGGATCTCCTCTCCTCAGAGGAGAGCTCCGGGCCTGCCACGTGGCTAGAAGACCCGGACCTCGCCCCTCCGCGGGGGTGAGCTCCAAAGGCGCCACGTGTCCTGCAGGGCCGGGCCTCCCCTCTCCTCAGAGGAGAGCTCCGGGCCTGCCACGTGGCTAGGAGAGCCGGACCTCGCCCCCTATGCGGGGGTGAGCTCCGAAGGCGCCATGTATCCAGCAGGGTCGGGCCTCCCCTCTCCTCAGAGGGGAGCTCCGGGCCTGCCACGTGGCCAGGAGAGCTGGACCTCACCCCCCGTAGGGGTGAGCTCCGAAGGTGCCACGTGTCTAGCAGGGCCGGGCCTCCCCTCTCCTCAAAGGGGAGCTCAGGGCCTGCCACGTGGCCAGGAGAGTCGGACCTCACCCCCCGCAAGGGTGAGCTCCGAAGGTGCCACGTGTCCAGCAGGGACGGGCCTCCCCTCTCCTCAGAGGGGAGCTCCGGGCCTGCCATTTGGCCAGGAGAGCCGGACCTCACCCCCCGCAGGGGTGAGCTCCGAAGGTGCCACGTATCCAGCAGGGCCGGGCCTCCCCTCTCCTCGGAGGGGAGCTCCAGGCCTGCCATGTGGCCAGAAGAGCCCTCACCCCCTCCGCAGGGGTGAGCTCAGAAGGCGCCACTTGTCCAGCAGGGCCGAGCCTCCCCTCTCCTCAGAGGGGAGCTCCGGGCCTGCCACGTGGCCAGAAGAGCCGGACCTCACCCCCTCCGGAGGGGTGAGCTCCGAAGGCGCCAGGTGTCCAGCGGGGCCAGGCCTCCCCTCTCCTCCGAGGCGAGCCCCGGGCCTACCACGTGGCCAGCAGTGCCGTGCTGCCCACCCCGGCTCGGTAGGAAGCAGGAGTAAAGGCACACCAGGCCTTGTACGATCAAGACATTCAAGACCCGCACCTTCCCAAGATGCGGAGGCGCGGCGCACGCCTGTCAGGAGGCACTGTGACCAGTCACAGTCAAGACTGGCGCACCATGTCAGGAGGTGTGGACCAATAAATACAGCGACAAGACATGCCCTGCCGTCCCTTGCTATCATCAACCACTACGCCTAGCTTGCGGCATGGGCATGACGGCAAGACGACGACCAAGGAGCCATCGCGATAAGGCAGCTACCAGCATTCACGGCAAGATATGGTAATTGGCAGGAAATCACCCCGGGGCCACCTGTCGGGCTCCGGGGCCCACCTTGTAAGCCGCTCGAGCCTTGAAGTATAAAAGGCTTGGGTAGGCAACGTTGCAAGGGGTTCGCTACCTTGCGAGTTCGCCATTCGGGTAACTCAACTAAGATCATCACCAAGCTTAGAACTCCGTTTCTAAGCTCCGAGCAACACAACTCCCGTGGACGTAGGGTATTACGCTCCGGCGGCCCGAACCACGTAAAAACCCTCGTGTCAATCCTCTCACAGCTTACGTGACCTCCCGAGAGAACTAGCCCCTCCGAAAAAGAACCTCCGCGGGCTGCTCCTGAAGCAGGCCCGGGGGAAGTGTCGACGGCACACTTCAACATTTGGCGAGCCAGGTAGGGGGCTTTTCTTTCTCGAGACGGGTCTGCGCCAACAAAGATGACCAAGCTTCCGCCAGCGACAAGCTCTTCAAGCCCTCGTTCCTGGCGAACGACGACCAGTGAGCGTCGGACTCCAACAACGTGGCCTCAAGATTCGCTGCGGCGCATAGTGCAACTCAAGCAAGTGCACTAGCTGCCGCACGAGCGCTCCTGCACAATCCGCCTGCTGTGGATGCTCCCTAGGGGGCACCCAGTAGTGGATCCGTGACGTCGACCACCTCGTCGCTGCTGCCTTCAACCCTACGCTGCGACGGAGACGACACCGCAGTCAACCAGATGTGTCGTTGTCACGCACACCAACGATTGATATGCAGACGACAGACTCCCACTCTACCAGGCTCCCAATGGCGGACCTGAGGATAGAGCTGGAGCGACATTGCTTGGGGGAAGATGCTCGCGTGACCATCGAGCGGCAGCGGAAAAGGCGTCGCAACCACGAGGCCGACTACAGCATGTCGACTGCCTCAACTTAACCTGGGCCTCAGACGTTCGCCATGCGACCTCTGCCCCATACGTACACCACGTAGCATATGTAGCAGCCATATGCCCTGCAGTCGATGCCCCCGGTATATGGTGCACCATTGCCCGTGCCGGAGTACATCGTGCCAGCAGCGGACCAAGGGCTCGCGGCACCAGGATCTGCAGCAGCAGGGACGGGGTGTGCGGCCCTGGCGCCACACCTCCGCTTCGCAGTGTGGCCACGCAAGTTCTAGCCACACTTGTCGGAGAAGTACGACGGAAGCGTCAACCCTGCAGAGTTCCTGCAGATCTACTCTACTGCCGTCCTCGCGGCAGGCGGAGATGAGGCCACCATGGCCAACTACTTCCCCGTCGCTTTGACCGGCCCAGCATGGTCATGGCTCATGAACCTGCCCCAAGGTTCCATAACTTCCTGGGGAGAGCTATGCCGACAGTTCACGGCGAACTTCAGCAGCTCCTACACACGCCCCGACACGGAGCTGGACCTCCACGCCGTGCGACAGCAACCGTGGGAATCACTACGCTCCTTCATCCAGCGATTCTTCCAAGTACGGAACACCATCCCTCACATCCAGAACGCATCAGTCGTGGTCGCATTTCATCAGGGTGTAAGGGACAAGAAGATGCTCGAGAAGTTGGCCACCAGGGAGGTGCGAGACATCTTGAAGCTCTTTAGCCTGGCGTACAAGTGCGCCAGAGCAGCAGAAGAGCGTAAATGGCACTCTCGGCTAGCCTCTGAAGCAGGAGGGCAGCCCGGAGCTCCCATTGCTGCAGCTGCAACACCCGGCGGAGCTCGGGGACCACGCCCCGACAAGAGACCATGGCAGTCTCCCGAGTCATGCAGTCCAGAGACAAGCACTGGCTGACTTCGTGGCCGAGTGGACGCCATCACCAAGCAACCCAGGGGGCCCTGAAGGTGGAGAACCGGAGCCCCGGTCACCGGTCTGCACCGAGCCTCACTGGACGATCTACTTCGACGGGCCCTCTCCTCAAAGGCGAGCCCTAGAGCCGTCGAGGGATATCAGCTCCTCTACGTCGGGGGCCAGCCGAACATCCCCGAGCCGGGCCATGGGAATCACCCTTCTTCATGGTATGCGGGGCCAAAGCCATGCTTCCCCCCGAGATCACCATGGGGGTGCCCCCGTGTCCGAGCGTACGACGAAGCCACGCAGGACCAGCTCCTGCGTGAGGACATCTACCTCGTCGACGAGGCAAGATAGCAAGCAATGCTCCGAAGCGCACGGTACCGGCAGGTGCTCCGGCGCTACCACGAGAGGCCCGTGCATGGGAGCTCAAGGCAGGCGCTACCTCCGTAAGTTCTACTCCTAGAGCAGTGCTAGGAAAGGTTTATTCTTTCTGTAACAGGTCCCATAGAGTCCAGGAGTAGCGCTCGGAGTAACTAAGCCCTAGGGGGTGGTCCAGGACTGCGTCCGGCTTAGCTTGGTCCTGTACCCTAAGCGTGTAGGCCCTGCCCCCCTTCACAATTGGGCGGGTCGTTGCCTCCATGTATGGCCTGTCTTCCTCCTATGGACTTACATGAATGAAAAGAACCCTGTCCTACAACGCCTACCTATGTGTTCATTTAAATTACGCATTAATTTTTTTGATCACCTCCCCGTGCTCTAGACAGTGTACGCCCATCGTACACTCGGCTCTCCTTTCCCACTCTCATGCCTAGTCAGCATTTGCCATCCTGCCGAAGGCGGTCGTGCTTGAGGTACCTGCCAAAGGCCCGGGGGCCTCTCGGACCTCCCCCTGTTAGGGTCCTGTGACGCCAGTTGGTCTCCTCTAGGAAAGTCCTACGCCAAAGTGGGAGATCAAGGGTGTGCAGCCTGCTTTGCCTGGTCCTGTACCCAAAGCGTGCGCATTCTGCCCCTGGGAGGTCCAGGGTATGCAGCCTTCTTTGCGTGTTCCTGTACCCAAAGCGCGTGCACTCTGCCTCCCCAGCGCTACGGTCTAGTACTAGAGTCCGGACGGTTACACCCTAACTAAGGAGGGAGCTGGACCTCCAGTACCGAGTGCACTAAATTACCTAAGCCCGTATACCGGCCCAGGACAGTAAGCCAAATAGGACTAAGAGACATGGAAGGAAAGACCTCTGGGCAGGATTACCGTTTCCTACTCAGTGCCAGACCTCATCCCCTCAGCTAGGTTGACCTCTGAAGCCGAAGCTCTCCCTCTCCTCAGAGGCGAGCTTCGATGCCGGACCTCACCCCCTCCGCAGGAGTGAGCTCCGAAGCCGGTCGTCACCCCCTCCGCAGGGGTAAGCACCAAATCTGGACCTCTCCTTCTCCTCAGAGGCGAGCTCCAATACCTGACCTCACCCCCTCCGTAGGAGTGAGCTCCGAAGCCGGTCGTCACCACCTCCGCAGGGGTGAGCACCGAAGCCGGACCTCTCCCTCTCCTCAGAGGCGAGCTCCGATGCCGGACCACACCCTCCTCCGTAGGGGTGAGCTCAGAAGCCGGTCATCACCCCCTCCACAGGGGTGAGCACCGAAGCTGGACCTTGCGCCCTACACTGGGCTGAGGTCCGAAGCTGGGCAACACCTCCTCCGCAGGGGTGAGCTCCGAAGCTGGTCGTCACCCCCTCCGCAGGGGTGAGCACTAAGCCAGACCTTGCGCCCTACACTGGGCTGAGGTCCGAAGCCGGACAACACCCCCTCTGCAGGGGTGAGCTCCGAAGCCGGTCATCACCCCCTCCGCAGGGGTGAGCACTAAAGCCGGACCTTGCGCCCTACACTAGGATGAGGTCCGAAGCCGGACAACACCTCCTCCGCAGGGGTGAGCTCCGAAGGCGGTCGTCACCCCCTCCGCAGGGGTGAGCACCGAAGCCGGACCTTGCGCTCTCCACTGGGCCGAGGTCCGAATCTGGACAACACCCTCTCCGCAGGGGTGAGCTCCGAAGCCGATCATCACCCACTCCGTAGGGGTGAGAACCGAAGCCAGACCTTGCGCCCTCCACTGGGCTGAGGTCCGAAGCCGGACAACACCCCCTCCGCAGGGGTGAGCTCCGAAGCCGGTCATCACCCCCTCCGCAGGGGTGAGCAACGAAGCCGAACCTTGCGCCCTCCACTGGGCTGAGGTCCGAAGCCGGACAGCACCCCCTCCGCAGGGGTGAGCTCCGAAGCTGGTCATCACCCCCTCCGCAGGGGGAGCACCGAAGCCGAACCTTGCGCCGTCCACTGGGCTGAGGTCCAAAGCTGGACAGCACACCCTCCGCAGGGGTGAGCTCCGAAGCTGGTCATCACCCCCTCCGCAGGGGTGAGCACCGAAGCCAGACCTTGCGCCCTCCACTGGGTTGTGGTCCGAAGCCGGACAGCACCCCCTCTGCAGGGGTGAGCTCCGAAGCCGGTTATCACCCCCTCCGCAGGGGTGAGCACCGAAGCCGGACCTTGCGCCCTCCACTGGGCTGAGGTCCGAAGCCGGACAGCACCCCCTCCGCAGGGGTGAGCTCCGAAGCTGGTCATCACCCCCTCCGCAGGGGTGGGCACCAAAGACGGACCTTGCACCCTCCACTGGGATGAGGTCCAAAGCCGGACAACAGCCCCTCCGCAGGGGTGAGCTCCGAAGCCGGTCATCACCCCCTCCGCTGGGGTGAGCACTGAAGCCGGACCTTGCGCCCTCCACTGGGCTGAGGTCCGAAGCCGAACAACACCCCCTCCGTAGGGGTGAGCTCCGAAGCCGGTCATCACCCCCTCCACAGGGGTGAGCACCGAAGCCAAACCTTGCGCCCTCCACTGGGCTGAGGTCCGAAGCCGTACAGCACCCCCTCCGCAGGGGTGAGCTCCGAAGCCGGTCATCACCCCCTACGCAGGGGTGAGCACCGAAGCCGGACCTTGCGCCCTCCACTGGGCTGAGGTCCGAAGCCGGACTGCACCCCCTCCGCAGGGGTGAGCTCCGAAGCTGGTCATCACCCCCTCCGCAGGGGTGAGGACCGAAGCCAGACCTTGCGCCCTCCACTGGGCTGAGGTCCGAAGCCGGATAGCACCCTCTCCGCAGGGGTGAGCTCCAAAACTGGTCATCACCCCCTCCGCAGGGGTGAGCACCGAAGCCGGACCTTGCGCCCTCCACTAGGCTGAGGTCCGAAGCCGGACAGCATCCCCTCCGCAGGGGTGAGCTCCGAAGTCGGTCATCACCCCCTCCGCAGGGGTGAGCACCGAAGCCGGACCTTGCGCCCTCCACTGGGCTGAGGTCCAAAGCCGTACAGCACCCCCTCCGTAGGGGTGAGATTCAAAGCTGGTCATCACCCCCTCCGTAGGGGTGAGCACCGAAGCCGGACCTTGCGCCCTCCAGTGGGCTGAGCTTCGATGCCGGACCTCCCCCTTCCGCAGGGCTGAGCTCCGAAGCCGGACCTCACCCCCTCCTCAGGGCTGAGCTTCAATGCTGGACCTCTCCCTTCCGCAGGGCTGAGCTCCGAAGCCGGACCTCACCCCCTCCGCAGGGCAGAGCTCCGAAGAGGGCAAGTCCCTAGAAGCACAGGGAACAATCAAGACAAGAAAGTGTGCGTGGTAGACAAAGGAAAGGCCCCACCTTGGGATCGTTATCTCCCCCGAGATGGGCCCGAGGGCCACTGTCGGTACCCTCAATACCAGGTACCCCCACGCACAGGAGAAAACCGCCTCAGGACCTCGCCCCCTCCGCAGGGGTGAGCTCCGAATGCGCCATGTGTCTAGTAGGGCTGGGGCTCCCCTCTCCTCAGAGGAGAGCTCCGGGCCTGCAACATGGCCAGAAGACCCGGAGTTCGCCCCTCCGCGGGGTGAGCTCCGAAGGCTCCACGTGTCTAGCAGGGTCGGGGCTCCCCTCTCCTCAGAGGAGAGCTCCGGGCCTGCCACATGGCCAGAAGAGGCGGACCTCACCCCCTCCGCGGGGGTGAGCTCCGAAGGCGCCATGTGTCCAGCAGAGCCGGGCCTCCCCTCTCCTCAGAGGAGAGCTCCAGGCCTGCCATGTGGCTAGGAGAGTCGGACTTCGCCCCTTCCGCGGGGTGAGCTCCGAAGGCGCCACATGTCCAGCAGGGCCGGGCCTCCCCTCTGCTTAGAGGGGAGCTCCGGGCCTGCCACGTGGCCAGGAGAGCCAGACCTCACCCCCCGCAGTGGTGAGCTCTGAAGGTGCCACGTGTCCAGCAGGGCCGGGCCTCCCCTCTCCTCAGAGGAGAGCTCCGGGCCTGCCACGTGGCCACGAGAGCCGGACCTCAACCCCCGCAGGGGTGAGCTCCGAAGGTGCCATGTGTCCAGCAGAGCCAGGCCTCCCCTCTCCTCAGAGGGGAGCTCCGGGCCTGCCACTTGGCCAGGAGAGCCGGACCTCACCGCCCGCAGGGGTAAGCTCCGAAGGTGCCACGTGTCCAGTAGGGCCGGGCCTCCCCTCTCCTTAGAGGGGAGCTCTGGGCCTGCCACGTGGCCAGAAGAGCCGGACCTTACCCCCTCCGCAGGGGTGAGCTCCGAAGGCGCCACGTGTATAGTAGGGCCGGGCCTCCCCTCTCCCTCAGAGGGGAGCTCCGGGCCTACCACGTGGCCAGAAGAGCCGGACCTCACCCCCTCCGCAGGGGCGAGCTCTGAAGGCGCCACGTGTCCAGCGGGGCCGGGCCTCCCCTCTCCTCTGAGGCGAGCCCCGGGCCTGCCACGTGGCCAGCAGTTCCCGCTGCCCACCCGGCTCGGTAGGCAGCAGGAGTAAAGGCACGCCATGCCTTGTCCGATCAAGGCATTCAAGACCTGCACCTTCCCAAGACGCGGAGGCGCGGCGCACGCCTGTCAGGAGGCTCTGTGACCAGTCACAGTCAAGATAGGCGCACCATGTCAGGAGCTGTAGACCAATAAATACAGCGACAAGACATGCCCTGCCGTCCCTGCCATCATCAACCACTATGCCTAGCTTGCGGCGTGGGCAGGACGACAACCAAGGAGCCATCGCCAGAAGGCAGCTACCAGCATTCACGGCAAGATTTGGTAGATGGCAGGAAACCACCCTGGGGCCACCTGTCGGGCCCCGGGGCCCACCTTGTAAGTCGCCCGAGACTTGAAGTATAAAAGGCTCGGGTAGGCAACGTTGCAAGTGGTTCGCCACCTTGCGAGTTCGCCATTCGGGCAACTCAACTCAGATCATCACCAAGCTTAGAACTCCGGTTCTAAGCTCCGAGCAACACAACTCCCGTGGACGCAGGGTATTACGCTTCGACGGCCCAAACCACGTAAAAACCCTCGTGTCAATCCTCTCACAGCTTACGCGACCTTCTGAGAGAACTAGCCCCTCTGAAAAAGAACCTCCGCGGGCTGCTTCTGAAGCAGGCCCGGGGGAAGTGTCGATGACACAGTTCGACAACCCCAGTTGAGGAGTATCTAGACGAAGAAGGGATAAAGCACAAATTTTCAGCATCATATACTCCTCAACAAAATGGAGTAGCCGAAAGAAAGAACATAACTCTCATTGAGATGACGAGGACAATGCTCGATGAATACAAGACTTTAGACAGGTTTTGGGCTGAAGCGGTTAATACCGCTTGTCACGCCATAAACCGACTATATCTTCATCTGTTGCTCAAGAAAACTTCATATGAACTACTCACGGGTAACAAGCTGAATATTTCATATTTCGAGTTTTTGGTTCAAAATGTTATATTTTAAACAAGAAGCCAAGGGATTCGAAGTTTGCTTCGAAGTCCGATGAAGGTTTCTTACTTGGCTATGATTCAAACTCCTACACTTATCGTGTCTTCAACAAAACCTCCGGACTTGTTGAAGTAGCACGTGACGTAGTGTTTGATGAAACTAATGGCTCTCAAGAAGAGCAAGTTGATCAATGTGTGCTAGATCAAGAAGAAGCTCCATGTCAAGCATTGAGAAGAATGGCATTGGGTGATGTTCGACCACAAGTTCCACCTTCAAATGCGAATGAAGAAAATGAACCACAGGTGGAGGAAAATGATCAAGGGGGAGCTTCCATACAAGATCAACCTCAAGAAAATCAAGAAGATCAAAACATCAATGAGGGCAACTATCCAGGGGAGAAGAAGATGATAATGAAGATTCAAGACCACAAGTGCCACATCCAAGAGTACACCAAAGCATCCAAAGAGATCACCCCGTCGACAACATAAATCGGTGACATCCAAAAG
Source organism: Neostapfia colusana (assembly GCA_030760725.1). Lineage (NCBI taxonomy): Eukaryota > Viridiplantae > Streptophyta > Magnoliopsida > Poales > Poaceae > Neostapfia > Neostapfia colusana. Next base: position 124,701,143 of record JASWHV010000003.1, read on the forward strand.
GGAGTAATAACTCGATCTCGCATAGCTAATTTTTGTGAACACTATTCTTTTGTATCTTCTTTGGAACCATACAGGGTTGAGGATGCATTAAAAGATCCGGATTGGGTGATGGCGAGGCAAGAAGAATTGAACAACTTCAAAATGAACGAAGTGTGGGAGCTTGTTGAAAGACCCAAGTCCAACGTCGTCGGCACTAAATGGGTCTTCCGCAACAAGCAAGACGAACATGGAGTGGTAACAAGGAACAAGGCACGACTTGTGGCAAAAGGGTACTCACAAGTCGAAGGTTTGGATTTCGATGAGACTTTTGCTCCCGTAGCTAGGCTTGAATCGATTCGTATATTACTTGCATATGCTACTCACCATGATTTCAAGCTTTATCAAATGGACGTGAAAAGCGCCTTTCTCAACGGACCGATCAAGGAGGAGGTGTACGTGGAGCAACCACCTGGTTTTGAAGATCAAGAGTATCCCGACTATGTGTTCAAACTGTGTAAGGCTCTCTATGGCCTCAAACCAGCTCCTAGAGCTTGGTATGAGTGACTTAGAGATTTTTTGATTAAAAATGACTTCAAGATTGGAAAAGCTGATTACACTTTGTTTACTAAACACTTTGATGATGATCTCTTCATTTGCCAAATCTATGTTTACGATATTATATTTGGTTCAACTAACAAATCCTTTTGTCAAGAATTTAGTAAGATTATGACAGATAGATTCGAGATGTCCATGATGAAAGAGTTGAGTTACTTTTTGGGATTCCAAGTGAAGCAACAAAAGGACGAGACGTTCATAAGCCAAACAAAGTACACTCAAAACATTCTCAAGAAGTTTGGAATTGACAAAACAAAGCCTATAAAGACTCCCATGGCAACAAATGGACACTTGGATCTCAATGAAGACGGACCAAATGTGGATCAAAAGGTATATAGTTCCATGATTGGCTCCTTACTTTATTTATGTGCATCTAGGCCTGATATCATGTTGAGTGTATGTTTGTGTGCATGGTTTCAAGCCAATCCTAAGGAATGTCATTTGGCAGCCGTTAAAAGGGTCTTGAGATATCTAGTTCATACACCCAACCTAGGACTTTGGTATCCCAAAGGTTCAAAATTCAATCTCATTGGATACTCCGATGCAGATTATGCCGGATGCAAGGTAGATAGAAAAAGTACTTTCGGTACTTGCCAATTCCTAGGTAGATCCTTAGTTTCTTGGTCCTCCAAGAAACAAAATTCAATTGCCTTATCCACGGCCGAAGCGGAGTATGTTGCAGCCGGGAGTTGTTGTGCACAACTCCTTTGGATGCGACAAACTCTAAGGGATTACGGTTATAATATGAGCTGTATTCCACTCCTTTGTGACAATGAGAGTGCAATTAAAATTGCCCATAACCCTGTTGAGCACTCTAGAACCAAACACATAGATATCCGGCATTATTTTTTGAGAGATCACTCAATGAAAGGAGACATAGCCATTTCCCATGTCAACACTGAAAAACAACTAGCCGATATCTTTACCAAGCCACTTGATGAAAAACACTTTTGTGAGCTCCAAAATAAACTAAATATCCTTGATGCTCGGAACGTGGCTTGAAATCTTGCATACCTGTATGCCATCCTCAAAATCATGTTAATTGTGTTTAAAAATCATCTCTCTCTATTTTTCTCCTAAAAACTATGTTAGTTACTTGATCTTGATGAATTATTATCATAGTTTGATTGTTGTATGTTTACTGATCATATTCATCAAGAATATCTGTGTGTCTTTGTCCCCTATTCCTTATTAGGAACCATTGAATACATATATATAAGTGTTTTGTACTTTTCTATACAAGGGACCGCGGACTAGTCCGTGGTCACCCCGGACTAGTCTGCACATTGCAGACTAGTCCGCACTTGGTCCGCTAGTCCGGACTAGTCCGGTTCGACCACAGACTTGTCCAATATTTTGACTCCATAACCCTAGGGCCAGCTCAGACCTAATCTCCTTCAACCTCACAACTCCTCCCACGTTCTCTCTCCTCACTCAAGTGCTCCCAAGGCGGATTTGCGAGTTCTCCATCAAATCCACCCAAATCTCTGTGGGAATCGATCTCCACTGCAAGGGGATCGAAGACCCCAGACTAGTCCGCATCAAGAACTCCTTCAACGCCTCGAATCAAAGGATTTGGTAAATTTCTCTCCAAACCCTAGAACCTTTGATTTTCCTTGTTTTTGCTCAATTAGCTTAGCTCCTCTAGTCAATACATGCTCTATTGATGTATTCCATGTACCCTAGATCATATTTGCATTGAATAACCTCAAATTTCGACAAGTTAGGGTTTGAGCAGCCTCATAACAGACTAGTCCATTCTTAGGGCGGGCAAGTCCGGTACTTCGGACTAGTCCGACCCTGAACACTAGACAAGTCCGGTGTGCCCTGATGAAAACCTTAGCTTATATTAATTCAATGCAATCCCTTGTCATCCTTGCTTATTCATATCCTTTATATCTTCTTTGTCAGAATCATGTTGGGATCGAATGAGAATATCTCCGACTTTGAAGCCGAGATGGATCAAGATGTGATGTCTCGTATTTCAGAGTCTCGCTCCAACAAGAGACAAGAGCGTGCTATGGAGCCTTCGCCCACCCCACCTAGGGTGCGTCGAAAGGTTACAGTCAAGAGACCAGCTTCAAAAGCAAATATGGTTGGTTCTAGCTCGGCGGCTCAACGCCAAACCAAGGGCAAGGGAAAGGGACTTGCTTCCGGCCCGATTGGTCCCCTTAAGATGACAACTCCAAGACAGGGGAATAGGGATCCCTCGGAGGAGAAGTTCAATGGCAAGGGGAGTGATGTGGCATGGAAGATGAGGAAGGTTGACGCCTATAGCACTGGCAAAAGGCAGCTGACAAGAGATTTTGGAGCAACTTTCACTCGGACTACTACAGTTCGGTGTACCTCCAAATGAAGACTCCAGTGGTCCGCAACCAATGGATCTAGTGGACATATTTTGAAAGGAAGAGCTGTGAAGCCTTTGAGGAGTTAATAGAGGCTGCAGAGAGACACGGACTCAAGGACTTGCTCTCCTTCAGATACAACTGGAATGATGAGATCATCGCCCAGTTCTTTGCAACTTGCTACTTTGCCCACGATGAAGAAGAGAGAGTGACTTGGATGACACATGGATCCAAGTACACAGTTTCCTATGTTGAGTTTGCCAGACTATTGCACCTTGAGGACACTGGCAGTAATGAGATTGTGATTCACAATCTTGGTGTTGTGGAGAAGGACAAAATGGAATTCCTCTATGATACTCAACTCCCATACAATCCTCCCTCAACCAAGAACATGAAGCCCTTCTTCATTGTTCTCAACAGAGTGCTCCGGAAGACCATTGCTCCAAAGGATGGAGATGCCAGGAGTGTCCAAGGTTACTTGAGAACCTTGATGAAAGTAATCAACAGGAGGAGAAAATTTGATATCTTCGATTATATTTGGAATGACATGGTGAACATATACTGCACACCAAACCGTTCCTATGGCTATGCACCATACTTGATGTTCATGATTGAAAAATTCACAGGAATTGAGTTTGTGAAGGATGTGGAGCACACTGCTCTAATGACTCAGAAGCCTCCTCATGCCTCTCTCCCAGCTGCTCCCTCACCTGGCTCACCTGAAGAAAATCCAGAGAGAGCTCAAGAAGATGCAAGGCCTTCATCCAAGACTAGGGCCCCTCCTCACAAAGGGTCCCCTAGTGGGATTATGAAGTATGTGGCTGCTATCTTTGATTCTTGCCGCAAAACCGAGGTGAAGCTTCATAAGATGAACAAGACAAGAAAAGAAGAAATGAGATACATGAAGGCCAATGTCAAAGCAATATGCCAAAAACTGGAGATTGAGCCCATTGGATCTCCAGTCATCTCAGAGGACTCTGCATCTGACTTCACAGAGCTTCCTCCTCTCTCTCCATCAGAGTGTGCCTACTTTGGCTCCCGGGGCACGACGAGTGGTTCTTCTCCCCCTCCTCCTCAGCCTTATGATGAAGACGAAGAAAGGACCAACAGCGAGGAGTGAGACAGCGACGGCAAGTAGATCCCTCCTCTCCTTATTTTTGGTGCCTTGATGCCAAAGGGGGAGAGATTGAGGGGGAGTCTTAGGTCGTAGGTTCTTCTTTTAGTGTCCTAGTTTAAGAAGTGGACTTTTATAAGACTTATGTTATCATTATGCTTTTGGACATGTGCTGTGAAATGATGACTATATTACGCTTATGATTAATGGTGTATGTTTAAAACTGCTATGTAGGCTTGAGACTCTTGATGATATTATGATTATGCTTATTATGATATTCACATCGAAATTATTGCTCACACACATAGTTTTGCACCCCACCATAAAGAGTGCACATATGTCTTATGTCTACATTGCCTATTTTGCTCAAAGCTCATATGTGCACACTTTATGAAAATCTGAATTTTTTATCATATTTGTGTGATCTCAATTGGTTGTCATCAATCACCAAAAAGGGGGAGATTGAAAGTGCATCTAGGCATCCCTTGTGGGTTTTGGTTGATTTATGACAAATAAATGAGACCCTAATAAAATCGTTGAGATGAGCGCAGGTTTTTAAAGAAATTAGGAAGAAAACACAAAAATAAAGGAGAATGAGGATCTAAAATGATAAGAGCTCAGGAGCTGAAAAGATTAGATTACTTAGTATGGAGTGTGTTGGAGAAACACACCCCAAGAGCTCAAGTGAAAGAAATCACACTAACTGCATGAAAATCAGCATGTGCGGACTAGTCCGATATCAACAGGACTAGTCTGATTTCTCTCTGACTAGAAAATGGAGAAGTCCTCCAAGTGTGGACTTGTCCTCAGTCCTCACTTTCTCCACACAGCGGACTAGTCCGATATAGACTGGACTAGTCCGATATGTCTCTGACTAGAGAACAGACAAGTCCGCCAAGTCCGGACTTGTCCATAATCTACAAAGTTCTCACCACAGCGGACTAGTCCGATATGGACCGGACTAGTCCGACTTGTCTCTGAGTAGACAACGGACTAGTCCGCACTCTTACGGACTAGCCCGGTATCTCACAACACTTAGGGTTTTCTACACGCTGCACACCGGACTAGTCCGGAGTCCAGCACGTACTAGTCCGGACATCGCAAACCCTAACGGTAACCTTTGGAAACCCTAGTATAAATAGAGGTGTACGTCCATACTACAACTTCTCTCGACCCCCTGCGCCATCACACCTTCCTAGAGCCCAAAATTCACATATCTCCACACATTCTAACACAAAAAGATCAAATCTTTGAGGATTAGCAATTGATCAAAGGAGAGATTTGTTCTACACATCTTGAGCTCTTGGGTTTGATCTCTCGCACACTCTCGTTCATTTATTATACATCTTTTGAGTGTGCTTGGTGGTATTCATTCATTGCAATTCTTGGGGAGCCCTCAACTTGTGAGAAGGCCCCTTGAACGATTTATTTGCCCTTTGTGATTAGTGGAAGAGAATCGGCCTCCGTGGCGATTCAACGAGGGTAGGATTGGTGAAGACCCGGTCCTTCGTGGACTCCTCAACGGGTACGTAGATCTCCTTTGTGGAATCGAACCTCGGGATAAAATCTTGTCTCTTGCTCTTGTGTTTTATTGTTCATCATATTCTAGGGTTTACTTAATCTCGTGTAATTCACATTGAAACATTGAAACTAAAGTTGATCTCTATCATTCATTGTTTCACTGTTGTAATACAGCTAAGTTCCCAATTAATTTCCGCTGCATAGGGTACTAGAAGTGAAAATATTGATCAACCTTGATCTTTCTAGTCCACGCATACCGGACTAGTCCGCATAGTACCGGACTAGTCCGATTTCCCTGTATTTAATAAATCTATTAATTGTTTCAGGGATTAACAAAGAATTAAAAAACCTATTCACCCCCCTCTAGGCTACATTCAGATAGACCCTTTGTCGGTACCCGCGATATGGGGTACCCCCGCGCACAGGGGAAAATGCCTAAGGAACTCGCCCTTCTCCGCAGGGAGAGCTCCGAAGGCGCCACGCGTCCGGCGGGGCCAGACCTCCCTCTCCTCAGAGGAGAGCTCCGGGCCCGCCATGTGGCATACAGAAGCCGGACCTCCCCCTCCGCGGGAGAGAGGTCCGAAGGCGCCACGTATCCGGCGGGGCCGGACCTCCCTCTCCGCAGAGAGGAGCTCCGGGCCCGCCACGTGGCCGACAGAAGCCGGACCTCCCCCTCCGCGGGGAGAGGTCCAAAGGCTCCACGTGTCCTGCGGAGCCGGACCCCCCCTCTCCTCTGAGGAGGGCTCCGGGCCCGCCACGTGGCCAGCAGAATGGCACTGCCTGCCCCCGAGCGATGGGCAGCGGGCGTAAAGACGCCCCATACGTGCAAGCTCTCCGCAAGGGTCTAGCCCGACCGAAAAAAGAACCTCCACGGGCTGCCCAGTGCAGGCCCGGGGGAAGTGTCGACTGAACACTTCAACATTTGGCGCGCCAGGTAGGGGGGTTTTTCCCCTGCGCGACGAGTTTCCGCCGACGAAGATGACCAAGCTTCCTTCAGCGGCAAACTCTCCTCCCCCGCCTCAGCGGCGAACCGTGACCAGCGGGGAGTACATGTCGACACACTCAGGACGGAGTGTGTCGGCACAAGCTGGTAGCCAGCAGCCGACTCCGGCAACGCCGACTCCGGCAATGCAGGCTCCGACCAGTGTGAGATCTTCTACAGCGCTGAGCGTACACCATGGGGGTGCGCTAGCTGCATCAAGAGCACTACTGCACAACCCACCTGCTGGGGATGCGCCCCATTCAACGACCCAACAGTGGGTCCGCGAGGTGGACCGCCTCGTCGTCGCCGCCGCGAACCCTCGGTTTCGGCGAGGGCGACGCCCCGGTCAACCGGCTGTGTCGCTGACGCGCACGCCAACGGTTGACGGGCAGACGGCGGATTCCAGCTCCTCCAGGCTCCCGTCGACGGACCTGAGAAGGGAGTTGGAACGGTGCCACTTGGGCCAGGATGCCCGGGTGTACCTCGAGCGACGTCGAGAAAGGCGTCGCAACCATGAGGCTGGCGACAGCATGACGTCGTCCTCGACACAGCCTGGAGGGCAGATCTTCGCCACGCGAGTCCTGCCTCAGGCATACGCCGTGCAACATATGCCACAACCATATGCGCCGCAAGCGGCGCCTCCGGTCTATGGTGCAGCCTTGCCCATGCCGGGGTACACGGTGCCAAGTGCGAACCAAGCGTTCGCAGCGCCAATACCTGCGGCAGCAGGAGCAGGATGTGCGGCCCTTGCACCCCACCTTCGCTTCACGAGGTGGCCGCACAAGTTTCGGCCGCACCTGCCCGAGAAGTACGACGGTAGCGTCAACCCGGCGGAGTTCCTCCAGATCTACTCCACCGTCGTACTTGCCGCAGGAGGGGATGAGGCTGTCATGGCCAACTACTTCCCCGTCGCCTTGACCGGCCCAGCTCGGTCTTGGCTCATGAATCTCCCTCAGGGGTCCATAACTTCCTGGGGAGAGCTCTGCCGGCAGTTTGTCACCAACTTCGGCAGCTCCTACACCCGTCCCGGCACGGAGCTTGACCTCCACGCCGTCAAGTAACAACCTGGGGAGTCGCTGCGCTCTTTCATCCAGCGGTTCTCCCAGGTACGCAACACCATCCCGCATATTCAAAGTGCTTCTGTGGTGGTGGCGTTCCGGCAGGGTGTCCGGGACGAGAAAATGCTTGAGAAGCTCACGACCAGAGAGGTCCGCGACGTCTCTGAGCTCTTCAACCTGGTGGACAAATGCGCTAGAGCAGCTGAAGGGCGGAACTGGCACTCTCTGCCGACCTCCGAGTCAGGAGGACAGCCCGGGTCCGGCGCTGCTGCTTATGGAGGTGGCAAGAAGGCCAAGAACCGGGGGAGTGGCAAGATGAAGTCATCGTTCACGGCTCCCGTCGCCGCAGCAGCGACGACTAGTGGAGCTCGGGGGCCACGCCCCGACAAAAGGCAGCGGCAGTCACCGGCCCCAGATAGTGACCAGGGCGGGCTATGCCCTGTGCATGGCGCCGGCAACCATACTGCTGCCGAGTGCTGGGATATCCAGAGGCTCACAGAGCGCTTCCGCAAAGGAAGACAGCAGAGAGCTGAAGCACCGCCCTACCCTCAGAGGGTGGCAAGCGGAAGGTTGATGCTCCAATCAGCGCCGCCCACCAGGTGGGGTTTCAGGAGCCTCAGCGTGTCATAAAGACAGTGCATAACGGTGAGGGCTCCAGCTCCGATGGTGACGGGCCGGGGCGGTAGCCGGCTGTGGCTGCCGTCCCAGGTCAGTGGAGGATGCACTGCTGCGGCGTCAACCTTGGAGAAGCCCCAAGTAGTCGCAGCAGCCCAAGCACCGATCACAATGGTGCAAGGTCGGGCCAGCCTCACCCGAGAGCACGCCTCCGTGCCTCGGACATACCTCCCGGGGACCGCCCAAGGTCTGTCAAACCCTTGAAGGCCTTGCCAGAAGGGGAAGACGCCTTAGGTCATCCAAGACGAGCCCGGGTCCACCTACCCCTTGAAGGCCTTAGCCAGAAGGGGAGAACTCCCCGGGGCCCCCAGGAGAAGCCGCGCAGGACCTGATCCAGCGTGAAGATGACAGCCTCGTTGACGAGACTCGGCTGCAGGTAACATCCCACAACGCATGGTCTCGGCTGATGCTCTAAGCACTACCGCCAAAGAACCAAACGCGTCAGGGACCTGCAGAAGGGCAACCTGGTGTAGCGGCATGCTCTTTCCCGAAAAGGACCTATAAACTCTCCCCCAGCAGGGAAGGTCCCTTCCGAATCACGAAAGCTGCCGCCCCAGGTACACATGCCTTTCAACCGAGTGTGGGATCCGTTCCCAAAACCCTTGGCATGGAGCAACACTGTAAGTCCTACTCCCTGAGCATTAGTAGAACAGGGTCATTCTCTTCTGTAATGAATCCCATAGAATTTAGGAACAGAGCTTGGGGCAGCTAAGTCTCAAGGGACGGTACAGGACTACGTCCAGTTTAGCCTGGTTCCGACCCTAAGCGCATAGAGTCTTGCTTCCCTTGTAGACGAGGCGGAACATTGCCTCCATGTACAGCCAGAATTCCACCTATGGGCATGAACACAGAAACTTGTTCTACTTAGCTCTCTCTCATGCGCTCATTTAAATTATGCACTAATTTTTATGATCGCACTATCTATGTATGTTCATCGTACATCTAGCTCCCCCTCTCCTGCGCTCATCCATAGTCAGCATTCGCTATCCTACCGAGGGCGGCCGCGCTTGAGGCACCTGCCGATGGACGAGTGAGTCTTTCGGGCCTCCCCCAGTCAGGTGTTGCGGTGCCAGTTGGTCACCTCTAGGAAAGGCCTGCGTTGTGCATGGGGGGTCCAGGGTGCGCATCCCGCTTAGAAGGCCACGAGCCCAAAGCGTGCGCATCCTGCCCTCCGGAGATATAGGGGAGTACAACCGCTTTGCCTGGTCATGAACCCAAAGCACGTGCACTCTGCTTCCCCAGCGCACGGCCCGGTACTAGGGATCGGACGACCGTACCCGGACCTCGGAGGGAGCCGGAGCTCCGGCGCCTCGAGCACAGAATTGCCCAAGCCCCGTATAACGGATTAGGATCGTAAGACGAATAAGACTAGGCGACGGGAGGGGAGGACCCCCCGAGGAGAATTACATTTCCTCTGCCTGTGTGCAGGACCTCCAGGTTACGGCAACGGGGACTGCATGAAGCGGGGGGAAAGGAGCTACCAACTACTCCGGCCTAGGACTGGAAGGGCCGGGTCCCGCCCCTTCAGCAGGGGCGAGGCCCGAAGGCCCCACGTGTCCAGCAGGCCCGGAGCTCCCGCCTCCCCTGAGGGGGGCTACGGACTCGCCACGTGGCAGGCGGAAACCGGACCTCCCCCCCGGTGGGAGGGCTCCGAAAGCCCTACGTGTCCAGCAGGGCCAGAGCTCCCGCCTCCTGAGGAGGGGCTCCGGACCCGCCACGTGGCAGGCAGATCTGGAGCTCCCCATAGGGCGAGATCCGGAGACCCCCGGGGGCCCCTAACACAGTTAGGACCCGGGGAAGGTGTCTGTGCAGAGCTCCAAGATTGGAGAAGGCCTCTGAGTACCTTGCGGAGCTAAGGACTCAGTCAGGTAAAGCCAAGAAGGAGAGAAAAGGCATCACAGACACAAATATCTAAAAGAGTCAAACTATGCGAGGCTCCATGAGCTGGACTACAGACTCGATAAAAAGGGAGAAACAAGTCCTAAGGACCTCCCGGATCACGCCGGAACCTAGCGGCTACAAGGGCGGCCACATCCTCGACTTCAGCCCTGGCAGCATCCTCCCGCTCCGCGGCTGGGCCCTCTCTCGCGGGTTCCAGGGAGAATGAGGGGTCGCGGCTCTTGAAGCATGCCAGCACATGTGAGGCGACCTCTAAGGCTAGGCCGTGGCCCTCGGCCTCAAGCTCGCTGGCGACCACCGAGTCTAGCCTGTCCAGCTTAGCGCCGATCGACTCCAGCGCGGGGATCACCTCCACCACCTTCAACGCAGGAGCCGCTGCCCTCACCGGACTGAAGCCAAGAGGGATCAGGGCGGACCCTGCTCGATCAACGAAGCTTGAGACCGCATGAGCCTCGGAGGACCGCAAGGCCGAGAGCTCCTCCACCTCGCGGCGGGCTTCCTGCAGGGCCTTTAGGTTTCTCTCGGAGAATTCCTTCTCCTTGGCCGCCAGGGAGCTCTCCCGAAGGTGGAGAGTCTTGGCGAGCCGCTCCAACTCAGAAGCCTTGAAGTCGGCGGCCAACTCCCGTTCCAAGACCGCCCGACGTTCGCGGGAGACCTGTTCCTCCGTCAAGTCGAGGTCTGCCTTCAGAATCTCTAGCTCCTCGATCCGAGCTTGAAGATCATCCTCGCCCACCGCCAGCTGCGCGGCGACCCTCTCCGCCTCGGCTGCCGTGGAACGCTCCCGTTCCTCAACGACGAGTTTACGGCGCTCCAACTGCTGCCGTATCTCCTCAGCGGCAGAGAGGCTCTCCTCGGCCCGGGCGTGTGCCTCCAGGGCCTCCCTGTTGATCCGCCGCGATTCGGCGTCCATGCGGTTGACAGCCCGCTTCAGCCAGTCGAGGAGCACTTCCTTGAAGTCGAGCAACTCCTGCCTGGAGTCGAGCTCGCTCTTGACCTTCGCGGCCCGCTCCCGCAAAAGGTTCCCCTAGGTGAGGAGGCGATCCCGTTCAACTGTATACTCCTCCCGCTCGTGACCTAGTGCGGCGAAGACCTGCCGGACGCTCGTCTTGGCAAGCGCGAAGGCATCTGCCAGGGGCAATGGAGCAACAGAGGCCGGGGCAGTTCCCCCGACCTCCTCCATCACCTCGTCCTCAAGAGGAGTCGATGCACCAGCGACTGAGACGAGACGCCGGTCAGGAGAAGCTGGCGCCGGGGCTCTGGCAGCCGGACCTGCCGGGCCCTCTTTAGCTTCTGGCTTCTTGACCTGTGGAGAGGGGCGAGCCGGGGAAGGCGGCGCTGGAATAAAGGCCGGGCCGCCTGGTGCAGGGTCGACCTGCGCTGTCCTGGGGGCCGCGGCGGCCATCTCGGCAGGACGAGATGACGCCGCCGCGGAATTCGGGCACACCGGAACAGGAGAAGCTCGCGCTGGCTTGGGGGCCGCGGCAGCTGTCCCGGGTTCCGAGCGCAACGGCACAGACTCCCCGCCAGTCGGGGATGGACGGGAAGCGCGGACACTCCAGCGGGCTCTGAACCCCGACTTCCGAGCCGGGGTAGGACTCCCAGAGCCCGCTGCTGTCACTGACGGCCGCTCCGCAGTCGCTTGAACTGGCGGAGCAGGGGATGCCCCAGAAGCTCCCCTCAACGCATCAGCCCGGGGCCTCTTTGAGTCGCCGCCGAAAGGAGTGCCAGGCACCCCAGGTTCCCGACTTGGCACAGACGCCGCCGCTGGAGGAGATCGAGCGCACTTCTTCTCTGGTGGCGGGTTGGAGGCCATGACGAGGGAGGACTCAAGGGCAAGAGGGCAAAGGCACAAGAGTCCAAGAAGAAGCGCTGGGAAGTGCGAAAGGAAGCCGCAATGCGGGTAAGATCCCCTCTAAAATCTTCCCAGGTGCAATTCCAAGCGATTCGGAACTCTTCGAATACGCCGCATCGGCAACCGCTTCGGCTCCAAGACCTAGCGCCGATGACAGGTGGACCCAAGCCGCCCGACTGAAGCGGTGGGTCAAGGAGTCAGTCTCCTAAGAAGACAAGCCGGCAAGGCACTTCGGCGGTTCCCGAAGAAAGCGCCGCAACGTGCAGAAGTGGCAGTCTTGGGAACCGCCGCAGTAAAAGCAACCATCAAGTGGGTGCACGCTCCCACGATCCCGCGGCCGTTCGTGTTCCGGCAGCGGTCAATGCGGGACTTAGAGAAAGTGCGCAGATTAGAAGAGACGGAGGTCCCACCTCGGGCTCGCTATCTCCCCCGAGATGGGCCCGGGGGCCACTGTCGGTACCCGCGATATGGGGTACCCCCGCGCACAGGGGAAAATGCCTAAGGAACTCGCCCTTCTCCGCAGGGAGAGCTCCGAAGGCGCCATGCGTCCGGTGGGGCCGGACCTCCCTCTCCTCAGAGGCGAGCTCCGGGCCCACCACGTGGCATACAGAAGCCGGACCTCCCCCTCCGCGGGAGAGAGGTCCGAAGGCGCCACATATCCGGCGGGGCCGGACCTCCCTCTCCGCAGAGAGGAGCTCCGGGCCCGCCATGTGGCCGACAGAAGCCGGACCTCCCCCTCCGCGGGGAGAGGTCCGAAGGCTCCACGTGTCCTGCGGAGCCGGACCCCCCTCTCCTCTGAGGAGGGCTCTAGGTCCGCCACGTGGCCAGCAGAATGGCACTGCCTGCCCCCGAGCGATGGGCAGCGGGCGTAAAGACGCCCCATACCTTGCCCGTACAAGGTATTCAAGGCCCGTGTCTTCCCAAGACGCGGAGACGCGGAGCACGCCTCTGTCAGGTGCCGTTGCGCCCAGTCACATCACAGACTGGCGCGCAGCGTCAGAGCCTGCCAGCCAATAAACGCAGCGACAAGACATCCCATGCCGCCGGCACCGTCATCAACCACTATGACTAGCGTGCGGCATGGGCAGGGCTGCAAGACGAAGACTCAGAAGCCTTCGCCAGAGACAACTACCGGCATAACTGCAGATACGGTAGATCACAGTCAATCTCCCCAGGACCACCTGTCGGGTCCCGGGCCCCCCTTGTAAGCCACCCGAGTCTTGGACTATAAAAGACTCGGGTAGGTGACGATAGCAAGGGTTCGCACTTTAGCCACTCGCACCTTGGGTTCGCACTCCCGGCAACTCATACGCTAGCCATTCACCCCCAAGCTGTAACTCATCCTCAAGCTCAGGACTCCGGTTCTGAGCAGCAAGCAATACAGCGAGCTCCATAGCTCGCCGTGGACGTAGGGTTTTACGCTCCGGCAGCCTGAACCACGTAAAACTCGCCGTGTCAAGCTCTTACTAACTCGTCCATACGCGCAAGCTCTCCGCAAGGGTCTAGCCCCACCAAAAAAAGAACCTCCGCGGGCTGCCCAATGCAGGCCCGGGGGAAGTGTCGACTGAACACTTCGACACCCTTTGTAAAGGTCATGTAGTGATCTCCTGATCGCACACCAAAGGAAGTGTGTAATGTGGCTTGCAACCACGGATATCAAGGAGGTTCTCAGTCCACCTGGCAACAGGGGATGAAATCACTACTTGTGGGTAAAGTGGTACAATCTCTGTAGAGAACCAAACTGTCATGACAGTAGTGCTCATGGTCAAGAGCGGCTTGGACTTCTCCATGATTAGAGGAACATAGATATGGGTTGTGTCGGTACCCTCAATACCGAGTATCCTCGCGCACAGGACAAAACTGCCTAAGGACCTCGCTCCTTCCGCAGGGGCGAGCTCCGAGGGCGCCACATGTCCTGCCGGGCCAGAGCTCGCCTTCTCCTCAGAGGAGGGCTTCGGGCCAGCCACGTGGCCAGGCGAAGCCGGACCTCCCCCCTCCGCGGCGGTGAGCTCCGAAGGCTCCACGTGTCCAGCAGGGCCGGAGCTCCCCCACTCCTCAGAGGAGAGCTCCGGGCCCACCACGTGGCAAGCAGAGCCGGACCTCCCCCCCGCGGGGGTGAGCTTTGAAGGCTCCACGTGTCCAGCGGGGCTGGGGCTCCCCCTCTCCTCATAGGAGAGCTCCGGGCCCGCCACATGGGCAGCAGAGCCGGACCTCCCCCCTCCGCGGGGGTGAGCTCCGAAGGCTCCACGTATCCAGCAGGGCCGGACCTCCCCTCTCCTCAGAGGAGAGGTTCGGGCCCGCCATGTGGCCAGCAGAGCCGCGCTACCTGCCTCGGCGCGGTAGGCAGCGAAAGTAAAGATCCGCGCCTTCCCAATGCGCGATGTTAAAGACCCGCGCCTTCCCAAGACGCGGAGACGCAGAGCACGCCTCTATCAGGAGGCGTTGCGCCTAGTCACATCACAGTGAAGACGGGCGCAGAAGGCCAGAGGCTGTGGACCAATAAACACAGCGACAAGACAACCCCTGCTGCCCCTACCATCATCAACCACTATGCCTAGCTTGCGGCGTGGGCAGGGCAGCAGGACGGAGGTTTAGAAGCTACTTCCAAAGACAGCTATCGGCGTTACTGCGATATACGGTAGATGGCAGGAAATCACCCCGGGACCACCTGTCGGGTCCCGGGTCCCCCTTTGTAAGCCGCCCGAGCCTTGGACTATAAAAGGCCCGGGTCGGCAACGTTGCAAAGGGTTCGGATCCACTGGCATTCGACTCTCATCTCACCCAGACCTTCAAGCTTAGAACTCCGGTTCTAAGCGCCAAGCAATACACATAGCAACTCTGCTCACCGTGGATGTAGGGTTTTATGCTCCGGCGGCCTGAACCACGTAAAAACCATTGTGTTCATCTCCTTCCTTCATCCATTCCAGCGAGACCCACGCAAGAGGACTATCCCCTCTGAAAAAGAACCTCCGCAGGCTGCCCAGAGAAGGCCCGGGGGAAGCGTTGACCGCAGACGCTTTGACATTTGGCGCGCCAGGAAGGGGGCTTTTCCCTCTTGCGTCGAGTCTTCGCTCACGAAGATGACCAAGATTCCGTCCGCGGCAAGCTCTCCTCGCCCTCGTTCCCGGCGAACGATGACCAGCGAGGCATATGTCTCGACGCACTCGGCGAGGAGTGTGTCGGGACAAGCTGGGAGCCTGCGACCGACTCCAACAACGCGGACTCCAGCAAGCCCAAGATCTGCTGCAGCGCTGAGTGTCACCCATGTGGGTACACTAGCTGCAGCACGGGCACTTCTACACAATCCACCTACTGGAGACGCCCCCCAGCGGGCTACCCAGTAGTGGATTCACGACGTCGACCTTCCTCTGGAGGGGACGACGCCCCAGTCACCCGGATGTGTCGCTGTCACGCACACCAACGGTTGACGGGCAGAAGGCAGACTCCCGCTCCACTAGGCTCCCAGCGACGGACCTGAGGTCGGAGCTGGAGCGACATCACCTGGGCGAAGATGCCCACGTGACCATCGAGCGGCGGCGAGAAAGGCGTCGCAACCACGAGGCCGACGACAGCATGTCGACCACCTCGACTCAGCCTGGGCCGCAGACGCTCACCAAGCAACTTCTGCCCCAGGCGTACGCCACACAGCATATGCAGCAGCCGTATGCCATGGAGTCGGCGCCCCCGGTGTATGGTGCACCTCTGCCCAGGCCGGGGTACAACGTGCCAACAGAGGACCAAGCATTTGCTGCACTAGTATCTACAGCAGAAGGAGCGGGGTGTGCGGCCCTAGCGCTCCACCTTCGCTTCGCAAGGTGGCCGCGCAAGTTCAGGCCACATCTGCCGGAGAAGTACGACGGAAGCGTCAACCCGGCGGAGTTTCTGCAAATCTACTCCACCGCCATTCTTGCTGCAGGAGGGGATGAGGCCATCATGGCCAACTACTTCCCAGTCGCCTTGACCGGCTCGGCCCGATCTTGGCTCATGAACCTTCCCCAGGGTTCCATAACCTCCTGGGGAGAGCTCTGCCGACAGTTCACTGCAAACTTCAGCAGCTCCTACACCCGTCCCGGCACGGAGCTCGACCTCCACGCCATCCGGCAACAACCTGGAGAATCCCTGCGCTCCTTCATCCATCGGTTCTCCCAGGTGCGGAACACCATCCCACACATCCACCATGCATCTGTAGTGGTGGCGTTCCGACAGGGTGTTAGAGATGAGAAGATGCTCTAGAAGTTGGCCACCAGGGAGGTGCGCGACGTCTCAGAGCTCTTCAGCTTGGCGGACAAGTGCACCAGAGCAGCAGAAGGGCGCAGTTGGCACTCACAGCCAACCTCCGAAGCAGGAGGACAGCCCAGAGCTAGTGCTGCTTCCCATGGGAGCAGCAAGAAGATAAAGAAGAAGGGCGGTGGCAAGATCAAGCCACCCGCCGGAGCTCCCGTTGCTGCAACTGCAGCACCCAGCGGGGCTCGGGGGCCACGCCCCGACAAGAGGCCACAACAGTCAGCCGGCCGTGGTGACCGAAGTTAGCCGTGCCCAGTGCACAACACCAGGAGCCACACTGCTGGCGAGTGTCGCGAGATCCAGAAGCTCGTGGAGCGCCTCCGCGAGGGGAGGCGGCCGCACACAGATGCTCCTCCCTTCCGCCAGAGGGAGGGCAAGCAGAAGGTCGACCCCCGAGACAACGTCGACCAGGAGATGGAGTTCCAGGAGCCCCAGCGCGCCCCGAATACGGTCCGCAACCAAGGGGACTCCAGCTCCAGCGAAGACGAGCGCCGG
Source organism: Neostapfia colusana (assembly GCA_030760725.1). Lineage (NCBI taxonomy): Eukaryota > Viridiplantae > Streptophyta > Magnoliopsida > Poales > Poaceae > Neostapfia > Neostapfia colusana. The sequence continues at coordinate 124,717,962 of JASWHV010000003.1, forward strand.
AAGGCGCTCCACGTCATCTACGGAGGGTCCTCGGACCCCTCGTCCCGGAACGCAGTCAAGACTCTACGTCGAGCAGTGGCGTCGGTGGCCCCTACACCAAGTGCAGCACCGCACCTCAAGTGGGTAGGGGCGCCCATCAGCTTCGACGCCACCTACTGCCCCAAGAACATGGCTGGAGCCGGACAGCTACCACTCTTGGTAGCTCCCACCATCACCAACGTGAAGATGTACCACGTCCTGGTGGATGGCGGGGCCGGCCTCAACCTCATCAGCCGCGCAGCTTTCCTGAAGCTGCAGATTCCGATGGCCAAGCTCTCCCCGTCGAGCCCATTCTCAGGGGTAGGGCCGGGACAAGTTGTCCCATACGGCAACATAAGCCTTCCGGTGACCTTCGTAGCACCGGACAACTACCAGACAGAGTACATTCTGTTCGACGTGGCGGAGGTCGACCTCCCCTTCAACGCCATCATCAGCAGGCCTGCCCTGTACCGGTTCATGGCGGTAGCCCACTATGGCTACCTCGTCCTGAAGATGCCTACACCAACCGGCATCCTCAGGATCCGTGGAGACCGCATTGCCGCAGTGTCAGCCTTGGAGAAGCTCCAAGCACTTGCGACAGCCCGAGCACCAGCCCCTGGCGGTGCAGAACCGGGTCAGCTTCACCCGAGTGCATGCCACCGTGCCTCAACCTCTGCACCCCGAGTGCAGCCCCTCGACGAGAGCGACATCCCCCTGAAGGTTGTCCAAGTCAGCGCCGACGCTGCCCAGACCACCCGGATAGCCGGGGGCCTGGACAACAAATAGGAAGGCACGCTCATCACCTTCCTCCGGCACAACGTCGATGTGTTTGTATGGCAACCGTCACAGATGCCGGGGATCCCTAGGGAGGTGATCGAGCACCATCTGAAGATCTTCCCCGACGCTCGACCCATCCAGCAGAAGCCCCGGAAGCAGTCCATCGAGCGGCAGAACTTCATCCGTGAAGAAATTAAGAAGCTGCTCGATGCTGGATTCATACGGGAGGTCCACCACCCCCGGTGGTTGGCGAACCCTGTTGTCGTCCTAAAGGCCGGTGAGAAGCTCCGGATGTGCATCGACTACACCAGTCTCAATAAGGCATGTCCCAAAGATCCATTCCCTCTCTCTAGAATAGATCAAATAGTAGACTCTACATCAGGCTATGATATGTTATGCTTCCTAGACGCCTACTCAGGCTTTCACCAAATACCTATGTCTGCTTTTATCACTATAGACGACATGTACTATTATGTCTCCATGCCTTATGGTCTAAAGAATGTTCTCCCCACTTTTGTACATGCTATGCACAAAACCTTTGGAGAGCTAATAAGAGACTTAGTTGAAGTGTATGTCGATGACATCGTTGTCAAAGTCAGACAGAGCTCATCATTGTTAGATAACCTAGCTCTAGTCTTTGACAAGCTGCGCTCCACGCGCACCAAGCTGAACCCAGACAAGTGTGTGTTCGGCGTATCCTCTAGGAAGCTCCTAGGATTCCTGGTCTCACACCGAGGGATCGAAGCCAACCCAGATAAGTTCAAGGCCATCGAGCTGATGCAGCCCCCGGCCCACATCAAGGATGTCCAGAATCTCACGGGATGCCTAGCTGCGCTGAGTCGGTTCATACCGAGGCTAGCGGAGCGGGCTCTCCCCTTCTTCAAGCTCTTGCGAAAATCCGGTCCATTCACTTGGACCGACGAAGCAGATGAAGCATTCCAGGAGTTGAAGCAACTCCTGACGATGCTACCCATCATGGTATCCCCAGAGCCCGGAGAGCACCTGCTGCTCTACATCGTGGCGACAACAGAGGTGGTGAGCATGGTCCTCGTTGTAGAGCGGCCGGACCCCTTATCACCGCAACCTGCTCTGGCAGCAGAAGACAAGCACCAGGAGATCCCGGAGGTCCAAGACGACCTCCAGGAGGTCCAAGGAGACCTCCAAGAGGCTCAAGACGACCTCCCGGAGGTCTAAGACAACTTCCTGGAGGTCCAAGGGGACCTCCCGGAAGTCCAAGGCAACCTCCCGGAGGTCCAAGGGGACCTCCCGGTAGTTCAAGACGACCTCCTGGAGGTCCAAGGGGACCTCCCGGAGGTCCAAGACGGCCAAGAAGTCTCCGGGTCCCAGCCCCCGGGGGTCGCCTAGGGTCTGTCTACCTTCTGTCGGCCTGAGCCAATGGAGGAAGACACCCCGGGCCCTCCAGGGAGGATCTGGACCATCCAGAGGCCTGTCTACTACATCAGTGAATTCCTCCACGACGCCAAGACAAGATACCTGGACGTTCCAGGAAGCTCCGGCACTACTTCCAAGCCCACCAGATCTCGGTGGTTACCTCCTACCCGCAGAAGACCATCCTCCAAAGCCCCAACGCGACCGGCAACGTCGCCAAGTGGGCAGCAGAGCTAGCGGAGTTCGATATGGACTTCCTCCCTCGTCACGCAGTCAAGATCCAAGCACTGGCTGACTTCGTGGCTGAGTGGACGCCATCGACAACCAACCCAGGGGGCCCTGAAGACGGTGAACCGGAGCCCTGAGCCCCGGTCTTCACCAAGCCCCACTGGACGCTCTTCTTCGACGGCTCCTCACGAAAGCAGGGGGCCGGTGCTGGCGTACTGCTTCTCATGCCATCAGGGGAGCAGCTCTGGTACATGGTGTGTCTCAATTTCAAGGCAACCAACAACATGGCCGAGTATGAAGCTGTCGAAGTGTGTAGTCGACACTTCCCCCGGACCTGCTCTGGGCAGCCCGCGGAGGTTCTTTTTCGGAGGGGCTAGACACTTGCGTAGAGCTTCAGCGTTAGGGACGAGTGAGGGAGAAGCTTGATACAGGGAGTTTTATGTGGTTCAGGCCGCTGGAGCGTAAAACCCTACATCCACGGTGAGCAGAGGTGCTCGCTGTATTGCTTGCTGCTCAGAACTGGAGTCCTGAGCTTGAGGGTGAGTGATGTCTCGAGTGCAAGTTCACAGAGTTCGAACCCTTGCTAACGTTGCCTACCCGAGCCTTTTATAGTCCAAGGCTCGAGTGGCTTACAAGGTGGGCCCGGGACCCGACAGGTGGTCCCGGGGAGATTGCCTGCCAAACTGCCATATCTGCAGTTATGCCAGTAGTTGTCTCTGGCGAAGGCTTCCGAGTCTTCTTTCTGCCGCCCTGCCCATGCCGCAAGCTAGTCGTAGTGGTTGATGATGGCAGGGGCGGCAGGGGATGTCTTGTTGCTGTGTTTATTGGCGGGCAGGCTCTGACACGGCGCGCCAGTCCGCGATGTGACTGGGCACAACGGCACTTGACAGAGGCGTGCTCCGCGTCTCCGCGTCTTGGGAAGGCGCGTGCCTTGAATACCTTGTACGGGCAAGGTATGGCGCGTATTTACGCCTGCTGCCTACCGCGCGGGGACAGGCAGCGTTGCTCTGCTGGCCACGTGGCGAGTCTGGAGCTCTCCTCTGAGGAGACGGGGGTCCGGCCCCGTGGGACACGTGGAGCCTTCGGAGCTCTCCCCGCGGAGGGGGGAGGTCCGGCTGCTGCTGGCCACGTGGCGAGCCCGGAGCTCTCCTCCGAGGAGAGGGAGGTCCGGCCCCGCAGAACACGTGGAGCCTTCGGAGCTCTCCCCGCGGTAGGGAGAGGTCTGACTGCTGCTGGCCATGTGGCGGGTCCAGAGCTCTCCTCTGAGGAGAGGGAGGTCCGGCCCCGCTGGACACGTGGCGCCCTCAAAGCTCTCCCTGCGGAGAAGGGCGAGGTCCTTAGGCATTTTCCCCTGTGCGCGGGGGTACCCCATATCGAGGGTACCGACAGTGGCCCCCGGGCCCATCTCGGGGGAGATAGCGAGCCTGAGGTGGGGCCTCCGTCTCTTCTGTTCCGCGCACTTTCTTTAAGTCCTGCATTGACCGTTGCCGGAGCACGAACAGTCATAGGATCGTGGGGGCGTGCGCCCACTTGATGATTGCTTTTACTGCGGCGGTTCCCAAGGCTGCCACATCTGCTCGTCGCGACGCTTTTTTCGGGAACCGCCGAAGCGCCTTGCCGGCTCGTCTCCTTGGGAGACTGACTTCTTGGCCCACTGTTCCAGCTGGACAACTTGGGTCCACTTGTCATCGACGCTTGGTCTTGGAGCCGAAGTGGTTGCCCAAGCGGCGTATTCGAAGAGTTTCAAATCGCTTTGAATCGCACCTGGGAAGTTTTAAAAGGGGATCTTACCCGCATCGCGGCTTCCCTTCGCACTTCCCTGCGCTTGCACCTTCCTTGAACTCTTGCGCCTTTGTCTTCTGCCATGGCTTCCAACCTGCTTCCGTCGCGTCTCGCTCGGTCGACCGAGCTTGGACTAGTGCGCAGGCTGCTGGGCTGGCACACAGAGGAGCAGAAATGCCGGCTCCGCCGGGTATCTCTCCCCCTGCTCCTAGAAAAGGGGGAGATGGTCTTCTTTACTGCCTATGCCATGGCGGGGTTCGTCCCGCCAATTTCTTCCTTCTTCGTCACGTTGCTGGAGACGTATGGTCTCCAGCTCCACCACCTTTCCCCCAACTCCTTCGCGATGGCCGCCGTCTTCGTCCATTTCTGCGAGATGTTTGTGGGGGTGCATGCTTCAGTGACGCTCTTCCGCTACTTCTTCGTGTTGCGGACGACCGGGCGCAGCTCGAAGACCCAGCTGGGAGTGTACTATTTCCAGCATCGCTGCAAGGACCCAAAGGCCTCTGGGTACCTTCTACCTTTTAGTGCGTCGAGGTGGGAAAATTGGAGGGAGAACTGGGTGATCGTGCAGACCGACGAGCATGATCGCCTGCAGCTCCCAACTGCCGGCCCAACCACTGAGCGTCGCTTCTGGGAGGAGGTCCCAAAGCTGGAGCAGGAGTACGCACCGGTCTTGGAGCGGATCCGGTTCCTAGCCAACGAGGGGCTGGCGTCCCTGATGGTGCTAGTGGATTTCTTGTCGCGCCGTATTGCGCCCTTGCAGCAGCGCAATCGCCTGGCATGGTACTACACTGGCGAGCAGGACTGCACCAGGTTGGAGAGGGGTCTCGGCTCTGATCCTTCCGATGAGGAGCTGTACGAGATGGTGGGCAAGGTGAGCGGCGACTATGTCACCTGTGGCGACCTCGCCTTCCCGACCTCTGCCATTCCCCTCTTCTTAGAGCCGCAGAGGAGGTCAGAGCTGCTGCGGAAGATGCCGAACCTCGACGACATTGGGATCGCCGTTCGTCAGGTTGGGGATATCCTCCGGGGTATCTCGATCCTTGGGACCGAGCGCTCTGGATCGGAGCACGAGGCGTCTGTCGCCGCCCAACCCACACCGAGGGCCGGCGGAACTCAAGCCGCCGACAAGGGGAAGGGGAAGGAGCCGGCCCCCGGGCAGCCAGAGAAGAAACGTGCCCGGTCTCCTCCGAGGGCGTCGCCTGCGCCGAGTCAGGGGGCCAGGGCACCCTTGCGCCCATCTCCCGGAGGCGCTGGTCCGTCGAGTGGTGACCCAAAGAGACCCCGGGTGTCCCTCCCCGGCAGGTCTCTTCCCGGACAGCGGCAGTTCGAGGTACCCCAAGCGTCCCGCCACTCTTCCTCAGGCGGAGGGGCTTCTAGGAAGGACGCTGGTGGGGCGACGCCGGGGAGTGTGTCGGGGGCCCAGGCGTCACAGCCAGCGAGCATTCTGGCCGCAGGTCCTGGCGGTTCTACCCCGGCCTAGAGGCTGGGGCTACAAGCCCGTTGGAGCGCTCACGTCGCCTAGTAAGTGATGCTCTTTCTGGCTTGTAGGAGTAGCGTTCCCTTCTCCTCTCTTAGCCTGAGAGCTTTCTTTGCCTGCATGGACTCACCGGCTGCCAGGGGCGAGCCTATTCCCCGGCCGTCTCCAGTTGGCGGAGGCTCCGCGCCGCAGCATCCGGGAACTGCGGTGGTTCCAACGGCCCCCAATTCGGCGGGGGCTTCTTCTGTGGCGGCGGGTTCGCCCTCTGCGTGGCTGCGGCAGCACCTGTTCGTCCTCCTTCACCAGCCAGGAAGTTCGGTGCTGAGGCTGGAAGGGCTGCTGTAGGTGCAGATGCTGGCTCCCTGGCTCCCCCGGGTCAGCGCCTTGCCTCAATTGCCGAGGCACCAACACCTTCGCCGATCGTGGACGCGACAGGGGAGGTCAGGGGCACGACTCCTGCCCCCACCGTCCCGGTGCCCATGTGGGATGCCTTGGGGCGTGTTCAGACTGGCGCCCGACAGTTCCAGGCCGCCTTTGAGCGGGAGTGGGGGCGCTGGCTGGAGAGAGGGAGCACCTTCTTAGCTTGGAGCACCTCCTGCAGCAGCGGACCCAGGAGGCTAAGGCAGAGCTCGACTCGAGGCGGTCGAGGCTTGACGCCATGGGTGCTCTGCTCGATGCTCAGAAGAAAACCGTCGACCGCCTGGACTCAGAGACCCGGCGGCTCCGCGCTACCTTCCGTGAAGCTCTGGCCCAGGCCAAAGCCGAGGCCGAGGCGCGCTCTACTTCCGTGGAGGAGTTGCGGCTGCAGGTAGTTCGTCGAGAGTGCGCCGTCGCCGATCGGGAACGTGCCGTGGCGGCCGAGGAGGAGAACGTTGCCGCCCGGCTGAAGGCCAGAGAGGGCAAGCTGAGGGCTCGGGCCGAGGAGCTGGAGCTCCGCGAGTCGGCTGCTGCCACAAGGGAGGAGCAATCCTCCTGGGAGTGCCAGGTGGCGCTGGATCGCGAGCTGGCGGCCCGCCAAGAGGTAGAGAAGCTCCAGGCTTCGCGGTCTATCGAGGCCCAAGCGGTCTGGAGCTTTGTTACCGAGGCAGGGTCCACCTTGGTTCCTCTTGGTTTCAGCCCGGTGCGGACGGGGGCTCCAGTGCAGGAGGTGTCTGGGGCAATCCCGGCGCTTGAGTCCATCGGCACCAAGCTGGGCCGGCTCGAACAGGTGATCGCCGACGAGCTTAAGGTGGAGGGACGAGGCCTGGCGAAGGAGGTCGCTATGCATGTGCTGACGTGCTTCCGGAGCCAAGACCCTTCCTTCTCTCTAGAGCCAGTCCTTCTAGGGCCCGCTGCCGAGCGGGAGGAGGTAGCCAGGGCCGAGGTCAGGGACGTGGCTGCCCTTGTGGCCTCTAGGTTCCAACGGGAGTCCGGGGACTCTTAGACATCCGCCCCCATGGCCAAAAGGCCCTGTACCTTTTTTTCTCTTTTTTCTTTATTTTTGTTGAGTCTGTAGCCCAGCTCATGGAGCCTTGAATGAACAAACTCTTGTTATCTTCTGTGTCTGTGTGCTTTAGTCTTCTTCTTGGTTTTGCCTGGCCGAGCCCTTAGCTCCGCAAGGTACTCAGAGGCCTTCACCAATCTCGAAGCTCTGCACAGACACCTTCCCTGGGTCCTTGTTGTATTAAGGGCCCCGGAGGTCTCCGGAACTCGCCCCATGAGAACGGGGAGGTCCGGATCTGCTAGCCACAAGGCGGGCCCGGAGCTCCCTTCTGAGGAGAGGGAGGCCCGGCCCCGTGGGACACGTGGAGGCTTCGGAGCTCTCCCCTCGGAGGGGGAGTCCGGCTTCTGCTGGACACGTGGCGGGCCCAGAGCCCCCCCACCGAGGAGAGGGGAGCTCCGGCCCCGCTGGACATGTGGGGCCTTCGGGGCTCGCCCCTGCGGAGGGGGCGAGGTCCGGATCCTTCGGTCTTGCCTTGGAGCTCCGGTCTTGCGCGATCCCGTAGTGGCCCCCTGGTAGGTGTGGCCCATTGGTTGGGCGCTCCTACCATACTCCTGCGGGGAGCTAAGGCCGAGAGGTCCTGCACACAAGTAAGGGAAACATAATTCTCCTTGGAGCTCCCCCTTCCCTATCTCATAGTCTTATTTGGCTTACGGTCCCTATCCATTTGTACGGTGCTTGGGAACTACAGTGCATGAAGTGCCGGGAGCTCGGGGCCCCTTGGCCATCGGCAGGTACCTCAAACACAGCCGCCTTTGGTAGGGTAGCAAATGCCGACTAGAGGTGAGAATGAGAAAAGGGAGCTGAGTGCATGGTGAGCATGCACCGGAAGTGCGGTCATAAAAATTAATACGTAATTTAAATGAGCACAAGGGAAGAGCAAAGTAGGACAGGTTTCTTTATATATAAATTTCCATAGGAGGAAGGCAGGCTAAACATGGAGGCAACGACCCGCCCCATTAAGAAGGGAAGCAAGACTCTACGCGCTTAGGGTCGGAACCAGGCCAAGCTGAACGTAGTCCTGGACCGTCCCCTGAGACTTAGCTGCTCCGAGCGCTGTTCCTGGACTCTATGGAATCTATTACAAAAAGAAGAGATTGTCCTATTATTGCTCTAGGGGTAGAACTTACGGAGGTGTTCTATGTTCCAAGGGTTCGGGAGTGGGTCCCCATCCTCGGTGGAAAGGCGTACGCACCCGGGGCGACATACTTTTGTGACCCGGAAGGGACCTTCCCAGCCGGGGGAGAGTTTGTCGGTCCCCTCGCGAGAAAGTATGCGCCGCAACACTAGGTCGCCTTCCTGCAGCTCCTGAACACGCACAGACCTTTGATGGTAGCGCATGAGCCCTTGTCGGTATCGTGCATTGCGGAGTTCTGCATGTAATCGAGCCTCGTCGACAAGGTCGATGTCTTCACGCCGGAGGTTGTCCTGCGTGGCTTCGTCGTAAGCTCAGACACGGAGGGACCCCATGGTGATCTCTGGGGGAAGCACAGCCTCGGTCCCGTATACCATGAAGAAGGGTGTCTCTCCAGTGGCCCGGCTCTGGGATGTCCGGTTAGCCCATAGTGTGCTCGAAAGCTCGTCCACCCACTTGGCACCATGTTTCTTCAAGCCGGCATAGGTGCGGGTCTTAAGGCCCCGAAGAATCTCGGCGTTGGCCCTCTCAACTTGTCCATTGCTCTTTGGATGAGCAACGGAGGCATAGCACACCTGGATGCCGAGGTCTTCGCAGTATTCTTGGAACGCTGCGCTAGTGAACTGGGTCCCGTTGTCAGTAATGATCCTGTTCGAGACCCCGAACCGGCAGACGATCGACTTTATGAACTTTACTGCGGATTGCTTGTTGATGGTGACGACGGGTGTGGCTTCCGGCCACTTGGTGAACTTGTCAATGGCGACGTAGAGGTACCGGAATCCCCCGACGGCTCTGGGGAATGGTCCCAGGATGTCCAACCCCCATACAGCGAACGGCCATGAGGGTGGGATCATCTGAACCGCCTGAGCCGGTGTATGGATCTGCTTGGCATGGAACTGGCACGCCTTGCAGCTCTCTACCAGCTTGACGGCATCCTGGAGTGCTGTCGGCCAGTAGAAGCCATGCCAGAAGGCTTTACCGACAAGCGTGCATGAGGAAGAGTGACTCCCACATTCGCCTCCATGGATCTCAGCGAGCAAGTCGCAGCCTTCCCCCTGGGTTATGCACAGCAATAGGACGTGGTTGGCGCCACGCCGGTAGAGATCCCCTTCTACCAGTGCGTACCTCTTAGCCATGCGCATGATCCGTTCAGTGGATACATGTTCATCAGGGAGGATGTTGTCTTTCAAGTAGTCCCGGATCTCCGTGATCCATGCAGTGGGTCTGACTTGAGCTTCTGGATCTTGAGCACTGGGTTGCACGGAGTCCTCAGTGACGCTTACGATCCTTGGTGGCGTCCATGGCTGCAGGGACGCCGGGACCGCCAGCTTCGAGGTGCTGGTCCAGCCCCCTTCGCCCGGCTCGGCAGGTCGGGCTGTGGGCCGCAGCAACGTCCTCTCAAAGACTCCTTCGGGCACAGGGGATCCGGTGGAGGCCTTCGTTGAGAGGTCATCAGCTGCGGCATTGCCAGCGCGCGGTACATGGCGCAGGTCCAAGGCGAGGAAGTCTTTCTTCAACATCTGCACGTGGAGCAGGTAAGCAGCTAGATGTGGGTCATTGCAGGAGCATTAACCCTTAACTTGTTTGATGACTAGCTGGGAGTCGTCCTATGCCAACAACTGGCGAGCGCCCAATGACAGGGCTGTCTTTAGGCCAAAGATGAGTGCTTCATACTCTGCCATGTTGTTAGTTGCCTTGAAGTTGAGACGCACCATGTACCCAAACTGCTCCCCCGATGGCATGAGAAGCAGTACACCGGCACCGGCTCCCTGCTTTCGCGAGGAGCCGCCGAAGAAGAGCGTCCAGTGAGGCCCGGTGAAGACCGGAGCTCGGTGTTTTGGTTCACCGTCTTCGTGGCCCCCTGGGTCAGCCTTCATTGGCGTCCACTCAGCCACGAAGTCAGCCAGTGCTTGGCTCTTGACTGCATGGCGAGGAAGGAAGTCCATCTCAAACTCCGCCAGTTCCGCTGCCCATTTAGCGACATTGCCAGTCGCGTGGGGGCTGTGAAGGATCGCCTTCAGCGTTTAGGAGGTGACCAACGAGACCCGGTGGGCTTGAAAGTAGTGGCGGAGCTTCCTGGATGCCACGAGCACTGCATACAGCAGCTTGTGGACCTCCAGGTACCTTGTCTTGGCGTCGTGGAGGACTTCGCTGATGTAGTAGACAGGCCTCTGGATGGTCCGGACCCTCCCTCCCAGGCTAGAGATGTCTTCATCCATTGGCTCAGGCCTACCGGAGGTGGGTGGGTCCAGGGGGGCTTCCGGGAGCTGGGACTCGAAGGCTCCTAAGCCGCCTTAGACCTTCGGGAGGTCCCACTGGTTTTCCGGGAGCTCCGGGAGGTCCCGTTGGACCTCTGGGAGGTTGTCGTGGAGGTCCGGGGGTCCGTCTTGGACCTTCGTGAGATTGTCTTGGAGGTCCGGGAGGCCGTCTTGGACCTCCGGGGTTTCCTGGTGCCTGTCTCCTGCTACCGGAGCAGGCTGTGGTGACGAGAGGTCCGGCCACTCTGCGACGAGAACCATACTCACCACTTCAGTTGTCGCCGCGATGTAGAGCAACAAATGCTCTTCGGGCTCTGGGGCTACCATGATGGGTAGGGTCGTCAGGAGTTGCTTCAACTCTTGGAAAGCTTCTTCTGCTTCGTCGGTCCAAGCAAATGGACCGGATTTGCGCAGGAGCTTAAAGAAGGGGAGCGCTCGCTCTGCTAGCCTCGGTATAAACCGACTCAGCGCGGTTAGGCGTCCTGTGAGTTTCTGGACTTCTTTGATGCGGGCGGGAGGCTGCATCAAGTCAATGGCCTTGATCTTCTCTGGGTTGGCCTCAATTCCTCGGTGTGAGACCAGGAATCCTAAGAGTTTTCCAGAGGATACACCGAACACACACTTGTCGGGGTTCAGCTTGGTGCGCGTGGAGCGCAGTTTGTCAAAGACTAAGGCCAGGTTATCTAACAAGGATGAACTCTGCCTGACCTTGACAACGATGTCATCGACATACACCTCAACTAAGTCTCTTATTAACTCTCCAAAGGTTTTGTGCATTGCACGTACAAAGGTGGGAAGAGCATTCTTTAGGCCATAAGGCATAGAGACATAACAATACAGGCCATCTACTGTGATGAAGGAGGTGTGCTCTTCATCTTCTCTAGACATAGGGATCTGATGGAAACCCGAGTAGGCGTCTAGGAAACACAGCATATCACAGCCTGATGTCGAGTCGACTATTTGATCTATTCTAGGGAGAGGGAATGGATCTTTGGGACATGCCTTATTGAGACTGGTGTAGTCGATGCACATCCGGAGCTTCCCGCCGGCCTTCGGGACAACAACGGGGTTCACCAACCACCGGGGGTGGTGGACTTCCCGTATGAAGCCAGCGTCCAACAACTTCTTGATTTCTTCTTGGATGAAGTTTTGCCGCTCGATGGACTACTTGCGAGGCTTCTGTTGGACTGGTCGGGCGTCGGGGAAGACCTTCAAGTTGTGCTCGATCACCTCCCTAGGGATCCTCGGCATCTGCGACGGCTGCCATGCAAACACGTCGACGTTGTGCCAGAGGAAGGTGACGAGCGTGCCTTCCTATTTGCTATACAGGCCCCTGGCTACCCGGGTGGTCTGGGTAGCATCGGCGCCGACTTGGACGACCTTCAGGGGGACGTCGCCCTCGTCGAGGGGTTGCACACGGGGTGCTGCGAGAGGCACGGTGGCGTGCACTCGGGTGGAGCCGGTCCGGTTCTGCACTGCCAGGGGCTGGTGCTCGAGCTGTGCGGTCTCCACGAATCCTGAGGACGCCTATTGGTGTAGGCATCTTCAAGACGAGGTAGCCGTAGTGGGCTACTGCCATGAATCGGTACAGGGCTGGCCTGCCAATTATGGCGTTGAAGGTGTCAAAGTGTTCGGTCGACACTTCTCCTGGGCCTGCACTGGGCAGCCCGCGGAGGTTCTTTTTTCGGTGGGGCTAGACCCTTGCGGAGAGCTTGAGCGTATGGACGAGTTAGTAAGAGCTTGACACGGCGAGTTTTACGTGGTTCAGGCCGCCGGAGCGTAAAACCCTACGTCCACGGCGAGCTATGGAGCTCGCTGTATTGCTTGCTGCTCAGAACTGGAGTCCTGAGCTTTAGGATGAGTTACAGCTTGGGGGTGAATGGCTAGCGTATGAGTTGCGGGAGTGTGAACCTGCGAACCCTTGCTATCGTCGCCTACCCGAGCCTTTTATAGTCCAAGACTCGGGTGGCTTACAAGGGGGGCCCGGGACCCGACAGGTGGTCCCGGGGAGATTGAATGTTATCTACTGTATCTGCAGTTATGCCGGTAGTTGTCTCTGGCGAAGGCTTCTGAGTCTTCGTCTTGCAGCCCTGCCCGTGCCGCATGCTAGTCGTAGTGGATGATGATGGCGGGGGCGGCATGGGGTGTCTTGTCGCTACGTTTATTGGCTGGCAGGCTCTAACACTGCGCGCCAGTCTGTGATGCGACTGGGCGCAACGGCACCTGACAGAGGCGTGCTCCGCGTCTCCGCGTCTTAGGAAGACGCGGGCCTTGAATACCTTGTACGGCAAGGTATGGGGCGTCTTTACGCTCGCTGCCTATCGCTCGGGGGCAGGCAGCACCGTTCTGCTGGCCACGTGGCGGGCCCGGAGCCCTCCTCAGAGGAGAGGGGGGTCCGGCTCCGTAGGACACGTGGAGCCTCCGGACCTCTCCCCGTGGAGGGGGAGGTTCAGCTTCTGTCGGCCATGTGGCGAGCCCGGAGCTCCTCTCTGAGGAGAGGAAGGTCCGGCCCCACTGGACACGTGGCTACCTCGGACCTCTCTCCCGCGGAGGGGGAGGTCCGGCTTCTGCAGGCCACGTGGCGAGCCCGGAGCCCTCCTCTGAGGAGAGGGAGGTCCGGCCCTGCCGGACGCGTGGCGCCTTCGGAGCTCTCCCCGCGGAGAAGGGCGAGTTCCTTAGGCATTTTCCCCTGTGCGCGGGGGTACCCCATGTCGCGGGTATCGACAGTGGCCCCCGGGCCCATCTCGGGGGAGATAGCGAGCCCGAGGTGGGACCTCCGTCTCTCCTGATCCGCGCACTTTCTCTAAGTCCCGCATTGAACGCTGCCGGAGCACGAACGGCCGCGGGATCGTGGGAGCGTGCGCCCACATGATGGTCGCTTTTATTGCGGCGGTTCCCTAGTCTGCCACTTCTACACGTTGCGGCGCTTTCTTCGGGAACCGCCGAAGTGCCTTGTCGGCTCGTCTTCTTAGGAGACTGACTCCTTGGCCCACCGCTTCAGTTGGGTGGCTTAGGCCCACCTGTCATCGGCGCTCGGTCTTTGAGCCGAAGCGGTTGCCGATGCGGCGTATTCGAAGAGTTTCGAATTGCTTTGACTCATACCTGGAAGGTGTGAAAAGAAACCGCAACGTGGGTACGCTCCCCTTATAAGGCTTCCAGCCCTTGCACCTCCCTCGAGTCTTTGCAGTCTCGTCTTCTTCCATGGCTTCTAACCCGCTTTCTGGGGGGGAATCGCTCTAGATTCCCTCTGGCGACAGCGTCTACACCAAGTCTGGGACCCAGGGAGCCTGCATGCCTTGCCTCTGGAGGTGGCGCCTCCGAGGGGTCTCAGGTTTGTCCTCCCGACGGGGCCCTTCCTCGGTGACGGCAGGTAGAAAGTTCCCTGGCGTTGCGTCCCTTCTCAGATGGTGGAATCTTCAAAGAAACCGCTGAAGCACCAAGGAGGATTCCAGGCGGCAGAGTCTCCAAGAAGACCGCAGAAGCTGCGGAGGGGGCCTCAGGAGCACCCTTGATGATACCAGCCTTTGCGCTGGTGATGAGGGAACTTCAGGAGAAGGAAACCGCTGAAGCACCAAGGAGGATTCCAAGCGGCAGAGTCTCCAATAAGACCGCTGAAGCTGCGGAGGGGGCCTCAGGAGCACCCTTGATGACACTGGCCTTTGCGCTGGTGATGGCCGAGGCGATTCCTGCGCTCGGGTCACGGAGTGGGAGAAGGCCGCCAGGGCTGAAGCCTGGTGATGTGGCCATTCTTGCAACTTCTAGACTCTGGTCGTGTCAGGGGAACTCTGGGGCTTGTTTCTTTCTTTTTATCGAGTCTGTAGTCCAGCTCATGGAGCCTCGCATGAATAGACTCTCTTGGATGTTTGTGTCTGTGATGCTTTTTCTCTCCTTCTTGGCTTTGCCTGGCTGAGTCCGGATCTGCCGACCACGTGGAGGCGGGAGCTCTGGCCCTGCTGGACACGTAGGGCTTCCGGAGCCCCCCCCCCCCACCGAGGGGGAGGTCCGGTTTCCGCCTGCCACGTGGCGAGTCCGGAGCCCCCCTCAGGGAAGGCGGGAGCTCCGGGCCTGCTGGACACGTGGGGCCTTCGGGCCTCGCCCCTGCTGAAGGGACGAGACCCGGTCCTTCTAGTCCTAGGCCAGAGTAGTTGGTAGCTCCTTTCCCCCCGCTTCGTGCAGTCCCCGTTGCTGTAACCTGGAGGTCCTGCACACAGGCAGAGGAAACGTAATTCTCCTCGGGGGGTCCTCCCCTCCCGTCTCCTAGTCTTATTCGGCTTACGATCCTGATCCGTTATACGGGGCTTGGGCAATTCTGTGCTCAAGGCGCCGGAGCTCCGGCTCCCTCCGAGGTCCGGGTACGGTCGTCCGATCCCTAGTACCGGGCCGTACGCTGGGGAAGCAGAGTGCACGTGCTTTGGGTTCATGACCAGGCAAAGCGGTTGTACTCCCCTGTACCTACGGAGGGCAGGATGCGCACGCTTTGGGCTCGGAGCCTGCTAAGCGGGATACGCACCCTGGACCCCCCATGCACAACGCAGGCCTTTCCTGGGGGTGACCAACTGGCACCGCAACACCTGACTGGGGGAGGCCCGAGAGACTCACTCGGCCATCGGCAGGTGCCTCAAGCGCGGCCGCCCTCGGTAATAGCGAATGCTGACTATGGATGAGCGCGGGAGAGAGGGAGCTAGATGTACGATGAACATACATAGATAGTGCGATCATAAAAATTAATGCATAATTTAAATGAGCGCATGAGAGAGAGCTAAGTAGAACAAATTTCTGTGTTCATGCCCATAGGTGGAATTCTGGCTGTACATGGAGGCAATGATCCGCCTCGTCTACAAGGGAAGCAGGACTCTACGCGCTTAGGGTCGGAACCAGGCTAAACTGGACGTAGTCCTATACCGTCCCTTGAGACTTAGCTGCCGCAAGCACTGTTCCTAAATTCTATGGGATTCATTACAGAAGGGAATGACCCTGTTCTACTAATGCTCGGGGAGTAGGACTTACAGTGTTGCTCCATGCCAAGGGTTTTGGGAACGGATCCCACACTCGGTTGAAAGGCATGTGTACCTGGGGCGGCAGCTTTCGTGATTCGGAAGGGACCTTCCCTGCTGGGGGAGAGTTTATAGGTCCTTCTCGGGAAAGAGCGTGCCACGACACCAGGTTGCCCTTCTGCAAGTCCCTGACGAGTTCGGTTCTTTGGCGGTAGTGCTTAGAGCATCAGCCGAGACCGTGCGTTGTGGGGTGTTACCTGCAGCCAAGTCTCGTCGACGAGGTTGTCATCTTCACGCTGGATCAGGTCCTGCGCGGCTTCTCCTGGGGGCCCCCGGGGAGTTCTCCCCTTCTGGCTAAGGCCTTCAAGGGGTAGGTGGACCCGGGCTCGTCTTGGAAGACCTAAGGCGTCTTCCCCTTCTGGCAAGGCCTTCAAGGGGTTGACAGACCTTGGGCGGCCCCCAGGAGGTATGTCCGAGGCACGGAGGCGTGCTCTCGGGTGAGGCTGGCCCGACCTTGCATCATTCTGATCGGTGCTTGGGCTGCTGCGACTACTTGGGGCTTCTCCAAGGTTGACGCCGCAGCAGTGCAGCCTCCACTGACCTGGGACGGCAGCCACAGCCGGCTACCGCCCCGGCACGTCACCATCGGAGCTGGAGTCCTCACCGTTATGCACTGTCTTTATGACACGCTGAGGCTCCTGAAACCCCACCTGGTGGGCGGCGCTGACTGGAGCGTCGACTTTCTGCTTGCCATCCCTCTGAGGGTAGGGCGGTGCTTCAGCTCTCTGCTGTCTTCCTTTGCGGAAGCGCTCTGCGAGCCTCTGAATATCCCAGCACTCGGCAGCAGTATGGTTGCCGGCGCCATGCACGGGGCATAGCCCGCCCTGGTCACTATCTGGGGCCGGTGACTGCCGCTGCCTTTTGTCGGGGCGTGGCCCCCGAGCTCCACTAGTCGTCGCTGCTGCGGCGACGGGAGCCGTGAATGATGACTTCATCTTGCCACTCCCCTGGTTCTTGGCCTTCTTGCCACCCCCATAGGCAGCAGCGCCGGACCCGGGCTGTCCTCCTGACTCGGAGGTCGGCAGAGAGTGCCAGTTCCGCCCTTCAGCTGCTCTGGCGCATTTGTCCGCCAGGCTGAAGAGCTCAGAGACGTCGCGGACCTCTCTGGTCGCGAGCTTCTCAAGCATTTTCTCGTCCCGGACACCCTGCCGGAACGCCACCACCACAGAAGCACTTTGAATATGCGGGATGGTGTTGCGTACCTGGGAGAACCGCTGGATGAAAGAGCGCAGCGACTCCCCAGGTTGTTGCTTGACGGCGTGGAGGTCAAGCTCCGTGCCGGGACGGGTGTAGGAGCTGCCGAAGTTGGCGACGAACTGCCGGCAGAGCTCCCCCCAGGAAGTTATGGACCCCTGAGGGAGATTCATGAGCCAAGACCGGGCTGGGCCGGTCAAGGCGACGGCGAAGTAGTTGGCCATGACAGCCTCATCCCCTCCTGCGGCAAGTACGACGGTGGAGTAGATCTGGAGGAACTCCGCCGGGTTGACGCTACCGTCGTACTTCTCGGGCAGGTGCGGCCGAAACTTGCGCGGCCACCTCGCGAAGCGAAGGTGGGGTGCAAGGGCCGCACATCCTGCTCCTGTTGCCGCAGGTATTGGCACTGCGAACGCTTGGTTCGCACTTGGCACCGTGTACCCCGGTATGGGCAAGGCTGCACCATAGACCGGGGGCGCTGCTTGCAGCACATATGGTTGTGGCATATGCTGCGCGGCGTATGCCTGAGGCAGGACTCGCGTGGCGAAGATCTGCCCTCCAGGCTGTGTCAAGGCCGACGTCATGCTGTCGCCAGCCTCATGGTTGCGACGCCTTTCTCGACGTCGCTCGAGGTACACCCGGGCATCCTGGCCCAAGTGGCACCGTTCCAGCTCCCTTCTCAGGTCCGTCGACGGGAGCCTGGAGGAGCTGGAATCCGCCGTCTGCCCGTCAACCGTTGGTGTGCGCGTCAGCGACACAGCCGGTTGACCGGGGCGTCGCCCTCGCCGAAACCGAGGGTTCGCGGCGGCGACGACGAGGTGGTCCACCTCGCGGACCCACTGTTGGGTCGCTGAATGGGGCGCATCCCCAGCAGGTGGGTTGTGCAGTAGTGCTCTTGCTGCAGCTAGCGCACCCCCATGGCGTACGCTCAGCGCTGCGGAAGATCTCACACTGGTCGGAGCCTGCATTGCCGGAGTCGGCGTTGCCGGAGTCGGCTGCTGGCTACCAGCTTGTGCCGACACACTCCGTCCTGAGCGCGTCGACATGTATTCCCCGCTGGTCACGGTTCGCCGTGAACGTGGAGGAGGAGAGTTTGCCGCTGAAGGAAGCTTGGTCATCTTCGTCGGCGGAAACTCGTCGCGCAAGGGAAAAGCCCCTACCTGGCGCGCCAAATGTCGAAGTGTTTGGTCGACACTTCCCCCGGGCCTGCACTGGGCAGCCCGCAGAGGTTCTTTTTTGGTGGGGCTAGACCCTTGCGGAGAGCTTGAGCGTATGGACGAGTTAGTAAGAGCTTGACACGGCGAGTTTTACGTGGTTCAGGCCGCCGGAGCGTAAAACCCTACGTCCACGGCGAGCTATGGAGCTCGCTGTATTGCTTGCTGCTCAGAACCGGAGTCCTGAGCTTGAGGATGAGTTACAGCTTGGGGGTGAATGGCTAGCGTATGAGTTGTGGGAGTGCGAACCTGCGAACCCTTGCTATCGTCGCCTACCTGAGCCTTTTATAGTCCAAGACTCGGGTGGCTTACAAGGGGGGCCCGGGACCCGACAGGTGGTCCCGGGGAGATTGACTGTTATCTACCGTATCTGCAGTTATGCCGGTAGTTGTCTCTGGCAAAGGCTTCTGAGTCTTCGTCTTGCAGCCCTGCCCGTGCCTCATGCTAGTCGTAGTGGATGATGACGGCGGGGGCGTCATGGGGTGTCTTGTCGCTGCGTTTATTGGCTGGCAGGCTCTAACACTGCGCGCCAATCTGTGATGCGACTGGGCGCAACGGCACCTGACAGAGGTGTGCTCCGCGTCTTGGGAAGACGCGGGCCTTGAATACCTTGTACGGGCAAGGTATGGGGCGTCTTTATGCCCGCTGCCTATCGCTCGGGGGCAGGCAGCACCTTTCTGCTGGCCACGTGGCGGGCCCGGAGCCCTCCTCAGAGGAGAGGGGGGTCCGGCTCCGCAGGACACGTGGAGCCTCCGGACCTCTCCCCGCGGAGGGGGAGGTTCGGCTTCTGTCGGCCACGTGGCGAGCCCGGAGCTCCTCTCTGAGGAGAGGAAGGTCCAGCCCCGCTGGACACGTGGCTACCTCGGACCTCTCTCCCGCGGAGGGGGAGGTCCGGCTTCTGCAGGCCACGTGGCAAGCCCAGAGCCCTCCTCTGAGGAGAGGGAGGTCCGGCCCCGCCGGACGCGTGGCGCCTTCGGAGCTCTCCCCGTGGAGAAGGGCGAGTTCCTTAGGCATTTTCCCCTGTGCGCGGGGGTACCCCATATCGCGGGTACCGACAGAAGGGGAGGTCGATCTCCGCCACGTCGAACAGAATGTACTCTGTCCGATAGCTGTCCGGTGCCCCAAAGGTTACCGGAAGGCTGATGTTGCCGTAGGGAACGTCCTGTCCCGGCCCTACCCCTGAGAATGGGCTCGATGGGGTGAGCTTGGCCATCGGGATCTGTAGCTTCTAGAAAGCTGCGCGGCTGATGAGGTTCAGCCCAGCCCCGCCATCTACCAGAACGTGGTACATCCTCACGTTGGCGATGGTGGGCGCTACCAAGAGCGGTAGTTGGCCGGCCCCAGCCATGTTCCTGGGGCAGTCGGTGGCATCGAAGCTGATGGGGGTTCCCATCCACTTGAGGTGCGGCGCGGCACTTGGGAGGGGAGCCACCGACGCTACCGCTCGGCGCAGGGTCTTAACCGCGCTTCGGGACGAGGGGTCAGCGGACCCACCGTAGATGACGTAGAGCATCTTCTGCCACTCGTCATCACTGGAGCTGGAGTCCTCATGGTTGCGCACCGCCTTCACGGCGCGCTGAGGCTCCTGGAACTCCACTTGGTGGTCGACGTTGTCTGGGGCGTCGACCTTCTGCTTGCCGTCCCTTTGACGGAAGGGTGGGGCATCAGTTCGAAGCTGCTTCCCTTTCCGGAAGCGCTCCGCGAGCTTCTGGATCTCCCGGTACTCGGCAGCAGTATGGTAACTGGTGCCGTGCACGGGGCATAGCTCGCCTTGGTCACCATCTGGAGCTGGTGATTGTCGCTGCCTTTTGTCGGGGCGTGGCCCCCGAGCTCCACTGGGTGCCGCTGCTGCGGCAACGGGGGCTGCGGCCGGTGGCTTCATCTTGCCACCGCCCCGGTTCTTGATCTTCTTGCCGCTTCCATAGGAAGCAGCGCCAGATCCGGGCTGTCCTCCTGACTCGGAGGCTGGCAGAGAGTGCCAGTTCCACCCTTCTGCTGCTCTGGCGCACTTGTCCGCCTGGCTGAAGAGCTCTAAGACGTCGTGGACCTCTCTGGTCGCGAGCTTCTCAAGCATCTTCTTGTCCCGTACGCCCTGCCGGAACGCCACCACCACAGAAGCATTTTGGATATGTGGAATGGTGTTCCGTACCTGGGAGAACCGCTGGATGAAGGAGCGCAGCGATTCTCCAGGTTGTTGCTGGACGGCGTGGAGGTCGAGCTCCGTGCCAGGCCGGGTGTAGGAGCTGCCGAAGTTAGAAGTAAACTGCCAGCAGAGCTCTCCCCAGGAGGTTATGGAACCCTGGGGGAGGTTCATGAGCCAAGACCGGGCTGGGCCGGTCAGGGCGACGGGGAAGTAGTTGGCCATGATGGCCTCGTCCCCTCCTGCAGCAAGGACGGCGGTGGAGTAGATCTGGAGGATGTGACACCCTCATCTCGGGTGTCAGCATATGTTTATGCTTTATGAAGAGGAAACATTTTAAGAAAAGAAGGAACACATAAAAAAATATCAGAAGGATGGCCAATAAGAGCCGAATCTAGCTCTCAGAAAACGCTGAAGACAACTCACCGCAGCCGACGGCCACGAGGCGTGTTCGGAGATCGTCCCCGCGAGGTGGGGAGAGGTCCGCCGCTAAAATAGCTACGTGGCAGGTTCGGGACTCATCTCCGCAAAAGGGGAGAGGTCCGACCCTGGGGGACACGTGTTGCTCTCGGAGCTTTTCTCTGCGGAAGAAGCAAAGACGTTTCCGCAGGACACATGTCACCTACGGAGCTAGTCATCACGGAAATCAGAGGACCGGTCACTCGGGATACGTGTCAATCTCGGAGCTTACCTCCGAGAGGTCCGGTTCCCTCGGACACGTGTCGCCACCGGAGCTTATCTCCAGGAGGTCTGTCGCTGCTGGACACGTGTCGACCTCGGGGCATGTCCCTGAAGAAAGAATAGAGGAAAGACCGGTGCCAAGACGTGGCGTGCGTGGAGCTCACCTCCAAAGGAGGGGGGAGGTCTCGCTCGTTGACACGCGGCACAACCGGAGCTCGTCTCTGCGGAAAAGGAGATACCAAGCCCCGGAAGGACACGTGGAGCCTCCGGAGCTCATCGCCGCGAAGGTAACGAGTACTGGAGCGGCTGTTACGCGTAAGAATACCGGTACGTAAAGGAAACCGACCTGAATTCCACAACGTTACCGCACCAAATCAACTAAAAATAAGATGATAGGATTCAACGACGATCTGAATAAGACTCTTATTCGGGATACACTCAGATTAAGACTCTTCTCTTCCCAATTATAAATAGAACCCAGAACCTCTGGCCAAAACCACAAACTTCTTTTCCAACTCCTGAGCCGACGACTTAGAGCCCTAGCCCTAACTCGCCGAGTAAACCGTCACCGAAGTGCAACAAGGGAGATCATTGGAGGAGAACCGAGCGGTCTGAGGAGGACCTCGAAAACCAAGAAGGGCATAAGGTAGGACTCCGACACCACCTTACGGCGTCGTTGTATTCTCCTTGCATCTGTTCTTGATTCCTTCCAGAAACCTTCTCGTGGATAGATCACTTGATGATTAGGTTGAACTAAAGAAAAGATCATCGCCACATCCACCTTTGATCCGAACACCTCTGTCCATGCAAGTCATGCAAAAACACGTATAAACCAATCTAATAAAATTAATCATAGGATAGCATGCATGTGCATCATCGCATCTAGTTTAAGGTTTGTGCATGATATTGATTGCTGTGAATCTTGTATGCACGTGATCCTACCTAGCAGAACATGCTCGGGGAGCTGTCTACGACGAACTGCAGCGACAAGGTTTTGGGATTCAAGAACAACCGGAACCGCAAGAACAAGGCAAGTGCTCCTTGACAATGTTGATCCTATGTTTTGGGTAAAACTATTTTGTTTTGCAAAAAGGTGTGTGTGCTGAGTCAAACATGATGGGAAACCCTTTTCATAGGAGTTTACTAGTTTTGGTTGAACCACCCTTGTCGCCTGGGAAGTTTATGAGTCGGGTATGGTTTTTGCTTTATGCTTCGCTGAGTCTATGGGATTGGGAAGCGAGATAAATGTGTCTAGCTACTGCACTCGTAAATGATAATGAGAAACTGATGATATTAATGAACATGGGTCGAAGGGAGATCTAGGCAAGACTGGGTTTGTGAACGAGGTAGCATGAGACGGTGGTGTACTTGCCATAGATCTAAGGACCGGTTCATGCATGCACATGCTAGGACAACAGTGCCACCACAAGGCCAAGATGGGTGTGGCTTAGCTGAGTAATTAGGTAAGTTGCTAGAGTGTTATGGACTGTGGAAGGCGCGGGGAATGGGAGTCGAGTGAGGACTGCCTTGGGAACTGCATGGCACAAGAGGGGGGCCGTGGGTGGGAGAATTGGAGATTCTAGCCTGCCGGTGAAACCTTAGTGAGTCCATACATCTAGTAACCCCTTTGTAAAGGCTATTTTGTGATCTCTTGACCATACACCGACGGTTGTGTACTGGTATAATGGAGGTTCTGCAGTCGCCGACGGGTGACGAAATCACAAACTTGTGGGTAAAGAGGTGCAAACTCTGTAGAGTCTAAAACTATCATGATAGCCGAGCTTACGGTCACGAGCGCCTGGCTAAACTGCCATGATTAGTTGGGATGGTTATTGGGATGGTTCTTGGTATGGTTAATGAGTTTGTTATGGTTTGGTTGTTGGGACTGTTGAGTCCGGGTGATAAGATGGTTGCATGACTGTTGAGTCATGGCAGCGAAACTGGTCTCGGTGTGAGACAAAGTTGTTTATGGGATAAGATGGTAGCGAATACGTGAAGGTATTCGTGAGATGGTAGCGAATACGAGGAGGTATTCGTGAGTAAGAATGAGGTTGGTTAATGTTCGGGTGGAACATGGAAAGCGATGGAGGTATGTTGATAATTTAATACATGCTGGGATTAAATTCATCTAAAGTTAAGTTGTTGTTTTATCATGGTTTTATAAATCCGCTTTTCTGCAAATAAGACTTTTTATACCTACCTTGTTTATGAGCTGCATATCATGTGTTTTCCCGCACTTGCTGAGTACATCATTGTACTCAAACTTGCATTATTATTTTCATCATCAGCAGCGGGAGAAGCCTACTATGAAGACCGAGTGGAGCATTACGGCGTGTGATCTGTTCTCAACCTTGCCTGTGGAGGGAGTAGAGATGGAGCCACTTCTGCTTAGATTTGCTTCCGCATTAGCTAAATTGCTTCCGCTGTGAGCATGAGTCCAAGACTCATGAGGTATTGTAATAAACTCTGTTATTCGTGGTAATATATAATCTGAATTCAGTTTGTGGAACGTATGTGTATGTGTGATGAACATCTTGGACACACATATGCATTAGTTCTCGGTTCCGTGGTTTTCCCACAGAATTGAGGGCGTCACAGATTGGTATCAGAGCCACGGGTTGACAGTAGGTTACACGCCTAGATAGAAACCTTAGATTGATATTAGAGCCACGGGTTAACAACAAGTTACACCCCTAAATAGGAGTCACAGGTAGCTAAGCCACGCTGACCAAAGGAAGCATCCTAGGGTGAATAGCTCAGATTGGCCTTGAAACCACCTTGGCATAGGGAACCATCCTTGAATAGGAGTTGTGTGGGCCCTTGTGATGATTATTTGTGATTGTGTGCTTAGTGTGAGTTGTGGGACGTCTCAAAACGTTGTCCATACCCACACGTAAGAAGAAAGAGGTGTGAGATGTCTCGACACTTGCTCACATCCTCATATGGGCTAATATATACATAGTCCAACTCACCTTGATGCATATAGTTGAGGGAATCTACCTAACCTTCTAACATTCTATTCTATTTCGATCTCTCTCACAGATGGTGAGAGGAAACGCCGGCCGAAGGAACGTCCAAGAGGATGACCATGATGAAGTTTCTGCTAACCCAGGAGCTGGCGAAAACCATCTGGAAAGGTTGATGGCCATGCAAAACCAGCTTATGCAAAACATGATCCAAACTTTGGGTCAGTTGCAGGCCAACCAAAACCCCGTTCCGGCACCACCGCCACCACCACCGCCGGCTCATAACAGACTGGGAGAGTTCATGAGGACTCGGCCACCCACCTTTGCTCAAGCTAGCGATCCCATGGAGGCCGATGATTGGTTGAAATCCATGGAGAAGAAGCTCGCCATTGTTCAGTGCAATGACCGAGAGAAGGTTCTCTTTGCGTTGCACTAACTTATGGGAGCTGCCGCTGACTGGTGGGATGCCCTATGCAACGCCCATGTCAACCCGGAGACAATCACTTGGACTGAGTTCAAGGAAAGTTTCCGCTCTCACTACATTCCTGCTGGTGTAATGATGCTCAAAAGGCAGGAGTTCGAAGGTCTCCGCCAAGGACATAAAAGTGTGAATGAGTATCTCAACAAGTTCATACAACTGTCCCGGTATGCCCCCGAAGATGTCAACTCAGACCAAAGGAAGCAGTACCTGTTCATGAGAGGGTTGAACAATGAGATCCAGGTTCAGCTCCTCAACAATGACTACGTAAGCTTCCAGAAGCTGGTTGACAAGGCCATAGTGGTTGAAAACAAGATCCGAGAGATCGAGCGAGAGTGCAAGAGGAAGATGCCATACCAGCCCCAAGGGATCAACGTACGACCTTGGTACATGCCCCCTGCACTGCAGTATGGAACGACCACTCCTGCATACCGCCCTGGTCAGCCACCACAACAACAATTCGTTGCACCGGCACCTCGTGTGCCCATGCCTCCTGCGTCCCGACCTAACAATGGCGCCCCTGTTCAAAACCCCCGCCCCAATGCACCTGCTGCCGTAGGCAATAGGGCATGCTTTGCATGCGGGAAGTAGGACACTTCGTGAACCAGTGCCCGAGGAGAGGCCCTGGACAGCAAGGTAACGTGCCCAAGCAGAACCCGCGACCGAACGGAGGAGACAATCAAGGGAACCGTGGACAGAAGAACTATGCTCGCAGCCACGTGAACCATGTCACTGCCGAGGAAGCACAACAGGCTGAGGACGTCGTAATTGGTATGTTCCTTGCCAACTCCAAACCAGCCACCATCTTATTTGATTCTGGAGCATCACATTCCTTCATATCATCCAAATATGTTGCCAAACATCATCTACCCGTATCCCACTTAGAATGTGCTATGTTAGTTAATTCTCCTGGAGGAGAAATGAGTACTAATATAGTATGTCCTAAAGTAAGCCTTAAAATAAGGGGGGTAGACTTCCTTGCCAACCTTATTGTCTTGGACTCCCAAGGGATTGACATCATACTCGGAATGGATTGGCTAAGCAAGCACAATGGAGTAATCCAATATGCTGAAAGGAGCGTGCAGTTGACAAATAAGCACGGTATTCATGTTGAGTTTGAGTCAGCCCAGCAAACAACCGAACGGGCGAATTTGAACAAGGTCGAAGGAACAACATTGGACAGCATTCCAGTGGTTCAGGAATTTTCGGACGTGTTCCCGGAAGAGCTTCCAGGTATGCCACCTGACCGGGACATCGAGTTTTCCATCGATTTGGTACCCGGAACTGCACCCATAGCCAAGAGACCCTATAGGATGCCCGTCAACGAGATAGTTGAACTCAAGAAGCAAATTCAAGAACAGTTGGAAAAGGGTTTTATCTGTCCAAGCTCGTCACCATGGGGAGCTCCGGTGCTCTTCGTAGACAAGAAGGATGGAACCCAAAGGATGTGCATGGACTATAGGTCTCTCAACGAGGTAACAATCAAGAACAAATACCCTCTGCCCTGTATAGAGGACCTGTTCGACCAAATGAAAGGAGCCCGAGTGTTCTCCAAGATTGATCTTCGGTCGGGATACTTCCAGCTGAAGATTAAGCCCTCCGATATACCTAAGACAGCCTTTCGGACACGGTATGGTTCGTATGAATATACCGTTATGTCTTTTGGGTTGACAAATGCACCCGCATACTTCATGTACCTTATGAACATGGTTTTCATGGAGTACTTGGACAAGTTCGTCGTGGTTTTCATCGATGACATTATGGTGTATTCAAAAAGCGAGGAGGGGCATGAAGAACATCTGAGATTTACCTTGCAGAAGTTGCGTGAGCATCAATTGTATGCCAAGCTCAACAAGTGTCAATTTTGGCTAAAGGAAATATCTTTCCTAGGCCACATTATCTCCGAGAAAGGGGTATCGGTTGATCCTGGAAAGGTGAGAGATGTTCTGAAGTGGGACCAACCGAAGAGCGTGAGGGATATTCAGAGTTTCCTTGGATGGCAGGATACTATCGACGCTTCATTAAAGACTTCTCTAAGATAGCAAAACCTATGACGGAGTTGCTAATGAAGGGAAAGGTCTTTCAATGGACACCAGCCTGCCAAGAAAGTTTTGAGGAACTCAAGAAAAGGCTAACCACAACACCGGTTCTGGTATTGCCAGACGTAAGCAAGAGCTTTGACATATATTGTGACGCATCCAGACAGGGGCTCAGATGTATGCTCATGCAGGAAGGACAAGTGGTAGCCTATGCCTCACGGAAATTAAAGAAGCACGAGCTTAATTATCCTACACATGACTTGGAGTTAGCAGCAGTGGTGCATGCATTGAAGATTTGGAGACATTATATCCTTGGCCATCGATGTGAGATCTATACGGATCATAAAAGCCTCAAGTACATATTTACCCAAACGGATTTAAATTTGAGGCAACGTCGATGGTTAGAGCTTATCAAGGATTATGATGTTGGAATCAACTACCACCCCGAAAAGGCCAATGTAGTAGCTGATGCATTGAGCCGAAAGGGAGCATGTCACCAACTCACGGTTCGGGAGCTACCACCCGAACTACGTAAGGAGTTCGAACGGTTACACCTCAGATTCTTGAATAAAATGGAAATAATAGAGATCCACTCCTCATTGGAGCAAGAAATAAGAGAGGGCCAAGCAACGGACGAGGAGATCAAGGAAAGAATCCGACAAGGAATAGAGAAGGATTTCAAGGAGGATGAAAAGGGTACGCTTTGGCTAGGAAAAAGGATTTGTGTGCCGAATATAAGACACCTCCGTGACATGATATTGAAGGAGGCACATGATTCCCCCTATTCCATACATCCCGGAAGCACCAAAATGTACCAAGACTTGAAAACTTGTTATTGGTGGGATGGTATGAAGAGGGATATAGCCGAATATGTTGCCCTATGCGACACATGCCAACGGGTCAAGGCTGAACATCAAAAACCCGCTGGATTGTTGCAACCTTTGAAAATACCCGAATGGAAGTGGGAGGACATCAGTATGGATTTCATCGTCGGATTGCCACGTACTCAGTCGGGATACGACTCCATCTGGGTCATTGTGGACCGATTGACAAAAACCGCCCATTTTCTCCCTGTAAAGACCAGTTACAATGTTGCACAATTGGCAGAGTTGTACATGGAGCAAATCGTGTGCCGTCACGGAGTTCCGAGGAGGATAGTCTCAGATCGAGGTTCTCAGTTTACCTCTAGATTCTGGAGTAAGCTGCAGAAAGCCATGGGTACACGACTGGATTTTAGCTCCGCCTATCACCCACAAACAGATGGACAAACCGAGGACAAACCAAATTTTGGAGGACATGTTGAGAGCTTGCGCCTTGAAACGTGGGCGTAGTTGGGATAGGAGTTTACCGTATGCCAAATTCTCCTATAACAACAGCTATCAAGCTAGCTTGAAGATGTCGCCTTTCGAAGCATTATATGGTAGACGGTGTAGAACGACACTGTTCTGGAACGAGACCGGAGAGAACCAGGTGTTTGGACCCGAAGTACTACAAGAAGCTGAAAAACAAGTCCAGACGGTACGGGAGAACTTAAAGGCTGCTCAGTCACAACAGAAAGGCTATGTGGACAATAGGCGAAGGAAGTTGACCTTCGAAGTAGGAGACTTCGTATACCTTAAGGTATCGCCTATCCGAGGCCAACGACGTTTCAACGTCAAAGGCAAGCTAGCACCTCGCTACATCGGACCATTTAAGATTCTGGACAAGCGAGGAGAAGTAGCCTATCAACTAGAGCTCCCAACCCACCTCTCCGACGTACATGATGTGTTTCATGTAACCCAGCTCAAGAAGTGCTTGAGAGTACTAGAGGAACAAGTATCAATGGGAGAGCTTGAACTTCAAAAAGACCTGACTTATGCGGAACACCCTGTCCGAATCTTGGACGTAAAGGAAAGGGTCACCTGGAACAAGATGATTCGATGGTGCAAGGTACAATGGAGCCATCACACCGAAGCTGAAGCCACATGGGAGCGTGAAGAGGATATCAAGGCAGAATTTCCCCATCTATTTTCTACTAACGAATCTCGAGGGCGAGATTCAATTTAAGGGGGGTAGATTTGTGATACCCTCATCTCGGGTGTCAGCATATGTTCATGCTTTATGAAGAGGAAACATTTTAAGAAAAGAAGGGACAGAGAAAAAAATATCAGAAGGATGGCCAATAAGAGCCGAATCTAGCTCTCAAAAAACGCCGAAGACAACACACCGTAGCCGACGGCCACGAGGCGTGTTCGGAGCTCGTCCCCGCGAGGTGGGGAGAGGTCCGCCGCTAAAATAGCTACGTGGCAGGTTCGGGACTCATCTCCGCAAAAGGGGAGAGGTCCGACCCTGGGGGGACACGTGCTACTCTCAGAGCTTTTCTCTGCGGAAGAAGCAAAGGCCTTTCCGCAGGATACATGTCACCTGCGGAGCTAGTCATCATGGAAATCAGAGGATCGGTCGCTTGGGATACGTGTCAATCTCGGAGCTCACCTCCGAGAGGTCCGGTTCCCTCGGACACGTGTCACCATCGGAGCTTATCTTCGGGAGGTCTGTCGCTGCTGGACACGTGTCGACCTCGGGGCATGTCCCTGAAGAAAGAAGAGAGGAAAGACCGGCGCCAACACATGGCGTGCGCGGAGCTCACCTCCAAAGGAGGGGGGAGGTCTCGCTCGTTGACACGCGGCACAACCGGAGCTCGTCTCTGCGGAGAAGGAGATACCAGGCCCCGGAAGGACACGTGGAGCCTCCGGAGCTCATCGCCGCGAAGGTAACGAGTTCTGGAGTGGCTGTTACGAGTAAGAATACCGGTACGTAAAGGAAACCGACCTGAATTCCACAACGTTACCTTACCAAATCAACTAAAGATAAGATGATAGGATCCAACGACGATCTGAATAAGACTCTTATTCGGGATACAATCAGATTAGGACTCTTCTCTTCCCAATTATAAATAGAACCCAGAACCTCTGGCCGAAACCACAAACTTCTTTTCCAACTCCTGAGCCGACGACTTAGAGCTCTAGCCCTAACTCGCCGAGTAAACCGTCGCCGAAGCGCAACAAGGGAGATCATTGGAGGAGAACCGAGCGGTCTGAGGAGGACCTCGAAAACCAAGAAGGGCATAAGGTAGGACTCCGACACCACCTTACGGCGTTGTTGTATTCTCCTTGCATCTGTTCTTGATTCCTTCTAGAAACCTTCTCGTGGATAGATCACTTGATGATCAGGTTGATCTAAATACAAGATCATCGCCACATCCACCTTTGATCCGAACACCTCTGTCCATGCAAGTCATGCAAAAACACATACAGACCAATCTAATAAAATTAATCATAGGATAGCATGCATGTGCATCATCGCATCTAGTTTAAGGTTTGTGCATGATATTGATTGCTGTGAATCTTGTATGCA
Organism: Neostapfia colusana; assembly: GCA_030760725.1. Lineage (NCBI taxonomy): Eukaryota > Viridiplantae > Streptophyta > Magnoliopsida > Poales > Poaceae > Neostapfia > Neostapfia colusana. The sequence goes on from JASWHV010000003.1 coordinate 124,747,668, forward strand.
CGTGATCCTACCTAGCAGAACAAGCTCGGGGAGCTGTCTACGACGAACTGCAGCAACAAGGTTTTGGGATTCAAGAACAACCGGAACTGCAAGAACAAGGCAAGTGCTCCTTGACCATGTTGATCCTATGTTTTGGGTAAAACTATTTTGTTTTGCGAAAAGGTGTGTGTGCTGAGTCAAACATGATGGGAAACCCTTTTTATGAGTTTACTAGTTTTGGTTGAACCACCCTTGTTGCCTGGGAAGTTTATGAGTCGGGTATGGTTTTTGCTTTATGCTTCGCTGAGTCTATGGGATTGGGAAGTGAGATAGATGTGTCTAGCTAACTGCACTCGTAAATGATAATGAGAAACTGATGATATTAATGAACATGGGTCGAAGGGAGATCTAGGCAAGACTGGGTTTGTGAATGAGGTAGCATGAGACGGTGGTGTACTTGTCATAGATCTAAGGACCGGTTCATGCATGCACATGCCAGGATAACAGTGCCACCACAAGGCCAAGTATGGGTGTGGCTTAGCTGAGTAATTAGGTAAGTTGCTAGAGTGTTATGGACTGTGGAAGGCGCGGGGAATGGGAGTCAAGTGAGGACTGCCCTGGGAACTGCATGGCACAAGAGGGGACCCGTGGGTGGGAGAATTGGAGATTCTAGCCTGCCGGTGAAACCTTAGTGAGTCCATACATCTAGTAACCCCTTTGTAAAGGCTATTTTGTGATCTCTTGACCATACACCGACGGTTGTGTACTGGTATAATGGAGGTTCTGCAGTCGCCGACGGGTGACGAAATTACAAACTTGTGGGTAAAGAGGTGCAAACTCTGCAGAGTCTAAAACTATCATGATAGCCGAGCTTACGGTCACGAGCTCCTGGCTAAACTGCCATGATTAGTTGGGATGGTTATTGGGAAGGTTCTTGGTTATGGTTAATGAGTTTGTTACGGTTTGGTTGTTGGGACTGTTTAGTCCGGGTGATAAGATGGTTGCATGACTGTTGAGTCATGGCAGCGAAACTGGCCTCGGTGTGAGACAAAGTTGTTTATGGGAGAAGATGGTAGCGAATACGTGAAGGTATTCGTGAGATGGTAGCGAATACGAGGAGGTATTCGTGAGTAAGAATGAGGTTGGTTAATGTTCGGGTGGAACATGGAAAGCGATGGAGGTATGTTGATAATTTAATACATGCTGGGATTACATTCATCTAAAGTTAAGTTGTTGTTTTATCATGGTTTTATAAATCTGCTTTTCTGCAAATAAGCCTTTTATACCTACCTTGTTTATGAGCTGCATATCATGTGTTTTCCCGCACTTGCTGAGTACATCATTTTACTCAAACTTGCATTATTATTTTCATCAGCAGCAGCGGGAGAAGCCTACTATGAAGGCCGAGTGGAGCATTACGGCGTGTGATCTGTTCTCAACCTTGCCTGTGGAGGGAGTAGAGATGGAGCCACTTCTGCTTAGATTTGCTTCCGCATTAGCTAAATTGGTTCCGCTTTAGAATAAAGACTTCCGCTGTGAGCATGAGTCCAAGACTCATGAGGTATTGTAATAAACCCTGTTATTCGTGGTAATATATAATGTGAATTCAGTTTGTGGAACGTATGTGTATGTGTGATGAACATCCTGGGCACACATATGCATTAGTTCTCGGTTCCGTGGTTTTCCCACAGAATTGAGGGCGTCACAGAGGAACTCTGCCGGGTTGACGCTGCCGTCGTACTTCTCGGGCAGGTGCGGCCGAAACTTGCGCGGCCACCTCGCGAAGCGAAGGTGGGGCGCCAGGGCCACACATCCTGCTCCTGTTGCCGCAGGCGTTGGTGCCGCGAACGCTTGGTTCGCTGCTGGCACTGTGTACCCCGGTATGGGCAAGGCTGCGCCATAGACCGGGGGCGCCGTTTGCAGGGCATATGGCTGGGGCACATGCTGCGTGGCGTATGCCTGGGGCAGAGATCGCATGGCGAAAGTCTGCGCCTCAGGCAGGGTTGAGGCAGACGTCATGCTGTCGCCGGCCTCTTGGTTGCGACGCCTTTCTCGTCGTTGCTCGAGGAACACTCGGGCATCTTGGCCCAAGTGGAATCGTTCCAGCTCCGTCCTCAGGTCCGTCGATGGGAGCCTGGTGGAGCGGGAATCCGTCGTCTGCCGTCAACCGTTGGCGTGCGCGTCAGCGACACAGCCGGTTGGCCAGAACGTCGTCCCCGCCGAAGTCGAGGGTTTGCGGCGGCGACGACGAGACGGTCTACCTCGCGAATCCACTGCTGGGTCGCTGACTGAGGCGCGTCCCCAGCAGGTGGATTGCGCAGTAGCGCTCTTGCTGCAGCTAGCGCGCCCCCGTGGGGGACGCTCAGCGCTGCAGAGGATCTCACGCTCGCTGGAGCCAGCATTGCCGGAGTCAGCGCTGCCGGAGTTGGCTGCTGGCTTCCAGCTTGCCGCTGAAGGAAGCTTGGTCATCTTCGCCGGCTAAAGCTCGTCGCGCAAGGGAAAAGCCCCTTCCTGGCATGCCAAATGTCGAAGTGTGTATTCGACACTTCCCCCGGACCTGCTCTGGGCAGCCCGCGGAGGTTCTTTTTCGGAGGGGCTAGACACTTGTGGAGAGCTTCAGCGTTAGGGACGAGTGAGGGAGAAGCTTGACACGGGGAGTTTTACGTGGTTCAGGCCGCCGGAGCGTAAAACCCCTACGTCCACGGTGAGCAGAGGTGCTCGCTGTATTGCTTGCTGCTCAGAACCGGAGTCCTGAGCTTGAGGGTGAGTGATGTCTCGAGTGCGAGTTCACAGAGTTCGAACCCTTGCTAACGTTGCCTACCCGAGCCTTTTATAGTCCAAGGCTCGAGTGGCTTACAAGGTGGGCCTGGGACCTGACAGGTGGTCCCGGGGAGATTGCCTGTCGACTACCGTATCTGCAGTTATGCCGGTAGTTGTCTCTGGCGAAGGCTTCCGAGTCTTCTTTCTGCCGCCCTGCCCATGCCACAAGCTAGTCGTAGTGGTTGATGATGGCAGGGGCGGCAGGGGATGTCTTGTTGCTGTGTTTATTGGCGGGCAGGCCCTGACACGGCGCGCCAGTCTGCGATGTGACTGGGCACAACGGCACCTGACAGAGGCGTGCTCCGCGTATTGGGAAGGCGTAGGCCTTGAATACCTTGTACGGGCAAGGTATGGCGCGTATTTACGCCTGCTACCTACCGCGCGGGGGCAGGCAGCGTTGCTCTGCTGGCCACGTGGCGAATCCGGAGCTCTCCTCTCAGGAGAGGGAGGTCCGGCCCCGCGGGACACGTGGAGCCTTCGGAGCTCTCCCCGCGGAGGGGGGAGGTTCGGCTGCTGCTGGCCACGTGGCGGGCCTGGAGCTCTCCTCCGAGGAGAGGGAGGTCTGGCCCCGCGGAACACGTGGAGCCTTTGGAGCTCTCCCCGCGATAGGGGGAGGTACGGCTGCTGCTGGCCACGTGGCGGGTCCGGAGCTCTCCTCTGAGGAGAGGGAGGTCTGGCCCCGCTGGACACGTGGCGCCCTCGGAGCTCTCCCTGCAGAGAAGGGCGAGGTCCTTAGGCATTTTCCCCTGTGCGCGGGGGTACCTCATATCGAGGGTACCGACAGAAGCTCTCATCTTCGGCCTGAAGACGGTGCTGTCCCTCGGCGTCCGCCAGTTGCTGGTCAAGGGCAACTCCCAGCTCATTATCAAGCAAGTCATGACCCGCAACTGGCTGCCTACGTCCTCCACATGTAGATGCTGGAGAAGGACTTCGTTGCCTTGGACCTGCGCCATGTACCGCGCGCCGACACTGCCGTGGCCGACGACCTCTCAACGAAGGCCTCCACCGGAGCCCCTGTGCCCGAAGGAGCCTTCGAGAGGACGCTGCCGCGACCCATAGCTCAGCCTGCCGAGCCGGGCGAAGGGGGCGAGACCAGCACCTCGAAGCTGGCGGTCCCAGCGGCCCTGCAACCATGGCGCCTGCCAAGGATTGTAAGCATCACTGGGGACTCCGTGCTACCCAGCGCTCAAGATCCAGAAGTTCAAGTCAGACCCGATGCATGGATCACGGAGATCCAGGACTACTTGGAAGACAATATCCTTCCTGATGAACATGCATCCACTGAACGGATCGTGCGCATGGCTAAGAGATACGCGCTGGTAGAAGGGGATCTCTACCGGCGTGGCGCCAACCACATCCTATTGCGGTGCATAACCTAGGAGGAAGGCTGCGACCTGCTCGCAGATATCCATGGAGGCGAGTGCGGGAATCACGCTTCCTCACGCACGCTGGTCAGTAAAGCCTTCCGGCATGGCTTCTACTGGCCGACAGCACTCCAAGATGCCGCCAAGCTGGTCAAGAGATGAAAGGCGTGCCAGTTCCATGCCAAGAAGATCCACACACCTGCTCAGGCGCTGCAGATGATCCCGCCCTCGTGGCCGTTCGCGGTATGGGGGTTGGACATCCTGGGGCCATTCCCCAAAGCAGTCGACGGATTCCGGTACCTCTACGTCGCTGTCGACAAGTTCACCAAGTGGTCGGAAGCTACACCCATCATCACCATCAACAAGCAATCCACAGTCAAGTTCATCAAGTCGATCGTCTGCAGGTTTGGGGTCCCGAACAGGATCATCACCGATAATGGGACCCAGTTCACCAGCGCAGCGTTCCAGGAGTACTGTGAAGACCTTGGCATTCAGGTGTGCTATGCCTCTGTCACTCATCCAAAGAGCAATGGGCAAGTTGAGAGGGCCAACACCGAGATCCTTCGGGGCCTCAAGAATCGCACCTATGCCAGCTTGAAGAAACATGGTGCCAAAAGAGTGGACGAGCTTCTGAGCGCATTGTGGGCTAGCCGGACATCCCAGAGCCAGGCCACAGGGGAGACACCCTTCTTCATGGTCTACGGGGCCGAATCCGTGCTTCCCCCAGAAGTCACCATGGGTCCCCCCCGTGCCCGAGCTTACGACGAAGCTGCGCAGGACCAGCTCCGGCGTGAGGACATCGACCTCGTCGACGAGGCTCGACTGCAAGCAACGCTCCGCAACGCACGGTACGGCAGTCGCTCCGGCGCTATCACCAGAGGACCGTGCGTGTCCGGGAGCTCAAAGAAGGTGACCTGGTGCTGCGGCACATACTTTCTCGCGAAGGGACCAACAAACTCTCCCCCAGCTGGGAAGGTCCCTTCCGAGTCACGAAAGTGTGCCGCCCCGGGTGCATGCGCCTTTCCACCGAGGACGGGGATCTGCTCCCAAACCCTTGGAACATAGAACATCTCCGTAAGTTATATCCCTAGAGCAGTTGTAGGACAGGTTTTTTCTTTCTGTAATAGATCCCATAGAGCCCAGGAACAGCGCTCGGAGCAGCTAAGCCCCAGGGGGTGGTCCAGGACTATGTCCAGCTTGGCCTTGTTCCGTACCCTAAGCGCGTAGGCTCTTGCCCCCCTTCATAATGGGGTGGGTCATTGCCTCCATGTATAGCCTGCCTTCCTCCTATAGATGTTTATATGGAAAGAATCCTGTTCTACCACGCTCTTACTCTTGCGTTCATTTAAATTACGCATTAATTTTTATGATCACACCTCCCCATGCTCAAAAACAGTGTATGGTCATCGTACACTAAGCTCTCCTTTGTCAATCTCATCCATAGTCGACATTTGCTATCCTACCGAAGGCGGTCATGCTTGAGGTACCTGCTGATGGCTAGGGAGCCTCTCGGACCTCCCCCAGTCCGGTGCTGTGACGCCAGTTGGTCACCTCTAGGAAAAACCTACGCTGTGCATGGGGGGTCCAGGGTGCGTAGCCTACTTTGCCTGGTTCCGTACCCAAAGCGTGCGCACTCTGCCCTTCGGAGGTCTAGAGTGTACAACCTGCTTTGCCTGGTTCCGTACCCAAAGCGTGTGCACTCTGCCTCCCTGGCGTTACGGTCCAGTACTAGGGGCCGGACGGTCGTACCCTGACATCGGAGGGAGCCGGACCTCCGGTGCTGGGCGCACTGAATTGCCCAAGCCCCGTATACCGGTCCAGGCCGTAAGCCAAATAAGACTAAGACAACAGGGAAGGGAGAGCCCCCGAGGAGAATTACGGTTCCCCTACTTGTGTGCAGGACCTCCTGAGAGGCCTCCCGGACCTCCGGAGCCGGGGTCCCAGCACCGCTGTGTTCCGAGCGGACAGGGGGGCCCTAGCCTTAGCTCCCCCGCAGGAATGTTGTAGGTGCGCCCAAACAATTGGCCACACCTACCAGGGGGCCACTACGGGGACTACACAAGGGAGGACCGGAGCACCCGACGGTACTAGAGTCCCAGGGCTTCTGAAGACCGGAGCTCCTGACTCCAACCAAAGACCAGAAGGGCCGGACCTCGCCCCCTCCGTAGGGGCAAGCTCCGAAGGCTCCACGTGTCCAGCGGGACCGGACCTCCCTCTCCTCAGAGGAGAGCTCGGGGCCCGCCACGTGTCCAGCAGAGCCGGACCTCGCCCCCTCCTCAGGGGCGAGCTCCAAAGGCTCCACGTTCCAGCAGGCCGGAGCTTCCCTCTCCTCAGAGGAGAGCTTCGGGCCCACCACATGGCCAGCAGAGCTGGACCTCGCCCCCTCCGCAGGGGCGAGCTCCGAAGGCTCCACGTGTCCAGCGGGGCCGGACCTCCCTCTTCTCAGAGGAGATCTCTGGGCCCGCCCATGGTCAGCAGAGCCGGACCTCCCCTCCGCGGGGAGGAGCTCCGAAGACCCCTTGGGCCCTTATGACAACAAGGACCCGAGGAAGGTTGTCGAAGCGTCTGCGGTCGACACTTCCCCTGGGCCTGCTCTGGGCAGCCTGCGGAGGTTCTTTTTCGGAGGGGCTAGTCCTCTCGCGTGGGTCTCGCCGGAATGGATGACGGAAGGAGATGAACACAAGGGTTTTTTACGTGATTCGGGCCGCCGGAGCGTAAAACCCTGCGTCCACGGTGAGCAGAGGTGCTCGTTGTATTGATTCAAACTTAGAACCGGAGTCCTAAGCCTGGGTATGAGGATGAATGTCTGAGTGTAGGGTGGTAAACTGCCGAACCCCTTGCAACGTTGCCTACCCGAGCCTTTTATAGTCCAAGGCTCGAGCGGCTTACAAAGGGGGGCCCGGGACCCGACAGGTGGTCCCGGGGTGATTTCCTGCCATCTATCGTATCTCGCAGTAACGCCGGTAGTTGTCTCTAGCAGTGGCTTCTGAGCCTCCATCCTGCTGCCCTGCCCACGCCGCAAGCTAGGCGTAGTGGTTGATGATGGCAGGGGCAGCAGGGGTTGTCTTGTCGTTGTGTTTATTGGTCCACAGCCTCTGGCCTTCTACGCCAGTCTTCACTGTGATGTGACTGGGCGCAACGCCTCCTGACATAGGCGTGCCCCACGTCTCCGCGTCTTGTGAAGGCGCGGGTCTTCAATGTCACGCCTTGGGAAGGCGCAGGTCTTTACTTCTGCTGCCTACCGTGTCGAGGCAGGTAGCGCGGCTCTGCTGGCCACGTGGCGGGCCCGGAGCTCTCCTCTGAGGAGAGGGGAGGTCCGGCCCCGCTGGACACGTGGAGCCTTCGGAGCTCACCCCTGCAAAGGGGGGGAGGTCCAGCTCTGCTTGCCACGTGGCGGGCCCGGAGCTCTCATCTGAGGAGAGGGTGAGTTCCGTCCCCGCTGGACACGTGGAGCCTTCGGAGCTCTCCCCCGCGGAGGGGGGAGGTCCGGCTCCACCTGGCCACGTGGCTGGCCCGGTGCTCTTCTCTGAGGAGAGGGGGAGCCCCGACCCAGCTGGACATGTGGCGCCCTCGGAGCTCGCCCCTGCGGAAGGGGTGAGGTCCTTAGACGGTTTTGTCCTGTGCGCAGGGGTACCCAGTATTGAGGGTACTGACAGTGGCCCCAGGGCCCATATCGGGGGAGGTAACGAGCCCGAGGTGAGGCCTTCACTTTTTCTATCCCACGCACTTCCTTCAAACTTCTTTGAACCACCGCTTGGGCAACGGAAGGTCGTGGGGTCTTGACTCTTGCTTTGAAAGTTGCTTTTACTGCAGCAGTTTCCAAAGCTGCCACTACTGCACGTCGCAGCGTACTACCGCACGTCGTAGCGCCTTGCCAAGGACCTTCGGGGTGTCCGCTTGAGTGGCTAACTTCTCGGTCCACCGCTCCTGCAGGACGGCTTGGTCCCACTTGTCATCGTCGCTGGGGCTTGGACCTGAGGTGTTCACCCCGAGCGGCGCATACGAAGCGTTTTGAATCGCTTCTGAGAGGTTTAAAGGGGATTCCTTCTGCATCGCAGGCTTCCCTTTGCACACTTACTTGCGCCTGAGCTTTCCGGATTCCTCCGTGCGCCCAAGCCTCTTCCACATTCTTAGTTCTTGCCTCTTGATCCTCGATGGCTTCCTACCTGCCTCCGCCGCGCATCGACTGGACGAGAGACCTAGGGTCGATGCGCAAGCTGCTGGGATGGCATTCTGAGGAGCAGCGGCGTTGTCTTCGGCGGGGATCTCACCCTCTGTGTCTGGAGAGGGGGGAGATTGTCTTCTTCGCCGCCTACACCTTGGCGGGGTTCGTCCCGCCGATCTCCTCTTTCTTCGTGACGCTGCTAGAGACGTACGGCCTCGAGCTTCATCACCTCTCCCCCAACTCCTTTGCCATGGCCGCCGTCTTCGTCCACTTCTGTGAAATGTTCGTGGGAGTGCGAGTTTCAGTGACACTCTTCCATCACTTCTTCGTGCTGCGGACGACTAGGCGCGGCTCGAAGAATCAGCTGGGCGCCTATTATTTCCAGCACCACTGCAAGGACCCGAAGGTCTGTGGGTACCTTCTGCCCTTCAGCGCCGCGAGGTGGGAAGGCTGGAGGGACAACTGGGTGATCGTGAAGACCGATGAGCACGATCGCCTCCAGTTGCCGACTGATGCTCCAACCACCGAGCGTCGCTTCTGGGAGGAGAGCCCAGAGTTGGAGCCAGAATACGCGCCAGTCCTAGAGCGGATCCGGTTCCTAGCGGATCAAGGGTTGACATCCCTGATGGTGCTGGAGTGCTTCCTGTCGCTGTGCCTTAAGCCGCTGCAGCAGCGCAACTGCCCGGCGTGTTACTACACCGGCATACACAACCAAACCAGGTTGGAGACAGGCTTAGACTCTGACCCGTCCGACGAACTGCTGAGGGGGATGTTGACCAGCATAAGCAGCGACTTCCTCGATGACAGCTCCCTCACGATTCCAGCTTCCTGCCTCCCTCTCTCCATGGAGCCATTGCGAAGGTCGAAGCTGTTGCGGGAGCTGCCAACCCTGGACGACATCGGGATTATCGTGCGCCAGGTTGGTGATGTCTTCCGGGGGATATCGATCCCCGGGGTTGACCGCTCTAGAGCGGAGCCTGAGACGTCGGCTGATGCCCAACCCGTGCCGGGAGTCGACAGAGATCGGACTGCCGACAAGGGGAAGGGCAAGGAGTTGGCCTCTGGTTCAACGAAGAGGAAGCGCTCCCGGTCTCCACCGAGGACGTCTTTCGTGCCGAGTCAGGGGACCGGAGAACCCCCGACCCTTCATCGGGAGGCATCGGTTCATCAGGCGGCGACTCCAACAGGCCTCGGGTCTTTCGTGCCGACGGGACTCCTCTTGGACAGCGGCGGTCAGAGGAGCCCCGGCGCCCACCCTCCTTCCACAGGTGGTGGAGCTCCGAGGAGGGGCGCCGGTGCTGCGGCGTCCGGGGCTGAGCCAGGGGCTCAGGTGCCCCAGTCGTCGAGTGACCCTGCTGCAGGCTCGGCAGGCGGCGGCGCCAGAGGGAGCGCAGCCAGAACTCATCCGGGAACGCAGGCGCCCCGAGCTTCAGGGGCCGGTTCGGCGAGTGGTGCCCGAGGTGGTTCCGGAGGGAGCTCTGCTGCTCCGTCTTCTAGGGGGGGCTCCGGGAGCACCCCCTGCTCCGCCGGTCCGGGTGCCTTCGCGCAGGCCCTGACGGCGACGACAGGCTCCGGCAGCCCTACCCTGGCTCGGAAGCCAGGGCTCCACGCCCGCTGGAGTGTTCGTGTTCCTCGGTAAGTTTGCACTCACCGGATCTTAGTACTTGCGTACTTCTTTTCTTGTCTTGAGAGCTCCCTGTGCTTGCAGGGCTTCTTCGGCTGTCGGGAACGTGTCTGTTCCCCGGCCTCCTCCGGTTGGCAGCGGTCTAGTGCCACAACGTCAGGACGCTGCGGCAGCTTCGCCAACCCCCGTGCAGGTCCAGGTGCCTCCTCCTTCTGGGCCGGCGGAACCGGCTTGTGCAGTGGCGACGGCGCCTGCTCCTCCTCCTTCGCCAGCTCAGGAGCTGGCTGTTGATGAAGACTCGACGGAGCCAGCTAGCGGTGACGAGCAGGGGCGCGTCGGGACTGGCCCTGCTTGGGCGCCATCTTCTCTTGACCGGCGCATCGTCGCGGTCTCCGTCGAAGCTGCGGTGTGGGAGTCTCCTCCGCCGGACGACGACGTCGTGGAGGAGGTCTGCGGCGCGGTTCGGCTTCTGCCGCCCCGCTGCCACTGACGGACGCCCTGGAGCTTGCTCAGTCCAGCGTCCGGCAGCTCCAGGCTGCTCTGGAGCGCGAGCGGGAGGCCTTGGCGGATGAGAGGGACCGCCTCCGCAGCTGGGGGCGGCTTTTGAAGCTGTGGACCCACGAGGTCGAGGAAGAGCTCGACGCCAAGCGGGCTAGGCTTGATGCTGAGGAGGAGATCCTCTAGGTGCAGAGGAGAGCCATCGACCGCCTGGACGCCGAGACCTGGTGGATCTTGCAGGAGACCTGCAAGACTTACGCTAGTGTTCAGGCCCGCTCCGACGCCAACGAGGAGCTGCGACTGCAACTGGTGCGCTGCGAGCGCGCCGTCGCAGATCGGGAGCGCGCCGTGGCGACCAAGGAGAAGAAGGTCGCCGAGCAGCTGGAGGCTGGAGAGGGCAACCTGAAGGCCCGAGCTGAAGAGCTGGAGCCTCGGGAGGCAGATCTGGCCGATAGGGAGGAGCAGGTCGCCCGGGACCGCCAGGTGGTGCTGGATCGGGAACTGGCTGCTGACTTCCGGGCGTCGGAGCTGGAGCGACTCACCCGGGACCTCCAGCTCTGGGAGAAGGACCTGGCGGTGAAGGAGAGGAGGTTCGCCGAGTAGGGTCCTGGCGCTCTGCTGGCGGCTCGCCAGGAGGTGGAGGGGCTCCGCGCTTCGCGGACCGTCGAGGCCCGAGTGGTCTGGAGCTTCGTTGGCCAGGCGGGATCCGCCATGGTGCCTCTTGGTTTCAGCCCCGTAAGGACGGGGGCTCTGGCGCAAGAGGTGGCCGAGGCGCTTCCTGCACTTGAGTCCATCAGCGCCAAGCTGGATAGGCTCGAGGCTATGATCGCCAACGAGCTCGAGATGGAGGGAAGGAGCTTGGCGAAGGAGGTCGCCACGCACGTGCTGACGTGCTTCCGGAGCTGGGACTCTCCGTCTTTCTGGAGCCGGTGGTTCGGGGCCCTGTCGCCGAGCAGGAGGAGGTCACTAGGGCCGGAGTCAGAAACATCGCCGCCCTCGTCGCGTCTAGGTTCCAGCGGGAGTCCGGGGACTCTTAGGGACTTGCCCTTGTAGCTGGAGAACCTTGTATCTTTTTTTTGTTGTGTCTGTAGTCCAGCTCATGGAGCTTTTTATGAATGGACTTGTTTTCCGTGTCTGTTCTTTGCTTCTTTTCTTGGCTTGTCCTGCCCAAGTCCTTAGCTCCGCAAGGGCCCCGGGAGGTCTCCACTGATCTCGAAGCTTTGCACAGACACCTTCCTCATGTCCTTGTTGTCAAAAGGGCCCAAGGGGTCTTCAGAGCTCCTCCCCGCGGAGGGGGGAGGTCCGTCCCTGCTGGCCACGTGGCGGGCCCGGAGCTCACCTCTGAGGAGAGAGAGGCCCAGCCCCGCTGGACACGTGGAGCCTTTGGAGCTCGCCTCTGCGGAGGGGGCGAGGTCCGGCCCTGCCGGTCACGTGGCGGGCCCAGAGCTCTCCTCTGAGGGAGGGAGGTCCGGCCCCACTGGACACATGGAGCCTTCAGAGCTCGCCCGTGTGGAGGGGGCGAGGTCCGGCTCTGCTTGCCACGTGGCGCGCCCGGAGCTCTCCTCTGAGGAGAGGGGGGTCCAGCCACGCTGGACACGTGGAGCCTTCGGAGCTCGCCCCTGCTGAGGGGGTGAGGTCCAGCCCTTCTGGTCTTTGGTTGGAGTCAGGAGCTCCGGTCTTCAGAAGCCCTGGGACTCCAGTACCGCCGGGTGCTCCGGTCCTCCCTAGTGCAGTCCCCGTAGTGGCCCCATGGTAGGCGTGGCCAATTGTTTGGGCACACCTACCACATTCCTGCGGGGGAGCTAAGGCCAGGGTCCCCCTGTCCGCCCGGAGCACAGCGGTGCTGGGACCCTGGCTCCGGAGGTCCGGGAGGCCTCTCAGGAGGTCCTGCACACAAGTAGGGGAACCGTCATTCTCCTCGGGGGCTCTCCCTTCCCTGTTCTCATAGTCTTATTTGGCTTACGGTCCTGGACCAGTATACGGGGCTTGGGCAATTCAGTGCACCCGGCACCGGAGGTCCGGCTCCCTCCGAGGTCAGGGTACGACCGTCCGACCCCTAGTACTGGACCATAACGCCAGGGAGGCAGAGTGCACACGCTTTGGGTATGGAACCAGGCAAAACAGGCTGTACACCCTGGACCTCCGAAGGGCAGAGTGCGCACGCTTTGGGTACGGAACCAGGCAAAGCATGCTACACACCCTGGACCCCCCATGCACAGCGCAGTTTTTTCCTGGAGGTGACCAACTGGCGTCGCAGCACCTGACTGGGGGAGGTCCGAGAGGCCCCCTGGCCATCGGCAGGTACCTCAAGCACGACTGCTTTCGGTAGGATAGCAAATGCCGACTATGGATGAGAGTGGGAAAGGAGAGCTTAGTCTACGATGAGCATACACTGTTTTTGAGCAAGGGGAGGTGTGATCATAAAAATTAATGCGTAATTTAAATGAACACAAGAGTAAGAGCGTGGTAGGACAGGATTCTTTCTATATAAACATCCATAGGAGGAAGACAAGCTATACATGGAGGCAACGACCCACCCCATTATGAGGGGGCGCAAGAGCCTACGCGCTTAGGGTACAGAACCAGAGCAAGCTGGACGTAGTCCTGGACCGCCCCCTAGGGTTTAGTTGCTCCGAGCGCTGTTTCTGGGCTCTATGGGATCTATTACAGAAAGAAAAAACCTGTCCTACAACTGCTCTGGGGATAGAACTTACGGAGATGTTCTATGTTCCAAGGGTTTGGGAGCGGATCCCCATCCTCGGTGGAAAGGCGCACGCACCCAGGGCGGCAAACTTTCATGACTCGGAAGGGACCTTCCTAGCTGGGGAGAGTTTGTTGGTCCCTTCTCGAGAAAGTATGCGCTGCAGCACCAGGTCACCTTCTTTGAGCTCCCGGACACGCACGGACCTCTGGTGGTAGCGCCGGAGTGTCTGCCAGTACGGTGCGTTGCGGAGCGTTGCTTGCAGTCGAGCCTCATTGACGAGGTCGATGTCCTCACGCCGGAGCTGGTTCGGACTCTCCCTGGGGGACCCGAGATGTCTTCCTCCATTGGCACAGGCCGACAGGAGGTAGACAGGTCCGGTCTCTCCCTGGGGGACCCGGGATGTCTTCCTCCATTGGCTCAGGCCAACAGGAGGTAGACAGGATGGCTCGGGAGGTGAGGTCGAGACACGGTGGCGTGCACTCGGGTGGAGCTGGCCCGGTTCTGCACCGCCAGGGGCTGGTGCTCGGGCTGCTGCAAGTGCTTGAAGCTTCTCCAAGGCTGACACTGCAGCGGTATGGTCTCCACGGATCTTGAGGATGCATGTTGGTGTAGGCATCTTCAATACGAGGTAGCCGTAGTGGGCTACCGCCATGAACTGGTACAGGGCTGGCCTGCCGATGATGGCGTTGAAGGGGAGGTCGACCTTCGCTACGTCGAACAGAATGTACTCTGTCCGGTAGTTGTCCGGTGGTCCGAAGGTCACCGGAAGGCTGATGTTGCCATATGGGACGACTTGTCCCGGCCCTACCCCTGAGAACGGGCTCAACGGGGAGAGCTTGGCCATCAGAATCTGCAACTTCAGGAAAGCTGCGCGGCTGATGAGGCTGAGGCCGGCTCCGCCATCCACAAGGACGTGGTACATCTTCACGTTGGCGATGGTGGGAGCTACCAAGAGTGGTAGCTGTCCGGCTCCTGCCATGTTCTTGGGGCACTCGGTGGTGTCGAAGCTGATGGGGGTCCCTACCCACTTGAGGTGTGGTGCTGCATTTGGTGTAGGGGCCACCGATGCCACTGCTCGGCGCAGAGTCTTGACTGTGTTCTAGGACGAGGGGTCCGAGGACCCTCCGTAGATGACGTGGAGCGCCTTCCGACGCTCGTCTTCACTGGAGCTGGAGCCCCCCACGGTTGCGGACCGTCTTCACGGCGCGCTGGGGCTCCTGGTACCCCATCTCTTGGTCGCCGTCGTCCCGGGGGTCGACCTTCTGCTTGCCCCCTCCTTCCGGCGAAAGGGAGGAGCATCTGCGCGCGGCCACCTCCCCTCGCGGAGACGCTCCGCGAGCTTCTGGATTTCCCGACACTCACCAGCAGAGTGGCTACTGGTGTTGTGCACAGGGCACAACTCACTTCGGTCACCACGGCCGGGTGACTGTCAAGGCCTCTTGTCGGGGAGTGGCCCCCGAGCTCCGCTGGGTGCTGCAGTTTCAGCAACGGGAGCTTCGGCCGGCGGCTTGATCTTGCCACCACCCTTCTTCTTGATCTTCTTGCCGCTCCCATGGGAAGCAGCGCTAGTTGCGGGCTGTCCTCCTGCTTCCGAGGCTGGCTGTGAGTGCCAGCTGCGCCCTTCTGCTGCCCTGGCGCACTTGTCCGCCAGGCTGAAGAGCTTCGAGACATCACGCACTCTCTGGTGGCCAATTTCTTGAGCATCTTCTTATATCTCACACCCTGTCGGAACGCCACCACCACTGAAGCATTCTGAATGTGGGGAATGGTGTTCCGTACCTGGGAGAACCGCTGGATGAAGGAGCGCAGCGACTCTCCAGATTGTTGTCGGATGGCGTGGAGGTCAAGCTCCGTGTCGGGACGGGTGTAGGAGCTGCCGAAGTTTGCCGTGAACTGTCGGCAGAGCTCTCCCCACGAGGTTATGGAACCCTGGGGGAGGTTCATGAGCCAAGACCGGGTCGGACCGGTCAAGGCGACGGGGAAGTAGTTGGCCATGACGGCCTCATCCCCTCCTGCAGCAAGGATGGCGGTGGAGTAGATCTAGAGAAACTCCGCCGGGTTGACGTGGCCATCGTACTTCTCTGGCATGTGTGGCCAGAACTTGCGCGGCCACCTTGCGAAGCGAAGGTGGGGCGCCAGGGCCGCACACCCCGCTCCTGCTGCTGCAGTTCCTGGTGCCGCAAACGCTTGGTCCGCTGTTGGCACGTTGTACCCCGGTATGGGCACAGATGCACCATAGACCGGGGGCGCCGTCTTCAAGACATATGGCTGCTTCATATGCTGCGTGGCGTATGCCTGGGGCAGAGGTCGCGTGGCGAACGTCTGCGGCCCAGGGAGAGTCGAGGCGGTCGACATGCTGTTGTCGGCGTCGTGGTTGCGACGCCTTTCTCACCGCCGCTCGATGGTCACGCGGGCATCTTCGCCCAGGTGACGTCGCTCCAGCTCCGACCTCAGGTCCGTCACTGAGAGCCTGGTGGAGCGGGAGTCTGCCGTCTGCCCGTCAACTGTTGGCGTGCGCGACAGCGACGCATCCGGTTGACTGGGGCGTCTTCCCCGCCGTAGCGGAGGGTTGGCGGCGGCGACGACGAGACGATCGACGTCACGAATCCACTGCTAGGTAGCCGCCTGGGGAGCGTCCCCAGCAGGTGGATTGTGTATAAGCACTCGTGCTGCAGGTAGTGTACCCCCATGGGGTGACACTCGACGCTGCAGCAGATCTTGGGCTTGCTGGAGTCCCCGTTGTTGGAGTCGGTTGCATGCTCCCAGCTTGTGCCGACACACTCCTTGCCGAGTGCGTCAAGACGCTGGTCATCGTTCGCCGGGAACGAGGGCGAGGAGAGCTTGCCGTGGACGGAAGCTTGGTCATCTTCGTCGGTGAAGACTCGGCGCAAGAGGGAAAAGCCCCCTTCCTGGCGCGCCAAATGTCGAAGCGTCTGCGGTCAACACTTCCCCGGGGCCTACTCTGGGCAGCCCACGAAGGTTCTTTTTCGGAGGGGCTAGTCCTCTCGCGTGAGTCTCGCCGGAATGGATGATGGAAGGAGATGAACACAAGGTTTTTTACGTGGTTCGGGCCGCCGGAGCGTAAAACCCTACGTCCACGGTGAGCAGAGGTGCTCGTTGTATTGCTTCAAACTTAGAACCGGAGTTCTAAGCTTGGGTATGAGGATGAATGTCTGAGTGTAGGGTGGCAAACTGCCGAACCCCTTGCAACGTTGCCTACCCGAACCTTTTATAGTCCAAGGCTCGGGCGGCTTACAAAGGGGGGCCCGGGACCCGACAGGTGGTCCCGGGGTGATTTCCTGCCATCTACCGTATCTCGCAGTAACACTGGTAGCTGTCTCTGGCAGTGGATTCTGAGCCTCCGTCCTGCTGCCCTGCCCACGCCGCAAGCTAGGCGTAGTGGTTGATGATGGCAGGGGCAGCAGGGGTTGTCTTGTCGCTGTGTTTATTGGTCCACAGCCTCTGGCCTTCTACGCCAGTCTTCACTGTGATGTGACTGGGCGCAACGCCTCCTGACAGAGGTCTGCCCCGCGTCTCCGCGTCTTGGGAAGGCGCGGGTCTTCAATGCCGCGCCTTGGGAAGGCACGGGTCTTTACTTCCGCTGCCTACCGCGTCGGGGCAGGTAGCACGGCTCTGCTGGCCACATGGCGGGCTTGGAGCTCTCCTCTGAGGAGAGGGGAGGTCCGACCCCGCTGGACACGTGGATCCTTCGGAGCTCACCCCCGCGGAGGGGGGGGGAGGTCCAGCTCTGCTTGCTACGTGGCAGACCCGGAGCTCTCCTTTGAGGAGAGGGGGAGTTCTGGGCCCGCTGGACACGTGGAGCCTTTGGAGCTCTCCCCAGCGGAGGGGGGAGGTCCGGCTCCGCCTGGCCACCTTGCTGGCCCGGAGCTCTTCTGTGAGTAGAGGGGGAGCCCCGGCCCGGCTGGACACGTGGCGCCCTTGGAGCTCGCCCCTGCGTAAGGGGCGAGGTCCTTAGGCGGTTTTATCCTGCGCGCGGGGGTACCCGGTATTGAGGGTACTGACAAAGGTGTCTGTGCAAAGCTTCAAGATCGTTGGACACCTCCCGGAGCCCTTGCAGAGCTAAGGGCTCGGGCAGGACAAGCCAAGAAAAGAAGCAAAGAGCAGACACAGAAAATAACAAGTCCGTTCATCAAAAGCTCCATGAGCTGGACTATAGACACAACAAAAAACAAAAGATACAAGGCTCTACAGCTACAAGGGCAAGCCCCTAAGAGTCCCCGGACTCCCGCTGGAACCTAGACGCGACGAGGGCGGCGACGTCTCTGACTCCGGCCCTGGCGACCTCCTCCTGCTCGGCGACGGGGCCCCGAACCACCGGCTTCAGAGAGACGAAAGAGTCCCAGGTCCGGAAGCATGTCAGCATGTGCGTGGCGACCTCCTTCGCCAAGCTCCGTCCCTCCGTCTCGAGCTCGTTGACGATCACAGCCTCGAGCCTATCCACCTTGGCGCCGATGGACTCAAGTGCCGGAAGCGCCTCGGCCACCTCTTGCGCCGGAGCCCCCGTCCTCACGGGGCTGAAGCCAAGAGGCACCAGGGCGGATCCCGCCTGGCCAACGAAGCTCCAGACCGCTCGGGCCTCGACGGACTGCTAAGCCTAGAGCTTCTCCACCTCCTGGAAAGTCGTCAGCAGGGCGCCGGGTCCCTCCTCGGCGAACCTCTTCTCCTTGGCCGCCAAGGTGTTCTCCTGAAGCTGCAAGTCTCGAGTGAGCCGCTCCAACTCTGATGCCCCGAAGTCGCCAGCCAACTCCCGGTCCAGTGCCGCCTGGTGCTACCGGGCGACCTGCTCCTCCCTCTCGGCCAGAGCTGCCTCCCGAAGCTCCAGCTCTTCAGCCCGGGCCTTCAGGTCGCCCTCTCCACCCTCCAGCTGCTCGGCGACCTTCTTCTCCTTGGTCGCCACGGCACGCTCCGGTATGCGACGGCGCACTCGCGGCGCACCAGCTGCAGCCGCAGCTCCTCGTTGGCGTCGGAGCGGGCCCAACACTAGCGTAAGCCTCGCGGGTCTCCTGCAAGATCCACTGGCTCTCGGCGTCCAGGCGGTTGAAGGCTCTCCTCTGCACCACGAGGAGCTCCTCCTCAGCATCAAGCCTGGCCCGCTTGGCGTTGAGCTCTTCCTCGACCTCGCGGGTCCGCAGCTTCAAGAGTCGCCCCCAGCTGCGGAGGCGGTCTCTCTCATCCGCGAAGACCTCCCGCTCGCGCTCGAGCGCAGCCTAGACCTGTCGGATGCTAGACTAGGCCTGCTCCATGGCATCCAAAAGGGGCAGCGGGGCGGCAGAGGCCGAAGCCGCGCCGCAGACCTCCTCCATGACGTCATCGTCCGACGGAGGAGACTCCGGCACCGCAGCTTCCACGGAGACCGTGACGATGCGCCGGTCAGGAGAAGACGACGCTGAAGCAGGACCAGTCCTGACGCGCCCCTGCTCGTCACCGCCAGCCGGCTCCGCCAAGTCTTCATCAACAGCCAGCTCCCGAGCTGTCGAAGGAGGAGGAGCGGGCGCCGCCGCCGCCACAGAAGCCGGTTCCGCTGGGCCAGAAGGAGGAGGCACCTGGACCTGCACGGGGGCCGGTGAAGCTGCCGCAGCGTCCTGACGCTGTGGCACTGGACCCCTGCCAACCGGAGCAGGCCGGGAAACAGACGCGTCCCCGGCAGCCGAAGAATCCCTGCAAGCGCAGGGAGCTCTTAAGACAAGAAACGAAGTATGCAAGTACTAAGATCCGGTGAGTGCAAACTTACGGAGGAACGCGAACACTCCAGCCGGCGTGGAGCCCTGGCTTCTGAGCCGGGGCAGGGCCGCCGGAGCCTGCCGTTGCCACCGGGGCCTGCGTCGAAGGCACCCGGACCGGCAGAGCAGGGGGTGCTCCCGGAGCCCCCCTAGAAGATGGAGCAGCAGAGCTCCCGCCGGCAGCACCTCCGGCGCCACTCGCCGAACCAGCCCCTGAATCCCAGGGCGCCTGCGTCCCCGGATGAGTCCCGGCTGCGCTCCCTCTAGCGCCGCCGCCTGTCGAGCCTACAGCAGGGACACTCAACGACGGGGGCACCTGAGCCCCTGGCTCAGCCCCGGACGCCGCAGCACCGGCGCCCCTCCTCGGAGCTCCACCACTTGTGGAAGGAGGGTGGGGCGCCCGGGGCTCCTCTGACCGCCGCTGTCCAAGAGGAGTCCCGTCGGCACGGAAGACCCGAGGCCTCTTGGAGTCGCCGCCTGATGAACCGATGCCTCCCGATGAAGGGCGCGGGGGGACTCCGGTCCCCTGACTCGGCGTGAAAGATGCCCTTCGTGGAGACCAGGAGCGCTTCCTCTTCGGCAAACCAGAGGCCGGCTCCTTGCCCTTCCCCTTGTCGGCAGTTCGAGCTTTGTCGACTCCCGGCGCGGGTTGGGCATCGGCCAATGTCTCGCGCTCCGCTCCAGAGTGGTCAACCCCGGGGATCGAGATGCCCCAGAAGACATCACCGACCTGGAACACGGCAATCCTGATGTCGTCCAGGGTTGGTAGCTCCCGCAACAGCTTCGACCTCCGCAACGGCTCCATGAAGAGAGGGAGACAGGAAGCTTGAATTGTGAGGGAGCTGTCATCGAGGAAGTCGCTGCTTACCCTCGTCAACATCCCCCTCAGCAGTTCGTCGGACGGGTCGGAGTCTAAGCCCGTCTCCAGCCTGGTGCAGTCGTGTATCACTACAGGAAAAACGTGCATTGACGACAGCCAAATTTATTGACAACGGGGCCGTCGTCTTTAATATTATTGACGACGACTTGATCTAGCCGTCGTCAATAACGTAGTTATTGACGACGGCTAGTCGATAACCGTCATCAATAAATTATTGACGACGGGGGCCATCGTCTTTAACTTAATCCGGGCCCACCCGAGTAGTTATTGATGACGGTGACCTAGCACCGTCGTCAACAAGTTCCTTATAGATGACGGTCACCTAGCACCGTCGTCAATAACGACACATATAACCCGTATGCGACCCGGGAGGCGGCAGTCCATCGCCGCCTCCCGACTCGCGCCTCTGTCCATCGCCGCCGCCCGTCCCCTCCTCCGCCGCCGCCCATCCCCAGACCGAGGTAAGTCCCCCTCCCCCTCCGCCCTCTCCCCCGCTCCCCTCTCCGGTTCCTTGCCCCCCGGCCGCGCCGCCGGCCACCGGCGTCGCCCTCCACCCCCCCCCCCACCCCCGTCCGGCCTCTCCGGCGCCTCACCCGTCCCCCTCCGGCCCAGACCCTCCCCCTCCGGCCCCTCCCCGTACCGGTTTTAACAGTTTGGTTCCTGCTTTGGGTTTGATTTGGGTGGTTTAAAATGGGCTGCCATATAAAATGGATTGGACTGATTTGGTTACAACACTAAATGGTTTGGGTTCAGTTTGGTTTAGACTGTAACAATTCGGTTGTGAATGGATTGAGACCATGGGCTTTGCACTGGTTGCAGTTAGAAGTTTGGTCATTACTAGCAAATATCAATTAGCAAAACCTAGCGACAGAGAAACAACGAAGCTGCCGCCGTCGCAGGCTCGCCGCTCATATGGCAGCGCGCGCCATGCCACCGTCGTCGCGTCCTCATGCTCCCACCTGGCAGGAACTCCAGCCACCGTCGCGTCCCGCCAGGCAGGAACCCATGCACTCCGTTGCGTCTCCGCTCCCCTGCCCGGCAAGAACCCGGGTTAACGCCGCGCCCTCTATCGTCGCGGCTCCATTCGTGGGTAAAGAGGATCTGTCAAGATTTCTACAGGCGAGCAAGTTGCGGCTCATTATCCTGCCAAGACCTACCATTTTATTTTTTTTCACATTTTGTCTCTTACCAGTTTGTTTTTTCAACAACTTTTCATTCAAGTACCTACCTATAATGGTGCTAAGGAATGAGCCTGCATGTTTCTTCAGTCACTAAGTAGAGCCCATTTAGTTAAAATGATCTATCCTTACATTGCCCAACAATCACAAAATGTTTTATGATTTTTTAAGCAAAGTTTAAGTTTTCAATTTTTTTAAAAAAAGAAAGAAAAGTCGAATATTTAAAGCAAACCAACCACCAGTTCAGTACCTGCTCATTGTCAACCATGCCGAGCGTCTTAACTCCTAATGCGTGCAAAAAACGGAGCAACCGTGAGAATCCACCATGCTGAACACAGAGCGATTTGCTTGTGGGACTGAACCATTTTTTACAAATGGGTTTAAACCAGTTTTAAACTGTGGTGTGGGCTATGGACTGGTTTGGTTTGGGTTGTTTTTTTATACAGTTTGGTTCGGTTTGGTTTAAACTCATAAATTAGTGGGCCGGATTGGGTTAGATTGAATTTATACATGTTATGGTTTGGTGTGGATTGGGAGTTGGTTTTCATCCCATTGACAGGTTTACCCCCGTCCCCCTCTGGCCCGGACCCTCCCCCTCCGGCCCCTCCTTCCCTTTTGCTCTCTTGAAATTAACTTAGTATTACTCTGAGTTTTATCCAGCCGGCTAGAAATGCCATCCTCCTACCGGATTATGAAATTAGGAAATAAACGGCTGGCAATCTGAATGGAAAGAACAGTTTGTGATCTGTAAATCAGAACAGATGGTATTAAGCGATTGAACGCTTAAGCGCTCGAAAGCAAGTTTTTTACCGCTTTTCTGCTTTTTTGCCGTTTTACCCGCCCATCTCACTGATTGAAGTATTCATCATTGTCAAGTTTAAAAATTTACAGTAGCCCGACCCGCTCTAGTTTTTTTACACGTAGTCTTTCCCTACATTTCTGCAAGATATTGTTTCCAGGATTCGAACCCGGGGGGATGCCGGGGCGGCTCGCCTCGCCTGGCCGAGCGTCATCGATGCCGGCGCCACCTCCGCCCGCCGCCATCGCTGCAAGGCGCCGCTGGCCCCTCACGCTACCACCGTCGATACCTCACGCTGGTGATTCCTCGCGCCGCCACACCCCGCCCTGCCGCCGCGCACCACCATCCCGTGCCCCGCCCCACTATAAGTTGCATCCGGACGAGGGTGAGCCGGGGCAGTTTAGGGATGTGGCGGACAAGTACTTGACGGAGGCACAGTACGCAGAGGTAAATTCTTTATTTTACTTTGCTTCATTATTCAATTTTCATCAATGTTTTCATCCAACAACAAATGTGTGCAGGTCAGCGTACCGTGGCTTGAGTCCTATCCGGACGCCTACAGTTCCCTGTGTGCTCGTTGGGCAAGCCAGGGCTTCCAAGGCGTGTCGATGACCCGCCGACAGAATCGAGGGATGGACGGGAAACACCGTCTTGGCGGGGACGGCTACATATGCCTTGCTAAACGGATGGTAAGTGATACTCGAATTATATTCTAGTTAATTTCTATCGCTATCATTGTGCTAACATGTATCGATAGGAGCGCGAGATCGGTCAGGAGCCGACCGCTATCCAGGTGTGGAGGAGGGGCCACATGGGAAGTGACCCCTCGCAGCCTGATCAGCTGTCTTCTCAGACAGCGACAGAGACGTTGGTGAGTTCTTTAGTTGACTTAATTGTATTATCTTTAAAACTTCTGATGACTTTAATTTTCTGTATTTTCAAGAAAAGTATGGGGAGAAGGTGCGGAGGCTTCGAGGCGACGATTACGATTGGCAGAACTCGCCGATCGTACCTGAAGCCGCCTATGCAAGCGGTGGCGGTAAACCTCACGGCCGGTGAGTTCTGTTGTTTTTCATTTACTTTCATTAACTTCGAGATACAAAACTTTAATACTCTTACTTCGTTGTGTAGGTTGGCCATCTTCGATGGAGTAGTAGACTCGAGGGAGGCGCGGTCTTACTCAAGGGCCTCTTCATCGCAGGGTGGATCCAGCAGGCGTGGCAGCCGTGATCTGGAGCTCCAAAGTGTCCAAGAGGAGCTCCAGAGGACGCAGGAAGCGCTGAGGCTCGCGAACGAGAGGCAGGCAGCCGAGCTCCGGGCTAGGGACGAGTATCAACACTCGTACATGCTACAGCTGCAAGCTGCCATGCAGGTAAGTTCAGATCATTGTACTCAACGTTTCTAATATATAAATGACATATAATAATTTACTTCATATTTGCAGGCTATGGCCACAGGACAGCCCGTTGTCTTTCCTCAGTGGGCGCCGCCACCGATACAGCTACCACAGGGGCCGACGTCAGGAGCACAGGTACAAAATTTCTCATAATAGCTGTAACTAGTTAAATTTGCTCAAATTTAGTTGAATTTGATCAAACTTACTAAAACTTAGAGAAAACTAGTTAAACATCCTCAAACTGAGTAAAATATGGTACAACTTACTCAACTATAGTCAAATATGACCAAACTTACTCAAACATAGCCAAAACTATTTGAACTAGCTCAAACACAAACACTACTAGTCCATACTTCTCAAACTTAGTAAAATATGAGCAAACTTACTCAAACATAGCCAAATCTAGCTAACTTGCTCAATTCTAACTTGTAATGAGTTTATTTAATCATATACACATTTGTGAACTTCTAATTTGTCTAACTATACATCTACATCATAGGGATCGGCGACGCGGGCTCAGGAAACTCCATCCCCTCAGCAACCAGCGTTTGGACGAGCGCACGACGACTTCCTGGACTCCGGTGGCAGCGGTCGGGGTAGCGTAGGATAGTGTGGCGTGCGTATAGTGTTTTTATGCAATTCTGTGATGTATATTTTGATTGCCTGTGATCTGGCCATCGAGCCAGGGCTGGCCTCGAAGCCAGGGCAGGATTTTCTGTTTATTTTTAAAAAAAATTGGAAAGCTTATTGACGACGGTTTCCGGTACTTGGCCATCGTCAATAAGCCATTAGTATTGACGACGGCCAGGTACCAAAAACCGTCGTCAATAAGCAATTGTTATTGACGACGGCCTAGTGTAAACCGTCATCAATAAGCAACGGTTACTGACGATGGTTGAAATCCTGGCTGTCGTCAATAAGCTTATTGACGACAACCTGATTTAGCTGTCGTCAATAAGCCATTGTTATTGACGACGGCCAGGTACCAGAAACCGTCTTTAATAAGCCATCGTAACTGACGACGGTTCCTATCATAGCTGTCGTCAATAAGTTTATTGACGACAGCTAGATTTAGCTGTTGTCAATAAGATTATTGACGACGGTTACCGTCGTCAATAAATTTATTGACGACTAATAATTCACGACAGCCAAAAACCGTCGTCTATAAAGTTTTACCATCGTCAATAACTTATTGACGACGGTAGTGTCCTTATTGACGACGGTTTCCGGCCGTCGTCTATTGTCCGGATTCCTGTAGTGTATGCCAGTGTAGTACCACGACGGGTGGTTGCGCTGCTGCAGCGGCGCAAGGCGCTGCGACAGGAAGCTCTCCAGCACCATCACGGATGTCAACCCCTGATCCGCCAAGAACCGTATCCACTCCAAGACTGGCGCATATTCTGGCTCCAACTCCAGGCTCTCCTCCCAGAAGCGACACTCGGTGGTTGGAGCATCAGTTGGCAACTGGAGGCGATCGTGCTCATAGGTCTTCACAATCACCCAGTTGTCCCTCTAGCCTTCCCACCTCGCGGCGCTGAAGGGCAGAAGGTACCTAGAGACCTTTGGGTCCTTGCAACGGTGCTGGAAGTAGTAGGCGCCCAGCTGATTCTTTTAGCCGCGCCCAGTCGTCCGCAGCACGAAGAAGTGATGGAAGAGCGTCACTGAAGCTCGCACTCCCACGAACATTTCGCAGAAGTGGACGAAGACGGCGGCCATGGCGAAGGAGTTGGGAGAGAGGTGATGAAGCTGGAGGTCATACGCCTCCAGCAGCGTCACGAAGAAAGAGGAGATCGGCGGGACGGACCCCGCCAAGGCGTAGGTGACAAAGAAGACAATCTCCCCCCTCTCCAGATACATAGGGAGACATCCCCATCGAAGACAACGCCGTTGCTCCTCCGAGTGCCATCCCAGCAGCTTGCGCATCGACCCCAGGTATCTCGTCCGGGCGATGCACGGCGGAGGCAGGCAGGAAGCCATCGAAGATGAATAGGCAAGAACTCAGAAGGTGGAAGAGGCTTGGGCGCACGGAGGAATCCTTGAAAGCTCAGGCGCAAGGAAGTGTGCAAAGGGAAGCCTGCGATGCAGATGAGATCCCTTTTTAAAACTTCCCAGAAGCGATTTGAAACGCTTCGTATGCGCCGCTCGGGGCAGATGCCCCAGGTACAAGCCCCAGTGACCATGACAAGGGGGCCCAAGCCGTCCTGTAGAAGCGGTGGACCAAGCAGTCAGCCCCCCAGACGGAGAACCCGACGGTTCCTGACAAGGCGCTGCGGCGAGCAGCGGTGTGCTGTGTGCTGCGACGTGCAGTAGTGGCAGCCTTGGAAACCGCCGCAGTAAAAGCAACTTTCAAAGCAAGAGTCAAGACCCCACGACCTTCCGTTGCCCAAGCGACGGTTCAAAGAAGTTTGAAGGAAGTGCACGGGATAGAAAAGGTGGAGGCCCCACCTCGGGCTCGTTACATCCCCCGAGATGGGCCCGAGGGCCACTGTCCGTTCCCTCAATACCGGGTACCCCGGCACACAGGACAAAACCGCCTAAGGACCTCGCCCCTTCCGCAGGGGCGAGCTCCGAGGGCGCCATGTGTCCAGCCGGGCCGGAGCTCCCCCTCTCCTCAGAGGAGGGCTCCGGGCCAGCCACGTGGCCAAGCGGAGCTGGACCTCCCCCCTCCGCGAGGGTGAGCTCTGAAGGCTCCACGTGTCCAGCAGGGCCGGAGCTCCCCCTCTCCTTAGAGGAGAGCTTCGGGCCCGCCACGTGGCAAGCAGAGCCGGACCCCCCCCCTCTGCGGGGGTGAGCTCCGAAGGCTCCACGTGTCCAGTGGGGCCGGGGCTCCCCCTCTCCTCAGAGGAGAGCTCCGGGCCCACCAAGTGGCCAGCAGAGCCGGACCTCCCCTCTCCGCGGGGGTGAGCTCCGAAGGCTTCACGTGTCCAGCGGGGCCGGACCTCCCCTCTCCTCAGAGGAGAGCTCCGGTCCCGCCACGTGGCCAGCAGAGCCGCGCTACCTGCCCCAGCACGGTAGGCAGCGGAAGCAAAGACCCGCGCCTTCCCTAGGCGTGACGTTAAAGACCCGCGCCTTCAAAGACGCGGAGACGCGGAGCACGCCTCTGTCAGGAGGCGTTGCGCCCAGTCACATCATAGTGAAGACGGGCGCAGAAGGCCAGAGGCTATGGACCAATAAACACAGCGACAAGACAACCCCTGCTGCCCCTGCCATCATCAACCACTACGCCTAGCTTGCGGCGTGGGCAGGGCAGCAGGACGGAGGCTCAGAAGCTACTGCCAGAGACAGCAACCGGCGTTACTGCGATATACAGTAGATGGCAGGAAATCACCTCGGGTCCACATGTCGGGTCCCGGGTCCCCCTTTGTAAGTCACCCAAGCCTTAGACTATAAAAGGCTCGGGTAGGCAACGTTGCAAAGGGTTCGGATCCACTGGCATTCGACCCTCAGCTCGCCCAGACCTTCAAGCTTAGAACTCCGGTTCTAAGCGCCAAGCAATACACAGAGCAACTCTGCTCACCGTGGACGTAGGGTTTTACGCTCCGGTGGCCCGAACCACGTAAAAACCTTTGTGTTCATCTCCTTCCTTCATCCATTCCGGCGAGACCCATGCAAGAGGACTAGCCCCTCCGAAAAAGAACCTCCGCGGGCTGCCCAGAGCAGGCCCGGGAAGTGTCGACCGCAGACGCTTCGACAGGTTGAAAAATTTGTTGGGTGGTGTAACCTGATAATAATGACTTAATGATGAAGATGGTAGGATATATCACTTAGTAATAGAGGTTGCTAATTAAAGCTAAGGTCTAAGGTTAATGCATAGTCTTAACCATGTTGACCTTTCCTTGCTATTAGCCTTCATAACATTCTTTCCTACACTTGTTGAGTATCTTTGGATACTCAAACTTGCTTTTATTGGATATCATATGCTTCTCAGGTGTAAATGAAGATATAGACTTTGATGAGGAGGACTTTGATCCCGAGGAGCTACTCTAGGCTGGTGAAACCTCCGGCAACGCCTGTGGATTAGAGAACCCTTTTATTAGACTTCCGTTGTTGTATAATTAGTGTGATAGTACTTTTATTATTTTATTAAGACTTATGATGTAATATTATGTTACACGTTGACCCTGACATAGTAATATAATGATATTTCACTATTGTCGGCACATGTATGAGTCAACTGATCCTGACATATATGTGAGAATATGCTCGGATGTTCCTCATGAAGAACCGGGTATGACAGCAGACGGCTAGGGCAAGCGGCAGGCGGCAGGGGCAGGCTCATCTTTCAGGAGATCATATATAATCCTATGCCTCTTGAGCATGCTTTTCCCCTCGAAGTCCTAGGAGACCACCCTCACATTGAAATGTGCCTCCCCATTGCTCTGAGCCACCCCTGGATGGCCCTTTTGGAGATGTGATATGTCCTCAATCTCCAGCTCAACAGGCGAAAGCGCCTTCTCACACACTCCCTTATTCTCTCCTTCCTCTCACTCCCCAAAGAAGCACCATTTCCTTCCACGACATCAGAAGGCACCTCCTCCAGTTGTTCATCCTCATTATGGATCTCTGACTTGGCCTCTTCCTTGACATTGAAAGCCGAGAATTCAGACTCTTTCTTCTCCACGCCACTGGGCTCATCAACCTCTTGGACCGATTCTTGAGTCGCCCCTGCTTGAGTGCCGGAGCCGGCAGTCTCCATCGCCATGCGCTTCATGAGGCTGAGCATGTTGAGAAGCCCACTGTTCCTAGAGGGCGAGAGGCTCTGCCTGATGCCAAGAAGCTCGATGAACTCCACGGGCACCCTGGACACATCCCCGAGGGGCGCGCTAGAGAGACCAAGCACGAGCAGCACGGCGAGACCCTTGGTGAGCTGCGTGTCGGAGTCGGCGTGGAACCTGACACGAGCGCCGCCGTCCTCCGGTTCGGCATGGACCCAGACCTGGGAGATGCAGCCCCGAACGCGGTTGGCCTCGGTCCTGAGCGCCGGGTCCATGGGCAGCAGCCGGGCGGCGTAGGCGAGGAGCTGCTTGTAGCGGCTTCGGGCGTCGGGGACGGACTGAAAGAGACCGACGATGTCGCGGAGCGCCGGGGGGAGCTGGGCCGGGTCGACGGAGGAGGCGGACCGGGCGGTGAGGACGCGTTGGAAGGAGATGGGAGAGGAGAGGGTGAGGCGTTGAGGGCGTGAGTGGAGAGGCTTGGAGTGGAGGCAGAGCGGGGCGGTGGCTAAGGCGGCGAACGCCAACTCTTGCGGTGGTGGCGTGCGAACGGCAACGAGGCAGGGTGTTCTGATCTTCGTGCGTGGAGACTAACGGCCGGGAAATTAGGGGTAGTATGGTCATTTCAGGTGCTTTAAAAATAAGAAAAGAAAATGAAAATTGTTAAAAGGTATTAATTAAACTATAATCCTATTTTAACGGTGTGTCAACGTTAAAAGTGTCATTTTATCGAAACACACGATGTTAGTGCTATTTCGTCGAAGCCGCTCCATTAGAGTGCTAAAATAGCAATTGTCTCCTATAGAACAACCGGATCATGCACTTGAAGACAGCACAACCGCCAAGTTGAGTGAGTTCGCTGAGATGGTCACCAAACCTATGGAGCCATGTTTGCTCAAGACCCCTGTAAAATCCCCAAAAGTGGTAGCAAGAAAGTTCAGCTCATGTACCTTATGAAAAATGAGGGGAATTAAAACTTTGAATTATAATGGTGTGAGTTTAAAGTGAGGGTTTAGACTTCCCAAAACTTCCAAACATGGAGATCTAAATTCATAACTTGGATCTTCATAGCCCAAATATTCACCCTTCCAAATTTCAGCTCATTTGGATGAGTTTTCATATTTGTTTAGGATTAAAAGGAAAATCCCTCTAATCTAAATTTCAAATTCAGTTTCAAATTCCAATTCTCTCAATTTCAAAATTTGGTTTCACAACTGAGTCCTCCACCTTTGAATGAACAGCCATGCCAAAAATTGGAAACTTTGGAGCTGGTTTGCTATATTTTTGAGGCAATACAAAGTGGAGAATTCAAACTCCTTTTTAAATTCAAATGATCAAACCACATCCAAATTTCACACCAGAATTCAAACTATTTGAATTCAGCAAATTCAAACTATGACTTTGGGGTGAAGTCAAGTCTTTAATGTTGAGTTGCTGGTGGGAAAATATCAGAAAAGTTGATTAAACAAAGGGGGGAGGTGGGGCCCATTTGTCAGCCACCCACAGGAGCTACCGCCTCAGCCGACAACGGTCGAACAGCGGGAGCGCGCCAGCTCCCGGTTGAACCCGCGCCCGAGGGAGAGCCCGCGCCACCTCCTGCTGCCTCGGTGGCTCGGTTGGATCACGGCAAGGGGTGCGCCGGAGCTGTTTCACTTCTTCCCCTGCTATAACTCGCACCTCCGCCGTTTCTTTCGCCCAGAACACCGCCGCCATTCCTCTCGATCACGCCGCAGCTACTGAGCTCGGTTGCTCGAGCGCCCAACAGAGAAGAGATGCACCCACCAGTGCTCTAGCCATCCAGCACCTCTCCTTCCCTGTCCCGAACGTGATTGCTCCGGATATTGGCAAAATAACCACAATCCTCGGGTGAACGTGGAAGACCCGAGGGAGGTCGCCGTGGACAGCGCGCTACGGCAGGTGTCACCGCCCCTTCCCTACACAAGAAAGGTGCGTTTACATGTCCTGATCGTGTAGCCGGAAGCCATTTAGCGATTGCTAGAACCGGTGGCGAGAATTTCACTATTTTTCCCAAACGGTACACCGACGGGTAGTGCTCGGTCTAGCCAAAAATTCGTGGTGCACGATCCTTTAGACCTCGAGTAAGCTTGCACAGAGCTTCACTACTTCCTAGCGCCTCTCCTCGACGAAGAAACAAGCAAAAACATCAAGAAACGAGGGAGCCCTAGCTGTTTTCTTAGTCGCTGGTGCAAAAGCACCTCGGGTCGCCGTGGAGCCCTCGGTTGCCGGCGTTTCACCGGCGGCCAGGACCCTTATGGGCTCCTACATCATTCACTGATGCTCTAGAGCCCGAGAATCGATCGTATGATGGAGGAATAAGGGTTCCCGACCTCGCCGGAGTTCAAAACTTTGCTGCCACCGGTGCACGATGGTTTCCGGTGAGCCACGGCCACCGGCGAGTTTGACGAAGTTTGGACCATGGAAACCCTATCCCGGCGAGCCTCGCCGGCGTGCGCCGCTGCGGGAGGCGCGGGCAGCGCGAGGAAGACGAAGGAGGGCCGGTTCCCACCGGTAAGCCTCCGTGTTCGCGCGAGGATCGGTTTGTGGCGCCGGATCCAGTGCGGCTGCACGGGAATAACCCCGTAGCCCCCGGTATTACCGAAATCTCACTGGTCCGATTTAAAACAGTGGACCCAGTTCCAATTATTTGAAGTTTCTATTAGGGAGATAATTCCAGGAATTAGCTGATCTTTGCAAGCCCATAACTTTGTGTAGAAAACTCTAAAAAGAGTGAGACCAATTTTGTTGGATTCCTCATGAGGAGTACTTCACAGAGAAACCTTTTTGGCTATGAAAATGCCCAGGAATTTCTGTAGAATTGTTTTTAGTAAATCCTTTAGGGATTTATTACAGGAGCAATTCTTTATGAAATATTCCCAAATTTGGGCAGCAAATCTTCTTCATAGATACTGATCTCCAGTAAAAATTTGGGCTTCATTGGAGGTCATTTGCTAGGTCAAAATACCTTCCCAAGTTCAGCCTTTATTTGGAAATTCAAATTCAAACAGAAACTGTTCAGCACTCCTGTCCAAACTTCAAAAATTCATATCTCTCTGATGGTAGCTCCAAAAATGGTGAAACAAATTTTGTTAGAACCGTGGAGACTTACCCTAATCAGATCTTCCACTATTAGCTATGTCAAAGCTCCTGATTTGGGCTCAAAATTCAGATAAGCATTATACTTGTAGGAATTTTAAAGACTACATTATGCAATGACATATCTCCAATTTTGGCTCAAATCATCCTTAGAGGGTCTAATATCCACTTTAAAATTCCCAAAGCCAATTAAGGATCCTAAATAGCAATAGATATGAATAGTAGTTCAATTCTTATAAAGCCTTAATACTTATACATGTATTTTATTACATTTCATAATAGTGACCGAAGTTGAGGATACGCCGGAGCCTTTGGACGTCCTGCCACCAGAAGCTAACTTCCCCTTTAACTCGCAACCAGGCAAGCCCCGGTTTGCACTCAAGTACTTTTTATAAAATTCTTTATTTGTATCACTTATGTCTAGGGTGAATGTTTGCATTAGAGTTAAGGTGATTGAAACCCCACTTGCATAACCTTTTTAAATCCTATGAAGGGTTGGGTAGCTTACAGAGCCGACGAGTAGACAAAGCCCTGCTAATATGTTTAGGACCTCGGTAGAAGTCGAGTAGTTGGAATCTACTCGCGAGGTAAGGTTTATCACACGGTTTGGTCAGAATAGAAAATTGCTTAAGAGTGGTGAAAATGAGACCCAGCAGGGGGGACAGGAAGAAGTGAGCGGAGGTCTCACGTGCGTAGCCCTGTTGGTGTCGATTGAGGACCGAGTCGTGTGCGGGCCTGATGAACAAGTATCGAACAGTACCGGATGGCATACTGACATAAGCAGGAAACCGATGTAAATGGTTAACCTGGTTGCCGAGGCTTACCCAACCGTAAATAGGAGTGGGTTGAGGGTAGCAAGGTGTAAATCTGCCGGTGGGCACAGTCACGCTCCACGCGGGGACCTCCTGCCCGTTACGGATGGACCGGTTCGGCTTTTGGGTTGCCTTTGAAAGGTTGTTGCATACAACAGAGTAGGAAGGGGTGTGGAATCACGCTTCTGAAAGTGGGTGTATGCAACGTGTTGTCCGGGTGTCTCCTGATTGCAATCACCGTCCCTCGCGGTTATTTGAGTATCACTTGTTCACTGTTTCGTGACGTAGTAAGAAGTAAAGTAAGCCAGTTAAATGATAATATGCTGTGATGATAGAGTAATGTTTTGGAAACCATGTTTGTTGTAGATGTAGAGCTAATTAAGTTTACTTTCCGCTTTGGGCATCACCACATCGGAGGAAAGTGTTTCTTGTTTGATTGTGGACTTCCGATGTGAGGGCTGCCTAAGGCACATGAATTTGCTGCTATAAAACTGAAAGTAAGGATCCACTTATAGGCGTGTCTTTGTCGCAAATTCCTTTTCTTATCATACAGCTCCTTGCATGTAGAGTTCCATGCCTAGGTCAGACGGTTAAGCCTTGCTGAGCCATCGTGCTCATGGTTGCAATATTTGAGCTGTATGAAGGTGAGAGCTATGAGGAGGGTTTCGAGGACGAGGCGATGCCCCCGTCAGGGTACACGGCCGAGATGGAGCCCTGCACGCCGCCGTAATCTCCGGTTTTCATGCTGCTAGCGTGTAGCGTCCCTGGGCTGGACGACTGCACTTTTGCATAGTTAGGATGAGAGGCTACTACTGTACATTACTTCCGCTGTATAGTTATATTTTGTAAAAGACTTCCGCTATTTTATATCAAATAAAAGTTTGTATGGTGTTCTTTATACTTTTCGTGTGTGCTGTTGGGTGCCGCATCGTACGGCACCACCCTATGCGATCTTGGAGTGGGTGAACCACGAGGTGGTCCCCACAGTCATGGTATCAGAGCCACATTGGGAATAGCACGCTTGAAAAGAACCTATTTTGAAAATTTAGAAGTAGTCGGGTGAGGATTAGTCATTAAGCCCACATAAGGTCTATTATAGTAGTAGTTACTAAGGTGGAAAAGGTAACTTATATGTTATACATTCTGTAACGACGCTCCGACGTCAGGTAAGAGGTAAGGTACACCACCGCAGGCGGATCAATTGCGGTAAGCTCGCCATACGAGCAATAGTATGGAATGATATACCGTGACTTAGCACGGTAGTTAATATGAGTCTCTGAACCTCTTAATGGTTCTGAGAGCATATGAAAACGCTGATCTCCAGCGTTCTATAGGCAAAAGTGAGAATACCCCATCGTGTGGTAAGCAACACGATAGTATGCAACTCTTGAACGTTCAATGTTCAAAGGGCCACACGCAGCGCTCGCCATCGGCGTGCCTCAACGGTCATGAGGCAGTAGGTGGTATCCGTTGGGTTGATAAAATTCCCAACCGTGACGACCCGTTCGCGCTCTACTCGGGTTCCCCGTCGTGTGGTGTGAAAACACGACCATGTACCTTGAGACGTGGCTTGACTCAAGGACGATCCGTATGGCAATGATACGAACCGTATGTTTTTATTATGATATGGAACTGCCTGAAATGTCAAAAACCCTTGTGTGCACAATTATTGTGTGTTCTTCTGCAGGTACATTAACCACGTTAGTGCATGACGTGTAGAAACCGTTTGTGAGTGACGTCCTTAGTTCCACCATTTGACACGTATAAGCCAGAATACCGGTTTAGAATTTTTCTTTGAGTTTATTTTCAAAGAAAAGAGTCCAAATGAAGTTTAGGAATCCATTTATGGGTTAGTAAACTCCTATATTGAACTAAGAGTCAATTGGGAGTATAGGTTCAATCTCAAAAGCTTAGGAACAATCTCCCCTGTTTTTGGCAGAAATTTTTCTGAAATTGAACAGGGCATAACTTAAGATTGGTTGAACCAATGGAGGTGTGGGATACCATTCTGGAAAGGTTTAAAAGTCCTCTACAACTTTTCTGTAGGGCTCTAGAACAAAATCTCCCTCCAATGGGATGAAAATCTCAGATGACTAGGTACTGTCCAGAAACAGGGCAGACCAAATGCTCTCGGGAATTTTTCGTATTTCGACCAAAACACTTAGTTTCACAGTTTGACGTCCAGTGGCTGTTGTAAAACAGCGAGTTGGAGTCGAAGGGTTTATGCATTTGACATATCACTTCGAGTTAGTACATGTTTGGGTCCAGTACAATAGCGAGGAGTTACGCATGCTAACACACTTAACATCCCGTGGTGACCCCGATGGTCGAAATGAACTTTTAACCTATAAAGTTCAATACCTTGGAACTCAATCGTGTGACACGGTCCAGGGATGTATATGTTGTATAAAGTTTATACTTTATCAATATGTGTGATTGTTATGCGCATTGTTTATCCCATCCTCGCATTACTATTGTATAGACTGGGTGAGCTAAACCCACATGTGCTGATCGTTTGAATGATATGAATGCAGAATGGTGCGGACACGTTCAACGCAAGAGGAGGGAGGTCCGAGTCAGGTTCGTGGTGATGAGTCTCCACCTCCGGAGCAAACCACGACGCAGCAGAAACCACCTCCTCCACCGCCAGAACTTCCAAGGAATCTTGCGGAGGTTCTCGCCGCAGTGCTCGGCTCGCGCGACGAGCAAACCGAGTTGCTGCGGATGCTAGTCCAGCAAAATGCGTCCCATCAGGGAGGACGCCAAGACAATGGGCAACGCCAGCCCCAACAAAGTTCATATTCAGAATTCATGGTGACCCATCCACCGGTCTTCAAGGAGGCCGAAGAACCTTTGGAGGCGGACAGCTTTATCCGCACTCTAGAGGCAAAGTTCGGGCTGCTGCGATGCACCGAACATCAGAAGGCGCTGTACGCAGCGCAACAGCTTCAAGGAGAAGCCGGTACATGGTGGGCGAACTACACCGCCTCCTTACCGGCTGGCCATGCCGTCACATGGACAGAGTTCCGGGAGGCGTTCCGCGCCTATCACATATCTCCCGGTGTGATGGAAATGAAGCTCCAGGAGTTCCTGGCGCTACGACAGGGCGAGAGGAGTGCTCCTGAGTACTCCAGGTTATTCAACAGCTGGTGCAGTATGCGCCAGGATTTGTGGGTACGGAAGACAATAAGCACAACGCTTTCTTCTGGGGCCTGAATTCAAAAATGAAGGTCCATCTCGCCCAGAGCAATCGCGGCACATTCAACGATCTAGTTAATGCCGCGATTCTACAAGAGAATGCTCAGCGCGAGCGCGGTTCTGATAAGAGGAAACGAAGCGCGCTGACGAGCAGCAGTGGTGGGACGCCACAGAAATACCGCGTGGTGTATCGCTCACCATCCAGTCAGAGATGGCAGCCACCGGCGTGACCGCCTCAGTTCCGCGGTCGGCAATATAATGCGCCGGGCTTTCAACTGACGTATCCACCACAGCAACAGCAGCAGCAAAGGATGGTCCCGCGTGCGCCCCAGTTTCAACAGCGTGCACCGGGATTCCGTCCTCAAGTCGGCGGGACCCCGACACCTTACACGTGCTACACGTGTGGCCGTGTCGGGCACATTTCAAGAGACTGCCCCGAGCCGCGACAGGGTAGGGGTGCGGCACCATATCAGGGTGCTAATCAGCCCCGCAGCCAGCCCAAGAAACCAGCACCAAAACCCGGCAACGTCCACCACTTAGCTATCGAAGACGTGCCGGAAGGCGAACCCGTACTCGCGGGTACGTTCTCTTACCTAGATCATCCCGTAGTCATACTTTTTGACTCCGGTGCCACCCAAAATTTCATAAGTCAGTCTTATGTTATTAAATATTAACTGCCTATCATTCCCACAAATAATTCATACTTGATATGTTCTCCGGGTGGGAAAATAACAGCTGATAGAATGGTCTATAGAGCACCATTACAGTTGGGTGGGAATCTATATCCGACTTCTCTAATCATGTTAGAGGGTCAAAAACTTGATGTCATTTTAGGAATGTCATGGCTACATCGCCATGGTGCTATTCTTGACATCATTCCACGTGTGGTTCGTTTAAATTCTCCACTTCATGAATCACATGTTCTTATTCTTGACCATTCGGTTCAAGAAGCTCCAGCCACCTATAAGACGGAAGCCACGAAACTTGAGGATATTCGTGTGGTCCGTGAATACCCGGATGTCTTTCTGGATGATCTTCCGGGCATGCCACCCGAAAGGGATGTCGAGTTCAAGATTGAACTTGTACCCGGGACAACAACGATCTCACGGAGACCGTACAAGATGGCTCCGAGTGAGCTGGCTGAATTGAAGGAGCAGCTCAATGACTTAATGAAGAAGGGTTTCATTCGACCGAGTTCCTCGCCATGGGGATGCTCGGCGCTGTTTGTGAAGAAGAAGGATGAAACCTTGAGGTTGTGTGTGGACTACCGACCTCTCAATGCCGTCACCATCAAGAATAAATATCCACTGCCCCGCATCGATATCTTATTCGATCAACTTGTGGGTGCAAGTGTGTTTTCAAAGATGGATCTTCGCTCTGGATATCATCAAATCAAGATCCAGGCGGAAGATATTCCAAAGACGGCCTTCTCGACGAGATATGGGTTGTATGAATACCTCGTCATGTTCTTTGGTCTCACGAACACCCCGGCACACTTCATGTATCTCATGAACTCAGTATTCATGCCGGAGTTGGACAAGTTTGTGGTGGTGTTCATAGACGACATCTTGGTTTACTCCAAGTCTGAAGAAGAACACGCCAAACACTTGCATATCGTACTTCAATGATTAAGAGACCATAAGCTTTATGCCAAGTTCAGCAAGTGCGAGTTTTGGATCAGCCAAGTGCCGTTCCTTGGTCACATTATTTCTGCAGAAGGCATTGCAGTTGATCCAAGCAAGATCGAACAAGTGCTGAAATGGAAGTCCCCCACATCAGTCCATGAGGTCAGGAGTTTCCTCGGGTTAGCAGGATATTATCGGAGATTCATACCAAATTTCTCCAAGCTTGCTAAGCCGATGACTGAACTGTTGAAGAAGGGGATCAAATATGTTTGGAGCAAAGCTTGTGAAGAAGCTTTCCAAGCATTAGTGAAGCATCTTACAACAGCCCCGGTGTTAGCTCAACCGGATACAACCAAGCCCTTCGACGTATATTGTGATGTGTCCGACATCGGGCTTGGCTGTGTATTGATGCAAGGAGGAAGAGTGGCCACCTATGGCTCACGTCAACTTCGTAACCACGAGCAGCACTATCCGACTCATGATCTTGAGCTTGCTGCTGTGGTGTTGGCATTGAAGATGTGGAGGCACTATTTGCTTGGGAACTTAGTGCACCTCCACACCGACCACAAAAGTCTGAAATATATATTCACTCAAAAGGAGTTGAATATGCGGCAACGGAGATGGCTAGAACTGATCAAAGACTATGAGATCGAGATTCACTACCATCCCGGGAAGGCAAACGTGGCTGCCGATGCCTTAAGCCGCAAATCCCATGTCAACAGTCTGTTCATCACCCCACTTAAAGAGGAGGAGCCGAGTCTGTACTTGGTTCCATATGGGGCATTGTATAATCTTGCTCTCGTCCCTACAATACGAGAGGAAATTATGGAAGCACAGAAGAAAGACGTGGGAATGTCGCACATTCGGAGAAGGATGAAGAATGGCGAGATGAAATGCTTCCGAAGGGATGATAACGGTACACTATGGTTTAAAGACCGTATAGTGGTACCCCGTGACATGAATCTTCGGAAGAAGATCTTGGACGAGGCTCATTTGTCCAAGTATTCTATTCATCCGGGCAGCAACAAGATGTACCAGGATCTGAAAACCAGGTTTTGGTGGACACAGATGAAGAGAGAGATCGCAAAGTATGTATCCGAATGTGATACGTGTCGGCGGGTGAAAGCCGACCATATGCGTAAAGCCGGACAGCTGCAACCATTGAACATTCCGGCGTGGAAGTGGGAGGATATCAGCATGGACTTCATAGTCGGATTACCTCTCACGTCTCACAAACATGACTCGATTTGGGTGATAGTCGATCGACTAACCAAGTCGGCTCATTTTGTTCCCATACACACGGGCTACGTGACCAGGAAATTTGCGGAGCCGTACATTGCAAGAATATTGTGCTTGCACGGTGTTCCCCGCTCCATTATTTCAGATCGTGGTGCACTGTTCATTTCTCGGTTTTGGGAACAGTTGCACGCATCCTTGGGGACCAAACTGATCCGAAGTTCCGCGTATCACCCGCAGATGGATGGTCAAACCGAACGGGTGAACCAAGTGTTGGAAGACATGCTACGCGCTTGTGCCATCCACCACGGCAAGAATTGGGACGATCATTTGCCGTTGGCGGAGTTTTCTTACAACAATGGCTATCAAGCTAGCATCAAGATGGCGCTGTATGAAGCTCTCTACGGCCGGAAATACCGCACACCTCTCAACTGGTGCGAGTCTGGCGAGCGAGTCATCTACGGCATTGAACTAGTGAATGAAGCTGAAGAACGAGTGCGAGTAATACAAGCCAATCTCAAGGCTGCTCAATCTCGTCAGAAGAGCTATGCGGATAAAAGACGCCGCCCTCTCCACTTCGACATTGGGGACCATGTTTATGTCCGTGTGTCTCTGATAAAGGGAGTTCACCGTTTTGGAGTGAAGGGCAAGCTTGCGCCGAGATTCATTGGTCCGTTAGCTGTTATTGAAAAATGCGGACCCGTGGCCTATCGCTTGGATTTACCGGCGTCGCTCGCAGGCATTCACAATGTCTTCCACATCTCTCAGCTGAGGAAGTGCCTCAAACCCTCTGCTGAAATCCGCACTGAAGACATAGAAGTCCTTCAACCGGACCTCACGTACACGGAGTATCTGATCCGGATCATCGATGAAAAGACTCGTGCCACAAGAAACCGGACCTTATGTTTCTACAAGATCTTGTGGAGTAACCATACCACTGATGAGGCGACATGGGAAAGCGAGGATTATCTACGAACGTATTATCCAGACTTACTATCATCATATACCCGGTAAAGTTTTCCCCACTTTACTTTTCCTTTGGAATCTCGGGACAAGATTCTTTTTAAGGGGGGAGGGATGTAAAATCCCCAAAAGTGGTAGCAAGAAAGTTCAGCTCATGTACACTTATGAAAAATGAGGGGAATTAAAACTTTGAATTATAATGGTGTGAGTTCAAAGTGAGGGTTTAGACTTCCCAAAACTTCCAAACATGGAGATCTAAATTCATAACTTGGATCTTCATAGCCCAAATATTCACCCTTCCAAATTTCAGCTCATTTGGATGAGTTTTCATATTTGTTTGGGATTAAAAGGAAAAGCCCTCTAATCTGAATTTCAAATTCAGTTTCAAATTCCAATTCCCTCAATTTCAAAATTTGGTTTCACAACTGAGTCCTCCACCTTTGAATGAGCAGCCATGCCAAAAATTGGAAACTTTGGAGCTGATTTGCTATATTTTTGAGGCAATACAAAGTGGAGAATTCAAACTCCTTTTTAAATTCAAATGATCAAACCACATCCAAATTTCACACCAGAATTCAAACTATTTGAATTCAGCAAATTCAAACTATGACTTTGGGGTGAAGTCAAGTCTTTAATGTTGAGTTGCTGGTGGGAAAATATCAGAAAAGTTGATTAAACAAAGGGGGGAGGTGGGGCCCATTTGTCAGCCACCCACAGGAGCTACCGCCTCAGCCGACAGCGGTCGAACAGCGGGAGCGCGCCAGCTCCCGGTTGAACCCGCGCCCGAGGGAGAGCCCGCGCCACCTCCTGCTGCCTCGGTGGCTCGGTTGGATCACGGCAAGGGGTGCGCCGGAGCTGTTTCACTTCTTCCCCTGCTATAACTCGCACCTCCGCCGTTTCTTTCGCCCAGAACACCGCCGCCATTCCTCTCGATCACGCCGCAGCTACTGAGCTCGGTTGCTCGAGCGCCCAACAGAGAAGAGCTGCGCCCACCAGTGCTCTAGCCATCCAGCACCTCTCCTTCCCTGTCCCGAACGTGATTGCTCCGGATATTGGCAAAATAACCACAATCCTCGGGTGAACGTGGAAGAACCGAGGGAGGTCGCCGTGGACAGCGTGCTACGGCAGGTCTCACCGCCCCTTCCCTACACAAGAAAGGTGTGTTTACATGTCCTGATCGTGTAGCCGGAAGCCATTTAGCGATTGCTAGAACCGGTGGCGAGAATTTCACTGTTTTCCCAAACGGTACACCGACGGGTAGTGCTCGGTCTAGCAAAAAATTCGTGGTGACGATCCTTTAGACCTCGAGTAAGCTTGCACAGAGCTTCTCTACTTCCTAGCGGCTCTCCTCGACGAAGAACCAAGCAAAAACATCAAGAAACGAGGGAGCCCTAGCTGTTTTCTTAGTCGCCGGTGCAAAAGCACCTCGGGTCGCCATGGAGCCCTCGGTTGCCGGCTGTTTCACCGGCGGCCAGGACCCTTACGGGCTCCTACATCATTCACTGATGCTCTAGAGCCCGAGAATCGATCGTATGATGGAGGAATAAGGGTTCCCGACCTCGCCGGAGTTCAAAACTTTGCTGCCACCGGTGCGCGATGGTTTCCGGTGAGCCACGGCCGCCGGCGACCCTCCCACAGTGTTCAGCACGGTTAAATATGGGGGAGCGGCGAGTTTGATGAAATTTGGACCGCGGAAACCCTATCCCGGCGAGCCTCGCCGGCGTGCGCCGCCGCGGGAGGCGCGGGCAGCGTGAGGAAGACGAAGGAGGGCCGGGTCCCACCGGTCAGCCTCCGTTGCTCGAGGATCGGTTTGTGGCGCCGGATCCAGTGCGGCTGCGCGGGAATAACCCCGTAGCCCCCGGTGTTGCCGAAATCTCACTGGTCCGATTTAAAACAGTGGGCCCAGTTCCAATTATTTGAAGTTTCTATTAGGGAGATAATTCCAGGAATTAGCTGATCTTTGCAAGCCCATAACTTTGTGTAGAAAACTTCAAAAAGAGTGAGACCAATTTTGTTGGATTCCTCATGAGGAGTACTTCACAGAGAAACCAATTTTTTGGCCATGAAAATGCCCAGGAATTTCTGTAGAATTGTTTTTACTAAATCCTTTAGGGATTTATTACAGGAGCAATTCTTTATGAAATATTCTCAAATTTGGGCAGCGAATCCTCTTCATAGATACTGATCTCCAGTAAAAATTTGGGCTTCATTGGAGGTCATTTGCTAGGTCAAATTACCTTCCCAAGTTCAGCCTTTATTTGGAAATTCAAATTCAAACAGAAACTGTTCAGCACTCCTGTCCAAACTTCAAAAATTCATATCTCTCTGTTGGTAGCTCCAAAAATGATGAAACAAATTTTGATAGAACCGTGGAGACTTACCTTAATCAGATCTTCCACTATTATCTGTGTCAAAGCTCCTGATTTGGGCTCAAAATTCAGATAAGCATTGTACTTGTAGGAATTTTAAAGACTACATTATGCAATGACATGTCTCCAAATTTGACTCAAATCATCCTTAGAGGGTCTAATATCCACCGTAAAATTCCCAAAGCCAATTAAGGATCCTAAATAGCAATAGCTATGAATAGTAGTTCAATTCTTATAAAGCCTTAATACTTATACATGTATTTTATTACATTTCATAATAGTGACCGAAGTTGAGGATACGCCGGAGCCTTTGGATGTCCTGCCACCAGAAGCTAACTTCCCCTTTAACTCGCAACCAGGCAAGCCCCGGTTTGCACTCAAGTACTTTTTATAAAATTCTTTATTTGTATCACTTATGTCTAGGGTGAATGTTTGCATTAGAGTTAAGGTGATTGAAACCCCACTTGCATAACCTTTTTAAATCCTATGAAGGGTTGGGTAGCTTACAGAGCCGACGAGTAGACAAAGCCCTGCTAATATGCTTAGGACCTCGGTAGAAGTCGAGTAGTTGGAATCTACTCGCGAGGTAAGGTTTATCACACGGTTTGGTCAGAATAGAAAATGGCTTAAGAGTGGTGAAAATGAGACCCAGCAGGGGGGATAGGAAGCAGTGAGGGGAGGTCTCACGTGCGTAGCCCTGTTGGTGTCGATTGAGGACCGAGTCGTGTGCGGGTCTGATGAACAAGTATCGAACAGTACCGGATGACATACTGACATAAGCAGGAAACCGATATAAATGGTTAACCTGGTTGCCGAGGCTTACCCGACCGTAAATAGGAGTGGGTTGAGGGTAGCAAGGTGTAAATCTGCTGGTGGGCACAGTCACGCTCCACGCGGGGACCTCCTGCCCGTTACGGATGGACCGGTTCGGCTTTTGGGTTGCCTTTGAAAGGTTGTTGCATACAACAGAGTAGAAGGGGTGTGGAATCACGCTTCTGAAAGTGGGTGTATGCAACGTGTTGTCCGGGTGTCTCCTGATTGCAATCACCGTCCCTCGCGGTTATTTGAGTACCGCTTGTTCACTGTTTCGTGACGTAGTAAGAAGTAAAGTAAGCCAGTTGAATGATAATATCCTGTGATGATAGAGTAATATTTTGGAAACCATGTTTGTTGTAGATGTAGAGCTAATTAAGTTTACTTTCCGCTTCGAGCATCACCACATCGGAGGAAAGCGTTTCTTATTTGATTGTGGACTTCCGATGTGAGGGCTGCCTAAGGCACATGAATTTGCTGCTATAAAACTGAAAGTAAGGATCCACTTATAGGCGTGTCTTTATCGCAAATTCCTTTTCCTATCATACACCTCCCTGCATGTAGAGTTCCATGCCTAGGTCAGACGGTTAAGCCTTGCTGAGCCATCGTGCTCATGGTTGCAGTATTTGAGCTGTATGCAGGTGAGAGCTATGAGGAGGGTTCCGAGGACGAGGCGATGCCCTCGTCGGGTACACGGCCGAGATGGAGCCCTGCACGCCGCCGTA
The DNA here is from genome assembly GCA_030760725.1 of Neostapfia colusana. Lineage (NCBI taxonomy): Eukaryota > Viridiplantae > Streptophyta > Magnoliopsida > Poales > Poaceae > Neostapfia > Neostapfia colusana. Next base: position 124,790,383 of record JASWHV010000003.1, read on the forward strand.
ATCTCCGGTTTCATGCTGCTAGCGTATAGCGTCCCCGGGCTGGACGGCTGCACTTCTGCATAGTTAGGATGAGAGGCTACTACTGTACATTACTTCCGCTGTATAGTTATATTTTGTAAAAGACTTCCGCTGTTTTATATCAAATAAAAGTTTGTATGTTGTTCTTTATACTTTTCGTGTGTGCTGTTAGGTGCCGCATTGTACGACACCACCCTATGCGATCTTGGAGTGGGTGAATCACAGGGTGGTCCCCACAACCCCGACCACTAATCACAATGTGCCTTCTCAGGAAGATGCCCAACCTATTATTCCTAGCAAGAAAAATAAGGAGGCAACCAAGAGACATAGTCCCAGGCTTAAAGCGATTCAGAAACAGAAGCCAACTATCAGAGTGGCTCAAGAACTCTTAGCTAAGAAATGGGGAATTATTAGGGATGGCCAATCCCTCGATGAAATGACGCTGCAACAATATGTCAACATGTACAAAAAGCCACCCCCCTCAGCCCTGGAAGCTATTAACACACTCTCAGCAGTTGCAGACAAGTAGAAGAATCGTAGGGTGAAGAAACTCACCAAGGGTGCTGCAGAAATCAAGAAGTCAAAGAAGAGCTTCAAGGCTGGTGAGGACATGGCGACATGAAGGCTTCCCCAAGATCGCCAGCAGGATGTCAAGTTGTAGTTGCTAATCTCATGTGCCCTCTTTGTATTTTGAGTAAGGTTGTGCCCTACTGTAGCCTTAGGTTTATTGATCAAGACTAGGGAACCTGCTCTACCTCCGTATGTGCTGTTGTACATTGGGCTTTTGTTTATGGCATCCTGTAATCTCATCCCGTTGCTTTGGTGGGCTACTTCTGTCTTAAATGGATAAGATCATTTCAAATTATTCGGTGTTATCCTGGAATGTGAGGAGATTGAACAGTGCAGCAAAGCAGGAGGATGTCAAGCAGACAGTGCAGCTACATAAACCGATGATCATTTGTTTGCAAGAAACCAAATTATAAGATGTCTCAACCACAAATGTTAGAAACATCTTGGGGCCTGAATATGAGAACAAATTTGGTTTTCTGCGGAGATGGTATTCACTACAGGGATACGACTGACTTACGACGGTCAGAGCCGTCGTAATTAAGTCATAAACCGTCGTAAGTAGTTTACTTACGACGGTATTTCGTTACTTATAACGGTGACAAGCCGAGGTCATTATTTTGTCGTAAATAAGATAACTTACGATGGCTACCGTCGTAAGGTAAGTAACTTACAACGGCGTCGTGCATCCGTCGTAAGTAATGGCCCAGGCCACGTGGTGGCCCAAGCCACTTTACTTATGATGGCTTGCTCAGTGCCGTCGTAAGTACCTGAGGCTAACATACGACGGTTCTGGTGACCGTCGTAAGTAGCAGATGCTAACTTATGATGGCTTCTAGGAAGTGGCCGTCGTAAGTTATGTTAGTAATTTAAAAAAAACAAAAACTGAGTAACCTGGCTCGATGGCCAGCTCACAGAATAGACAATAGAGACAATATATACTCATAGCAGTAGTAAACAGTCTTAAACAGAGGCATACGGATCAAACACAACACAAAAGGACTACACAATATCCCCTCGACTAGCTCCGGAGTCGAATAAACCGTCTTCGTGCGTCCCTTCCGGAACCGGTAGCTGTGGTGATGGAGTCGAAGCCTCTGTTGCCGAACCCTGCAAAGCACATGAGTAGTTAGGCATATTTTGGATTCAGATATCCATGTCTTCCTCTTTTTTCTCACTCTCTTCGTCTATCTCTACTTTTCATCCTCTCTCTCACTCTGTTCCTCTATCTCTGTACCATCCATCCCCTTTTTCTGTCACTCTCACCCTCTCTCTCGCACTCTCTCTCTCTCTATTGTAACACTCTGTCTCTCCATCTCACTCTCACCCTCTCTCGCACTCCCTCTCTCTCCCTTCTGTACCACTCTATCTCTCTGTATATCTCCCTCTCTCCCTATGTTAAATGAATAATACAATATTAAAGAGTTTATTACCTGTACCGGAGGCACCTGTGCTGCGGGCTCCTGTGACGGGGTCACCTGTGGCGGCTGCCATGCAGGAATCGCGATCTGCTGGCCGTTCTGTCGAGCTAAGGCCTATAATTGAAAAATAACATACATATTACTTAAATGCTATGAAAGTAAACTACAGTAATTTAAATTACTTACCTCCATCGCTGCCTGCATCTGGGCCATGTAGTTGGCTTGGTACTCCTGGATGGCCCTCATCCTGTCGAGCTCCTCCTAGGTCCGCGTCAGCCTCTCCTGCATGGCATGAAACTCCATATCCCTCTGCGAGAGATGGCCACTCGACGGCCCAACCGATGAAGCCTGCGTCGATGAAGTGCCTCTCGCAGGTCGCGCCGACCTCGAGTCGACAACTCCATCAAGAATAGCAAACCTACAAAAGAAAGAAAAATAATAAGTAAAAGAAGGAAGATGAAAAACATAAATCAAAGAAACCAACTCACCGGCCATGGGCCTTCCCGCCGCCGCTTGCATACACGGCTTGAGGGTCGATTGGTGTGTTTTTCCAATCATACCCTTCACCGTGTATTTTGACGACCTCCTGCCCGTACTTTTGCTAAAAAACATAGAAATGGTGTAAGAATATAAATAATAATATTAGTTATAGTTAAATTAAAATTTTTGAAACTTACCAGTCGATCGATCGCGACCTGACTGCACTGCCCCGGCTGCGACGGGTCACTTTCCCTGTGACCTCTCTTCCAAACCTGGGTCGCGCTAGGCTCCTGACCGGTCTCTCACTCCTGTAGATACGTGTTAGTAGGATAAATATATTATGAACACATAAAAGAACTTATAATACACTTACCATACGTTTAGCCAAACGCAAATGACCATCGGCGCCATAGGTGTGCTTCCCGTCGGACCCTCTGCATTGTTCTCACGTATACCTTCTACCCAGGTGTATCATGACTCCATTGTTCTCACGTACACCTTCTTTATGCCATCTCATGTGCCGCTTCAACCGAGGTGTCACAGGTAAGTAACGAAGTTGCTTACGTGCAACTTCTGTCATCACATTATCACCATCATTATTAACAACTTCGACAAATCTTGATTCACCATATTTTAAGTATTTCTTCTCTTTTGCATGCTCTTTCCAGAAAAGCATGTAATTGTCTGGACACACATCAATCTTCTCATATTTCATACCGAGACCGGAAAGCAATTTCTTCACATGATACATATCTTTAGATACTTTATGAGGCTGTGGAAGGATATCGCTGATCAATTTGATGAGGTCGTTGTACCAGTTATTAGAAAAGAAGTACTTAGACTTAATTGCCATAAGTACAGTCATGAAAGTGAGGAGGGCCACTTCAGTGTGTTGATGCAGCGGTTCTTCTGAAGCTTTGAGAAGCTTGAAGAACGCTTCAACCTCCGTTGTAGGAGGATCCTCCGTAAACTCTGGTTCTATAGCTTCAAGCATCTCATCCATCCTATCAACCCCCCGTGTTATTATCATTTTCCTCTTCCACTTCTTGTACATTTGAGAAGTTGTCTCGTCATGGATGGTCCACACCTCATAATGTGGCATGTAACCGTTTCGACACAAGTGTATCGAGACCGTCATTTTGTCCAAAAACTTGGTATTCCGGCTGTCAAAGTGTAGTTGTCGACACTTCCCCCGGGCCTGCACTGGGCAGCCCACGGAGGTTCTTTTTCGGAGGGGCTAGTCCCCCCGCGTGAGTCTCGCTGTACTGGACGAAGGAAACAGATGAACACAGGGGTTTTTTTACGTGGTTCAGGCTTCCGGGGCGTAAAACCCTACGTCCACGGTGAGCAGAGGTGCTCGTTGTATTGTTTGATGCCCAGAACTGGAATTCCGAGCTTGAGGATGAGCTGAGTGCTAGGATGTCTACTGCAAGGTGGCGTACAGCTGAACCCTAAGTGAGAGGGTGCAAAGAGCCGAACTGAACAGAGTTCGAACCCCTCGTAACGTTGCCTACCCGGGCCTTTTATAGTCCAAGGCTCGGGTGGCTTACAAGGTGGGCCCGAGACCCGACAGGTGGTCCCAGGGAGATTGCCTGCCATCTACCGTATCCTGCAGTTACGCCGGTAGCTGTCTCTGGCGAGGGCTTCTGAGTCTTCGTATTGCCGCCCTTCCCACGCCGCAAGCTAGGCGTAGTGGTTGATGACGGCAGGGGATGTCTTGTTTCTGTGTTTATTGGTGTACAGCTTCTGACCCGGCGTGCTAGTCTTCACTGCGATGCGACTGGGCACAACGGCACCTGACAGTGGCGTGCTCCGCGTCTTGGGAAGGCACGGGTCTTGAATACCTTGTACGGACAAGGTATGGCACATCTTTACTCTTGCTGCCTACAGCGCGGGGGCAGGTAGCGCTATTCTGCAGCCACGGAGCTCTCCTCTGAGGAGAGGGAGGTCCGGCCCCACGGGACACGTGGGGCCTTCGGAGCTCTCCCCGCGGGGGGGGGGAGGGGGGAGGTCCGGCTCTGCTGGCCACGTGGCGGGCCCAGAGCTCTCCTCTGAGGAGAGGGAGGTCCGGCCCCGCTGGACACATGGAGCCTTTGGAGCTCTCCCCGCGGAGGGGGGAGGTCTGGCTCTGCTGACCACATGGCAGGCCCAGAGCTCTCCTCTGAGGAGAGGGAGGTCCGGCCCCGCTGGACACGTGGAGGCTTCGGAGCTCTCCCTGCGGAGAAGGGAGGTCCGGCTCTGCCGGCCATGTGGCGGGCCGGGAGCCCTCCTCTGAGGAGAGGGAGGTCCGGCCCCACAGGACACGTGGGGCTTTCGGAGCTTGCCCCTGCGGAGGGGGCAAAGTCCTTAGGCGATTTCCCCTGTGCGCGGGGGTACCCCATATTGACGGTACCGACACTGGCCCCCGGGCCCATCTCGGGGGAGATCACGAGCCCGAGGTGGGGCCCCTGTCTCTTCTACTTCGCACACCTTCTCGAAGACCCGCTTTGACCGTTGCTGGAGCACGAACAGTCGTGGGATCGTGGGGGCGTGAGTCCTGCTTGATGGTTGCTTTTACTGTGGCAGTTCCCAAGGCTGCCACTTCTGCACGTTGCAGCGCCTTCTCAGGAACCGCTGGGTTCTCCACCTGGGGTCTGACCTCTTGGTCTACCGCTTCCGCAGGATGGCCTGGGCCTACCTGTCATTGACTCCAGGGCTTGGAGATGAAGCGGTTGTCCCAAGCAGCGTATTCGAAGAGTTTCGAATCGCTTTGAATCGCATCTAGGAAGTTTAAAAGGGGATCTCATCTGCATCGCAGGCTTACCTTCGCACTTCCCCACGCCTAAGCCCTCCAGAGTCCTCTGAGCGCTCAAGCCTTCTCAGCCCCCATGTTCTTGCGCCTCCGTCGGCCATGGCTTCCAACCTGCCTCTGCCACTCTACACCCGGTCGGCAGAGCTTGGGGTAGTACGCAAGCTGCTGGGCTGGCACGCGGAGGAGCAGAAGCAATGGCTCCGGCAGGGATCTCTTCCCTTGTGCTTGGAGAGGGCAGAGATCGTTTTATTCACCGCTTACGCCTTGGCGGGATTCGTCCCGCCAATCTCCTCCTTCTTCGTGACGCTGCTGGAGACGTACGGTCTCCAGCTTCATCACCTCTCCCCCAACTCCTTCATGATGGCCGCCGTCTTCGTGCACTTCTGCGAGATGTTCGTGGGAGTGTGCGCTTCGGTGACGCTCTTCCGCTACTTCTTCGTGCTGCGGACGACTGGGCACGACTCGAAGAATCAGCTGGGGGCGTACTACTTCCAACATCGCTGCAAGGACCCGAAGGTCTCTAGGTACCTTCTGCCCTTCAGTGCAGCGAGGTGGGAAGGCTGGAGGGGCGACTGGATGATCATGAGGACCGACGAACACGATCGCCTCCAGTTGCCCTCTGAAGGTCCATCCACTGAGCGTCGCTTCTGGGAGGAGATCCCGGAGCTGGAGCCGAAGTACGCGCCTGTCTTGGAGCGGATCCGGTTCTTGGCAAACCAGGGGCTGACGTCCCTGATAGTGTTGACAGACTTTCTGTCACGCCATATCGCGCCCCTGCAGCAGCGCAGTCGTCCAGCGTGGTACTACACCGGCGAGCACGATTGTACCAGGTTGGAGACGGGTCTCGGCTCCGACCCATCCGAGGAGATATTCTTCGAGATGGTGGCAAGGGTGAGCGCGACTTCGTCGATGGCGACGTCCTCACCATCCCGACCTCCTGCACCCCTCTCTTCTTGGAGCCAAGGTGGAGGGCGGAGCTATTGCGGAAGATGCCGAATCTGGACGACATTGGGATCTCCGTACGCCTGGTCGGAGACGCCTTCTGGGGGATCTCGATCCCCGGGGTCGAGCGCTCCGGAGTGGAGCGCGAGGCGTCGGCTGATGCCCAACCCGCGCCGAGGGTCGACGGAGCCCGGACCGTTGACAAGGGGAAGGGGAAGGAGCCGGCCTCCGGGTTGCTGGAGAAGAAGCGCGCCCGGTCCCCTCCGAGGACGCCATTTGCGCTGAGCCAGGGGACCGGGGTACCCCTGCGCTCGTCTTCAAGAGGCGTCGGTTCATCGGGCGGCGACCCCAAGAGGACTCGGGTCTTCCGCTCCGACGGGGCTCCTCTCGGACAGCGGCGGTCCGAGGAGCCCCGGGCGTCCCGCCCTCCTTCCTCAGGCGGAGGAGCTCCGAGGGGGGACGCCGGTGCAGCGATGCCCGGGGGTGAGCCAAGGGCTCAGGCGCCCCGGCCAACGAACGTCCCGGATGCAGGCTCGGCAAGCGGCGGCGCCAAAGGAAGCAGCGCCAGGACTCAACCGGGGACGCAGGTGCCCCGGGCTTCAGGGACTGGATCGGCGAGCTGCACCAGAGGCGCTGCCGGTGGGAGCCCTACTACTCCACCTCCTAGGGGGGCTCCGGGTGCGCCTCCTGCTCCGTCGGTCCCGGTACCTGCGGCGCAGGCGCAGGCGGCGACGGCAGGCTCCGGTGGTTCTGTCTCGGCTCGGAAGCCAGGGCTCCATGCCCATTGGAGCGTTCACGTCCCTTGGTAAGTGTTGTTCTTTCCGGATTCTAGAACTAGTGTTCTTTTCTCCTTTTCTTAGCCTCAAAGCTTCCCATGCTGGCAGGGACTCATCGGCTGCCGGGGGCAAGTCTGTTCCCCGGCCATCTCCGGCTAGCGGAGGATCTGCGCCGCAGCGTCCGGAAGCTGCGGCGGCTTCACCAGCCCCCAAGACGGTGCAGGCTTGGCGGCATCACCCGTTCGTCCCCCTTCGCCAGATCGGAAGCCGGCAATTGTCGAGGTCCCGGTGGAGCCGGCTGGCAGTGTCCGACCCTCCGGTGCTGAGGCGGGAGGAGCAGCTGCAGGCCCTCCAGCTTCTCCAGATCGGCGCCTCATCCTGGTCGCCGAGATGCCGGCATCTCCTCCACCGGACGACGACGTGATGGAGGAGGTCGGGGCCGCGGCTTCGGCCTCCGCCGCCCCGCTGCCCCTGGTGGATGCCTTGGAGCTTGCCCAGGCGAGCGTCCGGCAGGTCCAGGCCGCCCTGGAGCGAGAGCGGGAGGTGCTGGCAGGGGAGAGGAACCGCCTCCTCAACTGGGGCACCTCCTGAAGCAGCGGACTCAGGAGGCTAGGGCGGAGCTCGACTCGAGGCGGTCGAGGCTCGATGCCATGGAGGCGCTCCTTGACCTTCAGAAGAAGGCCATCGACCGCCTGGACTCCAAGACCCGGCGTCTCTTCCAGGAGACCTGCGAAGCTCATGCCTTGGCCCAGGCATGCTCCGATGCTCTGGAGGAGTTGCGGCTGCAGCTGGCGCGTCGTGAGTGCGCCGTTGCGGATCGGGAGCGCGCCGTGGTGACCGAGGAGAAGAAGGTCGCCGAGAAGTTGGAGGCCGGTGAGGGCGGCTTGAAGGCCCGGGCCGGAGAGCTGGAGCTTCGGGAGGCAGCTCTAGCCGAGAGGGAGGAGCAGGCCTCCCGAGAGCGTCAGGCGGCGCTGGAGTGGGAGCTGGCGGCCGACTTCCGGGCGTCAGAGCTGGAGCGGCTTGCCAGGGACCTTGAGCTCCGGGAGATCTCCCTCTCGGCCAAGGAGAAGAAGTTCTCCGAGGAGGGGCTCGGCACCATACTGGCAGCCCGCCAAGAGGTGGAGAAGCTCCAGGCTTCGCGGTCCGTCGAGGCCCGAATGGTCTGGAGCTTCGTCGGCTAGGCGGGGTCCGCCATGGTACCTCTCAACTTCAGCCCCGTGAGGACGGGGGCTCCGGCGCAGGAGGTAACCGAGGCGATTCCGACGCTCGAGTCCATCAGCGCCAAGCTGCACAGGCTCGAAGTCATGATCGCCGACGAGCTTGAGGCAGAGGGACGGGGCTTGGCGAAGGAGGTTGCCGCGCACGTGTTGGCGTGCTTCTAGAGCTGGGATCCTTCCCTCTCTCAGGAGACGGTAAGATTGGGCCCCATCGTCGAGCGGAAGGAAGCTGCCAGGGTCAAAGTCGGGAACGTGGCCACCCTCGTAGCCTCCAGGTTCCAGCGGGAGTCCGGGGATTCCTAGGCAGTCGCCCCTGTGGGCGGAAGGCCTTGTATCTTTTCTTTTTTGTTTTAGTTGAGTTTGTAGTCCAGGTCATGGAGCCTTGATGAATGAATAGACTCTTGTTGTTTTTTGTGTCTGTGTTTTTTATCTTCTTCCTGGCTTGGCCCGCCCGAGTCCTTAGCTCTGCAAGGACTTCAGGAGGTCTTCACCGATCCTGAAGTCTTGCACAGACACCTTCCTCGGGTACTTGTGATAAGGGCCCAAGGGGTCTTCGGAGCTCGCCCCGTGAGGACGGGGGAGGTCCGGATCTGTTGGCCACGTGGTGGGCCTGGAACTCCTCTGAGGAGAGGGTGGTCCGGCCCTGTGGGACACGTGGAGCCTTCGGAGCTCGCCCCTACGGAGGGGGTGAGGTACGGCTCTGCCGGCCACGTGGTGGGCCCGGAGCTCTTCTCTGAGGAGAGGGGGGCCCCGGTCCCACCGGACACGTGGGGCCTTCGGAACCCGCCCCTGCGAAGGGGGCAAGGTCCGGATCCTTCGGTCTTGCGTTGGAGTAGTCAGGAGCTCCGGTCTCTCTTCGCGCGGTCCCCGTAGTGGCCCCCTGGTAGGTGTGGCCAATGGTTTGGGCACACCTACCATACTCCTGCGTGGGAGCTAGGGCCAGGAGGTCCTGCACACAAGTAAGGGAACTGTAATTCTCCTTGGGGGCTCTCCCCTCCCTATCTCATAGTCTTATTTGGCTTACGGTCCTGGTCCGGTATACGGGGCTTGGGCAATTCAGTGCGCCCGGCGCCGGGGGTCCGGCTCCCTCCGAGATCAGGATACGACCGTCCGGCCACTAGTACTGGACCATAACGCTGGGGAGGCAGAGTGCACAGGCTTTCGGTACGGAACCAGGCAAAGTAGGCTGTACTCCCCTGGACCTCCGAAGGGCAGGGCGCACACGCTTTTGGTCGGAACCAGGCAAAGCAGGCTACGCACCCTGGACCCCCCATGCACAACGCAGACTTTTCCTGGAGGTGACCAACTGGCATCGCAGCACCTGACTGGGGGAGGCCCGAGAGGCCCCCTGGCCATCGGCAGGTAGCTCAAGCGCGACCGTCTTCGGTAGGATAGCAAATACCGACTAGGTATGAGATTGGGAAGAGAGAGCTAAGTGTACGATGAGCATACAATGGGTTGATGTGGAAGTGATCATGAAAATTAATGCGTAATTTAAATGAACACATAAGTAAGAGCGTGGTAGGACAGGATTTTTTCTATATAAATGCCCATAGGAGGAAGGCAGGCTAAACATGGAGACAACGACCCGCCCCATTAAGAAGGGAAGCAAGACTCTACGCGCTTAGGGTCGGAACCAGGCCAAGCTGAAACGTAGTCCTGGACCGTCCCCTGGGGCTTAGCTGCTCCGAGCGCTGTTCCTGGACTCTATGGGATTTATCACAGAAAGAAAAAGAATTGTCCTACTACTGCTCTAAGGATAGAACTTACGGAGGTGTTCTATGTTCCAGGGGTTCGGGAGCGGATCCCCATCCTCGGTGGAAAGGCGTACGCACCCGGGGCGGCAAACTTTTGTGACTCGGAAGGGATCTTCCCAGCTGGGGGAGAGCTTTTGGGTCCTTTCGCGAGAAAGTATGCGCCGCAGCACCAGGTCGCCTTCTTGGAGCTCCCGAACACGCACGGTCCTTTGGTGGTAGCGCCGGAGCGCCTGCCGGTACCGTGCGTTGCGGAGCGTTGTGTGAAATCGGGCCTCGTCGATGAGGTCGATGTCTTCACGCTGGAGGTTGTCCTGCGTGGCTTCGTCGTAAGCTCGGACACGGAGAGACCCCATGGTGATCCCTAGGGGAAGCACAGCTTCGGCCCCGTACACCATGAAGAAGGGTGTCTCCCCAGTGGCCCAGCTTTGGGATGTCCGGTTAGCCCACAGTGTGCTCGGAAGCTCGTCCACCCACTTGGCACCATGTTTCTTTAAGCCGGCATAGGTGCGAGTCTTGAGGCCCCGAAGAATCTCGGCGTTGGCCCTCTCGACTTGCCCATTGCTCTTTGGGTGAGCAACGAAGGCATAGCACACCTGGATACCGAGGTCTTCGCAGTAGTCTTGGAACACTGCGCTAGTGAACTGGGTCCTGTTGTCGGTGATGATTCTATTCGGGACCCTGAACCTGCAGACGATCGACTTGATGAACTTGACTGCGGATTGCTTGTTGATGGTAATGACGGTTGTAGCTTCCAGCCACTAGGTGAACTTGTCGATGGCTACGTAGAGGTACCATAATCCCCCGACGGCTTTGGGGAATGGCCCCAGGATGTCCAACCCCCATACCGCGAATGACCACAAGAGCGGGATCATCTGTACCGCCTGAGCTGGTGTGTGGATCTGCTTGGCACGAAACTGGCACGCCTTGCAGCTCTTGACCAGCTTGACGGCATCCCGGAGTGCTGTCGGCCAGTAGAAGCCATGCTGGAAGGCTTTACCGATGAGCGTGCGTGAGAAAGAGTGACTCCCACATTCGCCTCCATGGATCTCAGTGAGCAAGTCGCAGCCTTCCCCCTGGGTTATGCACCGCAATAGGACTTGGTTGGCGCCACGCCGGTAGATATCCCTTTCTACCAGCGCGTATCTCATAGCCATGTGCACGATCCGTTCAGCGGATACACGTTCATCAGGGAGGATATTGTCTTTCAAGTAGTCCCGGATCTCCGTGCTCCATGCATCAGGTCTGACTTGAGCTTCTGGATCTTGAGCGCTGGGTAGCACAGAGCCCCAGTGACGCTTACGATCCTTGGCGGCGTCCATGGTTGCAGGGCCGCCGGGACCGCCAGCTTCGAGGTGCTGGTCTCGCCCCCTTCGCCCGACTCGGCAGGCCGGGCTGTGGGCCACAGCAACATCCTCTCGAAGACTCCTTCGGGCACCGGGGCCCCGGTGGAGGCCTTCGTTGAGAGGTCGTCGGCCGCAGAATTTTCAGCGTGCGGTACATGGCGCAGGTCCAAGGCGAGGAAGTCTTCTTCAGCATCTGCACATGGAGCAGATAGGCAGCTAGTTGCAGGTCATTGCAGGAGCATTCACCCTTGACTTGCTTGATGACTAGCTGGGAGTCGCCCTGTGCCAATAACTGGCGAGCGCCAAGAGATAGTGCTGTCTTTAGGCCAAAGATGAGGGCTTCATACTCTGCCATGTTGTTGGTTGCCTTGAAATTGAGACACACCATGTACCCAAACTGCTCCCCCGATGGCATGAGAAGCAGTGCGCCGGCACCGGCCCCCTGCTTTCGCGAGGAGCCGTCGAAGAAGAGCGTCCAGTGATGCCCGGTGAATACCGGAGCTCAGGGCTTTGGTTGAACGTCTTCGTGGCCCCCTGGGTTGGTTGGTGATGGCGTCCACTCGGCCACAAAGTCAGCCAGTGCTTGGCTCTTGACCGCGTGTCGAGGTAGGAAGTCTAGCTCGAACTCCACCAACTCCGCTGCCCACTTAGCGACGTTGTCGGTCACGTTGGGGCTGTGAAGAATGGCCTTCAGCGGGTAGGAGGTGACCACCGAGATCCAGTGGCCCTGGAAGTAGTGGCGGAGTTTCCTGGACGCCACGAGTACTGCATACAGCAGCTTGTGGACCTCCAGGTACCTTGTCTTGGCGTCATGGAGGACTTCGCTGATGTAGTAGACAGGCCCCTAGATGGTCCGGACCCTCCCCCCTGGGCCTGAGATGTCTTCCTCCATTGGCTCAGGCCGACAGGAGGTAGACAGGTCCGGGGGAGCCTCCGGGAGCTGGGACCCGGGGGCTTCTAGGCCGTCTTGGACCCTAGGAGGTCCCGTTGGACTTCCGGGTGGTCGTCCTGGACCTTCAGGAGGTCGTCTTGCTCTCCTTGGAGGTCCCTTTGGACCTCCGGGAGGTCCCGCTGGGCCTTTGGGGGTCACCTTGGAGCTCCGGGAGGTCGTCTTGAGCCTCCGGGGTCTCCTAGTGCTTGGCTTCTGCTACTGGAGCAGGTTGCGGCGATGAGGGGTCCGGCCACTCTGCGACGAGGACCATGCTCACCACCTCTGTTGTCGCCGCGATGTAGAGCAGCAAGTGCTCTCCGGGCTCGGGGGCTACCATGATGGGTAGGGTCGTCAGGAGCTGCTTCAACTCCTGAAATGCTTCTTCTGCTTCGTTGGTCCAAGAAAATGGACCGGATTTGCGCAGGAGCTTGAAGAAGGGAAGTGTCCGCTCTGCTAGCCTCGGTATGAACCGACTCAGCGCGGCTAAGCATCCCGTGAGCTTCTGGACATCTTTGATGTGGGCCGGGGGCCACATCAACTCGATGGCCTTAATCTTCTCTGGGTTGGCTTCGATCCCTCGGTGTGAGACCAGGAACCCTAAGAGCTTCCCAGAGGATACGCCTATCGAAGTGTTCAGTCGACACTTCCCCCGGGCCTGCACTGGGCAGCCCGCGGAGGTTCTTTTTTCGGTGGGGCTAGACCCTTGCGGAGAGCTTGCGCGGATGGACGAGATAGTAAGAGCTTGACACTGTGATTTTTACGTGGTTCAGGCCGCGGGAGCGTAAAACCCCACGTCCACGGCGAGCTATGGAGCTCGCTGTATTGCTTGCTGCTCAGGGCCGGAGTCCTGAGCTTGGGGGTGAGTTACAGCTTGGGTGTGAATGGCTAGCGTATGAGTTGCGGAGGTGCGAACCCTTGCTATCGTCGCCTACCCGAGTCTTTTATAGTCCAAGACTCGGGTGGCTTACAAGGGGGCTCGGGACCCGACAGGTGGTCCTGGGGAGATTGTCTATCATCTACCGTATCTGCAGTTATGCCGGTAGTTGTCTCTGGCGAAGGCTTCTAATTCTCCGTCTTGCAGCCCTGCCCATGCCGCATGCTAGTCGTAGTGGTTGATGACGGCGCGAGCGGCATGGGATGTCTTGTCGCTGTGTTTATTGGCTGGCAGGTTCTGACACCGTGCGCTAGTCTGTGATGCGACTGGGCGCAACGGCACCTGACAGAGGCGTGCTCCGCGTCTCCGCGTCTTGGGAAGACGCGGGCCTTGAATACCTTGTACGGGCAAGGTATGGGGCGTCTTTACGCCCGCTGCCTATCGCTCCGGGGCAGGCAGCGCTATTCTGTTGGCCATGTGGCGGGCCCGGAGCCCTCCTCAGAGGAGAGGAGGGCTCCGGCCCAGCGGGACACGTGGAGCCTTTGGACCTCTCCCCGTAGAGGGGGAGGTTCGGCTTCTGTCGGCCACGTGGCGGGTCCGGACCTCCTCTCTGAGGAGAGGGAGGTCCGGCCCCGCCGGATACGTGGCACCTTCGGACCTCTCTCACGCGGAGGGGGAGGTCCGGCCCCGCCGGACGCGTGGCGCCTTCGGAGCTCTCTCCCGCGGAGGGGGAGGTCTGGCTTCTGCAGGCCACGTGGCAAGCCCGGAGCTCTCCTCTGAGGAGAGGGAGGTCTGGCCCCGCCGAACGCGTGGCGCCTTCGGAGCTCTCCCTACGGAGAAGGGCGAGTTCCTTAGGCATTTTCCCCTGTGCGCTGGGGTACCCCATATCGCGGGTACCGACAGTGGCCCCCGAGCTCTCCTCGGGGGAGGTAACGAGCCCGAGGTGAGGCCTTCTCCTACCCGCGCACTTTCTTGTCTTGAGTACTCCCTGTGCTGTGCTGGCAGGGTCTTGACGGCTTCGGAGTTCAGCCTCTTAGGAGAGGGTGAAGCCTGGCATCGGAGCTCGGCCCGGCTGTGGGGGCGGAGGTCCGGAAGTCATTGGAGCTCAGGCCAGCGACGGGCGTGAGGTCCGGCATCAGCGCTTGCCTCTGAAAGGAGGGCGAGGGCTGGCCTCGGAGCTCGACCTGGCTGTGGAGGTGGAGTCCGGAAGTCATCGGAGCTCAGGCCAATGAAGGGCGTGAGGTCCGGCATCAGCGCTCACCTCTGAAAGGAGGGCGAGGGCTGGCCTCGGAGCTCGGCCCAGCTGCGGGGGCGGAGGTCCGGAGCTGCTCAGTGGTCTCGCCTTTCCTGTCCATTAGTCTCATTTGGCTTACTGTCCCAGGCCGGAATGCGGGGCTTGGGTAATCCAGTGCACTTGGTCCCGGAGGTCTGGCCCCAGCCCCAGTCAGGGTGTACCCGTCCGGCCCCCTGGTACTCAGACCGTAGCGCCGGGAGGCAGAGTGCGCATGCTTTGGGTGCAAGACCGGGCAAAGCAAGGCTCCTGACCCCCCGGTCTAGCCTAGGTCTTTTCTCGGAGGAGACCAACTGGCGGTACAGTACCCTTATAGGGGGAGATCCAAAAGGCCACCGAGCCTCTGGCAGGTACCCCAAGCACTACCGCCTTTGGCAGGACGGCAAATATCGACTATGCATGAGAGCCGGAAAGAGGAGCCGAGTGTACAATGGACGCACACTGTCTAGAGCGTGGGGAGGTGTTCATATAAATTAATGCGTAATTTAAATAAACACCTAAGTAAGCATGGTGAACTTACTGGGGTGGCGTCGGAGCGCCTGTCTTCATGCAGAGCGGGTCATGCGTGGCTTCATCGTATGCCGGACACGGGGGGACCCCCATGGCTATATCAGGGGGAAGCATGGCTTCGGCCCTGCATACCATGTGGAAGGGTAGTTCCCGTGACCCGGCCCTGGGAAGTCCGGCTGGCCCTCGACATGGAGGAGCCGGTATCCCCCGACGGCTCTGGGTGCGCGTCTGCACCGGTTGTGTGGGTCTGCTTGGCGTGGACTTGGCACGCATTGCATCCCTAACCGGTTTGACGGCGTCCAGGTGGCTCTCGGTCAGTAGGAGCCATGCCGGGTGGCTTAACCGACCAACGTGCGGGACGATGAGCGTTCCCAGCACTCGCCTCCTTGGACTACTGCGAGCTAATCGCAGCCTTCCTCCTGGGTTATGCACCGCAATAGGATGTTGTGGCGCCACGCCAGTAAAGATACCAGCGCGTAGCACTTAGCCATCCGCACCACCCGTTCAGCGGATGCACGTTCATCAGGAAGGATGTCCTTCAAGGAGTCCCGGACCTCCGTGGTCCATGCATCGGGACTACTTGAGCTTCTGGATCTTGAGCGTTGGGTTGCACGGAGTCCCCAGTGACTCTTACGATCCTTTGGTGGCATACAGGGCCGCCGGGACTGCCTAGCTTCGAGGCACTGGTTCAGCCCCCTTCGCTAGGCTCGGCGGGCCGGGCTGTGGACCGCAGCAACGTCCTCTCGAATACTCCTTCGTGCGCAGGGGCTCTGATGGAGGCTTTCGTTGAGAGGTCGTCAGCTGCGGCCATGCCAGCGCGCGGTACATGGCGCAGGTCCAAGGCGAGGAAGTCTTTCTCCAACATCCGCACGTGGAGCAGATAAGCAGCTAGCTGTGGGTCATTGCAGGGGCATTCACCCTTAACTTGCTTGATAACTAGCTGGGAGTCGCCCTGCGCCAACAACTGGCGAGCGCCCAGAGACAGGACTGTCTTTTAAGCCAAAGATGAGTGCTTCATACTCTGCCAAGTTGTTGGTTGCCTTGGAATTGAGACGCAACATGTACCCAGACTGCTCCCCCGATGGCATGAGGAGCAGTACGCCGGCTCCGGCCCCCTGCTTTCGCGAGGAGCCGTCGAAGAAGAGCGTCCAGTGAGGCCCGGTGAATACCGGAGCTCGGTACTTTGGTTCACCGTCTTTGCGGCCCCCTGGGTCAGCCTTCGTTGGCGTCCACTCAGCCACGAAGTCAGCCAGTGCTTGGCTCTTGGCTGTCTGACGTGGTCGGGAGCTCAGCTTGAACTCCGCCGTCTTTGGGCTGTCTTCCGGCTTCGGAAGCTGGCAGTGAGCGCCAACTCCGCCTTCCTGCTGCTCTGGCGCACTTGTCTGCCAGGCTGAAGATCTCGGAGGCATCGCAGACCTCTCTGGTTGCAAGCCTCTCAAGCATCTTCTCGTCCCGGACACTGTCGAAGTGCCGCCACCACAGAAGCACTTTGAATATGCAGAATGGTGTTGCGTACCTGGGAGAACCGCTGGATGAAGGAGCACAGCGACTCCCCAGGTTGTTGCTTGATGGCGTGGAGGTCAGGCTCCGTGCCGGGACGGGTGTAGGAGCTGCCGAAGTTGGCGATGAACTGCCGGCAGAGCTCTCCCCAGGAAGTTATGGAACCCTGAGGGAGGTTCATTAGCCAAGACAGGGCTGGGCCGGTCAAGGCGACGGGGAAGTAGTTTGGCCATGACGGCCTCATCCCCTCCTGCGGCAAGCACGACGGTGGAGTAGATCTGGAGGAACCCCGCCGGGTTGACGCTGCCGTCGTACTTCTCGGGCAGGTGCGGCCGAAACTTGCGCGGCCACCTCGCGAAGCGGAGGTGGGGCTCCAGGGCCGTACATCCTGCCCCTGTTGCTGCAGGCGTTGGTGCCGCGAATTCTTGGTTTGCCGCTGGCACAGTGTACCCCGGTATGGGCAAGGCTGCGCCATAGACCGGGGGCGCCGTTTGCAGGACATATGGCTGTGGCATATGCTGTGTGGCGTATGTCTGGGGCAGAGCTCGCGTGGTGAAAGTCTGCGCCTCAGGCAGGGTTGAGGCAGTCGTCATGCTGACGCCGGCCTCTTGGCTGCGACGCCTTTCTCGTCGCCGCTCGAGGAACACTCGGGCGTCTTAGCCCAGGTGGCATCGTTCCAGCTCAGTCCTCAGGTCCGTCGACGGAAGCCTGGTGGAGCTGGAATCCACCGTCTGTCCGTCAACCGTCGGCGTGCGCGTCAGCGACACAGCCGGTTGGCCGGAGCGTCGTCCCCGCCGAAGTCAAGGGTTTGCGGCGGCGACGACAAGACGGTCTACCTCGCGAATCCACTGCTGGGTCGCTGCCTGAGGCGCGTCCCCAGCAGGCGGATTGTGCAGTAGCACTCTTGCTGCGGCTAGCGCACCCCCGCCGGGTACGCCCAGCGCTACTGAAGACCTGACGCTGGTTGGAGCCTGCATTGCCGGGGTCGGCGCTGCCAGAGCCGGCTGCTGGCTCCCAGTGCAGGTATTGGTGCCGCGAACGCTTGGTTCGCTGCTGGCACAGTGTACCCCGGTATGGGCAAGGCTGCTCCCTAGACCGGGGACGCCTTTTGCGGGGCATATGGTTGTGGCATATGCTGCGCGGCGTATGCCTGGGGCAGAGCTCGCGTGGCAAAGACCTGCCCTTCAGGCTGGGTCGAGGCCGGCGTCATGCTGACGCCAGCCTCTTGGTTGCGACGCCTTTCTTGACGTCGCTCGAAGAACACTCGGGCATCTTGGCCCAAGTGGCATCGCTCCAGCTCTGCCCTCAGGTCCGTCGACGGAAGCCTGGTGGAGCTGGAGTCCGCCGTCTGCTCGCCAACCATTGGCGTGCGCATCGGCGACACAGCCGGTTGGCCGGAGCGTCGTCCCCGCCGAAGTCGAGGGTTTGCGGAGGCGACGACGAGACGGTCCATCTCGCGAATCCACTGCTGGGTCGCTGCCTGAGGCGCCTCCCCAACAGGCGGATTGCGCAGTAGCGCTCTTGCTGCGGCTGGCGCACCCCCGCCGGGTACGCCCAGCGCTACTGAAGACCTGACGCTGGTTGGAGCCTGCATTGCCGGGGTCGGCGCTGCCAGAGCCGGTTGCTGGCTCCCAGTGGAGGTACTGGTGCCGCGAACGCTTGGTTGCGCCTGACACAGTGTACCCCGGTATGGGCAAGGTTGCGCCATAGGCCGGGGACGCCGCTTGCAGAGCACATGGTTGTGGCTTATGCTGCGCGGCGTACGCCTGGGGCAGAGCTCGCGTGGCGAAGGTCTGCCCTTCAGGCTGGGTCGAGGCCGACGTCATGTTGTCGCCAGCCTCTTGAGTGCGACGCCTTTCTCGACGTCGCTCGAGGTACACCCGGGCATCCTGGCCCAAGTGACACCGTTCCAGCTCTGTCCTCAGATCCGTCGACTGGAGCCTGGTGGAGCTGGAATCTGCCGTCTGCTCGTCAACCATTGGCGTGCGCATCAGCGACACAGCTGGTTGGCCGGAGCGTCATCCCCGCTGAAGTCGAGGGTTTGCGGCGGCAACGACGAGACGGTCTATCTCGCGAATCCACTGCTGGGTCGCTGCCTGAGGCGCGTCCCCAGCAGGTGGATTGTGCAGTAGCGCCCTTGCTGCAGCTAGCGCACCCCCACCGGGTACGTCCAGCGCTACTGAAGACCTGACGCTGGTTGGAGCCTGCATTGCCGGGGTCGGTGCTGCCAGAGCCGGTTGCTGGCTCCCAGCTTGTACCGACACACTCCGTCCTGAGTGTGTTGACATGTACTCCCCCCTGGTCGCGGTTCGCCGCGGACGCGGGGGAGGAGAGTTTGCCGCTGAAGGAAGCTTGGTCATCTTCGTCGGCGGAAACTCGTCGCGCAAGGGGAAAAGCCCCCTACCTGGCGCGCCAAATGTCGAAGTGTTCAGTCGACACTTCCCCCGGGCCTGCACTGGGCTGCCCGCGGAGGTTCTTTTTTCGGTGGGGCTAGACCCTTGCGGAGAGCTTGCGCGGATGGACGAGTTAGTAAGAGCTTGACACTGTGATTTTTACGTGGTTCAGGCCGCCGGAGCGTAAAACACTACATCCACGGCGAGCTATGGAGCTCGCTGTATTGCTTGCTGCTCAGGGCCGGAGTCCTGAGCTTGGGGGTGAGTTACAGCTTGGGTGTGAATGGCTAGCGTATGAGTTGCGGAGGTGCGAACCCTTGCTATCGTCGCCTACCCGAGTCTTTTATAGTCCAAGACTCGGGTGGCTTACAAGGGGGCCCGGGACCTGACAGGTGGTCCCAGGGAGATTGTCTATCATCTACCGTATCTGCAGTTATGCTAGTAGTTGTCTCTGGCGAAGGCTTCTGAGTCTCCGTCTTGCAGCCCTGCCCATGCCGCATGCTAGTCGTAGTGGTTGATGACGGCGCGGGCGGCATGGGATGTCTTGTCGCTGTGTTTATTGGCTGGCAGGTTCTGACACCGCGCGCCAGTCTATGATGCGACTAGGCGCAACGGCACATGACAGAGGCGTGCTCCGCGTCTCCGCGTCTTGGGAAGACGCGGGCCTTGAATACCTTGTACGGGCAAGGTATGGGGCGTCTTTATGCCCGCTGCCTATCGCTCGGGGGCAGGCAGCGCCGTTCTGCTGGCCATGTGGTGGGCCCGGAGCCCTCCTCAGAGGAGAGGAGGGCTCTGGCCCTGTGGGACACGTGGAGCCTTCGGACCTCTCCCCGCGGAGGGGGAGGTTCGGCTTCTGTCGGCCACGTGGCGGGTCCGGACCTCCTCTCTGAGGAGAGGGAGGTCCGGCCCCGCCGGATACGTGGCACCTTCGGACCTCTCTCCCGCGGAGGGGGAGGTCCGGCCTCTGTATGCCACGTGGCGGGCCCAGAGCTCTCCTCTGAGGAGAGGGAGGTCCGGCCCCGCCTGACGCGTGGTGCCTTCGGAGCTCTCTCCCGCGGAGGGGGAGGTCTGGCTTCTGCAGGCCACGTGGCGAGCCCGGAGCTCTCCTTTGAGGAGAGGGAGGTCCGGCCCCGCCGAACGCGTGGCACCTTCGGAGCTCTCCCTACGGAGAAGGGCGAGTTCCTTAGGCATTTTCCCCTGTGCGCGGGGGTACCCCATATCCCGGGTACCGACAATGCCGGACACATATTTATCTGGGTTCAGCTAAGTGCGCGTGGAGCGCAGTTTGTCAAAGACTAGAGCTAGGTTATCTAACAAAGATGAGCTCTGCCTGACTTTGACAACGATGTCATTGACATACACCTCAACTAAGTCTCTTATTAGCTTTCCAAAGGTTTTGTGCATAGCACGCACAAAAGTGGGAAGAGCATTCTTTAGGCCATAAGGCATAGAGACATAACAATACAGGCCGTCTACTGTGATCAAAGAAGTGTGTTCTTCATCTTCTCTAGACATAGGGATTTGGTGAAAGCTTGAGTAGGCGTCTAGGAAGCACAACAAATCACAGCCCGAAGTAGAGTCTACTATTTGATCTATTCTAGAGAGAGGGAATGGATCTTTGGGACATGCCTTATTGAGACTGGTGTAGTCGATGCACATCCGGAGCTTCCCGCCGGACTTCGGGACGACGACGGGGTTTGCCAACCACCGGGGGTGGTGGACTCCCCGTATGAAGCCAGCGTCCAGCAACTTCTTGATTTCTTCACGGATGAAGTTCTGCCGCTCGATGGACTGCTTGCGGGGATTCTGTTGGATTGGTCGGGCGTCGGGAAAGATCTTCAGATGATGCTCCATCACCTCCCTAGGGATCCCCGGCATCTGCAACGGTTTCCATGCAAACACGTCGACGTTGTGCTGGAGGAAGGTGATGAGCGCGCCTTCCTATTTGCTGTCCAGGCTGCCGGCTATCCGGGTGGTCTGGGCAGCATCAGCGCCAACTTGGACGACCTTCAGGGGGACGTCGCCCTCGTCGAGAGGTTGCACGCGGGGTGATGAGGTCGAGGCACGGTGGCATGCACTCGGGTGGAGCTGGCCCGGTTCTGCACCGCCAGGGGCTGGCGCTCGGGCTGCTGCAAGTGCTTGGAGCTTCTCCAAGGCTGACACTGCAGCAGTGCTGTCTCCACGGATCTTGAGGACGCCTGTTGGTGTAGGCATCTTCAAGACGAGGTAGCCGTAGTGGGCTACCGCCATGAACCGGTACAGGGCTGGCCTGCTGATGATGGCGTTGAAGGGGAGGTCGATCTCCACCACATCAAACAGAATGTATTCTGTCCGGTAGCTGTCCGGTGCCCCGAAGGTGACTGGAAGGCTGATGTTGCCATAGGGGATGACTTGTCCCGGCCCTACCCCTGAGAACGGGCTCGAGGGGGTGAGCTTGGCCATCGGGATTTGCAGCTTCTGGAAAGCTGCGCGGCTGATGAGGTTCAGGCCGGCCCTGCCATCTACCAGAACGTGGTACATCTTCACGTTGGCGATGGTGGGAGCTACCAAGAGTGGTAGCTGCCCGGCCCCAGCCATGTTCTTGGGGCAGTAGGTGGCGTTGAAGCTGATGGGGGTCCCCATCCACTTGAGGTGCGGCGCTGCGCTTAGGACAGGAGCCACCGACGCCACTGCTCGACGCAGAGTCTTGACTGCACTCCGAGACGAGGGGTAAGAGGACCCGCCGTAGATGACGTAGAGCACCTTCCGGCGCTCGTCATCGCTGGAGCTGGAGCCCTCGTGGTTGTGCACCGCCTTTACGGCGCGCTGGGGCTTCTGGAACTCCATCTGCTGCTCGGCGTTGTCCTGGGCATCGACCTTCTGCTTGCCCTCCCTCTGACGGAAGGGAGGGGCGTCCGCACGCGGTTGCTTCCCCTTGCGGAAGCACTCCACAAGCTTCTGGTTTCCTGGCACTCAGCAGCAGTGCGGCTGCTGGTGTTGTGCACGGGGCACGGCTCGCCGTGGTCACCGTCTGGGGCTGGTGACTGTCGCGGCCTCTTGTCGGGGCGTGGCCCCCGAGCTCCACTGGGTGCTGCTGCTGCAGCAACGGGAGCTGTGGTCGGTGGCTTCATCTTGCCACCACCCTTGTTCTTGATCTTCTTGCTGCTTCCATGGGAAGCAGCGCCAGATCCGGGCTGTCCTCCGGCTTTGGAAGCTGGCTGTGAGTGCCAGTTGCGCCCTTCTGCTGCCCTGGCGCACTTGTCCACCAGGCTGAAGAGCTCCGAGACGTCGCGCACTTCTCTGGTCGCGAGCTTCTCGAGCATCTTCTTGTCCCTTACACCATGTCGGAACGCCACCACCACAGAAGCATTTTGGATATGGGGGGTGGTGTTCCGTACCTGGGAGAACCGCTGGATGAAGGAGCGCAGCGACTCTCCAGGTTGTTGTTGGATGGCGTGGAGGTCGAGCTCCGTGCCAGGCCGGGTGTAGGAGCTGCCGAAGTTTGCAGTAAACTGCCGGCAGAGCTCTCCCCAGGAGGTTATGGAACCCTGGGGGAGGTTCATGAGCCAAGACCGTGCTGGGCCGGTCAAGGCGACGGGGAAGTAGTTGGCCATGACGGCCTCATCCCCTCCTGCAGCAAGGATGGCAGTGGAGTAGATCTGGAGGAACTCCGCCGGGTTGACGCTGCCGTCGTACTTCTCTGGCAGGTGTGGCCGGAACTTGCGCGGCCACTTCGCGAAGCGAAGGTGTGGCGCCATGGCAGCACACCCTGCTCCTGTCGCTGCAGGTGTCGGTGCCGTGAGCGCTTGGTCCGCTGTTGGCACCATGTACCCCGGAATGGGCAAAGGTGCGCCATAAACCGGGGGCACCATTTGCAGGGCATATGGCTGAGGCATATGCTGCGCGGCGTATGCCTGGGGCAGAGATCGCGTAGCGAACGTCTGCGGCACAGGCTGGGTCGAGGTGGTCGACATGCTGTCGCCGACCTCTTGGTTGCGACGCTTTTCTCGTCGTCGCTCGATAGCCACGCGGGCATCTTCACCCAGGTGACGTCGTTCCAGCTCCGACCTCAGGTCTGCCGATGGGAGCCTGGTGGAGCAGGAGTCTGCCGTCTGCCCGTCAACCGCTGGCGTGCGCGATAGCGACACATCCGGTTGACTGGGGCGTCGTCCCCACCGAAGATGAGGGTTGGCGGCAGCGATGACGAGACGGTCTACGTCGTGAATCCACTGCTGGGTCGCTGCCTGAGGCGCGTCCCCAGCATGTAGGTTGCGTAGGAGCGCTCGCGCTGCAGCTAGTGCGCTCCCATGGGAGACACTCGGCGCTGCAGACGATCTTTGGCTTGCTGGAGTCCGCGTTGCCGGAGTCGGCTGCTGGCTTCCAGCCTGTCCCGACACACTCCTCCCTGAGTGCGTTGAGACGTAAGCCTCGCTGGTCACCGTTCGCCGGGAACGAGGGCGAAGAGAGCTTGTCGCGGACGGAAGCTTGGTCATCTTCGTGAGCGAAGACTGGATGCGAGAGGGTAAAGCCCCCTATATGGCGCGCCAAATGTCGAAGTGTAGCTGTCGACACTTCCCCCGGGTCTGCACTGGGCAGCCTGCGGAGGTTCTTTTTCGGAGGGGCTAGTCCCCCCGCGTGAGTCTTGCTGTACTGGACGAAGGAAACAGATGAACACAGGGGTTTTTTACGTGATTCAGGCCGCCGGAGCGTAAAACCCTACGTCCACGGTGAGCAGAGGTGCTCGTTGTATTGTTTGATGCCCAGAACCGGAGTTCCGAGCTTGAGGATGAGCTGAGTGCTAGGATGTCTACTGCAAGGTGGCGTACTGCCGAACCCTGAGTGAGAGGGTGCAAAGAGCCGAACTGAACAGAGTTCAAACTGCTTGTAACGTTGCCTACCCAAGCCTTTTATAGTCCAAGGCTCGGGCGGCTTACAAGGTGGGCCCAGGACCCGACAGGTGGTCCCGGGGAGATTGTAAAGGATAGAAAATATTCCCTGCCTTCTTTTCTTCTGGAACGCCTATTGGAACTGTATGACTGGTGGGGCCTTTTGATGGCACACGGGGTGGGCATGCTTCGACCGTGTCTCCGGGGCACAGTTGAATGTAGATATCATGAACGCGAGGATAAGGATACCAGGCCGAGAAACCCAGGCAAGTACTCCCCTAATGTGCCGATCGCTAGCGCATCCAGGGCCCCGGCGCCCAGCTCCGCTGGAGAGGCCGTCACTGATCTGAAAAGTGCGTCTGCGGTTCGGATAGACTGATTCTGCGAACGCCTAGCCCCAGGAATCAATAAAAAAACAAGTGCTAAGTTTCATTTCATATAAGTGAATACACCAAAAAAAGAGACCTTTCTTGCTCGGCGCCGCATTATGCTCCGCTTCAACAAATGAGCGTTTTCGGTGGAATCGGTGAACCACGCGAGCTTGTTAGATGCGTGGGGCAGAGGGCTCGTAGTACCTGATAGCGCAGCTATGCAGTGGAAGGGAAGGAGCCTAAATCGACCCCCTTCTTTCTTTTCTTTTTTCGAAGACACAAAAACACAGTACAAAGAGATTGGACTCTCGGGTGAGACTAAGCAGCTACCGTTCTGACACGCCCCTGACCCTATATTGATTAAAAAACAGAAAACCCTCTCTAAGGTGGAGCCTAGTTGAAGCTGTCATTCAAAGAAAAAAAAGGGAATCTAAATCCACTTTTAGGGATATAGATGAAGTCTCACTCAGTAAAGAGAGTTGTAGATTCATAGAAGAGGATCAGAGTACGCGCGCTACAAAAGGCAGTTAGCCAATGAAAGTAAGTGGAAAGAATATAGTACTTTTGTACTGACCCTGTAAAAGTCCCAAAACTTGTAAATGGAAAAACTTGAGCTATGAATAAAGTTGATCTAAATACAAGAAATGGGACTTGCAAAAACTTTTGTATACTCATGAAAGTGTTGGCATGTGCAATAAAACTTTGAATTCAGTTTGAAATAAAAGGGTCACTTCCAAAAGAAGAAGGGCATTTCCAAAAAGGGGAAATTCATACTATTGTTTAAAAATTTGTATTTGCAATGGCCAACTCAAAGATCAGAGGGCCTATTCAAACTCTCCAGGTTCAAATTATGAAGAAGACAAATTTTGAGAAAAAATGGTGGTGCTGTGATATGTATATCAAAGAGACTTGTGAATTTTCATCTAAATTTGAATTCAAATTTGAAACTGAGGCAAAACTTGGCAAATTTCCAAATGGCTTTTGAATTTGAGCTCCATATGAGTGAACTTTGCATGTGCCAAAAATTTGGAGATATTTGGGAGAGGGACTGTGGGGCCCACATGTCAGTGGGAGGAAACTTACCACCGAAGCAAACCAGTTATTCTGTTCAGACCGAGCTCGAAGCAACCGATGGCAGGCCGACACCGAGACCGCACAGGGAGGCCACCTCCTGGTTTCAATCTCGCGCTGGAGAACCACTCGACGTCTCACCGTGCCCTTATCTCCCCCACGCAGCGCTCTGTCCGCCACAAAACCGCCACACCGAGCCCCTGTTCTGCTTCCTCCAGAGAAAACGAGCCGCCGGCGCCGCGTCTGTTCTCCGCGATCCTAAGCCGGTGTCGCTCCCCGGCTGCTCAAGCTATCAACACGAAAAAGGAGCGCCATCGTGTGTACAAAAGTTTCCCCAGCTCAGCTCCGGCGTTCGGGGCTGCAGTTGGCCGTATTTTGAGGATCAGCACCGAAGCCGAGGTGCAAACGGTGGAAACCGACGTCGGGCTCTCGTGGGAAGCTCACACCGGGCAGTTTCATGACCGAATGAGCGCACCCCAAGGCACGCCAACTCTCTGCGTGGCTCCTCTCCAAATTTCAGGGCAATCCGTGCACCATAGCTCGAGAATTTCGAGTTCTTCTTTCGGCCGGAAAAACTTCCCCGCGAGTAAGAAATGTTGAAATTGATACTCAATTTTCGGTTAGAGCTGCTCATCTTGCGCAACCAGTAGCTAGAGTGGATAGGGAACCTTTTTCCTTTGCAACCCTAGCTTAGAAGTGAGTGATTGCACCTAATTTTGAGTTCTTTCTTCAGCGGCCATGGCGGGAACGATCGGGTGCTCGGTGAAGTCCTAGTAACCGTCGTTCCTGAGCTACT
This sequence comes from Neostapfia colusana, assembly GCA_030760725.1. Taxonomy (NCBI): domain Eukaryota; kingdom Viridiplantae; phylum Streptophyta; class Magnoliopsida; order Poales; family Poaceae; genus Neostapfia; species Neostapfia colusana. Next base: position 124,816,297 of record JASWHV010000003.1, read on the forward strand.
TTGTGGCCATGTCGAGCTTCTTTAGGCATCACTGACGCTGTAGAGTCGATCCCTTGGGATTTTTGTGGGCTGAAGCGATCGGTCATCGGCGCCGAAGCTTCACCGAGGCCGTTGCAAGCCGCCGACCTGGCTCCGGGCTTCTAGAGCGTGTGCTGACCCCCTAGATGAGTTCCTCGTCCCCGAAAACCCCCGGGCGGTGAGTAGCAGGCCGAGGGGCGGCCGGGAAGTCGGGTTCCGATGCCCTCCGGCGAGCTCCGGCGGCGGGGTCGCGCGGGCGTCCAGACATAGAAGACGATGGCGTCAGGCCCACTGTCAGTGAGGGGGAGACCGGCCGGGATTATCTGCGGATTCGGATCCTTTTCGACAGCGCGGGAAATGAAACTGTGGCCCCGTGTGGTTTGTACCAGCGCATGACACGTGGTCCCCTGGACCCATCCGCAGGATTTGAACATTTCCCGATTTATTTGGATTTCCAGATTCAGCTCAAACTTTAGAACCTCATAACTTTTGCTAGGAAGCTCCAGATTTAGTGATTCAAATTGGGTTGGATTCAGAATGAAAAACTCTATCCTAATATGCAACCCAATTTGCATGAAAACCGATATAAAATTCTGGAAAATTCTTTAAAGCTTTTCAGCAAAAGGATTTTAGAGGGAGTTTGGTTCATCCAAAAATCCCCAAATTTTGCCAGAATATTCTTTAGTATGATATAAGACTCCTGTAAAAGTTTCAGCTCATTTGGAGTTGATTTAGTTAGGATAATTCTAAAATCAATTTTCTGTGTTCAAATAAATACAGAAACAATTTCAGAGAATTTCCAAAACTTGGAAATTCAGTTCTAGGAAATTCTTAGCTCCAAAAATCCTAGGAAAATTCAGGCATACTCTCTGAGCTATGTTTGAAATTTTAGTTCACTTGAAGTTGCATGAAAGTGCAAATTTATTCAGAATTAATTCCTTTGTGCCTAAATGCTTAGGGAATTGTTCTGAGTAATCTACTCAGTGAAAAATTCTAAATTTTAGTCCAGATGACTTTCTTGTGACAAGGAACTCACATGAGAAATTTCAGCTCCATTGGAGTCCTGGATCAATACTGTCCTGTTTAACCTATAGATGATGAACGCACACAAGTGATGAAAAATACTTATCACTTCATCATAGTGCTTAGTCCCAAATCCCAAACCACTAGCACCAGTGTCATTTTAAATTCTTAAACAGAGTTCCAGTTTTAAACTTATCTTTAGCACTTGTTAGCAAAAGTTTTACAATTAAACATATATGCATATTCATATCATGTAGTGGTTAAACGTGGAAAAGTGAAGAAGTGAAGTTTGGATCAAGAAGCAAGAAGGGCAGGGATTGAGCTTCAAGTCATTAGCAACTAACTTCAAAATTATCTGACTTAGTCACCTGCAAAACCAAGGCAAGCTCCGGTTTGCATTTAAGTTGTGTTATAAAGTTTTTCCTTTGTTCACAAATATGGGTCGAAGTTTGTATGTGCATTAGGTCAAGGATGTTTTATACTCCACTTGCGTAACAAAAAATGAACCCTGAGGTCAAGGGTAGAAAGGTATTATCGCTGTAGAATAAGGCCATGCTAAATAGGCTAGGACATCCAGTAGAAGACGAGTAGTTGGAATCTACTCGCGAGTTATAGTTCAGGACCACATAAGTGTGGTTGGGAGGGAGAGGCAAACTAAAGTTTACATTTCTAAAGATGAGACCGGGCAGAGGGGTAGGCAGCGACAAGACGAGGTCTTGGTCGAGTAGCTCTGCCTGTGTCGGTTAAGGACCGAAGCCTGTGCGGCCCCGTTGAGCAAGTATTGAGTTGTGTACCGGATGCTTACTGATATACGGGAACCAGGAAACCGATGTACCAGGTTCACTGGATTGTAGAGGCATACCACATCGTCTCGTTAGACCTATGAGCCCGAGACGGCGCGACCGGTTCTACAGTCTAATGTCCTACGAAAGGTTGCCACATACGAAGTAATGAAGGACACCTGATTTGGGTCTTCAGAGGCGGGCGTATGTGTCGAGTTATCCGGTAGTGTTTGATTCGAATCACTGTCCCTCGCGGTTATTGAGTACCGCTTGCTCACTGTGTTGTGACGTAGTAAGCAAGTTGTGTGGAAACAGTTTGCAAAGTTTTAATTGCTGCTATGATTATTATAAATTGCATGAGAACCCTGTTTGAAGTAGAGATAGAGCAAACTAAAGTTATTTTCCACCTTGGGACAGTTACATTGGAATGAAGCGTTTCTTGTTTGATTGTGGAGTTCCAATGTTGCTGGGCGCAAGGTCACTACTATTATGGCTAAAATCTGAAAGTTAAGAATGAACTCGTAGGCGAGTCTTTTCGTAAAATTACAGGATTGGGTCTTAAGTTACCCTCATGTAGAGTTGCATGCTTTAGGAGAGACGTAAGTCTTGCTGAGCCTTTGTGCTCACTCTTGCTATATGAGTGGTTTTGCAGGTTAATACGACGCTATAAAGATGGTTGTCCGGTGAGGCTCGAGAACTTCCGAGTCATGTATCACCGGGAGAACCTAGCCGCTGCCAAGTCTTCGTGTTGCTAGCGAGAGGAGTCCGCGGGCGGGACCTCTTCTCGGGTGCTTCGTAGCTATTCGACGTGAGCTGTTTATAGACTTCCGCTGTAGCTATTTTATGTAAATTATTTACAAAGAACAATTGTAAGTTTCTGCTTTTGATTTATGTAATACAGTGTTCCTTATATGTGTGCTGTTGGATGCCGCATAACACGGCACAACCCAATGCGATTCCCGGGCAAGGTGCCCCGTCCCCGTGACTGATCGGGAGGTTGGGCCCCGTCAACCCCTCTAGGGCCCCCGGTTGTTTTGGCGCGCCCTACCCCAACGCCAACGTTAGAGTATTGCCTTTTTAGCCTACACTTGCTGCTTGCAGCATGGATTCGATAGATCTATCGAATCCGTGCTTCCCCCGCCCCGAAGCGAGACTCTATCCAGATCTCAAAGAATAACGAGCTAGGCAGCCGGCGGGTAAAGAAAGGGGCAGGCCGGCCGGTCAGGGCCTTGGCGATACGTTCTTATTTTGAAGCGTTTTGCCAATATAGCGAGGGCGTCCTTCTGGGGTGGGGCGTTTACTTGAAAATGACAACCGCTTGTTCCAGCAGCGGGGGCCTTGCACGAAAGCAAACCGCCCGATTAAGTAGCAGTTGCTTCGCTGATGGGCCCAGTGAGGGGGGCATTGTCCCTCAGTTCTTACCAACCTCAGGTATGTAATCAACATCTAACTTATTATCTTATTTTTTCATGCAAGCCTGACCTCAGCTGTCCATTTCTTATTCATTAAGGGTGCCCTAGTGGACTTGGCGGTGCTCCTTTCTCAAACCAGAACAACTCAGAACGTTAGGGAAAATAAGGGAAGACCACCTGAGCGAACCGACCGAAGGGACTTTACTTATCCGAACCGAACGTTAGCGGCTTAAGCTAAGCCTATCACAAGCTGCGTTGCTGCTTGATCGGCGGGGAGGAAGATCTCAAAGTATGGGGCAAAGGATCAAGCGCTTTGACTTTTCTTTGTCCCCCGGGATCCACCACAGGTTGGGTTTGAGAGCCGTGTGATGGGTACTATCTAGCACGGTTCAGAGAGCACGTGTATGTAGTCTGCGCTGGTGAATGGAAGCCCCCGCCGCAAAAAAGAAGCGGCTCTTCCCACGGCTCTGTCACCATTGACTCTATTTATTACTATGGTAAATCATTGTATCAAGATGTCAATCTTAGATCTTATTTCAGTCCGATACGTCCACCTACGAGACTCACCTTTGGCTTTTGTCTCGGTAGGTGTATTATTCTACATTTTCCCAAAAGGACATTCATTCATTTCTTTCTTCCCCGTTGAACACTACGACTAAAACGATGCGACAAATCAAGACCCGGAAAGGATAAGGGCTGGTGGTGGGCATTTGGGAAAGTCGGGCCAATCGGGTGTCTTCATTCAAGCGAGGGAACAGAGGAAGAACGAAACGAAGTGAGAGGCCGGGGGGCAGGGAAAAGAGTTGAGTCGATCGACCGGGAGAAGCAAAACAAAATCCGGATTTTGCCAAAAAAGATACAACGTTATGGATACCATGACCGATCACCATCGAGAAAGAAGAATTTTTCTAAATCACTTTGGGTGAGCGGGGCTTTCAAGCATCCGAAATACGCCGGGGTTGTAAATGACATAGCTTTCCTGATAGAAAATGACGACTCCTTCAGAAAAACAAAGTTATTCAAGTTCTTTTTACCAAAGAAGCCCCGCTCTGCCGGCCCGACGAGTCATCCACTAAAAAGGACCCTCTCTGCTGTGCGCCCCTCCTTGAATTATTCGGTCATGCAATACTTTTTTAATACAAAGAACAAAATGCATTTCGACCGCGTCGTAGTTCTCAATCATTTCGTGGCACCGGGTGTGGCTGAACCATCTACGATGGGGGGAGCGAAGGGAGGAAGTTTAGATAAGAAAATACGCTCTCGCATCGCTTTTTTTGTAGAAAGCTCGACCAGCGAGAAAAAGTGTTTGGCCCGAGCCAAAAAGAGGTTGATCCACTTCATTCGCCAAGTGAATGATCTTCACTTCGCGGGAACAACAAAAACCACCATCTCGCTCTTTTCTTTCTTCGGTGCTACCTTTTTTTCCAAGGGATGGGGTTGGGGTGTATAATAACCCATTTTTTGAGTATGCCCGGGAACAACTCCTAGGTCAATTAAGGATAAAATGTAGGAACCTCATGGGTAAGGATAAGGTAATGGAATTGATAGAGAAATTCATAGACCTAGGTAGGATAGGAAAATTGATAAAGGGAATAGAGATAATGATAGAGATCATACTGAGAAAGAGGATAATTCCTTACGGGTACAACTCTTATTTGAACGAAGTGCAAAAAATGCGATCTTTTTTTTCTAATAGAACAAACACTAATACCTTAATTGAGTCGGTAAAGATAAAATCAGTTTATCAAAGTGCTTCTCTGATTGCTCAAGACATCTCTTTTCAACTGAGGAACAATCCAATCTCATTTCGTTCCATTTTTAGTCAAATAGTGAAGGATATTCCTTTAATAATGCTAAAAGGGGTGGAGGGGATACGTATTTGTTGTTCTGGTCGATTAGGGGGTGCGGAAATAGCTAGAACTGAATGCGAAAAGTATGGAAAAACATCTTGTAATGTATTGAATCAGAAAATCGATTATGCTCCTGTGGAAGTATCTACTCGTAACGGAATTTCAGGTGTCAAAGTGCGGATCTCATATAGTCAAAATAAGAAAGGACGTGCTATATCTGAAACGTACGAAATATAGTAAATATAGGAAATGCAGATGTAGTAGGGGTCGCGAACCGGATGGTACACAACTTGGTTTTGGAAGATATGGCACCAAAAGTTGTAGAGCTGGTCGTCTTTCATATCAAGCCATTGAAGCAGCGCGTCGGGCTACAATCGGACAATTCCATCGTGCTATGAGCGGACAATTCCGAAGAAATTGTAAGATATGGGTAAGAGTTCTTGCAGATCTTCCTATTGCGGGGAAACCCGCAGAAGTTCGAATGGGAAGAGGAAAAGGAAATCCTACGGGTTGGATTGCTCGTGTGTCCACGGGACAAATCCCATTTGAAATGGATGGTGTGAGTTTGTCAAATGCTCGACAAGCCGCTAGATTAGCGGCGCATAAACCATGTTCGTCAACCAAGTTTGTTCAGTGGTCGTAACATAATTGGTTAGTGGGGAAAAACCGGGCCGGGACTCAAAAGAATTTGGCGAAGTGTTTGTTCCTGAACGAGGGAAGTGGAAAGACAAAGAGGGATAGGGAGCTCGCCTCCTTCTTTTTTGTAATCGCCGAAATGGAAATTGTACGACGACCCTTCTTGTTCCAGGCATACGACCCTGAGACGTGACGGTGTCACTTTTCTGGCCCGGTAAAGTGAAAGTTATATAAAAAAGAATAAGAAAGAGAAGCGTGATGTTGTCAGCAATCAAATTATCGTAAATAGATAGTAAGGTTTTGCGTTGTTTCAATTTCTGTTCGTCAGATCCATATCCAGAAATGGAATTACAGAACAAATCTAACATTCAACTTGTGATACTTATTCCAGTAAAATATTGATTCGTCATAAGCACTAGCTACGGACGTAGTTTTATAGGCTTTCTCATCTTCAGATGAATTTCACATCTTTAAGAAAGATAGGAAGAAATGAAAGTGAAGTGCATAAAGTGCTATGAATGAATTTAGGAATGAGCACTAACTTTGACGTTGGTCCATCAGATCAGATGATTTTGATGACATTGAATCTGTTCAAGTAGATATCGGTTCAAGTAGTTTCGTTTTGACGAAAAGGCGAATTCTACTGCTACTATTACAATAAAAATGAACTTCAATTTCAATTTCTTGTGGAATTCCTTAATAAGTAAAGTAATGGAATGCCCTGAACGAGTTGATTAACTAGAGCGCCTGCTCGTTGGGTGTCTTCTGCCTCAGCCCCTTCTCTTCCGAGTCTGACCTTAGCCTATGATCGAACGAGATGCAGGAAGAAGCGAGTCGCTTTAGTTCATACTGAGCTGGATCGCCCTGCAGAGCATAGAAGACATAGATACTGATTCGCTCTCTAAGCAGCTGTAGGCGCGCAGCGAAATGTTGATTTGATTTCCTCAATCGCCGAATGATTCAAGTTGCAGCAAGTCGCCTTTGCCGCCGCTTTGTCGCTTTGTAGAACAACCTCATGGTATCCCATCTTAAAGAGATAAGTTGAACAAGTAAGGTGGTCGTCCGGATGTACTATTCAACCCGCGGGGATTATTTAAGTGGAGCTTTACTATCTATCCATGCTAGGTATTTCTCTGGTGTTACATATTTGATTACTGCTGGCATGAATCCATGATATACTCCAAAAATCTCAGAGCATTGTCCGTAGAACACACCTTTACGTTCGATAAGCACAGAAGTTCGATTTAGTCAGCCTGGAATTGCGTCAATTTTCAGTCCTAGTGATGGAACTGCAAAGTCGTGAATTACGCCTGCACCTGTAACAAGAAATTGGATGTTTGTATCAATTGGTACTACTACTCGGTTATCATCATCTAGTAGTCGTAGTTGTCCATCTTAAAGATCTGTTTCAGGAACCAGAATCCAATAAAATTGATTCTCCATCTTCATGTTTGAAGTCTGAGTACTCGTATGACCAGTATCATTGGTGTCCTGTGATCCTCAAATATCTTTTTGGAAACATCTCATCGCTTCACAGGGCGAAGCAAGAGCTTTCTTTGAAAAAAAGCACCCGGCAGGCTTCTTAAGTTCGGCTTACCAGGTGTGCTTTAGTTGGTGGGCCTCAACAGATCTCTTTCTTTGTAGTTCCGCCATCCTGAAAGACTACTTGCGCTTAGCTTAGGATTTCCTGTGGAAAGGTAGCCTTGCTCGCTTCTTTACCCTTGTACGCACAAACCTAGCTCATAGCAGCACTTTCGAGTTCGGTTACTTAAGTACAGAGATTGGAACAACTTAGCGCGGGAAGTCCCATATCTTGTCTTAGCCTCGCCTCACCTATTTCCTCATAACGAGATCAGAATGGAATCTAAAGTATTAGCTAGATCAGGGCCCCACTACTCATCGTATTTGGTTTGGTATTGCTACCGCACATGATTTTGAAAGTCATGATGATATTACTGAGGAACGTCTTTATCAGAACATTTTTGCTTCTCACTTGGGACAGTTAGCAATAATCTTTCTATGGAAAGTCCGAATGTCGTGGATGGACGTTGGAATCGGCCAGCTGGTAATGGCTTCGATCTTCGTGGGGTCAGCCTTGATGCCTTCGTCAGAAATGATGTACCCCAACCAGACTCGAAGTCATAAACTCGCACTTCTGGAAATTGACATAGAGTTTGTGCTCTTTCCTATTACATTACTATTCTATTTCTTTCATTCTGTCTTTTCCATTTGTACAGTTAGAAGGAGGGATGGTGAAGGAAGATGGGAGTACGTTCTTCAGGGTATGCCGACGAAATGATCTTAGGTATAGAGGTTATTAAAGGAGATGCTTGAAAGAAGTGGCCCTGCTCGAACGTGAGAAAAAGAAAACATCGTCTTTTTCCGATCTACGTGTAGTGCAAGATGCTGGGTGCCATGGATCGAGTGAGAAAATAAGAATTGTTTTCAAAGTGAAATGTTGCTCCTTTATTAGAGGAAGTCTTCCCCTTTCCTTTGTCCTAGAGCTAGAGCAGAATTAGGACAGTAGGGATTGAGGGATGGTCTTGGGCAACAGGTTTAATTTGGATTGGACAAATAGGGGTTGCTCTTAGGCAGCTAGAGACTAGACTGTTCCGGTCACTTTGGGCTCTTAAAAAGAATATGCTGTTCTCTTTCCTCTTGCTATCATATCAGCTATTGGGAATATCATAGGTAAGAATGAAGCCAATGCAATGCTGGTGGAAGGTGTCGAAAGAATTGAATCAATAGTAGGAGCCTGATGCAGCCTTTGATTGAAAGGCAACTAAAGAAACTAGTTCCAGGGCTGTCTCACTTGACCTTGCTTTAGGTCGGCTCTCTCGCTATATCCACCCGGACATGGCTTCGTTCACCTACTCTGACCGGGGTATTTCCACTCTGGGATTTCTCCCCATTCCGACCAATTCACTCACGTCTGTTTGCCAAACAAGGGGGGTCTACCCAGGGTCAAAGCCTCAAGTTGTTAGTAGAAAACAAGGGCTAAGGCCAATTCCACTGCCACTGATGTCTTCCCCTACCTGGGACCAATTTCTACAGCCCGAGCTCTAGTGACCTTTTATTCCTAATGCGAATCTCAACCAGGAAAGCAGGCTTCGACATCCGGTTATCGTGGTTCTTTCTCCTCCTTTTCGATCGCTTGCTCTCGTGCTTGCTACCGATGATTCACTTGTTTATCCTGACCTTGAGGAATCACTTCGCTCAGATGAAAGGAAAATGAGCTTTTCGGAAGGGCTTGTCTTGTCCTCCCGTCGGTTGCATCGCTCGTGCTCCCTATCGAGGGATCACTCGCTCTTCTCCCTCTGGTCGGAGCTCAAGGAAAAGCAAATTCTAAACGATCTAAACCATTTCCCGCCGGTCGTCTCGCTCGTGCTTCCCGTGGTGAAGCACTCACTGTCAAAGGAATTGATCCAAAGCAAGAAGATCGATGCGATCACATCTCAAATATCTCATAACGAGCTCGAAACTCCCCAACGAATGAGATAAAGACAGAATGAACAGTGGGCAAGGATGACGGTTGAAGCGGATCCATTCCATCCTATGCCTCATCAGTCTCTGGAAACTCGGAGATATGTCTTTTGCCAGAAAGCTAGCAGCAAGGGAAAGCGGTCTTCTTTCATGGAATCCCATTCCTTTCCACCTGTTGTAGTGGTGGAAGCCGCAGGCACCAAAACAGTGATGGAGCGCTATGATGCTCTCAGCGATGAAAGTGAATTTAGATGATCCTCAGCAAGGGGTTGTTCTATCACTTCCTTGGTTAGAATACCGGGGGTTTATATTACACTTAAAGAGGATTTCCAATCTACCTATGTTTTGGAGAAGGAATGCACATCCCTTGACTCAGGTGATGCAGTAAAAGCAGAAAACAAACTTGAGGATGTATGTCACGTGGAAGCTTTCAATATCCATTGATCAAACAAAAAGAAACACAGACTTTCTTCTCTCTCGGGCCTCTCGATTGAACCGCCAGGGGATGCTTTTGATGAAATAGTTCGGAGCGAGCGAGAGACCTTTTTTAACAAGGAAGGAGGCCCGCATCAGCTTTTCCTGTGCAAGGCCCCTCACTAGAAATGTCATAATAGATATAAGCAGAGGTATGGCGCTTTGGTCAATTCCTCTTGGCATGGCTAGTTCAATGGCCAAAGTTGCTCTATTAAAAGGAAGCGGCCCATATTCGAAAAATCCCTGCATCCCCCTTCATTTTTACCAGAATTTGCAGATACAATGGATTCCTCCTGCACCTTGCTTGCTGTAACCACTCTCCAATTTCAGCCAAAGAGAGAATGCTAAAGTGATTGGTAATGTCTTCTTGAGAATTCCAAATTCCATCTGCTACAACCTTATTTTTCCCTGCTTACTCACTAACCAATGTCCTTTATTGGTAATATAAACTTGAATTCTTTTTACATATATTGCAGTGCAGTAACAGCTTCAATACTCTTCTTGACAGGAGCAAATTCTACTATCTTCTTCTTAGGACATCTGCTACTGTCATGACCAAACTCCTAGCAAACAGCACAGGATTTGGGCTTCCATGCATATTCTGCTTTAATCTCAATCTCGTCTCCTTAATAAGTAAGTAATTACTAAGATAGTTTCCAAGATCCTTGAGAAAGTCTTTTTTTACTTTTGCAAAAGCAAATATTGTATTTATTTATTTGACTTTATCCATCTAGAGAGGCTTCCCCAAACCACTAGCTCTAGCTATATAGCTCAGTCCTTCTTTTTTAATGTACTCCTTAGGAACTCCCCACAGTTTTCTAAAATTGGGATTTTTTTCCAATTTTTTCAACTGAAATTTTGGCTGCCATTGTCTCAACAGTAATGGTATGTTAGCAATGTGCCAAGGGTCCACTTCTAATACCCATTGTCTGGTTTTTTTCATCTGGAAATGCAAAATAGAAAGTCCATTTTCCACCTCTGATACATCAACCCTGCCTCACGTTACCTCCTTCCGAGCCTGCGGCATTCCGGCCGGCATATCTCGAGATCGAGTTTCAGTTTCTTTTATTCTTTAATGCAATAGCTATAATTTGATATAGAATCCATTTCTCAAAGTAATGGAAACCATTCTTTTCTCTTATAGGAAATGGTTCAAAAATAGCTATTCCATCTTTTAGGTATCGTGAAAAGTGATACCTGTGAAGATCGTGCATTTCAGTCACATTCAGATCTGTTTTTCGAGTCCATGATATAACCAAATTGGATGGATCTTCCACCCGTTTAGCTAAGAAAGAATAGATGCAGAGGTGGATAATAGATCGATATGAAGATCATGAGCTTCCCCATAATGAAACCGCTAGTAGTCGCGAATATCTCCTTCTTCCCTAATCCAAGATTGGAGAAAGAAGATCTAAGAGGGACCTATAGAGAATGTGGTCAGAAATCCATAATAGAGTCCAACCACAACGACCGAATTAATTATCCTCATCGAGAAACTTGACTACTAAGTAGAAAAGATTTCAAAATCATGGCATGGGTCTCCTTTTTTTCTTTCTTTAGAGTTTTCTATATGCACAATTTATCGATGTTTCGATGAGAATTTCTTGACTTTCCATATATAGAAAGAGATAGACTATAAATGACATCTGTTATGTAAATAAGACCAAAGGGATGGATATTAAATGATAGGAAGTGCTAGGAAGTGAAATAGAATGAAATAGAGCCACTTTGGGCTTCCCTATGAAATGAGGCATGGAACGGAGCCACTACGAAGAAATTCCGGGAGTTACGAAGCTTCCTGGATGCGCCAGAGATTGAATGAGAAGTTAATTATTTCCTTCTCCAGGATTGTTGCTTTAGAGATACTTCCTTGAACATCCACACGTCAAAGGTGCCGGAGTATTATTCCAGCTTCACCAGCTATTCAAGTGCACAGGTTTGCTATGTAAATCCAATTGCTAGTGCCAGTTCAAAAGTAAACTTTTCCTGAACGAGAATGAGTATGGTACTATTGTAACCATTGAGTACTAAAAAAGCCATGGTCTGACTCATTAGTTAGACCCTAAGCTTTTATTTTCATTTTCCTGAAACGCAGAGGCTCATCAATGAATCTTGTGCCCTAGTCTTGATGAAAGGGATACGGCAACGACCGGAGCATTCAACTTACCTGACGCATGAGAGATCTAACCACCCTTGCGATAAGGGGGAGAATACTCGATTTCCTGGTGGCAACATGGTTTTGCTTTTTAGTGGTAGACGCGCGTCTACACTCTGGATTTCCCCTAGCTAAATTCCGTTAGCAACTAGCACTTAAGATGCTGCGACTACGAAGACGGTTTCAGTTCGATGTGATCGAACTTCACCTGAAGCTGATCCAATGACTCAAGTACCTAATAAAAGTACCATTTCTTTGTTCGAGAGAACGCGAAAGCACTAACTGTGCTTGCCTAGCACCAACTCTTTAATACACTCTACCACACCCATTGCTCAAACCTGAGACCTCACAGTCTCATCCATCGATGATAGTTGGGATCTCTTGCTTATGGGCCGAGCCTTCCTTGGTCTCTGAATGACAGACAATAGGCGAGATCTATAAGGACATTGTTAGCTTCTTTCTTTAGATTATCAAAGTAGGCTGCTACTGAACATGTGGGCAGACCTACACGTCAAGTTTGACTGAAAAGAACCCTCTGAAAAATTGACAATAATCTTCCAAATAAGCCTTCTGTATCCATCAGAAACCTCAAAGGATTCGAAGATCAGATGGAAACTCTCACAGGACATTTTCAAACTTTTCACGCTTAGGGCGGTTGCAGATGTTACCAACTCTTGATCCAGGAAGGTTGGGAAGAGATTCCTTTCCAGGGAAGTTAGAAGAGAAAGGGATATTCTAAAAACGGTTATTGCTAACACTGGTTATTTAACAGCGCATACTGTTTTACGAGTACTAGGCGTGCCCCACCTTCCTCTAGAAGTGAAGTTACTTTCATTGGGTCAGATGTGGCACTGGTTTCAAGATGAATATTAGATGTCGATTTGATGGAGTGAGATCAGATTTCCCCTTCTATGTAGTCCCACAACTCAATCTCAAGCACTCGCATCGTCTATTCACCCAACAGTGGAAAGAGTCACACCGGCTACTGGTTTAGCTTCTACGTTGAGGAGATCTGCATCGGATAGGCCAATAAGACCATCAATAGCGTCTGCGAGAACTCTAACGGCGGGTAGGCAAACAACTTTATTCAATTCATTCGTATCTGGCTACTACTGAGATGCTTATCTTTCTTCGTTGGCTCATCTGTTTCATCTCAAATCGAAAGGTCGGTCGAATCCCTTGCTTCTTTTCACGGTGGAGAAATCCCTCCTATTGATGCTTGGTTGGAAATTCCTTATTTTCATAATTGATAGCAGTTGAATGAAGCTTCTTTATGACTTCTCCTCTAGCGTAGGATATGATCGTTTGGTCGTTATTTCTGGTCGTCAGTAACCAGGCCCCAGCAATTGAAGTTTCTGCATCTTGATTTCAATCCAATATATTGTATCGGGGCAGAAAGCAAGAAAGAATTCTCACACCTCGCCTCTAAACTAAAGAGGAATCTGATAAGAAGACTGGAAATCATCCCGAGCTTGTCTTTTTTCCTTGCCCCTGCTTCGTCTATTCCACTTGCCCCTCTTTCGGAAGAAGAAAGAGTTGAAAAAGAATAGGAACTCCGGTGCTCGGGAAGGGACAAAGGTAATGGAAGGTCTCACACCTTGTGATGTTCTCTTAGTGGTCATAGGCAAAGGGTATGGTTTGAAGGTAGCTAGGCATCGGCTTTCATTGAAATACTTTCCTATTTGAGTGTCCGGGTCAGACTGAAACCGAGAGATATGATTTGAGAAGGGCATTTTCACCTTTCTCTTCTCATTCGATTCTTGATTCCGGGAAAAGGACAGAGGTCTTCTAAACCTTTGGTATAGGTTCAAATCCTGTTGGATGCAATCTTATTTCTATCTATTCTTTAAATGACTATACTAAAAACTAAGAAAACTTTTTTGCATGATTCAAATGAAAAATCTTTCTCAACGATTCCTCTTCTACTACATCTACTAACAAGAGTAGGCATGCTAAATTTATGTTTGTTCCTGTTCTTCAGACAATCCTGGTAAATTATACCTTCCAGCCTATGAAGCCCATACAGTATCGGGAGCCGATTGATTTGTTTAATCGAATCTAGCCAAGCTTGTCTTACATAATAGCTTTTCCCGGTAAACAGCGCTTTCAATCAATCTCGCTCATCTGGTCTGCCCGGTCAAATCAGCGATCATGCCCCCCTTATTCTAGCGGAGGAACAGCTTCATCAGATTCATTCTTTTCACATAGGGGTAGTTTTGTCAACTGGCCTGAAGACCACTGGAATCGTAACCAATACCCCTGGCCACACAATTCAAACCTACCAAACTATAGTACTTACATACCAAACCATTATCCGCCACCCCAAAACGAATCTAACCCCGGTCAAGGACCTTGCCAATTGCACATCCATGCCAAATCCTATGTAGGTTGCCAATTACACCGGTACAGATACTTGTGAGCAAGCCAATGATACAAGGTCCATGCCACAAAAAAATTTCCAAGAACATAATAATAAGAACCCGATTTCTACAGATTTCTTAGCAATGGACCAAATTGATTATTCCAAAATTGCCCCTTCGCTTTATCAGCTTCCAGTTATGAGTTGTAACTTACTTCAAACGATTTGAGACCTCTTGATATCCAACATTGTTCTTACCAGAACCAAAGGCCACAGGTTATTGCTAATGCCTTCCACTATACTCAACCTGCATGGCAATTACTTAATCAAACTCAAGATGCCTATCCACATAGGAAAAGTTTTCAAGTCAAGAATGTCTATACTCAATTAATGAAACTCTTCAGCAAGCACCTTTCAATTGTCCAACAAGTCTAGTCTTTGCTTGCTTTCCCCGATGCTGGGCCGGGATTCAAAGCGGTTAAAAAACCCACCTTTTTCCTTAAAGCAAAGTGGAAACTTGATCAATGGTGGAAAGAACCTTGCAGATGAACTCATAGTTGTGGAACTCCTTCCTAACATCTATCAAATTTATATATATAATAATAATAATAACGCTCATTTTCGTTGGTGTTAGAAGCTTGAGGCCTTAGGGAGGAGGAGCCTTGCGAACAACCATAATTGGAATTGCTCAGCTTATTTACTTTGTTCTCATGAACACCTTAGTTAGACAAGGAACTTCAACCTCTACGTTCCCCAACAGCCTACACCACCAATTTGAGCAATTGTTGGGTAAAGCTCTTACTGATTGGAATAGGTCACGTATGGGCGCAACATGTCGAGACATAATAGAGTAGCAGGATCTTCCTGTTGGTTATAGCGAACGGACATCGGTATTCCTGTCATAGCGAACACCAAGCAATCAAGCATTCAAATATGTTGCCTAGACCTAACACCTGGCCTCATTGTGAAACATCTCATGTGCCATGAAATTAGTCATCTAGACGCAAGATATAAAACATCTGCCCTAGTTAAACCATTGAGGACATTATGCAAATCCGGTTTCATCAATTGGGCATATCAGACTATTTACCCAAATGACTCTATGGGTTTTGGTAACATCGTGTTCAAACCAAACAATCATTATCAATAATCACAAGTTTTAATCCAAATCTCAGTCTTTCAGACTGAGCCTTTGTATCCCTTTTCAAGATGGTCCCGTCCGTATCAGGGACTCCTATCAGACGAAGTCATGCATCAGCTCCTCACATTATAGTACAGCGTGCTGCTTTCCTTTTCTCTACACTTTAGGCATTCCTGGTTTCATAGGGCCTTCCTAAAGCACATATCACTAAACCACAGAAATCCTATTACCCGGTATCCCACCTAGACTGTCACCCAAAAGTTTCTTCGGTAGAATTTACGCCCAAAATCTAAGTTCCTAACATTCGGGTCTAACAAAGGCATTACTTTCTCGAAACATGAAAGCCTGTTTATCTTCTCGAAATACTTGCAATTTGGATTCTAGGAAATGTTTCAGGTATCAGGGATCTTGCACTAGGTAACCGACCCATGGGGCTAATGGTACTGCCGTATATTTTATAATTAAGTAAAAGCAGACATGATCTAAGCGAGTGAAGTGCCAATTAACAGAAATAGAAACTTTGGTTATATGAAAATCTGTAGGGCGAAACTCCAAAGCCTAATGTCGAAAGATAAGGCTTTCACAGCTCTATTACTCAGAGTGTTAACGCTATTAAAACTAGCCTCACTTAATGGGGTCGAACGTCAACCAGGTTCTTGGGGATGAATTTTGGTTCTACCAGACATCCTATTTTAACCATCTGAATGCTATGTTTCATCAGGTTGTTACGTTTAAACCTATGTCACAAGGCCTTGTCGAGGGCATGCAAATAGGTTTATGTATATAGAAAGACACTTCACTCATAAAATACACGTACCTGGACCGCCTTGATGACATCCAACTTTAACAATCAGGCTCACATTGTGATCTCGTTGTTTTGACATCCAACTTTAACAATCAGGCTCACATTGTGATCTCGTTGTTGGGTAACGAAAGACTTGGGATTCGAACTCATTAAAATACTCATATGGCTGAGAAACTAGGGAAGGAACTAAACAGATCTAGCTGGTGACCCTATGTGCTCTCTTATACGTGATTTATAAAAGTTCCAAATTAACGGAAAATAATAGGTGTGTGTATCAGCCTTAATAATGAACAGATAGGGTACATCAACACTTAAATAAATTTAAAATAAACAAAGATAGCAAAGCAATTTACTACTCAAAGGAACGAAAAATGCCTCAAAAATAGGATTCTCAAATCTGCCCTTTCTTGCGCAAAGACACGACCAAAAGAACGAATGAAGATCAAGGATGTCAAAACAACGAGAGAATTTCTGCAGATGAGAGTCCTGCTTCTTCATTTTATACTATGCCTTCATATGTTCGCATGTGAAACCCGCATTTCAGGCCTAGGTAATAAAAAATGGAATAAGCCCAGGGCGAGTAAAGTCAAGTGAGAAGTGAAGGTTGCGTAAGTGCGGGAGCAAGTTGTGATAGCCAAGTGCTTCTCTTCCTGTAGCGGCGCTTGAAGAAGGAAGGACTGAGAACTCTCTATACTATCTAGTGGTAAGGGAATGGCACCAAAGGAAAGAAAGAAGTGAGTGTCTAGAAAGTGTAACGAAGAGGGGGCCCCACCCCACTCTAAAGAGGCATAGGCTGTAGGACGTGACGTTTCTAAAGAAGGGGCTTGAAACTCTTATTCTTCTGGTTGCAGGGAAAGACGTCGATTCTTTTAACCCCGTCCGTTACGTCAGTTGGAATTCTTCGTTGGTTATGCCTTCAAGTCCATGACCGTGCTTCTTTCCCTTTCCTTTTTCTGCTAGCGAGCATACCTCGCTTGTCGCGAGCCGGGCTCGAACCAGCGCTTTCCGGATGCATAGTCTGGACAGATACCTTTCTGATCGTGACTTAAAATAAAAAATCAAAAAGAAAGAAGAGAAAGAACTGGGAGTTGGCGCCTACATAACAGGTAGCTTGCTTACCAAGCCATCCTGGCAAGCTTTCGAAAGGCACACAGAATAGAAGATCCTCGAGACCACTTGATTTAGCTCCTTCTAACATGTCGAGTCGAGACTTGACATTGTTTCACGCTTTTCCATGCAAACTTTCTCTTGCCGATCACATCCAAGGCATTTCATCGGAATACATCCTGTCTTTTCACCTTTGTAGTCCTATGCATAGTCAGTACTATAGCCTCAATCATAGCTACTAATAAAATAAGACTAGAAACCAAAAACCAGCAGACGGACACAGCCCTCGCTTACCCATTTCTCAAGTATCGGGATTCCATCACCTCGAGGGCTTCCTCACCCAGGTCCCCTTCGTTCAAATTAAAATAGCAGAGGTGGGAATAGGGGACCGCCCTCATACGATCCGTCACGAACTGCGCAAAATAAGGGCTTCCCCTCCCTTTATTTTGCAAATCTGCAAGAACCCTATTGTAGGATTCGGGGCTAACCCCCCCCCCCCCCCCGAATGGGGAGAATTGTGTCTGAGGCGCCCTCCGTATTCCACAGGAGTGGACCGTTTGTCGGTCCGCCCAGAGAAATTAGCTCCCCCTTGATTCGGGTGATTATGGGCAGAATCCGACACGAGCGTTTTAGCAGATCCTCCCAATCCCAGTGGGAGCAATCCCCTTCGGAATAGAGGATTTTATGCGCCCAACGTACCTCATTGAGGGAAGAATCCCCCATAGGAATTGGAAAATTAGGCTCAAGCCCCACCAGAGCTGCCCCCCTTCCCCTTGGTCTTGGTGGACCTGAGTTGGTAAAAAAGGGGCTATTCCCGCCGCAAAATCCCCCTGGGATTCCCTAGGAGTGGATGAGGGATTGTTTGACCCAGAGGCGCCTTCCATACACTCCGCGTGGTCCAGACTTAATACTACGACGCCACTTAAAACTAGATACAAGTTGCCATTCTTCTCCCTTAAGAGAGAAGATAAAAAGATAATCAAAGAAAGGAATAGTAATAAGGAAAACAAAAAATAAAGGATCTCCGGAGAAAAGTCCGGAAAATACCCCTGTATGACGCATTTTCCTAAGGTTCTTATGATAAGGCGTTCAAATCTAGCTCCTGAGATATATGACATTCTTTATCCTTCTTTTTTCCTGGTCTTCTCGGCTGGAATCTACAATGGTTGTCTCCCGAACGAAAGAACCGTCTCTATCTCTTCTGATATCAAGTATTTTTATTTCATGCATTTAGATAATGAGACCTGGCACATACACCAAATTTGATGACTTATTAAGGGAAAGACGAAGTAAGGGCATGCTATTGAAGACGTTGTAACATATGTCGGGGGAGCCTCCGTTGATTGTGTACGAATAAAATACGAGTCCAAAGGTAGGGTAAGAAAGGGTTAAGATAATGGAGAAATTGACTCTTCCGGAAACCAGTAACGCGTAAACCATGTCAAACCAAGACCGATCAATATCCGAACGGAACGAATTCGAACTTCTCCTAGAAAAGTTTCCGGTGCGAAATTCCATTCAATGAGTAATTCAAAGGAAAAATGCATTTTCGACATGCGGTCGGTGGGGTGTACTTCCTCCTTCCTTGCTTCCGTCCGCTATCCGTTGTGTCATGGCACAGTGGGACATCTGTCAGCCTTGCATTTCTCAACAGGGCTGGCTATCTTCCCTTTTCCGAACATAGATATCAAAAAATGATGATGAATTCCAAGGAAAAATGAGTGAGTTGATTCATTCAGTCGGAAGGATCACTTTCCTTTGCCTTTTATTGATCAGATGCTTGAGAGGTTAGCATGCCATTCTTATTTCTGCTACCTCGATGGGTACTCAGGCTTCCTGCAGATTCCGATACATCCGTCGGACCAGGATAAGACAACATTTACCTGTCCTTATGGTACATTTGCTTACCGACGGTTGCCATTTGGTCTCTGTAATGCCCCCAGGGACTTTTCAGCGATGTGTCATGTCTATATTCACAGATTTGATTGAGAAAATCACGGAGGTCTTCATGGATGATTTCACTGTCTATGGACAGAATTTTGATGACTGTTTGGCCAATAAAACCCATATCTGTGTATCAGCCATCTCATTCTTCTGCCTGCTTGATGTGCTCTAGCGATTCTCTTTCATGGACCTCGGCCATTACCAATAAAGCCCCCCTTTACCTTCTCTATCTATTCTATGAAAGGCAAACATCTAATCTAGGGCCCGGTCGCCTTTCTATGAAGGCGAGCAGCCCCCTTGTTGAAATTTGGATATTAAGGAAGCCGTATTTCGCAATAGCAGCTCCGAGAAGCTGGGCTTAGGGCGCGCCTCCTGTGGTCATTTCAGTGACTCAATTGGCTGGCTTCCCTCAGCTTAGACTGGTGTCGCCACCTCTCCCAGGACCGGAATGATTATCCCTGCCCGATGGGTCTACATTCATCCCTGAATGTCGTCGGGTACTCTTTACTTCCCCGCCATTCTTGTAACCGTCACCTGTAATCCGCGCAGGTGTGTCCGCACCCCCTAGAGTGGACGAGAAAGAAAGGATTTTTTCTCGGAGCAACCCCCCCTGGTTCCAGAACCAGGAGTTCACTTTCCCGTATGAGCATTCGGTACATATATAAGTCAATGGAAGAGTCAAAGGGTCACCACTACTGAGGATCTCCCCCCTTATCTTAGAAGGGTTGTCTGAGGGTTCGCCGCGGTTCATTGCTGTGCTTACACACTAGGCTACCCTTCTCCGAAAGCTCCGCGGGACCACCTATCACTAGTCTTCGGCCGGAGGGGTTTATTGCACAAAAAGGCCGGGACGCAGGCTCCCGCAGAGGAAAGCCCAACGAATGTCAGATGCAAAGCCCCGCACCTCATTAAGATCATATTGGCATACTCTCCCCAAAAAAAGAGCAGACCCCATTGAAGACGGGAGTGAGGTACAACAAGGCCATTTCCGTCCACCTTCTCACGGAGCCGTACGTGGACGTTACCGCTCATACAGCTCCCAGCCAGCAAGCAGTTAGCTTCCATCTAGAAGTCATGGAAGTGTGGATAAATCGACATCAAACTCTAGTCGACAGAAGGTTTTTCTTTTTTTTTCGCTTGCAGTAGTCCCAATATTCCAATACTACAGCGTTAGCAGCGTTTTGTCTCGATGAAAAATCTTCTGGTAACCATGATGGATAGGATTTATTCTCTATCCTTTGGACTTGAACGATCCAATTTCGAATCTTGTTGGAGATTCTTTATCTGGCTTTGACGTATGGGGCCCTTTCCCCACTGTTTGAGAAAAGTTTTGCATCTTTCCTTTACATCTGAACAGGACGGACCACTAGTCCCTGATCTGGACGCCGCACCTGGAACTCCTTCTACTTGTGGTTGTGGGGTTGGCGCCTCCTGAGCTGCTTGAGCAGCACCCCCTTGTGGGTGGGAAGGAATAAGTGGTGGATTCGAACCCTCGGTAAACAAAAGCCTACATAGCAGTTCCAATGCTACGCCTTGAACCGCTCGACCATCTCTCCTACATAATCTTATTATTGACCAGAAACTGAGTGAATAGCGAGTTTTCGTATCCCTGCAAGTACAGGTACAACAACAACCGCTCGGGGGTTCCATGGTTCTATTGGAATAATTCCTTTCCCATTTCCATGGATACGAGCGGAACTATTACTTACTATTTCATCTAAGCTATTTCATCTAAGTTTCATCTAAGTGGAAGAATCCAGGATTTTTTTACTAGGAATTCTGCTAACTCGAAAAGTTTTAGTTTGGTTTTTCTCCAAAGAGAAAAATAATGGAAGAATTCTTCTTATTCCATAATATAATAACCCTAGAATTCTGTTTGTATAACGTACGCTACGACATACAATCGAAATAGAAAATAGGGTATGGGACAATTAATGACTTTGAAAACGCGAAATAGCTGATGAGAGAAGTTGTTGTTGAGAAATAGGAAAGTGGAATGAAATCCAATCTTAGTCAAATATTTCATATCTCTCCTTGTCCAAACAGAAGGAAAAGGAGACAATTTGAGCTGGACGGAAAGCCCATATCTCTCTTACCCATTTAGAACATATGGATCTATTTATAAGAAAAGAATAGAATTTGTTTTTATGTTATTTTGTGAAGTAATGAAAATCAATCATTCTATATAGAATGGGTTGCTAATTATGCCTAGATCCCGTATAAATGGAAATTTTCTTGATCTTCAATTGTAGCCAATATTTTTATTTGAGAATTCCGACAAGAGGAAAAAGGGCATTTAGAGATGGTGCAATTTTACTCTTTTTTCTTGTTTTTTTAGCCCTACACCTCAGTCTTACGAGAAAGAGGGGCGGTTCGCATAGAGAGAACAAAATTAGTAAAAGAAACCCATGCTTGGTGAAGGTGAGGTTCAGTTTGGAGATCTAACAATTCCTTATGTCGTGTATCCTCGATTGATGAAGCCTCAGATGCTTCAATTGTAGATTTGAGTATTGAGCGAAATGTTACACCACCTATAGGTTCTGTATTATAGGCCAATCCTACTCCACTAGTACCAATAGGCGGCATAGGGGAAAAAGCATAACACCTAGGAATCAACAACAAAAAACTTTCTTATAAATTACCCAGCAAGAAAACGTATGCGCTTTAGCAACAAAGCGCTCATCCCTTGCTTGTTGACCCGAGGGATCCCTTCGTGACGGCCTCTAGATTGAACTAGGCTTTGCTTCGCTCGCCTACAGATGAGATAGTCTTCACAGCCGACAAGCCCATTCCCATTCATTCCTTCACAGCTGAGTTTGTCTTGTGCAGGAGATGGAATGTTCACAAAGCACGTGCATCCGAAGACTCTGAGGTTTGAATAGTCTACTATTGGGAAGAGAGTCAAACTCCCTCAGATGACGTGTGGAGGAGATCGCTCCGTATGTCTATTTTTCTTCCATTTGCTTGCAGGCTAAACCCCCAAGATCTTTCACTGTTCAGTTTGGTTTCCGTTCGTTAGCAAGTGCCCGGCATCCGTCAAACGAACATCAGCTAGTTGTTCTAGCTTTTCTAGCTACCTCTTTCACCATTCATTGGTTTGCAGATCTCTCCGATTCATTCCCGACTTCCATCCAGGAAGCGATCTCGGTAACCCACGAGAAATCCAAATCCTATCAAAACAGCTGTTCCAATCCAATGAATATATCTCAACATCAATCAACTATTCTTATCGGAAGCTTAGTCTAAACTGAGAAACAAGTTTTTTCTGATGACATCGCTCCGGCGAAGGGAGGATTCTTCAGAGAGGGATCAATGGACAACGGAGATTTCATAGCTGTCGGGTGGTTAGGACACCCTATCTTGAGAGATTTAGAAGGGAACGCAGTTTTTGCGCCTACCCTAAAACTTTATTAGTGGTTTTGTTAGACGGATACGGGATTGTGAGAGCTGATGTTCCCTTTATAAGGGATAAAAATCCAGTGTCGAACAAGTAAGTGTAACTGTGGAGTTATCAGGTGGTGAACTCGATAGAAAAGGGTTCTTTCTTATTCGTTAGAGGAGGGTTGTTCTTATGAATGAACAATTTCCAATGCTTGGCCCAAGCCAAGACAAGATGGTTGTGCAATCTTGTTATTTTGTTTCTATAACTGCTACAACTACAAGACGAGAAAAAGATGAAAAAAAATCCAATCCAGTCTATCGCTGGAAGAAGATTGGAATGCGCCCCAAGAGGTGATCGAAATAAAGAGGATAGAAGTCTTTCAAAATCGCCCCCGCGTAAAGGAAAAAGCCCTTTCTTATTCTTGGTCGTCTTGCCGAACTCCTTCCCCTGCTAAAAGATTTCCGTTTCAAACCAGGTTGTTCTTTCGCTTCTACGCTCGTCATTACCTTTTCGTGCTTTCTCATACCAGTGCGTATATCAATGAATTTGGGTTTCCTTTTAGAATAGAACCACCCACTATGTCTGTGATCCAATCTCAGAACTCTTCTTTCTTTCCTATAGAATTCGTTCATCCAATAGCTCTCCAAATGAAATGGAACCTCAGCTTTCATAAACAGGAGCCGAAAGAAGGCAGATTGATGCTAGTGTAATCATTCAACGGATAAAGAAAAGAGTGCATGCATCAGTCTCAGTCTCAAAGCCCTTTGAGGCAGTCGGAATTCTCGTATCAATAAGATCATATCGGGATCCATCTATGAAAGATCTCTATTGCATCAAACCTCCCCCTAGCCCGTCCCTTTTTGGTATAGAAAGTTCCAGCCAATTCCAATAGCTTGATAGAGTAAA
This sequence comes from Neostapfia colusana, assembly GCA_030760725.1. Classification (NCBI taxonomy): domain Eukaryota; kingdom Viridiplantae; phylum Streptophyta; class Magnoliopsida; order Poales; family Poaceae; genus Neostapfia; species Neostapfia colusana. The sequence continues at coordinate 124,839,774 of JASWHV010000003.1, forward strand.
GGGCGCGATTACCCTGGAATTCTTTCGGAAAGCTCTATAGTATCGTATTCCGCTCGTATGCTCTCGTTATGTAATAGAATACCTTTTACCATTCATCAAGTGAACGTAGCCCTTTCGTAGTCTATGCCCCTTTATTCTTAAGTGGGGGAATCCTCTGAAAGCCGGCGATCGAGTGAGTAAGTCCGCCAGGAAGCTAGTTCTTTAGGGCTTAAATGAAATCTTGTCAGCTGTGAAAAGTATACCTTTCCTTTCCCACCTGTTTTTCGGTGCCTTCTTTATGCTCGAGACTAAGGAAGCAAGAGGAAGAGTGAGGGTCGACAGGCAAAGAATGGCTTGAGTGAAAGCTGGAGTGGCACAAGACAGATTGAAAGCAAAGGGAATAGCTCATATGGAAAGAAACATATATAGTCAATTAAATTTTAAATATACCCGTAATAAGCGATATTCTAAAAGATTCAGAATGAATGAAGACTTTCTAATAACATCGGGTTCCCGTGCAGCCGATGGGATTGGGGGAGTAGTTCATAGTTCCCCTCTAGCCAATCCTAAAAGTTTTTCTGCCTTCGATCCAGTGGTAAGCCTTTCAAGTTTCCAGCCAGTAGACAAGAAATTCTGTAAGTAATAAATAGACTAGGGATAGCCATCAGAAAAGGGAAAGCCTGTCTCAATCAGTACTTCTTTTTTTGGAAAGCCAGGTTTTTTTATATGAAACTCAGGCAAGAAGACGAAAAGACGTTCATGTTACCAATTCCGTCTCGTCTGATCTTTTATTGGTTTTGTTTTTCTCTTGTGCCCTTCTGGGCGATACAAAGAACTGATGTAGGGGTTGCCGCTCCTTAGTTCATCTCTCGGTAGAACAAGGCACCTATGCGGTGGTTTCGACTCCCACAGGAGCGTACATTTCCAATCGATTTGGTACTTTTCTTGATTCAGAGTTCTTGCTGTCCATTACAGATTCTTTAGCGATGTAAAGCCATCAGGCAGTAGACCGGCAAGGGAACGGCTGTCTCGGTATTCGTTCTTGAATCAGTGACTGAGAGTAAGGGCTAGTGATTCATCTAATCAGACTAGTGGGGCATCTTTCTTTTCGTAGTAAGCAACTCTATTGAGAAATCTCTTTCTTGATCGAAGTAAAGAATCATTGTAGTTCTTCTTTAGGCGAGCTACTTCGTTCCTATTGTTCCTATTCTCCGATTCTGAATAGGATCAGGTTGTAATGAACCAAAAATACTTCGCTAAGGTTCAACCATTTCGCTACGGTTTTCTTCCAATTTCTTCTAAGGAATCCTGATCAAATAAGGAAGAAAATAAAGGCCTTATAAGCGAAGACACCTTTCTCTGTATGGAAAAAGGAAGAAGATGCTGCTTCGGCTTCCGTTTCTAGCTCTGCTTGAGCTGCTTCGTCTGTTTCTCTTGATGTGGATGTCAGTGAGTCAGATCTATTCTCTCACTTTCGGAGCACAGTTGGTCCTCAATTTGAAAATCGACAAAGGTGACTTCTTCCCTATTCACGCCTTGATGCACCTTTTTCGTGTTCAATCTCACCTGAGAGCAGTGCATCGATACCATTCTTGAAGAGCCTATATAAGCCCTGACCGAAGAGAATCCTTTGATATCCGTCTTGCCTTCTCAGTCCTCCTTAGAATCTCATCCCATAGGTCTCAGGGTCCCCTCCACCAACCCTTGTACTATCGGTTTCCGGGCGTGAGCCAAACCTAGGGCTTGGATCGAAATATAGCTTTGCTTCCTTTTTTTCTTTAGTCATAAAGAGTTCCCAGCTTATAGTCAAGGCTATAATAGTTCTAGTTTTCTTTCTCATTAGGGAAGGCGGGCTCGCAAGCCTAGCCTGATTTTTAGCGGCCGGGAGGTCTTTTCACTAATGTGAGAGGCATCGGCAGCCTCAACCACGGTTCAAGCACCGGCTCACGACAGAGCTTGATCATACCTGGACCTACTTCATTTTCGACTCCTGTAGGTTAGGTTACCGATTTTCCTCCGACGATGACTCTAGGTGAGGGACTTAGACCTATCAACGGCATTGTGGACCTGCCTTTCTTCTCACTTGATAACAGATCATCTAGCTCTCTTTTATAGTATAGTCAAAGTCTATCTGGGCACAGAAGCTAAGCGGGCTAAGAAAAAGGCTAAATAAGATGAGTGGGGAAGAAAAAGTATAGCATTCATTCCGAACTGATTCTAAGAATCGCTATTAGATGCTTCTGCAGATTTATATGTTGCTCTAATTGAAGTAAGGGCTAGGGGTTCGGTGGGTGTAGGCCGGTCAGCCATCAGTCTCAGATCCATTCCCGCATTCTCTTATTATGTAGTCTTGCTCACTTGACGATTCGGAAGATGAGGATAAGAAGAAAGGATAAAGAGCAGGATAGTGAGGATGCCCCCTAGAGGAAGGTGGCTCTAGACCTCCTGTTTAGAAGAATGAATTTCCGAGAAGCCAATATGCATGCCGACAAAGGTGCCTGGAAAACCAACCAAAGAATGGAAATTCATTTGATACTTACAGGTATGGTGCTTGTAGCTACTGAAACAGTACTGCTGCCTGACTAAAATAAGGCTTTGTGAATAAGCAGTTCCAAAAGTTCCAGTTACAATTCGCTGACCGAGTAGCTACAACAAAAAGAAGGGGATTCGCTCCAAAGTGGGATTTTGCTTCCGAACAAGCAACGGATTGAGCAACTAGCGCGAAAGCCATTGCGCGTTAGCGCATCCGTTTTCTTGCTGGTCCGTGGCTCATCTTTTTATAGGTGTGTTTTCGAAGCCTTCCCTCGGGCAAATTGGACCACTCTACCAGAATTTGAGCTTGACCGGCATTGTTCTTCTTCACCAAGCGTCGATCCAGAATCGCCTTTGGCTCTATCTTCGACACTCCTTCTGGTCCCACCATGGATAACTCACCAATGATCTCGCATAAGGTCTTCCACCCCTGACTATCAAGATTGACCTCTCCATGCTCATCATTTCTAGTGCTTGCACAACCTCCTGGCGCCTTATTTACTGACAATTCCCCGGGGCCAGCACTTGCAAATGTCTTTTATTTCATTAAAAAACTCAGCTTTGTCGACATCGTCTTTTCCAAACAAAGAATAGCCCGCACTTGTCTGTTAAAAAAGAAATTCATATATATTGAATAAGCCCTTCTTGGTATACAGCTAGGTGGGAGTCTTCATTCACAACGGAAAATTACGCTCTTACTTTCGAATCTGCTAAATCATTCTTTATATGGTACAAATGAAGGCGCTCATTATTATCTTGAAAAACGACATTCCGGTTGGTTCTTACTTAACAAATTCTGACCGTGTTTACCATGAAACCTTTGCATCAAATCCAATAACGTAATAAACGGTGAAAACCCAAAGTCCAACTTCAATAAATGAGATGGGGATCTTGAGAATCCATGAAGGGAGAGTGTAAGTCTATGCGGGGTAGAAGAGGTCACGTTGCTTGAATAAAACCGGCAGCTTAGTGATGGTCATAGCAAGCTCAGAGAACCCGTTGAACATGATCATGACGATAGATAAGAAAAGTGCACCCTTCTAGATGCCTCCCCCCCTCGGTGACCGAATCACGGTGCATGTTTGTGCGTAGAAATAACGTCATGGTAATTATTGCCATCGGGGTTAGCTGGATATAAAATTCAAACATGGCATGTCTATTTACTCTCTTAAAATTGAAGCTATATGTCTACCAGATCCAAATTACTATGCAAGTTCGAAAAAGGTGTGAATTAATGACCATCATATCGATAACTCGCCTGAGATGCCTTAAATATTTGTACAAATGAGTCCCGCTTCATCAGTAACACCAAAAACAGCCTTTCCAAGTTTTTTATTACTCGCGCCGTACTTTGAGGTTGTCAGTGCAGCTGGATGGCTCCTGCTTTTTTCAAATGGTACGGCTAGTTCGTTTTTCATAGATCTACCAAGAGTGAAAAGATTCGGCAAACTCTTTGACCGGTACATATCAGTATGGTTGGTCATTGTGCATCCAGTACTGCTGCTGACTGGCGCCTTGATTTACCTATATATAATTGAATTCAAGAGTCCACAACATATCAAATTGAAGCGCCAGAAAAGGAATTCTGGAATCTATAAATGTTTAGAATGAGGTTTTTTCTTCCTTCCTACCAAGTCAGCTACACAAGCCCTCTAAAAGCTCTAAGGAATAGAAGCAGTCGGCAAGCAATTATTTGTTGGCAGAAAGGAGGTCGGCACTTGTCAAAAAAGCACATCCAGTAGTTCCGGGTTCTATTCCTTTCTCCGCACCATTCAAGCAAGAGTCATGGGTGCTTTTTTGGTGCGGAGCCCAAACTGGGGAAAGGCACAAGTTACTGCAGCAATGCTTTTGTCAATTGGCTAACAGATCGTCCAACTTTGTAGGTATGGTTTCGTGAGCACATCAGGTTGAGGGAGATGAAGAAAGACAATGGTGGTATTCCGAGGGGAAGTTTGGTATTTCGTTGAATAGGAAAAGGGTGAGGAGAATTCTCTGGAAATCCCCTGTTGACTTTGTCATTGAAGGTCCTCTCAACCCTACCCCGGCGGAGGAGATTCAAAAAGATAGAGGGTTTTGGCCTGTTGAATATGCTTCGGTTATTAATAATGATCGAGCTTCTTGCAAGTTTGAGAATCGGTACTTAGCCAGCCTTCTTGTCCAGATGGCACCGGTATACAAGAAGCTAGAGTTGCCGGTATGCCGCAGCATAATGGAAGAAGTTACTCCTGAGAGGATCGATGGGCTGGATTTCGAAACAGAAGCAAACCTTATTCAGTTTGAGTATGATGTTACACTAAGTTTGGAATCTGCCATGGTTCATGAGGCATCAAGGGTTGAACGGCAGCTTGGAATCCATAGGTCACAGAAATCAGGTGATTTATGAAACTTCCCTCTTATATTTTCTTGTGTTGAGTTTCAAGTTCGGTGTTGATCCCAAAACATAAATCCGTTCTGCTCCTTACAAGTTTTGCATATTGTGGACCAGTTGCTAGTGCAAATGGGTAGATATGTGTGTATGTTTTAATGTTTTGTCTTCACCCACCTAGATGCCCTGCAATCTGACGTGTCTCAGAGCTCTATTCCAAGGAGCGGTTCACAAGGGGGGTCACTGAGGAGGAAGGTGCTGGCCAACAAAAACCAAGCCACACGCACCCAAGGTGCGCATGTTAGGCGGTCTCCTAGACTTCAGCATGCTTCAAGAAATGATGAATCACCTAAGACTCCGACAACCGAATCGCACAGAGTGCGAAAACCCGACTCACTTCAAACACCCGATCACGGCAAATTGGGTAATAAAAAAACAGTCAAGAGGGCTGTCAACTTAAATGATTTTGAACCCCTCTCGGTCGATCTTGACATAGATAGTCCACTGGGTCATTGGCTAGAGAAGTACCGCCAAGCAAAGGGAGAGCAATCCACGCGGCACAAGAGTGAAAATACGTTTGTTGGTAACACAACACAACGAAAGCAATGAATTAAATGGGATCAATGCCTAGCATAGTGGTCTATTAAAAATCCAATTGACTTTGCTATTTGTCTTTTTCGAACTATGTTTCATTCATATGATAGAATATGGGTTTAAATAAATTGGATCCTTGCTGGGTCTTCCGCGGATAAATACTTATTTATCCACAGATAGCAAGTTTTAATTAGTATACAAAATACTAAAGTAAACCAATGACTATTCATGATTCCATCCATATTGGATCAATTCCCTATACCACTTTGAAATGAAATTAGAGGAATGCTATGGTAAAACTTCGTTTAAAACGATGTGGTAGAAAGCAACGTGCGACTTAAAGGACATGATCGATTGTGGATTTTGCTATCCGTCATTTTCCATAGTAATGAAGATGCTCTTGGCTCGACATAGTTTGTTCTATTCTTCCAGAACCGAATTTGTGCTGGGTTCTTTGTAAGTAAATAGTACATGATGGAGCTCGAGAGGACAGAATTTCTTTTTATCAAGGGAAAGAATCATGGATCCTGATGCTAAATTATGGGTTGATACAAAAGGATTCAAACAAGTGTGGCTAATTGTTTTTTATTCAAACAACAAAAGTATAGCTGATCTTTTCTCCTGCAATGTAACTCTCAAATATGCATGCTAGAAAGCTGATATGTTGCTGAGAGAGAGGTTAGTCAGATTGATTTCTTTTTCTTCCTTTTGCAATTGAGCTATTAAGGTGGGGATGTGTATGCGGTTCCTCCATCGCTCGAGGGGCACTCGTATGTCCAACATTCCATCCTTTTTCAAATAGAATAGCAATCCCAAAACCTACAAAAGATGAAGCACATTTGTAGTTCTAATTGATCCAATGCAAAGTACTGGGGAAGAAAAGAATGAGCTCAGAAAGAAAAGGTAAGTCCTTGACCGTAATTCTTCCCATATAGAGAGATAAAGAAGATGCCTCAGTACATATTCTGGTACGTTATTTGAATCCTTTTGATGCAGGAACCATAGCTCAGACTGATGATCCCTCTCTCTCCTTAGGTCACCCAAGGTAGAAAAAATGCCCCAAAGCCGAGAGTTCGATCCAAGTACTAACCCTCTAGTTGTGATTTCTAAAGATTGAATTTCAACTTTGAGTAAAACTTAATAGTTAACACTAAACCTAAGCAACTCTTACTTTTCCATCAGCAACTACTTCCAATGGCTAAGAGTAAGCTCGTCCGGACCACTCCTATGGCCCTCTCGGCTGGACCTACTCCCACCCTATCCGACTCCAATCCTTATCCAACTTCCACTCAATCATCTCCATAAGAGTATACTTAATAGCTATTGTTAGCCTCACTTTTGGAAAACTCACAGGATTGCTAGCTTTTCATAGAACCTGTTATCAAAACTTTAAAACTTCTGCTTTCAATATGGATAAGAGACTTGCTGCCCTGCTCTAGGAAGTGGCTATAAAAAGCTTGCAAAAACACTCTTTCTTGGAAGGTATGGTAAAGGTAGACTGTTTCTATTTATATAAATAAAAGGGAGTGCTAAAGGAGTCATTCAGAAGTGAGTGAAGGGGCGCAGCGCAGAAAAAAGCTCATTTCTTTCATTCAGGAATGGATACTGGACCAGAATGAAATGTAGGAATATCGGAATTGGCAGATTTGTATTGAAATAAGCCTCAACTCAACACGACTAGTGAATTCAAATTATAGTCACTTGCAGATTTCTTCAAATTGTTGTAGTGTAGTATTGTGGTTTTTCAGTAAAGACCCCGACCTATAAATATTCACAGCCCGGCTCATACGGGCGGACAATATTCACCCAGAGCCCCGTTGCGACCGCAATGCTGTTCTTGAAGGACCTTACCTTAGAGCAAAAAAAGGGAATAGAAGTTAGGAAGACTACTGACATAGGACGGCGGGTGAGCTCAACCTCAAACCAAACAAACAACGGATTGAGCAACTAGAGTAAAAGCCGTTGCGCTAACGCGCATCCGTTTTCTTGCTCCACCGAGGGATGAAATCTTTCGACGACTAGGGAGGCGTCACCCGAGGCTGATTCCTGTGGATCACTATATGTTGATTGATGATACAAATTCTAATGAAGATAAAAGAGGCAGGATTTCCGTAGCGAAGCGGAGGCCCATCGCTAGGAGGCTTGGGCCATAGCGAAGCGGAGGAAATTTGCCGATATGGTGGGCTGCGCAGCAGCCAAGGCCCGCTCGGGACGATGGGGGTGCGGGGGGGTTTCCCCCCCCTCGCGGTATGGATCGTCTAGGGTTAGGACTCTAAGTTGCAACCTACAAATATCCCTTGTGAGCCGCCGGGAGAGGCATGAAAAAGGATTGTAATCTCCCACGATTGGAAACCTCCTGATATAGTGATATTTGTCGGCCAGCGCGCGTGGTTTTTTCCCCTTCGACTTCGAGGGGTTTTCCACGTTAAAATCTGTGTCTCCTCTATTTTGATCTACACTTTCTTGTCGTCTGATTCTAACAAGTGATATCAGAGCCAGAGTTTTGATCCCCTGTTCTAGGGTTCGTGCTGCCAGGCACATGGCATCAACGACGATGAAGTATGATCTTCCGCTGTTGGATTTCGACACAAGATTTTCATTGTGGCAAGTGGAGATGCGGGCAGTGCTGGTGCATCATGATCTAGACGAAGCCCTTGAGGGTTTCGGGAAGAACCAGAATGAGTGGACGGCCGAAGAGAAAAGAAAAGATCGTAAGGCCTTATCTCAGATCCATATGCAACTTTCGAACAATGTTTTGCAGGAGTGCTTGGTTGAAGCTAGAATCAATCTGCATGTCAAAAGATCTAACTAGCAAGATGCACATCAAGATGAAGTTGTTCACGCATAAGTTGCAGGAAGGTGGATCTGTTCTTACACACATATCTATGTTCAAGGAGATCGTTACTGATCTGTTATCAATGGAGGTAAAATTTGAAGATGAAGACCTTCATATGCAAACTTTCAAGATACTATTCTATATAGTCGTGATACTCTAACCGTGGCCGAGGTCTATGAGGCTTTGACAGCAAAAGAAAAGATGAAACAGATGGTAAACTCGGAAGATGCTGGTCATTCTAATGGAGAGGCATTGAATGTTCGTGGCCGAAGTGAACAAAAGAAATCAAATTCAGGAAATAAAGGTAACGGCAAGAAAAATCAAAGAAGTCGTTCCAAGTCAGGGGACGACGAGATGATAAATTCTGCCGGTACTGCAAGAAGGACAATCATGTCATCGATGATTGTTGGAAGCTGCAGAACAAAGAAAAGAGAAACGGAAAAAAGGGTAAGCCTGAAGGTAGTGCCTCCGTTGTCTCTGATGAGAATTCTGATAATGATACCATACTCATTACATTTGTCGGATGTGTCACTGAAGATGCTCAATGGATACTTGATTCTGCTTGCTCATATCATGTCTGCACTAACAGAGATCTTTTTAGTGTTTATGAGCCTATACAGAAAGGTGGCATCGTGAGGATGAGTGACAACACGGCATGTGAGGTCACAAGCATTGGTACTGTTCAGATCAGAATGTTTGATGGGATTGTACGAACATTAACAGAAGTACGGCATGTCCCAACCATTTCCAGGAATCTCATCTCTCTTAGTACCCTCGATGTGAAAGGGTACAAATATTCCGCTGAAGGTGGAGTTTTGAAGGTAACCAAAGGTTCTCTCATTGTCATTAAAGGTGATTTAAAAGCTGCCAACTTATATGTGCTTCGAGGTAGTACATTTACTGCTAATGCCGTGGTTGCTCCTGATCAGTCTAATACCACAAAAATTTGGCATATGCGTCTTGGGCATATGAGTGCACTTGGTTTGGCAGAATTAAGCAAAAGAGGCCTACTTGAAGGTTGCAAGGCGGAATCACTTGACTTTTGTGAGCATTGTGTGTTTGGTAAGCATAAAAGAGTCAAGTTCAATACTGCTATCCATAATACTAAAGGTATTCTTGATTATGTGCATGCTGATTTATGGGGTCCTTCTTGAAAAATATCTCATGGTGGTGCTAGTTACATGTTAACTATTATTGATGATTACTCACGTCGAGTTTGGCCATATTTTTTGAAGCATAAATCATATGCATTTCAGTCATTCAAAGAGTGGAAGGTTATGGCTGAAAAGCAAACAGAAAGGAAGGTAAAAATTCTAAGAACTGATAATGGCATGGAGTTTTGTTCTAGTGCATTTAAATATTATCGCAGGAAGGAAGGAATTGTGAGGCACCACACAATTCCATACACTCCTCAACAAAACGGTGTTGCGGAACGCATGAACAGAACAATAATTTCAAAGGCCCGTTGTATACTTTCCAATTCGGGTTTAAGCAGAAAATTCTGGGCAGAATCTGCTTCCACGGCGTGCTATTTAATAAACCGTTCTACTTCCACAAGTATTGATAAGAAAACTCCAATCGAGGTATGGTTTGGCTCTCCTTGTGACTACTCTAAATTGAGAGTTTTTGGCTGCACTGCTTATGCGCATGTTGATAATGGAAAACTTGAGCCTAGAGCTATCAAGTGCATTTTCTTGGGTTATGGTACTGGTGTTAAAGCTAATAAATTATGGGATACAGAAAAACAGAAGGCATTTTATAGTAGAAATGTTGTATTCAATGAGTCTACTATGTTCACAAATGACTTGGCTACCAGTTCTAATAACCAGAAACCTAAGACTATCAGCGTGCAGGTGGAGCTAGTTAATGATGATGTTGCTGCTCCAAGTCAAAGTGTTGTTGATGTTCACCCTGCTACTGAAGATTTGTCTCCTGCTACACATTCCTCACCTATTGTGCAGCCACCACAGGAGTCTCTCGCCGAAGCTCGGCCTCGGAGGGAGATTGTTCGCCCAACAAGGTGGATTGAAAAATGTAATATTGCTTTTGCCTTGAGTGTTGCAGAAGAAATTGAAGGTGTTCATGAGCCTTCCAATTATACAGAAGCTATCTTGTCTACTGATAGTACAAAGTGGATTGGTGCAATGCATGATGAGATGGAGTCAATTCAGAAAAATGGTACCTGGGAAATTGTTCCTTTTCCCACTAGCAAGAAGCCTGTTAAGTGCAAGTGGATTTATAAAAGAAAAGAAGGAATGACTCCAAATGAACCTGCAAGGTATAAAGCAAGGTTAGTTGCTAAAGGATTTAGTCAAATTCCAGGTATTGATTATATTGATGTCTACTCTCCAGTTGTGAAGCACAGTTCTATTCGTACTTTCCTTAGTATTGTTGCTATGCATGATTATGAGCTTGAGCAGCTAGATGTAAAAACCGCTTTTTTACATGGAGACTTGGAGGAGGACATTTACATGGACCAGCCTGAGGGGTTCATTGTCCCTGGAAAAGAAGACTATGTCTGCAAGTTGAAGAAGTCATTATATGGCTTGAATCAATCTCCAAGGCAGTGGTATAAGAGGTTTGATTCTTTTATAATTTCAAATGGCTTTGCTAGATCTCAGTTTGACAGTTGTGTATACATTAAAGTTGTCGATGGATCACCCATATACCTATTGTTATATGTTGACTGCTGCCAAGTGCAAGAAAGAAGTGGCTCTTTAAAGGCACACTTTAGTAGTACATTTGATATGAAGGATCTTGGTGCTGCTAAGAAAATCCTTGGCATGGAGATAATCAAGGATAGGAAATCCGGGCTTCTCTATTTGAGTCAGAAAAATTATATTGAAAAGGTCCTTCACCGCTTCAACATGGATAATGCTAAACCTGTGAGTACACCGTTGGCCCCTCATTTTAAGTTGTCTATTTCTCAGTGTGCAGAAACTGATGATGAAATTGAGTATATGTCAAAAGTTCCATACTCTAGTGCTGTTGGGTCTCTCATGTATGCTATGGTATGCTCACGTCCTGACTATCACATGCTATGAGCGTTGTTAGCAGATACATGTCTAACCCTGGCAAAGAACACTGGAAGGCAGTGCAGTGGATTTTTAGGTATTTGCGTGGTTCTTCTAGTGCTTGTTTGTGTTTTGGAAGGACTAGAGATGGTCTTATTGGATATGTTGATGCTGATTATGCTGCTGATTTAGACAAGAGAAGGTCTCTCACAGGATATGTTTTCACTGTTGGGGGTTGTGCTGTGAGTTGGAAAGCTTGTTTACAAGCTACAATTGCCTTGTCTACTCCAGAGGCAGAATATATGGCTATCTCAGAGGCATGTAAGGAGGCAATTTGGTTGAAAGGTCTGTATTCTGAACTTTGTGGATCTCAGTCTTGCATCACCTTACATTTTGATAGTCAAAGTGCCATATATCTTACCAAAGATGCTATGTTTCATGAGAGGACCAAACATATTGATATCAGGTATCACTTTATGCGAGATACCATTAACCAAGGCACTATCAAAATTTACAAAATCAGCACTCATGATAATCCTGCAGACATGATGACAAAATCTGTTCCTATTGCTAAGTTTGAGCTTTAGTTGGTATTACTAACTAGCCCCCAGTGGCCTTTGGCACCGGCAGTTGAATTGTTCATTGAGATGGAGGATTACTATTTTAAAGCTACAAGAAGGAATTTGTCTCAAGGTGGAGTTTATTGATTGATGATCAAAATTATAATGAAGATAAAAGAGGCAGGATTTCCGTAGCGAAGCGGAGGAAATCTGCCCATATGGTGGGCTGCGCAGCAGCCAAGGCCCGCTCGGGACGACGGGGGGGGGGGGGTGCGGGGTTTTCCATGTTAAAATCTGTGTCTCCTCTATTTCGATCTACACTTTCTTGTCGTCTGATTCTAACACTATAGAATCTTCTAGAAGCAAGCTAGGCTACCTTCTGGCTAGCTCTTCCATCTTAGAAAAAATCCTTCGCGCTTAGCTTAGTAAGCTATCTTGGTAAGCTAAGCAAGCCTGGTTCTCCGGGCACTATGGTAGGACGTGGATCGATCATGACGAGAATGGACTTCTCCGTCATGTAATGGTTTAGAAGAGTCATGGTCCAGTTCCCCTCCGGGCTTTTTCCCTTCTCAACTAGACGAAGGAGATATTCATTCCATTCAGGCAGGTGAGGAAGGGCGGCGTCGGCTTGACCCTGTCTTCTCTCTTGGTCGGGTCGGAGGCTAAGTTTCCCATTCAGTGGTGAGGTGTTCATAGAAAGCAAGGCCTCGCCCAACGAGTGGCGGATTTGATTTGGATGGGGTCTCGCTTGGATTGGACGCTGGGGAGATCCATAGATCTGGATAGAGTCTTTCTCGCTCAGTAAAGAAGAGTACGCGCGCTACGGCTTACGCAGTGGATCTTCGGGCAACCAACCGGGCACATCCAATTCCGATCAACAACTTGGAGGTATGGCTGAGTGGCTTAAGGCATTGGCTTGCTAAATCGACATACAAGAAGATTGTATCATGGGTTCGAATCCCATTTCCTCCGGCACGGAAGTTGAATGGGCGGGCGAAATTACGTGAGAGAAAAAACCTCAGATTGATGGAGTCCGCCGTCGGACAGAATAGCACTACTTAGTGACTAGGAGCGGAGCGCCCTTTTCTTGTTCTTGGTGGCGTCTATAGCGAAGAAGACCTTCCTGAACGAGGGCCGTCCAGTCCCTGGCCTGGCCGGCTCTCGGTTCTTGAGCAAGCTCCTCCACTGCTGGTAGGATGCTCATAGATGAAGAAAAGAGACTTTAGGCAAGTGGTTTTGGTAGCTCAGCTGGTTAGAGCAAAGGACTGAAAATCCTTTTTTGCTTGTTTCAGTGGGAAGAGCAAAAGGCATTGCCCTTGAAATCCTTCAGTGGTTAGAATCCACATCTGAGCGTCTTTTTTCTTCGGTATGCCGCTCCGCGAGCAAGGAGCGCCTCGAGGAGAGTGAGAGAACGAAGTGGGCTTTGGTGATGTCGGAATTTGCACCTATTTGTATCTATTTAGTGATCAGTCCGCTAGTTTCTTTGATTCCACTCGGTGTTCCTTTTCCATTTGCTTCCAATAGTTCGACCTATCCAGAAAAATTGTCGGCCTACGAATGTGGTTTCGATCCCTCCGGTGATGCCAGAAGTCGTTTCGATATATGATTTTATCCGGTTCCTATTTTATTTATTATCCCTGATCCGGAAGTCACCTTTTCTTTTCCTTGGACAGTACCTCCTAACAAGATTGATCTGTTTGGATCTTGGTCCATGATGGCCTTTTTATTGATTTTGACGATTGGATCTCTCTATGAATGGAAAAGGGGTGCTTCGGATCGGGAGTAACCACTAGTGAAAGAGCTAAGCGGGGAAGGACATAGGAAAGAAGGATGCCTACAAAAAATCAATTAATTCGTCATGGTAGAGAAGAAAAACGGCGCACGGACCGTACTCGAGCTTCAGATCAATGTCCCCAGAAGCAAGGAGTATGCCTGCGTGTTTCGACGAGAACACCGAAAAAACCTAATTCAGCTCTACGTAAGATAGCAAAAGTACGGTTGAACAATCGACATGATATATTTGCTCACATTCCAGGCGAAGGTCATAATTCGCAGGAACATTCTATAGTCTTAGTCAGAGGAGGTAGAGTGAAAGATTCGCCAGGTGTGAAATCCCATCGTATTCGAGGAGTCAAGGATTTGCTGGGAATTCCAGATCGTAGAAAGGGAAGATCTAAATATGGTGCAGAAAGACCAAAATCGAAATGAATGGAAGATGCCTCTGGAACTTTTTGGTTATTTTGGGAGGGAGACAACCATTGTAGATTCCAGCCGAGAAGACCAGAATTCAGACTCCAATCAAAAAACGATAAATTTTTGGACTTTATCCGCGATCTTATACAAAAAGTTTGGGAGATAGAACCCACTTTTTATGTGAAAATCACCGCTATTGTGATAATTGCGGTCTTCATAGCCACCTTCATCTCAAACCACTATTTGCGGTGGAAATGTTACCAGTTTCATGCCCGTATAGGGGATGTTGTCTTTGAAATAAAGGACAGTATTTACGGATTCGAAATGAACCCCATCCCTCTCAAACGGGACAAAGTTTCGGTTCCAATTCCGATGAGGCGGGCCCTAGCAAGCCAAATAGAAGCTATAATGTTGAAAAAGCTACGGCTCAGGGTCAACTGCAAGCAAAATGGGGGCTACCGGGTCCAAAGTCCTAATTCCCGTCCTCGGGCAAAATAAATTTCTTAAGATGGTTTGTAGGTTTCTCATAGCAAATAGAGATACCGAGGCCCCTCAACCAGCCTACTACTTGATTGATGGGTTTGGGGGGGGGGAAGAAGAGTGGGAATGTGGGCTTCTTTCACTTATGTTAAGATGTCGAGTCGGGTCAAGGAGATTCATATAAGTGATTGACTTATTTACTTGGGAGAAATAGCTAGGGCGGCGCAAATCCTACCTGTATCGCTACTCGTTTAAAGTATGCGATGCACAATCCTTTTAGTCGCGGGTGTCAGGCAAGAAATAAATTTCTGTATGGGGCACTCGCCACTTTTATTTTTAGATTTACTAAAGAATTTCAAAAATGATTTAAGATTGAAAGGCTTGAACTACCCTAGCCCACAACCCGGAAGAAGTAGGACCTATGGCAATCTAACAGGGTTGGTCTCACATGAGATTGACCGGAAGGAACACTACTCCTTTTCCCGATTAGAAGATTTTGACCCGAGTTTTAGTTGATTGTTCAGCATAAGCGGCACCTAACCACACTCAACCACGATTGGAACTGGGCAAGGTAGGGCTTCAACCAACTTGACTTTCGAGCCCTGAACTTTATGCATTGAGTCTTCTTGTAGTAAAAGACTTGCCCAAGGTACTTTTACTTACATTGAACTTAACACAGGGTTTTCTAACTGATATTTGGTAGAGAAGGAATGAGCCGGAACTATACCACTTCTTTTATCAGAAGATTATTTAACACCGATAAAGGCTTTTCTTCCGCAGTCCATTGATGACCGATTCCCTGCCTTTTACTGTTTCCCCTGTACACCCATGGAATATATAAATGGTGAACAGTCCATGTATACATAGTGGCCGACTAGTACACCAGACAGGAATAATAAACAAAAGACAGAACGACAGAAAGAAGGCTTACTCCCAAGTACGGAGATCACGTTGGTAGCTACGACCAATCTACACTCTATTTTAGATTATTATTTGACTGAATATCCTAGTGTAGTGTAGGAAAAATCAACTACTTACATTGTATACTTATCCACTCCCTTAGATACCGAGGATCTCTTCTAGGCGCGAAGCGATTCATTTCATTATATCCGATATAAATTGAAGATTTGTTTCCCTAAAAATTATAGGTCTCTTTCAACCTTCGGCCTCCTTCTTTTTGGTCGATAAGAATTCCGGTGGATAAGTTCTGAGAAATTGATTCGCTCGAGAACGAAGAGTGCGCCGTCTGAAAGATATTATTTAAAGCACAAAAAGAAGAAAAGAAAAAGGGTGCGAAGCAAAATAGAAAGGATATGACTTTCTATTTTTGGTACCCCGTGCATCTGCATCCTTTTCACGTGTGTATAGAGATAGAAAGTGCGGGAAGAAGTTTGCCTCACTCATCTTTTTTACGTACTCAAAGAATGAAAGAATGCATTCTCCTTTTCATCTTGCAGCCTTATACCGGGCCTAGCACACCAGAGACTTCTTCCAGAAAGCCTAGCAATTCAGTTCACGAAGCAAAGCACTTGATTTAACTGGAGACTCTTATATATGGACTATTTCTCTCTTGTGGATCAAGCTGGTCTAGGATAGAGAATTTTCAAAATAGGGGTAAAATTCCCGTATTCTCAGCTTACCCTAAGAAGCTTCGAACTTATTCTCCTACTGTTTCTTTTGAAAAGAAAGGTGGATTCTCTTTTCTTTCAAGTAGGCCACTTTTTTTCTGATGTCAGTGTTCGATAAGATGCCGCTTTCAAACCCATTTGGGGTAGTAAGAAATTGCCACAAAGATGTATTCGTGTCCATTTGATGCTTTGGGTGTTACCTTTCCTTTCCCTACCTCAATTCCTCGTCCATTCTGTATGGATTCTCCACCTTGGCCTACAAGCTAAAGTAAGGGAACAAACTATGCCAGCTCAAGCTAGAACTCACTTAGAAGGTCAGGAAAGTGTGACTCAACAGGGGAAAGCCGGAGCGCCTTAGCAGGGCTTCATTGGCTCGCGTCAAGTCTTCCGCTCATTTGGTAAACATGCACATCCTAACCCCGCGAAATGCCCCGCAGGGAACATCCCCCTTTATCCTCTTAGACTTCCCCGGGCATGGAATTTCAAATCCTGGAGATCATATCACTTACTTCGCCCGGCTGATCCATTCTCTGGCTTATCCCAAGGAGAGCCTGATTTGATCCTAAGGTTAAGTAGTACCCTAAGTCGGACCCGGAGCTAAAAGATAACCTCTTTCTTCTGGAAGGAAACATCAAAACAACGCTAAAACCGAGTGAATGTATGTCTTTTTATCCCTTTCTTTAATCGAGACTTTCATACAGTAGCAACAATTCTCCTTTCAAGTAAGCTAGAATGGTATGTCAGAGCAGATTGACAGGCTAGAAAGTAAGCCAGGCTAGTTAGATCTTCTCTTATAAAGCTTAGGAAAGTGGATAGCAATAAAGCCATTTCCAAGAAAGTCTTCCCTTAAGAACGCCGTCCAATAGCAAACCTAACCCCAGCCTAGACAAATAGAGTAGAGGGGTCTCAAAACCTATTATTTTAGAAAGGATAACTGATCAAAGAGACGTAGCTTTTTCTCTCTTTCCTTCTTTCCACCAAGCTTCTTTATTGGAGTTGACTTATAGTGGTTGGTTCTTGCCTTGTAGCGAGTTGGGAGGCCTACTGTCCGAATTCGAACTCGAATTATTATCAATTTCCCACTTGGAGGAGTTTCTCCAAGACATTTGGGCGAATCCCAAGCAACTGCATTCTTTTTTCAAAGAATACTGGCCCAGCGGTAAATAATTTCGATCCAATCCGAAGCCCCTCCGGTTCCAATTCAGTAGTATCTTGCTTGTAACCACACATCTGATTGTGGATTATGGGGAAAGTGATCTTCATTTTGAAGAGCAGTCTGGCCGGCCGGCCTACCGGCCTGCAAACGTAGGAAGGCTTTTATCGCTGACTGAACTGCGTCACCAAAGCGATTCCTGTTGATGGAAGATAGGCTCATTTTTTTTTGATCCGCCTATGCCAGTCTGGCGAGTCGCTATCATCTGTTGCCCTGCAAGTGAGTAGGTAGCGGAAAGATCTGAAGGGACCAAGGAGTTGATTGTTTCAAAGAAGAAGGGATATCTAACTTCAGCAAATAGTCTAGTTCAATCCAGCTATAATCAGTTTGTTAGTGCATCCCTCCTCCCAGAAAGACGAGAGTCACTAAAAGCTTTCCTCTTGAAATATGTTGACTGTTTCGCATGGAGCTACGAAGAAATGCCCGGTTTAGACCCGCAGTCCACAAGCTCAAGATTGATCCAAATGTGCAGCCTGTTAAACAGGCACCTCGCCGCATGAGAATAGAGCTTGAAGAAAAGGTCGTCATCGAGACCAAAAAGCTCATTGAAGCAGGTTTCATACAGGAAGAAGAAAATCCCGATTGGATGGCCAGCATTGTTCCAGTGAAGAAGAATGGACAAATACGCATCGCATCTGTGTGGATTTTCGAGATTTAAATAAAGCATGTCCTAAAGACGAGTTTTCGTTACCAGTGACAGAGATTCTCATTGATCACACCTCGTCCTAAGAAGTATTCTCTTTCATGGACGGGTACGCGGGTTACAACCAAATTGTAATGGATGAAGAAGACCAAAAACACACAGCCTTTCGCACTCCAAAAGGCATATATTGTTACAAGGTTATGCCCAAAGGTCTCAAAAACGCCGGTGCTACATATCAACGCGCCATGACTAAGATCTTCGATGATCTAATACATAAGATTGTCGAGTGCTATGTAGATGATCTCGTTGTAAAGGCGGTATCCTATGAAGAACATCTTAAACATCTCAGAATCGTATTCGACCACCTAAGGCAACATGCACTCAAGTTAAACCCATTGAAGTGCGCCTTCATGGTCTCGTCAGGCAAATTCCTAGGGTTTGTCATTCGACATCGGGGACTAGAAATCGACCCGAGTAAAATCAAGGCCATACTCGAAATGCCTCCTCCTCAAAACCTTAAGGAGCTGCGTTCGCTTCAAGGGCGCCTGGCATACATCAGGCGATTCATAGCCAATTTTGCAGGAAGAATCCAACCTTTTACAAGACTCACCAAAAAAGACATTCCATTCTTTTGGGACTGCCAACAAGCCCTAGATGGCATCAAAAGCTATCTCCTCAATCCGCCAGTCCTGGCTGCGCCGATACCAGGAGGAGCTTATACTCTACACCACGGCCTTGGATGAATCTCTTGGGGCTCTATTGGCACAAGAAAATGAAAACGAGAAAGAGAATGCCCTTTATTACCTCAGTCGTGTGCTCGCAGGAGCTGAACATGCGTACTCTCCTATCGAAAAACATTGCCTTGCACTGGTGTTCGCTGTCAAGAAGCTACGACACTACATGATAGCACATCAGGTCACCCTCATCTCCAAAGTTAACCCACTTAAATATCTCATGACAAGACCAATGCTTACAGGAAGATTGGCAAGATGGGCCATCATCCTTACTGAGTTTGACATTGTGTATGCGCCGCAGAAGGCCATTAGAGGGCAAGTGATGGCGGATTTCCTAGCAGCACATCATACATATTTCTACAGTAAATAAAAGATTTCCATGGATGGGATTGCACGTAGTCCATTCCACCTTTATCTATCTAGGTTATCCTTCTTTCTTAACAAAGCAGAATGTGATGATCGATCCCTCTATTATGTTTTTTCTGTTTATACCAAAGCAAAGCCTCTACTTTAGAGATTTACGCTGATGAAGGAAAGCCTTGTTAAAGACTACTACTTTTGACTTCCTTTTTCGTACTCTTCTTTAATCCTCCTTACCAGAACGCTTTTCCTGGTTCAGAAGAATAAGATACTTAAATTGTGGCTTACATATGGAAAATGCCTTCGTCTTGAAGCTACCAATGCACATCACGGTGAAATCATTGTCAATTAATTGTTAGATTCCCCGTATCACCCATAGCTACCCAAATCTTTTTTTTTTGCCTCAAACAAACTCTGCTGCCTTATCACTCCTCGATAAGTGTACTTACTCAGGTTGTGCACTTGGCTGAGCGAGATCTTCCCTTTTGGCATGAGAACCACCTACCTACGCTAACGTAACTAATGCAGATGGCAGAAGTTAGTAGTTCTTCTATCGTAGTATTTTACGTCTTTCTCACGTGTAGACCTTAAGACCTTCTCAGTTCTGCAGGAAGGATATGATCCCAGCTTCGCCGCGCAAAATCGCCTCTTTGATAGCCGCGGAAATCAAACCAATGCAATAGCTTTTCAAGCATTAGTATAAGCAACCTCATAGCAAGCTCGTAACAAAGAAAGTAAACAATGCGCCACCCAAAAAACCATGACTCGAAAGCAAAGGTACATCGGGCAAGACCAACCATACACAGCCTCTTGAAGAAAGGTCAGTCAGTTAGTCCTTCCTTTTGGAATCACTGAAATGCGTAATACACTTAAGCAGAGAGGCAGAATGTCTACGGCTTCATCTTATGCCGCCGATATGACTTTCTATTTTTGGTACCCCGTGCATCTGCATCCTTTTCACGTGTGTATAGAGATAGAAAGTGCGGGAAGAAGTTTGCCTCACTCATCTTTTTTACGTACTCAAAGAATGAAAGAATGCATTCTCCTTTTCATCTTGCAGCCTTATACCGGGCCTAGCACACCAGAGACTTCTTCCAGAAAGCCTAGCAATTCAGTTCACGAAGCAAAGCACTTGATTTAACTGGAGACTCTTATATATGGACTATTTCTCTCTTGTGGATCAAGCTGGTCTAGGATAGAGAATTTTCAAAATAGGGGTAAAATTCCCGTATTCTCAGCTTACCCTAAGAAGCTTCGAACTTATTCCCCTACTGTTTCTTTTGAAAAGAAAGGTGGATTCTCTTTTCTTTCAAGTAGGCCACTTTTTTTCTGATGTCAGTGTTCGATAAGATGCCGCTTTCAAACCCATTTGGGGTAGTAAGAAATTGCCACAAAGATGTATTCGTGTCCATTTGATGCTTTGGGTGTTACCTTTCCTTTCCCTACCTCAATTCCTCGTCCATTCCGTATGGATTCTCCACCTTGGCCTACAAGCTAAAGTAAGGGAACAAACTATGCCAGCTCAAGCTAGAACTCACTTAGAAGGTCAGGAAAGAGTGACTCAACAGGGGAAAGCCGGAGCGCCTTAGCAGGGCTTCATTGGCTCGCGTCAAGTCTTCCGCTCATTTGGTAAACATGCACATCCTAACCCCGCGAAATGCCCCGCAGGGAACATCCCCCTTTATCCTCTTAGACTTCCCCGGGCATGGAATTTCAAATCCTGGAGATCATATCACTTACTTCGCCCGGCTGATCCATTCTCTGGCTTATCCCAAGGAGAGCCTGATTTGATCCTAAGGTTAAGTAGTACCCTAAGTCGGACCCGGAGCTAAAAGATAACCTCTTTCTTCTGGAAGGAAACATCAAAACAACGCTAAAACCGAGTGAATGTATGTCTTTTTATCCCTTTCTTTAATCGAGACTTTCATACAGTAGCAACAATTCTCCTTTCAAGTAAGCTAGAATGGTATGTCAGAGCAGATTGACAGGCTAGAAAGTAAGCCAGGCTAGTTAGATCTTCTCTTATAAAGCTTAGGAAAGTGGATAGCAATAAAGCCATTTCCAAGAAAGTCTTCCCTTAAGAACGCCGTCCAATAGCAAACCTAACCCCAGCCTAGACAAATAGAGTAGAGGGGTCTCAAAACCTATTATTTTAGAAAGGATAACTGATCAAAGAGACGTAGCTTTTTCTCTCTTTCCTTCTTTCCACCAAGCTTCTTTATTGGAGTTGACTTATAGTGGTTGGTTCTTGCCTTGTAGCGAGTTGGGAGGCCTACTGTCCGAATTCGAACTCGAATTATTATCAATTGCCCACTTGGAGGAGTTTCTCCAAGACATTCGGGCGAATCCCAAGCAACTGCATTCTTTTTTCAAAGAATACTGGCCCAGCGGTAAATAATTTCGATCCAATCCGAAGCCCCTCCGGTTCCAATTCAGTAGTATCTTGCTTGTAACCACACATCTGATTGTGGATTATGGGGAAAGTGATCTTCATTTTGAAGAGCAGTCTGGCCGGCCGGCCTACCGGCCTGCAGACGTAGGAAGGCTTTTATCGCTGACTGAACTGCGTCACCAAAGCGATTCCTGTTGATGGAAGATAGGCTCATTTTTTTTTTGATCCGCCTATGCCAGTCTGGCGAGTCGCTATCATCTGTTGCCCTGCAAGTGAGTAGGTAGCGGAAAGATCTGAAGGGACCAAGGAGTTGATTGTTTCAAAGAAGAAGGGATATCTAACTTCAGCAAATAGTCTAGTTCAATCCAGCTATAATCAGTTTGTTAGTGCATCCCTCCTCCCAGAAAGACGAGAGTCACTAAAAGCTTTCCTCTTGAAATATGTTGACTGTTTCGCATGGAGCTACGAAGAAATGCCCGGTTTAGACCCGCAGTCCACAAGCTCAAGATTGATCCAAATGTGCAGCCTGTTAAACAGGCACCTCGCCGCATGAGAATAGAGCTTGAAGAAAAGGTCGTCATCGAGACCAAAAAGCTCATTGAAGCAGGTTTCATACAGGAAGAAGAAAATCCCGATTGGATGGCCAGCATTGTTCCAGTGAAGAAGAATGGACAAATACGCATCGCATCTGTGTGGATTTTCGAGATTTAAATAAAGCATGTCCTAAAGACGAGTTTTCGTTACCAGTGACAGAGATTCTCATTGATCACACCTCGTCCTAAGAAGTATTCTCTTTCATGGACGGGTACGCGGGTTACAACCAAATTGTAATGGATGAAGAAGACCAAAAACACACAGCCTTTCGCACTCCAAAAGGCATATATTGTTACAAGGTTATGCCCAAAGGTCTCAAAAACGCCGGTGCTACATATCAACGCGCCATGACTAAGATCTTCGATGATCTAATACATAAGATTGTCGAGTGCTATGTAGATGATCTCGTTGTAAAGGCGGTATCCTATGAAGAACATCTTAAACATCTCAGAATCGTATTCGACCACCTAAGGCAACATGCACTCAAGTTAAACCCATTGAAGTGCGCCTTCATGGTCTCGTCAGGCAAATTCCTAGGGTTTGTCATTCGACATCGGGGACTAGAAATCGACCCGAGTAAAATCAAGGCCATACTCGAAATGCCTCCTCCTCAAAACCTTAAGGAGCTGCGTTCGCTTCAAGGGCGCCTGGCATACATCAGGCGATTCATAGCCAATTTTGCAGGAAGAATCCAACCTTTTACAAGACTCACCAAAAAAGACATTCCATTCTTTTGGGACTGCCAACAAGCCCTAGATGGCATCAAAAGCTATCTCCTCAATCCGCCAGTCCTGGCTGCGCCGATACCAGGAGGAGCTTATACTCTACACCACGGCCTTGGATGAATCTCTTGGGGCTCTATTGGCACAAGAAAATGAAAACGAGAAAGAGAATGCCCTTTATTACCTCAGTCGTGTGCTCGCAGGAGCTGAACATGCGTACTCTCCTATCGAAAAACATTGCCTTGCACTGGTGTTCGCTGTCAAGAAGCTACGACACTACATGATAGCACATCAGGTCACCCTCATCTCCAAAGTTAACCCACTTAAATATCTCATGACAAGACCAATGCTTACAGGAAGATTGGCAAGATGGGCCATCATCCTTACTGAGTTTGACATTGTGTATGCGCCGCAGAAGGCCATTAGAGGGCAAGTGATGGCGGATTTCCTAGCAGCACATCATACATATTTCTACAGTAAATAAAAGATTTCCATGGATGGGATTGCACGTAGTCCATTCCACCTTTATCTATCTAGGTTATCCTTCTTTCTTAACAAAGCAGAATGTGATGATCGATCCCTCTATTATGTTTTTTCTGTTTATACCAAAGCAAAGCCTCTACTTTAGAGATTTACGCTGATGAAGGAAAGCCTTGTTAAAGACTACTACTTTTGACTTCCTTTTTCGTACTCTTCTTTAATCCTCCTTACCAGAACGCTTTTCCTGGTTCAGAAGAATAAGATACTTAAATTGTGGCTTACATATGGAAAATGCCTTCGTCTTGAAGCTACCAATGCACATCACGGTGAAATCATTGTCAATTAATTGTTAGATTCCCCGTATCACCCATAGCTACCCAAATCTTTTTTTTTTGCCTCAAACAAACTCTGCTGCCTTATCACTCCTCGATAAGTGTACTTACTCAGGTTGTGCACTTGGCTGAGCGAGATCTTCCCTTTTGGCATGAGAACCACCTACCTACGCTAACGTAACTAATGCAGATGGCAGAAGTTAGTAGTTCTTCTATCGTAGTATTTTACGTCTTTCTCACGTGTAGACCTTAAGACCTTCTCAGTTCTGCAGGAAGGATATGATCCCAGCTTCGCCGCGCAAAATCGCCTCTTTGATAGCCGCGGAAATCAAACCAATGCAATAGCTTTTCAAGCATTAGTGTAAGCAACCTCATAGCAAGCTCGTAACAAAGAAAGTAAACAATGCGTCACCCAAAAAACCATGACTCGAAAGCAAAGGTAGATCGGGCAAGACCAACCATACACAGCCTCTTGAAGAAAGGTCAGTCAGTTAGTCCTTCCTTTTGGAATCACTGAAATGCGTAATACACTTAAGCAGAGAGGCAGAATGTCTACGGCTTCATCTTATGCCGCCGGCTTTAGTTTTGTGGTAAGTCGTGAAGCGCCGGTAAAAAGAATAGTAGGCCTGGCTTTTCAGTATTGGAAATTGGAGTTACAGATTGGAATCACCACTCTTGGATTCAAAACAACCAGCAGCAGGTATTGATTGCCAAACAGCGGTAGCGGGGAAAGGAACTGAGGAAAGGCACAAGATCGATCAGCTGACTGGACATGAATCAGCTTAAGGCTGAGATACGTAAAGGAGGAATAGTCAACTATACTCCGAATGTGCTTTGAGCAGACAGATATGTAGGTTGCTAGGAAGGAAGTAAGCGCTTGTCTTTCTGATGTAAAGAAGTAAGAAGTACTCCCACGCATGCCTCTTCGAATGCTGGGCATAGTGAAGAGTGAAATTCCTCCTCAGTCAGGACTAGCCCTCCGTTGCTGCACTCCCTAAAATCATCTTATTTTCAAAGAAGGGAGCACATACCGTAAGAACAAGCCTTCTCATCTGTAGGGAGAGCTGCCCATTATTCTTCTTAGAGAGGAATCCAAGAGAAACAACAGGAACAAAACATTCTTTCAATGGGAAATCATAATAAAGGAGCAGTCTAATAGTCAGTCAAAAGCACTTTCAAATGATGAACTTGCTAATGCAACTTATTCTACTAAATGCTAGAAGTAAACCAACATGCTAGAGACAGAGCTAACAAGAAAAGGCAGAAATAAAGAAATTAAACAATCTATGAGATGATTTCAAAACGGGAAGACCGCCACTCAACAATGCCAATGAGGAAGCACTCTACTATTTCAAATCCAAAAGAAAGAAGTTTCGAAGCAATCGAAGGAGCAGAACAAGAGAAAGAGCGAAGCATAGCCACTCATAGCATCCATCTCTAGTGCTGCAAAAGCGTAACAGTAGCCCCCTATACTCAAATTTGCGGCTCCTCGTTTTTATTCAATTATGAAATTACTCATTTTGATGGAGATTTGTAGCATCATTCAAGTAAATACAAATTGAGATCGTAGAGACATGACCTTGTGATATAGCTACACCTAATTCCAGACTGGTTAATGCTAGAACTATAAATAAGGGACCAAGATCTCCTATGAAATAAAAAATATTATTCAGAAATAGCATAGTCCAAGCAAACCCACTTAAAATCTTTACTGAACTATGACCGGCCATCATATTAGCAAATAAACGTATTCCTGAGCTTAATGCACGAAAACAATGAGAGATTAGCTCGAGGAGTACTAAAAAAAGGTGCTAACGGCAGTGGGACTCCGCAGGTAATAAGAAGCTAAAAAAATGAAGCCCATGTCTTTGAAATCCAACGATCATAATGCCTATAAAAATGGAAAATGAAAGAGCCAAAGTAATGAGAAAATGACTTATCACTGTGAAGCTAAAGGGTATCATACCCTGGAGATTACAAAATAACAAAAAAGTAAAAGTGACCGAGATGCGAGGGAAAAACTTTTGTTTTACATTTCCGGAAAGACCACCTATTTGTTCGTTTACCAGATTCGGCACGAAATCATAAATAAGCTCTACCAAGGATTGCCATGCATTTGGCACTGACTTTCCCCCTCCCTTTTTCGTAATAACAAAAACAAGAAGTAAGACCAAACCGAGAGTGAGCATCATAGACAAAGATGGATTTGTGAATGAGAAATAATAGTTTCCTATATGAAGATCCATTATTGGGTGAAATGAAAATTGATCCAACGGGCTTTGGGGGAGCCTGCTTCCGAGGGCTGAATCCCAAAATCCAATATTGAATGCGGTGAATTGGCGCCTAGAAAAGGGCTATCCGGATCGCTTAAAGAGCTATCTGGTTGCTCGACTTCCGCTTCCCTAAGAGCATTGCTGAAATTAACGACCCCTATCTCCCAGGACACGCTCTTATCCCTATAAAACAACAAATCCAAAAAAGTTTCTTTTAGACTTCGGGGGGAGTCGGGACCGAAAAACTGACCTGTAAATTCGGGTATCGTGTAAGTATCAGGCAAGCTTATGTTATATTTTGGAAAATAGAAACTAAAAAGATTATTAAGTTCCGAGAGAACTGATTCCTTATTATCATTTTCCATACCATAAAGGTGAAAAGGTGAAGAAATTTCATCCTCTTGAAATTCTTCGGGTGGTTCTTCGGCACCAAAAAACGTGTGGAAAACTTCAAAGGGATTTAGTTTCGAATGTGTAAAATCCTTTATAAACGAATGGACGTGAGAGACTCCTTTTTCCGGGACATCATTTGTAAATGTAGTAGTAGTAGGGGAATTCAACGTCGGGCTGGGCGTATCCATATCCATAAAGTTCTTTAGCTCGTCTACTCCGGATGCTTCGCCACGATCTATAGAAATTTTAAGATTAAGATTTCTGTTCATGACACCCAAATATTTCCTCTCAGCTTTGCTCCCGAACCGAAAAGAGAAAGGAGACTGAGATAGGGGTTGTCCTTGGTTTTTCCAAGGAAAGCCTGATTTTCTTTTTAGAAGTTAACATGAGCGGTAGACTGAACACCCACATAATCTCGATTTGACACAGCAACACTTTCCACGCCATGGTAGGATTGGACCAACGGCACTTACAGACTCACTACAGTATGCAGTCGTCTATTTGTTAGGCAGGCGACTTGAACATAGATTCTTTGACCCAGGTGATCTGGACTCGTACAAGTATCTGACGTGATTAGGCGGGGACAGGATTCGAACCTGCAGTCTTCAGGTCATGAGCCTGATGAGTCGACCAATTCCTCTACCCCGCTTCTTCCCCTGATCTTTCTTAACCTCTTCACACCGGGGTTCCCCTTGCTTGCTTGCTTGGCCAGGATAGAACCTGCGTTTAGGTTGCAGCTAGGCGCGGAGGTTGGAGCTCCCTCCTTGACTGACGAATGGTACGAACTTGCTGAAAGCACGAGCGTAGAAGCGAAAGAAGAAGCGAGGGGATTGAGCTTCCAAGCGAAAGAACAAGGGATGAGCGCTTTGTTGCTAAAGCGCATACGTTTTCTTGCTTGATTTTTATACGATTTTTTGAGCAACTAGCGCGAAAGCCTTTGCACTTCCGTACACGCGCATAAGTTTTCTTGCTCCTTTCTATACGAAAATTCCTGACTGAACCTCAGTCCACAGTTTGACCTGTCTTTCTGGAGTCGGGGTGAACTCGTTCACCTTACGTCTTTGGTGGAATGGAATCCCCTACCCTGTGTTAAGCATATAGCTAGCGTTTCTGGTGAACTTCACTTCACATCTAAAAAATCCCGATTGGAAAGAGAAAAACTTGACACGCTATAGTGACAGGCCAGGGCGAGCGAACCCCGTTAGCTACAATTCTGTATCTTATTGTTTGACCCCTGCCTTATCACTACAGCCACGGATTGAGCGAAAGCCGCCCAAATGAAGATCAGATCACGAAATCATTCTACGATCGATCAAGTTATTCTCTATATCTTTATAAAAGGTAAGAATACAGAGAGACTCGGCTTCAAGATGGAGATTGACCATCTGCACCTGCTCATTCTTCTAAACCGAGAAATCCGGACTACAATCTTCAGACAGAGGGTCCCCTCGATAAACTACTTGTCTCATTGGGAATACCCTCTTATGGAGAGCTAGATTCCGTAGTGGAGTTGACTTAGCTAAATTAGCAACTTATCGATCTGCTGTAGCTTTTTTTTTAAATCACTCTAACCGAACTATGTTAATTATGGAATACCGCCTATCCTTAGAAAATCTGATTGTCCTTGTACTTGCTCTCTCATTCCTGGGAGTCCTTCAAGGGTATCAGATCTTATGGTTTTTCTTTGGCGCTTCCCCTAGCGCAGGCAGTAGTTTGATAGCAAGTTCACCTTCCTAGTAACGTTTGCTCATTTCATTCATTCTCATTCAAATCTACTTCTAAGGCATGTGAAGTACCAGTTGCGGACAGATCCCTTGGCAGAGTATCAACTTGAGATTCTTCTTTCACCTGCTTCCGGTGACAACTACCACTCTCTTATGAATCGGAGGGTAGAGTACCAAGACAGGGATTAGCCAGCGAAGGCGGTTTATTTAGTACCAAATATACATATTTCAAATTCATTTCAGTCAGGACAGTTCAAAGGCACGAGAGATAAGGAAAACTTAAAAGCTTCTCAAACCAGAGTAGGAATTCGATCAAATCGCTATCAATGCCAGGAGGCAGATCAAGATTCATGGGAACGAGAACCTTTTCCGAGAAGATTCAAGCGAGGGATAGGATAGATGAATATGTTTAAGCCTTTATCCGCTTTTAGGGATTCATTTACAATTTCTAAGGCTTCGTTTTTCTCCGGCAAGCTGCTAGGGAAGCATTTATTCCCAAGCGATAGGGCTTATAGTTCAGATTGATGCCTTAGTCCACTCGGAAGATAGAACTAATAATGGAAAAAGATATGCTTAAGAAATCCAACAGTAAGTTGATCAGTTACTATCGGTAGGGACGGGAGACAAAACTGCCACTGACGGGAAAGCGATAAGAAGCCTGAAAGTGATTCTTACACAAGATACGATGACAGGAAGGGAGTTCGATCAGGAATGGAACCGGAGAATATGAAATTGGCTCTCGACCCAGGCCTTGGTTTGTTTACCTGTCCTATCGTATCGAATAAGGTTTCCTATCCTAGCCCATCTCGGTGTCTGCTACCGAAAGAGAGAATTGGTCTAAGGGCAGCTTAAAACCAGCCCAACCTCTTCATAGTCACATCCCCTTTTCCTACGCTTTTCTTGTTATAGACCGCTCACTACCTCTTTTCTTCTCTATGTAAGACTAAATAATGAAATACAAAGAATGGAAGAAAGGGCCCAAGCAATTGTTTGTCTTGCATTGCAGCAATCAAACCAAAATCAAGTATTGTATTAAAGGCTGTTGAAACACTTCTTTTCTTGGCAGCTAGGCTACCAAAGCTGTTTCAGTCCCTGCCCATAATTCAGCACATAAGGCAGACCTTGAACCAAGGTTATACATAGATCCTTTGATCTCCACAGCAATCTCTGACTATACCACCGGCAGCAGCTCTAGAGGCACAGGGCGAAGAGTAAGCATCTAACTGAAGTTTGACAACTTGGAAAGATGGCCCAGCCAATGTTAATGATTCTTTTATCTGGGATAACTTGCTGGGGATTCACTAGAGCTCCTGAAGCCACTTGATCCTTATAGAGGTCTATCATTTGGCTAAAAAGATCCCTGCGTGCATTGTCTTCATTACCCAAATAGAAAGCATTCCTGTACCGGCAGTGAAGTTCGTGCTAAATGACCAAACGAAGGTATCCGCTTGTGAGTCTGATCAAAGAGTTGCCGGGTTCATTATGCTCTTCTTCCTGAAAATGGGAAGTATTATGAAGTTTAAGTCCTGTGCTGTAGTTAATTCCCTTTGTCTTAAGTGATCTATTAGAGAGCTTCCCTGTGACCGCCCGAAGGGTAAGAAAGAGATGCTCCGTGTAGCTAACCCCAAGTATGGTAACCTTTGAAAATAGGTTTCTGACGTCACTGCCTTTCATGCGAAGCTTGACGCTCTTGCTCTTGCATAGGCGGTGGGTGGATCAATTTGTGTAAACGATCGCTTTCTTTCTATGTCTCCCAATTGATGCGGTACTGCCAATCGTAGACTGGTGACCAGGGAATGAGAGCTCCATACACCATGATTCATGGAGTCTTTCCTCTCATTTTGAGGTTGTTTGTGTATATACCCAACTGTAGGTCACCTATGTGACCAATCCTCACCATTGGTTTCACAGCACTTAGTAAGCATACGTTTGAAGACCGAGTTGGTTGATTTGGTCTGTCCATTCGCTCTAGGAGGGGCTCGACTTCCTTTGAGCTATGAGAAAGGGGAGCGTCTTCTTCTTTTTTTCAGGGATCTCCTTGGCTACAAAGAGAGCTATGGAGCCTAGCTGAAAGCTTGACAAGGCATATTTAGTGTATTCGGCCACCCAACCACTCGCAGAAAGAATGGGGCATTCAAAACCAGACAGGGATTCCTTCTCCTAGGGTTGCTCTAAAATAACCGCTCGTCTTGATGCTGGCAGTCAGGAAGGCAAAGAGTTGACTTCTACTTCTTAAGTGTAAGGAGTTGACCTTCCTTCGCCTATCTCGGATTCTTCTACAGATTGGAACAATAGTTCACATTCGCTTGGGAATACCAAGTAGAATGCAGTCGAGACAACCACAAGTAGAGGAACGACCAACACAGCTGGCATGCCCCCCTTCGATCCATCTATCTAAACATCGTTCTACTACAGAACGGAGTTCATCATAGAAGCCAGCTTCGGTAAGGTTAACTAGCAACTTGACTCACTGCACTCGAAAAAGATAGCAAAGCGACAATCGGTCGGTATGGGTGGAACCTAGTATAGCTGCGCTTTCTTTTCTTCTTCTTGGTCTAGTCTATCTACCCGTCTCTAAGTAAGCCCCTCACCTTCCCTTTTTGGAGTATAGGTCAGAGGCTAGTGCGGGTAGCCCTGTCGGAAACTAGAAAGATGTCACACCCGGTTTCCCATAAGGAACACCTGAGCGTATTGTCACATGTATGCCAGGATCAGTTGATTCATACATGTGCCGACAAGAGTGTAATATCATTATATTCCAAGCCAAGTTCAACGTACATCATAATATTACATCATAATACATGAAATAATAAATAAGAGTATCATTACACTATAACACAACAGCGGAAGACTACGGCGTGGATGCTCCAGTTCCACAGGCATTGCCCGGGGGTTACGCCAACCTAGAACAACTCCTCGGGATCGAAGTCCTCCTCATCAAAGTCTACATCTTCATTTTCACCTGAGCCAACATATGATATCCAACAAAAGCAAGTTTGAGTACCGAAGGTACTCAGCAAGTGTAGGAAAGAATGTTATGAAGGCCAATAGCAAGGGAAGGCTAACATGGTTAAGCACTATGCATTAATCCTAAGCCTTAGCTTTAATTAGCAACCTATCTTACTAAGTGATAATCCCGCCATCATCATAATTAAGTCATTTGACGTTAGGTTACACCACCCAACAACCTCTTTTCGACTCACATCCATGTTTCTCTAATCATGGACAAGTCCAAGCCGCTCTTGACCGTGAGCACGGCTGTCATGACAGTTTGGTTCTCTGCAGAGATTGTACCACTTTACCCACAAGTAGTGATTTCATCCCCTGTTGCCAGGTGGACTAAGAAACCTCCCTGATATCCGTGGTTGCAAGCCACATTACACACTTCCTTTGGTGTGCGATCAGGAGATCACTACATGGCCTTTACAAAGGATTTACCGGCAAGTACAAGCCCACTGAGGTTTCACCGCTGTAGTTCCTGGGAGTAACCCTCCCCTACAGAAGCCCCCTCTTGAGCCTTGCAGTTCCCAGGGCAGTCAAAAATGGACTCCCATTCCCCGCACCATCCAAATACTCATACTATACCGGCAAACTCCTAATTAATTGGCCAAGCTGCCCCATCTCAGTCTTGTGGTGGCACTGTAAAGCCGGGTTAACTGTTCCATGAACCGGTCCTTAGAATCTAAGACAGGCACTAACTCATTCCCGAGTCTCGTGCACGAAGCACCAACCAAACAACCAGCCTGCCTAGATTCCCAACACCATGACACACTCTTGTGTCCTTTATATAATTCCACAAGACTATCCACATAATGTTTCATTCATTCTCTAAGTTCTAAGCATGCTTGGCTAAGCACATAAAATGATAACCAACAAATATCAACTAAGTCCCTCCATGGTTAAACAAGGAATGATAAAGGAATATAACTAGGGAAACAACCTAGACTAGGTCTCATATTAATGACATCATGCAATCATTCTAACTAATCATCCTAGAATAGGAACAAAGTGGTCAAGGAACACTTGCCTTTGAAGGAAGGGTGATTTACTTCAAATTCTTGCTCTTGAAGATTTGGGTGTAGTTCTTGATTTGGTTCTAGCCATTCATATGCACACAAAACAATGCCAAACATGCCATAAGAATCCTATCAATGTATTATAATCATATATGTTTGTATACACACATGCACCTATTGTTTTTGTATCATTTCATGTGGGTTAGAATGAAAATAAATTTCAATTGGATACTTATATCCTTCTACTTTACTATTGCCACAGCTAAACACTCATTTTCAGTTTGTGGGATGATTTGAATAAATTTTATAGTTCTATAGATATATATGGTCATTGTTGTAATTAATTAAATCCTAAAAATCATTTAAATTATTATTATAATGATTTTCAGAACTCATATTTCTAATTTCTGCATTTCAGAACCTATTTAAGTATTTAGAACAGTTTCCAAAATTTTTCTTTAATATACACTATTTTTATCCATATTTTAGTATTTATTTAATACCAAAAAATGCATTTTCAGCCATTTAAATAATTATTCTTGACTACAGAAACTTTAAATGCATAAAAACATAAAAACAGAATAATATTGTGCTGTTTAATAAATTTTTACAATTTTTCTGATATTTATATTATTTTTGTTTAAATTTTCAGAATTAATTTGTCATTATACAATTAATTTCAGTCTTTGGAACTAATTACTTTTAATTTCAGATTTAATATTCTGGTCAGAATGTTTTAATAGTGTTTTGAATGAATTTCTAACATTTTCCAGAATTTATTTAGCCTATTTTGAATGATTACAGAATTAAAAACCAACTTTTAAATTGATTTGGGCTGATTTGCAATAAATTCAAACTTTCTGGGGTTCAAATTGAAAATACAGAACTATTTGGTTAATTTTCTATTCACACAGGGGCTATTTGGTTATTTTAAACTAAATTTTCTAATTTCTAATAAGCCTAGGGTTTATTCTGCAAAGAACAGGGGCTATTTCTGGTTTATTTAAATCTCCAGGGACCCCTCTGTGAATTTCCTAACGTTTATAACTATTTTGAATGTGGGCCGTTGGATCTGAGATCAACGGTCCAGATTCAAAATAACCGAACCGGTACGCTCCTTCTAATCTTAACCGTTCACGCGAGATGGACGCTCCCGATTGCGCCACGTCGCCCTAACTGCTTCTCCCTCGCGTCCGGCGGCCGCGCGATCGCCGGCGAGCGGCGGCGGTGGCCGGAATCTCTCGGGTTTTGCCGTTTCTCCACCATTTCTTAATCTACTTGCACCAGAAGAGAGAGGAGAGTGTGGGAAACTCACCTAGGGGAGTTTTGGAGACCGAATTTGGTCGGAGGAGCGTGATCGACAGCGACCGTGGGAAAACTCCGGCGATCTTCGCCGGCAGCGCTTCCCAGTCGTTTTTCTTCAAAGATTTTCGTAGGGATTGGGCTCTGGTGATCGGGGAAGGGCTCAGAGGGTGTTAGATTCGAAGATCGACGTGTGTTTTTGGAGAATTGAAGAGGAGGGTGGTTTTTCCGATCGGAGTGAATTGGGGCGGTTTCTGTGGGGAAAATGATCGGGGGTCGGGCTGTATATATAGGTGGAGAGGGGGCGGCGGCGTGGAGTGCGGCGGTTGCTGCAGAGGCGCCGAGTTTCACACGTGGCCGAAGTAAATCGCTCACATGCGATAATAGAGGGGTTGGGGAAGAGAGGGAGCGGTTGGCGGCGGTTTTGGAGGGGAAAGGGCTGACGGCTGGGCCCTGGTGGCTGTGAGGAAGAGAGAGGGAGAGGGTGAGGCGGTTTTGCTTCATGGGTGAGGAATTCGGGTATTACAAAAGAAGAGGCTGATGCACCTGCCCGGCGGTGGGTGGGTTCAGCTCGATCAACTGGGATAGGAGTTTTTTCTCTATCTTGCTCCATGGTGTTCAAGCAGTGCGTCCAGAAAGCTGTGATTCATGGGAGGGAGCAGCTTCAATAGCTTTGGCTGTGAAAACTCTTGGTCTTGGAGCATCAGTGTCATCAGTTCACCCAAGATCAGCACAGGACAAATAACTACTAGGTTTGTGCCAGAAAAGCGTCTTGCGTGACGGGGAAAGAGTGTAAAAAGAAAGAGATTTATCAGCTATGGAATCTGACAGGTATCGGTATTGAACAGAGGGGGCTGTTTACAAAGCATCCCATGGTGCGCTCTGAGGAGGGGAAAAAGTCTCGGGCGGTATGGAGGGTCCCGGCTTGCCAACTGCTTTGTTACCAGAGCTGGATCGATCTCATCTTTTCCCAGTGCCCATGCTCCTACTACTACTTATGCAGCTATTCAACCTCCCATAGATGGTAATGGTGCTTCCCCAGCAGCTGTTCCTACTCCTTTGGCTGGTGCCAAATCAGGTGACTTTTAAGTTGAAGCTTGCCCGCAGAACGATGTAACCATGCTGGCAGTACTATGATTGCCTTAGAGCGCAGATGTCTCTGTCCCTAGGAACGTGATGCTTAGGTGCGAGGTAAAACACAAGCAGGAGATCGAGAAGAAATCATACGGATTGCAACCTACAGATGAAGAATTTGCTTCATTGTTCCCACCATCTATATCAGATGTTTATAAGAATAGGAATCGAATAAGCTGCTGATTGACTGAGGAAGCATTTGAAAAGAAAGGAAGGGTGATGCTTGTTAAACAAAGCAGCGTGTGGGGCCTCCACGTATAGCTGTAGTTTCTGCTGTAGCATCGGTTATTTCCGTTATTGCTGTAGTAGCATTGGTTATTGCTCAGGTTACGAATGACCCAATCTATCTATGGCAACCACCCCTACTTTTAGTAGATGAAGATGCGCACCTAGAAAAGACGGATGAAAGAGAACCTGCCCTTCTGGCTTCTTCTCTTGTCTGTCCTTTACGCAAAGCGATCCATGGTCTCAACAAGCCCCAATAGCGTTAGTTTTTGAAGTTCAGCACAGTGGTTATCCAGGCAGGGTTTGCTCGGAGTGATCATGATTCGGCCATGTTCGTATCAGTTTATCCTCGAGGACGTGCTATTCTGTTGTTGTATGTTGATGATATCAAACTGACTGGTGATTACTCCGTTACCATATCGCTGATCAAGTGTCGCCTTCATCAATTATTTGCTATGAAGGCGCTGACGCGCCCTAAGCATTTTTTGGCTTGGAGGTCGCACATTCTCCTCGTGGATATTTGGTATATCAGATTAAATAACGTCATGACTTGATCACTCGAGCTCAACTCAATGATGAGAAGACTGTTGACACTCCCTTAGAGCTTTACGTGAAACTCCGTCCGACTGATGGCTCACCATTATCTGATCCGACGCAGTACAGACAGTAGGTCGGCAGTTTGGTTTATCTGATGATCTCTTGCCCAGATGGCTTTTCCTAAGAAAGTCAGCCTTTCATGGCTGCCCCCTGGTCAGTTCACTTTGCAGCAGTTCATCGGATTCTTAGATATATTGTAACACCCGAATTCTTCACTCATGAAACAAAAACCGCCTCACCCTCTCCCTCTCTCTTCCTCACTGCCACCGGGGCCCATTTGTCAGCCCTTTCCCCTCCAAAAACCGCTGCCGATCCCTTCTCTCTCTCCCTCTTC
Source organism: Neostapfia colusana (assembly GCA_030760725.1). NCBI lineage: Eukaryota > Viridiplantae > Streptophyta > Magnoliopsida > Poales > Poaceae > Neostapfia > Neostapfia colusana. Next base: position 124,875,423 of record JASWHV010000003.1, read on the forward strand.
ACGTTATTATCGCATTTGGGGGAAAAATGCTGCAACCGGCCGTTCCTTCGCGCCTCTTCCCCAACTGGCGCCGCAGCAACCGCCGCCTCCTTCCCACCTATTTATACAACCCGGCCCCCGGCCATTTTCCCCACAGAAACCACCCAATCCTCTCCCGATTAGAAAAACCACCCTTTTTCCAAATCTTCGGAAACACACTCGAATTCTCACTTCTGAGATCCCCTGCGTCATCCTGAGGACACCAGGAGTGATTCCCGACAAAAAAACAACTGAGGTCGACGCCTGGAGATCGATCCCGAAGAAGATCACCGGAGTTTGCTCTCGGTCGCCGTCGATCCCACCTTTCCGGCCGAATTCGATCTCCAAAACTCCCCTAGGTGAGTTCCCCATCCTCTCCTCTTTCATCTGGTGCAATTAGATCAAGAATTGGTGGAGAAATCGTGAAAACCGAAAGTCTCCGGCCACCGCCGCCGCTCGCCGGCGATCGCGCGGCCGCCGGACGCGGGGGAGAAAGGGTTAGGGCGACGTGGCGCAATCGGGAGCGTCCATCTCGCGTGAACGGTTCAGATTAGAAACGCGTACCGGTTCGATTAAATTAAATCTGGGCCGTTGATCTCAGATCCAACGGCCCACATTCAAAATAGTTATAAACGTTAGGAAATTCACAGAGGGGTCCCTGGAGATTTAAATAACTAGGAAATAGCCCCTGAGATTCACAGAATCGACCCTAGGCTTATAGAAAATTGGAAATTCATTGTGAATTAGCTAATTAGCCCCTGAGCATTATGGAAATTGATAAAACAGTTCAGTAAATTCAATGTGAACCCCAGAAAGTTTGAATTTATTACAAATTAGCCCAAATCAGTTTAAAAGTTTGTTTTTAATTCTGTAATTAATCAAATAAGGCTAAATGAATTCTGGAAAATGTTAGAAATTTATTTTTAGCACTATTAAAACATTCTGAACAAAATAAAAATTCTGAAATTAAAAATAACAGTTTCCAAATGCTCAAATTATTTATATAGTAACAATTATTTCTGAAAATCAAACTAAAAATCACATATATTCCAGAAAATTGTAGAAATTTATTTAAAAGGCATAAAATTATTCTGTTATCATATTTATGGTACATGTATAATTTCTGTAGCCCAGAATAATTATTTAATGTCTGAAAATGCATTTCCAAGTATTATATAAATACTGAAAAATAGGTAAAAACAGTATATAATAAAGAAAAATTTTGGAAACTGTTTTAAATGCTTAAATAGGTTCTGAATTTCAGAAAAATAGAAATATGAGTTCTGAAAATTGTTATAGTAATAATTTAAATGATTTCTAGGATTTAATTAATTATAAGAATTCACATATATATTTATAAAATTCTAAAATTTACTCAAATCGTCTCACAAACTAAAAATGAGTGTTTGAATGTGGCAATAGCAAAATCAAAGGATATAAGTAGACAATTGAAACATATTTTCCTTATAATTCACATAAAATGACAAGAAATCAATAGTTGCATGTGTGTAACTAAACCTATGTGATTGAAATGCTTTGATATGATTCTTATGGCATGTTTGTCACTGTTTTGTGGGTGCAAATGCATGGATAGAACCAACCCAAGAACTAATTCCCAATCTTCAAGATCAAGAGTTTGAAGTAAATCCCTCTTCATTCAAAGGCAAGTGTTCCTTGATCACTTTGTTCCTATTCTAGGATGAATAGTTAGATTATTTGCATGATGTTTTCAATATGAAACCCATTGTAGGATGTTTCCCTAGTTTATTTCCTTTATCATTCCTTGCAAAACCATGGAGGGAATTAGATAGGACTTGATGGTTATCATTTTATGTGCTTAGCCATGCTTAGAACTTTAGAAATGAATGAAACATAGTTGATACTAGTCTTGTGGATTATATGAAAGACACAAGTGTGTGTCATGTGTTATGAATCTAGACAGGCTGTTTGTTTGGTTGGTGCTTCGTGCACGAGACTCAGGAATGAGTTAGTGCCTGTCTTAGATTCTAAGGACCGGTTCATGGAACAGTTAACCCGGCTTTACAGTGCCACCACAAGACTGAGATGGGGCAGCTTGGCCAATTAATTAGGAGTTTGCCGGTATAGTATGAGTGTTTGGATGGTGCGGGGAATGGGAGTCCATTTTTGACTGCCCTGGGAACTGCAAGGCTCAAGAGGGGGCTTCTGTAGGGGAGGGTTACTCCCAGGAACTACAGCGGTGAAACCTCAGTGGGCTTGTACTTGCGGGTAGACCCTTTGTAAAGGCCATGTAGTGATCTCCTGATCGCACACCAAAGGAAGTGTGTAATGTGGCTTGCAACCACGGATATCAGGGAGGTTCTTAGTCCACCTGGCAACAGGGGATGAAATCACTACTTGTGGGTAAAGTGGTACAATCTCTGCAGAGAACCAAACTGTCATGACAGCCGTGCTCACGGTTAAGAGCGGCTTGGACTTGTCCATGATTAGAGAAACATGGATGTGAGTCAAAAGAGGTTGTTGGGTGGTGTAACCTAACATTATTGACTTAATTATGATGATGGTGGGATTATCACTTAGTAAGATAGGTTGCTAATCAAAGCTAAGGCTTAGGATTAATGCGTAGTGCTTAACCATGTTAGCCTTCCCTTGCTATTGGCCTTCATAACATTCTTTCCTACACTTGCTGAGTACCTTCAGTACTCAAACTTGCTTTTGTTGGATATCATATGTTGGCTCAGGTGCAAATGAAGACGTAGACTTTGATGAGGAGTACTTCGATCCCGAGGAGTTATTCTAGGTTGGCGAAACCCCCGGGCAACGCCTGTGGAGATGGAGCAACCAGGATATAGTCTTCCGCTGTTGTGTTTAATATATTGGTACTAATAGTTGATATTTTATGAACAATGATGTAATATTATGATGTACGTTAAACTTGGCTTGTAATATAATGATATTACACTCTTGTCGGCACATGTATGAATCAACTGATCCTGGCATACATGTGAGTATACGCTCGGGTATTTCTTATAGAATACCGGGTGTGACAAAGTGGTATCAGAGCCAAGGTTGCCCGTAGGACGCAAACCTAGTTAGAAATGGACGAGATAGACATCACTATTTTATTAAGAACTATTTTTACTAAATATTTTGTTAAAAGGAGGATTATTTAAATTATATATGTGTTGTCTAACCTCTTCTATACTCAAAATTATATTATTGTTTATTTTCTAACACATTTTAAATTTTTCTTGAAACAGATGGCACGCACACGTCTCACAGCCCGTAAGTCCACCGGAGGACGAGTTCCTCGACACCAGCTGGCTGAGCGTACTACTGAGGAGGTGGATAACCCCACTACCTACCAGACCCACGGGGAGTCCACTAGAGACATGGTGGATCGCCTTCGACACCTCCTACGCTGTGCTGGTTATACCGGCAAGCTAGAGGTGTAGTACGACACCACTCGAGTCTCTCGCGCAGAGCGAGACGAGTGGAAGTCGCAGGCGAGGATCTACTATGAGAACAAGCTTCTCAAGATACATTCTGCCGGTACTGCAAGAAGGACAATCATGTCATCGATGATTGTTGGAAGCTGCAGAACAAAGAAAAGAGAAACGGAAAAAAGGGTAAGCCTGAAGGTAGTGCCTCCGTTGTCTCTGATGAGAATTCTGATAATGATACCATACTCATTACATTTGTCGGATGTGTCACTGAAGATGCTCAATGGATACTTGATTCTGCTTGCTCATATCATGTCTGCACTAACAGAGATCTTTTTAGTGTTTATGAGCCTATACAGAAAGGTGGCATCGTGAGGATGAGTGACAACACGGCATGTGAGGTCACAAGAATTGGTACTGTTCAGATCAGAATGTTTGATGGGATTGTACGAACATTAACAGAAGTACGGCATGTCCCAACCATTTCCAGGAATCTCATCTCTCTTAGTACCCTCGATGTGAAAGGGTACAAATATTCCGCTGAAGGTGGAGTTTTGAAGGTAACCAAAGGTTCTCTCATTGTCATTAAAGGTGATTTAAAAGCTGCCAACTTATATGTGCTTCGAGGTAGTACATTTACTGCTAATGCCGTGGTTGCTCCTGATCAGTCTAATACCACAAAAATTTGGCATATGCGTCTTGGGCATATGAGTGCACTTGGTTTGGCAGAATTAAGCAAAAGAGGCCTACTTGAAGGTTGCAAGGCGGAATCACTTGACTTTTGTGAGCATTGTGTGTTTGGTAAGCATAAAAGAGTCAAGTTCAATACTGCTATCCATAATACTAAAGGTATTCTTGATTATGTGCATGCTGATTTATGGGGTCCTTCTTGAAAAATATCTCATGGTGGTGCTAGTTACATGTTAACTATTATTGATGATTACTCACGTCGAGTTTGGCCATATTTTTTGAAGCATAAATCATATGCATTTCAGTCATTCAAAGAGTGGAAGGTTATGGCTGAAAAGCAAACAGAAAGGAAGGTAAAAATTCTAAGAACTGATAATGGCATGGAGTTTTGTTCTAGTGCATTTAAATATTATCGCAGGAAGGAAGGAATTGTGAGGCACCACACAATTCCATACACTCCTCAACAAAACGGTGTTGCGGAACGCATGAACAGAACAATAATTTCAAAGGCCCGTCGTATACTTTCCAATTCGGGTTTAAGCAGAAAATTCTGGGCAGAAGCTGCTTCCACGGCGTGCTACTTAATAAACCGTTCTACTTCCACAAGTATTGATAAGAAAACTCCAATCGAGGTATGGTTTGTCTCTCCTTGTGACTACTCTAAATTGAGAGTTTTTGGCTGCACTGCTTATGCGCATGTTGATAATGGAAAACTTGAGCCTAGAGCTATCAAGTGCATTTTCTTGGGTTATGGTACTGGTGTTAAAGCTAATAAATTATGGGATACAGAAAAACAGAAGGCATTTTATAGTAGAAATGTTGTATTCAATGAGTCTACTATGTTCACAAATGACTTGGCTACCAGTTCTAATAACCAGAAACCTGAGACTATCAGCATGCAGGTGGAGCTAGTTAATGATGATGTTGCTGCTCCAAGTCAAAGTGTTGTTGATGTTCACCCTGCTACTGAAGATTTGTCTCCTGCTACACATTCCTCACCTATTCTGCAGCCACCACAGGAGTCTCTCGCCGAAGCTCGGCCTCGGAGGGAGATTGTTCGCCCAACAAGGTGGATTGAAAAATGTAATATTGCTTTTGCCTTGAGTGTTGCAGAAGAAATTGAAGGTGTTCATGAGCCTTCCAATTATACAGAAGCTATCTTGTCTACTGATAGTACAAAGTGGATTGGTGCAATGCATGATGAGATGGAGTCACTTCAGAAAAATGGTACCTGGGAAATTGTTCCTTTTCCCACTAGCAAGAAGCCTGTTAAGTGCAAGTGGATTTATAAAAGAAAAGAAGGAATGACTCCAAATGAACCTGCAAGGTATAAAGCAAGGTTAGTTGCTAAAGGATTTAGTCAAATTCCAGGTATTGATTATATTGATGTCTATTCTCCAGTTGTGAAGCACAGTTCTATTCGTACTTTCCTTAGTATTGTTGCTATGCATGATTATGAGCTTGAGCAGCTAGATGTAAAAACCGCTTTTTTACATGGAGACTTGGAGGAGGACATTTACATGGACCAGCCTGAGGGGTTCATTGTCCCTGGAAAAGAAGACTATGTCTGCAAGTTGAAGAAGTCATTATATGGCTTGAATCAATCTCCAAGGCAGTGGTATAAGAGGTTTGATTCTTTTATAATTTCAAATGGCTTTGCTAGATCTCAGTTTGACAGTTGTGTATACATTAAAGTTGTCGATGGATCACCCATATACCTATTGTTATATGTTGACTGCTGCCAAGTGCAAGAAAGAAGTGGCTACTTTAAAGGCACACTTTAGTAGTACATTTGATATGAAGGATCTTGGTGCTCCTAAGAAAATCCTTGGCATGGAGATAATCAAGGATAGGAAATCCGGGCTTCTCTATTTGAGTCAGAAAAATTATATTGAAAAGGTCCTTCACCGCTTCAACATGGATAATGCTAAACCTGTGAGTACACCGTTGGCCCCTCATTTTAAGTTGTCTATTTCTCAGTGTGCAGAAACTGATGATGAAATTGAGTATATGTCAAAAGTTCCATACTCTAGTGTTGTTGGGTCTCTTATGTATGCTATGGTATGCTCACGTCCTGACTTATCACATGCTATGAGCGTTGTTAGCAGATACATGTCTAACCCTGGCAAAGAACACTGGAAGGCAGTGCAGTGGATTTTTAGGTATTTGCGTGGTTCTTCTAGTGCTTGTTTGTGTTTTGGAAGGACTAGAGATGGTCTTATTGGATATGTTGATGCTGATTATGCTGCTGATTTAGACAATCGAAGGTCTCTCACAGGATATGTTTTCACTGTTGGGGGTTGTGCTGTGAGTTGGAAAGCTTGTTTACAAGCTACAATTGCCTTGTCTACTCCAGAGGCAGAATATATGGCTATCTCAGAGGCATGTAAGGAGGCAATTTGGTTGAAAGGTCTGTATTCTGAACTTTGTGGATCTCAGTCTTGCATCACCTTACATTTTGATAGTCAAAGTGCCATATATCTTACCAAAGATGCTATGTTTCATGAGAGGACCAAACATATTGATATCAGGTATCACTTTATGCGAGATACCATTGATCAAGGCACTATCAAAATTTACAAAATCAGCATTCATGATAATCCTGCAGACATGATGACAAAATCTGTTCCTATTGCTAAGTTTGAGCTTTAGTTGGTATTACTAACTAGCCCCCAGTGGCCTTTGGCACCGGCAGTTGAATTGTTCATTGAGATGGAGGATTACTATTTTAAAGCTACAAGAAGGAATTTGTCTCAAGGTGGAGTTTATTGATTGATGATCAAAATTATAATGAAGATAAAAGAGGCAGGATTTCCGTAGCGAAGCGGAGGAAATCTGCCCATATGGTGGGCTGCGCAGCAGCCAAGGCCCGCTCGGGACGACGGGGGGGGTGCGGGGTTTTCCATGTTAAAATCTGTGTCTCCTCTATTTCGATCTACACTTTCTTGTCGTCTGATTCTAACACTATAGAATCTTCTAGAAGCAAGCTAGGCTACCTTCTGGCTAGCTCTGCCATCTTAGAAAAAATCCTTCGCGCTTAGCTTAGTAAGCTATCATGGTAAGCTAAGCAAGCCTGGTTCTCCGGGCACTATGGTAGGACGTGGATCGATCATGACGAGAATGGACTTCTCCGTCATGTAATGGTTTAGAAGAGTCATGGTCCAGTTCCCCGCCGGGCTTTTTCCCTTCTCAACTAGACGAAGGAGATATTCATTCCATTCAGGCAGGTGAGGAAGGGCGGCGTCGGCTTGACCCTGTCTTCTCTCTTGGTCGGGTCAGAGGCTAAGTTTCCCATTCAGTGGTGAGGTGTTCATAGAAAGCAAGGCCTCGCCCAACGAGTGGCGGATTTGATTTGGATGGGGTCTCGCTTGGATTGGACGCTGGGGAGGTCCATAGATCTGGATAGAGTCTTTCTCGCTCAGTAAAGAAGAGTACGCGCGCTACGGCTTACGCAGTGGATCTTCGGGCAACCAACCGGGCACATCCAATTCCGATCAACAACTTGGAGGTATGGCTGAGTGGCTTAAGGCATTGGCTTGCTAAATCGACATACAAGAAGATTGTATCATGGGTTCGAATCCCATTTCCTCCGGCACAGAAGTTGAACGGGCGGGCGAAATTACGTGAGAGAAAAAACCTCAGATTGATGGAGTCCGCCGTCGGACAGAATAGCACTACTTAGTGACTAGGAGCGGAGCGCCCTTTTCTTGTTCTTGGTGGTGTCTATAGCGAAGAAGACCTTCCTGAACGAGGGCCGTCCAGTCCCTGGCCTGGCCGGCTCTCGGTTCTTGAGCAAGCTCCTCCACTGCTGGTAGGATACTCATAGATGAAGAAAAGAGACTTTAGGCAAGTGGTTTTGGTAGCTCAGCTGATTAGAGCAAAGGACTGAAAATCCTTTTTTGCTTGTTTCAGTGGGAAGAGCAAGGGGCATTGCCCTTGAAATCCTTCAGTGGTTCGAATCCACATCTGAGCGTCTTTTTTCTTCGGTATGCCGCTCCGCGAGCAAGGAGCGCCGCGAGGAGAGTGAGAGAACGAAGTGGGCTTTGGTGATGTCGGAATTTGCACCTATTTGTATCTATTTAGTGATCAGTCCGCTAGTTTCTTTGATTCCACTCGGTGTTCCTTTTCCATTTGCTTCCAATAGTTCGACCTATCCAGAAAAATTGTCGGCCTACGAATGTGGTTTCGATCCCTCCGGTGATGCCAGAAGTCGTTTCGATATATGATTTTATCCGGTTCCTATTTTATTTATTATCCCTGATCCGGAAGTCACCTTTTCTTTTCCTTGGACAGTACCTCCTAACAAGATTGATCTGTTTGGATCTTGGTCCATGATGGCCTTTTTATTGATTTTGACGATTGGATCTCTCTATGAATGGAAAAGGGGTGCTTCGGATCGGGAGTAACCACTAGTGAAAGGGCTAAGCGGGGAAGGACGTAGGAAAGAAGGATGCCTACAAAAAATCAATTAATTCGTCATGGTAGAGAAGAAAAACGGCGTACGGACCGTACTCGAGCTTCAGATCAATGTCCCCAGAAGCAAGGAGTATGCCTGCGTGTTTCGACGAGAACACCGAAAAAACCTAATTCAGCTCTACGTAAGATAGCAAAAGTACGGTTGAGCAATCGACATGATATATTTGCTCACATTCCAGGCGAAGGTCATAATTCGCAGGAACATTCTATAGTCTTAGTCAGAGGAGGTAGAGTGAAAGATTCGCCAGGTGTGAAATCCCATCGTATTCGAGGAGTCAAGGATTTGCTGGGAATTCCGTATCGTAGAAAGGGAAGATCTAAATATGGTGCAGAAAGACCAAAATCGAAATGAATGGAAGATGCCTATGGAACTTTTTGGTTATTTTGGGAGGGAGACAACCATTGTAGATTCCAGCCGAGAAGACCAGAATTCAGACTCCAATCAAAAAACGATAAATTTTTGGACTTTATACGCGATCTTATACAAAAAGTTTGGGAGATAGAACCCACTTTTTATGTGAAAATCACCGCTATTGTGATAATTGCGGTCTTCATAGCCACCTTCATCTCAAACCACTATTTGCGGTGGAAATGTTACCAGTTTCATGCCCGTATAGGGGATGTTGTCTTTGAAATAAAGGACAGTATTTCCGGATTCGAAATGAACCCCATCCCTCTCAAACGGGACAAAGTTTCGGTTCCAATTCCGATGAGGCGGGCCCTAGCAAGCCAAATAGCAGCTATAATGTTGAAAAAGCTACGGCTCAGGGTCAACTGCAAGCAAAATGGGGGCTACCGGGTCCAAAGTCCTAATTCCCGTCCTCGGGCAAAATAAATTTCTTAAGATGGTTTGTAGGTTTCTCATAGCAAATAGAGATACCGAGGCCCCTCAACCAGCCTACTACTTGATTGATGGGTTTGGGGGGGGGGGGGGGAAGAAGAGTGGGAATGTGGGCTTCTTTCACTTATGTTAAGATGTCGAGTCGGGTCAAGGAGATTCATATAAGTGATTGACTTATTTACTTGGGAGAAATAGCTAGGGCGGCGCAAATCCTACCTGTATCGCTACTCGTTTAAAGTATGCGATGCACAATCCTTTTAGTCGCGGGTGTCAGGCAAGAAATAAATTTCTGTATGGGGCACTCGCCACTTTTATTTTTAGATTTACTAAAGAATTTCAAAAATGATTTAAGATTGAAAGGCTTGAACTACCCTAGCCCACAACCCGGAAGAAGTAGGACCTATGGCAATCTAACAGGGTTGGTCTCACATGAGATTGACCGGAAGGAACACTACTCCTTTTCCCGATTAGAAGATTTTGACCCGAGTTTTAGTTGATTGTTCAGCATAAGCGGCACCTAACCACACTCAACCACGATTGGAACTGGGCAAGGTAGGGCTTCAACCAACTTGACTTTCGAGCCCTGAACTTTATCCATTGAGTCTTCTTGTAGTAAAAGACTTGCCCAAGGTACTTTTACTTACATTGAACTTAACACAGGGTTTTCTAACTGATATTTGGTAGAGAAGGAATGAGCCGGAACTATACCACTTCTTTTATCAGAAGATTATTTAACACCGATAAAGGCTTTTCTTCCGCAGTCCATTGATGACCGATTCCCTGCCTTTTACTGTTTCCCCTGTACACCCATGGAATATATAAATGGTGAACAGTCCACGTATACATAGTGGCCGACTAGTACACCAGACAGGAATAATAAACAAAAGACAGAACGACAGAAAGAAGGCTTACTCCCAAGTACGGAGATCACGTTGGTAGCTACGACCAATCTACACTCTATTTTAGATTATTATTTGACTGAATATCCTAGTGTAGTTTAGGAAAAATCAACTACTTACATTGTATACTTATCCACTCCCTTAGATACCGAGGATCTCTTCTAGGCGCGAAGCGATTCATTTCATTATATCCGATATAAATTGAAGATTTGTTTCCCTAAAAATTATAGGTCTCTTTCAACCTTCGGCCTCCTTCTTTTTGGTCGATAAGAATTCCGGTGGATAAGTTCTGAGAAATTGATTCGCTCGAGAACGAAGAGTGCGCCGTCTGAAAGATATTATTTAAAGCACAAAAAGAAGAAAAGAAAAAGGGTGCAAAGCAAAATAGAAAGGATATGACTTTCTATTTTTGGTACCCCGTGCATCTGCTTCCTTTTCACGTGTGTATAGAGATAGAAAGTGCGGGAAGAAGTTTGCCTCACTCATCTTTTTTACGTACTCAAAGAATGAAAGAATGCATTCTCCTTTTCATCTTGCAGCCTTATACCGGGCCTAGCACACCAGAGACTTCTTCCAGAAAGCCTAGCAATTCAGTTCACGAAGCAAAGCACTTGATTTAACTGGAGACTCTTATATATGGACTATTTCTCTCTTGTGGATCAAGCTGGTCTAGGATAGAGAATTTTCAAAATAGGGGTAAAATTCCCGTATTCTCAGCTTACCCTAAGAAGCTTCGAACTTATTCTCCTACTGTTTCTTTTGAAAAGAAAGGTGGATTCTCTTTTCTTTCAAGTAGGCCACTTTTTTTCTGATGTCAGTGTTCGATAAGATGCCGCTTTCAAACCCATTTGGGGTAGTAAGAAATTGCCACAAAGATGTATTCGTGTCCATTTGATGCTTTGGGTGTTACCTTTCCTTTCCCTACCTCAATTCCTCGTCCATTCCGTATGGATTCTCCACCTTGGCCTACAAGCTAAAGTAAGGGAACAAACTATGCCAGCTCAAGCTAGAACTCACTTAGAAGGTCAGGAAAGAGTGACTCAACAGGGGAAAGCCGGAGCGCCTTAGCAGCGCTTCATTGGCTCGCGTCAAGTCTTCCGCTCATTTGGTAAACATGCACATCCTAACCCCGCGAAATGCCCCGCAGGGAACATCCCCCTTTATCCTCTTAGACTTCCCCGGGCATGGAATTTCAAATCCTGGAGATCATATCACTTACTTCGCCCGGCTGATCCATTCTCTGGCTTATCCCAAGGAGAGCCTGATTTGATCCTAAGGTTAAGTAGTACCCTAAGTCGGACCCGGAGCTAAAAGATAGCCTCTTTCTTCTGGAAGGAAACATCAAAACAACGCTAAAACCGAGTGAATGTATGTCTTTTTATCCCTTTCTTTAATCGAGACTTTCATACAGTAGCAACAATTCTCCTTTCAAGTAAGCTAGAATGGTATGTCAGAGCAGATTGACAGGCTAGAAAGTAAGCCAGGCTAGTTAGATCTTCTCTTATAAAGCTTAGGAAAGTGGATAGCAATAAAGCCATTTCCAAGAAAGTCTTCCCTTAAGAACGCCGTCCAATAGCAAACCTAACCCCAGCCTAGACAAATAGAGTAGAGGGGTCTCAAAACCTATTATTTTAGAAAGGATAACTGATCAAAGAGACGTAGCTTTTTCTCTCTTTCCTTCTTTCCACCAAGCTTCTTTATTGGAGTTGACTTATAGTGGTTGGTTCTTGCCTTGTAGCGAGTTGGGAGGCCTACTGTCCGAATTCGAACTCGAATTATTATCAATTGCCCACTTGGAGGAGTTTCTCCAAGACATTCGGGCGAATCCCAAGCAACTGCATTCTTTTTTCAAAGAATACTGGCCCAGCGGTAAATAATTTCGATCCAATCCGAAGCCCCTCCGGTTCCAATTCAGTAGTATCTTGCTTGTAACCACACATCTGATTGTGGATTATGGGGAAAGTGATCTTCATTTTGAAGAGCAGTCTGGCCGGCTGGCCTACCGGCCCGCAGACGTAGGAAGGCTTTTATCGCTGACTGAACTGCGTCACCAAAGCGATTCCTGTTGATGGAAGATAGGCTCATTTTTTTTTGATCCGCCTATGCCAGTCTGGTGAGTCGCTATCATCTGTTGCCCTGCAAGTGAGTAGGTAGCGGAAAGATCTGAAGGGACCAAGGAGTTGATTGTTTCAAAGAAGAAGGGATATCTAACTTCAGCAAATAGTCTAGTTCAATCCAGCTATAATCAGTTTGTTAGTGCATCCCTCCTCCCAGAAAGACGAGAGTCACTAAAAGCTTTCCTCTTGAAATATGTTGACTGTTTCGCATGGAGCTACGAAGAAATGCCCGGTTTAGACCCGCAGTCCACAAGCTCAAGATTGATCCAAATGTGCAGCCTGTTAAACAGGCACCTCGCCGCATGAGAATAGAGCTTGAAGAAAAGGTCGTCATCGAGACCAAAAAGCTCATTGAAGCAGGTTTCATACAGGAAGAAGAAAATCCCGATTGGATGGCCAGCATTGTTCCAGTGAAGAAGAATGGACAAATACGCATCGCATCTGTGTGGATTTTCGAGATTTAAATAAAGCATGTCCTAAAGACGAGTTTTCGTTACCAGTGACAGAGATTCTCATTGATCACACCTCGTCCTAAGAAGTATTCTCTTTCATGGACGGGTACGCGGGTTACAACCAAATTGTAATGGATGAAGAAGACCAAAAACACACAGCCTTTCGCACTCCAAAAGGCATATATTGTTACAAGGTTATGCCCAAAGGTCTCAAAAACGCCGGTGCTACATATCAACGCGCCATGACTAAGATCTTCGATGATCTAATACATAAGATTGTTGAGTGCTATGTAGATGATCTCGTTGTAAAGGCGGTATCCTATGAAGAACATCTTAAACATCTCAGAATCGTATTCGACCACCTAAGGCAACATGCACTCAAGTTAAACCCGTTGAAGTGCGCCTTCATGGTCTCGTCAGGCAATTTCCTAGGGTTTGTCATTCGACATCGGGGACTAGAAATCGACCCGAGTAAAATCAAGGCCATACTCGAAATGCCTCCTCCTCAAAACCTTAAGGAGCTGCGTTCGCTTCAAGGGCGCCTGGCATACATCAGGCGATTCATAGCCAATTTTGCAGGAAGAATCCAACCTTTTACAAGACTCACCAAAAAAGACATTCCATTCTTTTGGGACTGCCAACAAGCCCTAGATGGCATCAAAAGCTATCTCCTCAATCCGCCAGTCCTGGCTGCGCCGATACCAGGGAAGGAGCTTATACTCTACACCACGGCCTTGGATGAATCTCTTGGGGCTCTATTGGCACAAGAAAATGAAAACGAGAAAGAGAATGCCCTTTATTACCTCAGTCGTGTGCTCGCAGGAGCTGAACATGCGTACTCTCCTATCGAAAAACATTGCCTTGCACTGGTGTTCGCTGTCAAGAAGCTACGACACTACATGATAGCACATCAGGTCACCCTCATCTCCAAAGTTAACCCACTTAAATATCTCATGACAAGACCAATGCTTACAGGAAGATTGGCAAGATGGGCCATCATCCTTACTGAGTTTGACATTGTGTATGCGCCGCAGAAGGCCATTAGAGGGCAAGTGATGGCGGATTTCCTAGCAGCACATCATACATATTTCTACAGTAAATAAAAGATTTCCATGGATGGGATTGCACGTAGTCCATTCCACCTTTATCTATCTAGGTTATCCTTCTTTCTTAATAAAGCAGAATGTGATGATCGATCCCTCTATTATGTTTTTTCTGTTTATACCAAAGCAAAGCCTCTACTTTAGAGATTTACGCTGATGAAGGAAAGCCTTGTTAAAGACTACTACTTTTGACTTCCTTTTTCGTACTCTTCTTTAATCCTCCTTACCAGAACGCTTTTCCTGGTTCAGAAGAATAAGATACTTAAATTGTGGCTTACATATGGAAAATGCCTTCGTCTTGAAGCTACCAATGCACATCACGGTGAAATCATTGTCAATTAATTGTTAGATTCCCCGTATCACCCATAGCTACCCAAATCTTTTTTTTTTGCCTCAAACAAACTCTGCTGCCTTATCACTCCTCGATAAGTGTACTTACTCAGGTTGTGCACTTGGCTGAGCGAGATCTTCCCTTTTGGCATGAGAACCACCTACCTACGCTAACGTAACTAATGCAGATGGCAGAAGTTAGTAGTTCTTCTATCGTAGTATTTTACGTCTTTCTCACGTGTAGACCTTAAGACCTTCTCAGTTCTGCAGGAAGGATATGATCCCAGCTTCGCCGCGCAAAATCGCCTCTTTGATAGCCGCGGAAATCAAACCAATGCAATAGCTTTTCAAGCATTAGTGTAAGCAACCTCATAGCAAGCTCGTAACAAAGAAAGTAAACAATGCGCCACCCAAAAAACCATGACTCGAAAGCAAAGGTAGATCGGGCAAGACCAACCATACACAGCCTCTTGAAGAAAGGTCAGTCAGTTAGTCCTTCCTTTTGGAATCACTGAAATGCGTAATACACTTAAGCAGAGAGGCAGAATGTCTACGGCTTCATCTTATGCCGCCGGCTTTAGTTTTGTGGTAAGTCGTGAAGCGCCGGTAAAAAGAATAGTAGGCCTGGCTTTTCAGTATTGGAAATTGGAGTTACAGATTGGAATCACCACTCTTGGATTCAAAACAACCAGCAGCAGGTATTGATTGCCAAACAGCGGTAGCGGGGAAAGGAACTGAGGAAAGGCACAAGATCGATCAGCTGACTGGACATGAATCAGCTTAAGGCTGAGATACGTAAAGGAGGAATAGTCAACTATACTCCGTATGTGCTTTGAGCAGACAGATATGTAGGTTGCTAGGAAGGAAGTAAGCGCTTGTCTTTCTGATGTAAAGAAGTAAGAAGTACTCCCACGCATGCCTCTTCGAATGCTGGGCATAGTGAAGAGTGAAATTCCTCCTCAGTCAGGACTAGCCCTCCGTTGCTGCACTCCCTAAAATCATCTTATTTTCAAAGAAGGGAGCACATACCGTAAGAACAAGCCTTCTCATCTGTAGGGAGAGCTGCCCATTATTCTTCTTAGAGAGGAATCCAAGAGAAACAACAGGAACAAAACATTATTTCAATGGGAAATCATAATAAAGGAGCAGTCTAATAGTCAGTCAAAAAGCACTTTCAAATGATGAACTTGCTAATGCAACTTATTCTACTAAATGCTAGAAGTAAACCAACATGCTAGAGACAGAGCTAACAAGAAAAGGCAGAAATAAAGAAATTAACAATCTATGAGATGATTTCAAAACAGGAAGACCGCCACTCAACAATGCCAATGAGGAAGCACTCTACTATTTCAAATCCAAAAGAAAGAAGTTTCGAAGCAATCGAAGGAGCAGAACAAGAGAAAGAGCGAAGCATAGCCACTCATAGCATCCATCTCTAGTGCTGCAAAAGCGTAACAGTAGCCCCCTATACTCAAATTTGCGGCTCCTCGTTTTTATTCAATTATGAAATTACTCATTTTGATGGAGATTTGTAGCATCATTCAAGTAAATACAAATTGAGATCGTAGAGACATGACCTTGTGATATAGCTACACCTAATTCCAGACTGGTTAATGCTAGAACTATAAATAAGGGACCAAGATCTCCTATGAAATAAAAAATATTATTCAGAAATAGCATAGTCCAAGCAAACCCACTTAAAATCTTTACTGAACTATGACCGGCCATCATATTAGCAAATAAACGTATTCCTGAGCCTAATGCACGAAAACAATGAGAGATTAGCTCGAGGAGTACTAAAAAAAGGTGCTAATGGCAGTGGGACTCCGCAGGTAATAAGAAGCTAAAAAAATGAAGCCCATGTCTTTGAAATCCAACGATCATAATGCCTATAAAAATGGAAAATGAAAGAGCCAAAGTAATGAGAAAATGACTTATCACTGTGAAGCTAAAGGGTATCATACCCTGGAGATTACAAAATAACAAAAAAGTAAAAGTGACCGAGATGCGAGGGAAAAACTTTTGTTTTACATTTCCGGAAAGACCACCTATTTGTTCGTTTACCAGATTCGGCACGAAATCATAAATAAGCTCTACCAAGGATTGCCATGCATTTGGCACTGACTTTCCCCCTCCCTTTTTCGTAATAACAAAAACAAGAAGTAAGACCAAACCGAGAGTGAGCATCATAGACAAAGATGGATTTGTGAATGAGAAATAATAGTTTCCTATATGAAGATCCATTATTGGGTGAAATGAAAATTGATCCAACGGGCTTTGGGGGAGCCTGCTTCCGAGGGCTGAATCCCAAAATCCAATATTGAATGCGGTGAATTGGCGCCTAGAAAAGGGCTATCCGGATCGCTTAAAGAGCTATCTGGTTGCTCGACTTCCGATTCCCTAAGAGCATTGCTGAAATTAACGACCCCTATCTCCCAGGACACGCTCTTATCCCTATAAAACAACAAATCCAAAAAAGTTTCTTTTAGACTTCGGGGGGAGTCGGGACCGAAAAACTGACCTGTAAATTCGGGTATCGTGTAAGTATCAGGCAAGCTTATGTTATATTTTGGAAAATAGAAACTAAAAAGATTATTAAGTTCCGAGAGAACTGATTCCTTATTATCATTTTCCATACCATAAAGGTGAAAAGGTGAAGAAATTTCATCCTCTTGAAATTCTTCGGGTGGTTCTTCGGCACCAAAAAACGTGTGGAAAACTTCAAAGGGATTTAGTTTCGAATGTGTAAAATCCTTTATAAACGAATGGACGTGAGAGACTCCTTTTTCCGGGACATCATTTGTAAATGTAGTAGTAGTAGGGGAATTCAACGTCGGGCTGGGCGTATCAATATCCATAAAGTTCTTTAGCTCGTCTACTCCGGATGCTTCGCCACGATCTATAGAAATTTTAAGATTAAGATTTCTGTTCATGACACCCAAATATTTCCTCTCAGCTTTGCTCCCGAACCGAAAAGAGAAAGGAGACTGAGATAGGGGTTGTCCTTGGTTTTTCCAAGGAAAGCCTGATTTTCTTTTTAGAAGTTAACATGAGCGATAGACTGAACACCCACATAATCTCGATTTGACACAGCAACACTTTCCACGCCATGGTAGGATTGGACCAACGGCACTTACAGACTCACTACAGTATGCAGTCGTCTATTTGTTAGGCAGGCGACTTGAACATAGATTCTTTGACCCAGGTGATCTGGACTCGTACAAGTATCTGACGTGATTAGGCGGGGACAGGATTCGAACCTGCAGTCTTCAGGTCATGAGCCTGATGAGTCGACCAATTCCTCTACCCCGCTTCTTCCCCTGATCTTTCTTAACCTTATCCCACCGGGGTTCCCCTTGCTTGCTTGCTTGGCCAGGATAGAACCTGCGTTTAGGTTGCAGCTAGGCGCGGAGGTTGGAGCTCCCTCCTTGACTGACGAATGGTACGAACTTGCTGAAAGCACGAGCGTAGAAGCGAAAGAAGAAGCGAGGGGATTGAGCTTCCAAGCGAAAGAACAAGGGATGAGCGCTTTGTTGCTAAAGCGCATACATTTTCTTGCTTGATTTTTATACGATTTTTTGAGCAACTAGCGCGAAAGCCGTTGCACTTCCGTACACGCGCATAAGTTTTCTTGCTCCTTTATATACGAAAATTCCTGACTGAACCTCAGTCCACAGTTTGACCTGTCTTTCTGGAGTCGGGGTGAACTCGTTCACCTTACGTCTTTGGTGGAATGGAATCCCCTACCCTGTGTTAAGCATATAGCTAGCGTTTCTGGTGAACTTCACTTCACATCTAAAAAATCCCGATTGGAAAGAGAAAAACTTGACACGCTATAGTGACAGGCCAGGGCGAGCGAACCCCGTTAGCTACAATTCTGTATCTTATTGTTTGACCCCTGCCTTATCACTACAGCCACGGATTGAGCGAAAGCCGCCCAAATGAAGATCAGATCACGAAATCATTCTACGATCGATCAAGTTATTCTCTATATCTTTATAAAAGGTAAGAAGACAGAGAGACTCGGCTTCAAGATGGAGATTGACCATCTGCACCTGCTCATTCTTCTAAACCGAGAAATCCGGACTACAATCTTCAGACAGAGGGTCCCCTCGATAAACTACTTGTCTCATTGGGAATACCCTCTTATGGAGAGCTAGATTCCGTAGTGGAGTTGACTTAGCTAAATTAGCAACTTATCGATCTGCTGTAGCTTTTTTTTAAATCACTCTAACCGAACTATGTTAATTATGGAATACCGCCTATCCTTAGAAAATCTGATTGTCCTTGTACTTCCTCTCTCATTCCTGGGAGTCCTTCAAGGGTATCAGATCTTATGGTTTTTCTTTGGCGCTTCCCCTAGCGCAGGCAGTAGTTTGATAGCAAGTTCACCTTCCTAGTAACGTTTGCTCATTTCATTCATTCTCATTCAAATCTACTTCTAAGGCATGTGAAGTACCAGTTGCGGACAGATCCCTTGGCAGAGTATCAACTTGAGATTCTTCTTTCACCTGCTTCCGGTGACAACTACCACTCTCTTATGAATCGGAGGGTAGAGTACCAAGACAGGGATTAGCCAGCGAAGGCGGTTTATTTAGTACCAAATATACATATTTCAAATTCATTTCAGTCAGGACAGTTCAAAGGCACGAGAGATAAGGAAAACTTAAAAGCTTCTCAAACCAGAGTAGGAATTCGATCAAATCGCTATCAATGCCAGGAGGCAGATCAAGATTCATGGGAACGAGAACCTTTTCCGAGAAGATTCAAGCGAGGGATAGGATAGATGAATATGTTTAAGCCTTTATCCGCTTTTAGGGATTCATTTACAATTTCTAAGGCTTCGTTTTTCTCCGGCAAGCTGCTAGGGAAGCATTTATTCCCAAGCGATAGGGCTTATAGTTCAGATTGATGCCTTAGTCCACTCGGAAGATAGAACTAATAATGGAAAAAGATATGCTTAAGAAATCCAACAGTAAGTTGATCAGTTACTATCGGTAGGGACGGGAGACAAAACTGCCACTGACGGGAAAGCGATAAGAAGCCTGAAAGTGATTCTTACACAAGATACGATGACAGGAAGGGAGTTCGATCAGGAATGGAACCGGAGAATATGAAATTGGCTCTCGACCCAGGCCTTGGTTTGTTTACCTGTCCTATCGTATCGAATAAGGTTTCCTATCCTAGCCCATCTCAGTGTCTGCTACCGAAAGAGAGAATTGGTCTAAGGGCAGCTTAAAACCAGCCCAACCTCTTCATAGTCACATCCCCTTTTCCTACGCTTTTCTTGTTATAGACCGCTCACTACCTCTTTTCTTCTCTATGTAAGACTAAATAATGAAATACAAAGAATGGAAGAAAGGGCCCAAGCAATTGTTTGTCTTGCATTGCAGCAATCAAACCAAAATCAAGTATTGTATTAAAGGCTGTTGAAACACTTCTTTTCTTGGCAGCTAGGCTACCAAAGCTGTTTCAGTCCCTGCCCATAATTCAGCACATAAGGCAGACCTTGAACCAAGATTATACATAGATCCTTTGATCTCCACAGCAATCTCTGACTATACCACCGGCAGCAGCTCTAGAGGCACAGGGCGAAGAGTAAGCATCTAACTGAAGTTGGACAACTTGGAAAGATGGCCCAGCCAATGTTAATGATTCTTTTATCTGGGATAACTTGCTGGGGATTCACTAGATCTCCTGAAGCCACTTGATCCTTATAGAGGTCTATCATTTGGCTAAAAAGATCCCTGCGTGCATTGTCTTCATTACCCAAATAGAAAGCATTCCTGTACCGGCAGTGAAGTTCGTGCTAAATGACCAAACGAAGGTATCCGCTTGTGAGTCTGATCAAAGAGTTGCCGGGTTCATTATGCCTTCTTCCTGAAAATGGGAAGTATTATGAAGTTTAAGTCCTGTGCTGTAGTTAATTCCCTTTGTCTTAAGTGATCTATTAGAGAGCTTCCCTGTGACCGCCCGAAGGGTAAGAAAGAGATGCTCCGTGTAGCTAACCCCAAGTATGGTAACCTTTGAAAATAGGTTTCTGACGTCACTGCCTTTCATGCGAAGCTTGACGCTCTTTCTCTTGCATAGGCGGTGGGTGGATCAATTTGTGTAAACGATCGCTTTCTTTCTATGTCTCCCAATTGATGCGGTACTGCCAATCGTAGACAGGTGACCAGGGAATGAGAGCTCCATACACCATGATTCATGGAGTCTTTCCTCTCATTTTTAGGTTGTTTGTGTATATACCCAACTGTAGGTCACCTATGTGACCAATCCTCACCATTGGTTTCACAGCACTTAGTAAGCATACGTTTGAAGACCGAGTTGGTTGATTTGGTCTGTCCATTCGCTCTAGGAGGGGCTCGACTTCCTTTGAGCTATGAGAAAGGGGAGCGTCTTCTTCTTTTTTTCAGGGATCTCCTTGGCTACAAAGAGAGCTATGGAGCCTAGCTGAAAGCTTGACAAGGCATATTTAGTGTATTCGGCCACCCAACCACTCGCAGAAAGAATGGGGCATTCAAAACCAGACAGGGATTCCTTCTCCTAGGGTTGCTCTGAAATAACCGCTCGTCTTGATGCTGGCAGTCAGGAAGGCAAAGAGTTGACTTCTACTTCTTAAGTGTAAGGAGTTGACCTTCCTTCGCCTATCTCGGATTCTTCTACAGATTGGAACAATAGTTCACATTCGCTTGGGAATACCAAGTAGAATGCAGTCGAGACAACCACAAGTAGAGGAACGACCAACACAGCTGGCATGCCCCCCTTCGATCCATCTATCTAAACATCGTTCTACTACAGAACGGAGTTCATCATAGAAGCCAGCTTCGGTAAGGTTAACTAGCAACTTGACTCACTGCACTTGAAAAAGATAGCAAAGCGACAATCGGTCGGTATGGGTGGAACCTAGTATAGCTGCGCTTTCTTTTCTTCTTCTTGGTCTAGTCTATCTACCCGTCTCTAAGTAAGCCCCTCACCTTCCCTTTTTGGAGTATAGGTCAGAGGCTAGTGCGGGTAGCCCTGTCGGAAACTAGAAAGATGTCACACCCGGTTTCCCATAAGGAACACCCGAGCGTATTGTCACATGTATGCCAGGATCAATTGATTCATACATGTGCCGACAAGAGTGTAATATCATTATATTACAAGCCAAGTTCAACGTACATCATAATATTACATCATAATACATGAAATAATAAATAAGAGTATCATTACACTATAACACAACAGCGGAAGACTACGGCGTGGATGCTCCAGTTCCACAGGCATTGCCCGGGGGTTACGCCAACCTAGAACAACTCCTCGGGATCGAAGTCCTCCTCATCAAAGTCTACATCTTCATTTGCACCTGAGCCAACATATGATATCCAACAAAAGCAAGTTTGAGTACCGAAGGTACTCAGCAAGTGTAGGAAAGAATGTTATGAAGGCCAATAGCAAGGGAAGGCTAACATGGTTAAGCACTACGCATTAATCCTAAGCCTTAGCTTTGATTAGCAACCTATCTTACTAAGTGATAATCCCACCATCATCATAATTAAGTCAATAATGTTAGGTTACACCACCCAACAACCTCTTTTGACTCACATCCATGTTTCTCTAATCATGGACAAGTCCAAGCCGCTCTTAACCGTGAGCACGGCTGTCATGACAGTTTGGTTCTCTGCAGAGATTGTACCACTTTACCCACAAGTAGTGATTTCATCCCCTGTTGCCAGGTGGACTAAGAACCTCCCTGATATCCGTGGTTGCAAGCCACATTACACACTTCCTTTGGTGTGCGATCAGGAGATCACTACATGGCCTTTACAAAGGGTCTACCGGCAAGTACAAGCCCACTGAGGTTTCACCGCTGTAGTTCCTAGGAGTAACCCTCCCCTACAGAAGCCCCCTCTTGAGCCTTGCAGTTCCCAGGGCAGTCAAAAATGGACTCCCATTCCCCGCACCATCCAAATACTCATACTATACCGGCAAACTCCTAATTAATTGGCCAAGCTGCCCCATCTCAGTCTTGTGGTGGCACTGTAAAGCCGGGTTAACTGTTCCATGAACCGGTCCTTAGAATCTAAGACAGGCACTAACTCATTCCCGAGTCTCGTGCACGAAGCACCAACCAAACAACCAGCCTGCCTAGATTCCCAACACCATGACACACTCTTGTGTCCTTTATATAATTCCACAAGACTATCCACATAATGTTTCATTCATTCTCTAAGTTCTAAGCATGCTTGGCTAAGCACATAAAATGATAACCAACAAATATCAACTAAGTCCCTCCATGGTTAAACAAGGAATGATAAAGGAATATAACTAGGGAAACAACCTAGACTAGGTCTCATATTAATGACATCATGCAATCATTCTAACTAATCATCCTAGAATAGGAACAAAGTGGTCAAGGAACACTTGCCTTTGAAGGAAGGGTGATTTACTTCAAATTCTTGCTCTTGAAGATTTGGGTGTAGTTCTTGATTTGGTTCTAGCCATTCATATGCACACAAAACAATGCCAAACATGCCATAAGAATCCTATCAATGTATTATAATCATATATGTTTGTATACACACATGCACCTATTGTTTTTGTATCATTTCATGTGGGTTAGAATGAAAATAAATTTCAATTGGATACTTATATCCTTCTACTTTACTATTGCCACAGCTAAACACTCATTTTCAGTTTGTGGGATGATTTGAATAAATTTTATAGTTCTATAGATATATATGGTCATTGTTGTAATTAATTAAATCCTAAAAATCATTTAAATTATTATTATAATGATTTTCAGAACTCATATTTCTAATTTCTGCATTTCAGAACCTATTTAAGTATTTAGAACAGTTTCCAAAATTTTTCTTTAATATACACTATTTTTATCCATATTTTAGTATTTATTTAATACCAAAAAATGCATTTTCAGCCATTTAAATAATTATTCTTGACTACAGAAACTTTAAATGCATAAAAACATAAAAACAGAATAATATTGTGCTGTTTAATAAATTTTTACAATTTTTCTGATATTTATATTATTTTTGTTTAAATTTTCAGAATTAATTTGTCATTATACAATTAATTTCAGTCTTTGGAACTAATTACTTTTAATTTCAGATTTAATATTCTGGTCAGAATGTTTTAATAGTGTTTTGAATGAATTTCTAACATTTTCCAGAATTTATTTAGCCTATTTTGAATGATTACAGAATTAAAAACCAACTTTTAAATTGATTTGGGCTGATTTGCAATAAATTCAAACTTTCTGGGGTTCAAATTGAAAATACAGAACTATTTGGTTAATTTTCTATTCACACAGGGGCTATTTGGTTATTTTAAACTAAATTTTCTAATTTCTAATAAGCCTAGGGTTTATTCTGCAAAGAACAGGGGCTATTTCTGGTTTATTTAAATCTCCAGGGACCCCTCTGTGAATTTCCTAACGTTTATAACTATTTTGAATGTGGGCCGTTGGATCTGAGATCAACGGTCCAGATTCAAAATAACCGAACCGGCACGCTCCTTCTAATCTTAACCGTTCACGCGAGATGGACGCTCCCGATTGCGCCACGTCGCCCTAACTGCTTCTCCCTCGCGTCCGGCGGCCGCGCGATCGCCGGCGAGCGGCGGCGGTGGCCGGAATCTCTCGGGTTTTGCCGTTTCTCCACCATTTCTTAATCTACTTGCACCAGAAGAGAGAGGAGAGTGTGGGAAACTCACCTAGGGGAGTTTTGGAGACCGAATTTGGCCGGAGGAGCGTGATCGACAGCGACCGTGGGAAAACTCCGGCGATCTTCGCCGGCAGCGCTTCCCAGTCGTTTTTCTTCAAAGATTTTCGTAGGGATTGGGCTCTGGTGATCGGGGAAGGGCTCAGAGGGTGTTAGATTCGAAGATCGACGTGTGTTTTTGGAGAATTGAAGAGGAGGGTGGTTTTTCCGATCGGAGTGAATTGGGGCGGTTTCTGTGGGGAAAATGATCGGGGGTCGGGCTGTATATATAGGTGGGGAGGGGGCGGCGGCGTGGAGTGCGGCGGTTGCTGCAGAGGCTCCGAGTTTCACACGTGGCCGAAGTAAATCGCTCACATGCGATAATAGAGGGGTTGGGGAAGAGAGGGAGTGGTCGGCGGCGGTTTTGGAGGGGAAAGGGCTGACGGCTGGGCCCTGGTGGCTGTGAGGAAGAGAGAGGGAGAGGGTGAGGCGGTTTTGCTTCATGGGTGAGGAATTCGGGTATTACAAAAGAAGAGGCTGATGCACCTGCCCGGCAGTGGGTGGGTTCAGCTCGATCAACTGGGATAGGAGTTTTTTCTCTATCTTGCTCCATAGTGTTCAAGCAGTGCGTCCAGAAAGCTGTGATTCATGGGAGGGAGCAGCTTCAATAGCTTTGGCTGTGAAAACTCTTGGTCTTGGAGCATCAGTGTCATCAGTTCACCCAAGATCAGCACAGGACAAATAACTACTAGGTTTGTGCCAGAAAAGCGTCTTGCGTGACGGGGAAAGAGTGTAAAAAGAAAGAGATTTATCAGCTATGGAATCTGACAGGTATCGGTATTGAACAGAGGGGGCTGTTCACAAAGCATCCCATGGTGCGCTCTGAGGAGGGGAAAAAGTCTCGGGCGGTATGGAGGGTCCCGGCTTGCCAACTGCTTTGTTACCAGAGCTGGATCGATCTCATCTTTTCCCAGTGCCCATGCTCCTACTACTACTTATGCAGCTATTCAACCTCCCATAGATGGTAATGGTGCTTCCCCAGCAGCTGTTCCTACTCCTTTGGCTGGTGCCAAATCAGGTAACTTTTAAGTTAAAGCTTGCCCGCAGAACGATGTAACCATGCTGGCAGTACTATGATTGCCTTAGAGCGCAGATGTCTCTGTCCCTAGGAACGTGATGCTTAGGTGCGAGGTAAAACACAAGCAGGAGATCGAGAAGAAATCATACGGATTGCAACCTACAGATGAAGAATTTGCTTCATTGTTCCCACCATCTATATCAGATGTTTATAAGAATAGGAATCGAATAAGCTGCTGATTGACTGAGGAAGCATTTGAAAAGAAAGGAAGGGTGATGCTTGTTAAACAAAGCAGCGTGTGGGGCCTCCACGTATAGCTGTAGTTTCTGCTGTAGCATCGGTTATTTCCGTTATTGCTGTAGTAGCATTGGTTATTGCTCAGGTTACGAATGACCCAATCTATCTATGGCAACCACCCCTACTTTTAGTAGATGAAGATGCGCACCTAGAAAAGAAGGATGAAAGAGAACCTGCCCTTCTGGCTTCTTCTCTTGTCTGTCCTTTACGCAAAGCGATCCATGGTCTCAACAAGCCCCGATAGCGTTAGTTTTTGAAGTTCTGCACAGTGGTTATCCAGGCAGGGTTTGCTCGGAGTGATCATGATTCGGCCATGTTCGTATCAGTTTATCCTCGAGGACGTGCTATTCTGTTGTTGTATGTTGATGATATCAAACTGACTGGTGATTACTCCGTTACCATATCGCTGATCAAGTGTCGCCTTCATCAATTATTTGCTATGAAGGCGCTGACGCGCCCTAAGCATTTTCTTGGCTTGGAGGTCACACATTCTCCTCGTGGATATTTGGTATATCAGATTAAATAACGTCATGACTTGATCACTCGAGCTCAACTCAATGATGAGAAGACTGTTGACACTCCCTTAGAGCTTTACGTGAAACTCCGTCCGACTGATGGCTCACCATTATCTGATCCGACGCAGTACAGACAGTAGGTCGGCAGTTTGGTTTATCTGATGATCTCTTGCCCAGATGGCTTTTCCTAGAAAGTCAGCCTTTCATGGCTGCCCCCTGGTCAGTTCACTTTGCAGCAGTTCATCGGATTCTTAGATATATTGTAACACCCGAATTCTTCACTCATGAAACAAAAACCGCCTCACCCTCTCCCTCTCTCTTCCTCACTGCCACCGGGGCCCATTTGTCAGCCCTTTCCCCTCCAAAAACCGCTGCCGATCCCTTCTCTCTCTCCCTCTTCACGTTATTATCGCATGTGGGGGAAAAATGCTGCAACCGGCCGTTCCTTCGTGCCTCTTCCCCAACTGGCGCCGCAGCAACCGCCGCCTCCTTCCAACCTATTTATACAACCCGGCCCCCGGCCATTTTCCCCACAGAAACCACCCAATCCTCTCCCGATCGGAAAAACCACCCTTTTTCCAAATCTTCGGAAACACACTCGAATTCTCACTTCTGAGATCCCCTGCGTCATCCTGAGGACACCAGGAGTGATTCCCGACAAAAAACAACTGAGGTCGACGCCTGGAGATCGATCCCGAAGAAGATCACCGGAGTTTGCTCTCGGTCGCCGTCGATCCCACCTTTCCGGCCGAATTCGATCTCCAAAACTCCCCTAGGTGAGTTCCCCATCCTCTCCTCTTTCATCTGGTGCAATTAGATCAAGAATTGGTGGAGAAATCGTGAAAACCGAAAGTCTCCGGCCACCGCCGGCGATCGCGCGGCCGCCGGACGCGGGGGAGAAAGGGTTAGGGCGACGTGGCGCAATCGGGAGCGTCCATCTCGCGTGAACGGTTCAGATTAGAAACGCGTACCGGTTCGATTAAATTAAATCTGGGCCGTTGATCTCAGATCCAACGGCCCACATTCAAAATAGTTATAAACGTTAGGAAATTCACAGAGGGGTCCCTGGAGATTTAAATAACTAGGAAATAGCCCCTGAGATTCACAGAATCGACCCTAGGCTTATAGAAAATTGGAAATTCATTGTGAATTAGCTAATTAGCCCCTGAGCATTATGGAAATTGATAAAACAGTTCAGTAAATTCAATGTGAACCCCAGAAAGTTTGAATTTATTACAAATTAGCCCAAATCAGTTTAAAAGTTTGTTTTTAATTCTGTAATTAATCAAATAAGGCTAAATGAATTCTGGAAAATGTTAGAAATTTATTTTTAGCACTATTAAAACATTCTAAACAAAATAAAAATTCTGAAATTAAAAATAACAGTTTCCAAATGCTGAAATTATTTATATAGTAACAATTATTTCTAAAAATCAAACAAAAAATCACATATATTCCAGAAAATTGTAGAAATTTATTTAAAAGGCATAAAATTATTCTGTTATCATATGTATGGTACATGTATAATTTCTGTAGCCCAGAATAATTATTTAATGTCTGAAAATGCATTTCCAAGTATTATATAAATACTGAAAAATAGGTAAAAACAGTATATAATAAAGAAAAATTTTGGAAACTGTTTTAAATGCTTAAATAGGTTCTGAATTTCAGAAAAATAGAAATATGAGTTCTGAAAATTGTTATAGTAATAATTTAAATGATTTCTAGGATTTAATTAATTATAAGAATTCACATATATATTTATAAAATTCTAAAATTTACTCAAATCGTCTCACAAACTAAAAATGAGTGTTTGAATGTGGCAATAGCAAAATCAAAGGATATAAGTAGACAATTGAAACATATTTTCCTTATAATTCACATAAATGACAAGAAATCAATAGTTGCATGTGTGTAACTAAACCTATGTGATTGAAATGCTTTGATATGATTCTTATGGCATGTTTGTCACTGTTTTGTGGGTGCAAATGCATGGATAGAACCAACCCAAGAACTAATTCCCAATCTTCAAGATCAAGAGTTTGGAGTAAATCCCTCTTCATTCAAAGGCAAGTGTTCCTTGATCACTTTGTTCCTATTCTAGGATGAATAGTTAGATTATTTGCATGATGTTTTCAATATGAAACCCATTGTAGGATGTTTCCCTAGTTTATTTCCTTTATCATTCCTTGCAAAACCATGGAGGGAATTAGATAGGACTTGATGGTTATCATTTTATGTGCTTAGCCATGCTTAGAACTTTAGAAATGAATAAAACATAGTTGATACTAGTCTTGTGGATTATATGAAAGACACAAGTGTGTGTCATGTGTTATGAATCTAGACAGGCTGTTTGTTTGGTTGGTGCTTCGTGCACGAGACTCGGGAATGAGTTAGTGCCTGTCTTAGATTCTAAGGACCGGTTCATGGAACAGTTAACCCGGCTTTACAGTGCCACCACAAGACTGAGATGGGGCAGCTTGGCCAATTAATTAGGAGTTTGCCGGTATAGTATGAGTGTTTGGATGGTGCGGGGAATGGGAGTCCATTTTTGACTGCCCTGGGAACTGCAAGGCTCAAGAGGGGGCTTCTGTAGGGGAGGGTTACTCCCAGGAACTACAGCGGTGAAACCTCAGTGGGCTTGTACTTGCCGGTAGACCCTTTGTAAAGGCCATGTAGTGATCTCCTGATCGCACACCAAAGGAAGTGTGTAATGTGGCTTGCAACCACGGATATCAGGGAGGTTCTTAGTCCACCTGGCAACAGGGGATGAAATCACTACTTGTGGGTAAAGTGGTACAATCTCTGCAGAGAACCAAACTGTCATGACAGCCGTGCTCACGGTTAAGAGCGGCTTGGACTTGTCCATGATTAGAGAAACATGGATGTGAGTCAAAAGAGGTTGTTGGGTGGTGTAACCTAACATTATTGACTTAATTATGATGATGGTGGGATTATCACTTAGTAAGATAGGTTGCTAATCAAAGCTAAGGCTTAGGATTAATGCGTAGTGCTTAACCATGTTAGCCTTCCCTTGCTATTGGCCTTCATAACATTCTTTCCTACACTTGCTGAGTACCTTCGGTACTCAAACTTGCTTTTGTTGGATATCATATGTTGGCTCAGGTGCAAATGAAGACGTAGACTTTGATGAGGAGTACTTCGATCCCAAGGAGTTATTCTAGGTTGGCGAAACCCCCGGGCAACGCCTGTGGAGATGGAGCAACCAGGATATAGTCTTCCGCTGTTGTGTTTAATGTATTGGTACTAATAGTTGATATTTTATGAACAATGATGTAATATTATGATGTACATTAAACTTGGCTTGTAATATAATGATATTACACTCTTGTCGGCACATATATGAATCAACTGATCCTGGCATACATGTGAGCATACGCTCGGGTATTTCTTATAGAATACCGGGTGTGACAAAGTGGTATCAGAGCCAAGGTTGCCCGTAGGACGCAAACCTAGTTAGAAATGGACGAGATAGACATCACTATTTTATTAAGAACTATTTTTACTAAATATTTTGTTAAAAGGAGGATTATTTAAATTATATATGTGTTGTCTAACCTCTTCTATACTCAAAATTATATTATTGTTTATTTTCTAACACATTTTAAATTTTTCTTGAAACAGATGGCACGCACACGTCTCACAGCCCGTAAGTCCACCGGAGGACGAGTTCTTCGACACCAGCTTGCTGAGCGTACTACTGAGGAGGTGGATAACCCCACTACCTACCAGACCCACGGGGAGTCCACTAGAGGCATGGTGGATCGCCTCCGACACCTCCTACGCTGTGCTAGTTATACCGGCAAGCTAGAGGTGCAGTACGACACCACTCGAGTCTCTCGCGCAGAGCGAGACGAGTGGAAGTCGTAGGCGAGGATCTACTATGAGAACAAGCTGCTCAAGATACACAACTCGCCAGCATGGAGGTCCACCATGGCAAAGGCTGAGAAGGACGCCACTTGGGAGGCAATCACTTGCCAGAGCTACACCAACCGTGGCCGCCTTGAGGGGACCCAATACATGTACACCCCCGGCGACAAAGTGGAAGCACGGTATTCAACTATGAGCCTCTCCATGAAGGTTGTGATGTGGTGCAGATGGACATGAGTCTTCAGGTAGGGGTGGACGTCAGTACGAGGTTGCAGAACTGCCAACAGGAACTCCAAGACGTCCGGGACCTTCTAAAGAAGACGGAGGCCATTATGCGTGGACTGATGAGGATGAGGGATGGAGAAGTGAGTGATCTCTATGCTTCGGATGGAGACACTTGGACTCCGGACTCTCCAGACCGTAGGGCAGCCAAACACCCTCATATTCCTCCAGCACCTGAGGCCTCCACAGCTGAGTCAGAGGCTAGCAACCCTGATGGTGATGGCGGGAACCCACAGGAGGATGCACAGAACCCAGGGGACAACTAGGATAGGTGTCCTTGTTCATGTAGTAACTCGTGTAGTACGTATGTATGGTAGTGTGTTGATTAATGTGTAATGCTTGATTAGTGAACTTGTTTAGAATGATTATGTCATGTATGTTAGTGTATGAACGGGAGTTGTGAAGGCCGTAGGCTTATGTTCACAACCTCGTTAGTATATGTAACTATCTATTAAGGAATACAAGTGCTTAGTTTGTTTCAATCATGATCATTTAATAAATGAAGTAGAAACTTTAGTAACTCTTGTATAGAATGGATGAAGTAAGTATACAACGTAATACACCTAAGAGAACATCTATACATTAATTTTAAACATAGTCTTTTACAATAGATGGCAGGAAGAAGGAGACGCAATGAAGGGAACAACAACAATGAGGCTGCAGAGTTCCCTTTGCCTGGATGGCAGCCACGAGTTGCACGCAGAGCAGATGGAGAAGTTATGAAACAAATGATGAACATGCAAAACCAACTCCTTCAGAATTTAACACAAGTGGTGGCCAACATGCAACCACAAATTCAGAATGCACCGCGTCAACCCAAACTGAATGAGTTTTTAAGCACTCAACCACCAAGGTTCGACAACGCTATAGAGCCATTGGAAGCTGATGATTGGCTCAAGAATGTTGAGAACAAGTTGCAAATCATACAGTGCCCAGGACGTGAGAGAGTGCTCTTTGCTTCTCACCAACTATATGGATCTGCAGCAGACTGGTGGACAGCATACAAAGAAGCCCATGAGGATCCAGAAAGTATCTCATGGAATGAGTTCAAACTTGCCTTCCGCAATCACTATGTTACAACAGGAGAGATCAAGAACAAGCGGAAGGAATTCCTCAACCTGAAGCAAGGTAGCATGTCCGTGCGAGAATACCTTACCAAGTTCACCCAATTATCTCGCTATGCTCCGGGAGACATAGACACGGACGAAAAGAAACAAGATTGTTTCATTGAGGGATTGAACTCAGAAATACAGTATGCTATGTCTTCAAGTGACTATGAAAGTTTCCAAAAGCTCATCAACAAGGCTTTCATAGTGGATAGGAAAAGACAGAAGTTACTTGAGGAGCGAAAGAGGAAAATGAATTGGCAAGGACAGACTTCTAGCAGCAACAGTCGGCCTCGTTTCTCATCACCGCCGACAGGAGTAATGAATCGACCTATAGCTCCCAATCAGTTTCAGAGGAACTACAACCCTGCTGCTAGAAACCCAACTTTCCAACCACAACAGCAGAGACAACAAGTGCAGCAACAACGTCCTGCCTTTCAACCTCGTCCTGCAGGGCCAAACCCTCAAAATGCACAATCAGGCAACAAAGCACCCATGAACAAGGTCACGGGGCAATGCTTCAACTGCGGAGAAACGGGACATTATGCCAACCGGTGCCCCAACAAGAAACCACCTCAGACACAAAATCTTGTGCGTGGCAAGGTGAATCATGTGACGATGGAGGAAGCACAGGAGGCACCAGATGTGGTGATTGGTATGTTCTCCGCGAACACTTATCCTGCTACAATTCTGTTTGACTCTGGTGCAACACACTCATTCATAGCCAAGGAATTCATAACCAAGCACAACTTACAAATTACATTTATGAATCGAGTGCTATTAGTGAATTCTCCTGGAGGAGAAATAAAGACAAAACAAATATGTCCCAAGGTAAAGCTAGGAGTTAATGGAGTAGAATTCCTTGCAAATCTTATTGTGATAGAATCACAAGGAATAGATATCATCTTGGGGATGGACTGGTTAACCAAGTACAAAGGAATTATACATTGCTCAACAAGGACAGTGGAACTAACCCATACGGATGGAACTAAGGTTGAGTTCACATCTATTCAAGTACCCTCTCGAAATGTCCAACTCAACAAGACTGAAGTAGTTATTGAGGACATAAAGGTGGTCAATGAATTTCCAGATGTATTTCCCGAGGAGTTACCAGGTATGCCACCGGATCGAGAAGTAGAGTTCATAATAGAATTAGTGCCTGGTACTGCTCCTATATATAAAAGGCCATACCGGATGGATACCCAACAACTAGCAGAACTCAAAGATCACATCCAAGAGTTATCGGAGAAAGGGTATATCCGTCCTAGTTCCTCACCATGGGGAGCTCCGGTCATATTTGTACCAAAGAAGGATGGAACCAAGAGGCTATGTGTAGATTACCATGCCCTCAATGAAGTGACAATCAAAAACAAGTACCCTTTACCTCGTATTGAGGACTTGTTTGATCAATTAAGAGGTGCATGTGTATTCTCCAAGATTGACCTCCGTTCCGGATATCATCAACTAAAGATAAGGGAACCGGATATTCCGAAGACGGCATTTGTTTCTAGGTATGGACTGTATGAATATACAGTTATGCCTTTTGGACTAACAAATGCTCCGGCATATTTCATGTACCTTATGAATAAGGTGTTCATGAAATATTTGGACAAATTTGTAGTAGTGTTCATTGATGATATCCTCATATACTCAAAGAATGAGAAAGAACATGAAGAGCACCTGAGAATAGTACTACAAAAGCTAAGGGAAAACCAACTTTATGCCAAATTCAGTAAGTGTGAATTTTGGCTTAAGAAAGTTGCTTTTCTAGGACATATCATTTCAGAAGGAGGAATCGCAGTAGATCCAGAAAAGATATCTGGTGTACAAAAGTGGAAGACACCAGAGAATGTTGGTGAAATCAGAAGCTTCTTAGGATTGGCAGGCTATTACCGAAGGTTCATTGAAGGATTTTCAAAAATAGCCAAGCCAGTCACAAAGATGTTGGAAAAAGGAGCTGCTTTTATATGGTCTCAAGAGTGTGAATCAAGCTTCCAAGAACTAAAGAAGAAGTTAACAACTGCACCAGTTTTGGTTATGCCCGATATGGAGAAATCATTCTCAGTATATTGTGATGCTTCAGGGCAAGGGTTAGGATGTGTGCTTATGCAAGAAGGACATGTTATTGCCTATGCTTCCCGACAACTTCGGAAGCATGAGAAGAACTATCCTACCCATGACTTAGAGTTGGCAGCAGTTGTACATGCATTGAAACTATGGAGACATTACCTAATGGGTAAAAGGACTGAAATCTACACTGATTATAAGAGCTTGAAGTATATCCTCACTCAGCCAGACCTCAACCTTCGACAAAGGATATGGTTGGAGTTCATTAACGATTTTGATGTGGGAATCAATTACCATCCGGGAAAAGCTAATGTGGTTGCACATGCCTTGAGCAGAAAGACACATGTTAATATGTTGACCATAAGAGATCTACAACCCCAACTATGTGAAGAGTTCGCAAAGCTCAACTTATGCTTGGTGAATCATACAGAAACTATAGCAATGGAGGTTGATTCAACCCTGGAACAAGATATACGAAAAGGTCAAAAAGACGATGAAAAGATCAAAGAAATTAAGCAGTTAATCAAAGAAAACAAGGCCCCGGGATTTAGAGAAGATGAGAATGGTATCATATGGCATGGTAAAAGAGTATGTGTACCAGACATCAAGGAAATAAAGAGGTTAATATTAAAAGAGGCCCATGATTCTGATTATTCTATCCATCCTGGAAGTACAAAGATGTATCATGATCTTAAAACAAGGTATTGGTGGTATGGAATGAAAAGAGATGTTGCAGAGCATGTGGCATTGTGCGACACATGTCAACTAGTCAAAGCAGAACATCAAAGGCCTGCAAGGCTATTACAACCAATAAAGATACCTGAATGGAAATGGGAAGAGATTGGGATGGACTTCATAGTGGGTTTGCCCAGGACACAAACAGGGTATGATTCGATATGGGTGATAGTAGATAGATTGACAAAAGTTGCCCACTTTATTCTAGTGAAAGAAAATTATAATGGTTCCAAACTAGCAGAACTGTATATGTCGAGAATAGTTTGCCTACATGGTGTACCCAAAAAGATAGTATCAGATAGAGGTACACAGTTCACTTCAAGATTTTGGCAGAAATTACATGAGTCCATGGGAACACGATTAAATTTCAGTTCTGCATATCATCCACAAACTGACGGGCAAACAGAAAGGATCAATCAAATTCTTGAAGATATGCTCAGAGCTTGTGCTCTCAAAAATAGTAGGAGTTGGGATAAGAATTTGCCATATGCAGAATTCTCCTACAATAATAGCTACCAAGCCAGTATGAAGATGTCCCCATTTGAGGCTTTATATGGGAGAAGATGTAGAACACTATTTTGGGATCAGATAGGTGAGAATAAGGTGTTTGGACCTGAAGTATTAAAAGACGCAGAAAAGAAAGTAAGAGAAATTCGCAATAATCTAAAGATAGCTCAAACAAGACAAAAGAGCTATGCAGACACAAGGCGAAGAGAACTAGTCTTCGAAGTGGGAGACTATGTGTATCTCAAAGTGTCACCCATGCATGGACTAAAGAGATTCAAAGTAAGAGGGAAACTAGCACCTCGGTATATCGGACCATTCAAGATACTGGAACGCAAAGGAGAGGTAGCATATCAGTTGGAGTTACCCTCTCGATTGTCGGATGTACATGACGTGTTCCATGTATCACAACTCAAGAAGTGTTTGAGAACACCAGAAGAACATCTGCCAATGGATGAGTTGGACATACAGGAAGATCTTTCATATACCGAGTACCCCGTCAAAATCCTTGACACAATGGAAAAGTCACAAGAAACAAAATAATCCGCATGCATAAGGTTCAATGGAAACATCATTTCGAGGCAGAAGCTACATGGGAAAGAGAAGATGAACTCAGATCACAATTCCCTGATTTATTTCCTTTGTAAACCCAATCTCGGGGACGAGATTTTTCTTAAGGGGGGTAGAGTTGTAACACCCGAATTCTTCACTCATGAAACAAAAACCGCCTCACCCTCTCCCTCTCTCTTCCTCACTGCCACCGGGGCCCATTTGTCAGCCCTTTCCCCTCCAAAAACCGCTGCCGATCCCTTCTCTCTCTCCCTCTTCACGTTATTATCGCATGTGGGGGAAAAAATGCTGCAACCGGCCGTTCCTTCGCGCCTCTTCCCCAACTGGTGCCACAGCAACCGCCGCCTCCTTCCCACCTATTTATACAACCCGGCCCCTGGCCATTTTCCCCACAGAAACCACCCAATCCTCTCCCGATCGGAAAAACCACCCTTTTTCCAAATCTTCGGAAACACACTCGAATTCTCACTTCTGAGATCCCCTGCGTCATCCTGAGGACACCAGGAGTGATTCCCGACAAAAAACAACTGAGGTCGACGCCTGGAGATCGATCCCGAAGAAGATCACCGGAGTTTGCTCTCGGTCGCCGTCGATCCCACCTTTCCGGCTGAATTCGATCTCCAAAACTCCCCTAGGTGAGTTCCCCATCCTCTCCTCTTTCATCTGGTGCAATTAGATCAAGAATTGGTGGAGAAATCGTGAAAACCGAAAGTCTCCGGCCACCGCCGCCGCTCGCCGGCGATCGCACGGCCGCCGGACGCGGGGGAGAAAGGGTTAGGGCGACGTGGCGCAATCGGGAGCGTCCATCTCGCGTGAACGGTTCAGATTAGAAACGCGTACCGGTTCGATTAAATTAAATCTGGGCCGTTGATCTCAGATCCAACAGCCCACATTCAAAATAGTTATAAACGTTAGGAAATTCACAGAGGGGTCCCTGGAGATTTAAATAACTAGGAAATAGCCCCTGAGATTCACAGAATCGACCCTAGGCTTATAGAAAATTGGAAATTCATTGTGAATTAGCTAATTAGCCCCTAAGCATTATGGAAATTGATAAAACAGTTCAGTAAATTCAATGTGAACCCCAGAAAGTTTGAATTTATTACAAATTAGCCCAAATCAGTTTAAAAGTTTGTTTTTAATTCTGTAATTAATCAAATAAGGCTAAATGAATTCTGGAAAATGTTAGAAATTTATTTTTAGCACTATTAAAACATTCTGAACAAAATAAAAATTCTGAAATTAAAAATAACAGTTTCCAAATGCTGAAATTATTTATATAGTAACAATTATTTCTAAAAATCAAAC
Organism: Neostapfia colusana; assembly: GCA_030760725.1. Taxonomy (NCBI): domain Eukaryota; kingdom Viridiplantae; phylum Streptophyta; class Magnoliopsida; order Poales; family Poaceae; genus Neostapfia; species Neostapfia colusana. Next base: position 124,911,825 of record JASWHV010000003.1, read on the forward strand.
TAAAAATCACATATATTCCAGAAAATTGTAGAAATTTATTTAAAAGGCATAAAATTATTCTGTTATCATATTTATGGTACATGTATAATTTCTGTAGCCCAGAATAATTATTTAATGTCTGAAAATGCATTTCCAAGTATTATATAAATACTGAAAAATAGGTAAAAACAGTATATAATAAAGAAAAATTTTGGAAACTGTTTTAAATGCTTAAATAGGTTCTGAATTTCAGAAAAATAGAAATATGAGTTCTGAAAATTGTTATAGTAATAATTTAAATGATTTCTAGGATTTAATTAATTATAAGAATTCACATATATATTTATAAAATTCTAAAATTTACTCAAATCGTCTCACAAACTAAAAATGAGTGTTTGAATGTGGCAATAGCAAAATCAAAGGATATAAGTAGACAATTGAAACATATTTTCCTTATAATTCACATAAAATGACAAGAAATCAATAGTTGCATGTGTGTAACTAAACCTATGTGATTGAAATGCTTTGATATGATTCTTATGGCATGTTTGTCACTGTTTTGTGGGTGCAAATGCATGGATAGAACCAACCCAAGAACTAATTCCCAATCTTCAAGATCAAGAGTTTGAAGTAAATCCCTCTTCATTCAAAGGCAAGTGTTCCTTGATCACTTTGTTCCTATTCTAGGATGAATAGTTAGATTATTTGCATGATGTTTTCAATATGAAACCCATTGTAGGATATTTCCCTAGTTTATTTCCTTTATCATTCCTTGCAAAACCATGGAGGGAATTAGATAGGACTTGATGGTTATCATTTTATGTGCTTAGCCATGCTTAGAACTTTAGAAATGAATGAAACATAGTTGATACTAGTCTTGTGGATTATATGAAAGACACAAGTGTGTGTCATGTGTTATGAATCTAGACAGGCTGTTTGTTTGGTTGGTGCTTCGTGCACGAGACTCAGGAATGAGTTAGTGCCTGTCTTAGATTCTAAGGACCGGTTCATGGAACAGTTAACCCGGCTTTACAGTGCCACCACAAGACTGAGATGGGGCAGCTTGGCCAATTAATTAGGAGTTTGCCAGTATAGTATGAGTGTTTGGATGGTGCGGGGAATGGGAGTCCATTTTTGACTGCCCTGGGAACTGCAAGGCTCAAGAGGGGGCTTCTGTAGGGGAGGGTTACTCCCAGGAACTACAGCGGTGAAACATCAGTGGGCTTGTACTTGCCGGTAGACCCTTTGTAAAGGCCATGTAGTGATCTCCTGATCGCACACCAAAGGAAGTGTGTAATGTGGCTTGCAACCACGGATATCAGGGAGGTTCTTAGTCCACCTGGCAACAGGGGATGAAATCACTACTTGTGGGTAAAGTGGTACAATCTCTGCAGAGAACCAAACTGTCATGACAGCCATGCTCACGGTTAAGAGCGGCTTGGACTTGTCCATGATTAGAGAAACATGGATGTGAGTCAAAAGAGGTTGTTGGGTGGTGTAACCTAACATTATTGACTTAATTATGATGATGGTGGGATTATCACTTAGTAAGATAGGTTGCTAATCAAAGCTAAGGCTTAGGATTAATGCGTAGTGCTTAACCATGTTAGCCTTCCCTTGCTATTGGCCTTCATAACATTCTTTCCTACACTTGCTTGAGTACCTTCGGTACTCAAACTTGCTTTTGTTCGATATCATATGTTGGCTCAGGTGCAAATGAAGACGTAGACTTTGATGAGGAGTACTTCGATCCCGAGGAGTTATTCTAGGTTGGCGAAACCCCCGGGCAACGCCTGTGGAGATGGAGCAACCAGGATATAGTCTTCCGCTGTTGTGTTTAATGTATTGGTACTAATAGTTGATATTTTATGAACAATGATGTAATATTATGATGTACGTTAAACTTGGCTTGTAATATAATGATATTACACTCTTGTCGGCACATGTATGAATCAACTGATCCTGGCATACATGTGAGTATACGCTCGGGTATTTCTTATAGAATACCGGGTGTGACATATATTGGAGGTACCTTTTCTCGAGCCGTCCTTTTTTCAGTCATCGTCTTCTTTAGAGTTGCGTGCAACTACTGATGCCGATTGGGCCTTCAGATAGGTGCTCAACTACAGGCTTCTCTATTTTTTTGGGGAGACTCTCCACTATCTTGGATGAGATAAAAGCAATAGATAGTTGCTCCTTCCACTGCCGAAGCGGAGTATCGTGCCATGGCACACTACTAGATAGATTGTATGGCTCCTTTGGTGACTTTCTGATCGCGGGTTTCATTTGAAAAACCCCAACGCCATTCATCTTGCGTCAAATCCAGTCTTTCATGCAAGAGTTTCATTTTTGGCCGCTACTACGTTCGTCGAAAACTTCTTGATGGCACCATCACCTCATTACCTTATTTTTCCCCTCGACTTCGGCTATGACCAATGCCCCGCCTAGCTGAATAGGCGTAACAAAGCTACCTGAAAAAGGCAAGGTGTACCTTAAATTGAAATCGACAAATTGCGTTTTGCAAGACTTTAGAAAGATTCCCGGATAAAGTTCAGTATAATATTTAGTTAGAATCTAAATAAAGGCGCATACGTGGGCGGGCAGGGGGCCCCACTACTTCTTCATTCAGGGGGGGTTGGGGGGGCTAGCCTCATGACTTCCCACTGGGAGGGGGGTGCACCTAACCCACCTACTCACTCATCAATTACGGTGTTCAGCTGACTTGCACAGAAAGACCGACCCCTATTGTTTAGTAATTTGGCGCCCCATCTTTTGATTGACTGTTGTCAACTAATCTTTTCAATGTTCGATTCTACTCTATGTTAGAACATTTCAGTGAATGCTATTTCGATCTAAGTGGTCCTATTCTCTGTCCCGTGCTAGGAAGCATTACTCCTCTTTTCATTCCAAATTCTTCAATAAGACTGATACGATTGATTGGTCTGTGCGTTTCTCTTATTACTTTTTTGTATTCCCCTGTTCCTCGGATACAATTCGATCCTTCTATGGCCAAATCTCAATTTGTGGAAAGCCTTCGATGGCTTCCTTATGAAAACATCCATTTGTATATGGGTATAGACGGTCTTTCATTATTCTTCGTGATATTAACCACATTTCTGATCCCTATTTGCATTTCAGTGGGTTGGTCTGGTATGAGAAGTTTTGGGAAAGAGTATATTACAGCATTTCTAATTCATGAATTTCTAATGATCGCCGTGTCCTGCATGCTGGATCCTCTACTATTCTATGTTCTTTTCAAAAGTGTGCCAATCCCTATGTTGTGCGGAGCTGAGCATCTTCTATTCGCTGGGATCAAGCTTTTCCTCTGCAGGGGCCTTGTGCAGTAAACCCCCTACGGGCGGTCCCCCGTCGTCGTAAAGTAGTAAAGGTCCCCACGAAGCTTTCGGGAAGAGGGGTAGTCTTGTGCGTAAACATAGCATTTCTGGTCGAACCACCGAACCACACATCTTTTTTTGGTGGGAGGGTACTCCGAGTAGTGGGTACCACGTAGGACCTCGACCCGCCTACTCAGGTCTTGTATGGATATGCAGGAAGGGGTGCTCCTAGGTGTGTGTAGGGGGTGTGTCTCCTACACCTAGTCCGGCTAGCCTTCTTCGGGCAGGAAGCAGGCCGGGCCCGACGGGCAGGCATCTCCCGCAACACAAGCAGCATTGTTCGCCACCACCCGAGAAGCAAAAGATTCGAGAGTCAAGGCGGAAAGACAAGCGCATAGTGGTCTAGTGACAAGGGCCGACGACGGAAGCTCGGGACGGAGCCGTATGATGCGGAAGTCTCACGTACGGTTCCCTGAGAAGGGAGTGGCTACCCACTGGAGCTTCGACCAACCACCACCGGTCAATTCCGCTTTGGGGCCACCCCTGACTCTACCATCATTATAGGGGTATGGGGTTCGAGACAAAGAAAGATCAAGGCAGCATATCAGTTTTTCCTATATACTTTACTTGGATCCGTTTTTATGCTATTAGCTATTCTGTTGATTCTTCTCCAAACAGGAACCACCAATTTACAAATTTTATTAACCACAGAATTTAGTGAGCGGTGCCAAATCCTTCTATGGATTGCCTTTTTCGCCTCTTTTGCCGTCAAAGTGCCTATGGTACCAGTTCATATTTGGTTACCCGAAGCCTATGTAGAGGCACCTACAGCTGGATCCGTCATCTTGGCAGGAATTCTTTTAAAATTGGGAACCTATTGGTTTTTAAGATTTTCAATACCCATGTTTCCCGAAGCGACACTTTGTTTCACTCCTTTCATTTATACTCTAAGCGCGATTGCTATAATATATACTTCCTTGACCACTTTAAGACAGATCGATCTTAAGAAGATCATTGCCTACTCCCCAGCAGCCCATATGAATTTGCTGACTATTGGTATGTTTAGTCGGGCGGCGGCCGTTAGGTCACCTATTTTGAGTTATGGACACACAAGCAAGGCCAAAACATGTGTGCCGGGCGAGCGACCCATCAACCTACTAGCAATAGGGGAGAAAACTTAGCATGTCGCAACAAAAGCGTCGATTCGAGGCGTCAGCAAAACACCGCCGTCTGTTCCTAAAACAAAACCCCTTAGCGCCCCGGGACGGGAGTGGGGGACTGCCCTACGCAGACATCAGCAGCACCAGCTCTACGAAGTCCGAGTCGAATCTTTCGGTTGGCTTTCCCGTGAATAAGAATAGTTGGGCGCGGCGAAGCGAGCGTTTCTAGCTGTTTCGCTTGCTTCTTTCTTATTGTGGCGGCTATTATGGCGTGGCTGAAATGAACGAAAAACGAGATGAACCTTTCAAATCGATTGATAGATGGCCTGATCTGTTCTGATAGATCAGAAGGGAATCTATCAAGAAAATAATAAGGGTTTACCTCTTTCTATCTATTGATGATACAAGATATCTATCTATTCTGGATCCATCAGAAAGAAATCGATATGTATCTGATGGAGTCTACATCGTATGTAGAGCGCCCAAGCGCTTTTTGGGCCTTCTCACAGTTCTATTATCCATCGGTCCAATGCACTGGCTCATCTCATGTAGGGAAAAAGCAAATGTAGTTAGTTGTCTTGTTGTTGTTCGCCACCTCGACACATTCCCCGGCATCATCCCACACAGAAAGAAAGCGTGGAGCCCCGGACCGACCTGTAAGTCCGCTAACGTAAAGCGAGGAGTTGAGACTGAACTGGCGAACTGAAGTCACTTTCGTAACCATACTTCCTACAGCTAACACGTGTCCAGTCCAGTGGGAACGCGCAGCGCAAACGAACGTGAGCAGCTATACCGAATCCCCCACTGGCCATCGGGGACCTAGTGATAAGGCCAAGATCCGCAGGGGAAGGGATCACTCATTCTTCTATTGGGGACAGGTGCACGAACGACAACTCCAAACATCAGACATCCGCCACCTATACCTACCGTTTAGGTGGCACCAGCGAGATCCAGCTAAGGTAAGGAACTTCGTGTCATGGCTGCTCCACTCTGCCGCGGTCTTTTGAACTGAACTTTGTTGCCTTCCTGCGCGCGAAACGAATGGGCGCTGTGTCGTGGGTCAGTTTTGGGGTGGGGGGGGGCAGAGAGAGACCAGAAGAATGATTCATTTGGATCGACGAGCCATTTCGCGAATCAATAGAATGTCTCTCTATCCATATCGATTCTATCTTTATATAACGGGCCATAAAAAAAGAAGTACTTTTTTATGGCATGTGAGATGATCGCGCCTAGTAGCCACATATCAGCTGCGCTCAATATGCGGGATTTTCGTTGGATCAGATCTTTCGCTTTGACGAATTTAGACCTAGCGAAAAGGACTCTAAGCCCTCGCACAAACAAGCAAAGTAGAAGCAAGACGAGGAAGCGGAGCTGTCGTAGAAGCAGTAGCTTCCCCCGACAATATACAATACAACAGTAGCGACCATGAAAAAAAAAGCCCCTAGCTTAACGAGTTCGCAGCTTTTCCCGGGCCGGAGAAAGCTCGAAGAGCTTCCCTTCATTCGCTTCGCGGGAGTCGCACACAGCACATAGCTGGAAGTCAGAGGGCCCATACTACCTGCCTAACCCTTTGCTTTGCTCCGAGGGACCGTAGAACGGAAAGCGCCTTCTAAACAACTCGGCAGAAGGGAAGGGGCCTATGTATTTGCATGATCCCTGCGGATTTGACCCTACCTACACCTGGAGCCAATCCCCTAGCGGTCCTGCCACCACGCCGCAGAACAGGAGCTCGTGTGGAACCTTAGATTTCAGGCGTAACAGCGGTGGAAGGTATAAAAATATTACGGCCGCATAACGTAGGGGCCTACGCTAAGGTCGGCCAAAATATGGACACTCGAAGGGCCCGGCGCGCACAATCCTATCCTATCTGAGCCCGTCATTGCATGCACTTCGGACAGCCGTCCGTAGCATCATAAAGAGCACCTCCTATTCGAGGTATGCAAATGGAACGGTCTTTATTTGTGTTGTTGGTTGGTCTTTCTTAACGTGGTCTATAGCACGAAAAACCATTCTTTACAAGATAGGGCCGTTCACATGAAAGAAAAGCAAAAATCCATTCTTCATGGTCGGGCGCATTTCTACAAATCCTCCAGGATCACAAGTGGAACGCTAAGCAAGGGTGGGGAGGCTGCGAGCTCCGCGTCGAACAGAAAGAAGCAAGCAGGGGGTGTTGCCGTGGCGCGCCCCGGAGAGCAAGCATAGGCAACCAAACTAAATAAGGCTACAAAAGTAGCTAGCTAGCGTTTTTAAGCTGACTGCCTTTTCTAGCACGTGTACTCTTCTGTGGAGTCGCACGGAACGAGCCTTGTCTTCCCTCCAACGACTAGCTCCCTTTTCTTGTTCCGGTCACCCTTCTCTTGCCGTGGAAGGACTTTTGCCTGCGGTGTGGTCCAACCCGTGGGCGGAGTCGCCCTCATCCCCTCATTGCTCAGTGCTCCCTGCAGCTTCGCTGGGCTTTACCCGCGTGGACGCGGGCTTGTCTTCTATAAGAGAATGAAAAGCTCTCTCTTGACAATAAAACGCGAACTGCGCGGAGCGCACCCTTTTTCGTTTTCTGCCACCACTGGGTGGCCGCTGGGGAAACACAGCCCGGCCGCCTCTCCGGAAAGGGGGGTGGGGGATGGGCCTACCTATCCCGAGGGAGCAGTTGAGGGGTTCCATATGCCGAACCGAAGGGCAGAACTTCAGTGCGTGATCGTAGTATGTCACCTCGTCTCGTCCTCGCAGCATCGAAGAGTACCTATGCACTATGTTCCGGTTCACTGATAAGGAAGATAGAGTTGGGGTGGGGGTCTACGATGTGATACTATAGTATGCCCTGGGGAGAAAGATGCGCAACTCAAAACGGAAGCAGGAAGCGTGTTGTCAAAAATATCGGAGGTTACCAGATCTCTGAGACTACCATCGATCCGACAGAGCGGAACAACCAGAAAAAGAAGTGGAGTTAGAAAGCCGTATGATAGGTAGTAGATATCTTGTACGGTTCGGGGGGTAAGCGGCGTACTTAGGGGGAATATTAGGCTCTATCGAACATACAGGGAATTGGAGGTAGCATTTTACTTATGTTAAGTCATGGACTGGTTTCTTCAGCCCTTTTTCTATGTGTTGGTGTTCTATATGACCGACATAAGACTCGACTTGTTAGATATTATGGAGGTTTAGTGAGCACCATGCCGAATTTCTCTACCATTTTCTTCTTTTTCACTTTAGCCAATATGAGTTTACCCGGCACACTAGCAGCTTTATCGGGGAATTTCTAATCTTAGTAGGAGCTTTCCAAAGAAATAGCTTAGTAGCCACATTAGCTGCGCTTGGGATGATTTTAGGTGCGGCGTATTCCCTTTGGCTATATAATCGTGTGGTTTCTGGAAATTTAAAACCCGATTTCCTCTATAAATTCTCCAATCTAAATGGCAGAGAAGTTTCCATATTTCTACCTTTTCTTGTTGGAGGGGCGACCGTCCGTTGAACTACCAAAAAAGGGTAAACCAATTTGATCATAACATTGTAGGTGCTTGCGATGGGACAGATGCGACTTCCCTCATAAGTAATGGGTGGCATAGCCCGTAGCAGAAGTCTCCTTTTTTATCCATTTCTTTATTACCCCAGAGGGGCCCGCCCTGGTGGGACCGAGAGAAAGAAAGGACGGGGGGGGGGGGGGGGGGGCGACCATGCATGGCACTTCTCGACCGTGTCTCCGAGGGACAGTTGAACGAGCGACTCATGAATGCTGCCGGGTCGGATGAGCCAATAACTCGAACGTGTTCGGTCAGTTTTTTGAGCAAGAATCACAGCGTTACCTTACCTTCACCATGATACGGACTCCAAGTTCTTATGGAAGAGCACGAGGAGTTTCCTTCAATATGATGATGAGAATGGAAACCAGAAGCACAACTGGGTCTTCGTAGTCCGAGATCATACTTATATATCAGTCACAGTAACGTAAGCATGAGACTTTTTGGTAGTACCGGTGAACCAGATGGCCGCGGAGAGGGAATCTGGGACGGAGGACTCGTAATATCTCTATAGATCTGGCAAAAGCGAAAGACCCCTAACGTCAGGGGCTGACCACTGAGCTCACTCAGGCCTCGCTGGGCGGGCCAGAGTGGGTGCGAGCTGGAATTGCCACAGCTTATGGTTATAGCAATAGGAAAGGGCCCAGCGGACAGAACAGTCAGGATAACGAGCGCGGAGCCCGCTTGGCAGGCGGCAGGAGCTGTGGGAAAGTGCTTGCTTGGTAGGCCAACAGCCCTGTGAACCGGCAGGGCACTCGACGAAAGGGGGGCACACTGAGCAAGTACGAAAAATTGGCCCCGCGGAGCTTTCAAAAAGAAAAGCAAGGACCACTACGGGAGGTCGAACCACAGACCGGAGGTAGTAGAACGTGATCCGCACCGGTCAATATTGGATCAACAATAGGGGACCGTAGCACTGACCTTTATTTTTCAAGACAATGGGTACTGTTCCCTACCGAGACAAGGGACACTCTCAACGGATCCTCCACGCGCTGGGCATACCATAGTTCTTCCGTGCGTCTTTATCGTGGCGGAAACAGAACAAAACAAAAGGGAAAGACCCGGCCAACTCGCCCAGGGCTCGAGGGTGAGCCATACGAGAGTGAGTAGAATTCTGTTTACGTTCTCGGTTTGGTTCGGGCCCCTCTCGATCTTTTGCGTATAAGGGAAGGGGGAAGGAGTCTAAATCTATGGACATTAATGAACCACCATTGATGGACGTTGCACATGACACGATCAATTCAACATGATGGTCCGGTGCTAATAGAAGTCGCTTACTCTCCGTCTAGCGAAGGTGCCAGGGAAGGGCTTTTTTGTAGTAATAGTGGGCTGGGCGGGTCTCATGAGATTTCATCTATGCCGGCCGTTGGAATCAAACGAGGGTCGAAGGACCATTCGATTCATTAAGGGGGACGGCCCATTTGTAAGGCGGGGGGCCTGAATGAAGAGCAAACCAGACTCTTCTTTGTTTCAGCTGCTCCCATGCACGCAGACCGGAAGATCTCAGTTGTCCTGGACTAGACAAGTATGTAGAGATCTTCGTGGAACCGGGGAGGGAGTCTCAATTGATCTTTTCTAGGATTCCAACTCACGCCACGCACGAAGATTTATCTATTGATAGAGTTAAGGGCTCGGCTCCCCCGACTCTAAAAGGTTAGGTTACTACCTGCTTGCCTCTACGAAGGAGGTGTACTTTGTACTGTCTAGAGGTCATATAGATCGAAACCCGGAGCGAGTTGAACGAAAGCCTTACCCACTGCTACAACTACTGGCGCTTCAAAGGGCTTAAATTCTAAGGTAGGGGTGTCAGCCGTGAAAGCCTTTGGTACTTTAGTAAGGCGAGCAGCCCTTAAACAAAATCAAAGGCGCGACCATCCCCCCTTCCCCTGTTTTTGCATTTCATTCTCTATTTGGCCCGCCTCATGAAAAATGATAGGCCTATTGATTCGAAGGAAGTACGAAAGGGTCGGTCAATAGCATAGCTCTTTTTTCTCCTTTCGAAGGAAAGGCCTTCGCATTCTTAATCTGGTAGGGCCGGACGGGTTTGTTTGCCCTAGCTTGGCGAATTGCACACCTGACCGTTCTCGCAAAGTCTTCGCAACGGCTGGGAAACCTGTCTACGAAGCTAAGCATATTGCCACGCCGACCATCAAATACGAGATTGGGCCCCTTCTCAAAGATGGAATGGCCCACCCCACCCAAGAGCGCTTATGTCATATGGGAACTCTTGGCTGGAAACAATCCTTATGGTTTTGATATCCGGTTATAATAATAAGAAAGAATCAAAGTCCAGGTTGGTTGGTGAGCCTAGTGATAGGAGACTATCTAGCTTGGTTCGGAGAGCACTTGTTGGGTTTCAGATTTGTTTTTTGCTAAATGTTATGGCCTAAATGCTGAACTATTGACCCTACTTGTTCGGATGGGTGTTCACCCCAAAGTGTCCCCGGACTGCATGCATACATCCGTAAGTAACTTAGTGCAACATGGAAAATTTCATTGAGAGGAATCAGCAAAGAAAAGAAATCTTCTCCGGGTGACTGGATCGCCCCGGAACCACAAGAATCCTTATAATGGGATTCCAACTCAGCACCTTTTGTTTTGAGATTTTGAGAAGAGTTGCTCTTTGGAGAGCACAGTACGATGAAAGTTGTAAGCTATGTTCGGGGGGGGGGGGGGGGGGGAGTTATTGCCTATCATTGGCCTCTATGGTAGAACCCGTCGGGGAGGCCTGAGAGGCGGTGGTTTACCCTGTGGCGGATGTCAGCAGTTCGAGTCCGCTTATCTCCAGCCCGTGAACTTAGCGGATACTATGATAGCACCGAATTTAGCCAATTCGGCAGTTCGATCTATGATTTTGCATTCATGGATCTTGATAAGATCCTTCCATTTAGTAGCACCTTAGGATGGCATAGCCTTAACGTTAATGGCGAGGTTCAAAAGAGGAAAGGCTTGCAGTGGATACTTAGGCACCCAGAGACGAGGAAGGGCGTAGCAAGCGACGAAATGCTTCGGGGGGTAGAAAATAAGCATAGATTCGGAGATTCCGATCAACCTTTTGAACTGCCTGCTGAATCAAAGAGCAGGCAAGAGACAACCTGGCGAACTGAAACATCTTAGTAGCCAGATTGAGCCCTGCCAATGAGGAGAACCAAATGGTGTCTAGGAAGATAGGGAGACAAAAAGAGATGCAAGGTTTATTATTACCTCCCCCAGCAGCCCTGAGATGATTCTGATTCCTCCCTAGAATTCATACAATCCAAAGTAATAACCTCTATCTTTCTTGTTGTGGCTCCTATGAAACCTGTCATGTCTCCTACTATCAACACCTCCATGCCATCCCCCTCAATTCCCAAGAATTATTCTCCAACTTGCTTCTCTCCACCCGCTATATAAGCCACACCATTGTCTCTCATAAATAGATTCTAGTTTCCGACCTTGGGAGGAATTCCAATTAGGATGCAAGTTCGGATCATGCATGTTTTCTGCTGTGGAGTCTGGAACTTTTCCTGCATTTTTTTGGCAGCCGTGCTTTTGGGACAGAGAGTTTCTACGCTTTCTTTTATACATACTGCATGCACTTGACATGCTCTTTATTGGTAATTTGTTCTTATCGCACTGCATATTTAGATGTGGCGAGTTGCATCCACTTGTTTCTGCTCGATTACGGTTGTCAATTGTTGTCAATATAATTAACCTCACTTGTGCTGTGCGCTGTGGTAGTAGAACTATGATCAGAGCCGTTTCTTGCTTGCTATTGATGTTTTTGCTAATTGGAATCTGCTTACCGCGGTTAGAGAATGCTGTGTTTCTTTTTTCCCTTTTGTGTTTTTTTCTCTGCCGGTTCCATTTGCGTGAAAGTTTTTGGCCTTCTGAACGGAGCAACTGCCCTCTTCTGGTCTCTGCAGCAGCCAGACGCGCAGCCTGCAGCGCTGCAGCCTTGCATGATTCGGGCAAGACAAGGTTACTGATTTAACCTACTGTTGTTCTAGCTCCATTTCCCTTAATGAAACTAGGCCTTTGCGAGCTGTAGATAGAAACATAAAAGGCACTAGTCAAACTAGCGATACAGAACCGTATAGAAATGGCTTGTTTTCAGCGCCATAACGCTGGTTAAATTCCATTTGAAGAAAATAGGAAAGTAGATTCCTGGCGATAGAGAACAGATCTGATGCCTTTCTGATCTGTTCAGTGTGGCAGATGGTCCCTCTTTAGTACAATCATAATTACAGGATTAGGTATCTTTCTTTTGCTGTTCCCTACTTGGCATCCTTTCTTTTCCACGAGTTTACTTATCAAGCTTTGCCTTTCCGGGACGAGACAAGTTCTTGCTTCCAGCTTTTCTTAACTAGAGTTTTTTTCCAGGATTACGAAAAAAAAACTACCAATAACGGAATCCATAATACCTCGACTGCTAGAAAAATACATTAGCCAAATCCAAGCCAGCCTATCCTTTCATAAAACCAACCAAGAGGCGATGACACCCCTAAAAAATATCATATCAAATATTGTCCGAGTGGTATTGGCCAAAGACTTGAGCTTCAAAGGACGAGAAGGCAATGGTCGGTAGACTGTTCCCGCGTAAATGCTAGGCGCAGGAATTCTATCAAGTACTGTGGGAAGGTACTCACGCTAAACCGATAGTGACTCTGGTTCAACTTCTTACTTTTCTTGATCGTACTAGTACTAAATTAGAGTTCATTGAATAAGGAAGGCTGACACGCTTCTCGGTTGTGGAGTCAGTTCTCGGTCGTGGTGCCTTCCTCTTTTTCTTAGAATAGAGACACATACATATTGACTTGTTGACTTGATTTGAGAATATACTTCATTTACTTTCTTTCATCGTTGACAGAAACTGAACTCAAGACAGACCTTCCAGCTTGATCTTATTGATGGATCATTCACTCAATCAAAACATTGACGCACGCGCCTTCTTTCTAGGTAATTGAATAGCAAAGTGACGGTCTCATCAGCGGCCTAGGAGTGAATGTGGAAGCTTAACACTAGCAACGGGCAGAACAGTTGGTAAAGGAGATCATTGGCACTATGGCGCATGTATGTTGAGTTCTTGAAGCATTGCCGATATCGATATATATTTCTTTGCATGGGACAGTAGCCTTTTCTGCTTCTTTGCATGGGTGCGTAGGTAGAGTAGCCTTTTCTGCGGCGGAACAAGCTAAGAAGTGCAGGCGGCTCTGGTTTCGAATGGTACTTACTCGTCTTGTGACTAAGTTAAATAAAAGATTGTTGCTTTTCAAGTGGTTAGGTCACCAAGGCACGGGCGGCTCGCTACATTCTGTAGTTCGTTCACTCCTTTCTAAATCACTCGTCAGGAATGGGCTCGCCCCGTGCCGTGTCAATAAGGTCATAGGGGATTGGAGTATCAAACTTATCTAAAACCAGCCCTACTTTCACGATACCAGATACCTTCTTGACCCAAGACACCAGCTAGTGCAATCCCAGTTCCTGCAAAAGAAAGAAAATCCCTCCCGTCGGTCAAAAGACTATGAAAAAGGGTTGCAAATAAACAAGAGCTAGACTAGTGGTAGTAGTAGCAAAAGCAAAGGGGATGTAGTCATGGTTTGAAGAAAAGAATACGAAGCAACGTTGCGTGTTTTTTCTTTTGTTTGAGAGTAATGTTTTTTCTTTTGTTTGATCTGTAAATAAAAAAGAAACTATTGAACTCGAATGCAAAAAGCATAGGACGAAAAAGTTGCAATCAGCTTCTGTTTTATAAAATCCGTAGAGAAGAAGAGTGAAAGTGGAAAAGTAATTCAGTTTCGAGGGTAAACCACTCACTAGCGTAGAAATCTATATACTAGAAGTGTGGGATAACTTCGCATACCATTCCCAATCAGAGCCCTCGAGCCAGAAAGAGCTTGGACATGACCCCCTCGGAGAAGGCGTCGCTTTCCTTTAAATACGATGATGAACTCGGGTCGTTAAATTTCGACCGAACCAAAAGTTGGGAGTTCCGGAATGTCTGCTTTGCTGAGATTCCAAACCTCCATGGAAAGGGCCAATTGTCAAGTATGCCGTGGTTGGTTTACCGGTGGAAAGGGGGGAAAGGAAATATGTGGGAAGAAAGCGTGAGCTCTTCAATCAGTGAGCATACTTCATGTAAATGTAGGTCTTGTTGCAGCATGGGCGTAAAAAGACATCATAGATAACAACTAATTCTCGTAAAGTTCTTTCGGTTCAAGGGAGGGTTACTTACAAGTGGAGTCTGGCGAGGAACTGGAAGGAAGATCCTGCTTGAGCGAAAGCGAGTCAAAGCAAAGACGGATCAAGCTTTTCTAAAAGAAATAGCTCTGGCGTGAACAGTAAAAGCAAGCACTGATCGCTACTACGCGTAATAATTATTATAGAGAAGGGACAGAGGCGGCGAGTGCCGGGAAGGGAAGGATTTTCAATCATTTAGCCACTCCATAGACTTTTGAGCTTAGTATGGAGTTGCCTGGATTAGATCCTCGTTGGATTGCTTCCTTGAAGAAGAAGGCGGAAGACTTAAACCCTTCATTTCCTAATTTTTTGTTCGGCTCTCCTATTTCGTAGGCAAGTAGATCTCTCTTTACCTCTTTGTAAGGTTAGTGGAGTTCTTTTACCCGGAAAAACACTTTCCTCTCTTTTAGGTACACTAATTTTTCTACTTATATATAAGTAACTCCTTTTCTCCTGCAACATAAACTTCAACTGATGGGAAGGAATACCTTTTGGACTTAATGCTGCTAGAAGGAAAGCTCTACAGCTGACAAGCTGGGACTGGTGGGACCCTGTCGTTAATTCTCAAACCAAAATATACATGGTAAGTGCTTTGGTTGGAAGAAAATAGCAAATCAAAAGCTTTTTTATCCCGGTCCTCTCAATTAGAGCAAAAAGATAATATGCAAGCAGAATATTGGCTTGGTTTTTCACACCAGGGAATATTACAACCCGCCACGGCAGCATTTCCTTCATACAGTACCAAAGGGATTGCTACTTATAAGAATAGGGAACATAGGGCCCAGCACATAGATAGAATCCCATTCGTAGAAAGCCACAGCGCAAGCAAGTAGAGGACAATAGCAAAAACAAACAATATATATATATTATATGGAATTATTCTTCCCTCCATCGATTCAATGACAAAATAGCTCTATTGAGAGGGCCTTTGACAACCCTCTTGAATGTGGCTCGCTTCTAGTTTTTCTTCCCCCGCCTGTTCTATCTAGGCTGGTGGCTATACCTGATTTCGTGTCTGATCGAACTTGAAACTAGCCCATTAAGCTTCTTGGATTCCAAACCAGAAAGAAGGATCACACACAAGAAAATAGAGTTGGAATGAAAGATGGGGTAAAGATGAACTTTATTCTCCTAGCTGCTCTCCATCCAGCAAGTTACTCTCTTTCAAAAGATGACAACTCAAGATTACCAATCAAAACCAACGCTTTTTCTTCTCCTATAGCTTCATCATTACATCTTTCACTAGTTGTTGGATGTGAGTGATGAGATCGATCCATGGAATTTTTACCTCACTCACATACTTTGGAAGATGAAGAAATTCTCTTTAATTTACTTATGGGCTGGCTCTACATGTGGTCAGATGGGTTCCCCTCTTCAGTCATTTGGTACCTCTCCAACGCTTCCTCCTATTCCTATTGATCAGATCAAAGCCAAACCTATCTAGTCTTGCACGTTGTCACCCACCGCTCTTACCAAAAACAAAAAAATTCTATCTTGGGAACTAAAAAAGAATCGGAATGGGAAGTATTTATTTCTTGATTCTCCGGCTAGCATCCTTACTTCCTTCTTCAATGGAAATTATATGTTTTGGCTCGGTATGAACCCAAAAATGAGAAATTCTCTTATTTGTAGACTCGTCTTCTTTTGGTTAAATCTGGAGAACCAGTCGAAACTCTGATTCATGTTTGTGGATTTTAATAGCTCTCCTATCTACCCAGAAATGATCTTCTACCTTTACTGTCTGTGTTCTTTACATACCTTTTGATTGTTCTTAAAATCATGGTGTCGTTACAAATTCAGTGGTTGCACCCTTGTGAGCAAGTTGTTGCCGGATTGGATAGGAGAAGTGAAACAAAGCTACGAAGGAGACTCATTAGCAGAAGAAGTTAAGAAGAGCATTAGTGAAGCGAGAGGAGGACAAGATGGTTGGGAAGAGGAGGAAGGGCGGGCAGGTGACGCAACTGTAAGGTGTGACCCTCGATCTGTCTGTGAACCGGAAAGGAGGTACGGTACTCGAAATCAACTTGTTACTCTGCCTTCCTGGGAAAGGCTTTGGGAACTGAACTTCAAGCTGGCTCCTCGCCAGTGTCGTCCACTACGTCAAGATCATCTTTGGTTCTTCTCCAAGATGTGGCACTTGAGCATTCCGAAGAGATAGGCTGATGAGCACAGCAGGCAAGAAAGAAGGTAGCACGACCACTTCCAAATGTAGGGAATCCGCGAGATACTGGTCACAGGTACACTTAGAGGACTCACCTATACGAGAGTAGTTGTGAGGCCGCCGCGACTATGGGAAGTAGGCTGTTCCCTAGTCACTCTCGACTCTAGGTTGGGCGGAGAAATGAAACAGTTCACTGTTTTTGCTAGTGAAGCTGTCAGAGATAGAGCAAGTAGTCGTAGAAACTCCTTGCTTTGTCGCCTTCATAGTAAATAAAATAAGTAGCTTTCCGCCTGGGCGGTAGTTTCGGAAGCCATTAGCGGTAACAGGTCGAGGGAGGGATATCAAAGAGAAGGTGCAGTTAGTTAGATGAATTGCTTTCGCGTAGCAGCAAATGAAAATATGAGTAGATAAGTTCCCGAGGTCATTGAAATGGGTGAAGTTCCATTTACTATGGATTTTTCCATTCTCCTCTTGAAGCACACAAGCGGGAGCCTTTCTTTCTCATTAGCAACACTGATCCTAGTACATTCGTAATGTTAAGGCTATAAGCATTCCCCTGCTACTCTAGTAACTAAACATACGCTAAACTAATGGATACATAGACTCTCCAAACTCTCATGAATAGCTCATCCCCTGCTTGGTAAGTAAGGCAAATAGCCTCGCACGTAGAGTAATGTCTAACCGGCTGTAGATGATTTGACTGATACAACTATAGTTATTTTTCCTATACAAAAAAATATATAGTTTGTGTATAAAAGTAACCAGATTCAGAATAGACAAAGGAGACTGAACCAACATAAAAAGACTTCTCGAAGGGCAGGCAGCATTCTTGCCAAACCCTGACCTCTATTTCAATCCGATAGCAACACACGAACATTTGGATGAGAGCTTTAGGTTGAATAAGGCTGTTGCACATAATAAGATTAAGGCCTTGTACCTTTACTAGTACTTGGTTTTACAAGGTCATGACCAAGCAAACCATAGTGAGAAAGTTTACAAACAAAATTGTATTTATTGAATGAACTGGAAGGTCCCTTGTAATGACGAAAGCATGACAAATGTAGCTATCCTTCCTTACTGTCCTGGTGCGTGGTGAATTCATTGGCTAATTAATGAGGACACTGACTCACAAAGGCTATAGCTAGTCTCTACGAATATCTCGATGCAAGCATTACCAATAGTTGGAGTGGAGGTAACTTCATGCTGGAATGGTTTTTTCTCCTCCCTAAGGTCGGACTGTTGCACCTGTCAACTCTGGCATTCCCAAGGCATCGCATATCCGGAAGGGAGCAAATACGATCAACTGTTATGGATTGACTTCTCCTGTTGCTTGATTCAAAACCTGTAACTCTTTTAGCATCTCAACATTGGCATGTGAACTCTCAAAAAGAAGAAACAAATTCTCAGGCATCTCCTTGCTTGCTTTTTCATTGACTGATTCTAGTAGCTGGCCCATTGAATAGAATAATAAAGATTAAGCAAAGTGAGCCTCAGTCCTTGCCTGAATACCTAACACAAGTCAAGTTAAGTGGACGTTCCTGGAATTGGCATCTGAATCCATCTAGCTCGGCACAAATCAAAAACCTGGTGGCAGCTTCATGGTGGTTGGAGGTCGAAAGACTATTCCCATAGCACGCCGTGGCATTTCCATTCAGTAGCCCAGGAAGCCATTCCCATCATCTAAGTCAGAGGTACTCTCATAGGTTGGTTGGGCTGGTTACATACTGCCTTCGATCCCTTGGCCCTCTGTTGGTTCTGCTACCCGGACCCCAGCCGGGGCTTTAATCATTCCCGGTGATTCGGTGCAGACGCTGTACTTAAGGCTAGAGGGTAAATCTGTGGTTACAATATCCTTGAAGTAATCACTCCCTATGCATTCTTCCGCCAGATCATAAGCTTTTCCCAGAATTGTTGGCCCTACCTGACTTTCAACACTTCGAGTTGGTCTGCCATAATATCCAGGAAATGTTGGGAGCTGTGTGATAAATAGAACATTGTTGAATTGGAAATGCTATTAAAGCATCTGCCTCATTCCATTTTGAAAGTGCATTCCTATAACCCCAATAAGAAAAGGGAAATACCACCAGTTCCTGGTTCCTGGGACTCAAAGATCACAAAAGTTCGGGTATTTTTTCGACTAAAACAAAACGATATCCCAAAGGGATAACTAAAAAACTTAAGAAAACTGATATGACTGCGGGTCCAATGCTAAATAAAGGAATATCTCCGGGAGGATATCCTCTTTAAAAAGTAGCTTAGTTCCTTCTGCTATAGCTTGAAGCAGTCCCAGGGGCCAGCATATTCAGGACCAATACGTTATTGTATCGATGCGGATATTTCTCTTTCTAACCACACAATTACGAGTACTTCTATTGTGATTCTCAGTAGGAGGGTCAAAATAGGTAGAATCCATATCAGTCCATAGACTTCTTTTAATAATTCCAATTTAGAAAAATAATTGATAGTTTCTACCTCTACCCTATCTATTATCATTTCAACAATCAACTTCCCCCATAATGATATTTATACTACCTAATATCGTCATGATATCAGCCAATTTCATTTTTTGAACGGGAAAGAATTTGCAAATTAATAAAACCGGGTGGACGAGTTTTCCATCTCCAGTGGAAAAGACTGTCATCTCCTACCAGATAAATTCCTAATTCACCTTTTGTCACTTCTCCTGTATTTGGTAGATCAAGGACATGCCAATTTCTTTCTCATCTTTCGCATCGCCAGACAGCGCATGGTTTTATCAAGATCATAGTTAATTAAAGAAGAACGGAGATTGAGAAGAAGATAAAATGAACTTAAGTCCTCGTGGAAAACTCAAGAGAGGGACGAGTCGAAATTCGTTCTGGACTTGTGCACGTAAAAAGGCTTCCACGTTTGACCATAGAAGCCCTGGGTAGAGCACAAAAAGAACATAGAAAAAGAATAGGCCTGATTCATCTGCTCGTGGGATTGCCGATACTGCTACCCGGCTACATTGAAAGAGGGAAGCGAATAGCCTGAAGATTCTTTCCTTTGTTGTCTCACTATCTGAGCTTGCGAGACAGACCAAAAATACTCTCTTCGGCGACTTAGACTTACTCATTTTGGCGATGTCTGGCACCCGCGTTGGAAGGGTTGAATTGTCTGAATGTCGTTGACTCTGTGAGATAATGGATCTAACGTTAGGGCTTAGTTACTCCATCTCTCTAGCCGGAACTACTTGAACCCGAGTAATTAGCTTCCTTAAGCCATGTCCATATTTATGGAGCTAAATCGGATGGTAACTAGATTCATTCCGTAGCATGGGATTCTGTAAGAGTATATCTAAATAATAGCTAGGCATTAGTTTGAGTTCGAGATTAAAAAGTCCTCTCAAGTTGACTATTTTTGGATAAATGGGTCCTATCAAACTGTTGTGACTGGCATCAAAATACGAAAGGCTTGTTAGATTACCAATACTATGTTAGCATTATCAAGACTGCAATCTATCACAATTTTTAGATGCTCTATAATTATAGATACCAAGAAAACATGATTATCTGTAAATTGAGGACTTGGTCCAGAAGTGAGAAAATAGGTGTGAAATTCCAGGCTAGGGTTAGCAAGGAATTGTTTGTGCTGATTGAGGATATAGAGCTGATGGAGCTACCTTTGCAAGGGCGCAAATTCACTTGGAACAATGCTGTGTCAGCTGCTAAGTGTAATACCCAAAATTTTCACAAAATGAGTAAACCCCTTTTCCCTTCACCACCCCAGCCCGGCCGTTGGCCTCTCTTTCCCCCAAAACCGCCGCCTCTCTTCCTCTCTCTCTTTCTTCACCGTTCTATTATCACATGTGGAGAAAAACCGCCGGCACGTGGCCGATCTCGCGCCCCCTTCGCCAACCGACGCCCCAGCAACCGCCGCCTCGCTCCCCCCTACAAATACCCCCTGGCGCCGGCCATTTCCACCCTGAGAACCGCTCTCTCTCACCCCGATCGGAAAAGAACACCCAAACTCAAATTCTTCGAATTCATCCGGAGATTCTCGGTTCTAGCCTTCCCTACACCCTTCCACGGCCTCCAGACCGAGTTTCCGATCAAATTCCCCAATGAAAAACGCCTGAAGATCATTGCCGACGAAGATCGCCGGAGATCCTCCACGGCCGCCGTCGATCACGCTCCTCCGGCCACTTCTGGGTGCAAAGATCGACCTAAGTGAGTTCTCCACTCTCTCCTCTCTCTTCTGGTGCGAGTAGATCGTGAAATAGTGAAGAAATGGCAAGAACCGATAAATTCCGGCGAGGCCGCCGCCGCTCGCCGGCGCGCGCAGCCGCCGGCCGCGAAGGAGAAGGGGGGGAGGCGACGTGGCCGCCTCTCAGCCCTCGGATCTGAATTGAACGGTTAGAATTAAAAGAACCGATACCGGTTCGATTCTTTTAATCTGGGCCGTTGATCTCAGATCCAACGGCCCACATTTAAAATAAGCCGTAACCGTTGGAAATTTCATAGAGGGACCCCTGGGGATTTAAACAAATAGGAAATAGCCCCTGATTCTTACAGAATCAACCCTAAGTTCATAGAAAATTGGAAATTTACTTTGGAATAGCCAAATAGCCCCTGTGCTTTTTAGAAATTGGTAAAACAGTTATGAAAATTCAATCTGAACCCTGGAAAGTTTGAAATTTTTACAAATTAGCCCAAAACAGTTTTAAAAGTTTGTTTTAATTCTGTAATTAATCAAATAAGGCTAAATGATCTCTGGAAAATGTGGGAAATTTATTAAAAGCATTGTTAAAACATTATGAACAGAAAACAAATTCTGAAATTAAAAATAATAACTTTCAGAAACTGAAAATATTTATTTAGTGTTAAATTAATTCTGAAAAATCAAAATAAAAACAATATAGGTGTTAGGAAATTGTAGAAATTTATTAATTAGTATAAGATTATTCTGTTTCATACTTTTCTGTATTTTAAGTTTCTGAAGTCCAGAAATAATTATTTAAATGACTGAAAATGCATTTTTAAGAATTAAATAAATACTGAAAAATAGGTAAAAATACTATATAATGAAGGAAAATTTTGGAAACTGTTTCAAATACATAAATAGGTTCTGAAAAGTAGAAAAGTACTAATATGAATTCTGAAAATCATTATAGTAATAATTTAAATAAATTTTGGGATTTAATTAATTATAAAAATCAACATATGTACAAATAACATTCTAAAATTATTTCAAATCACATCACAGGTTGAAAGTGAGTATTTGGCTATAGCAAAAGCAAAATAGAAGTGTAGAGGTACCCAATTTAAACATATTTTCCTTCTAACTCACATAAAATGACAAGAAATCAATAGTTGCATGTGTGTAACTAAACCTATGTGATTGAAATGCTTTGATATGATTCTTATGGCATGTTTGTCACTGTTTTGTGGGTGCAAATGCATGGATAGAACCAAATCAAGAACTAATCCCCAATCTTCAAGAGCAAGAGTTTGAAGTGCATCACCCTTCATTCAAAGGCAAGTGTTCCTTGATCACTTTGCTCCTATTCTAGGATGAATAGTTAGATTATTTGCATGATGTCTTTATTATGAAAACCAGTGTAGTATGTTTCCATAGTTTTATTGCTTTATCTTTCCTTGCAAAACCATGGAGGGAATTAGATAGGACTTGATGGTTATCATTTTATGTGCTTAGCCATGCTTAGAACTTTAGAAATGAATGAAAACTCAGTTGATACTAGTCTTGTGGAATTATATGAAAGACACAAGAGTGTGTCATGGTATTAGGAATCTAGACAGGCTGGTTGTTTTGGTTGGTGCTTCATGCACGAGACTCGGGAATGAGTTAGTGCCTGTCTTAGATTCTAAGTATCGGTTCATGGAACAGTTAACCCGGCTTTACAGTGCCACCACAAGACTCAGATGGGGGCAGCTTGGCCAATAAATTAGGAGTTTGCCGGTATAGTATGAGTGTTTGGATGGTGCGGGGAATGGGAGTCCATTTTTGACTGCCCTGGGAACTGCAAGGCTCAAGAGGGGGCTTCTGTAGGGGAGGGTTACTCCCAGGAACTACAGCGGTGAAACCTCAGTGGGCTTGTACTTGCCGGTAGACCCTTTGTAAAGGCCATGTAGTGATCTCCTGATCGCACACCAAAGGAAGTGTGTAAAGTGGCTTGCAACCACGGATATCAGGGAGGTTTCTTAGTCCACCTGGCAACAGGGGATGAAATCACTACTTGTGGGTAAAGTGGTACAATCTCTGCAGAGAATCAAACTGTCATGACAGCCGTGCTCACGGTCAAGAGCGGCTTGGACTTGTCCATGATTAGAGAAACATGGATGTGAGTTGAAAGAGGTTGTTGGGTGGTGTAACCTAACATTAATGACTCAATTATGAAGTTGGTGGGATTATCACTTAGTAAGATAGGTTGCTAATCAAAGCTAAGGCTTAGGATTAATACATAGTGCTTAACCATGTTAGCCTTTCCTTGCTATTAGTCTTCATAACATTCTTTCCTACAATTGCTGAGTACCTTTGGTACTCAAACTTGTTTTTGTTGGACATCATATTGCTGCTCAGGTGCAAATGAAGATGTAGACTTCGATGAGGAGGACTTCGATCCCGAGGAATTATTCTAGGTTGGCGAAACCCCCGGGCAACGCCTGTGGAACTGGAGCACCGCGCTAGAGTCTTCCACTGTTATATTATTAGTGTGCTTGTACTCATAATTGATACTTTATGTCTTATGATGTAATATTACGTTGTATGATACACTTGGCTTGTAGTACAATGATATTTCACTCTTGTCGGCACATGTATGACTCAACTGATCCTGGCATACATGTGAGAATGCGCTCGGTGTTCCTTACGGAAAACCGGGTGTGACACAGTGGTATCAGAGCCAAGGTTGCCCGTAGGACGCAAACCTAGTTAGAAATGGACGGGATAGACATCACTATTTTATTAAAAACTATTTTACTAAATATTTTGTTAGAAGGAGGATTATTTAAATTATATATATGTTGCTAACCTCATCTATACTCAAAATTATATTATTGTTTATTTTCTAACACATTTTTGAATTCTTCTTGAAACAGATGGCACGCACACGTCTCACGGCTCGTAAGTCCACCGGAGGACGAGTTCCTCGACACCAGCTGGCTGAGCGCACTACTGAGGAGGTGGACAACCCCGCCACCTACCAGACCCACGGGGAGTCCACTAGAGGCATGGTGGAACGCCTTAGACACCTCCTTCGTTGTGTTGGTTATACCGGCAAACTAGAGGTGCAGTACGACACCACTCGGGTCTCTCGCGCAGAACGAGACGAGTGGAAGTCGCAGGCAAGGATCTACTACGAGAACAGGCTGCTCAAGATTCACAACTCCCCGGCATGGAGGTCCACCATGGCAGAGGCAGAGAAGGACGCTACTTGGGAGGCAATCACTTGCCAGAGCTACACCAACCATGGCCGCCTTGAGGGGACCCAATACATGTACACCCCTCGGCGACAAAGTGGAAGTGTGGTATTCAACTACGAGCCCATACATGAAGGTTGTGACGTGGTGCAGATGGATATGAGCCTCCAAGTAGGAGTGGACGTCAGTACGAGGCTGCAGAACTGTCAGCAGGAACTTCAAGACGTTCGGGACCTTCTGAATAAGACGGAGGCCATTATGCGTGGACTGATGAGGATGAGGGATGGAGAAGTGAGTGATCTCTATGCTTCGGATGGAGACACTTGGACTCCGGACTCTCCAGACCGTAGGGCAGCCAAACGCCCTCATATTCCTCCAGCACCTGAGGCCTCCACAGCTGAGTGAGAGGCTAGCAACCCTGATGGTGATGGCGGGAACCCACAGGAGGATGCACAGAACCCAGGGGATAACTAGGATAGGTGTCCTTAATTATGTAGTAACTCGTGTAGTACGTGTATATGGTATTGTATGGACTAGTATGTAATGGTTGATTAGTGTACTTGTTTAGATTGATGATGTAATGTGTGTTAGCATATGAACGTGAGTTGTGAAAGCTGTAGGCTTATGTTCACAACCTCGTTAATGTATGTAAATATTTATTAAGGAATATAAGTGCTTAGTTTGTTTAAATCATGATCATCTAATAAACGAAGTAGAAACTTTAATAACTCTTGTATAGAATGGATGAAGTAAGTACACAACGTAATACACTTAAGAGAACACCTATACATTAATTTTAAACATAGTCTTTCACAATAGATGGCAGGAAGAAGGAGACGCAATGAAGGGAACAACAACAATGAGGCTGGAGAGTTCCCTTTGCCTGGATGGCAGCCACGAGTTGCACGTAGAGCACATGGAGAGGTTATACAACAGATGATGAACATGCAAAACCAACTCCTTCAGAACCTGACACAAGTGGTGGCCAACATGCAACCACAAATTCAGAATGCACCACGTCAACCCAAATTGAATGAGTTTCTAAGCACTCAACCACCAAAGTTCGACAACGCTATAGAGCCATTGGAAGCTGATGATTGGCTCAAAAATATTGAGAACAAGTTGCAGATTATACAGTGCCCAGGACGTGAGAGAGTGCTCTTTGCTTCTCACCAACTATATGGATCTGCAGCAGACTGGTGGACAGCATACAAAGAAGCCCATGAGGATTCGGAGAGTATCTCATGGAATGAGTTCAAACTTGCCTTCCGCAATCACTATGTTACAGCAGGAGAAATCAAGAACAAGTGGAAGGAGTTCCTCAACTTGAAACAAGGTAGCATGTCCGTGCGAGAGTACCTTACCAAGTTCACACAGTTATCTCGCTATGCTCCAGGAGACATAGACACGGATGAAAAGAAACAAGATTGTTTCATTGAGGGATTGAATTCAGAAATACAATATGCTATGTCCTCAAGTGACTATGAAAGTTTCCAAAAGCTCATCAACAAGACTTTCATAGTGGAAAGAAAAAGACAGAAGTTAGTTGAAGAACGAAAGAGGAAGATGAATTGGCATGGACAGACTTCTAGCAGCAACAGTCGGCCCTGTTTCTCATCACCGCCAACGGGAGCAATTAATCGACCTATAGCTCCCAATCAGTTTCAGAGGAACTACAACCCTGCTGCTAGGAATCCAAATTTTCAACCACAACAGCAGAGACAACAAGTGCAGCAACAACGTCCTGTTTTCCAACCTCGTCCTGCAGGACCAAATCCTCCGAATGCACAACCAGGCAACAAAGCACCAATGAACAAGGTCACGGGGCAATGCTTCAACTGCGGAGAAACAGGACACTATGCCAACCGGTGCCCCAACAAGAAGCCATCTCAACCACAGAATCTTGTGTGTGGCAAGGTAAATCATGTGACTATGGAAGAAGCACAAGAGGCACCAGATGTGGTGATTGGTATGTTCTCTGCCAATACTTATCCTGCTACAATTCTGTTTGACTCTGGTGCAACACACTCATTCATAGCCAAGGAATTCATAACCAAGCACAAATTACCAATTACATCTATGAATCGAGTGTTACTAGTAAATTCTCCTGGAGGAGAAATAAAGACAAAACAAGTATGTCCCAAGATAAAGCTAGGAGTTAATGGGGTAGAATTCCTTGCAAATCTCATTGTGATAGAATCACAAGGAATAGATATCATCTTGGGGATGGACTGGTTAACCAAGTAAAGGAGTTATACATTGCTCAACGAGAACAGTGGAATTAACCCATACGGATGGAACTAAGGTTGAGTTCACATCTATTCAAGTACCCTCTGGAAATGTTCAACTCAACAAGACCGAAGTAGTTATTGAGGATATAAAAGTGGTCAATGAATTTCCAGATGTATTTCCCGAGGAGTTACCAGGTATGCCACCGGATCGAGAAGTAGAATTCATTATAGAATTAGTACCTGGTACTGCTCCTATATATAAAAGACCATACCGGATGGATACCCAACAACTAGCAGAACTCAAGGATCATATCCGAGAGTTATCGGAGAAAGGGTATATCCGTCCTAGTTCCTCACCATGGGGAGCTCCGGTCATATTTGTGCCAAAGAAGGATGGAACCAAGAGGTTATGTGTAGACTACCGTGCCCTCAATGAAGTGACAATCAAAAACAAGTACCCTTTACCTCGTATTGGGGACTTGTTTGATCAATTAAGAGGTGCATGTGTATTCTCCAAGATTGACCTCCGTTCCGGATATCATCAACTAAAGATAAGGGAATCGGATATTCCGAAGACGGCATTTGTTTCTAGGTATGGACTGTATGAATATACAGTTATGCCTTTTGGACTAACAAATGCTCCGGCATATTTCATGTACCTTATGAATAAGGTGTTCATGAAATACTTGGACACGTTTGTGGTAGTGTTCATTGATGATATCCTTATATACTCAAAGAATGAGAAAGAACATGAAGAACACCTGAGAATAGTATTACAAAAGCTAAGGGAAAACCAACTTTATGCCAAACTCAGTAAGTGTGAATTTTGGCTTAAGAAAGTTGCTTTTCTGGGACATATCATTTCCGAAGGAGGAATCGCAGTAGATCCATAAAAGATATCTGGTGTGCAAAAGTGGAAGACACCAGAGAATGTTGGTGAAATCCGAAGCTTCTTAGGATTGGCAGGCTATTACCGAAGGTTTATTGAAGGATTTTCAAAAATAGCCAAGCCACTCACAAAGATGTTGGAAAAAGGAGCTGCTTTTATATGGTCTCAAGAGTGCGAAACAAGCTTCCAAGAATTAAAGAAGAAGTTGACAACTGCCCCAGTCTTGGTTATGCCCGATATGGAGAAATCATTCTCCGTATATTGTGATGCTTCAGGGCAAGGGTTAGGATGTGTGCTTATGCAAGAAGGACATGTTATTGCCTATGCTTCCCGACAACTTCGGAAGCATGAGAAGAACTATCCTACCCATGACCTAGAGTTGGCAGCAGTTGTGCATGCATTGAAGTTATGGAGACATTACCTAATGGGTAAAAGAACCGAGATCTATACCGATCATAAGAGCTTGAAGTATATCTTCACTCAGTCAGATCTCAACCTTCGGCAAAGGAGATGGTTGGAGTTCATTAACGATTTTGATGTGGGAATCAACTACCATCCGGGAAAAGCTAATGTGGTTGCAGATGCCTTGAGCAGAAAGACACATGTTAACATGTTGACCATAAGAGATCTACAACCCCAACTTTGTGAAGAGTTCGCAAAGCTCAACTTATGCTTGGTGAATCATACAGAAGCCATAGCAATGGAAGTTGATTCAACCCTGGAACAAGATATACGAAAAGGTCAAAAGGACGATGAAAAGATCAAGGAAATTAAACAGTTGATCAAGGAAAACAAGGCTCCGGGATTTAGAGAAGATGAGAATGGTATCATATGGCATGGTAAAAGAATATGTGTACCAGACATCAAGGAAATAAAGAAGTTAATATTAAAAGAGGCTCATGATTCAGATTATTCTATCCATCCTGGAAGCACAAAAATGTATTACGATCTTAAAACAAGGTATTGGTGGTATGGAATGAAAAGAGATGTTGCAGAGCATGTGGCATTGTGTGACACGTGTCAACTAGTCAAAGCAGAACACCAAAGGCCTGCAGGGCTATTACAACCACTAAAGATACCTGAATGGAAGTGGGAAGAAATTGGGATGGACTTCATAGTGGGTTTGCCCAGGACACAAACAGGGTATGACTCAATATGGGTAATAGTGGATAGATTGACAAAAGTTGCTCACTTTATTCCAGTGAAAGAAAACTATAATGGTTCCAAACTAGCAGAACTGTATATGTCGAGAATAGTCTGCCTACATGGTGTACCCAAAAATATAGTATCAGATAGAGGTACACAGTTCACTTCAAGGTTTTGGCAGAAATTACATGAGTCTATGGGGACTCGATTAAATTTTAGTTCTACATATCATCCACAAACTGATGGACAGACTGAAAGGACCAACCAAATTCTTGAAGATATGCTCCGAGCTTGTGCACTCAAGAATAGTAGGAGTTGGGATAAGAATTTGCCATATGCAGAGTTCTCCTACAATAATAGCTACCAAGCAAGTATGAAAATGTCCCCATTTGAGGCTCTCTATGGAAGAAGATGTAGAACTCCATTATTTTGGGATCAAATAGGTGAGAATAAGGTGTTTGGACCTGAAGTATTAAAAGATGCAGAAAAGAAAGTAAGAGAAATCCGCAATAATCTAAAGATAGCTCAAACAAGACAAAAGAGCTATGCAGACACAAGGCGAAGAGAACTAGTCTTCGAAGTGGGAGACTATGTGTATCTCAAAGTGTCACCTATGCGTGGACTAAAGAGATTTAAAGTAAGAGGGAAACTAGCACCTCGGTATATCGGACCATTCAAGATACTGGAACGCAAAGGAGAGGTAGCATATCAGTTGGAGTTACCCTCCCGGTTGTCAGACATACACGATGTGTTCCACGTATCACAGCTCAAGAAGTGTTTGAGAACACCAGAAGAACAACTGCCAATGGATGAGTTGGATGTACAAGAAGACCTTTCATATACCGAGTATCCTATCAGAATCCTTGACACAATGGAAAAGGTTACCAGAAACAAAATAATTCGTATGTGCAAGGTTCAATGGAAACATCATTCCGAGGCAGAAGCTACATGGGAAAGAGAAGATGAACTCAGATCACAATTCTGTGATCTATTCCCTTTGTAAACCCCAATCTCGAGGACGAGATTTTTCTTAAGGGGGGTAGAGTTGTAATACCTGAAATTTTCACAAAATGAGTAAACCCCTTTTCCCTTCACCACCCCAGCCCGGCCGTCGGCCTCTCTTTCCCCCAAAACCGCCGCCTCTCTTCCTCTCTCTCTCTTTCTTCAGCGTTCTATTATCACATGTGGAGAAAAACCGCCGGCACGTGGCCGATCTCGCGCCCCCTTCGCCAACCGATGCCCCAGCAACCGCCGCCTCGCTCCCCCCTACAAATACCCCCTGGCGCCAGCCATTTCCACCCTGAGAACCGCTCTCTCTCACCCCGATCGGAAAAGAACACCCAAACTCAAATTCTTCGAATTCATCCGGAGATTCTCGGTTCTAGCCTTCCCTACACCCTTCCACGGCCTCCAGACCGAGTTTCCGATCAAATTCCCCAATGAAAAACGCCTGAAGATCATTGCCGACGAAGATCGTCGGAGATCTTCCACGGCCGCTGTCGATCACGCTCCTCCGGCCACTTCTGGGTCCAAAGATCGACCTAAGTGAGTTCCCCACTCTCTCCTCTCTCTTCTGGTGCGAGTAGATCGTGAAATAGTGAAGAAATGGCAAGAACCGATAAATTCCGGCGAGGCCGCCACCGCTCGTCGGCGCGCGCAGCCGTCGGCCGCGAAGAAGAAGGGGGGGAGGCGACGTGGTCGCCTCTCAGCCCTCGGATCTGAATTGAACGGTTAGAATTAAAAGAACTGATATCGGTTCGATTCTTTTAATCTGGGCCGTTGATCTCAGATCCAACGGCCCACATTTAAAATAAGCCGTAACCGTTGGAAATTTCACAGAGGGACCCCTGGAGATTTAAACAAATAGGAAATAGCCCCTGATTCTTACAGAATCAACCCTAAGTTCATAGAAAATTGGAAATTTACTTTGGAATAGCCAAATAGCCCCTGTGCTTTTTAGAAATTGGTAAAACAGTTATGAAAATTCAATATGAACCCTGGAAAGTTTGAAATTTTTACAAATTAGCCCAAAACAGTTTTAAAAGTTTGTTTTAATTCTGTAATTAATCAAATAAGGCTAAATGATCTCTGGAAAATGTGGGAAATTTATTGAAAGCATTGTTAAAACATTATGAACAGAAAACAAATTCTGAAATTAAAAATAATAACTTTCAGAAACTGAAAATATTTATTTAGTGTTAAATTAATTCTGAAAAATCAAAATAAAAACAATATAGGTGTTAGGAAATTGTAGAAATTTATTAATTAGTATAAGATTATTCTGTTTTATACTTTTCTGTATTTTAAGTTTCTGAAGTCCAGAAATAATTATTTAAATGACTGAAAATGCATTTTTAAGAATTAAATAAATACTGAAAAATAGGTAAAAATACTATATAATGAAGGAAAATTTTGGAAACTGTTTCAAATACATAAATAGGTTCTGAAAAGTAGAAAAGTACTAATATGAGTTCTGAAAATCATTATAGTAATAATTTAAATAAATTTTGGGATTTAATTAATTATAAAAATCAACATATGTACAAATAACATTCTAAAATTATTTCAAATCACATCACAGGTTGAAAGTGAGTATTTGGCTATAGCAAAAGCAAAATAGAAGTGTAGAGGTACCCAATTGAAACATATTTTCCTTCTAACTCACATAAAATGACAAGAAATCAATAGTTGCATGTGTGTAACCAAACCTATGTGATTGAAATGCTTTGATATGATTCTTATGGCATGTTTGTCACTGTTTTGTGGGTGCAAATGCATGGATAGAACCAAATCAAGAACTAATCCCCAATCTTCAAGAGCAAGAGTTTGAAGTGCATCACCCTTCATTCAAAGGCAAGTGTTCCTTGATCACTTTGCTCCTATTCTAGGATGAATAGTTAGATTATTTGCATGATGTCTTTATTATGAAAACCAGTGTAAGATGTTTCCATAGTTTTATTGCTTTATCTTTCCTTGCAAAACCATGGAGGGAATTAGATAGGACTTGATGGTTATCATTTTATGTGCTTAGCCATGCTTAGAACTTTAGAAATGAATGAAAACTCAGTTGATACTAGTCTTGTGGAATTATATGAAAGACACAAGAGTGTGTCATGGTATTAGGAATCTAGACAGGCTGGTTGTTTTGGTTGGTGCTTCGTGCACGAGACGGGAATGAGTTAGTGTCTGTCTTAGATTATAAGGACCGGTTCATGGAACAGTTAACCCGGCTTTACAGTGCCACCACAAGACTGAGATGGGGCAGCTTGGCCAATTAATTAGGAGTTTGCCGGTATAGTATGAGTGTTTGGATGGTGCGGGGAATGGGAGTCCATTTTTGACTGCCCTGGGAACTGCAAGGCTCAAGAGGGGGCTTCTGTAGGGGAGGGTTACTCCCAGGAACTACAGCGGTGAAACCTCAGTGGGCTTGTACTTGCCGGTAGACCCTTTGTAAAGGCCATGTAGTGATCTCCTGATCGCACACCAAAGGAAGTGGGAGGTTTCTTAGTCCACCTGGCAACAGGGGATGAAATCACTACTTGTGGGTAAGGTGGTACAGTCTCTGCAGAGAATCAAACTGTCATGACAGCCGTGCTCACGGTCAAGAGCAGCTTGGACTTGTCCATGATTAGAGAAACATGGATGTGAGTTGAAAGAGGTTGTTGGGTGGTGTAACCTAACATTAATGACTCAATTATGAAGTAGGTGGGATTATCACTTAGTAAGATAGGTTGCTAATCAAAGCTAAGGCTTAGGATTAATGCATAGTGCTTAACCATGTTAGCCTTTCCTTGCTATTAGCCTTCATAACATTCTTTCCTACAATTGCTGAGTACCTTTGGTACTCAAACTTGTTTTTGTTGGACATCATATTGCTGCTCAGGTGCAAATGAAGATGTAGACTTCGATGAGGAGGACTTCAATCCCGAAGAATTATTCTAGGTTGGCGAAACCCCAGGGCAACGCCTGTGGAACTGGAGCACCGCGCTAGAGTCTTCCGCTGTTATATTATTAGTGTGCTTGTACTCATAATTGATACTTTATGTCTTATGATGTAATATTACGTTGTATGATACACTTGGCTTGTAATACAATGATATTTCACTCTTGTCGGCACATGTATGACTCAACTGATCCTGGCATACATGTGAGAATACGCTCGGTGTTCCTTATGGAAAACCGGGTGTGACACTAAGTTAGACAGATTCTTTTTTTACAATAGACTGGGATTAAATGTTGTATACCCATGCTGTGGCGACAGCCCCTTCCTCGATATGGTTCAGACCATGTTCCTTTGTTGATGGAGTGTGAGACTGAACTGTTCAAAGGGTTTTTCAAGTTTGAAAGATCATGGTTTCAACAAGAAGACTTTATTCAGAGGATGGAGTTTTGGTGGCATGCACAGTTGTTAAAAGGAGAATTGGGGAAGCCATTTACAACAGATGAGAAAGTGTTTTAGGGGTGGAGTGCAAATGTGAATAGAGAGATTAGGAGAACAAAGGAAGAATTGTTGACCAGTCTGGATAAGTTGGAGCTTTAGCAGGAACAGAGGGAATTGGAGCAAGAGGAGTGGGAGTGCGTTGATTACTGATTTCACTGGGGTTCCCCTACCGTTTAGAGAGAGTTGTCGCCAGGTCCTCGAAAAAAGAATCTGCCATAAAAGAGATGGAGATTGACCAGATTCCTCCCTTAAAAAACTATTATTTGTAGGAAAACTCAGGAACATCTATAGAAGCGAACCTTGGCGTGTATGTTTTCTTTGACCTTAGCGGCCTTCTTCATTGGAAAGAACATTTCTCCCTTTTTCCGCTGCGCATTTCTCCACCAGCATACTCCACCTGGATGATATAGATCATACTATTAGGTAGTCTCCGAATCAGTGATCTGTCTTTGATGACATCTATCTGGTACCACGCATGAAGCTTGCTTCGTTCTGGTTTTTTTCTGGTGTGTGAAACATTATAGGATGGGGCGGGCCCCAGAGAGAAATCCTGGCAGTGGTTTACTTTATTTTCTAAGAACTAAGACTGGCGAAGGGAAAGGATGGATTGGAAACAGAAGTACTCATCAAAAACTAGGATGAACCGACAGCTTCGAAAAAAGAAGAAGATTAACTTCCCCCTACTACTTACTACTCGACGATTTGACCATTCATGGTTGGTGTGGCTCCTATTCCTCGATATGCCGGACCTTCTTCTACACTACCACAAGTTCGTAGCTTGCAAACTCCCGATTTGCCCATTATTTAATTAAACGCTGCGCGCCTTTGCTTTGAAAAAAGGTGCTTTCACCACAGACATGCCAGTAACTGACGAATTGGATGCTCCAGCAGTAGTTCCAGTTCCGAAGGGAAATAAAAAGGGAAAGTCCCGCTTGTCAACCATGCCTGAGCCCAAAGGAAAAGTAGTACCAATCCGCTTCAAAGCTTCAGTCCTAGCTAGCCTATCTTCGACGTCAGAACCAATTTCTTCAAAAGCTTTCTTCAGCTCGCCCTTGTGCTTACGCCAGCCTTTGTTCACTTGTCTCGGGCTTACTTCTAGACTTGGATGGACTTCGATCTTCATATTTAGTAATACCTAACGTTGCTAGGGTCTTCCATGCTTATAAAGTATTACTAAAAAGATTCTTTTTTCCTAGTGTTTAACTTTTTCTCAAAGAAGATTTCTACAACCCATTTTCCTTGATACTGGAATCGAGCTACTTCCATTTTTTTAGGTAAAGATCAGGCGGGAAAGCTTACACCACCCGTATTCTTCTTTATGTGGCTGACCTATTTGTTCACTTTTCACAAATCATGTAGCAATTTCGAAAGAGAGATCAGGATCAGAGCAAAGAAGCTGCTAAATGAGGGGGGGGGGAGACTCTGCCTCCATAGTATAAGTAGCTATCCACTTATGCTTGGTTTGTGCTTGACCATGAAATCTTGCCTCCCACCATCATGAAAGACAGATGATGCTGTCGATTTCTTACTGTCGAGACAGCCTGTCCGAATCCAAATCATTCGACTTCCTCCTTTGCAGTGGCGAGGTCGTTGATTCCTATAAATCAAGATGTTTTGTTGCCTGTGTTAGAATCAAACGACAAGAAATTGTAGATCAAAACAGAGGAGACGCAGATTTTAACGTGGAAAACCCCTCCAAATCGGAAGGGAAAAAACCACGGGCACTGGCCGGCAAATTTCACTATATCAGGAGGTTTACAATCGTGGGAGATTACAATCTCTTCTTCATGCCTCTCCCGGCGGCTCACAAGGGATATTTATAGGTGGCGACTTAGAGTCCTAACCCTAGACGGCCCAAGCCTCCCGGCGACGGGCCTCCGCTTCGCTACGGAAATCCTGCCTCTTTTATCTTCATTAGAATTTGGATCATCAATCAACAGCCTGCTTCTTTTTATGGGCCTTCTCTCTTGGATGGTATTATCCACTGGTATATTGTGAAAGTCTCTACAAAAACGAAAGAACCCCATGCCTTGTTTGAAAATGATATCCCTCTTCAACGCTTCCGCTAGCCCTAGACTCGGAATACTCTGCTTAAGAGATCCCCCTCTCCGGCCAGAGAGGATTTGAGTACAACATTGATTGCGGGTAGAAGAAGGGAAAGGCAGATGAGTGTGAGGGAGCCCTTTTCACCATTATTAATTAATTTTTTCCATTAGACCTAGCTCTTGAAAAAGCAATGGAACATGCAAACGGGCAGCAACTCTTCTTTTACGCTAGGTATGCCGGTGATCTAGTGTTTAAGGTTTTGGATTTAGGACCTAGACGTCATCGAATGAATGCTCGGTATACTTGCTTTCGAAAGGAAGCTAATCTGAACACTGAATCCAGAAGAAAGAAGCTTTTCTATTTTTAGAGATGAATTCAAAGAGAGAAGGTTGTAGAAGGTAAGTAATCCGATGCGCGTTCAAATACAACAAGAACGTCAAATGAAATGACGGAAGATGCATATTATTCTCTCGTAGCTGGGGCTAAGAACGATCCTCTTATCCAACTTTCTGTCTGTCCCAAAACCGAACCTTGGTACTGCTCTACTTCAGCATTCTACGACTGAATTCATTCTGGAAATGATGACTTGCCCACAGTAGAAGTTAGTGTCATTTTCCGCTTTTTAGGTGAAATTGGCTTTACTAATCTCCTCTCTGTCTCTTTCCACTTCTGTCTTTCTAGTGCAAATCCTATAAGTAGAAAGAAAGCGGTAGTTTGAAGTGAGCCGCGCTCTCTCTTTCAGAATTCTGCACCTAGGTACCACTCTAGATTTCTTACTGGCTGACTCAAGTGCTAACTCATAGTGCATAGCATGTTCATAAGCATTGTTCACACTATTAGGGTGTTGAGCAGTGACCATATACTTCACTTCCTCCTTTAAACCACTTAGAAAAGAGGAAAAGAAAAACTTCTCAGTAAGATTAGGGTTTTCCAAGATCAGTCCGGCCTTTACTTTTTCAAACTTGCTCATATACTCCCTTACAGATCCAACCTGATGTCATTTTCTTAATTCATCAACTGGGTTACAGATTTGGATGCACAGAAACCTATTCTTGACCTCACTAATCAAGGTGTCCCTATTAGGATGAGGGTTACTGACCACATAACTCCTGTACCACTCACTAGTTTACAACATTGAAATAAGCAATTCTTTTTGCAATGTGTCTCTCAGCGTTTTTTTCTCCTTTTTCATTATCATTTTCCCAAAAGATCGAAAGGATTCACTCCGGTGCTGCTTGCTGGTGGAGGTTGACTATCTCCACTATGAATAATTCTCGAGTAACTGAGACTCAACGTGTAGGCGTAGGAAGCAGAAATAGGAGATGGGTTGTTCCAGCTCGGCAAGAGGATTCCAGAACATCCAAGTCCTAGCTATAACACAGACAGGAAAGTTTTTTTTCTTTCATTGCAATGTATGGCATCGTTTCGAAAAGGCTCGCTACATAGTTGCAGGCTCGCTCGCTCCATTCTTACGCTCGCTGGCTGGTGAGGCAGAGTTGGTATGGCACTGGCTGGCTGCTAATGGTCACCCAGGATCTACTATGCGCGATGCGCCGACGACATTTTGTTTGGGATTCCCCGGGCCAAAGAGAGATATACCTGTTCCATTCCAAGTGAAAGACCAGCAGCTGCGCATACTATTGAACGCATGCGGCAGGTTTCAATTCCACTTTTTCTGGGCAAACTAGAAAACAAGTACCAATGTCAGGAAATGGAAGTCAGGTTGACGAGGCAGTGACGTAGGATAAGGCTCTTTGGTGAACCAGACTTTGTCTACTTAGAGATCAAATTGGATGATAGATTTTTCTTTTTTTTTCTTGGGAATGGCCTTTCACGGTTGAGCAAAAGGTCTCGGGTTCGAAAACGGAGATCAAAGACTCTGTCCTCACTTCGATATTGTTTTCAGAGGGATTAGTCTGCCATCAGTGGTAGACTGGGGAAGAAGGCCGAGTGTATGCTTTCCAGCAAAACAAAACATGACGTAGTCATCATGCCTAACAGAGAAATTCACATTGGTTCTGTCTATCGCTCTATAGGGAAAATGACTCCGTTCTGTCTCCATTAGCTAATCAGGCTTGCATAGGAAGGGGAAGGAAGAGATTTTCTTGCTTCAATCTCACGTCCTTTATTTTATATATGCTAACCTACCCTATTCCCTGCATACTGATGACTCGCGTTGGCTAACAGCACGTCTTTCAGCAG
This sequence comes from Neostapfia colusana, assembly GCA_030760725.1. Classification (NCBI taxonomy): domain Eukaryota; kingdom Viridiplantae; phylum Streptophyta; class Magnoliopsida; order Poales; family Poaceae; genus Neostapfia; species Neostapfia colusana. The sequence goes on from JASWHV010000003.1 coordinate 124,948,549, forward strand.
CTCACTAAAGGAAGGATGGGCTATTCATCTCAGTCCTCATGCTTCCGTCTTCATATCCCGCCAGAAAAGAAGAAAGGCGAGTCTTTGCTTTGGCAAAAAGAGAAGGAGCCCTTCTTGCCCATATGGGAGTGGAAGCTTCAGTGTAAGCGGAAGCTAGACTAGAAGATAGATTCATCCTAGGCTTTGCTTGGCCCTACTCTAGTTTTGGTGCAGCTAACTAAGGGTCGAATTTCGTGACTTGATGAAGAGGAAGCCGAGCATCTTTGGTCTTGAAGAGTCAGGCCAATCCAACCGCTTGCTCCTGCCCAACTCAGTCTCAGTCATACCATAATGTGCCTGGACTCAACACTTTTCTTGCTCCAAGACCACCCTCTAGCCCTCATGTCAAATAGATGACAGAATTGTAAACAATCATAGAATGATTTAAGATGAGGAACATAGAGGTCTCTCCCACCATTTTTGTCATATACCTCTTGAATAGTGTTGAAATCACACGCCACTAAGCAGGGGCCTAAACCAAGTAGTTTATCTTAGCGTGCTAGCCGCTGCTTCATTTCGTATAGCGATAACGCTTTCTCTTTCTTAGCGCTCCACCCCGCGGAGAACTCAGGTTGCGCTTTGGTGGGCTTTCTCTTTTTTTTCGATTTTCTCTGACTTGACTCAGCTTGACCTACTTGACTCAGCGGTTAGAGTATCGCTTTCATACGGCGAGAGTCATTGGTTCAAATCCAATAGTAGGTAAAACCGGCCGAAACCCCCGCTTTTGCCAGCATGACAGCAAGCACAGACTGGCATCAAGGACTCGAATGAAATTATAGAGAAATCCTTGTTATTCGCGGAAATAGGATCGGAACAAGAAGGCTTCCAGGAATTGGGAAGAACACGAGTTTGCAAAGCTGGTTGACAGCTTTGGAGGAGTGCTCTATCAACTCGACAAGAGGACAAGTGGAAGATTTTCTTACAAGGCAGCAAAGATGCGAATTGTAATATGTGATTACAGACACATACCTATCAGGAAGTGGATGAGGATCCTTCCTAATGACAATTGTATTTGCTGTACTATGTTAGTAAAAAGAAAGAAAGAAATGCATGACTCGGAACTACAGCATATGAACTGATCTTTTCTTTGCCGAAGCTGATGTCCTTTCATTCCAAACATTCCCATAGCATCTTCTTTCCCTTGCCAATACAACTAGAAAATCGTAGTCCTCATACGTTAATTGATCGTAGGAATCGCTAGAAAATGTGCTTAGCCGAAAAAGTTCCCTTTGCCTTTGGCCGTGCTCTTCTTGGCCCTCCTATCCCTTTGCCGTATATCCCGTAGAGGCAACCGTAGAGGGGGTTCTCCGATACCCTTCCGTTATTGGAGTTAAGCCGTTGCTCACAAGAAGCTAAGGAGGAGTAAAGTTCCTCTAGCGTATCTAGCGCTCATCCCTCTAGCGATGGCATTTCTCTATCGTAGTCATAACCAATTCGTGGGGAGTACCGCGCCTAGTATATTGGAACCGGGGCCTCTGTCTACCGGGTAACGGTCGAAACAGCTGAGTAGCGACAGGAAGCTTTCTATGTATTCAAAAGGTTCTCTTCTCTTAGTGGCGTGTCACTCAATCTTGGTTGTCTTTTTTGGAGTGTACTGGTCGATCGTCTTCGAAGCTTGCTTGGTCAGCTTCTCTTTACCGCTTATTTCACCTTCTTTGCTAGGATATTCCTCTTCTTGCCTAGGATACTTCTCCTGCTTGTAGAATTTGTCTTTCTTGAAAGTTTATGCCTTGCATGAGCACTGTAGCCTGCCTCCCTCATGGGTACTCGTTATGTGGGTCTTTTAGCTCTTAAGTGCCCATCTCTCAGACAAAGGAATTTAGAACGTGGGAAAGGAAGTACACGTACTCCAAGAAGTTCTTCGTTTCGGAGCCAATCAGTTGATGATCAAAAAGTTTCAGATTACTTGCATTTTGACATGAGTGTGTGAAAATTTGTCCATCTAATGCATATTCCTATATTTTGTCGTCAATTGATGGAATGACATTTGATTTGGTTTTTCTGATTCCATTTGATTTCAGTTTATCGATTTTCTTCAACAGAATCAATTCCATTGCATTGATGTTTAGAGATTTGACAAATGAAAGATAAGTTCAATATATCTTTTTACTTCAAAGCAAGGCTATCCATTTAGCTTGTGATGATTGTAGAATACTGGAAATCTTAACCGGTAGGAAAGTGCCTTAGCCAATTATGTCTATACGTAAGATTTCATAATGAGGTGTTTTAACGTAAGGCAGAAGGCGCACAGCGGTTGAAAAACTTCTTTGTGCACTAGTTTAGTTTCCAATGGAGCTTGAGGAGTCCAACTTGAACCTTTAGCTCTATGGCCAGATCGAGTTCGATACTGTTTTGACAAGATGAACTTCACCTATACACTCAGTGACATACACTTTATGGAGCAAGGGTATGAAATTGATTGTTTAGATGCATGCTTGCCAATTTGGTAGATTAGGTCAAGCTTGTGAAGGGAGGGATAAGAGGAGGATCTTTGCCATTGGTAATTCGACAGGTCTTTCTTTCCCTACTTGCTAGCCAACCAGGGGTTGTTACATAACATGTGGTAAGCACTATACTCCATTACTTTCTCAAACGCTCCACTCAGCACTACCCCCTTCCGTGCTGCTCGCTCTTGCACACGAACAGCAGCTTCTCCAAGACCTCACCACCACGGAGCGCCTTACTCTTCCTGCTGTGAAGATACTATTGATCCATTCCTTTCCTATACCGCCCCTTACGATCGACACCCAGAAAGTGGTTTCCTTGGGTAAGAACAGAGATGAAGTCCGTCCCTTAGCCTAGTCTATATCCACTAATGTTGTTGTTGTTTTATAGAGTCAGACTGTGTTCTCGGGGAATACAGACTTTCTATCCCATTCCCAAGTAGGCAAGCAAGTAGGAAAGCCCTTCTCAAGTAGGTTTGGTTGGTTGGCATAGTCCATTGTTTAGGAATCCAATCCACGAAAAGCATCGTATTGTAACACTTGTTACAGGCTAGTGTTGGGAATTCAATTGAGTTCGAAAGCACATTCCCTTGCTATTCCTTTTATTCACCCCGGATTGTGTGAATGCGTTCACACCTATCCCGAGTGGGTATAGTTACGTGGTTAAGTAATCCCTTTTCGCCTTCCCCTGCTTCCGTTCACTTCTCCTACTTCCTCTTCTTCTGTTTCATTCTGGCTGGACATTTCTGTCCTCACTCCTTCCAATTTCACTTACTTTACCCCCACTTCAAGGTGTAAGTTCACATCTAATGTAAATGGACTTAAGGTTCTCAGCCAATCCATGCCCAAAACCATGTATGTCATAGGACCCTAGTTCAATCACTGTCAAATAGAATTCAAAGTTATGCCCCTGCCCCACTTTATCCCTAGACATTTTCCTTCACTAGTCATCTTTTGTCCATTAGCAACTGTGATGATCATGGGCAAGGTTCAGGTGATGAGGAGCTTGTTCAATTTAGCCACTTGAATGTCTAGAAAACTAATGTTGCTACCTAAGGATTGTAATTTTTTTCTTCCCCTTCAGTTTGAGAGTTTCTGATCCGGTCCCCTTCCAATGCATTTAATGAGATCCTGGGCTCTTCTACAGGTTACTCTCCTAAGTGGTGGATTGACTATCCTGCTTGTTCTGGATCTTGATGGTACGATGGGTAAGACCTTAGAGGCGGGTGAAAAGTACCCATTATATAGGTGAGGCAAGATATGCTTGTCCCGAGGTGCTGCTTTCATCATTCCCATTTCATTCATCCGTTCAAGTCGGAGCCAACGACCCAGAAACATTCACTACGGTCATTCTCAGGGGGGACGAGATTCTAAGAAGAGGGACTACATTAAGTTTATTATTAGGAGAGAGTGAATCTTTCGATTCTGTAAAAACATCCATCAATACCACACACCAAAAAACACTTCATACTTCTTTCTTCTTTCCATTTCATCTCTTTATCCCGGTATCAAATAATCTCACCGATCCCTTACTCTTTGAACTCGTACTCCCATCCAAAGACTAGCTATTCTTCTTAGCAGTTTTACAAGTGAATGGTTTGATTCTTTCCCCTCTGGTCACTTCACTACCTGGATCCTCATCTCTTGAACTCGTTCTGGCAGCTAGTTTAAAGGCACGGGCATCTCGTCTAGTATAGATCGAATTTTTAAGATCTGCCAGTGCTCTAAACTGGTTCAATTTCTCCATTTACCAGTAAACTACTGGTTTTATGCCAAATGGCTAAACTTCCCCTAGTGCCAGTAGAAAAGTTTACTATCTAAACTCTAGGTCATAAAGTATAGCTGCTGCCTATACTTTGTAGAAAGATGGAAAATTGGAAGAATTACCCTTGTTCCAAATACAGCTCTGTAAGAATAGAAAGATATATTGCAAGAATAGAAGGATATATGTGAGTAGGAAAGATATATTGTAAAATAGAAAGAGTATATCAGATTACGATCTGATATCTTGGTTACCATCCTGCTAAGATAATTTAGGGTAGGAAATAATTATTCAGGGTAGAAGATGATTGTAATATTCTTTCCATGTATCACCAATCTTCAACTATAAATAAACTTGCGGCCCGAGACAAAGGGTTCAACGCTTTCCCACTCTTCAACATGGTAATCAGAGCCGATCTTCCACAATACATCTAGCTTTAGACTAAGCTCGCCGGCGTCATGGCGGCGATGTCGTCAACTATGTTGTCGGCAACCTTATTGAGCTCCTTAGTCTCTGAAAAACTTTCAAGAGACAACTACCTCCTGTGGAAGGCGCAGGTACTTCCTCAAGTGAGGGGAGCGCGACTGCTTGGTTACCTAGATGGAACCATAGCTCCCCCTGAAGAGAAGATCGCAGGGACAGAGAAGGGACAGGCGGCAGAAAACCCGGCATACAGTGCATGGGTGGCTCAAGATCAACATATCTTAGGTTATCTTCTTGGAACTTTATCAAAACAAATTTTGAGTCAAGTTATCTCGTATGACACGTCCAGGGACGTATGGGTTGCATTGGAGAACATGTATGCAGCCCAGTCAAAATCAAGGATTAACAACTTGAGAATCAAGTTGGCCAACGCCTCCAAAGGTAACAAGTCGGTGTCCACCTATTTTGCTGAAGTCACAAGTTGTGCTGATGAACTTGCAGCTGCGGGAAAACCTCTTGAGGAGGACGAAATCATCGCATATATTCTAGCCGGACTAGACCAAGAGTACAACTCTTTTGTCACGGCGTTGAACGTCCAAAAGACTGACATCACTCTTAGTGATCTTTTTGGACAGATGCTAAATTTTGAGACCAGGCAAGAGCTCCTTCAAGGAGAAAGTGATTTCAAGTCCTCAGTAAACTCGGCATCAAGGGGACGTGGCAACTCGTCTCGTGGGTTCTCACGTGGCGGCCGTGGAGGAGGTCGCAACGGTGCAAACCGTGGTGGCCGAAACTCAAGTAATTATCGTAGAGGCGTTGGTGGAAGACGTGGCGGATACTCTTCAAATAATTCCGCCAACCGCAACAACGACAAACCAACCTGTCAAATCTGCTTCAAGGTGGGTCATACTGCATCTAGTTGTTGGCACAGGTTTGAGGAAGAATATGAACCGTATGAAAGATTGGCGGCATCTGCCATGACTTCGGCCTACGGAGTCGATACAAACTGGTACATGGATAGTGGTGCAACAGACCACATCACAGGAGAGTTTGATAAAATGTCTGTGAAGGAAAGGTATCGTGGACAGGATCAAGTGCATAATGCAAACGGCACAGGTATGGGAATAAGTCATGTTGGTCATTCATTTATTCGTACCCCTCAAAAGAGTTTTAGACTTGACAATATCTTGCATGTACCAAGCACTTCTAAAAGTTTACTCTCTGTTCATCGCTTTACTCGTGACAATCACATATTTATAGAATTTCATCCTTGGTTCTTTTTAATTAAGGATCAGGACACGAGGAAGGTTCTATTCAGAGGCCAATGTAGACATGGCTTGTATCCTCTCATTCCACAAGACTGGAGATCGGACCACATCACCCTCAGTGCCACCAAAGTACCCTTCTTGCGATGGCACGATCGTCTAGGCCATCCTGCCACTCCTATTGTTAGAAAAATTCTTAGTAAAAATAATATTGTTCCAACAGACATATCGAGGTTGGAACAGATTTGTGACTCTTGTCAGCTTGGAAAGAGTCATCAACTTCCTTATTTTATTTCCACAAGTGTGTCGCATTCACCGCTTGAGTTAATTTTTTCCGATGTTTGGGGAAAGGCTCCAAAATCAGTTGGTCATTTTGAATATTACGTAAGCTTTATTGATGATTTCAGCAAATATACTTGGATCTATCTCATAAAGAAAAAATTTGATGTTCTTAATGTCTTCCAAAATTTTCAAGCTCATGTAGAGAGGCGATTCAACAAGAAGATCATTGCTCTACAATCTGATTGGGGTGGAGAGTATGAGAAGCTAAACAGTTTTTTACAAAAATGTGGTATTGCACACCACATCTCTTGCCCGCATGCACATCAGCAAAATGGATCCGCTGAACGCAAACACCGACATATTGTGGAAATTGGACTTACACTCCTAGCAAATGCCGGTATGCCTTTGAAATTTTGGGATGAAGCTTTTCTCACTGCCACACACCTCATAAATATTCTACCTAGCAAAATTCTTGAATATTCTACCCCTTTTGAGCGTCTCCTTTGGCACAAAACCATCATACTCTAGTCTTCGTGTGTTTGGATGTGCATGTTGGCCAAACCTCAGGCCATACAACACCCATAAACTCGCATATCGATCCACTCAGTGTGTGTTTATTGGTTATAGTTCTCATCATAAGGGAGTAAAATGTTTAGACATCAAAACTGGCCGTGTCTATGTCTCTAGGGATGTAGTATTTGATGAAACTATTTTTCCATTCAAGAAACTTCATCCAAATGCTGGTACAATCTTGCAAAAAGAAATCCTTCTCCTACCGGAAAATCTTAAGTCTACACTCTTTGATCAAGGGGGCGAATTAAATAATGATCAAATGACTAACCCATATATATCTGTTAATCCTGTACGTGAGCATGAATTTTCAGGAAATTTGGAAGGAGATCGGAATGAAAATGAAACATGGAATGAAGAGAGAATTGATTCACCTGCCATAACTGCAAGCAGCAGCATGCAATCCCAGACGCATCAGCAATCTGATGAAAGAGTGGAACAACAAAGCGCGGGTGCGGGCCACCAATCAGGAGCGGATGCGCCGGCACTTTCCATGTCACCTAGTCAACAGCAAATCAACATTGATGAAAGCAACCAACGGGAAAGTGCCACGTCACCCGGATCCTCATCGACTACGGGATCATCTGTGGAGCAGCAGATGCACACACGACCAGTTACTAGACTTCAAAGAGTGATACGTTATGGTCTTTTAACTTCCACAGGTGAACCAGAAAGTACGGAGGAAGCTCTACAGAACAAACTTTGGAAAAGAGCTATGGAGGAGGAATATGGCGCACTAATAAAGAACAAGACGTGGCATCTTGTTCCGTCAAGTCAAGGGAAAAATGTGATAGATTGCAAATGGGTATATAAAATTAAAAGGAAGGCTGATGGTACAATTGATAGGTACAAGGCACGTCTGGTAGCAAAAGGATTCAAGCAACGGTACGGTATTGATTATGAAGATACTTTCAGTCCCGTGGTAAAATCAGCAACTATTCGTTTGGTTCTCTCTATTGCGGTGTCAAAAGGATGGAACTTGAGACAGCTAGATGTACAGAACGCGTTCCTACATGGTGTTCTGGAAGATGAGGTATACATGAGGCAACCACCTGGGTTTGAAGACAAAAATACACCCTCTTATATATGCAAACTTGACAAGGCATTATATGGTCTGAAACAGGCTCCGAGAGCCTGGTACTCTCGACTCAGTACAAAACTTCAAGAGTTCGGATTCAGGCCATCTAAATCCGATACGTCCTTATTTATTTATAACAAGCATGGTGCTACTATTTATATGTTAATTTATGTTGATGATATAATTATCACTGGATCTTCTCAGAAAATTATTTCAGATCTCTTACAAGAATTAAGATTGCACTTTGCTCTAAAAGACTTGGGCGATCTACATTTTTTTCTGGGAATTGAAGTTAGAAGAACACATGAAGGTATTGTACTCACACAAGAAAAGTATGCAATGGATCTCCTGACTAGAGTCGGCATGAAAGCATGCAAGCCGTCACCAACCCCTCTCTCAAGCTCAGAAAAATTAACGGCTCATGAAGGAACATCTCTTGATTCTGAAGATAGTACAAAATTTCGAAGTATCGTGGGTGCACTTCAGTATCTTACACTCACAAGACCCGATATTGCATTTTCAGTAAACAAGGTATGCCAGTATCTACATGCTCCCACTTCAGTGCATTGGACGGCGGTAAAACGTATTTTGAGATATATTAAAAGTACATCTAATGTTGGGTTGCTGTACACCAAGTCTCAAACATCAACAGTCAGCGCATTTTCAGATGCTGACTGGGCCGGATGCCTTGATGATAGACGCTCCACTGGAGGTTTTGCTATATTTTTTGGTTCCAATCTTGTGTCATGGTGTGCAAAGAAACAACCAACTGTGTCTAGATCAAGCACGGAAGCAGAATATAAGGCACTGGCAAATGCAACCTCGGAAGTTATTTGGGTACAATCGTTGCTTGGTGAATTAGGAGTCAAAGAAAGTGAAGTGCCCCTTCTATGGTGTGATAATTTGGGTGCTACATATTTGTCTGCAAATCCTGTCTTTCATGCCAGAACAAAACACATTGAAATAGATTATCACTTCGTCCGAGAAAGAGTTGCAAACCGACAGTTGAGGATAAAATTTATTCACTCTGGTGATCAAGTTGCTGACGGTTTTACCAAGGCCCTGCCGACCAGAAAGTTGGAAGAGTTTAGACGTAATCTCAACTTAGTTAAGTTGTGATTAAGGGGGGATGTAAGAATAGAAAGATATATTGCAAGAATAGAAGGATATATGTGAGTAGGAAAGATATATTGTAAAATAGAAAGAGTATATCAGATTACGATCTGATATCTTGGTTACCATCCTGCTAAGATAATTTAGGGTAGGAAATAATTATTCAGGGTAGAAGATGATTGTAATATTCTTTCCATGTATCACCAATCTTCAACTATAAATAAACTTGCGGCCCGAGACAAAGGGTTCAACGCTTTCCCACTCTTCAACAAGCTCAACAAAGACCGCAACCCTTCAACCACCAACACTTGCCCACTCCTAAACTTAAATTTCCTATGTTTAATGGAGGGGAGAACGAGGGAATGGCTTGACAACTGCGAGAAGTATTTGAAGTTGTTCCAAATAAATACCCTTCAAAAAGTGAAAGGAGTAGTCAGAGAAGGCATGGGCTGGAATGAGTTCTTGAACGAAGGTTTTGATAGGTTTGACCAGGAAGGAAAGTGGAAATTGCTCAAACAGTGGAGTGATGTGGAAAGAACTAGGTGTCGGTCACGAAAACCTTAATAAGAAGTGAGGACCTGATTGAAACATAAAAAGTGACTGATCGTAATCTTAGGGCAAAGAGCAGTACTCTTATATCAGTATCATCTTCCCTTTATTTTTTTTATTAACTGTCGCCTTCCTTTCCTATCAAACTTTTCTCTGGCCCATCATCCCATGACAAGAACTGCTCGAGTCACAAAAAGAAGGCATGCACTAATAAAGAAAAAATTCCTGTCTCTTCTAACAAACCTATTTATTGAGCATCTGAATCCCGATTCTACTTGCTTGATGTTGCAGTTACAGCAGTAGGACTTTCTCTTCCTAACGACGAGCAGCCTGATGAGCGTATCAATGGAATGACCCATGCCGAGGCAAGGAAAGCCTTTTCTATCTCATACTGAGAGGCTCCTTTCACGGGCCCACTATGGAGTTTGATCCCTGGTTGCTGCTTCCAGTCTCTGTTCCGATATCTGGAATTGGGCCAAGAAAGAAAGGAATTCAAGACCTTTACCAGTGCCCTACCCATTCAATACCTGCCCAGGGAAGGTTCATAGATTTGCCAAGAGAAATAAGCTTTTGACCCCGCCTACCTCCTTGTGAGCAGCCGCTTTTTCTTCTTTCCGTGGAGAAACCTAGTAACTTGGTTTTCTTTACCAACTCCTACTTTATTTGCCGCCTATTCGCTGGCACTAGTGACTTAACCTGTTCAAGCTTCTTTTTTTCATTTCCAGGATCGGCCTACTGAGGACGTAGCGAGATTAGGACTTTTGCCGGTATATGATCCTACTTTTTTTTTCTTAGAAAGCTAGGACCTTTTTAACATAAAAAAGTAAAGGTTAGAGGGTAGCCTACCTACATGGAATTGGAAGAGAAAATAGGTTTGAACCCCACTTCAAAAAGGGGCCGTCTACACCCCCACCTCCTTTGGGGATCCCTACTTACCCGAGCTTCCGGCTTTGGCGAATCGTGAATACATGTTAACCAGAAGAGTCCGACTTGCTAAAGACCTCCTTAGGCAGCTGCAAGAACAGAGGGAGGCTCATTTGCCCCCATAACAGGGATGGAAAGGTATCGATCGACCATGAACTTGTCGAATTTCTTTGACCACTGCCTCGGAGCCCGTACAAGCTCTTCTTCAACAACCATATGTGACCTTCTTTTCCCCGAGTTTCGAACCCCTCGGGTTGCACCATGTAGATCTCCTCCTCCTCGTTGTTGCCGTGGAGAAAGACCGTATTCACGTCTAGTTGAAATAGATGCAAGTCCTCGGCCGCTACTATACCGAGAATCGTCCGGATGGTTTTTAGCTTGACTGCTTACCTGAAAGCATGCGGCACTCAACTCAGCTAAAGAATTCACTTCCACCCGGGTTCTTCGTGAGACATAGGGCACTTTGGCGGCTATCGGTGAAGAGTGTGCACCGTCCTTGGTCCTTCCCTATTTCCTTGAATGAAGAAATTGAGGTTCCATACCATCTCCTTCACCACTCCAAAGGTATGCGCCGCTACAATGGATGTTCCCGACGTGCAAGTAGTTCGACAAGCACCGGCGTTTTCTAGCACACTTCTGCTTCAGACTGGTGGTCTTACACTCAGACAGAGGATTTGCTTTTGAAAAGCAGGCCTTTTCTAGATGGGAGGATTGTAGTGTTTTTTTCACGTATCAATTTGTCGACTTTCTTTCCTCCGGCAAACAAACAGACGTCATAGAGAGTTTTCGGCTACTTCACAGTCAGAAGCAAGGGTGGAAGGTATAACTCTAGCCTGTAGGCGGGGGAAATTAGTACTATTACCATGCCGCTTCTCTTATTTAGAATAAAGTATCTATAGAAATAGTTAGGATCAGAAGGATGGAGTCCAATCCTTTTGGTTCGTTCGGTTTCAAGGGGATACACTACAGGAAAAACGGTCATTGATGACGGCCAAATTTATTGACGACGGGGCCATCGTCTTTAATATTATTGACGACGGCTTTATCTAGCCGTCGTCAATAACGTAGTTATTGACGACGGCTAGACGAGCACCGTCATCAATAAATTATTGACGACGGGGGCCGTCGTATTTAACTTAATCTGGGCCCACTCAAGGAGTTATTGACGATGGTGACCTAGCACCGTCGTCAATAACGGCACATATAACCCGTACGCGAGGCGGGAGGCGGCCAGTGCCGCCTCCGACTCGCGCCGGCCATCCCTGTCGCCGCCGCCCGTCCCCGCCACCGCCCGTCCCCGGCCCAAGGTAAGTCCCCCTCCCCCTCCAGCCTCTCCCCCGCTTTCCTCGCCCCCCGGCCGCGCCACCGGCCGGTCAGCCTCGCCGTCCTCCCCCCGTCCGGCCTCTCCGGCCCCTCCCCCGTCCCCCTCCGACCCGGCCCCTCCCCCTCCGGCCCTCCCCCTGCTCCCCCCTGTGGCCGAGCCACCGGCCGCCGGCTGCCCGACCGCCGGCCGCCCGACCGCCTCTGTCCCGCCCCCTCCCCTGTCCCCCTCCGGCCCTCCCCCGCGCCGCCGGCCGCCCGGCCGCCTCTGTCCCGCCCCCTCCCCCCTCTGTCCCAGGGCTGATCATGGTCTCCCAGTGCATGTAGTTGGTCTCGGTGAGAGCAGGGTAGCCAGTTCCACGGCTCACCTCACAAACCAGACGAAAGCTTCCGTGGTGCTCCTCTTGTCATTGCTTATGTGTGTGCTCTCTTTAGAGCTGTTTACAGGGCTGATCATGGATACCGATTCTTCCGCCATGCCACACACTTTTCTCCTGGATCTAATACGGTTCTGATACCACGAATGTTAGAAATTCGACAACGCCAGAACAGTTGCTGATCTTGCCGCCAGAACTGATCTGCTGCAGCAGATGTGCCATATGGAGGAGAGGTGGGGAGAATATATAATCCGGTTACACCCAATTCTTATTAACCAGGACTCTGTAATCCTACTTCAAACTGCAAAAAATATTCCATCTCTAGGACTCTTATTCCTAACTAAGCTAGGAGTCCTAATGCAATGCTGCCTTAGACCGAATCAGAACAGGCCGAACCAGGCCTGCAGCCCACTTGCCTGGCCCAAGATGCAACATCCAGAATTATCGAAGAATATTGTTGAAATTACATTGCAGTGATATTCATTTTTAGAGTTTGCTTAGTGCTGTAGCTTACAATTTATGTTATAACAATAACCACTGATGCTTTGTTCTATTATTTTGCAACTCTGTACACTCATTATTTTTTTAAAACAGAATGATTATTTGTGAAATAGCTGAAGTATAACAGAATGATTGAAGTATAATGATTATTTGTGAAATAGCTGAAGTATTACAATTTATGTTATAACAATAACCAGTGCCGCCTCCCGACTCGCGCCGGCCGTCCCCGTCGCCGCCGGCCGTCACCGTCGTCGCCGCCCGTCCCAGACGCCACCACCGCCCGTCCTCCGCCCGAGGTAAGTCCCCCTCCTCCTCCCCGCTCACGCGCGCAACCCGTCGACTGCCGCCGCACCGCTCCGCCGCACTGCTCACTGCTCATGCTCAGCTGATAGGTCGTGAGAATCTTGCTGTTCCTGGCTTTCCATCGACCATGGTTCACGATTGCATAGCTATTACCATTTTACAGGTTTCATTTATCCTATGTTTTGGCTGAAGAAACATAAGATTAGTTTCACTTTACACTCAGTGTTCCATTTCAGCATCGGGAATGCAATGCAGTTTTTTTTTAAAAAAAAACATCGTCTAGTGGTAATGCTATTGCCCACTTCTGCGATGGAGCTATTGATTTCTGCTGTGTGTATATATACGTGGGAACAGGAATTGGGGGTTCAAATCGCCATTTGACAACCACTTAATATGATAAAGTTGCTGCCATCAATTTTATTCTGTGGATACCCCTTTGTCATACTGCTGCTGCTAATACTAGTACCTGTATTCCCATTCTTATAGTAATTGCCTGTGCTGCTAATAGTAATAGCTACATTCCCGACTTCCCGTTTCTATGGTACTCGCCAACTATGAAGTCAGCTGATTTTGTCCCTTGGAGGATTCCGTTATATGTTGGTCATTTCGATTGTTACGGTTAATTTATAGAAAGACCGGCAGTTTTGCTTAATAAAATTATCCTGAGGCATTAAAGAGAACATTTTGCTGCGGTTGACATGGACTTCAGTTCACTCATCCCTATATTACCGCTCCGCAGCGCGACCGTCCCGCGCCCCGCCCCGCCCTGCCGCAGCCGCTGCCGTCCCACCCGAAGCCTCGCCCGGCCGCCCCTGCTCGCGCCGAGCCCCAGCCGCGCCTCGGTCGCCGCTGCTTGCCGCGCCCCGCCCCGAGCCCCGCCCTGCTGTGCCGCCCGGCCCCGCCCCAAGCCCCGCCCTGCTGAGCCGCCCGAACTTAGTTGATTAATTGTTTAATTAGTATTGTAATTTATTATTGTTTAATTAATACTTTGATTGATTGCGTGATTAGTTACTAAATGTAAATAAATGGGTTTCGGCCCGGTCCGGCCTGACACGACCCATTTAGGGTCTGTCACGGCCCATTTAGTGGTAATGTATTAGTCGAGACAGGCACGGAGGACGGCAGGCTCCCGCGCGTGGATGGCGGGCCCCAACGGTGCGGTTTCATCTTTGACCCACTTATGACGGGGCATAACGTACGACGGCTAACCCTAAAGGCGTCGTAAGATAATGGCAGGCCCCAGCGGAGCATAACTTAGGACGGCTGACCCACTTCTTTGTCTCTCTCTCGTTCTTTCCTTCTCTCTCGTTCTTTCCTCTATCTCTTTTAAATGACTCAAAAATGAAAGATTCACGTAAACCTATACAACATGTGTTACCCGTTTCGAAACGGCCCGTCTCACATGTGTTACGCGTGTGAGGCGTGTACGTTCGAAATTGTCCCTTTTTGAACAGCGTGGGAGTGACCGAGGGGGTGTGGCTTGTGATGAGACGTGGGTTTAGATCTAGACAAGATTTCGATGGCATAACCCTGTTGTTCTCTGCTGCACCATTTTCGGGCGTGCAGTGGAGAACAGCGGGGTTATGCTGCCGAAATTTCGTTCGGATCGAGACCATGCACCTCGTCATGAGCACGCTCCGCTCGGTCACTCTTGGGTGGGTTTAGGACCTATCCTTTCTAATAGATGTAGGGCCGTGATATAAATAAATTATAAAGTAACTATAATTTCCTTGACATTAAACTGCAGATTCAAACATGGGTGAGGACCGTAGTTGGATGTATACCGGTTGGAAGAATAATTCTGGTGGTCACTCGGATGAGTGGTTCGCCAAGACAAATGCTTTTGTAGATCGAGCTTTTTCATTGTCAATGATCGATAAGGTGCGGTGCCCATGTACGAAATGTTAGGGTGCAAAGTGTTGGGACAAAGTGAATTTAGCGTTTCACTTGTGTCGATACGGTTTCATGCAAGATTATGAGGTGTGGACCTGTCGAAGTGTTCGGTCGACACTTCCCCCGGGTCTGCACTGGGCAGCCCGCGGAGGTTCTTTTTTCGGTGGGGCTAGTCACTTGCGGAGAGCTTGAGCGTATGGACGAGTTAGGAGGAGCTTGACACGGCGAATTTTACGTGGTTCAGGCCGCCGGAGCGTAAAACCCTACGTCCATGGCGAGCTATGGAGCTCGCTGTATTGCTTGTTGCTCAGAACCAGAGTCCTGAGATTGGGGATGACAGAAGTCTAGCGTATGAGTTGCGAGAGTGCGAACCCAGGGTGCGAATGGTTAGAGTGCGAACCCTTGCTAACGTCGCCTACCCAAGCCTTTTATAGTCCAAGGCTCGGGTGGCTTACAAGGGGGGCCCGGGACCCGACAGGTGGTCCCGGGAAGATTTCCTGCTGACTATCGTATCCGCAGTTATGTTGGTGGTTGTCTCTGGCAAAGGCTTCCGAGTCTTCGCTCTGCCGCCCTGCCCATGCCGCAAGCTAGCCATAGTGGTTGATGACGGCGGGGGTGGCAGGGGATGTCTTGTCGCTGTGTTTATTGGCTGGCAGGCTCTGACACGGTGCGCCAGTCTATGATATGACTGGGCGCAACGGCACCTGACAGAAGCGTGCTCCGCGTCTTCGCGTCTTGGGAAGGCACGGGTCTTGAATTCTTTGTACGGTAAAGGCATGGCGCGCCTTCACTCCTGCTGCCTACCGCGCCGGGCGGCAGCACTGCTCTGCTGGCCACGTGTCAGACCCGAAGCTCTCCTCTGAGGAGAGGGGGGGCTCCGGCTCTGCTGGACACGTGGAGCCTTCGGAGCTCACCCCCGCGGAGGGGGCGAGGTCCGGTCTTCTGGGTCACGTGGCAGGCTCGGAGCTATCCTTTGAGGAGAGGAGAGCCCCGGCCCTTCCGGACACGTGGTGCCTTCGGAGCTCGCCCTTGCGGAGGGGGCGAGGTCCGGCCTCCTAGGCCACACGGCAGGCCCGGAGCTATCCTCCGTGGGGAGGGGAGCTCCGGCCCTGTTGGACATGTGGCGCCTTCAAACCTCGCCCCTGCAGAGGGAGCGAGGTCCTTAGGAAGTTTTACCCTGTGCGCGGGGGTACCCGGTATTTAGGGTACCGACAGTGGCCCCCGGGCTCACCTCGGGGGAGGTAACGAGCCCGAGGTGAGGCCTTCTCCTACCCGCGCACTTTCTTGTCTTGAGTGCTCCCTGTGCTGGCAGGGTCTTGACGGCTTCGGAGTTCAGCCTCTGAGGAGAGGGTGAAGCCTGGCATCGGAGCTCAGCCCTTGTGAAAGGGGTAGGTCCGGCTTTGGAGCTCGCCTCTGAGAAGAGGGGGCGAGGGCTGGCGTCGGAGCTCGGCCCAGCCGTGGGGGCGGAGGTCCGGAAGTCATCGGAGCTCAGTCCAGCGAAGGGCGTGAGGTCCGGCATCAGCGCTCGCCTATGAAAGGAGGGCGAGGGCTGGCCTCGGAGCTCAGCCCAGCTGCGGGGGTGGAGGTCTAGAAGTCATCGGAGCTCAGGCCAGTGAAGGGCGTGAGGTCCGGCATCAGCGCTCGCCTCTGAAAGGAGGGCGAGGGCTGGCCTCGGAGCTCGGCCCAGCTGCGGGGGCGGAGGTCCGGAAGTCATCAGAGCTCAGGCCAGCGAAGGGCGTGAGGTCTGGAGGTCATCGGAGCTCAGGCCAACGAAGGGCGTGAGGTCCGGCATCAGCGCTCGCCTCTGAAAAGAGGGCGAGGGATGGCCTCGGAGCTCGGCCCAGCTGTGGGGGCAGAGGTCCGGAAGTCATCGGAGCTCAGGCCAGCGAAGGGCGTGAGGTCCGGCATCAGCGCTCGCCTCTGAAAAGAGGGCGAGGGCTGGCCTCGGAGCTCGGCCCAGCTATGGGAGCGGAGTCCGGCAGTCATCGGAGCTCAGGCCAACGAAGGGCGTGAGGTCCGGCATCAGCACTCGCCTCTGAAAAGAGGGCGAGGGCTGGTCCCGGAGCTCGGCACAGCTGTGGGGGCGGAGGTCCGGAAGTCATCGGAGCTCAGGCCAGCGAAGGGCGTGAGGTCCGGCATCAGCGCTCGCCTCTGAAAGGAGGGCGAGGGCTGGCCTCGGAGCTCGGCACAGCTGCGGGGGCGGAGGTCCGTAAGTCATCGGAGCTCAGGCCAGCGAAGGGCGCGAGATCCGGAGGTCATCGGAGCTCAGGCCAACGAAGGGCGTGAGGTCCGGCATCAGCGCTCGCCTCTGAAAAGAGGGCGAGGGCTGGCCTCGGAGCTCGGCCCAGCAGTGGGAGCGGAGTCCGGCAGTCATCGGAGCTCAGGCCAACGAAGGGCGTGAGGTCCGGCATCAGCGCTCGCCTCTGAAAAGAGGGCGAGGGCTGTCCTCGGAGCTCGGCCCAGCTGTGGGGGCGGAGGTCCGGAAGAGATCGGAGCTCAGGCCAGCGAAGTGCGTGAGGTCCGGAGGTCATCGGAGCTCAGGCCAGCGAAGGGCGTGAGGTCCGGCATCAGCGCTCGCCTCTGAAAAGAGGGCGAGGGCTGGCCTCGGAGCTCGGCCCAGCTGTGGGGGCGGAGTCCGGTACTGCTCAGAAGTCCTCCCTTTCCTGTCCCTTAGTCTCATTCGGCTTACTATCCTGGGCCAAAATACGGGGCTTGGGTAATCCAGTGCACTTGGTCCCGGAGGTCTGGCCCCCAACCCCAGTTAGGGTGCAACCGTCCGGCCCCCTGTTACTCAGACCGTAGCACCGGGGGGCAGAGTGCGCATGCTTTGGGTGCAAGACCGGGCAAAGCAAGGCTCCTGACCCCCCGGTCTAGCGTAGGTCTTTTCTCGGAGGAGACCAACTTGCGGTACAGTACCCTTACGGGGGGAGATCCAAAAGGCCACCGGGCCTCTGGCAGGTACCTCAAGCACTACCGCCTTCGGCAGGACGGCAAATATCGACTATGCATGAGAGCAGGAAAGAGGAACCGAGTGTACAATGGACGCACACTGTCTAGTGCGTGGGGAGGTGTTCATATAAATTAATGCGTAATTTAAATAAACACCTAAGTAAGCATGGTGAACTTACTAGGGTAGCGTCAGAGCGCCTGTCTTCACGCAGAGCGGGTCATGCATGGCTTCATCGTACGCCGGACACGGGGGGACCCCCATGGCGATCTCAGGGGGAAGCATGGCTTCGGCCCCGCATACCATGTGGAAGGGTAGTTCCCGTGACCCGGCCCTGGGAAGTCCGGTTGGCCCTCGACATGGAGGAGCCGGTATCCCCCGACGGCTCTGGGTGCGCGTCTGCACCAGTTGTGTGGGTCTACTTGGCGTGGACCTGGCACGCATTGCATCCATAACCGGTTTGACGGCGTCCAGGTGGCTCTCGGTCAGTAGGAGCCATGCCGGGTGGCTTAACCGACCAGCGTGCGGGACGATGAGCGTTCCCAGCACTCGCCTCCGAGGACTACTGCGAGCTAGTCGCAGCCTTCCTCCTGGGTTATGCACCGCAATAGGATGTCGTGGCGCCACGCCAGTAAAGATACCAGCACGTAGCACTTAGCCATCCGCACCACCCGTTCAGCGAGTGCACGTTCGTCAGGAAGGATGTCCTTCAAGGAGTCCCGGACCTCCGTGGTCCATGCATCGGGACTACTTGAGCTTCTGGATCTTGAGCGTTGGGTTGCATGGAGTCCCCATTGACGCTTACGATCCTTTGGCGGCATCCATGGCTGCAGGGCCGCCGGGACTGCCTAGCTTCGAGGCACTGGTTCAACCCCCTTCGCCCGGCTCGGTGGGCCGGGCTGTGGACTGCAGCAACGTCCTCTCGAAGACTCCTTCGGGCGCAGGGGCTCCGATGGAGGCCTTCGTTGAGAGGTCGTCAGCTGCGGCATTGCCAGCGCGCGGTACATGGCGCAGGTCCAAGGCGAGGAAGTCTTTCTCCACCATCCGCACGTGGAGCAGATAAGCAGCTAGCTGTGGGTCATTGCAGGGGCATTCACCCTTAACTTGCTTGATAACTAGCTGGGAGTCGCCATGCACCAACAACTGGCGAGCGCCCAGAGACAGGACTGTCGTTTAGGCCAAAGATGAGTGCTTCATACTATGCCAAGTTGTTAGTTGCCTTGGAATTGAGACGCACCATGTACCCAGACTGCTCCCCCGATGGCATGAGAAGCAGTACACCGGCATCGGCCCCCTGCTTTCGCGAGGAGCCGTCAAAGAAGAGCGTCCAGTGAGGCCTGGTGAAGACCGGAGCTCGGTGCTTTGGTTCACCATCTTCGCGGCCCCCTGGGTCAGCCTTCGTTGGCGTCCATTCAGCCATGAAGTCAGCCAGTGCTTGGCTCTTGACTGTCTGACATGGTCGGGAGCTCAGCTTTAACTCCGCCGTCTTCGGGCTGTCTTCCGGCTTCGGAAGCTGGCAGTGAGTGCCAATGACGCCCGTCTTCTGCTCCGACACACTTGCTCGCCAGGCTGAAGAGCCCCGAGATGTCTTGCACCTCCCTGGTGGCCAACTTCTCGAGCATCTTCTTGTCCCTCACACCTTGTCGGAATGCGACCACCGCTGATGCATTCGGGATGTGGGGGATGGTGTTGCATACCTGGGAGAACCGCTGGATGAAGGAGTGTAGTGATTCCCCAGGTTGTTGTTTGATGGCGTGGAGGTCAAGCTCCGTGCCTGGACGGGTGTAGGAACCGCCGAAGTTGGCAATGAACTGCCGGCAGAGCTCTCCCCAGGAAGTTATGGAACCCTGGGGGAGGTTCCTGAGCTAGGACCGGGCTGGGCCGGTCAAGGCGACGGGGAAGTAGTTGGCCATGACAGCCTCATCCCCTCCTGCGACAAGTACAACGGTGGAGTAGATCTGGAGAAACTCCACCGGGTTGACGCTGCCGTCGTACTTCTCGGGCAGGTGCGGCCGAAACTTGCCCGGCCACCTCGCGAAGCGAAGGTGGGGCGCCAGGGCCGCACACCCTGCCCCTGTTGCTGCAGGCGTTGGTGCTGCGAGCGCTTGGTTCGCCGCTGGCACAGTGTACCCCGGTATGGGCAAGGCTGCACCATAGACCGGGGGCGCCGTTTGCAGGGCATATGGCTGTGGCATACGCTGCGTGGCGTACGCCTGGGGCAGAGATCGCATGGCGAAGGTCTGTGCCTCAGGCTGGGTCGAGACTGACGTCATGCTGTTGCCAGCCTCTTGGTTGCGACGCCTTTCTCAACGTCGCTCGAGGTACACCCGGGTATCCTGGCCCAAGTGGCACCGTTCCAGCTCTGTCCTTAGGTCCGTCGACTGAAGCCTGGTGGAGCTGGGATCCGCCGTCTGTCCATCAACCGTTGGCGTGCGCGTCAGCGACACTGCCGGTTGGCCGGGGCGTCGTCCCCGCCGAAGTCGAGGGTTTGCGGCGACGACGATACGGTCTACCTCGCGAATCCACATCTGGGTCGCTGCCTGAGGCGCGTCCCCAGCAGGCGGATTGCGCAATAGTGCTCTTGCTGCAGCTAGCGCACCCCCGTGGGGTACGCTCAGCGCTGCAGAAGATCTGACGCTGGTTGGAGCCTGCATTACCGGAGTCGGCGTTGCCGGAGTCGGCTGCTGGCTACCAGCTTGCGCCGACACACTCCGTCCTGAGTGTGTCGACACGTACTCCCCGCTGATCTCGGCTCGCCGTGAGCGCGGGGGAGGAGAGTTTGCCGCTGAAGGAAACTTGGTCATCTTCGTCGGTGGAAACTCGTCGCGCAAGGGAAAAGCCCCCTACCTAGCGCGCCAAATGTCGAAGTATTCGGTCGACACTTCCCCCGGGTCTGCACTGGGCAGCCCGCGGAGGTTCTTTTTTCGGTGGGGCTAGTCACTTGCGGAGAGCTTGAGCGTATGGACGAGTTAGAAAGAGCTTGACACGGCGAGTTTTACGTGGTTCAGGCCGCCGGAGCGTAAAACCCTATGTCCACGGCGAGCTATGGAGCTCGCTGTATTGCTTGTTGCTCAGAACCGGAGTCCTGAGCTTGGGGATGACAGAAGTCTAGCGTATGAGTTGCGAGAGTGCGAACCCAGGGCGCGAATGGCTAGAGTGCGAACCCTTGCTAACGTCGCCTACCCGAGCCTTTTATAGTCCAAGGCTCGGGTGGCTTACAAGGGGGGTCCGGGACCCGACAGGTGGTCCCGGGGAGATTTCCTGCTGACTATCGTATCCTCAATTATGTTGGTGGTTGTCTCAGGCGAAGGCTTCCGAGTCTTCGCTCTGCCGCCCTGCCCATGCCGCAAGCTAGCCGTAGTGGTTGATGACGGCGGGGGTGGCAGGGGATGTCTTGTCGCTGTGTTTATTGGCTGGCAGGCTCTGACACGGCGTGCCAGTCTGTGATATGACTGGGCGCAACGGCACCTGACAGAAGCGTGCTCCGTGTCTTCGCGTCTTGGGAAGGCGCGGGTCTTGAATGCTTTGTACGGTAAAGGCATGGCGCGCCTTCACTCCTGCTGCCTACCGCGCCGGGCGGCAGCACTGCTCTGCTGGCCACGTGTCGGACCCGGAGCTCTCCTCTGAGGAGAGGGGGGGCTCCGGCTTCGCTGGACACGTGGAGCCTTCGGAGCTCACCCCCGCGGAGGGGGCGAGGTCAGGTCTTCCGGGCCACGTGGCAGGCTCGGAGCTATCCTTTGAGGAGAGGAGAGCCCCGGCCCTGCCGGACACGTGGTGCCTTCGGAGCTCGCCCTTGCGGAGGGGGCGAGGTCCGGCCTCCTGGGCCACGCGGCAGGCCCGGAGCTATCCTCCATGGGGAGGGGAGCTCCGGCCCCGCTGGACACGTGGCGCCTTCAAACCTCGCCCCTGCAGAGGGAGCGAGGTCCTTAGGAAGTTTTACCCAGTGCGCGGGGGTACCCGGTATTGAGGGTACCGACAGGACCTTTCACGGTGAGACATCTTCTCAACCCTTAAATGCTTCAGATGAGGATGACAACACGGGGGGTCGATAGGATGGACGAGATGCTTTATGCCATAAATCCAGAATTGATGGAGGATCCTCCTACAACAGAGGTTGAAGCGTTTTTCACGCTTCTCAAAGCTTCAAAAGAGCCGTTGCATGAACACACCGAAGTGACGTTCCTTACTTTCATGACTAGATTTATGGCCATTAACTCTAAGTATTTCTTCTCCAATAACTGCTACAACGATCTCATCAAATTGATCAGCGATATCCTTCCACAACCACATAAAGTACCTAAAGATATGTATCAGTCTAAGAAGTTCATTTCTGGTAAGTGTGGCATGTGTGGCATAAATTCATGGTAAGTAAATCGTCTATTCGTTAAATGCGAACCTATTATATGTTAAATACATTAACTTGTATATTTATTCTTGTAGAAATATTACCATTTGGAGGACGAGGCTCAGCTGGATCACGCTCGCCTGGTCTTCAACAACAACGCTAGGAAGCTCCTGACGCAGTCGATATCAACGGCTCACATTCAGGCTACGAAGGTGTACTATAAGTTGCATCCGGACGAGGGTGAGCCGGGGAAGTTTAGGGATGTGGCGGACAAGTACTTGACGGAGGCACAGTACGCAGTGGTAAAATCTTTATTTTACTTTGTTTCATTATCCAATTTTGATCAATTTCATCCAATAACAATTATGTGCAGGTCAGCGTACCGTGGCTTGAGTCCTGTCCGGACGCCTACAGTTCCATGTGTGCTCGTTGGGCGAGCTAGGGCTTCCAAGGCGTGTCGATGACCCGCCGACAGAGTCGAGGGACGGACGGGAAACACCGTCTTGGTGGAGACGGCTACGTACGCCTTGCTAAACGGATGGTAAGTGATACTCGAATTTTATTCTAGTTAATTTCTATCGCTATCATTGTGCTAACACGTATCGATAGGAGCGCGAGATCGGTCAGGAGCCGACCGCTATCTAGGTGTGGAGGAGGGGTCACATGGGAAGTGACCCCTCGCAGCCTTATCAGCTGTCTTCTCAGACGGCGACGGAGACGTTGATAAGTACTTCAGTTAACTTAATTGTATTCTCTTTAAAACTTTTGATGAATTTAATTTTCTGTATTTTGAGGAAAAGTATGGGGAGGAGGTGTGGAGGCTTCGAGGCGATGATTACGATTGCCAGAACTCGCCGATCGTACCTGAAGCCGCCTATGCAAGCAGTGGCGGTAAACCTCACGGCCGGTGAGTTCTGTTGTTTTTCATTTACTTTCATGAACATCGAGACACGAAACTTTAATACTCTTACTTCGTTGTGTAGGTTGGCCATCTTCGATGGAGTAGTCGACTCGAGGGAGGCGCGGTCTTCCTCGAGGGCTTCTTCATCGCAGGGTGGATCCAGCAGGCGTGGCAGCCGAGATCTGGAGCTCCAGAGTGTCCAGGAGGAGCTCCAGAGGACGCAGGAAGCGTTGAGGCTCACGAACGAGAGGCAGGAAGCCGAGCTCCGGGCTAGGGACGAGTATCAACACTCGTACATGCTACAGCTGCAAGCTGCCATGCAGGTAAGTTCCGATCGTTGTACTCAACGTTTCTAATATATGAATGACATGTATAATAATTTACTTCATATTTGCAGGCTATGGCCGCAGGGCAGCCGGTTGTCTTTCCTCAGTGGGCGCCGCCACCGATACAGCTACCATAGGGGCCGACGTCAGGAGCATAGGTACAAAAATTTTCATAATAGCTGCAACTAGTTAAACTTGCTCAAATTTAGTTGAATTTGATCAAACTTACTCAAACTTAGGGAAAACTAGTTAAACATCCTCAAACTGAGTAAAATATGGTACAACTTACTCAACCATAGTTAAATATGAGCAAACTTACTCAAACATAGTCAAAAGTAGTTGAACTAGCTCAAACATAAACACTACTAGTCCATACTTCTCAAACTTAGTAAAATATGAGCAAACTTACTCAAACATAGCCAAATCTAGCTAACTTGCTCAATTCTAACTTTTAATGAGTACATTTAGTCATATACACATTTGTGAACTTCTAATTTGTCTTTCTAATTTGTCTAACTATACATGTACATCATAGGGATCGGCGACGCAGGCTCAGGAAACTCCATCCCCTCAGCATCCGGCGTTTGGACGAGTGCGCGACGACTTCCTGGACTCCGGTGGCAGCGGTCGGGGTAGCGTAGGGTAGTGTGGCGTGTGTATAGTGTTTTTGTGCCTGCCTGTATGTTTTGATTACCTGTGATTTGGCCATCGAGCCAGGGCTGGCCTCAAAGCCAGGGCAGAATTTTCTGGTTTTTAAAAAAAATGCAAAGCTTATTGACAATGGTTTCTGGTACTTGGCCATCGTCAATAAGCCATTAGTATTGACGACGGCCAGGTACCAGAAACCGTCATCAATAAGTCATTGTTATTTACGACGGTATAGACGTACCGTCATTAATAAGCTGCTGTAGCTTATTGACGACGGCCAACTTTAGCTGTCATCAATAAGCTTATTGACGACGGGTAACCATCGCCAATAAGCCATTGTTATTTACGATGGTATAGACGTACCGTCGTCAATAAGTTGGCTTATTGCCGACAGCCGAACCCTGGCCGTCGTCAATAAGCTGCTGTAGCTTATTGACGACAGTCAACTTTAGCTGTCGTCAATAAGCTTATTGACGACGGTAACCATCGTCAATTATTTTATTGACGACTAATAATTGACGACAGCCGTAAACCGTCGTCTATAACAGTTTGCCGTCATCAATAAGTTATTGACGATGGTACTGTGCTTATTGACGACGGTTTTTGACCGTCGTCTATTGTCGGGATTCCTGTAGTGATAGTAGCGACTCGTCAGGTTCGAACTGACCTAGGCCCTCGTCAGACCTATCTTCCATCAACAGGAATCGCTTTGGTGACGCAGTTCAAGACAAGAAGAGGGGCAATCACCCTTTCCTCTCTCTACATCTGCGGGTTTATTTAATGGGATGGGGCTAAACCAAACCCTTTTTCACTTAGGATGTCTGCGGGTACTATGGCTCTATTCCTTCGAAATCAGGGAAACCTAAATTCTAAACCAAAGTGGTGAACTGGTTGGCACTCTGCACTCTTCTACTTCAGTTTCTACCCCTGTCCTGTGGTATAGGCAAATGCACTTGACTAGTTATGCGGCCCACCCTAGATTACCAAGGTCCTCTTGGAGGAGCAGGTACCAGAGCACTATCTTCGGAAGGAGCCAGATACCTAGACTTTGTTTCCAATACTGACTTTGATAACAAAACAACCAGTCATCACCTAGCGAGAAAATGGCTGCATGGGTTTCCCGTGCCTCCTATCTAGTGAGTACTTTCGAGTTAAGACGTCATCTCGATAATAGGAAAAGTCATACTGAAATTCGATAATGGGAAAAGTCATATATAGCGCTCACCTGAATGTTCTCATTGGTTACTTGCTTGAGGGATAAGGGAGCCGGTGCACATCCCACCTAAAAAGAAAATAGTATCATCAAACAAATAAGACCTAATAAGCAAGGAAATCATCACAACAAATAAGGAATTCACCGGATCAAAGTCAAGAATATGGTTCTTATGGAAAAAGGTATCATGCTTATCCCGACTTTCTGGTGGAAGTAGGTGCTCTATCCAGACTTCGTGATATCGACAGGTTCTTCCTCACTAAGAGATATCAAGAGTTTCGCTTCCTTCATTACCTGAATCTGCTTAGTTTAGACCTGCCAACTAGAAAGATCTACGAACAAGGGTTTGTTTTTACAACAAGGAAATCGGAACGAACACCCCGAGAGGGAGACCCACAATTAGAGAATACCTGCAATATTAGTGCTTAAATTCTTCCTTATCTTTTCTTGTCCTTAATACTTCTCTTCGAGTAGGGGCAATAGCATACCATACTTCTTTCGCTGGACACTGTACTTTATGACGTTTCTTCAACACAGCATCGCATTCCTCCTCTCTCAGGCATTGAGGAGTTGGCTCATCCATGCTATGCTATCAATCGATAATACGTAAAGGATCTGGTATTACAGGTTATGTGATGATTGACTGCCCCTCTTGATCATTCACAATTCACCAAACTGTTGATATCCTGCTGGGCGGTTTGGAGTGCAAGACGACGGGCTATTCACGAAGGAGAGTTCCAAAGCCCTCTCTCTACGTTCAGATTTATTAACTCCTATCTGAATGAACTTGGTGAGGCGTCCATGGTGGCTAGGCCAGTGGGGGGTCACTGTGTGACTGGTCCTTCGGGGTGGACACCGCCTCCACCGGGCGTGGTCAAAATTCATGTTGATGGTGCTGTTGCTCGGGCTGGGTTGGGCGCAGTGAGTGCGTTCTATTTCATTATTGTTAGAATCAAACGACAAGAAAGTGTAGATCAAAACAGAGGAGACGCAGATTTTAACGTGGAAAACCCCTCCAAATCGGAAGGGAAAAAACCACGGGCACTGGCCGGTAAATTTCACTATATCAGGAGGTTTACAATCGTGGGAGATTACAATCTCTTTTTCCTGCCTCTCCCGGCGGCTCACAAGGGATATTTATAGGTGGCAACTTAGAGTCCTAACCCTAGACGATCCATACCGCAGGGGGGGAACCCCCCCCCCTGCACCTCCCCGGCGTCCCGAGCGGGCCTTGGCTGCTGCGCAGCCCACCATATGGGCAGATTTCCTCCGCTTCGCTCCGGCCCAAGCCTCCCGGCGACGGGCCTCCGCTTCGCTCTGGAAATCCTGCCTCTTTTATCTTCATTAGAATTTGGATCATCAATCAACAAACTCCACCTTGAGACAAATTCCTTCTTGTAGCTTTAAAATAGTAATCCTCCATCTCAATGAACAATTCAACTGCCGGTGCCAAAAGCCACTGGGGGCTAGTTAGTAATACCAACCAAGTTTGAGCAAAGCTCAAACTTAGCAATAGCAACAGATTTTGTCATCATGTCTGCAGGATTATCATGAGTGCTGATTTTGCAAATTTTGATAGTTCCTTGATCAATGATATCTCGCACAAAGTGATACCTAATATCAATATGTTTGGTCCTCTCATGAAACATAGCATCTTTAGTAAAATATATGGCACTTTGACTATCACAATGTAAGGTGATGCAAGACTGAGATCCACAAAGTTCAGAATACAGACCTTTCAACCAAATTGCCTCCTTACATGCCTCTGAGATAGCCATATATTCTGCCTCTGTAGTAGACAAGGCAACTGTAGCTTGTAAACAAGCTTTCCAACTCACAGCACAACCCCCAACAGTGAAAACATATCCTGTGAGAGACCTTCTCTTGTCTAAATCAGCAGCATAATCAGCATCAACATAGCCAATGAGACCATCTCTAGTCCTTCCAAAACACAAACAAGCACTAGAAGAACCACGCAAGTACCTGAAAATCCACTGCACTGCCTTCCAGTGTTCTTTGCCAGGGTTAGACATGTATCTGCTAACAACACTCATAGCATGTGATAAGTCAGGATGTGAGCATACCATAGCATACATGAGAGACCCAACAACACTAGAGTATGGAACTTTTGACATGTACTCAATTTCATCATCAGTTTCTGCACACTGAGAAATAGACAACTTAAAATGAGGGGCCAACGGTGTACTCACAGGTTTAGCATTATCCATGTTGAAGCGGTGAAGGACCTTTTCAATATAATTTTTCTGACTCAAATAGAGAAGCCCGGATTTCCTATCCCTGATTATCTCCATGCCAAGGATTTTCTTAGCAGCACCAAGATCCTTCATATCAAATGTACTACTCAAGCGTGCCTTTAAAGTAGTCACTTCTTTCTTGCTCTTGGCAGCAATCAACATATCATCAACATATAGCAATAGGTATATAGGTGATCCATCGACAACTTTAATGTATACACAACTATCAAACTGAGATCTAGCAAAGCCATTTAAAATCATAAAAGAATCAAACCTCTTATACCACTGTCTTGGAGATTGCTTCAAGCCATATAGTGACTTCTTCAACTTGCAGACATAGTCTTCTTTTCCAGGGACAATGAACCCCTCAGGCTGGTCCATGTAAATGTCTTCCTCCAAGTCTCCATGTAAAAAAGCGGTTTTCACATCTAGCTGCTCAACCTCATAATCATGCATAGCAATAATACTGAGGAAAGTGCGAATAGAACTGTGCTTCACAACTAGAGAATAGACATCAGTATAATCAATACCTGGAATTTGACTAAATCCTTTAGCAACTAACCTTGCTTTATACCTTGCGGGTTCATTTGGAGTCATTCCTTCCTTTCTTTTATAAATCCACTTGCACTTAACAGGCTTCTTGCTAGTGGGCAAA
The DNA here is from genome assembly GCA_030760725.1 of Neostapfia colusana. Taxonomy (NCBI): domain Eukaryota; kingdom Viridiplantae; phylum Streptophyta; class Magnoliopsida; order Poales; family Poaceae; genus Neostapfia; species Neostapfia colusana. The sequence goes on from JASWHV010000003.1 coordinate 124,976,682, forward strand.
GGAACAATTTCCCAGGTACCATTTTTCTGAAGTGACTCCATCTCATCATGCATTGCACCAATCCACTTTGTACTATTAGCAGACAAGATAGCTTCTGTATAATTGGAAGGCTCATGAACACCTTCAATTTCTTCTGCAACACTCAAGGCAAAAGCAACATTACATTCTTCAGTCCACCTTGTTGGGCGAATAATCTCCCTCCGAGGTCGAGCTTCGGCGAGAGACTCCTGTGGTGGCTGCACACTAGGTGAGGAATGTGTAGCAGAAGACAAATTTTCAGTAGCAGGGTGAACATCAACAACACTTTGACTTGGAGCAACAACATCATCATTAACTAGCTCCACCTGCACGCTGATAGTCTCAGGTTTCTGGTTATTAGAATTGGTAGCCAAGTCATTTGTGAACATAGTAGATTCATTGAATACAACATTTCTACTATAAAATGCCTTCTATTTTTCTGTATCCCATAATTTATAAGCTTTGACACCAGTACCATAACTCAAGAAAATGCACTTGATAGCTCTAGGCTCAAGTTTTCCATTATCAACATGTGCATAAGCAATGCAGCCAAAAACTCTCAATTTAGAGTAGTCACAAGGTGAGCCAGACCATACCTCGATTGGAGTTTTCTTATCAATACTTGTGGAAGGAGAACGGTTTATTAAGTAGCACGCCGTGGAAGCAGCTTCTGCCCAGAATTTTCTGCTTAAACCCGAATAGGAAAGCATACAACGGGCTTTTGAAATTATTGTTCTGTTCATGCGTTCCGCAACACCGTTTTGTTGAGGAGTGTATGGAATTGTATGGTGCCTCACAATTCCTTCCTTCCTGCAATAATATTTAAATGCACTAGAACAGAACTCCATGCCATTATCAGTTCTTAGAATTTTTACCTTCCTTTTTGTTTGCTTTTCGACCATAACCTTCCACTATTTGAACGACTGAAATACATCTGATTTATGCTTCAGAAAATATGGCCAAACTCGATGTGAGTAATCATCAATAATAGTTAACATGTAACTGGCACCACCATGAGATGTTTTTCGAGAAGGACCCCATAAATCAGCATGCACATAATCAAGAATACCTTTAGTATTATGAATAGCAGTATTGAACTTGACTCTTTTATGCTTACCAAACACACAATGCTCACAAAAGTCAAGTGATTCTGCCTTGCAACCTTCAAGTAGACCTCTTTTGCTTAATTCTGCCAAACCAAGTGCACTCATATGCCCAAGACGCATATGCCAAATTTTAGTGGTATTAGACTGATCAGGAGCAACCACGGCATTAGCAGTAAATGTACTGCCTCGAGGCACATATAAGTTGGCAGCTTTTAAATCACCTTTCATGACAATGAGAGAACCTTTGGTTACCTTCAAAACTCCACACTCCGCTTCGCTCCGGCCCAAGCCTCCCGGCGACGGGCCTCCGCTTCGCTACGGAAATCCTGCCTCTTTTATCTTCATTAGAATTTGGATCATCAATCAACAATTATGGTTCACCTACTTGGCTGCTACCAGGCCTAACTATCAATAAGTATAACTGCCTTCTAGCTCTTCTCTCTCGACGAAAGTATGGGGAAGATGCAATTCTAGGGAAGAGGTTGGTACAATCTCTCTAGAAGTATTAGTCCCTCTAGAAGTATTAGTTAGTGGCTTCGCCCTTCAAAGGGCAGCACCATACCTGCAGGAAGAAGAATCCACTTGCCTAGTTTCATAGACGAATCGAGCCTTCTTCAGCCTTTGGTTACCAGGAGAACGGGATGCATCACCCGTGTGCGAGATAGGAGTGGTGGGTACGATCTCAATCGAAGGAAAATAGGTGTAGGTTGCGCTTTCGCAATAGTGTAGTACTTGAGGCAGAATCCACCACCTAAGAATTAGTCATGATTGATACAAAGCTTATCTGTAGACGGATAAGTGAGTATCCAACCTTAGCTAGTTGTACAAGGCACACTGCCAAGGCGTATGTATTAGCCAGACCTAGAAATTAATTACCATGATTCCCCATCAAAGAAATCCGTTCCTTCTCTTCCTAAATTCTAAACCAAAGCAAGTGGTGAACTTCCACAATGGTCGGCACTCTCTACTCTTTTCCCTCTATTGACTAGAGTCCAGGATTAATCCACATCTGCTGAGCCCTATTCTCTGGTATCTGCTGACCCTTCGTTTGTTGAATGAATTATACTTAGCGTACCACCATGGCATGGCTAATAGCACGACCATTGTCTATCTCTACCCTTGCATGAAAAACACTGTATTGAAAAAACTACTTGCTTTTTTAAACTATACATCAGACTATCAGGCATTCAGGCTATCAGGCAAGCAGTCAAGTAGGAGGGTGCCCATGAAGAGGTTGTCTTATACCGCACAGGTGCTGCATCATTACCATGAAAATATGGCAACGATGGTGGATGTTATCTTAATTAGAGGTTCACTTTCCTTGGATTGAATGTGGGGGTCTTTTGCATGATAGATCAGGTGCCTATTGATACACCGAAAGAGACTAACGCTATGCTCCACTTTCTTACTTTTATTCCTCAGCTCGCTTACAAAAACTACATATTTTTTTAGATATGGACCAGGGGTTCTCGCTTCTGCGCAAGCTATTTCCAAACCCGCCTGCCTTCGGGGAGATGGGTTGGGTCATACGCGGGACCTACCCCGAGGAAGGGGGCTTGAGGCAAAGGAGAAAGGTGATAAAGCAATGGCTTTCATTCACAAAACTACTATGAACAGTCTTTATGGCCGTTTTGGTATATCGCCGGAAAGCACTACGTGTGTTATAGTCAGCAGAGAAGAATCTCACAAAATGGCCCTTTCTCAGGATGGATTTACTGATTCAACTCATCTAGATGATGATCTGTACCTAGTAACCTATAAAAACAAAGTGAGTGATGATTTGTTGAAGGAAATGGAGGAGACAACAAAGCAGCCAGCTAATACAGCAGTTCAGCTCTCAGCTGCTATTGCTGCCTATGCCAGGATAGTGTTATACCCTTTTAATAAATTGGATCCTATCATGAGTTATCATTATTATTATATGCGAGAGTTGCTAGGTTTGAAAGATATAACGCCTATGTATTATCCGGTATTAAGAGCACATAGTCAATTGTGGCATGCATATAACAGGGGTAGAGAGAATTTACATTCTTCCCTACAAAAGAAATTAACACAATTTGAACAATTAAGCCACACAATCTCCCATAAAGTGACACAATGTTTGGTACATGTGGTTACATGTCAATCACCTGATGGAATCTGGTATTTATATGGTAACATCTTTGCACTAGTGAAATTAGGGTTTTATACCACAGTGTGGTACAATTATACTGAGTGTGCACCAGATTTATTCGCCGCTGATATGGTTCCTGAGGATTTTATTTATTTATTTTTCAAAGATGATTCGAATGTGCCGGGATATTCTAAGTTTGTACTCATGGAAACAAAAGATGATATGACTCAATCCATCGTAGATGCATTTGATGATACACCATTTAAGGAAATGTTGGATAGTATGCGGGCACTGCGGATGGAAGTGGAAGTGTGGGAAGGATTCCCTGATGAAGATATGACCATAGAGGGTCTACAGGAGAATGTTGTTATTCAAGATAATAAATGGTTAACATCAATTAGTTTAGGTGTACTGGCATGTTTCTGTTTTTCGGTGGGGGTACTACCAAATTGGAATAATATATTATGATTATGAGAAAAACAACAATGATGATAGGATTAGATAATAGAACTACTATGATAATGCATATTTCTGGAAATACTAATTCATTGTCGTCGTCTATTTTCATCTTTTTATGACCAAAATAGAGTAATGCTGACATCAGAAATTGACTCTACCTATATCGAAGAATGGAGGGTTAGAGGTGTACTTCCTTTCAGGAAGGAGAATTTGCAAAGAGAATTGCTCGTAAAAGACAACTACATTTTAGAACCAATGGATTATTATCAATATAAGAAATCGGATATTCCAGATTTCCTCTATAATATGCTTTTTACGGAAGCATCACAGGGGTATTTATGGATGAATGAATGGGTTGATGATGATGGTGTGAATATGATAGGCGTGTATAAGTGTCGAAATCAAGTGGATTTACTTCTTTTAATGGCTTTATCTAAGGTGATATTAAACACCATGATTGTATATGATGCACCGCGTAACCTTTCTAAATTAACTGATCTGAAGGCCCAGCATTATGATTTCTTGAATGGACAACAAAATATGGTGAAAGTTGTAAGTATAAACTTGAGGGAATGTATGAATCATCTAGATAACTCACGTGTCTTGCAAAATATTGATTTTTCAACAAGCAGAGGGCTAGTTTTTAATCTAGTTAAACAAATTATCTATCTACCAATGTATGATATATGAATCAAAAGTTTATACAATTGGATAGAATCTCACCAATAGGTAAAATAACCAATGTCATATTACATCATTTCTATCTAAATGTATTCGATAAGGGGCTCCAGGATAAGTATCCGGGAATAACATATACTCGTTGGGGTCCTGAAGTATTTATTGTTATCAAAGAAACTGATTCATTCACATTAAAAGATGATGATATTGATATTCTATTAGAGGAGCTCGATCTAATAGATGGTTCTTATATTGCATGCTTATATAGAGATTCTTCTTACTGCTTGCCCGCTTCTAACGAAGAAAAAGCGATTATGCTTTACGAGGATGGGGAGCTATCGGTGTGGAAATATGAAGACCTTTAATCACGGGTTGTGTTGCAATCATATAATCTTCCTAACAAACATGCTTAGCCGTCCACCCTCGACCCACTTAGCTGTCTACCCTCGAGCTAAAGGAAAGTACTTCAGTTCCGATCCGAGTAATCTTCACTTTCTCTCTATGCGGTCTTGTGCTTTTACTTCTTATTACCCCATACTCATGCTTTCTTTTTTCCCTAGTAATGGAGTGTATCCTTACGAGGAACCCCCATAGACTGTCCGCACATGTGGAGGTAGTAATACACGGAAGATTGATAGCTTTATGCGAGGAATACACCGAAGATTGATAGCTTTATGTGGTAATATAAAGAGAATGTACACCTCTATTAATGAAATGTTGGTGTGGTGTTTTTTCATAATTGCATAAAATGAGAGTATGACTGTTTTCTCGGGGGGTAAGAGTGGGTTTGTCGGGCTATAAAAAAGGACTAGAGAACCAATTCCTTTATCGAAGGAAATGCTTTCATATTATCGAAAGATAGGAACAGATCTATTAACACACTGTAGATGCTTTTCATTAAAGGTGAGGAAGGCTATCTTCTCGGGGTAGAGTCCGATTCAGCATGTTGTTGTTTCTATAGAAAATGAAAGATCAATGAGATACCTGTCCGGATGGTTGGGAGAGTCAGCTCTGACCTTAATTGGTAGAGCGAGGGAAAGCAAGGGGCTGTAGTAAGCAAACTGCCTAGATACAGAAATTCTCAAAGCAAAGGATTCGGATTCCCGGGATAATCAATAAAAACATGAACTCAACCTACGCCGCCATGCAAAGAAAGATTTTACTCTGCTCTCCTTCGATACTCGTGCAAAAGCAACCTTCCCTCGAGATGGAATAATTTGAAGCAAACAGGATATCTGACTTATGACTACCAGGAAGACAAGAACGTAGGGCTCATCATAAGTCTTCTTCGGCTACCTGTCTCAAATGCGATAGAACCCACTTGACATACCAACCTAAGGAGATCCCTTAGAAGAGAGTGAAAACTGGCAGTACAGCAATTCATATGCCATAGAGAACGAAACTCGGAAGAAGATCTAGTTTCAAGACTGGTAGGGGCTCCACATAACCCCCCAATTATTCCCTAGCTTGTTCTTCCAACATATCTGTAGGCGTGTGAGAATAAGAAAGAGTTGAGCGATGGGTGGGAGTAAACCCTTCTGTTCAAGTAGTAGCCAAGTAGTACCGAAGGAGTATCTCCGAGTTAAGGAGTGCCGAAGGGAAGAAAAACCAAGTGAAAGAAGAAGTGCTAAACAGCACACCCACTGTATGGCAGTGAACAGCATCTATCTATCAATGAAAGATCAGCAAGAGAAGAAAGGACCAGGGACGGAAGAACCGGACCCTATAGTTGTACTGAATTCCTGTTGTCGCATTCCCTTTCGACCACTCGCTCCTATGTATGAAGAATGACTCTTCCTTGTCTTCATCTTTTCCAATCGACTGCCTTCGGGCGGATCCACACAAGCATACAGACACTAAAGAACATCTTGTAGAATAGTGGAGGCGGGTAACAACTGCTCTTTCTTCTCGATCGAGTAGCCACCGCATCAATTGGTAAGCATCCCATGGCAAAGCTAGTCTTCCTTGCTTTCCCAACAAACAATAAGACCCATAGCATGTGCACCAGGATGGTCTTTCTATCCCTATCTATTCTCACCGAACTAGACCTCTCATACCCGGTACAGGAGAGGTAACTGCCTATGATTTCTTTTCTTCGTCATAAACGATATCCGCTGACTCAAGCATCTTCCCCCAAGCCCTTGCCATTAAGCTAATATCTCCCTTGTCATTAATTCAACAAGGCTTCCGAGAAAGGTATGTTACGAACCTAAGTACGCCTACCCTCCTATTAACTTTATGAATTCTGAGCTTTGGACGTTAGGAATGAGTGGAATGAATAGACGACGTACTCTCTCTAATCGGTGCAGCCCACTGAGTGCCCTTACTCCTGGTTGTAGGCTTCGGAGAGTCTGACTGGAACTACGGGTATGGGAAGGTTAGCTATGGAAGGAAAGCATTTAACTATCTCACATCTGGTAAGTGTAGCAAGTCCAAATCCCTCATCTCATACGTTTCCCTCCACCTCCTCCGCTGGCCTCATAAGCCTCGTGGCCAGTAGGCAATGATCTGACTTGGGCGACAGAATGTGTTTTCCAATAGTTCCAACGTTTGAGTAATTGAACTTGCTTCTTCACTCCGATCCACACTTTCTTTTCTTGACTCGCAGCAACAAATAATGCAGTAATAGGTAATGTTTTAAATCCTATAAGTACTTTACTGAGTTAGGACTCTCAGCTCTTAGTTTAGTCTCGGTGCTGTTTTAGTCTAAGCCATTATACAACAATTCTGGACCCACAGCAGGAACAACTGCCTGCGGCCTCGGATGTAGATACCAGTCCCCTAGCCCCAGGAGTAGTAAGCCCGAACGTTCATTTCGAAAAATAGAGAGGCAGTGTCAGCGACACACCAAACAGAAACCTGCTTTCTGAGCCATAGATTGCGAGATCCTTGCTGCTGTAGAAAAAAGAGTAAGACGATCGGGCAGAACGAATGGTCATGCCAATGGCTTAGCTTAAGTGAAAGACGGATACCTGTGAAAAGCCAAGAAGTCAAAGCTGAGAAGGAGTGACTCGCATGAGTCAACACTTACTACTCAGGTCTGGTAGAGCAATCTCAAATTATCATAGAGAAATGTTATGATTCGGTATTGATCAAAAGGTGCTGGGACCTTAGGGGATACTTTAGTGCCATGTTCTATTGCGGAACGGTCGTATCCTGGTAACCTAGCCCCCGTAAGAGCTCTACCTAATCGTCGATATAATGGGTAGAAGGCTGTGCTTATTTCTCGGCAAATAGCTAAGTCGACACCCCGAGATAGCAACTCAACTCTTCGTAAATCAAAATCAAGTGAAAGAAGCCCCATACCCACTCTTCTTTCCCACTTCCTAGGGAGGCAGCGGCCTCGCTTCTTTCATTTCAGTAAAATAAAAAAATCTACCAACGCTTTGCTTTTTTCAAACTAACTTTATTCTCTATTCCCCTCCCCCGTCACTGGCTTGATCCATCTCGAGCGGTTCATTTAGATCCATCTCGAGCGGAGGCTTTTTATTTAGATCCAGCTGCTCTAGCGGACGGGGGAGGGGGGTTATCTCTATCTTCCAGCTCTCTCGCAGGCTCTGGCTCCTCATTCAGGTCCAATGGGGGGTTTGCTAGAACGTCTGGCAAAAATTTCTTAAGAAGATCCTGGTTGGCCCCCTCGCGGGCCAGAAAGGGCTATGGCTCTTTTCTCTTTTGGTGTATTATATAGAGGAAAGGCGTGTCGAGAAGAAGACACCTGTCCGGAGAGGTGCAAAGGAGAGCTGCGAGAGGAAATGCAATTCAAAGGCAATCCTTTGTTGTTATCTGGTCCTTGATAGAAGGAGGACCTTATGAAGAGTCCGTCATTTACGGATCACTGAAATTGCCTAGCTTTCCAAGCCAAGTGACCCTACTTACTGTAGTGTAAGACCCACGGGGAGAAGCTATACCTTTGAGAGTTGCTGAATTAGTAGCTGTAGCTATGAGAAAGGACTAGTGTTGGAGGAAGATTTAGGCTCAGCCAATTCAGTCAAGGGTAATTTAGTAGATACCTCTCCATCCCGCTCTCCGCACAACCTGCTTAATATGACCCAAAACAGTCATGTTCCCAATCTTACCCCACAACAAGCTTCTTGCTCAAACCCTGGATCTGGAAACCTGAGAAGCTCCATGACTCCAGTCATCCTAGCATCAAGTACTGTAGATACTGGTGTGAAAAACCTTCTATGTCGTCAACAACTAGGCCTATCATAATTAACCCAAGAACCTGTTTGCAGCCAGTATCTGTAATGGAGTCATACCCAGAGGAGCCACAACCCACCATTTTCCCCTCCTTGCTTATGGTTTGCTGTCCTCGGGAATGGTATCTCCTTGAACAAGGTAGCTGTGTCACATATATTCCGTTAATGGGATGGATTTTCGTGTGATTTCAACGTTGTACCTACTAAGAGTTAGTTCTCGATGGGCAATAAATCATATTGATGACAATAAATCATATTGATGAAAAGTCACCAAGGGATGTTGATTGATAATCCAAATTCTAATGAAGATAAAAGAGGCAGGATTTCCGTAGCGAAGCGGAGGCCCGTCGCCGGGAGGCTTGGGCCGTAGCGAAGGGTGACAACACGGCATGTGAGGTCACAGGCATTGGTACTGTTCAGATCAGAATGTTTGATGGGATTGTACGAACATTAACAGAAGTACGGCATGTCCCAACCATGTCCAGGAATCTCATCTCTCTTAGTACCCTCGACGTGAAAGGGTACAAATATTCCGCTGAAGGTGGAGTTTTGAAGGTAACCAAAGGTTCTCTCATTGTCATGAAAGGTGATTTAAAATCTGCCAACTTATATGTGCTTCGAGGTAGTACATTTACTGCTAATGCCGTGGTTGCTCCTGATCAGTCTAATAAAAAAAATTGGCATATGCGTCTTGGGCATATGAGTGCACTTGGTTTGGCAAAATTAAGCAAAAGAGGCCTACTTGAAGGTTGCAAGGCAGAATCACTTGACTTTTGTGAGCATTGTGTGTTTGGTAAGCATAAAAGAGTCAAGTTCAATACTGCTATCCATAATACTAAAGGTATTCTTGATTATGTGCATGCTGATTTATGGGGTCCTTCTCGAAAAACACCTCATGGTGGTGCTAGTTACATGTTAACTATTATTGATGATTACTCACGTCGAGTTTGGCCATATTTTTTGAAGCATAAATCAGATGCATTTCAGTCATTCAAAGAGTGGAAGGTTATGGTTGAAAAGCAAACAGAAAGGAAGATAAAATTCTAAGAACTGATAATGGCATGGAGTTCTGTTCTAGTGCATTTAAATGTTATTGTAGGAAGGAAGGAATTGTGAGGCACCTCACAATTCCATACACTCCTCAACAAAACGGTGTTGCGGAACGCATGAACAGAACAATAATTTCAAAGGCCCGTTGCATGCTTTCCAATTCGGGTTTAAGCAGAAAATTCTGGGCAGAAGCTGCTTCCACGGCGTGCTACTTAATAAACCGTTCTCCTTCCACAAGTATTGATAAGAAAACTCCAATCGAGGTATGGTCTTGCTCTCCTTGTGACTACTCTAAATTGAGAGTTTTTGGCTGCACTGCTTATGCACATGTTGATAATGGAAAACTTGGGCCTAGAGCTATCAAGTGCATTTTCTTGGGTTATGGTACTGGTGTCAAAGCTTATAAATTATGGGATACAGAAAAACAGAAGGCATTTATAGTAGAAATGCTGTATTCAGTGAGTCTACTATGTTCACAAATGACTTGGCTACCAGTTCTAATAACCAGAAACCTGAGACTATCAGCGTGCAGGTGGAGCTAGTTAATGATGATGTTGCTGCTCCAAGTCAAAGTGTTGTTGATGTTCACCCTGCTACTGAAGATTTGTCTCCTGCTACACATTCCTCACCTATTGTGCAGCCACCACAGGAGTCTCTCACCGAAGCTCGACCTCGGAGGGAGATTGTTCGCCCAACAAGGTGGATTGAAGAATGTAATCTTGCTTTTGTCTTGAGTGTTGCAGAAGAAATTGAAGGTGTTCATGAGCCTTCCAATTATACAGAAGCTATCTTGTCTACTGATAGTACAAAGTGGATTGGTGCAATGCATGATGAGATGGAGTCACTTCAAAAAAATGGTACCTAGGAAATTGTTCCTTTGCCCACTAGCAAGAAGCATGTTAAGTGCAAGTGGATTTATAAAAGAAAAGAAGGAATGACTCCAAATGAACCTGCAAGGTATAAAGCAAGGTTAGTTGCTAAAGGATTTAGTCAAATTCTAGGTATTGATTATACTGATGTCTATTCTCTAGTTGTGAAGCACAGTTCTATTCGTACTTTCCTCAGCATTGTTGCTATGCATGATTATGAGCTTGAGCAGCTAGATGTGAAAACCGCTTTTTTACATGGAGACTTGGAGGAGGACATTTACATGGACCAGCCTGAGGGGTTCATTATCCCTGGAAAAGAAGACTATGTCTGCAAGTTGAAGAAGTCATTATATGGATTGAAGCAATCTCCAAGGCAGTGGTATAAGAGGTTTGATTTTATGATTTCAAATGGCTTTGCTAGATCTCAGTTTGACAGTTGTGTATACATTAAAGTTGTCGATGGATCACCCATATACCTATTGCTATATGTTGATGATATGTTGATTGCTGCCAAGAGCAAGAAAGAAGTGACTACTTTAAAGGCACGCTTGAGTAGTACATTTGATATGAAGGATCTTGGTGCTGCTAAAAAGATCCTTGGCATGGAGATAATCAGGGATAGGAAATCCGGGCTTCTCTATTTGAGTCAGAAAAATTATATTGAAAAGGTCCTTCACCGCTTCAACATGGATAATGCTAAACCTGTGAGTACATCGTTGGCCCCTCATTTTAAGTTGTCTATTTCTCAGTGTGCAGAAACTGATGATGAAATTGAGTATATGTCAAAAGTTCCATACTCTAGTGTTGTTGGGTCTCTCATGTATGCTATGGTATGCTCACGTCCTGACTTATCACATGCTATGAGCGTTGTTAGCAGATACATGTCTAACCCTAGCAAAGAACACTGGAAGGCAGTGCAGTGGATTTTTAGGTATTTGCGTGGTTCTTCTAGTGCTTGTTTGTGTTTTGGAAGGACTAGAGATGGTCTTATTGGCTATGCTGATGCTGATTATGCTGCTGATTTAGACAAGATAAGGTCTCTCACAGGATATGTTTTCACTGTTGGGGGTTGTGCTGTGAGTTGGAAAGCTTGTTTACAAGCTACAGTTGCCTTGTCTACTACAGAGGCAGAATATATGGCTATCTCAGAGGCATGTAAGGAGGCAATTTGGTTGAAAGGTCTGTATTCTGAACTTTGTGGATCTCAGTCTTGCATCACCTTACATTGTGATAGTCAAAGTGCCATATATCTTACCAAAGATGCTATGTTTCATGAGAGGACCAAACATATTGATATCAGGTATCACTTTGTGCGAGATACCATTGATCAAGGCACTATCAAAATTTGCAAAATCAGCACTCATGATAATCCTGCAGACATGATGACAAAATCTGTTCCTATTGCTAAGTTTGAGCTTTGCTCAAACTTGGTTGGTATTACTAACTAGCACCCAGTGGCTTTTGGCACCGGCAGTTGAATTGTTCATTGAGATGGAGGATTACTATTTTAAAGCTACAAGAAGGAATTTGTCTCAAGGTGGAGTTTGTTCATTGATGATCCAAATTCTAATGAAGATAAAAGAGGCAGGATTTCCGTAGCGAAGCGGAGGAAATCTGCCCATATGGTGGGCTACGCAGCAGCCAAGGCCCGCTCGGGACGCCGGGGGGTGCGGGGGGTTCCCCCCCCCCCCCCCCCCCCCCCCCCCGCGGTATGGATCGTCTAGGGTTAGGACTCTAAGTCGCCACCTATAAATATCCCTTGTGAGCCGCCGGGAGAGGCATGAAAAAGGATTGTAATCTCCCGCGATTGTAAACCTCCTGATATAGTGATATTTGCCGGCCAGCGTCCGTGGTTTTTTCCCCTTCGACTTGAAGGGGTTTTCCACGTTAAATCTGTGTCTCCTCTATTTCGATCTACACTTTCTTATCGTCTGATTCTAACAAAGGAGCATGAAACAAAACACATAACTTACGTACCCATTGTACTTAGAGCCAATAAACTACCAAGAATCTTCTGTCTCAACCACTTTCTTCTTGTCTTTACATCGATTTCAAAATATAGAAAGGGAAAGTAACGGAGAGCAAGCAAAAGAAATAAATCTATCAATGACCGACTTCGGACTAGAATCTAGAAACATACTAAGGGAAGAAAGCATATTTGAGGTTTACTCCTTCCATGTCTAGTAGGAGTGTGTGCTTCTTATTGCCTTTTGAGCAGTAGTTGTATACATTCCTCACTCAGTCTAATTAATTATCTTTCTCCCTGCTCAAATACCAAAGGAGGTTTATGAGTCGTATCCTCCTTACGAGATAGCGGAAGTAGCATTAGCAGTAAAAGTAAGCTCCTTTTCAAGCCTTCTCTTTCGTAACCTTTGATTAGTTCCTTATATGCCCTTAGCAAGAATGATGCAGGAGCTATAAAGTATATTTCCTCCGCCTTTCAAGAATCTCGCTATTCAAATAGCACAGTATCAAATTCAATCCATAAGTCATGCTGGTCAATCAATGATAAGCTCTAAAAAATAGTCTATAGCTCTTCGACACGTTTTATATCTACTTCAGTCATACTTTATTGGAGTTATCTGACGCCAAGGAGGAAGGAATAGAGATTAGGGGGTAGACCCACCTTGTTCCGTTTGAAGTTCCTAAGAGAGGTTACAAAAGAAAGGGATGCTCAAACCAAGGATTTAGAGTCTTATTAGTGCATCAATCTACAGAAAGGTAGGGAGGCATACCTGTGTGAAAATGGAGTGTAAAGCATATTCTAGATATTTCACTTCGAATTTGTTTCTCTTAAAAGAGTAAAGTCCGCAGGGTTCCCTAAATTCCCCTTGAATCAAGTGGGACCGGGAGATCGTTGTTCATTCGGTGGTTGGCCTTCCCCTAATAAGTACCTACCAAGAATTGGGCCAGTTAGTTCAAGCGGTACTGAATCACAAAGAACAGTTGAGTTTTCTAATTCATCTATTATTATAGGTTATTTCATTTCTATAATAGCGTTGGAGCCGGGACACACATTTCCGCCCGAGTTCCAACAGCAAACCAAATACGTTATCGTGGAAAACGAGTTTCGCCAACACAGAAGAGTTTGTGTGCTTTTTATTTTCACATGAGTTTCACATATGTGATGGTTGGTTGGGAGGGTACGGCAAATGACTCTAGAATCTTTCTGGAGACAATCACTGAACCGGAAAATGGCCACTATCGTCCCTGAGAAAATACTATCTTGTGGACTCAGGCTCTACGTTTATGCCTGGCTTTCATTCTCCTTGCCGTGGGGGTGGTACCACTTGCGTGATTATAGAGAAGAAGGCGGTGTCCCGACCACAAGAGCGGTTTAATTACTTGCACTCATCATTGAGAAATGTATGTTATCGAGAGATGTTTTGGTGTCCCGTTTTCCTATTCTCAGGGACATGCCCTATTTCTAGTGGAAGCTGAAGTACATTGCACTTGCCTGCTGTGTTATCAAAAATTTTATTAGAGCGGAACCACTAGCTCGTGATAATTTGTTTTCCGCGTGCGACCTTATTTTTTATGATTCGAATGGAGTTGAAGGAGCCAGTTACATCAGCAGAGCATGAGGTGGAATGTGTGAGTTCAGCTGATCTCCGTCGCAAGAATCGTTTTCGAGATCGATTGGCACAACAGCAAAGAGAACTACAATTCTAACTGGATCCAATAAGAACAGAATTAGAACACCCTTAATTAAGACTGGTTTTGTCTTGCGTCGCCTTTTACCTTGCGCTTGATAACTCTTCTTACAAGGAGTCCTAAATTGGGGGAGGGGCGAATGGAAGTACTTCACACTGAACAGCCCAGCCGCCTCTACCTAGAGCAAAGAAGCTTTCCCAGTCTTATCACCGGATTCACCATAATCAGCTTTAAGGTCCTGACTCTCAAATTGATCTTTTTACATGCTGCTTAAGATCGAGAGTGAACCAGAAGTTTTTTTCCTTACTTTAGTGTATTATGTTCTCTTTATAGTTAGTACTCCGCCGTTCTAAGATATTCTTTTACGAGATTTCTTTTGTTGGAAAGAGGAGAGATAGTTTTTCATAAATTGTTGATGAGCTTGTTGAATTATGTCACCACATTGTTGTTAGTATATATAGATAGGAAAAAGAACCTAACTAACCGGGTGCAAGAGTAGGTTACAACAAAGGGTTTGATCGCTTATCAATTTGGAGTAAAAAGTCTTCCCGCCTCTTCTGTGAGTTACGGACAGTAAGAGTAGTCACAGTCACTCGAAGCCGGCAAAGAAGCTAGCTAGCCACTATCTTCGTAGAAAAAAATAAAAGTTGCTGCTGGACTAGGAGGTCGTTGCTTTTCCTGTAGGGCACCAGATAAGGAGTAGTGGAAACGACGCATTAGTTAACTTAACATAGGCTAGGGCATTGGGATTTGCTTCTTGACCTTTCCTATATGCTGATATGGAGTAGCAGGTCACTTCGGTAACTCTCCACTCTTATATGTTCTCTTATCACTAACCAAGGAAACATTGCTTTCTTATGAGAATAGGGATTGTGACTAAGGAAAATACTATGGAAAGCAGGGGTAGTAAATAGAAAATGTTTAATAAGTCAGAGTAGTAAGTAGAGCAGTTAGGAGAGTAGTAGTTATTGTACGTAATCTAGCTACCGGGGATAGGCATATGATATACCGAATACAGCTCTGCCTGAGATAGGTCTTTCTTGGGTCAAAGTAGGGGTGGGCACTAAACAAAACAATTTCTATAAGTAGTAGTTCTTAGGTCAAATCACAAGTGGGGCTTTACCTGGGATAGATGAGTTTATGGATTTGCTGCCTAGTTTACATATGACTTGATTTAGTTTTCACCACATAGGCATGAGTTTA
Source organism: Neostapfia colusana (assembly GCA_030760725.1). Taxonomy (NCBI): domain Eukaryota; kingdom Viridiplantae; phylum Streptophyta; class Magnoliopsida; order Poales; family Poaceae; genus Neostapfia; species Neostapfia colusana. Next base: position 124,992,031 of record JASWHV010000003.1, read on the forward strand.
TGGCTGAGTTTATCTATAAGGGAAGCTACCCTATTAGTACTACCATAGGATAGGATAGGGCATTGGCACTTCTTATGGGCAAGTCTAACTCCACTAGCACTTTTGTAAGCAGAAAATGAGGAATGCCTTTTGTAAACAGGTTGGTCAAGCAGGTCACTAACCTATAGATGAGATAGGCAAAGTCTAATGTGACTAGGTAAGAGTTTCTGTCTAGGTATTGGTTTATTAAGTGAATTCTTGGTTGCGGTCACCTACTGTTTATTTATTCATTTCTAATAGAGAGCGAAGACTAGGCTTATGATGTCTCATATATTATATAGTGGATTTGTCAAACGATGGATCTTCGCTACGCGCCTACTAATGTATGAGTTTATTTGTGTTCTTTTCTTGTTCAAGCAGAACTCAACTAGAGAGTTTATGTCAAATAGAAGAGTTGTTCTTAGGGAAAGTATGTCAGTGCACACTGCCGGGATAGGTCAAATAGGTGGTGCGCACCTGAGATAGAGAAAGATAAGCAAACTATATATTATATTACTCCTCTCTTGTCTTATTTGTATGCGTCACTAGGATTTCTTCCTTTCTGACTACGCAGGGTTCTTGCTCACCTCCTCTTCTCTAAGCTAGGAAAGAAATGTGTTGGATAAGCAACAACAAATCAAAAGGTATGAAGTGAATCCCCTTTGTACGAAGAGTAGGAGCCCAAGACGGGCTAACTAAATGTCGAGTATACCCCGGAGGAATACTAAGTAACAGGTGCGAGCGCTAGGGGTACCAAGTCCAGTGCCTGCGAGAGAGTACCCTGCGGCAGAAATGGGGGGGAGCTGAACCATAGTTGGAATGAGCGCTTGCCAACCGTTTACCGGCATACTACGTAATTGAAAGTTGAACCCCCGAAACGTCTCAAAATTGGAAATACCGGGGCGCGCAGCGATGTTTCATGAAGTAAATCCAGGTAAACCTAGTCGTAAACAAAAATGACATAGTAGCGAGAGCCAGATAGGGAAGGCACGGGAAGCTGTATGCGTTAACAGATGATCGGGTTTATGGAAGAAGCGGGCGGGAGTTGGGCTGGGCTAGGACGAGGTTAGAGAAGCTGGACCAAGCCATGTCGAGCAAGGCAACATAGGCCAAATCAGACTTAATGGCAGCTTCCAAGAGGTCAATTGGCCCTGAGGGCGGCACTGGTCATTATTGACCTCAACATTGTGGGAGGTTTGACGATAATTCGGCTCTTGCTGTTGAGGAGTAGACTGAGTTTGTTGTGAGGGCTGCTGACGCTGCAGTTGGCATTGCGGGGCGCTCTATAACGTGAGAGGAGCTGGAGCGGAATGTCTTGAATTGCTTTTCTGAATTAACTTCCAAACTATTAATGAAAAAGAATTCAATAGAATTGAAGTGAAAGAAATAAGTAGCGGCGCTTTGCTTGCTTGGAAACGAAGTAGCAGATTTTTTAGTAGTCTTTTCTTGGCTGGTAACTATTTAAACTGAGCTAGCCCTCTTTCTTGATACCTATGTACTGTCCACATAGAGTACTGTTTCGTGAAAACCAATAGGCATTCTACACAGAGAACAATTCAAAGCAGACTACCATATACTACTGTCCCTGCTTTACCTGCTGTCCAAGTAAGTACTAATTTTGAATGCGAGGTTGCGTAGCAAAGCTACAAGCCGAAAGTCAAGAATGAACTGAGTTAACTAGCTGGTAGCACTGTCCTACTTGTCTATTCATTCCAACTATTCTATTTGTTTGCTTGCTGGAACAAGGGAATATAGGTCTGCTGAGCTGTCCAAGTAGAAGTAGCTTTCCTACTAGTCGTTCCAACTAACCAACAAGCACCGGATTGAGCTGGCCAGAAGCCTCAATAGTATATATATCTTGTTTGCTCGTTCGAAGCTGTCCAAGACAACTGAGCTATATCTTTTCGTTACGCTAGCCAGCCCGGAGCCGGAATGAATTAGATATCTTTCTACGGCTGTAACTACTAGTCATTCTACCCCTTGGAACACCTAGTAAAACTACTACTCCTGGTCGATACACCTACTCGTTTCGTTGCAACTGTCCAATAAGCTAGGGTCGGGCATGTCCAAAGAAGAATGTACCTGGGTCGTTAGCGAGGAAGTAAACTAGTGCTTTCCAACTGAGCTGGATACATCATAGTCCTGGATACATACATATAGATGGGGTTGCTCGCCTTGTTGAAACTAGTCATTCTGTTTCTGCTGTGGCTGGTTTATCGGCTGCTCCAACTGTCCAATCTGTCCCAACAGAGTTAGGCATTCCTTCAGAGCTAGCTAGGGAGTCAATAGCAAGACTGGGTACAACAAGCCTATTAGAGAATGAAGTAGCTGAGTCGGGGGAAGGAACAACTGGACAACAATACGTTCCTACTGGGCAAACTGTGGCTGTAACTCCTATTCAATATGTTCCTACTGAGCTAGCACTGGTCGATACAACTGAACTAGACTACTATAGACTGGGCAACCAGATTTATACAGCAGGGATTCCAACAAGGCTACGGGCTAGCTAACTGACTACAGAACAACAGAACTAAAAGAACAAACTGCTAACTAATAAATATCTTCAACTGAATGTACCCAATACTTTTCCCTTATCCTAGTTCCGACAAGTTAATAGCATCAATCAGCAAAGCAACATATCTGTTTTGTTTATCTTTTTCGAGCTCGCCCTTCGGGAACGCCACTCTTCCTATAACAGAAAAAAGCAATATCTGAAATCTTTAAGCAACTAAAAAAGACGTCTAGTAAAAGATATGTGTTGTGCCAGGGATGGTCAATAACAAGATGAACCCAATGCCCAACAGGAGATAGGCAGAACAGCGCTAAGGATAGTTACTGAAAGGCAAGGCTTATAGAATGTGTTTTCTAACAGTCTTAGTCGATTGAGAGAAAGGATTGCTATCCAAGCACGATAAAAAGAATATAGAGAGAGCCTCTATAACTCGAGCAAATGCCATGAGTGAGACTCTAGGACTTTCAGCGTTCATCCTATTTATGATAAAGCGTGTACTGATGTAGTCGGCGAGCATCCCATGCTAGAGCAGCAGAGGTTCTTTCTAAATCGGAGTATCGGGACTCATTGAACTTCTTGCACATAAGATTCAAATTAGAGTGTTGAATTCAGATACCGGGATCGATCTTCCGCTACTTCTGAACGGATAGATGCCTACATAACCCTGGTTCAATCTTTTCGAGGGTGTCGAAATCAGACCTAATGTAGTTTGAGGGTTTAGACCCCGAGTAGATACAATACATCTACGCCCAGCCTCGGAAAAGTCCTTCTTAGGCCTTATTCTACGCTTGAATGCGCAAGACCGAAACTCAAGGAGATAACCTAAGAACTGAAGCCAGGAGGTATTCGATTTATCGGATTTCAAGCTAGCTGCCCTTTTCTTTTTTATCTCATTCGGAATGGAGGAAATGGGATTCGAAATGGCCACACCCAAAAAGTCACATACACGACAATTCTATAATTCTTCGTCTTTTTTCTTAAGATAACGCGGAAAAGTCTCTTTTTGCTATGGCGTATGATTTGATACTTGCCAACACGGAATAGAGACTCGCACTTGAGAACTTTTAGGAGTGGTTCCAATGTTAGTCAGATTGACTTCTTCCTAACGCGACGAGCAGATCAGAAGTATTTCGAGGATTGTAAGGTATACCTGGAGAGAGTGTAACAACCCAACATAGATTTTGAGTACTCTATCTTAGTATTAAGAGATCGAAGAGAAGGAGCAAGGGAGCCTAGGATTAGGTGGTTGAATTTGAAAGGGGATAAGCAAGTTATTTTTAAAGATAAAATAATTAATGAGACGGAGTGGAAGTTAGGTGAGGATGCTAACTCAATGTAGAATGAGATGGCTCATTGTATCACGTCAGTGGCAAAAGAAGTTTTAGGTGAATCGAGAGGAAACAGACTGACTGAACAAAAAGAAACCTTTCATCTTTCTATTGTATAGATAAATAACATGAGTATATATATATATATATATATATATATATATATATATATATATATATATATGATGAGTCATGATCTGGCCTGGTCGACCCAATCATGACTATGGGACCTTTACTCGATAAATGCTTTTTTTCTCGTTTAGTACTTTACTTGTGTAAACTCTATCTTTTCTTAGAGAAGCGCAGGATTCCCTTTCTTCCCGGAACACTAATGCAATCGCACTTTCTTCCTTGTCCCGCTAACCTATTATTTAATAATGAATTTTTAGCTTGAACTATCCATGCTAGCCTAATTGATTGCTGGAATGGAACTTGATGTAACTGGCAGGGACCGCTTATATAGAACGCTTGTAGGGAACCGCAAACCAACCTGCTCTGCTAGGGAAACGACCCCGGAGACCAGCCTGATAGACTATATCTATGAACTTCAAATAAGTCCCTACTTTCCGGGTACTGGCTCGCGAGGAGAAAAAGAATTGCCCTAAAAAATTACTCTCCTAAAATCAATGTCTGGAAGTCCTTTTAATATAGGTTAATATAAGATATGCTTAACACTTAGGCTTAGCAAGAGGGACTGGCACGTGAGACCGAGATCGCCATAGATTGATTGTGCAGGCAGATAATACCCATTTTAACTAGAAAGAGGATATTCTACATGAGTACTGGTTATAGTCACACTCCCAAACTCCCGAGAAGTCTTTTTTACTTAACTCTAGGGCTTGCTATAAGGATGGATTGCTTTTACACTAGAACCCTCTATCCCGATCTCGAATTGCGCTTGGCGCCCCCAGGTTGGGCACAAACCCAGGTAGCCCCTAAACCCGGGCTCAGTCAAGAGCGGCATCTGAATCCCGCTGCAATCCCTCCAGCGCAGGTGGAGAAAAAGGGGCAAAATCTCAGTGGCCGACCTAATATGTTGGCTCCACTACCCGAATCTATTCCCCTTAATCCTCCAAGCCAATCAATGCCCCATACCCTTATCATGGTCAGTCTCATCTTTAGTGACTTCTGTGGTAAGGGGTCGAGGGAAGTGGTGTGGTGAGCCCCCTCACTCTTTTTGGAAAGAAGACAGGACCAACGAGAAATTCTTTTTCATTTTTTTAAGAAATCTTCAGAAGATGTCTCTTCTAGTAAGAATAGAGAAGAGAAGATGTCTCATCTAGTAAGAATACACTTATTTGTGATCCTCCTTCTGTGACTGTTATTCCTATACTATCAGAAAGTAGACTATCCTAAGATTCGGGTTGCGATCCTCAAGGAAATAAGCTTGAATCTAAAAAAGACTATTAGAGTGGGGAAACTTATAGCTACCTGCTCTTTCATTGAAATGAACGAATTACTGCCAGTATATCTGAGAATTCATTGGTTCAAGGTGATGACACACCTTTTGGCTTGGTTCAAGCCAGCTTTCCAGCTATTCAATTACCGTGAGAGCTCTTGGACTGTTAGACCAAGTAAAGGTATTTGTCCCTTCCCCTTACGAGTCTGTGGGTGAAAGTGCCCCTCCAATTGCACAAGTCTCTCCAGTCCCAACAAGGGACAATCAATCCAGTTAGCCAATTTTGGAAAGCTTTTTAAAGTGCTTTACTAAAGAAAGTTATCTTTCGGCCATTGAGCAAGAGCAAGTTTTCAAGCTTCGTACTATTGAAAAACAAATCCATGAATTGGATTTGGAAAGGCTAAAACAGAAAACCGAATATGTACTGGAGAGGCTTTGGGGGGATACTAATGGAAATGTAAAATTACCGGAGGGACTCACTTTCAAAGAAATAGTAGAAAAATGCCTTTATTATAGATTCACCTATACAAGAAGAAATTATCGGGTTAAACAAAATCAATTTTGATCTCATTAGTAATGGCACGGGCGGTAGCTACTTTGTTTACATTCTGGATGTGTATGCCCATACTATACTGTAGGTATGTAGTTAGTGGGAACAGCGTAGCAACGGATAATTCCGAATCTACATAGGTCTAGTCCAGGGGACAAATCAATAGGAAATGCTATTTGCTTCTTAAGAAGAAGAACTTTTTTGAAGTGAAATTTCTATCAGAGGACAATATGAATATTATACCATGTTCCATTAAAACACTCACGGGGTTATACGATATATCGGGTGTAGAAGTAGGCCAACACTTCTATGGGCAAATAGGAGGTTTCCAAATTCATGCCCAAGTACTCATCACTTCTTGGGTTGTAATTACTATCTTGCTAGGTTCAGTTATCATAGCTGTTCGTAATCCACAGACCATCCCGACCGACGGTCATAATTTCTTCGAATATGTCCTTGAGTTTATTCGAGACTTGAGCAAAACGTTTTTCCTTTGCTTTTATTTCTTGTGTAGGCTATCGATTCCTAAACCAAGCCGGTGAGTGTCGCTTTTACACTTCAATTCAGAAATTGCCTCGTCACATAAACTCGTAAGTAGTGTTTCGGTTTGTTTCTTCGCTTCGGCTATCCGATGATGGATTGCTGCTTTCCGGAAGTTTTTGGCAATGAATTTATCGTATAAGAACTTGTTTGTGATTTTGATGCTCGGCTACAAGTGTCGATGAAATTGTGTGCATAAACTCAACAATAGTCTAGTTTTGGGTATATTAGGTTTCAAAAGAAAGGCATTTGGATAGATTTCTTCATTTTCATTTTCCATTCTGAAATGTTCCCTGTAGTATAGTAGGTTCTCCGTTGGTGTGCTCTTTCTGAATTAGGTTGGTAATTCTATTTTATCCTCCGTTTTTCTTGGTTGGACCAACCCAACCGGCGATTTCCGACAAGTCTTTCTGCTTGGAGCAAGAAGCGGAACCCAAATCAAGCTTTCTTTATTTTCATTTATGGATAACCAATTCATTTTATTAAGTGTAGACGCCGGAATCATTGTTTCGGTTGCCATTTTTGTCGGTTATAAAGCGGGGCAAGTTTTTGGTCTTAGAGAACGAATCCACTCCAACACATTGGATATTTAGATACTAAAACAAAAAATGGAATCTGCACTAGGGAGGCTTTTGGAAGAAACTCCAGATAATGTCCAATTACCGGAGGGACTCTCACTCCATGATATAATTCAAAATATGGTTTTTCCTGGGGACTCCATAGAAGAGCAGATTCTAACATATAATAATATCTATCTTGATCTGGTCGTTCGTGGCCCCGCTAGTGCCCACTTTAAAAAAATTTCAAATTATTTGAATTAGCAGTTGCCACACTGTAGGCAACTAGCATTTTGTCATGGAAGTTCGTGAAAGAATGTTCTTGTTTTTCGTTGAAAAAACCAACGCCGACGTCAAGATCAGTCTCCTTTCTCTTTTCGGTTCCGGGGCAGAGCTGAAAAAGATGGGAAATTCCAATGATTCTTCGTTCATTAGAATGTAAATTCCTCACAATCGCTCTTTGTGATGCTGCGGAACCATGGCAATTAGGATCTCAAGACGCAGCAACACCTATGATGCAAGGAATCATTGACCTACATCACAATATCTTTTTCTTCCTCATTCTTATTTTGGTTTTCGTATCACGGATGTTGGTTCGCGCTTTATGGCATTTCAACAAGCAAACGAATCCAATCCTGCAAAGGATTGTTCATGGAACTACTATCAAAATTATTCGGACCATTTTTCCTAGTGTCATTCTATTGTTCATTGCTATACCATCGTTTGCTCTGTTATACTCAATGGACGGGGTATTAGTAGATCCAGCCATTACTATCAAAGCTATTGGACATCAATGGTATCGGAGGGCGCCTCTTACCGAGGGTGATTTAAGTGCAACGAAATGTACCGGTGGTTCGCGAAGCATCTGGCTTACCGGTCATCTCCCATTCCCGTCGTCGAGAGACTAAAAGAACTATAGCATGCCAGAAACGGGGAGTTGAGGTGGTTAGACCTATACCCCGAAATGCTCCCAGCATAGGAGCCTATGGTTCCATTTTTGTTATTGCTGGAGGTACACATACCTCTTCTCGGTGTGGTGGAGCGATATACGAAAAATAGATGCTAAGCCTGCAATGTCCGATAACGGGGCTTCAGTAGTGAATCTATCGGCACCACAGCAGTGGCATACAACTTTGGATCTAAGGGCTGGCCCCATTACCTTTTGGAATGGGGGATCCCCGTTGGCAACCAACCACGGTAGTAGTTGCGGAACTACTGGGCCAAGAGAGGACAACCTGTTGTTCCTGCTCCTCCTTCTTCGCTTCGGGGACAGAGGTCCTACGGTAGGTAAGAGCACGCACAAGCACTTGACCGAAGGGGACCAGCGCTTCTACTCCTCCACCGAGGAGCCTTTCTTGCGAGAAGCAAGGGATGCCGTGAACGGTGGGAGGTCAAAGAAAGAGAATTGACCTCTGAATACAGTGATCCTATGATCTAGATAGACTCCGTCCTTTTTTTTAGATAAGGGTGACTCAAGAGGGGGTGGGACCTGCAGGCATAATGCAGGCTGGAACGTGGGAATTCGAGGTCTCATGAACGAGTTTTTTTTCGTGGACAAACATACTTTCCGGTCAGGCCTATGGAGGATCCTTTTAGATCTACGGGCCGGCCGTTCACATGAGCATAGGGAATCTATACTCGAGCCTTCGACTTGGCCCCTGACAGGATAGATGAGGAATCACTCTTGATCTGATTTATTGGGGCCTACAACTTCGCCAAAGCCGACTAGCATCCCTTTCCACTGCGCATTTTTCGAACAAAGAAGACTACTAAAGGATCGAATTCGCTTTCCGTGGTGAACTGGCCGTCCCATACCTTCATTTTGTCTCATGTGTGTTGAACATTGTCTTCCTAGGTTCCAGCTTCACTGATGTAGGTAGGGCTGGGCGAGAAAGGGTCCCCTCTTGCCTATTAGTAAGCGGGATTCGATTCCACCGGGGTCTTACGGTCTCATAGAGGGGGGAGAACTACCTAACTAAAGAAGAATAGCGCTCTTTATAAATAAGAGTAGGCGTGGAGAGCTTTTTACGGGGAAACTTGCAAGTCAAGTTTGGGGGGAGGCGGGCATCGACCCAACCTTATGAGTATTCGGACTATAACAGTTCCGATGAACAGTCACTCACTTTTGACAGTTATATGATTCCAGAAGATGATCCAGAATTCGGTCAATCACGTTTATTAGAAGTTGACAATAGAGTGGTTGTACCAGCCAAAACTCATCTACGTATGATTGTAACACCCGCTGATGTACCTCATAGTTGGGCTGTACCTTCCTCAGGTGTCAAATGTGATGCTGTACCTGGTCGTTCAAATCTTACCTCCATCTCGGTACAACGAGAAGGAGTTTACTATGGTCAGTGCAGTGAGATTTGTGGAACTAATCATGCCTTTACGCCTATCGTCGTAGAAGCAATGACTTTGAAAGATTATGCGGATTGGGTATCCAATCAATTAATCCTCCAAACCAACTAAACCGGGGGAGCTGAAGCGGAAATGCAATTCTCGGGTGAGGGAAGGGGGAAGCTCCAGGAAGGCTTCGCTCGCTCGCTCAAAAAGCTCTAACGCTCGTTTACGAGTGCAGTGCATAAGCCCTGCCCTTATTGAAGTAGGGTGAGGCCTTACTGCACGAGCTCGTAAGTCAAGCACGGAATGAGCCTTGTCTACGAAGCTTCGCTTCATCATCTTGCTTGCTTCTGTCGAAGCTTAACGCACTATAACATAGGCATGCATAATGGTATGGTAGGAAGACTCCTTTTAAGGCCGACCACTACATAGGAGCGATAGGAAGCCAAGCCGTCAAAAAGGAAAGGCGAGCAGCCCTTATTGCAATAGCAAACGGCCTACTTATAGCCCTATTTATACCCTTTCTCGGGGCAGGCCTTACAAGCTCAATAAATTGCAATTCTTCACCTCAGACAGTGGGAATGAATTTTCTTACTTGATTGACATTGACAGATATGTGTACCACACAGAACAAGCAATACGTCATATGTGCTTGATGTACCAGCCAAGCCAGCTCTTTTTTTTTCCATTCCCTTAGCGCAAAAGTAAAAAGAAAATGCAAGATTATTTGCAAATGAAAATGAATATGGATCTAAAAAATTAGATAATCAATCAATAAATAAGAATTTGAAAAATAGAAAAAATATCCTTCGCCCCTTATCTCTTTATCATCGTCGGTTCCGTCACTTGTGGTATTCTTTTATAATCTTGTTGACCCTACTCGCTTACTCCTATTTTCCTGCTTTCTTTTTTTTACAGAATTAATTATAACTTTCTGGAAAGAATGGGGTTCTCTCTGGGGGTGCGCACCCTCTCTTCCTTTTTGAGAAAGATGGGCTGCCCTGGGAGTCTCGCCTTGGTGATTCTTTCTCTCTTGGGGGTCTTCTTCGGTAGCGAATCCGCTCTCATAAATTGGATGAATTCTTCTGGGTCGGCTTCAGGATCCGCCTCTGAGAGTTGGCAAAAGTACCTCAACTTATCGGAGGAAAATGCCGCGTCCGAACCATCCACAAGCCACACCCCGCCGAACCCTGAACCTGAAGCACCATCCATTTCGTTCTTGCGAGAACGAATAAAAAATGTTATTCGCTCATGCCAGCGTATACGAAAATAAAAAATCCTAAAAAGGATTAATGAAGATCTTCACCTTGAAACGGCGAGCGCTGAGAAGCGGGTAAAAATCGCCCAGGTCCTCAATAACACTGGAAAAGGGTTTTTTACCTATACGGGGGAACCTAAGATAAAGCCCATATCGACTTAACAGTTACGGTCCACGATTGGGATCACGCACGAAAAGGCTAACACAGCCTTTTTCTTGTCCTCGGGACAGCGGGCTAGTCCCGTGCCTGTTTTTTGAGTTGGGGTACACAATCTTCCTTGTGACTGCTAAACCTGATTTCTGTTTTTAGGGAGAAGGTGTAGTCTTTTTGAACGGTGGTATCGTCAAGAAGAACGAGGCCCGCCCCATTTCTGGGGCGGGGGGAAGGAGAAGTGGGACTGTGGATCTCCTTTCATTTCATACAACCTGATGGATTCGATGCTTCTTTTTGGCTACCTTTTATATGACTCTTACTATTGCTGCTAATAGATACCTGCTTGCTTCTTGCTTACTGGCAACCTTTATAAGATCTCCACCTTCAAGCTTGAGTACAAGCAGCTCTTTCAAAAAGGGGAATTCCGGTCCCTCCCTATCCTTCATGTGCTCTTCCAAGATCACCCTCGACAGCGCAGTTAGGTCTTAGAGAAGGAACTGATTTACCTAAAAAAGTAGCCAACTTCCGATAATCATTCCTAGCTTTGCGCTAGATTCAGTATGGTGATACATATTTTAGAAATAACAAGGGATAATAGCTCTTCTTAAGAGAATGGCTGCTTTGAGGGAGTTCTCTTTCCCTCTAACCTCTAACTCGAAATTGAATAAGAGAAGACAAAGCTACGCATTCACTCGTAGCACTCGTTAGGCCCCCCATGAATATGCATGGAGCCATGCGCATGATTCCAAGAGTCACTAGAGGCGAAACTAAATAAGAATAACCAGTAATGTCACGAATGAATGAAGCAAGCACTTTTAGATGGTATCGATCAGAGCCAATCCACCCTGTTCTTTACTGATTATCGTCACTTAAATCCCACTAGCTGAAATAGAATCCGTCAAGTAAGAGATAAGCCAGAGATCAAGATCATTAGAATACGTTACCGGTCCAAGATGGGCCTCATCGCGAAAAAGAGTATGTTATTCCTATCACTAGGAGTAGTAGTGCTAGCGGCGCAGAAGGAGAAAGTAGCTAAGCGCTAAGAAGCTATCTAGAGAGTTTCCAGCTGAGGGAAATTGGCTTCGATTGTTCTTAGTTTCGACTCGTAGTCTTCGACCACTTTTCTTCTTCTTCCCAGGGTTGCTTGCCTCCATTCAGGTAGCTATTGCTGAGAAATGGACGAAAAAAGGAAAGGGTATATGTTTATCCTTGAAGGAGGCTCAATATCTTGGTGCAGTAAGAAAGAAGATTGTTTCTCTTTGTCTACCATGAAATCAGAATATATAGCATGCACGGCTGCAGTTCAAGAAGCAATATGGCTGAGAAATTCTCTTCTCTGTCTTGATGTGACTAAGCATGCATATAAGACAACTGTGATCTACTGTGATAACACGGCTGCCATTCTTTTCTTCTCGACAAATATCATACCATGATGGGCTGTACAAAGAACTGACCATGATCTCTTGCTAGGGGAAGGTATGTATCGGGACAAGATGGTTGGTGAGGTGGGCACAAACACTTTTCATTCCAATCCCTATTGTTGTGGTTGGACCAAACTACATGCCAAGACCCTTTATTCCAACATTTTCTCACTGACAGCTCCTTCGACTTATTTTTTTATTCCATTGTTGCTTTCACAATCAATCACTAACCGCATTCTTGCAATTCATGTGCGGTTGGCATCTATTTTCTATTTTTCAAGAGTTGACTCATCGGGCATGCTTGGCCTTCTTGTCACCTTCCTTTGTTCCTCTTCCTTCTGCACAGATACTTTTGATCCACTCCTTTCCTATACCACGCCCTCTGCCTATTACGATCGATACCCAGAAAGTAGTTTCCTTGGGAGAAGAGGTAGTTCACAAACCAGTACTAAATAAGGTCAAATATCACGAACATCACCTGCAAACATCAATCAAGAATTCATCTACACTAATCAACAATTCATCTATATGTTCATTGATACTATAACAGTATTGATACCATGAAGCTCACTGTTGAAACCAAGATGGAATGTTGTTGGCTGACTAGCAACAGGGTTATCCAACTTCACTGCCTCATCTATTTCTGCGTATGAAATGCATATTGCAGAAAAAACCATATTCGTTGCAACCGGTGATTAAAAAAATAACAATAATAATGATGCTGACCCGCAAATATCGAATCCAACTCATCTACAAATGAGTCTTTGATGGACCGAAAAGTCTCCTCTATGTGCGTAGTTTAAACCTAATCATCAATCTTCTCAATCGCAGATAAATCAATGAATGCACTATACTCGCCTCTAAGCCTCTTCGCAATATCTTGTTCCCATCGAGATCCGTAAAATCGACTCCAGTATCCTCAAATAGACCATCAGGTGTCAAAGCATATCGCATCAGAACTTCGTCCTGAAAACCATAGCTTATCTGCCAGATTTGGCAACGGTTTGGCAACAATATTACTGCCGCACAGCCTGCAAATGCACCATTTTAAATCTGATACATAACTCTCTTCGGTTTAGAAGACGCAATGAACCAAGAGTCTCGGGCGCATAACCACGGCTCTGTGGGGAAACACCCAAAGGTGGATCAAGACGATAGGGAGAACTATTGCGTGAAGCCTTCGGAACTGCAGGGGATTTATGGCTACAACTGGAGTCTTTAAGTGCCAACCAATTGGATCCAGTAACTCCGGAACCACTTCACTAGTCTCGGCAGGTTGTTCTTCCTCTAGGTCTCTCCATTCCCAAGGAATATTTCTTCGTGGGCTATAAGACATTAACAACTGGCTCTCGAGTATTCCTATCATCAAGTTTTTATATTTCCATCATAAAGTTCGCGGGTATAAGTCAAAAGGTTAGCTCGCTTATTTGGCTAAACCATCCAAACAAGACAAGAAAATACGGCACTGACATTTCCAATGGTAGTCAAGTTCACTGGAATAGGTTCTTTGAGCTATGATCCACTGTCGAATCAGCAGTAACGAAGTAAGTGAATTATTCATCGAGAACTTCCTATGACATTCAGCCTTTTCCTTCAGCTTAGCGCCCTCACTGCTACTTCTCTCTATTAAGCTGCTCTCTGGGTCCGTCCATAAGCATGCATACTGGCGCTCTCTTATTGGCTAGGCCTCTATCTAATTAGCAGGTTATTCTAACAATATACAAAGAAGATAATGTTTGGAGTTCAATAAGCTCTTTGCAAAATAATAGTTCCTGCTAGTGAAGTACCTAAATAGTGCAATCTCTTGCATCGAGAATCATCCTACTGGAGAACCTTCTTGCTTTGTCTTTCCCTTATCTTGCTAGCTCTATACCAGTGCTTGAAATAGGCATTTCTTCTTTCTTATCTTATCTTAATAGTGGAGATGAAATAAAAAATATGCAAGAATGATTCTACCGCTGATGTGTCATACTCTACTTCAGACTCTATCTACTCAATGAAGCAAGCAGTTTGATGGACGGCACCTTCCTCTTCAATACCTTTCTTTCTAGTTCTGAGTCTGTAGCATAAACTCCGTTTTTTCTTTTTCTAACTAAGAAGGAGAATATGCAGCTGTAATAGAGAATCTTTTCCAGTTCAAACTATTAGGCTAACTACCTTCGCTCTTTCCAAGCACGCCAACAACTACAACTAGCCAGCACCCTATTGACTCGCTTGTGGAAGGACTTATAGGACGAATAAAAGCTACTAGCTCCCCCCCAGCAACTTCAAATGAAACTGGATAGCTGGCAACTGGTACAGCAATTGGATGGCTGAGAACTCTTTCTACAATAGAAGGGAAGGCCTTGGTAATATAACGGGATTGCTAACTTGCCTAAGATATCTACTTATTTAATGGACTACAGTTAGCTTTATGAGAAATCAACACTTTGTTGAAGGTGGAATGTGAATACAGGGACAGAGACTATCCATATTACCCCATGCCTTACCCTTAAGGGCTAAGAACTGAATAGGCTGACTCTAGATTCTAACTGAAAATACTCCAAATTTGACCCTGCAGGCTTTCAAGCAGATTGATACCTACTTTACTTGCAAAAAATATTTTATGAGTAAAAGCTTTAAAACTCAGTTGCAGTAGAGACCTTCCGGCAGGCGAGGGCCTCACAATCGAAGGAGAGAAATTGCTTTATCTAAATTGGATGAAAGGGAAGAGAACACCAAAACTACTAGCGCTAAGAACTTTCACCTGGCTAGCACTTAGCAAGGTTAGTTTTCTTGGAAGGGGAGCATTCGAAATGCATAACTCGAAATGACTAAAGACTAAAGCTAGAACGCAAACTGAGGAAGGCAGAAAGAAGGACAGCAACCGCATTAGCTCCTTTGGCCCCTCCTCTTACTCTGAAGTCTTACTTTTTGGCCTGGAATATTATTCGGCCTAAAAAAACAACTCTTATTGACACTGGATGCGCTTATCTTTATTCTGCAATTTCTGCAATTGCATGCGCTTCTCCTATCGCTATTGCTTTTTTTCAAGGTAATAATAAAGAAAGAAATGCATGACTTGGAACTGGCCCTCTTCACTAGCTTCTTTAGAGCTTGGGGAATTTCTTACCCTTTCTACTTAATAGTTCAGACCCGGGAACGACAGTCGCTCGACGTAAGGAGAGGAACGAAATATCAATAGAGGAACGAAAACCGCAGGGTATGAAATTAGGGTAGGGTTGGCAGGGTAAGTCCAACTGAAACTTTCTTTGATTACCTTTTTTCTCCAACTGGCTCAGAGATTGCATTTGCCCTTAACCGGTAACCTCCTTTGAATCCTTCATTTAGACCCTCTCTATTGGTATTGGCATTGGCTCGAGAGCAAGGACCTTATTTGATCGCTTAGAACTTGATGGAGGGAAACTCACTCGCTCAAGATATGCTTAAGCTAGCTCAGGAAGAGTACTAATTTTATATGCCTTAAAGAGGGGATTCAAAAAGTAGCCTTTTACTAGGGCTTAAGTTACTCGTTTCATATTGCTTACTATTTTTATATAGCTAGAAAGTTGAGTAAGAAGTTCTTTTATTCTATAGAAAAATCCACTTTCTTGTTTTGTTTTTATGAATATATAAAGGGAATATCACGGGATAGGAATGAAAGAACTCGTAAAGGAATTACGAAAGGTTCATAAATGCTATTATAGTCCCTCCATATAGAAGATAAAAGGATAGTAGTCCTGGGAAGAGAAAGAGACAAGAAATGGTTGAGCAACTCTAACAGAAACTCCAAGAGGGAGTTTTGCCTTACCAAGCACCCGCATGGAAAGAAACTACAAATAGTGGATGAAACATCTAAACTGGAAAGAGAATATGCTTTACTAGTGACAAAAAGAGGGCCTAGCTGACCTAGGAAAAAAGGCATGACTATGGAAGGAGACTTCGACTAGACATATTCACCGGGCACTCCAATAGATGAAGTTTTTCTCATATGTAGAAGAAAGAAGAAAGGATATAGTACCGATACAGGTAAGGAGTCCTATCATTACTAGGTCGCGTGCCTAAATTTCTAGTGCTAATGAGCCCACTGGGAACAAAGCCCAACCAAGGGTCTATATCCCATCCTTTTCTTTACATGCAAGCCTAGCTTGGGAAAGAAAGGTGCAAAAGTCCTGAGTGAGAAGCACAAGCTATTGTATGCACCATTCCTCTTCACTCATTCTAGTCCTTAACTACTTGCTCGATAAAAGCTATCCCAACAAAGCTTTGATAGTTACTTCTTCAAGAATCCGAACCTACTTTTCTATGGCTAAAAAGGACCCGAAATGGCGTGCTGCCATGCTGGATGAGATGTGTCACACCCGGTTTCTCCGAAGAACAACCGAGTGAATATCACATGTATGCCAGGATCATTCTCTCATACATGTGATGACAAATAGTGAAGCATCATTTATTACAAGCCAAGTGTTCGAATATAAATAAGTCTTACATAGCATACGTCTCGATGGACGATAAAATATGCATAACATGTAAATAAAGCAGCAGCGGAATATAAATCTTGTGGGCTCCGTCACAGGCGTTGCCCGGGGGACTCCGTGAACCTAGAATCCTTCCTCGGGACCAAAGTCTTGGTCATTAAACACCACATCATTCTCTTGACCTGAGCAGCAATATAAACCAACAGAAAAGCAAGTTTGAGTACTGTGGGTACTCAGCAAGTGTGGGAAAGTTATGTCATGCATGGCTAGAGCAAAGGGAGGTTGAACTCATGGTTAAAGCACTACGTAATAATTACCTATCACCTTAGCTTATTAAGCACCTACATTACTACACAGGTGAAATGGTCACAATCCCTCAACCCATCATCATTATCTAGTGAACATAGTCTCATCTCCAATGTTAAGCTTCCCGCTTAACATCCACAACTTCCCTATTCATCATCCTCTAATCATGAATAAGTCCAAGCCGCTCTTGACCGTGAGAACGGCTGTCATGACAGTTTTGACTCTGCAGAGTTTGGACCACTGTACCCACATGTAGTGATTCCATCCCCCGTTGCCGGATGGACTAAAAGAACCTCCATTATGCCAGTGGCCGCGAACCACGTTCACACTTCCCAGGTGTGTAGCCAAGAGATCACTACGAGGCCTTTACAAAGGGATTCCCGACGAGCATGGGCCCACTGAGGTCTCACCCCTAACAGCATACAAGAGGCTCCAACCCCACTGCAGTGGCCCCCTCTTGAGCCTTGCGGTTCATATGGTAGTCCAGCTGACACCTATTCCCCGCACCATCCAAAACACCCATACTACGCCGGGGATACACCTAATTAATTGGCCAAGCTGCCCCATCTCAGCATGTGGTTGGCACGGTAAATCCAGGTTACATGCTCCATGAACCGGTCCTTAGGATCCAGGCAAGTACTAAACACAAACTCGAGTATCGTGCACCCAGCACCAACCAAATCATCCAACTTGCCTCGATCCCTACCTCTACATAACTCATAATGTCTCATTCAAGAGTAAGGTAAACAAGTTGATGATCTCATATCCCACTTATCCCATTCTAAGCATGGCTAAGCATAGGTAATATGAATGAATGACATAATAAAACAAATCCCAACCCAAGCTACAAGGAAACAAGATAATGCAATTCTAGGGAAACTTCCTAGCATGGGTTTCATATTTCAATTGACAATGCAAATAATTCTATCTACACATCCTAGCATAGGATCAAAGTGGTCAAGGACACTTGCCTTCTTCCTGCTGCTCTGGGAATGGAAAGTCTTGGTCTTGGAAGGGGAGAACTTGCTCCGGGGCAGGTTCTACTCATGCCAATACACATAGCAAAAGAAAACAACAATCCATAAGCCATAGTTCACACTTTCACTCATGCAAACCACACATACATACATATGGGAGTCATTCACATTTCTAAGTGTTGTGGTTACCCTAGATGTGTTGATTTTTGGCCTACATGCACTTTTAAACATATATATATTATTTCTAACTTTTGTATTCAGATTTCTGTTTGCACACTATATATGGATTTCCAAATTTGAACAAATTCTTTATATTTAATTAATACACTTCTCAGCCACAAAGTTTGCATGAAATAAAGTTTCCTACTCCAAATAGGTTTTAGATCTTCTACAGAATATTAATTTGAAGTTTTTGAAAATAAAGACCTTATTTAACATCTTCAAATCATGCATACTTATTTTCCTATATTTTTCAGATTTAATTTCTATACCTAAAAGTGAATTTTAATATTAAAATAGTAAGACATATCATCTAAACAGAATAGGTTCTGATCTAAAATGTTCAATAATATATTTTTGAACTTCCTCTCTGATGTGAACTAATTTAAATTTATTTTTTCAGTTTTCAGAATTATTTCCTTGCCCAAAAATATGTTTCTAGAAATAATAAAAATGAGCAACACTTAGGCAGATCTCATTTCAGCCTAAAATAAAATTCTTAACTCATTCTAAAGGTTTTCCAAATGCTAGGAGAGTTTAAATTTGCATTTGCACATGTGTTTGCCTCACCTTTTAAATTTAAATCCTAGTCACATATTCAAATTTCTGAATTTAATATCCTATAGGGTCTAAAAGGAAAATCCACCCTACTACAGGGTTTAATTTACTATTTCCTAAAATTTCAGGGGCCTAATTACACATAACAGAGGGGTTTTCCTAATTTTTATTAAGTCCAGGGGCTAAAACTGAGTTTTAAATGAATTTACATAAATTTCTGAAGGTCCAGGGGCTAGATCAGAAGTTTCCGGGGCTAGCTCGTGTTTTTCGAGATCCCCAGGGGGTAGCGCGTAAGAATCCCGGCCTTTATAATGCGGGGCCAACGTGGACCGTCTGATTTAAAACAGACGGCGGAGATTATAACGCGAAGCGGTATGGGTTAGATCTAATAGGAACCACACGATTTAAAATGGACGGGCCTCAAGGGGCCACGTCGCCCTGGCCGTGCGTGCGGCGGCGGGAGGCAGCGATCTCGCCGGAGATCTTCGGGTTTTTGTCTTTACTTCCTAAATCTTGGATTTCTTGGCATAGAACGGAAGAGGAGATGTAGGGGATCTCACCTCGGGGTTTTTCTTGAGCTCGGGGGCCCTGGAACGCGGTCGGCGACGAGGTCTGAGGTGAAAACACGGCGGTGCTCGCCGGAGCTGTGTCCAGAGCACAAAACACCGGGTTTCCTTCACCTGCGAGACTCCCCAGAGGCGGTGGAACATGATCAGCACGTTAGATCAGGAAATTCGAGTGAGGATCAAAGGAAATCGGCGGTAGAAGCTTCGGTTCTCACCGGAGAGAAAAAGGGAGTGGCGCTGGGGAATTCGGCGAGTTTCCTTGCGTGGAATGCACGAGGAGAGGCAGCGGAGGATCGGTTTGGATAAGTAGCAGCGTCCAGGGCCGAAGATCGGGCTGGAGGCGCGGGTTTCCGGAGGTTGGTTTTGATTCGGGTGCGAGAGAGGGTCGGGGTCGGTTGGGGCGCGCTCGAGGAGAGGGATGACACGCGGGCCCCGCGTGTCAGAGAGAGGGAGAGAGGGGGGGTGCGCGCGGGTTTGGGCTGGCTGGCGCGCGGTCTTGGGCCGGCAGAGCAGGTTTCGGCCCACTGGCCATTTTTCTTTTTCCTTTTCCTTTTCTTTTTCTGTTTTGATTTGAATTTGAATTCTAGTTTGAATTTGAATTGCTTCATCACATGCATTACGTCCAAAAAATTTTAAATTCCCCTCTTTAGCAGGTTTTGGGGTGTTACAAGATGGAGTCAATGAAGAAGGTTTGGGACTTAGTTTATTTACTGCCAGGGCTATTAGGTAGCTTGGTAAGGGATAGGCCGCAGGTTTGTGAAACATAGGAGTAGAGGAGTAGGCATTTGGATCGGAACTGGTAGGAAGCAATGGAATAGGTCAGTAAAATAGGACTACTAGTAAAGGCACGTTATTCGCTAAGAATAGTTTCATGATAGGGTTTTAGAAATAGGAAATTTGATCGGCTTAACTGAGTTTATTATGGATCGTTGCCTATTGAGTGGAAGGATTCCTATTACCATAGGTAGACTTAAACGCAACGTTTTGTTGAACTTTTTTGTAAATTAGCTTTTAACGTCCAATTCCTTTATCTGTTGGTAATCTAACGAATCTCTCTAAAGTTCACATGGGATAAAATTCACTACTACATACCTAACGCATCTACAAGTGTAGAAAGAACTCTTACTATATTCAACGGGATCACCCTGTTGATAACATCCTTGGAGATATCACAAAAGGGATAACAACACGTTCTCGAATGGCTAACTTTTATGCACATTACTCTTTTGCGTCTTCCTTGGAACCATTTAGGGTGAAAGATGCACTCAAGGATCCGGATTGGGTGGTGGCCATGCAAGAAGAGTTGAATAACTTCACAAGAAACCAAGTGTGGGAGCTGGTGAAAAGACCAAATACAAATGTGGTAGGCACCAAGTGAGTGTTCTGCAACAAGCAAGATGAACACGGAGTGGTGACAAGAAACAAGGTCCAACTTGTGGCAAAGGAATATGCTCAAGTCGAAGGTTTGGATTTCGATGAAACCTTTGCTCCCGTAGCTAGGCTTGAGTCAATTCGTATTCTATTGGCCTATGCTACTCACCATGATTTCAAGCTTTATGAAATGGATGTGAAAAGCGCCTTCCTAAACGGTCCAATCAAGTAGGAGGTGTACGTAGCAACCACCCGGTTTCGAAGATCAAGAATATCCTAATTATGTGTTTAAATTGCATAAAGCTCTCTATGGCCTCAAACAAGCTCCTAGAGCTTGGTATGAGTGTCTTAGAGACTTTCTTTTTTATAATGGTTTTAAGATAGACAAAACAGATTACACTCTTTTCACAAAGAATGAAGATAATGATCTCTTTGTGCGCCAAATATATATCGATGACATTATATTTGGTTCAACTAACAAATCTTTTTGTAATGAGTTTAGTAAGATAATGACAGATAGGTTTGAGATGTCCATGATGGGAGAGTTGAAGTTCTTCCTAGGATTTCAAGTCAAGCAACTCAAGGAAGACACGTTCATTAGTCAAACGAAGTACACACAAGATATACTCAAGAAGTTTGACATGGACAATGCCAAACCCATCAAGACACCAATGGCAACAAACGGACACCTTGACCTCAATGAAGATGGACCAAGCGTGGATCAAAAGGTATATCGCTCTATGATTGGTTCATTACTTTATATTTGTGCATCTAGGCCTCATGCTTAGTGTATGTTTGTGTGCAAGATTTCAAGCATCACCTAAAGAATGTCATTTAACTGTCGTTAAACGAATCTTAAGATATTTAGTTCACACACCTAACCTAGGATTGTGGTATCTAAAGGGGTCTATGTTTAATATCATCGGATACTCCGATGCCGATTACGTCGGATGTAAAGTAGATAGAAAAAGCACCTCAGGGACTTGTCAATTCTTGGGTAGGTATCATGGTCATCCAAGAAACAAAACTCCATTGCTCTTTCCGTAGCCGAGGTGGAGTATGTTGCAGCAGGAAGTTGTTGTGCTCAACTTCTTTGGATGCGACAAACTCTAAGGGATTATGGTTACAATTTGAACCACATTCCACTCCTATTCGACAATGAGAGTGCCATTAAGATAGCCCATAACCCTATTGAGCACTCTAGGACCAAACACATAGACATCTGACATCATTTTTTGAGAGATCATTCTATAAAGGGGGACATAGCTATCTCACATGTAAGAACCAAAAAACAACTAGCCTGTATTTTCACCAAGCCACTAGATGAAAAACAATTTTGTGAACTTTGAAATAAGCTAAATATCCTAGACTCCAGGAATGTGACTTGAAATGTTGTGCATCTGAATGCTAGCAATTAGGAGTCTTCAAAAATTTTCACAAACTTCAAAAATATGCACGATTGTGAAAAACTAGTTCCCTCTCTGATTTTTCTCTCATATTATTTTTGGCTATATTATGGTCATCATCTAATTGTGTGCTTTGATATATAGACCATAGCTATCTAATAGAAGGTGCAAATAAATTCACCACAATCACACATGAAATTCTAATATATAAGAAATCTTCAACCTTTAAGAACCGGACTAGTCCGCCCAGCTGGCCGGACAAGTCCGAATATCTTGAATAGTCTGGGATGTAGCAGACGAGTCCACAACGGACTAGTCCGGACTGCATTCGGACAGCAGACTAGTCCAGACCTAGTCTGACAGACCGGACTAGTCCGCACAGTTCACCGGACTAGTCCGGCCGCTAGAGACTTAACCTCCAAGGGTCGGGGTTGAACCCCTCTCCCCCTCTCATTCACTTCTACTCCACTCCTCTCCTCCAAAACTCGCCCCCATTGGTGATTTTGGAGCTCTCCCTCAAGTCCCTCAGAGGAATCCTTGATTCAAGGCTTGTGGAGTGCGGGGAATCCTTCTCCGACCATCTCCGCTCCTTCGATCCATGGATTTCGTCAAATTCCTTCGCTCTAAGGTACTTTTTGACCTAACCTCGATTTTTCATGAATCCCTTGTTTCTAAGTCATACTTTTAGTGTCTTAGGCCTTCCCCGATATCCTTACACCTTATAGTTGCAATTCCTCGTAGTATTGTATCTAATTTGTTGAATTTGAAAACACTTAAGTTAGGGTTTAAAACTGTAGAGTCTGGACTAGTCCGGACACCAACCGGACAAGTCCGGCCATGGCGGACTAGTCCGCCCCTAGCTCGGACAAGTCCGGCTGATGCAATTTTAGCCCATAACTTTAGGGATGTACACTAATTCAAACGCAATGCTCTCACATATAATCTTTCCCTTTCATCTATCACCAGATCATGTCAGGATCCGGAGACAGTCCTCTTCCCAATCCCGAGGCCGAAGTGGCTCGCCAAGCCACCTATCATGCAGCAGCCGAGGCAGAGGCAGGAGAGGCTGCAGCAAGAGAGGCTCGAACAAGGAAACAGGCTGAAAGGGAAGCACAAGCATCCCAGTCCGTTGATCCTCCAAGAAGGAAGAGGCTGGTGACATTGAAGGAGAAACAGCATGTTGAGCCACACATAACGACCCAAGACAAAGCGAAAGGAAAAGCAGCAGATCCTCCTAGGAAAAAGGCTTTGGCCAACAATGGACTTGTCATTCGTGAAAACCCATGACAGGGAAGGGAGAATCCCCCACAAGGACCTATTGGACCACTTGAGAGGGCACCACCTACGCACAATCCAAACCGCCAACCCAATTTGGCGAGTGCAACCTTCAAAGGGAAAGGAGCTGACAAAGCCAGAAGGTTCAGGGAAGAGGAGGTCTACAAATATGAGAAGTCCACACCAGACCCTCGTTTCTGGTGTGACTTCCATTGTGACTACTACCGGCTCGTCTATCTTCCAATGAAGACACCGGTAGTCGATGCTCAGTGGGTGGATTGGCCCTACATGGCAAACAAGAAGCATCAAGCTTTTGATGTAGTGATTGAAGCAGCAGAACGCCATGAGATCAAGGATTTGATGACTTTTCAGTATGATTGGAACATCGAGGTGATAGTCTAATTCTACACCACCTGCTACTTCCACACCTATGGAAACAGAAAAATTACTTGGATGACAAATGGTGTGGTATACTCGGTGTTGTATGATGAGTTTGTTAGGATCCTTGGACTTGAGTAGCACTTGAACTATGAGATCATAGTTCACAATGAGAGGACTTTGGGAAACGATGACTTGGACTTCATGTATCCCTCATATCTTACCTATGAGCCATCATCAACCCACAACATCAAGCCCTTCTTTGGAGTGCTCAACCGAATCTTGAGAAAGACTCTAGCTCCCAAAGATGGCGATGCGGGGATGATACAAGGGTATCTCAGAAACTTGTTGAAGCTACTCAAAGAAGAAGAACGATTCAACGTCTTCGACTACATATACAATGATATCTTCAACATCTCCTACACCCCAAACAGGTCCTGTGGATATGCGCCATACATCATGTGCATGATAGAGAGAGTCACAGGCTTGGAATTTGCAAAGGACGTGAAGCACAGGAAGCTACGTCCACAAATGTCGACTCCTCTTCCTCGCCCTCCTGCATCTTTGGGCAGGAGCTCATCTACAGCTCCATCCTCCTCAGTTGGGCCATCTGCTCCTCCATCGTTGAGTGGCTCCTCTAGTGGGCTGCTCAAGATATTCAAGGCCATTTTCTCCTCGTGTCGGAAAGTGGAAGTTCGCACGTAGAAAATGAAGCAACGCCAAGAGAAGTATCTCAATGCAATGTGCGACAATATGGAGATACCTACGTCTCCACCGTCACCCGAAGATGAAGGAGTGACACAGTTTCCCACTCTCACCGAGGACGAGCTTGCCTACTTTTGTGAAGGTGGCTCCACCTCTCCTGCTCCTCCTACCTCCCACACTCATCATGAGGATGACAATGAAGATGACAATGAAAATGGGGATAAGGATGAGGAAACTCAGAGTGACCAAGCTGAAGATCAAGATGGAGATGATAGCGATTAGGCCCTTCTCTCTTTTCTTTCCCTTTTTGGTGCTTTGATGCCAAAGGGGGAGAGAACAAGGGGGAGTAGTCTAGTCTAGCTCCTTAGTCTAGCTCTTTCTTTAAAATTGTCTTGGTTTGTAATAACTATGCCACTATGCCACATTATGCCATGTTATGTTATTTTGTAATGACTATGCCGTTTTATGTCTTATGTCTTCATATTATGCCATATTGAGATGATCTTGTTCGTAGATGTTATATCTTCCTTAATACGTTTAACATTCATTTTATAACATCACACTTAGACACCCCACCATAACACATGTATGTATGAAATCCCCAAAGAACTCATTCATGTGCATATTTTTCTTGACAAACTCTTGTGCACACATTTAGGGGGAGTGAACCATGCACACATGTATTATGAAAACAAACTATTATATCCATTTATTGAGAGTCTAAATGTGTTGTCATCAATCACCAAAAAGGGGGAGATTGAAAGTGCATCTATGTGATCCCCAAGGGTTTTGGATGATTGATGACGACAATTAAGATACTAATGAGTTTTACTAAGTATGAGCACAAGTCCTTATCGAAAGGAATAGATGTGGAGTCTCTCAAGAAGCAAAAAGGAAAAGAAGAAGACTTGCAAGAGTATAAAATAGAATTCTTCTATTGAGTTTCATATTTTCTAGTTCTGTACAGGGTCTCCTCTTTTAGAGTGCTTGAGAATCATTAGAGAGCTCAAATTTCAGTTAGAATCGTGAGAGGAAATAGTCATAGGTATGACTGAGAAAGTAGACCAGACTTGTCCGGACTCGAGGCCGGACTAGTCCGTTCCCAACCGGACTACTCCGTTTCTGACCGGATAAGAAGTCTCTGAGTGAGTTCGGACTTGTCCGTTTTAGGCCGGACTAGTCCGTTTTCGAGTGAGTCTGAGCCTTTATGAGACTAAGTCCCAGAAGGCCAGACTAGTCCGCTAAGCGGACTAAGCCGTTTAGGTCTGGAGAAGGGGTTTCTGAGTGACCTCGGACTAGTCCTCTCCACAGGCCGGACTAGTCTAGTTCCATCAGACTAGTCCGGTTTAGAACAGAACAAAGGTTCTTGTGTTAGCTCGGACTAGTCCGTATTTGGCCAGACTAGTCCGCAGTATGAGATTAGAGAGTTTTCGAGACTTAGTCTGGTAAGACCGGACTAATACGCCCCTACCAGACTAGTCTATTCTCATCCGGAACAAAAGTTCCTGAGTGAGATCGGACTAGTACGCTCCTCACCGGACTAGTCTGGGATTTTGTGACCGTTTGAATCCAACGGTCACAGGACTTTAGTTGGTAGCCTTTGTGACGTGAGTGGTCCCCCAAAAACGGACTAGTCCGGGTTCTTACCGGACTAGTCCGGACTTTAGTAGGTATAACGGCTAGATGTCAGGATCTCTATAAAAGGGGACCCCCAGCTGAGAATATAAAGAACTGAAACCCTAGCGCTGAAAACTCATTCCTAGAGCTCTTCTAAGCCTCTTTCCTCACCTTCTTGACTCTTAAGATTGGATCTTAAGGGGTTTTGTGGATTTGTGAGAGGAGAGACATGGTGATCGACGTTTGAGCTCCCGGTTTGAATCTCTTGCACTCTAATTGTTAATTTGAGTTCTTGGCTGTTGTATTTTGATTTCTATAACTGCTAGGTTGTTGTAGGGAGCCTCAAGTTGTGAGTAGCCTCTAAGAGTATTGTATTCACATGTGATTGATAGTGAAAGAGCCCGGGCTTGATTTTGGTGATTGCTCAGTGAGGGAAGGGTTGGAAAAGACCCGGTCCTTTGTGGACTCCTCAATGAGGACGTAGACTCCTGTGTGGAATCGAACCTCGGGATAAATTGTGTCTATTGTTTCCTTTACCTTCTCGCTCATTCACTAAAGTTACTTGTTAAGTTTCATATCGCTTAAAACTTGTGAATTGCTTTATTGTTGTGAGTCTTGCAATCTAACCATTCTGTCATTCACAAACTAATTAGTTAGATTGTTAGACTGCTAACATACGTTCCGCTTTAACAAACTTGAAATGAAATCCTAAAAACACGATTTCTATACCTAGACCGGACTAGTCTGGCCTCCTTCAAGTTTAATTTACTGTTTGCAGTAGTTTTAGGTTTTATTAGCCTATTCACCCCCCTCTAGGCAACTTTCACGCGCTCCCCCTGCCCCTGCTCTCTAGAGGCAGTACGAGGCTGCATGGTGCTCGCCCCGCATCTTTGTATGGTGGTCTGGCCACCCAAGTTCCGGCCCCACCTTTCGGAAAAATACGATGGGACACTCAATCTCGCCGAGTTCCTGCAGATCTACTCCACCTCCATCCTAGTTGCAGGAGGGGATGAGGCCATAAGGGCCAACTACTTCCCCGTGGCTCTGACCGGCACAGCCCGGTCATGGCTTATGAACCTTCCCCCAAGATCCATCACATCCTGGGAAGAGTTGTTCTAGAGGTTTACAGCCAACTTTGGGAGTTTCTACACGTGCCCCAGCACCGAGCTCAACCTTCATGCCTTGCATCAGTGCGATGGGTAGTCGCTGCGATCCTTCATCCAGCGGTTCTCCCAGGTCAGGAACACCATCCCTCGCATCTCTAATGCCTCCGTCATCGTCGCCTTCCGGCAAGGCGTCCGCGACAAGAAGATGCTTGAGAAGTTAGCCACGCATGATGTGCAAGACGTCTCCGAGCTCTTCAGCCTGGCCGAAAAATGTGTCAGGGCGGCAGAAGGCCGAGACTGGCACTTCGACCCGCCTCCACAGCGGGGAGCGTCGGAGAGGCTTCTGCTCACGTGGCAGCAAGAAGAACAAGACCGGAGGCAAGAGCAAGCCTCTGGCCGGGGCACACACTGCTGCTCTAGCAGCAGCCGGTGGGGATCGAGCCCCGTGCCCTAACAAGTGTCCTCGATCGTCGTCTGCCAGCGACGACAGCCAGTGGTGCCAGGTGCACAACACTGGCAGCCACGGCGCTAGCAACTGCCGCGAAATCAATAAGCTCACGGAACACTTTCGTGAGCTGCAACAGCAGCGGCCAAGCAAAAGGCCAAACCTAAGGCTGACACTTAGCATGGTATGGAGTACCAAGATGCAAAGAGAGCGTTGAAAGCCGTCTACGGCCACTCCGACTCTGACTCCAACGACCAAAGCGAGCGTCGCAAGACGTTCCACGCCTAACTAGGCGTACCCCCCCTCCGCCGTGTGACAAGGGAAAACGCCCTCTTACACTGGTGTAGGAGGTTCAGGTCGTCATCCCCTCAGAACACACCAAGGGCTCACCGACGTCGAGACATACGGTGAAGCCACGCAGGATCAACTTCTGCGTGAAGAAATCGACCTCATCGACGAGGCAACATGGCTAGAGGTTGCTCGAAATGCGCTACACTGTGAAACGCTCTGGCAACAGTACACGCAGATCAGGGTTGGCATCCGGTTAACCAAAACCGATCGGTTCAGTTTTTTCGGTTTATTTGAAACTTCGGTTATTAAAATCTGAAAACCGAAATAATGATATAGAGAAGAAAAACCGACCACTCGGTTAACCGGAAACTTTGGTTTGGTTTTTGGTTAAACCGAAGAAAATCGATCTTAGGTGAGCCTGAGCCGGCGACGGGGTGCTGTTGTCGCGGGGCGGAGGGCATCGAGGGCTGTTTTGATAGCACACAGGGGAGCTTGGGGTGTGGCGACGAATGGGGGCTAGGACGGCAGGGCGCTATGGCTGCACGGTGGCCAAGCGACGTGCGGCGGTTGTTAGCGCCTCAACCTCAACAATCGTAGTCGTGTGGGGGAGCACGAGGGTGTGGCGGCGGGGAGCTCAACAACGCGGCAGCCGCGGAGCTCGAGGGCACGGCGGCGACCGGTGGTGGTCGGGGATTGCGAGGCACCATGGCCGAGCGTTGTGCCGCGTGCATCAGCTGTCGGCGGTCTGGTGCGAGGATGCTACGGGTGTGAGGCTGGGGCGCAGCGGCGGGGAGCTGGGGGACGCGGCAGCCGGGGAGCTAGGGGACGGTCATGTGTGCGGCAGCTGCGGGTCTGGGGCTGGGGCACGGCGGGGCATGGGTTTAGGGTTGTTAGGTGGGGACTAGGGTTAGAGTTGGTATGTTGGGTTGGGCCATTGCTTTGGGCTGAAATCAATATGTTATTGGGCCTAATCGGTTAACCTGGTTAACTGAAAAATAAAACCGAAACCAAAAAAAGTTCGGTTTTCACAGTTTGAGAACCAAAATATGTTCGGTTTGGACGGTTTTGGTTCCGGTTAGTTCGGTTTCGGTTATTTTTGCCCACCCTGACGCGCAGACTAGGCAGCCCAAGGTAGGGCCACCTGGTGCCTCGGCCAATGCTTTCTCGAGAATGGGTAACAATTCCCCCCCAGTTGGGAGGGTCCCTTCCGACAAGTACAAGTATGCTGCTCCAGATGCGATCGTCTGGCCGCAGGGGATGGGTATCTCTACCCAGACCACAGAACATAGAACACCCCTGTAAGTTCTACCCTTAGCGCAGCGGTAGTATATTTTTTCTTTTTCTCTTTCTTGTAAGGATGTTATAGTGTCTAGGAATAGCACTTAAAACAACTAAGTCCTGGAGGGGTCCAACTACTCTTGTCATCCGGGGCGGGTCGCTGTCTTCTTACACAACTTGTTACCTCCTATTACCTGAAGGAAGCAAGAAATAAGAAAAGTTTATCCTACCCTGTGCACTTTATTTACAGTTTGTTCTAACTCAGGCATATCAACTGTAAACGGCATATCTGGAGCCTGTCCTACACACTTGTCCTGGGATTCGTGTCACTGGAAGGTCTCCTCGCTGAGAGGTTAATGCCAACGGAAGGTCCAGGGTGTGTAGCCTGCTATGCCTGGTTCCGTACCCATGGCGTGCACACCCTGCCTCCCGGTGCTACAACTGAGTACTTGGGAACCAAAATTTGCACGCCTACGGACAAGAGAAGTAACCGGACCCCCGACATTGCCCCCATACCTTTCGTGTTTTTTTTCCGTACCGCTCTGGCCGTGTGGCCAGTCACTTTTTCTTGTGTCCAACCATAGCAAGAGTCGTGTTATCCTTGTACTGGTGGGTCTGCTTGCAGTACCTGTAGTGTACCCGGGGATCCTGCGGTTGTCTCATTGCTCGGGGGCCTTATGGCACAGAATTTTCCCTTCCCTGAAAAGCTTACGCCCGAGGGAGGTCCAGGGGCGTAGCCCACTATGTCTGGTTCCGTACCCTTAGGGTGCGTACTCTGCATCTCCAGCGCTGCAGCTCGGTACCGAGGAGCCGGACGACTCATACACCCAAGCAAAGTCTTGACTGTGACTTAAAGGATCTTTGGTTATCTCGTTGCATGAGGGCCCTATGGCACCTAACGGCCCTCCCCCGAAAAGCTTAGGCATGAGGGAGGTCCAGGGGCGTAGCCTACTATGCCTGGTTCTGTACCCTTAGCGTGTGTACCATGCCTCTCCAGCGTGACGGCTCGGTACCGGGGAACCGGATGCATCATACCTCTGGGCAAGACTTTGACCAAAACTTGGATGACCCGCATCGAATCACCCAAGCCCCGCAGCTTAACTATAGACCGTAAGCCACAGCGAAGCTACCAAACAAGGAAGAGTGACCAGAGAGCACGACTACTCCATTTTCCTGCCATGACTGCAGGTCCGCACAGGTCCTTGGCAATTCGGACCTCCTAGGGGGGCCGATGCTGATGTCCTGCCTCATCCAGTGGTAGGTGTGCCCCTACACCTGCCAGAGGGGCCATCATGGTGAACCACGCATGCAGGACGTTGGACCACTGCAGCAGTAAGCAGATGACTTGGAGCACCAGCTACGACAAGATGAAGATAGAGGTTGAACTTCCCTCGGGTCCTTGCACGGCCAAGGACCCGGAAGTAGTGGGTGGCCACACTATCGGAGCGCCCTGTGCCCTTATGCTGCTAAGGACCTAGAGGAACAAGCTCGGAGCATCAGCAAAGAGCTGCTCACATTGGCTAAGTTATTCCACACCTTTGCGCTGCCAAGGGTCCGAAGTCTAAATCAACAACTCAAGGTAACATAAGACTTGAAACAAAAATTCTTCGGTAAACAGTAGAGCTCCAGCATACGCAGGAGGATACAAAGCAGGCGGGAGACCTAGGAGCTACTCGCGCTAGAACCTAGCAGCTACAAGTCAGGCGACTTCCTCCACGGAAGACTTCATCGCCTCCGACAGCTCTGCGCTGTGGCCCTGTACCACCGGTTCCACGGAGATGTCGGGATCAGAGCTTCGAAGGCAGGTGAGCACATGCCTGCCACCATCTAGGCCAGAGCCTTGCCTTCGGCCTCCAGATGCTCCCTCACAACATTCTCGAGCGGTAGGAGCTTCTCCCCGGCTCACTCCAGGGCAGGGAGCACTTGGCTCACCTCCTGGACTAGCCCTCCGGAGCGCAAGGGGCCGAAGCCAAAGGGTTCTAGGGCTGCCTCTGCGCGGCCAAGGAAGTCCAAGACCTTCTCTGCCTCCGCGGCACGAGAAGCCCGGAGATCTTAGACCTCCTTGACGGAAGAAGCCAGCTCCCCCGCCAAACTCCTCCTCGCGAGGTCCTGTTCCCGAGCGGCTAGCCCCTACTCCAGAGCAGCCACGGCCTGCTCCCTGGTGGCCAGCTGTGCAGCCCGCTCCTCCAAGTCAGACTACCTAGATGCAGCGGAGACCTCTCGACCATTGATGCCCTGAAGCTGCTCCTTCAGGTGCTTCTGCTCCACCTCATAGGCAGCCGGACGGTCGGAGAGCTCCCTTTCCCTTGCTTCCGTCGCCTCCTCCCGATGAACGAGTGTCTCTCAGAGCTCCATCAGGGCTGCGAGACGCGCATCGTAGAGGCATGAATACTCACGACCTCAGCGTGGGTCCTCTCTGCATTCCTTTGGAGGGCCGCGACGGTGGCCTCCGTCTCCACCAACACCTCCTCTGAGCTTCAAGCTGCTCTGCCCGAGCCTGAGCCTTCGCCCTGGCGGACTGGACCCATGCCTTCAGCAGGTCATCCCAGTACTGGAGGCTTTCCCGCTCGAACCTCAGTTCAGCCCACTCTTGCTCGAGTGCATCTTGCATCTGGTTCATGCTAGAGCGGACGACCCTTGCAGCCCTAGGGACCGGGACAACCTTCACTTTCCAGAGTACAGGTTCAAAACCACCACGTGGGAGAGATGGGGGCCCCACTTGCGGGCTCAGTGCCTCCCCCGAGATGGGCCCGGGGGCCACTATCGGTACATTGCAAACCGGGTACCCCCGCGTAGTGGGGCAAAGACAGCTCGGGCCCCGCCTCCCTACTGAGGCGGGCCCTA
This sequence comes from Neostapfia colusana, assembly GCA_030760725.1. NCBI lineage: Eukaryota > Viridiplantae > Streptophyta > Magnoliopsida > Poales > Poaceae > Neostapfia > Neostapfia colusana. The sequence continues at coordinate 125,023,910 of JASWHV010000003.1, forward strand.
ACAAGGGCTACATACCTCGGGGCCCATGGTCAAACCTAGGGCTACCGCGTGCACCCGAGCTCCGGGGTTGGCACGTGTCTCGGGCCTCGGCTTGAGCCTCCCCGGTGATGACAGGTCCGGGGCTGCCACGTGTCCCCGGCTCCGAGTCACCTCCCTGAAGAGGACAACACTAGGGCTGACACGTGTCCCGAGCTCTGACCTAAGCCTCCCCGCTAAGGAGGGGTCCGGAGCTGACGCGTGTCCCCTGGCTCCGAGCCGCTTCCCCGCTGAGGACAGCTCCGGTGGTGACACGTGTCCCAGGCTCCGGTCCGGGCCTCCCCGCTGAGGTGAGGTCCGGAGCTGCCACGTATCCCTTGGTTCCGAGCCGCCCTCCCCGCTGAGGGCATCTCTGATGCTGACACGTGCCCCGGGCTCTGGTCTGGGCTTCCCTGCTGAGGTAAGGTCCAGAGCTGCCATGTGTCCCCAGACACCAAGCCCGTCGATTAGGGCTCGAGAGCCACCACGTACCCCACGATCCGTCGTGGGCAGTGGGTCGACGAAGTCAAGAAGGAAGTGCGTTGTTAGCCTCCGCATTCAAGGCTCGCGCCTTTCCTATAAGCATGACGCACGACACACGCCTCCGTCCCTTGCCCGTTCGCCATAACGGTGATAAGACAGGACAGAGAGGCATGATAGCAAAATAGTGCCACCCAAAGGCACGCAGCCGCCCAAGCAGGGCGAGGAGATGCAGCGACAAGACGGCGTCTTCATCATCACCTGACACACGGTCAGGAGCGCTCAACGTGCCGAACGGTGGGACTTCACTCCCCCGCCGGCGACTCTACTTAGAGGAGGAAGCCCTAGATCGCGTATAGGACACTCAAAGCTTTGGGGCCACCTGCTGGGCCCCAAGCGTCATTGTAACCACCCCGGCCTTGAACTATAAAAGGACCGGGGTGATCACCCTACAGAGGGTTCCGACTCCCCACACTCAAGATCACACAACGCACAAGCGCTCGCGCTCAAGCAATAGAACAAGCACACCCGTGGACGTAGGGTATTACGCTCCGGCGGCCCGAACAATGTAAATCCTCGTGTTCATCCGCTCCCTCGAGCCCAAGTCGCGAAGGGTGCCAAGCCCTAAAAAAAGAACCTCGCGGGCTGCTTCCGAGCAGGTCGGGAGGAGTGTCGCAGCTCACACTCAGACAAATCCAATTCAAACTACCATTATTTGCTTAGACCCATTTCCACCCGGTCCAATTCGCACCAAACAAAAACCAGTCCACTCAAACCGATTCGAAATCAAATCGTTAGCAGGTTTAGATAGACATGAAATTGAGTCTGTTATACTAAATTTTTCATTTTCATGTATACATGATATTTATAGTAAAGCGATTTCATGTGCACCTATACAGTTCTTAAGCAATCAAAGTTATAAAACATTGCTATGAACGTCTTTGAAAATCTTGTTAAAACTGATAGTTATCCTCTTCGTTCTGATTTTATTATCGTTAAAATAAAATTCCAATTTTAAAATAAATTAATTTATTATGTAATGATGACAATTGGAAAAACAGAGGAAGTAAGTAATAACTGTCATTCCAGATCCTATATTCAGTCCAAGTTCCCCTTTCCACCAGACCGGGATTTCCTTACCCTTCCTCCATTCCGGACCGGTTCCCGCCTGAAAGGCCCCAACTCCCAAGGCAAACAGAAACCCTAGCCTCCCCGCCGCACGACAGACGACACCGCAGCCCCCGCAGACCCGAGCCTGAGCGGCGACAGCGATGGGGCGGCCGTACGCGGTGAAGGGCCGGAAGAAGAAGCGAAAGCTCGACGAGGCCGGTGCCTCCGATGCGGCTCCGCTGGCCTCCGACGAGGCGGAGGAGCTGCAACCGCCTCCGGCGGGGGCCGGCGAGGAGAAGGTGAAGGAGGAGGGTATGGCGGCGGAGGCGGCTGCGGGGGAGGAGGAGGAGGAGGAGCATGTGGCGGCGGAGGGGCTCCCGCTCTTGCCATGGACGGTGGACGGGAAGCGGAGGCCCGGCGCCATCTTCGTGCTCGAGAGGGCCTGCCTCGAGGTCGGCAAAGTCGGTAAGGTGAGGCTGGCTCGGCTGCGGCAAGAAACCGCTCTGTTTCCTCCGATTTCTGTGCCACGAAGGTTCCGGCTCCTGTTGATATTTAGTTCCGGTTTGTTTCGGATGTTTATTTTTACCTTTGGACCCTAGAGCGGGGAGATTTGTTCTGCGAGCGAGAAAGGGGGGCAACTGGGAAAGAAAACACCTTTTCGGAAACCGAAACAGTTTGGTTTGATGGTGGCTTGCAGCGAGGAAAGGAACTCGTTTGACAATTGTTGTTAATATATATCAAACTAAATGAGTAAATGGCAGCATCATGGAGCATTATATGCACACTTTTTACTAATTTGTGATTATGAAGCGGTGGAAGATTCTGTTAGCTGGATGAAAGGGAGCCCATTGCGTTGTTTGCAGCAATTACAGGAGCTCTTAAGCTGGTGGCTTTTAGATACAGAATCCTTGCCTGATTTGGCATACTTTGACGTTGCGCTGTTGATGGTTCTTGGCCATGGCTTACACACACCTTTTCCCATAAAAAAGGTTGCTGGTTTCTCAACTAGAACTCCAGTGCTAATTGGGACTCAACCATCTGATTATAGATTGTGGTGATTTTTTTGGTTGGTCCTTCATTCTTCTGTCATGTGAAAAGCATATTCATACTTTCCTAATTTATTATAACCTGGAGCATGGTTGCAAACATTATCGCTTCAAAGCTTCAATTTGTTTGGAAGAAAGAAAAGTGGAACAAAAATATAGATGCACTCTTTCTAAACAAACACTTATCGTACATGGATATTAGTTGACAGTTACTTCAACATTTTGTCCAGACTATGCAAATCTTGAACTCAGATGATCACACTAACTATTTGAGGAAGCAAGGTCGCAATCCTGCTGATTATAGACCTGATATTATTCATCAGGTAATACAAACTTCTTGTCGTTTTATTTCCTGAAATTACTGGCATGCTAATAACTACAAATCAGACTTAATCTTTTGTATGAATTTTTTCTTTGTTTGATCATAATTACATTTTCCAACCAATCATCTAGGCATCCTGTGTCAATTGTTCGTTCTTCTGGAGCCATGCCACAATATTGGTCTCTGGGAATCTTGTAGCGGCTCCATGAGCATAGTGTTACTGGTAGGAGCTACTTGTTAATGATGTTAGAGAAAACATTCGAGTGATCTAAAATAAAACAGTTCATTGAGCCAAATCATTCTTACTCCTTTCAGACATCCTTTCTAGCAAGTCCTGTATGTAACTTGAACTTGCTTGTGAAACATTATGTAGGCTCTGCTGGCAATGTTTGATAGCCCTTTAACTAAGGCTGGAAGGTTACAAGCTGTTTATGTCAGGACTGAAAAGGGGGTATTGTTTGAAATCAGACCTCATGTTCGCATGCCACGGACATTCAAACGATTCTGTGGTTTGATGTGTAAGTTACTAGAACTCACATATCTTGTTTCTATATTTTGATGATTGTGCTGATGCAAGTAGCTCTATTGCAGCACAATTGCTGCAACAGCTGAGCATTACGGCAATTGGAAAGCGTGAGAAGCTCCTCAAAGTTATTAAAAATCCTGTTACCCGCTATCTACCAGTTGGTGCACGGAAGATTGGTGAGAAACTATTTTGTTCAGTGGAATATGTTTCTGCTATGTAGATGTGCTAATTGATAGTTTTTGTATTTAGGCCTTTCATATAGTGCAGAGAAGTCAGTCAACTTGTTTGACTATGTTGCCAAATCCAATGATGATGAAACCCTTGTGTTTGTGGTGAGCAAAATTTGTATCTGAATTGCGTTTTGTTGCCTTGTTGCTTAACTATGCCTTAAACCATGCTGTCTGCTTATTGTTCCAGGTTGGCGCTATGGCCCACGGAAAGATTGACAAGGAATACTCAGATGATTACATACAAAGTAAGTAGCCATCTACTTTAAATTATTAAAATATCCAAACACTGGGAACTACTCCCCGATCAGGCTGACACTATAATTTCCACCCTTAAATTTGTATGCTACACACACATGTTGCCACACACGTGCATACTTTTGTTGTAGGCTTCCTTACATCTCTATTATTTACTATGTGGACAAAGGGGTGCCAGAAACTATCTGATTCCAGCATTTTTCGTAGAAATGCATCTAGTGGCCATAATGTAGGTAGTAACTTTGGTATTGCAATCGGTTTGTTTTAAATATTATCCTTCTTTTGAGCATGAGTTATTTTGCTGCTGAGTGGCAGCCCCTTTTTTTATAGAACTGGAAGCTTGCAACTGTTTGCTCACATCTGCTGATATGCTTCGGTGCTTATGTTGTTTGGGCAAAATGATATTTGTATACTATTGTCTCAAGATATATTATTCTGTTTCCTTTTCTTTTCTTTGCAACATAAACTCTGAAGTAACAGAAATTTCTGTACTCTAAGTATCTGTTTCTTCTTTTAACTATATTGACTGCTTTGTCCTTGCAGTTTGCAATTACCCTCTCAGTGCGGCCTGCTGTTTGAATCGGATATGCAGTGCCCTGGAACAGAAGTGGAAAATCCAATGAAGGGAAACTTTTGAAACAAGCATTAGAACCTTATTATGCACTCACTAGCTAGCAGCAGCGCCTCCATCCTACGTGTAATGCTTTCTTGTCATCCATGTGTCTCAAGATCTGACAGTAAACATGAAAAATCAATTGTTTTATCGTGACATTTTGTTGCTTCTAGACTTTGACTCTGGCGCTTATCTTATGCCTTGTGATGTTATGTTGACTGCCACATTTGTTGTTTCGTAGTTACAACCACAGCTTGGCCAATAAATGACTACCCCGTTTTTCTTCAAACTACATGGGAAGAAAGCAATGGAGCTTCCATTAATCAAATTAAGTTTATGTTGAAATTTCAGCCAAAAAGGGCAATGTACACAACCCAATGTTCACTTACCTTCTCTGGTAGGCATTATCCATGATCGATAGGGACCAACTTCAAGTGATCTCCATCTTTGGCACACAAGAATGTACTTTTTATTTACTTGTATGAAAACATTTTTCGTGCTACAATCATGTTGTATATTTTTTCTGATTAGGATTTCAATTATTTCCTATAACATAGAAATCACAAAAAATGGGGATGAGTTGCCCACCCACCGGGCGGCTCATCCAAAAATCATCCCGTGGTTCGCACGAAAAAACAGCAAAGATGAATTTTGACCGCAACTCATCGCCCCGTGGGTGGGTGAGTGACTGGTGCACAATTTTTTTTAAAAAAAAATTAAATGGGCACCCTCATTTTGAAAATTCTGATTAAAATACTACTACAACAACAATGACCAAGCCTTTTATCCCAATCTGATTAAAATAATACTATTTTTGAAAAATGTCATATTTACATTGTTGGTTTATATGTCGCTGAATAAATTTTCAAGCATGTAAGGTGCAAAAGGACCGTAGCACAATCTTCTCCTACTAACCCCAGCTAATAAAGGGTTACCCACAGCTTGCAACATCATGTCACCACGCACCTAATCTCCGACTGCCGTCTGCCTGTCTTCAAGCTCCCTCACCCTCTGAGCTCGGCCTACCGGACTACCAGTAAACATGGCCGTAAAATCACCCATGATTTCACCAGCTTCTCAACCTAGTTCACTAGTTAACATACCCTGTAACACGATCTGAAGTGTCAAAATCCAAGGCGGGAGCCTACTGCAAAAGTTTCAGCGTCCACGCTTGCCACTCGAACAGGCATGACAACAAGCACCTTTCACTGAGCCATGGAATTCCATAAACATGATGCCAATCTATAGTGTAAGACAAGGAAAATGGACAGAAATCAAGCTAGCAAACCAAATGGAGCATCCCCACAAGATTTAAATCATTGGAAGGTCAGATTATTTTGGAGCCTTCAAGCACAGTTGCTAACCATTCTTGTCACAGATAAATGAATCAACAAACTGCATTTCGGGATACATACAGGTGAAAAAGAAATTGCGAATGATCGTGCCAAAATATCCCAGTCACATCCAGCTCAGAACAAATTTATACTATGCCATTTCACAGGCTTCTCTCTACAAAATCCCAGATCCTCTCCTCCATGTAAATCCGGTCGCTTAGCCGACGCGGCATATGCCTTTCATCAGGAAAGAGGAGGATCTCATAGCGCCTGCTCTCCACCATCAATGCGTTGATGAGCCTTGCAGTGTGCCTAAAATGCACATTCTCATCGATCATCCCGTGAATTAGGAGCAACTTCCCTTTAAGGTTTCTTGCATGGTGCATGATCGACCCGTATGCATAAGCATCAGGATGCTCCAAAGGCAGACCCATGTACTTCTCAGTATAGAAGGTATCATACCCATCCCAAGCTGTCACAGGAGCACCAGACACTGCGCAACAGAACATTTCAGGAAACCTTGCAAGACACATTGCTGAAAGGAAGCCACCGTAACTCCAGCCATACAGACCAATATGTCCAGGCTTTGCAAGACCCTTTTTTAGTAGCCACTCAGCGCCCGCTACTTGATCGTTGGCATCCACACGACCAATGTTATACTTCAGCTGTCCCTCAAAATGCAGTCCTCGCCTAGCAGATCCTCTATTATCCATCTGCCAGAAAAATTGTCAGGCATGAAGATCTAAAAACCGAAAAATGCCAAGAAGTCATGTTACGCCGCAGTAAGCATAGTCTATGTTCTTCAGAATTTAGACATGTTACAAACAGAGCGATGTGGAATTAGTGAATATGCGATGGAGAACAATAGCTCTGTTACGGAATTTAGCAAAGTTGACATCCTTCACTCTAGTACTCTACAATGTAGAGGCATAGCAGGTTATAGCTCAAATAATAATTAATAAGTGCAACAAGCCGCTGCTCCCTCAATCAGTAACTCTTTATTCCACACATACATGTTCACTTCCACAGTTATTAGCAAAAAAACTCCCAGTTAAGTGGAATTAACACAAAGAGATATATTAACTGAGAAGCTTGTATTGAATCGTATATGTTAAAGAGCCAGAAACCTGCTCCAGAATGTCACTTGGCTCTAGCACAACATATTCCTCTTCTGTTACTACGCTTCATCAATACACCTATAAGTAATTTGTTCGAATGCTCAAACAAAAGAAAAGAAGTAAAATGTTTACCTTCCAAACTAATACACCCTTACTCCGTAGATATTGAGCTCTCATATCAACTGTGCTCATCCATGTATCACTGATGAGCTGGACACTAGGACCACCATAAACGTTAATAAGCGTTTTATAGGGGGGTGGCCCATATTTTTTCTCATCAGGAAGATAGAGAGTTCCATATAAGGTAGTACCGTCCTTTGCTGTAATTTGAACTATCTCTGGAGAGAGCTGCAGAAACTTTTTAATAGGCGGAATGGTTAGTGGTTGCTCATACAGAGGCATAATTACACTTCCATCAAGCAAAGAACACAGCAAGATCACCGGTGGAGATTTTAATGAGTCATACACATCAATAAACCTTAACAGTTGATGATCAAGAATTACTGAATGCTGTCCAGCTCCACAAGTCAACCTCTTAGGGGACTGCAATGGAATGTGCCAATCTGGAAAGAGGTTGCATTGGTACAAATTTGTTTCCAATGGTCCATCCAGGGTAGCCGTAAAGTATATAAGTCCAGAACTCTCATTGACACCAGCAATTTCCTCAACCATCCAATCACCTTGTGTGATAGGCCCCAAGCACACACCATCCTTGTCATGAATATACAAGTGCCTAAATCCTGTCTTCTCACTGGCCCAAATAAATCCACCTGGATGTTTACTATTCAATCTTTTGTCCAGAGGGGTGGAAGAATCGTGCAATGTGATCCATATATCATGCTTTTCTTCTAAGAGGACTTCCCTTTTACCAGTAGCAATGTCAAATTTAAGTAATTTAAGTTTTGTTTGGGTCCTGTTGAGAACTTGAACAGCAAGAGCATTATTATTCATCCAGTTGACTCTACCAAGATATTCTTCATCACCGTAGGCACCTTTTGGTTCACCGCAAAGGAGATCCATCCAAGTAACCTCACCTCCATTGGAAGGAACAATTCCAAGACACTTTAACATTAGCTGCTCCAGCAAAAGGGTATGTGTGGTCTTCTTGAGCATCTGAGCCAACAGATTTTTTGCCCTTATGCATAATTCTGTACAGTGAAATCTCAGATGAATCCACTTCAGTAAAAGCAAGGTGTTTGCTATCGGGAGACCACCACAACCCCATTTTTCTATCCATTTCTTCCTAGTATAAGAAAACATAAATATTAGGCAGCACCAATCTGGACGGTGTTCCTACCAATGCTGATGGATCATCATTAGTACCTGTGCGATATACTCAGCGAGCCCGTGGATCTGAAAATATAAAATATACATAATGTTAGATAGAGAATTTTGAGGACATGTAATGTAAGATCTTTTTTCCTAATCACCAACTACTGATGCACACTAAGTTGCTCTGTTAGACAAATATATTGACAACATACATGTTACATACCATAGCTAAGTACATGAAAGAAAATAAATTATTAAGGGGCGATATAGGCTTATTTAGCAGCCTGCCATACACATTTTGTGGGGCGCATATCATAGATTACAAGAAGCCACACTAGAAATGTAGAATAACCTTGAAAACTATTGCATACTTGCAAAGCTTTGCAGGTTTACAAAACACCACAAGCCACCCAGACTATATTAAACTTGTGGTTACCATATGGAAGGTAAGTTAAATCTTAGATCCAACAGAAACATAGTCCATCTATTTGGCTCTGAATTATGCTTATCTTTGAGGTAGAACAGAAAAATAAACAGAGTTAAAACTTAAAAGAGGCAATTGTTTGTTAGTACTTAGTACCAGTACAACTAAAACACTTCTGTAGATTGAGCAGTTGAATTACAATGCAGCATATATGAAGGATAATCAGGTTGAAATTTCAAAAACAAAGAATTCAGAAACTGAAAGTCATCAAGATATGATATTTTGCAACCTGTTGGCCATCAGTGAGTAATATGAACAACAATAGCAAGGAAAACCCTATTATTAACAATTTTAAGATATAGTCATGAAGATAAAACAAATGATCTACCTTCCCACTTTCTCTTGCGCCATAGGTCAGCTGTCTAGTTTCCCCATTAGAAAAATCCAATACATGCAGCTCATTACTCCTAACATATGCAATCATACTCCCATTTGGAGATAGATGAGGGTTGATGATCGGGCATGTGGGAGAACTTTGCAGCTTGAGTACCGGTTCAGAACCAGACAAATCCTGGAAGTAAACCTATTGAAAAGGAGAAAGTACGGTCAACTGTGCATCTCTTATCAAATCTAAAATAATTGGGGATGTACAGATAACTCAGATCCAGCAAATACAATTGCAAGTTCTAGCATCAAAGTATCACTAAACCAAGCATGATAGTGCTAATCTAAGCCATAGATGAAATGGACAGAGCAGATAGAAAGTTTGATTTGCCTCAAAATTAGCAATAATAAAGTTAATTTTACTATCAACAGACAGAAGTTATGAGGTACGATATCCAGGGATTCTTTTCGTAGAACAGAATGGACAAATGATCCAACAACCTGAGTACTCAGAGAAATAGATTAAAGTGTTAAGCTAGTATGCACCGACCGGTTGACCCTAAAAGCTTAAGCTATTAGGAAAAGGTGGGTAATTCACTTATACTTTAATATACTTTAATACTCCCCTCACGTGCAGGCTCTTTTAGGCCGCAAACGTGGATGGAGTCGGCTGCAATTTTATTTTAATTTTTTTTTTAATAATTGCGCCTGCCAGGATTCAAACTCAAGACCTCTGGCTCTGGTACCATGTTAAGCTAGTATGTTATGATGCCGCTGGCTCTGATACCATGATAGATTGAATGGCGCTGGATGACCACTATGGGTCATGGGGTCTCATATCTATAGAGAATTATATAAATGGAATGTTACATGTGTTCCAATAATAGATGATCCTCTTCTATATCTAAATATAGACTTCTATGTATAGCATATTCTGAACCGAAAATACTAGCGACGTATATGGTAGTGTATCCAGCATACCAAATATAATCCTGAGATATATGACAACCTATCTAGGCTATTAAATATGGATATCCTTCTATTCTTAACATAAAGAACAAAATCTGGATGGTGCCTAGGCAAGATAAATCTAATCATTATTGAGCAGTCATTAAGTCACAGTTTAATAACTCGAACCACTCAGCTATTAAACTTCGTCCAATCTAGCCCTTTCAGTTCAATTTTGTTTATTTTAGCCCTTCATTTTTTTATTTTAACCATTGTGAGATCTGAATATTTCTAATCAAGTAATCAGAGTCTTCTCGGTTTTTCTTAAATGGATAACAATGAGTGGCAAATATTATTGCTAATTTTGATCGTTGAGAGAAAACTATCATTGAGAATTCATAACGTGATTCTAATTATAGATTTCTACTACAAATATAACATTAGTTCTTTGTATGTACAATGTATCTTGGCAAGTTGGATTTTATATATGAAATTTAGGACCTTTTACATCTTAAAAGTCACTTAATCCACCAATACAAGATGAAGTAATAATTTATTTCATAATCATTTGCTTTATGTCACTAGACACTAGAGAGCAAACCCTGCAGGCCATGTACCACCACATCCAAAAAAAAAAGCCATGACAGACTGAAACAGTGAGAAGGGCGGGTCTAGCACAGTAGTAGAGTCCCTCCACTTGTGTCCTAGAGGTCCTAGGTTTGAACCAGCCTCCTTGCAAAATGAGCAAGGGGGAGGCTACCTGAAATTCCCTTCCCCAGATCCATAATGTGTGGGAGCTGAAAGGAGGCTCTATATATTTTGCATATAAAATCTCACCACCACTAAGATAACAGACCTATATATTAGCAGGTTTGCAGAGTCCTGGGAGGGTAGGAGTGCTGAAGTTGGGTCTGTTGCAGCCGCATATGACCTTGTCCATCCATTTGGTAATTCAAGGGTCCATATGCTTTCAAAGCCCAAAAAATGCATGCTGTGCGATTTTATCAACACCCCCTCAACCCAACAACAACATAGGATTCAATCAATATTAAGATGGCTAGAGTAAACTTGTAAATTCGATTTTCAAACCCAAGTTATTTTTATTAAGTGCAGAACAGCATGGGACATCCCTACTGTAGTTTGTAAAAGAAGTCAATCCAATTGATTCAGCTCAGTTCAAATAGACCATTTCTTTAAGGAGGGTTCAAATGCAATTCAAGAAGCCCATAGTACAAAACTACCAAATTCAGTCAAGCTTGTGTCCAGCATACACAATTCAATATGATCTAAAAGGACAATTCACACAACGGAGGACCAAAAATTAAGGGCATCTGAAGAATATACGAACCCCAGACGGGAGTGACACAACAATGCCGGCGCGATTAGAAGGGCCACCAGAATCAGGAAAACGCCACTCATACCGCGTGACACCAAGGCCGCGCTCCCTGGCGCATTCACTCCGCAGCCGCTCCTCAGCGGAGAGGTTGCCCTCCTCGAGCCCCCCGCCGTCGGGGGGCTCGAAGAGCAGCTCCCGGCGGCGCTGGGCGGGGTCGAGGGTGAACACCTTCCGGCGGAGCGTGCCGTCGGGGCTATACAAGAAGGCCACCCGCCGGTCGTCGGGGCTGAAGCTGAGCGACACTGGCGCCCCGTAGCCCGGCAGCGGGTGCTGCACGATCTCCTCGACCGCCATGCTGCCGCACTCGACGCCCTCCGCACCACCGGCCACCACAGCGTCCGCGAGGGGCATCCTTTCCCCCAGGCGCGGCTTCTTGCGGTTCTTCTGATCCGACCTCTCCGCCCCCGCCGCGTCGACCGATTGCATCGACCGCGAGGCAGCCGCCGGGGCCTCTCTTGCGCACCTGCTCTCGCTGGAAACCCAAGAAAGGCGCGATATTCCCGGTGGAGACAGGGAAACCCGGAAGGCCGACGGGGGAGGGTCCCCGGAGGCGCGGGGAGCGGCCGGAGTTGGCGGTGGAGGCGGGGAAGGAGATCGGAGGACGGAAGGAAGTACTTCGTTTTATATCAAAGAAGACTTCGTTTTTCATACTTCATATTTTTTATAAAAAAAATCCATGTTCAAATAAGAAGTCGGCAAAGATTGGGTCTCAACGGTTCTCCCATAACAAGTTATATACATATTTAATGTGTATGTTTAGTTGCTATTTTTTTGAAATAAAGGGCAGGAGCCCTGCCATTCATTAAGAGTACAGGGGTGCTAAGGGATCAAGGCCATAGATTTGCAACCTGAGTAAAAGAGAGTTCTTGATGTTGGAAAATTTTCCGGTTTTGTTCCTTCCAAATTTGCCACCAGAAAAAGAGTAGTACTCCAGCGTATCTTTTTCTGTCTATCTCTGAGCTAACAGTTAGCCACAGGAAGCTCTCTCATAGTTAACTTGGTGCAGATGGGGTGTCGGTACCCCGTGAACCGGGTACCCCGTGTAGTGAATAGAAAGCACATGGGTCTCGCATTCACCGGCTTAGACGGGCCCAAGCGTAAGTCACGTGCCCTGGGCCTTATGGGTAGACCCGGAATCGCCACGTGTCTTTGGGCCCTAAGCCTGAAGACCAGCAAAAGTGGCTCAAGAACCGCCACGTGGCTGGTGGTGCCGGGCCCGGACCCATCTTCCGTCAAGAAGGGCTCCGGCGCTACCATGTGCTCGGAGACTCCGGGCTACACCCTCCGTTAGAAAGGGCTCCAGAGGGGCCACGTGTCATACCTCTGGGTCCGACCTACAATATGAGAGGGCTTCGGTGCGGCCGCATAAGCGACGGCTCCAAGAGTATCCTCCATCCGAGGAGGGCTTCGGATGTGCCACGTGACCTGCGGCCCGGACCCGGCCTCCAGTACCGGAGGGCTCCGGAGCTGCCACGTGCCCAACAACTCCGGACCATCCAATACTCTGCAAGATAGCTCCAGTAGGGACACGTGCCCCGGGGCCAGCCACCCGGGCACACTCCGACGAGCAACGGGCATGTGGCCAAGGAGAAAAGAGGGAGGTACGTTGTCAGGCCGAGCATTCAAGGATCGCGCCTTCCCCAGAAGCATGGCGCACGTTGCACGCCTCTGTTCTTGTCTGCGCACCATTATAGTGAAAGACAGGACGACGAGGTGTGACGGCGCAACAATGCCACCCAACGGCACAGAGTCGCCCAGTAGAGCGAGGAGATGCGGCGACAAGACGGGGACTTCATCATCACCAGCCACCCGAACAGAGGCATCCGACGTAACAGGTGGCACGCCTAAACTCCACCGATAGTGACAACGCATACAGCAGTAAATACCTATAGTTCATGTACAGGATACAGATAGCCGCGGGGCCACCTGTAGGGCCCCGGGCCACCTTGTAACTACCCCGGCCTAGGACTATAAAAGGATCGGGGCGGCCTCCGGGCAAGGGGTTCGCGACCCAGCCAACTCACTCACTCATACGCGCGAACAATACAACAAACACACCTGTGGACGTAGGGTATTACGCTCCGACGGCCCGAACCACATAAATCCTTGTGTCTTTCCCCTCGCCATTGTGTTCCGACCTTTGAGATCCACTAGCTCCACCGAAAAAAGAACCTCCGCGGGCTGCTTTCGAGTAGACCTGGGGAAGTGTCGTAGCGAACACTTTGATATTTGGCGTGCCACGTAGGGGGGCTTTTGGTTCTAGAAGTCGTTCGTGAGGCCCACAATGGTGAACATCGAGTCTTTCTGGAGTTCTTCCCGCCCCTCGCGCCGCCAGTGGTAGAGTGAGAGGAAGCGTCCTCTCGTCCTAGAGCGGAACCGTCTGCACCAGCACCAGTCCCTACGGCGACGGTGCCCGTTGCCTCCTAGCAGCCTTCAGCGGCGACGGTGACAGCGTCGCAAGTGCCGACTGAAGCCAGCCCGTAGAGTGCGCTGTTGGCAGCCCGTGCTCTCCTTCACAACCCCCGAGCGCAGGAGCTTCCCCATCCGCTCCTGAACAATGGAGCAACGACGTCGACCACCTGGTCGTCACCGCGCTCAACTCAAACTGCCCCGTAACCTAACAAGGGATTACAGGACGGTGACCACCCGCTCGACGATGACGTACAGCCTCCCCACCACAGACCTTAGGGGCGAGCTGGACCGCCGCCACCGTCTGAAAGAAGATGGCCGCGTCACCATCGAGCGACAACGCGAGTGGCGTTGTAGCCTCAGGGAGGAGTATGGCACCTCGAGTACCATGTGCCCCATCTAAGCGAGCCAGAACCCCGTCTCCCCAGGCTCATCTGGAGGCTGCATGGCTCTAGCTTTGCACCTTCGTATGGCGGTGTGGCCGCGCAAGTTCTGTTCGCACTTGCCGGAGAAGTTCAACGGGACGGTCAACCCCATCGAATTCTTGCACATCTACTCCACCGCCATCCTAGCTGCAGGAGGGGATGAGGCCATCATGGCCAACTACTTCCCTGTGACCTTGACCGGGCCCGGTCATGGCTCATGAATTTGCCCCAGGAGTCTGTAACCTCCTGGGAAGAGCGGTGCTGTCAGTTTACGGCCAACTTCAGGAGTTCCTATGTCTGACCGGGCTCGGAGGCCGACCTCCACGCCCTGCAACAGCAACCGGGAGAGTTGTTGCGCTCTTTTATCCAGCGTTTATCCCAGGTTAGGAACACCATCCCCCGCATCTCCAACACCTCTATCGTCCTCGCCTTTCACAGGGCGCCCGCAACAAAAAGATGCTCGAGAAGCTTGCCACACACGACGTGCAGGACGTCTCCGAGCTCTTCAACTTGGCGGACAAGTGTGCTAGGGCCGCGGAGGGCCGTAACTGGCACACACCGCCCAGCAAAGGGGGGAGCCCGCCAGGGAGGGCTCTGGTGGTAGGAAGAAGAAGCCCAGCGGCAAGGACAAAACATTGATCGGCGCCCACACTGCAGCAGCAGTAGCGGCCGTGACAGCCGTTTGGCAGTGACGACGGCGACCATAGGTGCCCGGTCCACGGCACCAATCGGCACAGCGCCAGTGAGTGGCGAGAAATCCAAAGGCTGGTGGAGCGTTTCCGTGAGCTCCGGCAGCAGCACCAAGATGGTGCACTCTCCCGCCAGCGGGAGGGCAAGCAAAAGGCTGACCTAGAGGTCAGCACAGACCAGGAGATGGAGTTCCATGATGCCAAATGAGCGTTGAAGGTCATCTATGACCAAGATGAGAGCTCCGGCTCTGACCACAGTGAGCGGCGCAAGACGCTCCACGTCTGACCTGGCGTTCCTCCACTTCATCGTGCGACAAGGGCTCACCCGACGCTCGGGTACACAACGAGGGGTAGGTGGCTAAAGAGAGGGTTGCCTGGTGCCTTGGCCAATAGGAAACCTCTGTAAGTCTACCCTAAGGTAGTGGTAGAATATTTTTTTCTTTTTCTCTTTCTTGTAAGGGTAACACAGAGACTTGGAACAGAGCCTAGGACAACTAAAGTCCTGGGAGGGTCCAATCAATCTCAGTACCCGGGGCGAATTGTTGCCTTCTTACACGGCCCGTTGCCCCCTATTGCCCGAAGGAAGCCCGAAATAAGAAAAAATATATCATGTCCTGTGCACTCCATTAGAATCTATGATGGTTCATGCATAGCGGTTATAAATGGCACGTCCAGAGCCATCCTACACAATAGTCCTACACATTTGTGGCGGAATTGATTTCGTCTACATACCACCTAGGGGGTCAAGACGACGGTGGCTCAAAGTCAGAGCCCCGATTTTCACCGGACCTCACTAGACACTCTGCTGTGACGGCCCTCACGCGAGCGAGGTGCCAAAGAGGGGGTCCTACTCACCTTGCAGTCAGGAGAGCAGTTCAAGTACATGGTGCATCTTGACTTTAAAGCTACAAATAGCATGGCAAAATATGATGCCCTCATATTTGGCTTGAGTACTGCCCTTTCTCTAGGAATACGACAGATGCTTGTTAAAAGGAGACTCTCAACTCGTCATCAAACAAGGCGAGCGAGAGTATCCCTACATTGTCCCACAACTAGCTACCTACCTCATCCGTGTGTAAGCGGTGGAGAAGGGATTTCATGCTTTGGAATGGCGCCATATCCCCCACGGCACAACGCGGTGGCAGACAACCTTTCAATAAAAGCCTCTACATGGGCTCGGGTCCTCGAGGGCACCTTTGAAAGGAAGCTACTGTGTCATACAGCCTGGCCTGCCGAACCAGGTGAAGGGGGCGAGCCCAGCACCTCGAAGCTAGCAGTCCCGGCGGCCCTGCAACCATGGTGCTTGCCAAGGATCTTTTGCATCACCGGGGACTCCGTGTAACCCGACACCCAAGATCCAAAAAGCTCAATTAGGTTCTGGTGCATGGATCATGGAGGTCTGGACCTACTTGAAGGACAACATCCTTCCCGATGAACGTGTAACTGCTGAACCGATCGTTTGTATGGCTAGAAGATACACACTGGTAGACGGAGATCTCTACCGGTGTGGCCCCGACAGCTAGCGTTCTATTGCGGTGCATAACTCGGGAGGAGGGCTGCGAGCTATTCACAGAGATCCATGAGGGCGAGTGCGGCAACCGCTTCGTTCCGTACGTTGGACGGTAAAGCCTTCCGGTATGGCTTCTACTGGCCGATAGCCCTCATGGATGTCGTCGAGCTGGTTGAGAGATGCAAGGTGTATTAGTTCCACGCCAAGCAGATCCACATACCGGCGCAGACGCTGCAAATGACCCTGCCCTCATGACCATTCGAGGCATGATGGCTAAGCATCTCGGCACTACGACTCAGTGTCGGGGAACCAGGTGGCTCATGCTCCTGAGCAGGGCCTCAACCGTGTTCTAGACGACCACGTCGCCCAAGCCTGGACCGTCTCAATAGGTCCGTGGTGACCCGGACCCCCCGAGAGGCCCGATGACACCCTGCCTCATCCAGTCTACTTGGTAGGTGCACCCCCCACCAAGTGACCACACCTACCAGGGGGCCATCACAGTAAATCATGCGGGCACGACATCGGGCCACTCCAACAACGAGCAGAAGACTCAGAGCGTCGGCTACGACAAGCTGAAGACAAGGGCCGAACTCCCCTAGGGTCCTCGCATTGTCAGGGGTCCAGAAGGAGTGGTAGCCACACTGCCCGGGTGCCCTGGGTCCTTACGCCGCTAAGGGACCAGAGGAGCAAGCTTGGTACATTGACAAAGTACTGCCCGCGTCAGCTAAGTCATTCTGGACCTTTGCGCTCCCTTACCCATACAGCTTTCCGTTTCAAAGCTTGCATATATTTTTGCGTCTCCCACCTCGTGTACTTGGTTGAGTTTTCTCTGCATCACCCTTGGCCAAGGTTATACTGTCCAAGCTACAAGGCGAAATACCTGAGGCACCTGTGTTGTCTCCAGATCATCCGGTTATCTTCCCGCTTGGGTCCGGTGGTGTCAGAAGAACGCTTCCTTTCTTCCCGCTAGCTCTGTCTTCCTACATTCTTTCTCTCTCACCTTACTCTATCTTTCGTTTTCTTATCCCTCATTCTACTTTCCTTTTCTTTTCTGTCCCCTTGCTTGGATCCAGCGGTGCTAGAAGGACGCTTCCCTCCTCGGGGTGTCTGGCCAGAGGGAAGTTTAGGATGTGTAGCCTGCTTAACTGGCCCTGCGCCCTAAAGCATGCACATCCTGCCTCTCCCAGCACTGCACCCAAGTACGAGGGGTCCAGATGGCATACCGCCCTGAGAAGGATGATAACCAGGGTCCGAACACTACTACACTGAATTGTCTAGGTCCCACAGCCTTAGCAGAGGATCACAAGCCATGATGGGGCTTTCGAGCAGAGAAAATGCAGCTACACGACACAGTTATCCTTTCTTTCTAGTGCTTGTGCAAGCCATAGGGCTCCGGTCCATGGGACCGTAACTCCAAGGGGCCACTCTCGGACCCCAAAAGCTAGCGCCTCCTGAAGGCCCCGAAGCTTGTGTCTTACACTGGCACCCGTTTGTTAGGAGGGTCATCGCGACTAGTCAAACTAAACAAGTCGCCCGGTCCCCGGCAACTCGTAAAAGGAAGCGGGTACACATGTACAACAAGCAACAAGGAAACGTCAACTGCTCTAGCGAGTTAAGGGACCTCCGATCCTTGCGACATCAAGGGTCACGGGGCCCCATAAAAGCTAAAAATGGTTCTGCCTACCGGACCCAGCGATGAGCGATTGATGGAAGGAAGATCAACAGAACGACTTTTTCATTCATAAACATAGAAATACAAGACAAGACAATGAAGACTTAAAACAGAGATATTTTCATTGATATTGGGGTCCTGACATACAAAAAGGGATACAAGATAACTAAGGAACTAGCAGCTACAAGTCGAGTAGTCTTCTGCTCCGTGGTCTACTTAGTGTTCCCCGAGCCGATCTCTACGCAGTGAGACGGTCACCTGGTATTAGAACAAGGTTGGCAACAAAGCACGTCGGACCAATGGGATAGTAACATACAGTATCGGGTGGGCAAAATTGCCATTTATGGCAAATTTTGCTGTCTGCCATAGTACGAGGAGGAAGGCCTGATCACTCTGGACTTAGCCTTCCTCCGGTACTGGTAGGCAGTCCTCCTGCGGCAGAGCACCTAGAGGGCGTGCTCCACCCAACACTGGTGTTGGGGGTCACTGCAGGTCGAAGACCATGTCCCCAACGGCCTCCCCTACCATCGACACACCATCAGGATGGCTTGTGCCTCTATCAAAGACCGTCAAGGAGAGGGATCCGTCAGAGACCCTCACTGGAGGATGCACACACACGAACATCTCGCAAAAGTGGATGAAGACGACTACCAGTGAGGGAGTATCTGGTGGGAGAGAGCGTCTGGAAGTGGCGACTTCCAGCGCGCGCGAAGAGAACAAAGGCCACATTGAGAGGAAAGGTGCCCACCCAAACCACAAGGCCTCCTTTTATACCCACCCTCGGCCTCAGGCAGCGCAACAGACACGATGATTGGGTCACCACCGCTGCACGCTGTGGGCTATTCGCCTCCCCCAGTAATGGGTTGAACTCAGGTCCACCCGTCAGCCACAGGGGATCAGGAGGATAACCCTTCGGGAACGTCCGACGGTTCCCGAGAAAAGCGGTGCGGCCGACTCATCGGTTACCATAGTGAATAACCCAGAGCGACCCCTCGAGCCTGTCGCCCTAGCACTTGCCAATGATAGGATGGGACTGGGCCCACCAGTCAGGCACCAGCAGGACAAGCGAGTATAAAATCAGGAACGTCTAACGGTTCCCAAGGGGAGCAGCGCGGTACCCCGATGGTTCACGAGCAGTGGCAGTAATTGCCCCAAGGCCGCCCCTCGGCTGCTCGCCGTGGCTAGTAAAGTTAGAGTGGACACAACGAGGCACTGCCGCTTTGACTGAGTGTGTCCACTACACCGAGGACGAACAACCTCTTCATCTCCTAGGTACGGCCGCTCGCCCACTATGCAAAAATCGCAGTGCCACTTTGATTCCCAGAAATTGCAAGACCAAAACCACCACGCGGGAGAGATAGGGGCCCAACCTGCGGGCTCAATACCTCCCCCGAGATGGGCCCGGAGGCCACTGTCGGTACCCTACGAATCGGGTACCCACGCGTAGTGGATTGAAAGCACCTGGGCCCTGCATTCACCGGCTTAGGCGGGCCCCAACGTAAGCCACGTGCCCTAGGGCCGATGGGCAAACCAGGAGTCGTTGCGTGTCTTCGGGCCTTGAGCCTGAAGACCGACCGAGAGTGGCTCAAGAACCACCACGTGGCTAGTGGTGCCGGATCCCAACTTCCGTCAAGAAGGGCTCCGGCGCTGCCACGTGCTCGGAGACTCCGGGCCGCACCCTCCGCCAGAAAGGGCTCCGGAGGGGCCATGTGTCACACGGCTGTGGGTCCGACCTATAACATGAGAGGGCTCCGGAGCGGCCGCATAGGCAACGGCTCCAAGAGTACCCTCCATCCAAGGAGGGCCCCAAATGTGCCACGTGACCTGCGGCCCGGACCCGGCCTCTAGTACAGGAGGGCTCCGGAGCTGCCACGTGCCCAACAACTCCGAACCACCCAATACTCTGCAAGACAACTCCAGTCCGGACACGTGCCCCTGGGGCCAGCCACCCGAGCACACTCTGATGAGCAATGGCAGGTGGCCAAGGAGAAAAGAGGGAGGTACGCTGTCAGGCCGAGCATTCAAGGCTCGCGACTTCCCCAGAAGCATGGCGCACAATGCCACCCTCCACTCCCCGTCTGCGCACCATTACGGTGAAAGACAAGACGACGAGGTGTGACGGCGCAACAGTGCCACCCAACGGCACAGAGTCGCCCAGCAGAGCGAGGAGACGTGACGACAAGATAGAGACTTCATCATCACCAGCCGCCCGGATAGAGGCGCCAGACGTAACAGGTGGCATGCCTAAACTCCACCGATAGTGACAACGAATACCTATAGTTCATGTATAGGATAAAGATAGTCGCGGGGCGACCTGTAAGGCCCCTGTTCACCTTGTAACTGCCCCGTCCTTGGACTTTAAAAGGATTGGGGTGGCCTCCAGGCAAGGGATTCACGACCCAGCCAATTCAATCACTCATACGCGCGAACAATACAGCAAACACACCCGTGGACGTAGGGTATTACGCTCTGACGGCCCGAACTACGTAAATCCTTGTGTCTTTCCTCTCGCCATTGTGTTCCGACCTTCGAGATCCACTAGCTCCACCGAAAAAAGAACCTCTGCGGGCTGCTTCCGAGCAGACCGGGGGAAGTGTCGTAGCGAACACTTCCCTGCTGAGGCGAGCGCTAGCGTAGCCATGTGTCCTTGGCCTCGAGGTCAGCCCCGGGGCTGCCACGCGCGCTTGGGCTCCGGAGCCTACATGTGCCATTGGCTCCGGTCCGAGCCTCCCCGCCTGAGGTGAGGTCCGAGGCTGCTACATGTCGGTGGGCTCTGAACCTCCTCCCTGCTGAGGAGGGCTCTAGTGCCGACATGTGCCCTTGGCTGAAAGTGCATCTAGGTAATCCCCGTGGGTTTTGGATGATTGATGACGACAATTAAGATACTAATAAGTTTTACTGAGTATGAGCACATGTCCTTATCAAAAGGAATGAATGTGGAGTCTCTCAAGAAGCAAAAAGGAAAAGAAGAAGATTTGCAAGAGTAGAAAATAGAATTTTTCTATTGAGTTTCACATTTTCTAGTTGTATACAGGGCATCCTCTTTTAGAGTGCTTGAGAATCATTAGAGAGCTCAAATTTTAGTTAGAATCTTGGGAGAAAACGGTCATAGGTATGGCTGAGAAAGTAGACCGGACTTGTCTGGACTCAAGGCCGGACTAGTCCATTCCCAACCGGACTACACCGTTTGTGACCGGACAAGAAGTCTCTGAGTGAGTTCGGACTTGTCCGTTTTAGGCCGGACTAGTCCGTTTTCAAGTGAGTCTGAGCCTTTATGAGACTAAGTCCCAGAAGGCCGGACTAGTCCGCCCATGGGGCCGAACTAGTCCGCTAAGCGGACTAAGCCGTTTAGGTCTAGAGAAGGAGTCTCTGAGTGACCTCGGACTAGTCCGCCCCACAGACCAGACTAGTCCAGTTTAGGACGGGACAAAGGTTCCCGTGTGAGCTCAGACTAGTCCGGATATGGCCAGACTAGTCCGTAATCTGAGATTAGAGAGTTATCGAGACTAAGTCTGGTAAGACCGTACTAGTCCACCCTTGAGGCCGGACTAGTCCGCTCTCTACCAGACTAGTTCGTTCTCATCCGGAACAAAGGTTCCTGTGTGAGATCGGACTAGTCCGCTCTTCAGCAGACTAGTCCGGGATTTTATGAACGTTTCAATTCAAAGCTCACGGGACTTTAGTTGGTAGCCTTTGTGACGTAAGTGGTCCCCCAAGAACGGACTAGTCCAGCGTTATGACCAGAGTAGTCCGGACTTTAGTAGGTATAACGGCTAGATGTCGGGATCTCTATAAAAAGGGACCCCCCGACTTCTAATACACTGCTCCGAAACCCTAGCGCCGAAAATTTCATTCCTTGAGCTCTTCTAAGCCTCTTTCCTCACCTTCTTGACCCCTAAGATTGGATCTTAAGGGGTTTGTGGATTTGTGAGAGGAGAGACGCGGTGATCGACATTTGAGCTCTCGGTTTGAATCTTTTGCACTCTAATTGTTAATTTGAGTTCTTGGCTGTTGTATTTTGATTCATAGAACTGCTAGGTTGTTGTAGGAAGCCTCAAGTTGTGAGTAGCCCCTAAGAATATTGTATTCACACTTGATTGAGGGAAGGATTGGAAAAGACTCGGTCCTTTGTGGACTCCTCAACAGGGACGTAGATTCTTGTGTGGAATCGAACCTTAGGATAAATTGTGTCTCTTGTTTCCTTTACCTTCTCGCTCATTCACTAAAGTTACTTGTTAGGTTTCGTCTCGCTTAAAACTTGTGAATTGCTTTATTATCGTGAGTCTTGCAATCTAATCATTCTTTCATTCACAAACTAATTAGTTAGATTGCTAGACTACTTACATACCTTCCGCTTAAACAAACTTGAAAAGAAATCCTAAAAACGCAATTTCTATACCTAGACTGGACTAATCCGCCCCCAGACCGGACTAGTCCGGCCCCCCTTCAGGTTTAATCCGCTGTTTTCAGTAGTTTCAGGTTTTATTAGCCTATTCACACCCCCTCTAGGCAACTTTCATTGGCCCCGGACCAAGCCTCCCCACTGATGTGAGGTCCGGAGCTGCCATGTGTACCCGGGCTCCGAACCTCCTCCCTGCTGAGGAGGGCTCCGGAGCCGACACGTGCCCTTGGTCCTGGACCAAGCCTCCCCGCTGAGGTGAGGTTCACAGCTGCCACATGTAGCCAGGCTCTAGGCCTCCTCCCCGCTGAGGAGGGCTCCGATGCCACCACGTGTCCCACGATCCATCGTGGGCCGTGGGTGCGCTGTCAGGCCGTGCATTAAAGGCTCGCGCCTTCCCCGGGTGCATGGCGCACAATGCACGCCTCCGTCCTCCGCCAGTTCGCTATTACGGTGACAAGACAGGGCGTCGAGGCATGACAATGGCACATTGCTGCTCAACGGCACATTGCCGTACTACAGAGCGAGGTGATGCGGCGACAATACGACGTCGTCATCATCACCTACAGCGTGGTCAGATGTGTTCAACACGCCAGACGGTGGGTCTTAACTCCCCCGCCAACCACTCTACTCGGGATGTAAAACCCTAGATCATGTATAGGGTTTGGACAGCCTTGGCGCCACCTGTGGAGCCCCGAGCCGCATTGTAACCACCTCGATCTTGGACTATAAAAGGATCGGGGTGTCCACCTGACAAAGGTTTGGTTCTCACACATTAGCAACCTAGAAACATACGCGCAAGCAGTACAACATAAACTCCTGTGGACATATGGTATTACGCTCCGGCGGCTCGAACCACGTAAATTCTGGTGTTCACCCGCTCTCTCGAGTTGGATCGCTCTAGGGACGTCAAGCCCCTCCAATCAAAGAACCTCCGCGGGGGCTGCTCCAGTAGCGAACCGGGGGGAATGTCGAAGCAAACACTCCGACATAGGGTGAGACGGAGATAAATGCATGGGAATTGATCAAATGTCTGTTGTTGCCCTACTATTAGTTGTACATTAATACCCTGGCAACGAATTGGGAATATTTCAGTCTTCTCCAAGTTTGTGATGAGGACCGTCGCTTGACCAAAGATGTGTAGTATGTCTTTTGTCACTAACTTGTCCTGCCTTGTGGGTCTCATGAATAACGCACGCTGCATCATCCGCGTAGAGTGACACTCTGAGGTGCTCTTCAAGATTTTGCATGGGGCTGAGCAGACCAATTTGTTGAGTCAGCTGAAAGAGTTTGTTCAGTGGTTCCATTGCCAGTTGAAAAATCATGGGGGAGAGGGGATCACCCTGCCGAACCCCTCTAGCATGAATAACTCTGTTTCCCGCCTCTCCATTGAGCAGGAAAGAGGAGGAGGTACCCCAGAGGGCAGAAATCCAATTTCTCCATTTAGCCCCAAAGCCTAGATAGGTCATAGTGTCAAGTAGATAAGCCAAGTTTACTGTTGGAATAAATCTCGAGCCTTATCGTGCAGTTTGTTTGCTTAGCTTCATGCACATAGAAGTAGGATCCATGCATGTGTTTCGTTGTGGAGTCCTCGTTCTGTTTTTTCTGTTTCAAGAGCATGATCAAGGATTGGTGGTGCGCGTCTGTAGCTCGGCGTGGGCACGTTCTCGCCAGAGCGCGTCGGTAGGAGCTTTGCATGGCTGAAAGTTCGTGAGTGTAACAACCATGTAACTCCACGTTATTATATCTGAAGATAAGCATCAAAGAGCTGCAGCAGTTGGCAGCGCATCTCTGATTTTCCTCGCTTCCGTTGAGTGCTTGCTGTCTGCATACACAAAGGAGCCAGGTCGCGCGTGTGTGTGCAAGGACGCCGGCGGCGTCGTCATCTCCGGCAGTATCCAACAAGTGGCATCAGAGCCGGGTACGACAGCAGGCTCGATCGCGGCGCGCTATCGCCGTTGGAGTTGGGATCGTGCAATTGAGTTCGCACTCATGGCCAGAGGCAAAGGTGAAGACAGCAGCAGAGAGGGTGCCGTCGTTCATCGGGTGATTCGTGAGGTGTCGGGCGGGACTAGCTACCCCGTTATCACCAAAACGAATTACCGAGTGGGCGCTCCTCATGAGGGTGAAACTCAAGGTGCGGGGGCTCTGGATCGTCATCGAGAAAGGGGCTGCAGACTCGCAGGACGACATGCTGGCACTGGATGCACTATGCAGCGCAGTACCACCAGAGATGGTATCGGTGATCACCGAGAAGGAAACGGCGAAGGAAGCATGGGATACTATCAAGACCATTTGCATCGGTGAGGATCGCGTGAAGAAGTGCAGCGTGCAGGCAGTTTGATGCAGCGGCGTTCAACGAAGGGGAGTCTGTTGAAGAGTTTTCTTTGCGGCTGAGTGGCATGGCGGCAACACTGACAACTCTTGGTGAAGCCGTGGAGGAAACAAAAGTGGTGCAGAAGCTGTTCAGGAGTGTACCACAACGATTCCGTCAGATAGTTTTGGTCATTGAGACGCTCCTCGACGTGTCGACGCTTACACTGGCAGACGCGACGGGTAGACTGAAGGCAGCCGAGGAGGCCTTCGAAGAACCACCAACGACAGCCCAACATGATGGGAAGCTGTATCTCACGGAGGAAGAGTGGGATGCAAGAAGGAGGCAGCGCGAGGCTGAAAGCCATTGCTGGCTGAGGAGGTCGTGACCGAGGATTTGCACGACGAGGCAGAGGTCGTTCTGGTGGGCGTGGAAGAAATGGCCGTGGCGGAGGTTCATCGACAAAAGGGATGACCATGGCTGCAGATCAGTGTCGGAAGTGTGGAAAATACGGGCACTAGGCTCGGGACTGTAGATCAAAGTGCAAGAAGGAGCAGGCACACACTGTCCAAGAAGAAGAAACTTCACTGATGTTCATACGAGCTGATGACTCAAAGGTCTGCACCAAGCAGGTAATGCAGCTACCAGCAGTAAGCAGTGCGCATTCAAAGGATATGACAGTCGCAGAAGAGCGTCTGTGTGCGCCAGTCAAGACCCAGGAAGAGAAGGTGTTTGTGCAACTTGGAGAGTCAAGGGAAAATCATGATGCCGAGCAGTGGATCCTTGACACAGGCGCAACAAACCATATGACGGGGTCACGTACAACATTTGTTGAGATGAACACCGAAGTGTGTGGCACAGTTCGGTTCGACGATGATTCAGTTGCACGGATTGAAGGTTGTGGCACCGTGATGTTCATGTGCAGAAATGGTGAACATCGAGTCTTTGCTGGAGTCTATTATATACCCCAGCTCACAACTAATATTGTGAGTTTGGGTCAGCTTGACGAAGAAGGATATCAGGTGCAGATTAGTGAAGGACTAATGACAATACGTGAACCAGGTGGACGTTTGCTCATCAAGGTAAATCGTGCTCCTAATAGACTGTACTTGTTTACTGCTAAAGTAGCACAGCCTATCTGTCTGGCACTCCGAGGGAGTGAGACGGCCTGGAGGTGGCACGCACGTCTCGGACATCTGAACTTTCCAGCAATGAAGAAGATGGTGCGTGAGAATATGGTAAACGGTCTTCCTGATATCTGTCAAGTGAATCAACTATGTGAGGCTTGTTTAGCAGGGAAACAAAGGAGAACGTCATTCCCGGATCAGACCCTGTATCGTGCAGACAGGGTGCTCGAGGTAGTTCATGAAGACATTTGTGGAAAGATCACCCCGTCAACGCCCAGAGGAAATGAGTATTTTCTGCTGATGGTGGATGACAAGAGCAGATACATGTCTGTGGCTCTGCTGAAGACTAAAGATCAAGCTGGACCAGTGATCAAGGAATTCAAGCGTCTAGCTGAAACTGAAACAGGGCAGAGAATGGGGACACTGAGAACAGACCATGGAGGGGAATTCAACTCTGCTGAGTTCCATGAGTACTGCATCACACATGGTGTCCGTCGTCAGACAACGGCACCCTACTCTCCACCACAGAATGGAGTGGTAGAACGTCGCAATGCCACAGTGGTGGGAACAGCTCGGAGTATGCTAAAAGCAAAAGGTCTTCCAGGTTGGTTTTGGGGGGAGGCAGTACTCACTGCTGTTTATGTACTCAACCGAACTCCGACGAAAATTGTGACGGGTTTCACTCCATATGAAGCATGGTTTGGTAAGAAACCTTCTATTCATCATCTTCGCACTTTCGGTTGTATTGTGTATGCGAAGAACACATTGCCCCATCTAAAAAAACTGGAGGACAGAGGAAGGCGTATGATATTTATAGGCTATGAGAAAGGGTCCAAAGCGTACAGGGAGTATGATCCAGTGTCTCAGCGAGTTCATATCACAAGAGATGTTGTATTTGATGAAGATTCTCAGTGGGACTGGGGAGAACAAGAAGACACCAGGGTTATGATCGATGACAGGTCCACTGTGGAGTACCTGGTAATCAATGGGCAGCAGGAGCAGAGAGATGAAGTGCTGTTACCAGAAAATTCACCACCACAGAAGCCATGGGTGTGGTTAATGTGCAGCCAGAACCTTTGCAGTTTGTATCACCCCGACTAATCTGAGTGATCAGTTGGATGCTGACCATTTCAGACAGTGGAGAACATACTTAGTGAAGGAACTCCAGTGGGGCAGAGAATTCAGAGAGTGCAAGATGGTGAGTTACATGCCATGAGTGCTGAAGAACCAAGCTCTCTAAAAGAAGCTCAGTGTCAGCCGTCGTGGCGCAGGGCAATGGAGGAAGAGTTGGAGGCTATAGAAGAAAACAGAACTTGGTCCCTGACAGACCTTCCAAAAGGCCGAAGAGCCATCGGGTTAAAGTGGGTTTTCAAAGTTAAAAGAAATGAAGAAGGAGAAGTTGTGCGCCACAAAGCAAGACTGGTGATGAAGGGCTATGCTCAAAAACATGGTATTGATTTTGAGGAGGTCTTTGCACCTGTGGCAAGATTGAAAGCAGTCAGACTTGTCTTGGTCTTGGCAGCTAATCAAGCTTGGGAGGTACATCACCTAGATGTAAAATCAGCCTTTTTGAATGGAGATCTCAAAGAAGAAGTGTTTGTTGAACAGGAAAGAACATCAAGTGTACAGGTTACACAAAGCTCTTTATGATCTGCATCAGAAGTTGGATGAAATCTTGATGCGACTGGGGTTTCAGAAATGCCCTTCAGACAGTGCCATCTATTGCAGAGGGAAGGATGGAGAACGTCTGGTGTTAGGAGTATATGTGGATGATATTGTGATCACAGGAAGCACCAAGGAGGGAATTCTTCAATTTAAAAGAGAAATGACAAAGCTATTTACGATGAGTGACTTGGGATTATTGCATTATTATTTGGGCATTGAGGTAAAATAGCAGGACAATGGTCTTTTTCTCAACCCGAAAAATTATGCTAAGAAAATCATAGAGAAAGCAGGGATGATTGTGTTAGGAGAATATCTCTATTTATATTAGGAGATTATCTTTATTTATGTTTTTCCTTGTACGAGATTATTCTCCATATTTGTACTCCTCCTGTACCTCTATATATTTGGGCCCTTGCCCCCATAATAACACAAGTCATATTCATAACATGGTATCAGAGCCATAAACTCTACCCTAGCAACGATCCTCGTGTTGCACAGCCGCCACCGTCAAGGATTTTTTTTCTTTTCTTCTCTGCGGCACTCGCGCTCGTTCGCGCAGAGTTTTCGGCTGCTGCAGATTCGGGTTCGTCTACCCCAGATCGGCGCTGTTATCGCCTGTCCTTCTTGCCTCGATCGGATCTCCTACCAGCGACGACTTCAACATCTTCGATCAGCTACTTTTGGTGTGTGCCACTTCTGTGAACACGTGGCTCGGTGCGGCCACAGAAATCGCGCTGCCTCTGCTCGTCCTGAGCGGTACCGTGTGCACGCTCGTTCGTGGGGCCTGACAACCGCTGAAGGCGCACCTGACCGCCACCGCCCGAGGGGCTGCTCCACGTGGGTTCTGCGCCAGCCTCCTGGTTGATCCTGTCTCATGTGGCAGCTTGTCTTGCCCCTGCTCGAGGTTAGCTTGTTTCTGTTTGGCAATCAAATCAAGCTAGGTTTTGCAAAAAAAAAGAAAAAAAATTGCATCGTCTACCGCTGCTTATTTTGTGCTCTCGCCGTCGCCGGTTATCCTATCAGGATGACTTCTTCTTCGGGTGGGGTTCCAGTTGTACGATGTCCGGTGCTTTTCAATGGCACCAATTACCGCGACTGGGTTCCTCGCATGTGTCTGCATATGCGTGGTCTACGACCCTGGGAGTATCTCATAGGTGATCTCAAATGTCCGCCTTGCCCCGCGGTTCCTTCTCAGCCCGTTATTTCAGATAATGCTACTGATGATGATGATGAGAAGAAATTGCTTGCGGATTATGAGACTCGTCTGTCTGCGTATGAGTCTCGTTTCAGCTTATACATGACTTGGTTGGATGATGATGCTCGAGCTGCTTCTATTCTTGCTGCCAGTATGGAGGATCGTCTTGCTGCTGATATAGTTGAGTTTGAATATGCAAACCAGATGTGGGATTTTCTACGCTCTCGTTACGAGCCTACTGGACAGTCTACCTACCTTGCTGCTATTCGTCAGGAGCAGTTGTTACAGCAGGGAGATGCTACAGTGGAAGAGTTCTTCGGTCAGACGTCTGCTATTTGGCGTCAGCTCGATGCTCTTGGTCCTCGATTGTCGATAGATACTTGTCAGAGTCAGAAGGTTGCACTTGAGCTTCGACGCACTTATGATTTTCTGACCCGTCTTCGTGCCAAATTTGAGCCTCTTCGTGCTCAGTTACTTGCTCGTCACCCATGTGTCTCTCTTATGAACGCTCTGACGAGTGTTCGTAATGAGGGGACTCGTCTTCAGGCTGCTGGGTTACTACTTATTTCTTCGGTATTGGTGGCTCGCTCTACGACACTTACGCACACGGCTCCTCCACCGACCGTTCTGTCTTCAGTTACTCCTCCTTCTACGACTGGGGGGCGTGGTGCTCTTCGCTGTGATTATTGTGGTAAAGATGGGCATGTGGAGGCGTATTGTTTCAGGAAGAAGAAGGCTCAGGCTCGTCGGTCTTCACAGGGTGTTGGTGGTGCTAGTACTAGAGGATCTCAGGGGATTTCTGCTACTACGGATGCACAATTAATGCTTCTTCGTCGCCTTGCCACTTCTGCACCATCGGGAGCTGCTGATTCAGTGACTCAGTCTTCTGCACCTTCGAGTACTGCTGCTTCTTTGTCTTCCTCTGAGGGACCGCATCCTACTTCTGCTCCAGGTACTTGTCCATGGATTCTTGATTCTGGTGCTTCCTTCCATATGACTCCTTATCGTACCAGTTTGTCTTCCTCGAGTCCTTCGTATCGTTCTTCTACTGTTCATACTGCCGATGGTTCTCCTCTTTCGGTTGTTGGACAGGGCACTCTTTTATGTGACTCTTTTGTTGTTCCTAATGTTTCCTTTGTTCCTGGACTTACAATGCAACTTATATCCGCTGGTCAACTCACTGATAGTGATTGTCGAGTGATTCTTGATCATGATATTTGTTATGTTCAGGATCGTCGCACGGGTCGCCTGGTTGGTACTGGCCCTCGTCGACGTGATTCACAACGTCTTTGGGAGCTTGACTGGCTTCGTCTTCCTTCTGCTGCGTCTGCCAGTCTTGTTGCTTCGTCCACTTCGACGTTTGCTCAGTGGCACCACCGTTTGGGTTATCTTTGTGACTCTCGTCTGTCCATTCTAGTTCGGCGTGGTCTTTTAGGATCAGTCTCTAGTTCTGAGTCTTTACCTCATTGTTAGGGTTATCGGTTAGGGAAGTAGATTCAACTTCTTTATCATTCTAGTGAGTCGGTGTCTGAGCGTCCTTTTGATCTTATTCATTCAGATGTATGGGGACCTCCACCTTTTGCTTCAAAATGAGGACATAAATACTATATCATTTTTATAAATAATTTTTCACGGTACACATGGGTTTACTTTATGAAACATCGTAGTGAGGCATTATCTATCTATAAGTCCTTCTCGACTATGGTCCGCACTCAGTTTGACACTCCTATTCGTATTTTTCGAGCCGATTCCGCGGGTGAATACCTTTCTATTGCTCTTCGTAAGTTTCTTTCTGAGAAAGGTACTCTTGCCCAGTTTTCTTGTCCTGGTGCTCATGCTCAAAATGGTGTTGCTGAGCGTAGGCATCGTCATCTTCTTGAGACGGTTCGTACTCTTCTGATTGCTTCCTCTATTCCTCCTCATTTTTGGGTCGAGGCGGTCTCGACTGCCACTTATTTAATTAATATTCAGCCATCATCGTCACTTAGAGGGAGGGTTCCTTTTGAGCGTCTTACGGGTAAGACGCCTGACTACACCAGCCTTCGTCTTTTTGGATGTGTTTGCTACGTGTTGCTCGCACCTCGTGAGCGCACTAAGCTGACTGCTCAGTCGGTCGAGTGTGTTTTCCTTGGATACAGTTCGAAGCATAAGGGGTATCGTTGTTGGGATCCGATTGATCGACGGATGAGGATTTCATGGGATGTTGTTTTTGATGAGACACGTCCTTTCTATCCTCGTCCTTCTTCTGATACTTCTTCTGTATCTGTGGTCGATCCCATTTCATTTCTGTTCTTTCCAGATGCTCCAGTTTCTGGTGTACCACCTTCACACTCGGTGTCGCGTTCCACGGTTTCTTCCCCTTCGGAGCCTGCTTCTTTGGTTCCCGATTATACTTTGAAGGCTCCAGTGACACAGGTCTATACTCGATGAGTTGTCCTTCCTTCAGACGTACCATCTTCTTCTGATGAGCCATCTACTCGAGTTGGGTCACCTTCTGATGATCCATCTTCTGCGGATCAGTCTGCCTCTCCTGGTACGTCGTCCTCTCCTGAGAGATCATCTCCTTCCGATGATTCTTCTCCTGAGCAGCCTCTTGGACGTGGTCATCGTCCTCGACAGCCTCCTGATTGGTATTCTCCTTCTAGCTTTGCTGTTGCTGCTCTGCATGAGCCGGCTACGTATCGTGATGTTGTTCCTCATCCGGAATGGCAACATGCGATGGCCGAGGAGATTGCTGCTCTCGAGCGCACCGGCACGTGAGAACTTGTGCCATGTCCCCCACGTCTTCGTCCTATCACCTGTAAGTGGGTCTATAAGGTTAAGACCCGCTCTAATGGTTCACTTGAGCGTTATAAGGCTCGTTTAGTCGCCCGTGGTTTCCAGCAGGAACATGGTCGTTACTATTATGAGACCTTTGCTCCTGTTGCTCACATGACCACTGTTCGCACTCTACTTGCTGTGGCCTCTGTTCGTGACTGGTCCATCTCTCAGCTTGATGTGAAGAATGCCTTCCTTAATGGTGAGCTGCGTGAGGAGGTTTATATGCAGACACCACCTGGGTATTCTGTTCGTGAGTGTATGGGTTTCCGTCTTCGACGTTCTCTTTATGGCCTTAAGCAGGCTCCTCGTGCTTGGTTTCAGCGTTTTGCGTCCGTGGTCACTGCTGCTGGTTTTTCTGCCAGTGCTCATGATCCTGCGCTCTTTGTGCATATCTCGTCTCGTGGTCGTACACTTCTTCTTCTCTATGTTGATGATATGATCATCACTGGAGACGACCCTGAGTACATAGCCTTCGTGAAGGCTCGTCTTAGTGATCAGTTTCTTATGTCCGATCTTGGTCCTCTCCGTTACTTCCTTGGGATTGAGGTTTCCTCTACCACTGAGGGGATCTATCTGTCTCAAGAGAAGTACATTCAGGATCTTCTTGATCGGACTTCTCTTACTGATCACCGCACTGTTGAGACTCCTATGGAGCTCAATGTTCATCTTTGATCCACTGATGGTGAACCTCTTGATGATCCTACTCGTTATCGTCATATTGTAGGGAGTCTAGTATATCTCGGTGTCACTCGTCCTGATATCTCATATTCCGTTCACATTCTGAGTCAGTTTGTTTCAGCTCCGACTCAGATTCACTACAGCCACTTACTTCGTGTCTTGCGTTATCTTCGTGGGACTATCTCTAGGCGCTTGTTCTTTCCACACTCTAGCTCCTTATAGCTCAAGGCGTATTTTGATGCCACTTGGGCTAGTGATTCCTCTGATCGTCGATCTCTTTCTGCTTATTGTGTGCTTTCTTGGTGGTTCCCTCATTGCTTGGAAGACTAAGAAGCAGGTAGCAGTTTCTCGTTCGAGTGCAGAGGCTGAGTTGCGTGATATGGCTCTTGTGACTGCAGAGGTTACTTGGTTATGGTGGTTGCTTGAGGATTTTGGTGTTTCTGTTTGTATGCCGACTCCTCTTTTGTCTGACAGTACAGGTGCTATCAGTATTGCTCGTGATCCGGTCAAGCATGAGCTTACCAAGTATATTGGTGTTGATGCTTCTTATACACGAGCACAGGTACAGGATGATGTTATTGATCTTCAGTATGTGCCTTCAGAGCTTTAGTTGGCTGATTTTCTCACGAAGGCACAGACCCAAGCTCAGCATAGCTTTTATCTCTCCAAACTCAGTGTTCGTGACTCACCTTGAGTTTGAGGGGATGTGTTAGGAGAATATCTATATTTATGTTAGGAGATTATCTTTATTTATGTTTTTCCTTGTACGAGATTATTCTCCATATTTGTACTCCTCCTATACCTCTATATATTTGGGCCCTTGCCCCCATAATAACATAAGTCATATTCATAACAGACTGAATGTAATCCCTGCAAGATCCCAATGGAACCGAGACTGAAGCTCAGTAAGGACAGCACAAGCTCACCTGTGGATGCAACGTTTTATAGAAGCCTCGTTGGGAGTCTCAGGTACCTAGTAAACACTCGTCCTGATCTTTCTTATTCAGTTGGATATGTTAGTAGGTTCATGGAAGAACCTCATATGGAACACTTGGTGGCTGTTAAACACATCTTGAGATATGTTGCTAGAACATCTGAACTGGGATTGTTTTATTCCCGGGGAGATGGAAAACTTCTAACTCTAAAGGGATATAGTGATAGTGATCTGGCTGGCGACATTGATAGTCGAAAAAGCACAACTGGTGTTATTTTCTTCCTTGAGAAAAGTCCTATCAGTTGGCAATCAGTTAAACAAAGGATTGTGGCCCTATCGAGTTGTGAAGCTGAATAGTTGCAGCTGCAACAGGGGCTTGTCAAGCAGTCTGGTTGGCAGGACTGTTCAGTGAAATTCTGAACTTAGAAGTGGGCAAGCCGTCACTGATGGTGGACAATAAATCAGCTATTTCCCTCATAAAAAATCCAGTGCTGAATGACAGGAGTCGACACATTGACACAAGGTTTCACCTGATCAGGGAATTCACAGCTCAAGGCAAAATTGAGGTGAGTTTTATCAAAACAGAGGAGCAGCTTGGGGATATTCTCACTAAGTCTCTTTGCAGAGTGAAGTTTCAGAACATCTGTGAGAAAATTGGGCTTCAGTACCCTTCATGTCAGTAAGCAGTGGGCTCAAGAATTAGGGGGAGAATATTGAAATAAATCTTGAGCCTTATCGTGCAGTTTGTTTTCTTAGCTTCATGCACGTAGAAGTAGGATCCACGCACGTGTTTCGTTGTGGAGTCCTCGTTCTGTTTTTTCTGTTTCAAGAGCATGGTCAAGGATTGGCGGTGTACGTCTGTAGCTCGGCGTGGGCACGTTCTCGCCGGAGCGCGTTGGTAGGAGCTTTGCATGGCTGAAAGTTCGTGAGTGTAACAACCATGTAACTCCACGTTATTATATCTGAAGATAAGCATCAAAGAGCTGCAGCAGTTGGCAGCACATCTCTGACTTTCCTCGCTTCTGTTGAGTGCTTGCTGTCTGCATACACAAAGGAGCCAGGTCGCGTGTGTGTGTGCAAGGACGCCGGCGGCGTCGTCATCTTCGGCAGTATCCAACATTTACTATGTCGAAAGCTTTAGATATGTCTAGTTTAATAAACAGGGAAGGGACTTTTCTCTTGTGGAGCTTTGTAACCATTTGTTGCACAAACACGTAGTTGTCATGAATGCATCTCTTCTTTATAAAGGCAATTTGGTTCATGGAGATGAGACCATCAAGTTCAGGCGCTAGTCTGTTTGCAAGAATCTTTGAAACGATCTTTGCAAAGATATGTAAGAGGCTAATCGGTCTATAGTCCGTGATCTTCCTTGGCGATGGCTTTTTTTGGATAAGCACTACCCAGGCCTGGTTGAGAAAATGCAACCCTTGCTGATTCATGTCATGGAACTGGTCAATTGCTTTTTTAAAGTCTTCACTAACTTATTGGCCAGCAGCTTGCAAGGAACAGACCGGCGAAACCATCTGGCCCGGGTGCCTTTTCCTTAGGCATGGTTTGAATTACTTTGGTGATTTCTTCCTAAGAGAAAGGGAGGTCCAAATGGTCCAGGTTTCTTCTGTGCCACTGGAGGTGAGCGAGATTAAGCGCTTGCTCTCTCTGGATGCATGTTCCAATGTGCTTTTGAAAGTGGTCCAAGATGGTTCTATGTTTGTCAGCTCGGCATCTGTTTCCAGGCTTTGAATGAAATTTCTGTTTTTTCGAGCAAAAGCTATGATGTGGAATTTTTTTGTGCTGGCATCACCTTTTTGTAACCATGTTAATCTAGACTTTTGCCTTGCTCTAGATTTTTCTATTGCTGCCAGGCCAAGGATCCTATGCTTAAGCAATTTTCTGGTGCTTCTCTCTTCTGCAGTCAGTGTTCGCACCTCTAGTACATTGTCAAATTGGAAAATAACTTCTCTGCAGATTGCAAGGGCTATCTTTCCCAAAGGCACCAGTGATCTGGCCCATTTATGCACTTCCTTGGCTGTACGGGGAGATCTTAATGTGGAGGATGAGCATAGCACTATGGTGGCGTTGCACAGGCTTGCTCCAAGCTGCCTGGACGCATCTTGAAAGCCAGGCATGGTGACTGTGACACCCGGTTTCAAAAACAGAACAAAGTTAATACATATGTGTGTCCAGTATGTTCATCACATATACACATATAGTCCACAAACTGAATTCAGAATATAACCACGAATAAATAGAGTTTAAGTACTTTATTACATCAACTCATTGTCTCACTCATGAATGTCTATCTTATTCTTGCAGCGGAAGGCTCTAAACGACAGCAGAATATCAATAAAGGCAGCAGGCTCCATCTTCAACTCCACATGCATGTTGACGGTAGTTCGCATACCTAGTATTCCACATGGTCCTCGAAGTACTCATCTCCTGTAGCTGATATTTATGTGGTAATGCAAGGGTGAGTACATGTCGTACTCAGCAAATGCGGAAAAAGTATGACATGTTGTTTACAACAAGGTATGGAATAAAAAGTCTCATTGCAGCAAGCAAATTTTATTTCACAAATATAGTAAAAACAGCAACTAAGTCTAGATGAATTAAATCCTAATATAACCAAATAATCAGCAACATTCTTTCATCATAATTCACCATTTATCAAGTCTCAACCAACCAATAATCTTTCTCAAGTTCATCTCATACTCAGAAATATTCATAACCATCTCATATTCATATAACCGAAGCCAAACTTATTTTCATGACTCAAAATAGTCCCAAAACAAATCCCAATGACCATACCATAACCATACCAAATATCCATCCCAAGTTTTCCCTTCTAATCATGTGAGTTGGCCAGGTGCTTGTGGCCGTAAGAACGGCTATCATGATAGTTTTACACTCTGTAGAGGTGGCACCACTTTGCCCACAAGTTCGTGATTTCATCACCCGTCGGTGACTGCAGAACCTCCATTGTACCAGTACAAAACCGTCGGTGTATGGCCAAAAGATCACAAAATAGCCTTTACAAAGGGGCTACTAGATGTATGGACTCACTGAGGTTTCACCGGCAGGCTCGAATCACCATTCTCCCACCCACGGGCCCTCTCTTGTGCCATGCAGTTTCTAGGGCAGTCCCTCTCGACTCCCATTCCCCGCGCCATCCACGGTCCATAACAAGCTAGCAACACATAATTAGTCAGCTAAGCCGCACCCATATTTGGCCTTGTGGTGGCACTGTTTTCCTGGCATGTGCTGGCATGAACCGGTCCTTAGATCTACGGCAAGTAAACCACCATCTCATTCAACAACATCCACGAACCAAGCTTGCCTAGATCACCCCGATTCCATGCTCATTAACATCATCAAGTTCTCATCATCATTATTCATATGAGTGTAGTAGCTAACCATATTTTAATTCAGCTTCCCGTATACCGTGGATTAAGCGAAACAAAAAAGAAAAGAAAACGACCATACCCGACTCATCAACTTTCCCGACGACAAGGATGGTTAACAAAACTAGTAAACTCCTATAAAAGGGTGTCCCATCAAGTTGACTCAAACATACGAGTTTTCGCAAACAAAACATTTCCAAAACATGGGATCAATATGGTCAAGGGGCACTTGCCTTGCTCCCGTGGCTCTTGTTGCTCAAGCGTCTCGAAGTATTGGTGCTCTAGTTCTTCGTAGATGGCTTCCTGAGCTTGTCCTTCTACTCACGACCACGCACATACAAAATTTACAGCAATCAAACATCATGCACAAACTTTACTCAAGATGCAATAGTGTAGATGAATGCAAGTCCTATGGTGCTATTTTATTAAACCAGTTTGTACGTGTTTTTGCATGTTTTAATGGGCTTTCATGGGGTTTTATGATGAACAAGGGTGTAGGGATCAAGTGTGGACGTGGTGATGATCTTGACTCAAGATCTAGATCAATTCCACCGTAAAAAACCGATCAAAACGTGACCTGTCCTCACGAAAAAGTTTCTGTTCGAAGGGAGCGAAGAAAACGGATGCGTAGAAACTACGACGACGTCGTAAGATGGGTAACAAATACCTACCTCACTTCCCTTTGGTGACAGGGCCTTCCTCCTAGAAATGGCAGCAGCAGGGAATTTTTCTATGGAAGATTAGGGTAGGATAGATCGCCGGCTCTTTTCCGGTGACGGCGAGGCGTGACGGGGCACGTCGGTGGGCTCATCGGCGACTTAACTCCGGCGAGGGGGGGTCCAACTCGGCGAGTTGGGGGCTAGGGCCTCCAAGTCGCCGACTTGGGAGGGGAAAAAGGGGAAGGGTTGCGGCCAAGGGGGGGGGATTGGGTTCTATTTATAAGGGGGGGGGGGGGGGAGAATCCTACTCTAATTGGAGCAAAATCCTATCTTTTCCCCAATTGATTTGGTGCGGCAGCAATGTGGGGGAAATTCCCCAAATGTGGGGAAAATTTGGGGAAATTGTGTTGGTACCCTCAGTACCAGGTACCCCGCGCACAGGAGAAAAACTGCCTAAGGACCTGGCCCCCTCCGCAGGGGTGAGCTCCGAAGGCGCCACGTGTCCAGTGGGGCTGGGCCTCCCCTCTCCTCAGAGGCGAGCCCCGGGCCTGCCACGCGGCTAGCCGAGCCGGGCCTCGCCCCCTCCGCAGGGGCGAGCTCCGAGGGTGCCACGTGTCCAGCGGGGCCGGGCCTCCTTTCTCCTCAGAGGCGAGCCCCAGGCCTGCCACGTGGCCAGCAGTGCCGGACCTCACCCCCTCCGTAGGGGTGAGCTCCGAGGGCGCCACGGGTCCAGCAGGGCCGGGCCTCCCTTCTCCTTAGAGGCGAGCCCCGGGCCTGCCACGTGGCCAGCAGTGCCGGACCTCACCCCCTCCGCAGGGGTGAGCTCTGAGGGCGCCACATGTCCAGCAGGGCCGAGCCTCCCTTCTCCTCAGAGGCGAGCCCCGGCCTGCCACGTGGCTAGCAGTGCCGGACCTCACCCCCTCCAAAGGGGTGAGCTCCGAGGGCGCCACGTGTCCAGTGGGGCCGGGCCTCCCTTCTCCTCAGAGGCGAGCCCCGGGCCTGCCATGTGGCTAGCAGTGCCAGACCTCACCCCCTCCGCAGGACTGAGCTCCGAGGGCGCCACGTGTCCAGCGGGGACGGGCCTCCCTCTCCTCAGAGGCGAGCCCCGGGCCTGCCACGTGGCCAACAGTGCCGGACCTCACCCCCTGCACAGGGGTGAGCTCCGAGGGCGCCACGTGTCTAGCGGGGACGGGGAAGAGTCGACAGCGCACTTCGACAAATTGGAATTGGCTCATTTTAGCTAACTTTTTCCCATTCCCCACCATTTTTATGATTCTTTCTCCATTTCTATGGTTCCTTCCTCCATTTCTACTTCTTTTATAATGTTTATCTATATGAAAAATGTATGCAATGCATGGAAATGAATTTGAGGGTGTTATAAACCTACCCCCTTAAACTGAATCTCGCCCTCGAGATTCGATAGAGTAGAGAATAGATGAGGGAATTCTGCCTTGAGGTCTTCCTCACACTCCCATGTAGTTTTGGCTTCCGTGTGATGGCTCCACTGTACCTTGCGCCAACAGATCACTTTGTTCCTCATGACCCTTTCTTTCACGTCCAAAATTTGGACGGGGTGCTCCACATAGGTCAGATCCTCTTGAAGCTCGAGCCCATCCATCGGTACTTGTTCTTCCGGTACTCTTAAGCACTTCTTGAGTTGGGATACGTGAAACACGTCGTGTATGTCGGAGAGGTGCATTGGCAGCTCTAGTTGATACGCTACTTCTACTCGCTTGCCCAAAATCTTAAATGGCCCGATGTAGCGAGGTGCTAATTTGCCCTTGACGTTGAACCGTCGTTGGCCTCGGATAGGTGATACCTTAAGGTACACGAAGTCTCCTACTTCGAAGGTCAATTTTCTTTGCCTATTGTCCGCATAACCTTTTTGTCGTGAATGAGCAGCCTTCAAATTTTCTCGTATCGTTTGGACTTGCTTTTCGGCGTCTTGCAGCACTTCGGGTCAAACACTTGGCTCTCTCCGGTCTCATTCCAGAACAGTGGCGTTCTACACCGTATACCATACAATGCTTTGAAAGGTGACATCTTCAAGCTGGCTTGATAGCTGTTGTTGTATGAGAATTCAGCATATGGCAAGCTCCTATCCCAATTGTGCCTATGTTTCAAGGCGCAAGCTCTCAACATGTCTTCCAAAATTTGATTTGCCCTCTCAGTTTGCCCGTCAGTTTGCGGGTGATAAGCGGAGCTGAAATTCAGCCGTGTACCCATGGCTTCATGCAGCTTCTTACAGAACCTAGAGGTAAATTGAGAATCCTGATCTGAAACTATCCTCTTCGGAACTCCATGGCGACACACGATTTGCTCCATATACAGCTCGGCTAGTTCTGCGACGCGGTACGTGGTTTTAACAGGAAGGAAATGGGTTGTTTTCGTCAATCGGTCCACAATAACCCAAATGGAGTCAAAACCCGACCGAGTACGTGGCAATCCGACAATGAAATCAATGCTGATGTCTTCCCACTTCCACTCGGGTACTTTCAATGGCTGCAACAGTCCAGCGGGTCTTTGATGTTTGGCCTTCACCTGTTGGCACGTGTCGCATAAGGCAACATATTCAGCTATGTCCCTTTTCATACCATCCCACCAATAGCAAGTTTTTAGGTCCTTGTACATCTTTGTACAGCCGGGATGTATGGAATAAGGTGAGTCATGTGCCTCCTTTAATATCGTGTCGCGGATGTGCTTCACGTTAGGCACACAAATCCTTTTCCCTAACCAAAGCGTGCCCTTCTCGTCTTCCTTGAAATGCTTTTCTATGCGTTATCGGATTCTTTCCTTGATTTCCTCATCCGTTGCCTGGCCATCTCGTATCTCTTGTTCCAGAGAAGAGTTGAGTTCTATCACTTCCATCTCGTTCAAGAACCTGAGATGTAACCGTTCGAACTCCTTGCGTAGCTCGGGCGGTAGCTCCCGAACCGTGAGTTGGTGACATGCTCCCTTTAGGCTCAACGCATCAGCTACTACATTGGCCTTTCTGGGGTGATAATTGATTCCAACATCATAATCCTTGATGAGTTCCAACCATTGATGTTGCCTCAAATTCAGATCTGTTTGCGTGAATATATACTTGAGGCTTTTGTGATCCGTATAGATCTCACATCGGTGGCCAAGGATATAATGCCTCCAATCTTCAAAGCTTGTACCACGGCTGCAAGTTCCAAGTCATGTGTGAGGTAATTCAGCTCGTGTTTCTTTAGTTGTCTCGACGCATAGGCTACCACTTGTCCATCTTGCACGAGCGCACATCCAAGCCCTTGTCTTGATGCGTCACAATATATATCGAAACTCTTGCTCACATCCGGCAATACCAAAACCGGCGTTGTGGTTAGTCTTTTCTTGAGCTCCTCAAAGCTTTCTTGGCACACTGGTGTCCACTGAAATTCTTTTCCCTTCATTAGCAATTCAGTCATAGGCTTTTCTATTTTGGAGAAATCCTTGATGAACCGTCGGTAGTATCCAGCCATCCCAAGGAAACTCTGAATATCTCTCACATTCTGCGGTTGGTTCCACTTCAGAACATCTCCCACTTTTTCGGGATCAACCGGTACTCCTCTCTCGGAGATGATGTGGCCTAGGAACGATATCTCCTTTAGCCAAAATTGACACTTGCTGAACTTGGCGTACAATTGATGCTCTCGCAGTTTCTGCAATGTCAATCTCAAATATTCTTCATGTTCTTCCTCGCTTTTTGAATACACCATGATATCGTCGATGAAAACCATGACGAACTTGTCCAAGTACTCCATGAAGTTCT
Source organism: Neostapfia colusana (assembly GCA_030760725.1). Lineage (NCBI taxonomy): Eukaryota > Viridiplantae > Streptophyta > Magnoliopsida > Poales > Poaceae > Neostapfia > Neostapfia colusana. The sequence goes on from JASWHV010000003.1 coordinate 125,065,049, forward strand.
TATTCATGATGTACATAAAGTATGCTGATGCATTCGTTAACCCAAAAGACATAACGGTATATTCATACGAACCATACCGTGTTCTAAATGCAATCTTGGGTATGTCGGAGGGCTTAATCTTCAGCTGGAAGTATCCCGACCGAATATCAATCTTGGAGAAAATTCGGGCACCTTTCATTTGGTCGAATAGGTCCTCTATACGGGGCAGCGGGTATTTATTCTTGATCATTACCTCATTGAGAGACCTATAATCCACACACATCCTTTGGGTCCCATCCTTCTTGTCTACGAAGAGCACGGGGGTTCCCCACGGTGACGAGCTTGGGCGTATAAAACCCTTTTCTAGCTACTCCTGAATTTGCTTCTTAAGTTCCACTAGTTCATTAGCGGGCATCCTATATGGCTTTTTCGCTATACGTGCAGTTCCAGGTACTAAATCAATGGCAAATTCAATGTCCTGGTCAGGTGGCTATCCGAAAGTTCTTCCGGGAACACATCTGAAAATTCTTGAACCACCGGAATGCTTTCCAATGTTGCTTCTTCGACGTGGTTCAACGCTGCCTTCTCGGTTGCCGGTTGGGCTGACTCGAACTCAATACGAGTACCGTGCTCATTTGTCAACTGCACGCTCCTCTCAGCACATTGAATTACTCCGTTGTGCTTGCTTAACCAATCCATTCCAAGTATTATGTCAATCCCTTGGGATTCTAAGACAATAAGATTGGCAAAAAAGTTTACCCCCCTTATTTTAAGGTTTACTTTCGGACATACTATATTAGTCCTCATCTCTCCACCGGGAGAATTAACCAACATAGTGTGTTTCATGTGTGATATGGGCAGATTATACTTGGCAACATACTTGGATGATATGAATGAATGCGATGCTCCGGAATCAAATAAAACAGTGGCTGGGTTGGAGTTGGCAAGGAACATACCAATCACGACGTCCTCAGCTTGTTGTGCTTCCTCAGCGGAGACACGATTCACGTTGCCACGAGCGTAGTTCTGCTGCCCACGGTTACCTTGCGTAGCTCCTCCATTCGGCCGTGGGTTCTGTTTTGGTGCGTTGGTCGGCTGTCCAAGGCCTTTCTTCGGGCATTGACTTGCAAAGTATCCCTCCTCTCCGCATGAAAAACAAGCTTTGTTGCCCAAAACAGCAGGAACGTTGGGCTGAGGCTGGTTTTGAGCATAGGCGCCCATGTTGGGACGGGATGTAGGAGGCAAAGGCATACGAGGTGCTTGCATAACAGGACGTTGTTGCGGTGGTTGATTAAGGCGAGGTGGGTTTGCAGGGCGGAAAGTAGAAGCGGACGAGCCATACTGTGGTGCAGCTGGTGGCATGAAACGAGGACGTACATTGCTCCCTTGTGGCTGGTATGGCATCTTCCTCTTGCCCTCTTGCTCAATCTCACAGATCTTGCTCTCAACCACTATAGCTTTGTCAACGAGCTTCTGGAAGTTTGCATAATCATTGTTGAGCAGTTTTACTTGGATCTCATTGTTCAATCCTCTCATGAACAAGTATTGCTTCCTTTGGTCCGAGTTGACGTCTTCGGGAGCATACCTTGACAACTGCATGAACTTGTTGAGGTACTCATTCACGCTCTTCTTTCCTTGGCGGAGACATTCGAACTCTTGCCTTTTAAGCATCATGACTCCAGCAGGGATGTAATGAGAGCGAAAACTCTCCATGAATTCAGCCCAAGTGATTGTCTCCTGGTTGACATGAGCATTGCAGAGAGCGTCCCACCAATCAGCGGCTGCTCCCATGAGTTGGTACGATGTGAAGAGAACTTTCTCCTGATCATTGCACTGAACAATAGCAAGCTTATTTTCCATAGATTTCAACCAATCATCAGCCTCCATGGGATCATTAGCTTGTGCAAAAGTAGGCGGTCGAGTCCTCATGAACTCTCCTAATCTGTTGTGAGCCGGCGGTGGTGGTGGTGGTGGTGGCGGTGGGGGTGCAGGAACGGGGTTAGGATTGTTGTTGTTGTTGGCTTGCAACTGTCTCAAAGTTTGTATCATAGTTTGCATGAGCTGGTTCTGCATAGCCATCAACCATTCAAGGTTGTTTGCATCAGCCCCGGGGTTAGCATTTTCAGGAACTTCAACGTTGCCACGAACGTTCCTCCTTTGACGGCTGACGTTTTCCCTCACCATCTGTGAGAGAGAGTTGAGTAGAATAGAGAATAGAAGTTTAGATTGATCCCCCAACTATATGCATCAAGGTGTATGAACTAAATATCTTCCTTTATTAATTTCAGCCTATATGAGGATGTGAACACATGCCGAAGCATCTCACATCTCTCCACTATGTGTGGAATGTGGACATTCGCCGAAGCGTCCCACAACTCATACCAGCACACAAACACAACCAATCATCACAAAAGTTCAACACACTACTCCTATTCACGCTACTACGATTTAAACTTTCCTATTACAACTTATTCAATGGGAGTCCTAAACTTAATCATGTGAACTGGTGCTGTTCCCGCCGTGTGATGGGGGTGGTCCATACATGGGCCCACGCCATGGTGAGTCAGCAGTCCATGTAGAGTTAGAAGGTGCTGGTGCTCCATTCGCTCCCGCGTTGGCGCGAGTCTCCTCTTGTTTCTCCAGCAAATACAGCTTCTTGCGGAGGTAACGGATCTCTTCTTGTGCGCTTGCGTAGCGGTTTCCTAACTCCACGAGCAACCTTTGTGACTTGTCAGCAGCTTGTGGGTTGGAAAGGATGGTTACATGGGGTCCAATGATCTCCCTTGTGCCACTCTTCCGACACGGGTGCAGCTCAAAAGTGGTACCCTCAAGCTGCTCATGGAAGGCATAGCACAGTTCGGTGAGTGCTTCCCTTGTTGCGTCATCAATAGCTTCTGCCCTTGTAGCTCTCCATGTGGGTGTGAAGTGTCGAGTGACAACCCTACCGTTATATAGGATGGTTACGTCAGCCTTCCACTCTTCATGTCCGAGACGAGGGGCTTTCTTGAGGAGATACCTCGGGCATAAACTGCAGCAATCCAGAAATTCTTTGAGCTCCCTGGATGTGTGTCCTCCTTCCATTCCATCGGACCGAAATTCTTGATCTGAATGATTGGCCCATTCATCACCTTCATTATTGGTCTCAGCAAGGGGTGGCTCCTCCTCAGGTTCATCTTCTCCCGTCATAGCTTCATGAGGCTCCACGGGGTGTAAGCCCGTGAAACTCCTCCTGAGATGCGTACCAATGCCGTTCTTGTGGATCATCTTCCATGTCGTCTTCGAATGGTTCCATCTCTTCCGGGTCCTCTTCCTCATGCATATAGCTATTGAATTCATCTTCATCATGAGGTTCCGTCTTCACCTCCTCCCAATATGGTCCATCGGACACCTCAATGGGGTTAAGTGCACTCCCATGTGGTGGTGAACGGGTACTTATGCGTGTCGTGCTCCTGATCACCAGCATCTATAAATAGGACATGAGAAACTTTAGAGAAGGAAGAAAATACTTCAAAACTTCAGAAGCTATGAAGCAAGAAAGCAAAAGTGTTGTTGTCCAAAAGAAGAGAAAAGAGGGGCTGAAAATAGCACTTTGCGGTGGCTAACTTGACAAGAAAAGTGCAGCAGCAAGCAATTTTCGAAAATAGCAGTTTAGAGGGGTGTTACTATGTGTTTTAGAGTGTCCATTCTACCTAGTCTTGCATTCTACGATCAACGTGGCTCTGATACCAATATGTGACTCCCGGTTCCTAAAACAGAACCAAGTTAATGCATATGTGTGCCCAGGATGTTCATCACACATACACACGTAGTCCACAAACTGAATTCAGAATATAACCATGAATAAATAGGGTTTAAGTACTTTATTACATCAACTCATTGTCTCACTCATGAATGTCTATCTTATTCTTGCAGCGGAAGGCTCTATGTTGTAATAACATAGCCGGTCCCAAGCCCGGGTAAAGGAGGAGGGGGTTGTGATAGGCTTGGCGAGCCAACAACTACACTTAGTCATTCTCATGGAAATGAAACCCAATAGAAATTCATTGGAGCGTAACCCTCTTAGCGACGCGCCATATCAGAACCCGGGTATGGTGTTAAGTGGGCAAGGGCTGGGTCGCCACCGCCTTAGTGGCGCGCCATATCGAAACCCGGATATGGTGTTAAATGAGCAAGGGCCGGATTTCCACCACCTTAGTGGCGCGCTACATCATCGCCCGGATGTAGTGATAAGTGAGCAAGGGTCTTTGCATCTTACTCGACGGGTGCAAAGCGTAAGGAAGCTAGCCGAGGAACATAGATTTCGGGTGGGTAGTTGGAATGTAGGATCCTTGACGGGGAAGCTACGTGAGTTAGTAGATGTTGCCATTAGAAGACGAGTAAATATCCTTTGTGTACAAGAGACTAGATGGGCGGGTCAGAAGGCGAGAGAAGTCGAGAATACCGGTTTCAAGCTTTGGTATTCTGGATTGGCTGGGACTAGAAATGGCGTAGGTGTTCTAATAGATAAGAGTCTTAAGGGTGGAGTAGTGGATGTTCGAAGACGAGGGGATAGGATCATCTTAATCAAGATAGTAATTGGGGACATTGTCATGAACGTCATTAGTGCTTATGCCCCACAAGTTGGGCTCAACATGAGTGCTAAGAGCCAATTTTGGGAGGACTTGGAGGATATGGTTAGTAGTGTACCGATAACCGAGAAACTCCTGATAGGAGGAGATCTCAATGGTCATGTGGGTGCAACTAACCTAGGATTTGAGGGAGTACATGGAGGCTTTGGATGCGGCGATAGAAATCAAGAGGGTAAGGACATCCTAGACTTTACTGTAGCCTATGATCTGTTGGTAGCTAACACCCTCTTTAGGAAGAGGCAATCTCACCTAGTGACCTTTAGTAGTGCCCAACACTCTAGCCAGATTGACTTTGTCCTCACTAGGAGAAGGGATAGACGGGAGTGTCTAGATTGTAAGGTGATCCTCGGGGAGTGTGTTGTGACACAACATAAGCTTGTGGTAGTTGACTTTCGCTTCCATACATGTTCTTTGCGGGACAAAGGTGTCATAATCACAAGAACAAAGTGGTGGAAGTTGAAAGGAGAACCACAAGAATCCTTTAAAAATAGGGTGATCACAGAAGGACCCTGGGCAGAAAATGGAGATGCAGATAGTATGTGGGTGAACATGGCAACTTGTATTAGGAAGGTAGCTAGTGAGGTGTTCGGTGTGAAAAAGGAAGGAAACTTGTAGATAAAGACACTTGGTGGTGGAATGAGGATGTACAAAAAGCCATTAAGGAGAAGAAGGAGTGTTTCAAGAGTTGGCATAATGATAGAAGCGCAAGCAACATGCTTTAGTACAAAGAGGCCAAGTAAAATGCAAGGCGGGTTGAGTAAGGCAAGAGGACAGGCCTATGATAAGTTATATGAGAGACTAGAGACAAAAGAAGGTGAAAAGGACATATACAAGATAGCAAAAATCCGCGGGAGAAAGATGAGGGATTTCAATCAAGTTAAATGCATCAAATATGAGACTGACCACATTCTAGTGAAGGATGAAGAGATTAAGAATAGATGGTGGGATTACTTTAATGGACTATTCAATGATGGGAATGGGAGCACTATGGTTGAGTTGGATGACTCCTATGATGACTCCAACAGGCGGTTCGTGCGGAGGATACAAGAGTTTGAGGTTAAGCAGGCCTTAAAAAGGATGAAAGGAGGAAAGGCTCTCGGCCCTGATGATGTCCCTATTGAGGTGTGGAGATGCCTTGGGGACGTGGCAATAGTATGGCTCACAAAGCTATTCAACCACATTTTTCAGTCAAACAAGATGCCTGAAGAATGGAGGAAAAGTATATTAGTACCTATCTTCAAAAATAAAGGTGATATTCAAAGTTGTACTAATTATCGAGAGATTAAGCTTATGAGTCATACTATGAAGCTTTGGGAGAGAGTGATTGAACACCGCTTGAGGAAAGTGACCAATGTCACTAAAAACCAGTTTGGTTTTATGCCTGGGAGGTCTACAATGGAGGCGATTTTCTTGCTTCGTCACCTTATGGAGAGATATAGGGAGCACAAGAAGGACTTGCATATGGTGTTCATTGACTTGGAGAAGGCGTACGACAAGATACCAAGGTCAGTCATGTGGTGGGCACTAGAGAAACATAAAGTTCCAACAAAGTACATTACCCTTATCAAGGATATGTACAATAATGTTAGGACAAGTGTGCACGTAAGTGATAGTGAGACTGATGCATTTCCTATCACGGTAGGACTACATTAAGGATCAGCTTTGAGCCCATACATCTTTTGCTTGGTGATGGATGAGGTGTCGAAGGATATACAAGGGGATATCCCTTGGTGCATGCTCTTTGCCGATGATGTAGTGCTGGTAGATGAAACTAGGGATGGTGTTGATAAGAAATTAGAGTTATGGAGACAAACCTTAGAGTCCAAGGGGTTTAGGCTTAGTAGGACCAAGACCGAGTATATGAGGTGTGACTTTAGTGTTGTTGCTCGTGAAGAGGGAAATGTTAGTCTACAAGGACAAGTAGTACCTAGAAGGGACTCTTTCCGATACTTAGGATCAACGTTACAAAGCAATGGTGATATTGATGAGGATGTTTGCCACAGGATCAAGGTAGGGTGGATGAAATGGCGACAAGCCTTTAGAATCCTATGTGATAGGAAGGTCCCACAAAAGCTAAAAGGGAAGTTCTATAGGACGGTGATCAGACCCGCGATGCTTTATGGGGTGGAATGTTGGCCAACTAGATGACAACATGTCCAAAAAATGAGTGTCGCAGAGATGCGCATGCTACGGTGGATGTGCGGGCACACGAGAAGAGACTGAATAAGGAATGAGGCAATTTTTTATAAGTTAGGGATGGCGCCGATTGAAGAGAAGTTAGTCCAACATCGACTTAGGTGGTTTGGACATATCCAGCGGAGGCCTCAAGAAGCACCGGTTAACAGTGAGATTTTAAGAGGTAGAGAAAATATTAGGAGGGGTAGAGGACGACCAAGGTTGACCTCGGAGGAGGCAGTAAAATGAGATTTGAGAGATTGAAATGTATCCAGAGACTTAGCTCATGATAGGACTGCATTGAAAGTAGCAATTCATGTGCCATAACCTTAGTCTTGTGTTTTTCTTTTTTCTTTTTCTTTTTTTTTTTCTATTTTTTTCTTTTTTCTCTCTTTTTCTCTTTTTTTTCTTTTTTTCTTTTTTTTTTCTTTTTTTTTTTCTTTTTTTTTCGTTTTCCTTTTCTTTTTCCTTTTTTCTATTTTTTATTTTTATTTTTCTTTTCTCTTGTTCTTATAGCTCTTCCTCTCTTTTACTTCATTGATATTGGGTTTCATGTCTAGCCGACCCCAACATGCTTGGGATAAAGGCTTGGTTGTTGTTGTTTGTTGTTGTTGGAAGGCTCTAAACGATAACAGAATATCAATAAAGGCAGCAGGCTCCATCTTCAACTTCACAGGCATGTTGACGGTAGTTCGCACACCTAGTATTCCACATGGTCCTCGAAGTATTCATCTCTTGCAGCTGATGTTTATGTGGTAATGCAAGGGTGAGTACATGTCGTACTCAGCAAGTGCTGGAAAAGTATGACATGTAGCTTACAACAAGGTATGGAATAAAAAGGCTCATTGCAGCAAGCAAATTTTATTTCACAAACATGGTTAAACAGCAACTAAGTCTAGATAAATTAAATCCCAATATAACAAAGTAATCAGCAACATTCTTTCATCATAATTCACCATTTATCAAGTCTCAATCAGCCAATAATCTTCCTCAAGTTCATCTCATACTCAGAAATATTCATAACCATCTCATATTCATATAACCGAAGCCAAACTTATTTTCATGACTCAAAACAATCCCAAAACGAATCCCAATGACCATACCATAACCATACCGAATATCCATCCCAAGTTTTCCCATCTAATCATGTGAGTTGGCCAGGTGCTTGTGACCGTAAGCACGACTACATGATAGTTTTACACTCTGCAGAGGTGACACCACTTTACCCACAAGTTCGTGATTTCATCACCCGTCGGCGACTACAGAACCTCCATTATACCAGTACACAACCGTCGGTGTATGGCCAAGAGATCACAAAATAGCCTTTACAAAGGGGCTACTAGATGTATGAACTCACTGAGGTTTCACCGGCAGGCTCGAATCACCATTCTCCCACCCACGGGCCCCCTCTTGTGCCATGCAGTTCCCAGGACAGTCCCTCTCGACTCCCATTCCCCGCGCCATCCATGGTCCATAACAAGCTAGCAACACACCTAATTAGTCAGCTAAGCCGCACCCATATTTGGCCTTGTGGTGGCACTGTTTTCCTGGTATGTGCTGGCATGAACCGGTCCTTAGATCTACGGCAAGTAAACCACCATCTCATTCAGCAACATCCACGAACCAAGCTTGCCTAGATCATCCCGATTTCATGCTCATTAACATCATCAATTTCTCATCATTATTATTCATATGAGTGCAGTAGCTAACCATGTTTTAATTCAGCTTCCCGTATCCCGTGGATTAAGCGAAGCAAAAAAAAAGAAAAACAACCATACCCAGCTCATCAACTTTCCCGGCGATAAGGATGGTTAACAAAACTAGTAAACTCCTATAAAAGGGTGTCCCATCAAGTTGAATCAAACATACAAATTTTCGCAAACAAAACAGCTCCAAAACATGGGATCAATATGGTCAAGGGGCACTTGCCTTGCTCCCGTGGCTCTTGTTGCTCAAGCGTCTCGAAGTCTTGGTGTTGTAGTTCTTCGTAGATGGCTTCCTGAGCTTGTCCTTCTACTCACGACCACACACATACAAAATTTACAGCAATCAAACATCATGTACAAACTTTACTCAAGATGCAATGGTGTAGATAAATGCAAATCCTATGGTGCTGTTTTGTTAAACTAGTTTGTACGTGTTCTTGCATGTTTTAATGGGCTTTCATGGGGTTTTATGATGAACAAGGGTGTAGAGATCAAGTGTGGACGTGGTGATGATCTTGACTCAAGATCTAGATCAATTCCACCGTCAAAAACCGATCAAAACGTGATCTGTCCACACGAAAAAGTTTTTATTCGAAGGGAGCGAAGAAAACGGATGCGTAGAAACAGCGACGATGTCGTAAGATTGGTAATGAAGACCTACCTCACTTCCCTTTGGTGGCAGGGTCTTCCTCCTAGCAATGACAGCAGCAGGAAATTTTTCTATGGAAGATTAGGGCAGGACAGATCGTCGGCTCTTTTCCGGCGATGGCGAGGCATGACGGGGCTCGTCGGCGGGCTCACCGGTGACTGAACTCCGGCAAGGGGGGTCCAACTCGGCGAGTTGGGGACTAGGGCCTCCAAGTCGTCGACTTGGGAGGGGAAAAAAGGGGAAGGGGTTGCGGCCAAGGGGGGGGGGGGTTGGGTTCTATTTATAAGAGGGGGGGGGGAGAATCCTACTCTAATTGGAGCAAAATTCTAACAAACTTTTCCCCAATTGATTTGGTGCGGCAGCAATGTGGGGGAAATTCCCCAAATGTGAGGAAAATTTGGGGAAATTGTGTCGGTACCCTCAGTACCGTACCCCCGCGCATAGGAGAAAAACCGCCTAAGGACCTCGCCCCCCCCCCCCCCCCGCAGGGGTGAGCTTCGAAGGCGCCACGTGTCCAGCGGGGCCGGGCCTCCCCCTTCTCAGAGGCGAGCCCCGGGCCTGCCACGCGGCCAGCAGAGCCGGGCCTAGCCCCCTTCGCAGGGGCGAGCTCCGAGGGCGCCACATGTCCAGCGGGGCCGGGCCTCCCTTCTCCTCAGATGCGAGCCCCGGGCCTACCACGTGGCCAGCAGTGCCGGACCTCACCCCCTCCGCAGGGGTGAGCTCTGAGGGTGCCACGTGTCCAGCGGGGCCGGGCCACCCTTCTCCTTGGAGGCGAGCCCTGGGTCTGCCACGTGGCCAGCAGTGCCGGACCTCACCCCCTCCTCAGGGGTGAGCTCCGAGGACGCCACGTGTCCAGCGGGGCCAGGCCTCCCTTCTCCTCAGAGGCGAGCCCCGGGCCTGCCATGTGGCCAGCAGTGCCGGACCTCACCCCTCCGCAGGGGTGAGCTCTGAGGGTGCCACGTGTCCAGCGGGGCCGGGTCTCCCTTCTCCTCAGAGGCGAGCCCCGGGCCTGCCACGTGGCCAGCAGTGCCGGACCTCACCCCCTCCACAGGGGTGAGCTCCGAGGGTGCCACGTGTCCAGCGGGGCCGGGCCTCCCTCTCCTCAGAGGCGATCCCGAGCCTGCCACGTGGCCAGCAGTGCCGGACCTCACCCCCTCGTCAGGGGTGGGCTCCGAGGGCTCCACGTGTCCAACGGGGCCGGGGGAAGTGTCGACAGCGCACTTCGACAAATTGGAATTGACTCATTTCAGCTAACTTTTTCCTATTCCCCACCATTTTTATGATTCTTTCTCCATTTCTATGGTTCCTTCCTCCATTTCTACTTCTTTTATATTATTTCTCTATATGAAAAATGTATGCAATGCATGGAAATGAATTTGAGCGTGTTACACTGACCCAGTGAGATTCAAATCTGAAGGATGTATTTATGTACCGGTCGACCAGGGCTGCATCAAAATAGGACAATGGTACGACGCCGAAGAAGACATGGGTGCAGCACGGGGCTGGCATATATGTTTTCCCAATCTATGGAGACAAATGCTCTGTCAATCCTAGTTAGAGTTGGGCTCTCTTGCTCACTTGACCAAGTGAACCGTCTACCGATTAGGGTATTTCCTTCACTTCTATATGATTTAAATTCTTCTGAATCTAGACATCATATGCCGGTTGAGTCTGTTATTACTTTTGTCTTCATCTCTGTAAATTAGATTAAAGTCCCCCATGACTAACCATGCTGCTCGGACTGACTGTTTGAACTGTCGTAACTCTGAGAGAAAGAGCCTTTTGTCCAGTTCCAGTTGGGGCCCGTACACTCCAGTGAATGTGGAGAGAACTGTAGTTCGGTTATACGCTACTGTAGCCGATATGGTGTACAAAGTCGTCGTTATTTCTGATAGGTAGATGTGGTTACCATTACTAGCAAGAATAATCACTACAGGAAAAAACAACATTTACGATGGCTAAACTAATTTACGACGGCCTTATGAACAGCCGTCATAAACAACGTTAATTACGATAGCCAAATGTGGCCGTCGTAAATAAACACTAACTTAGTCTCTGTTTACGACGGCCAACCCTAAGGCTGTCGTAATTAATATGGCCATCGTAAATACAGTGTTATTTACGACGGCCCGGTCTCTGACTGTCGTAAATAACGGATTTATACCTACCCGGGCCGGGGTCGGCGCGGGCATTCACGCCCGCGCCGACCCCGACCCACCGCCACCGCCGCACCCGCCGCCGCCCGCGCGCCACCAGTCCTCCCCCGCCGCTGCCGCCCGCTCGCAGCCTTCCCACGCTGCGCCGCCGCCCGCGCCCCGGTCGACCTCCCCCCACCCCCTCGCGCCGCCTCCTCCCGCTCGCAGCCACCGGGAGCCGCCTCTCGGGCTCCACCGCCGGCCGCATGCCACACTGAGCACCGCCTCTCGGCCTCCCCCGCACCGGCGCCAACCAGCCTTCCCCGCCCGACGCCGCCCCGGCCTGCGCCGAGCCACCCCGGCGAGCCTCTGGCCCCCTGCGCCACCACCGCCGCTCGGCCCCGAGCTCGTCCCGCGCTTTGCGCCACTTCGAGGTAAGTACGTGTAATCTAACTTTTACTTAATTATAGTTTAGGTTACAATTAAGTTAGTTTAATATTTATTTAGTTTATTATTAAGTTAGTTTATTATTTAATTTAGTTGAATAATCTTGGTGATTGTTTATTTGTTTAATTAGTTAGTTGTATGGTTAATTTATTAGTTAAATTGCTTAGCTCATTAATTAGTTTAGTTATTTGATTATTTAGTTGGAAATGGTTATAAAATTGAGTGTAATTATTTGGTTCATGACAGTTAATTAGCTATACACCGTTATGAAAGCACGTATAATATGTTATTTAGAACGGTAGTAGGACAGTAATTAGTATGACAACCGTCGAGGGCAGTACTGAGGCGAACAAGACCGGTGAGTACACCAAGCACTCGTTGGTGCTGCCGCTATGCGCGCCCCCCGTTCGGATGCTAAGCCGCGCTCCTCGATTCCTACGCTGGGACGCTAAGTCGCGGTTAGTCGTCCATATCGGTCGCTGACGGTCGATCAGGGACAACGACGCGATTAGGGCGACTATAAAACTAGTCGGCTGACTAGTCGGCCGATCAGGGCTAAAAAAACCCTAGACAACTAGGGGCTCAACGGCTGCATTTATTACGTGGGTCAGCTATCGTAAATTAACGTACCTACGACGACCCGTGGTAGCCGACGTAAGTTTGCTAACTTACGATGGTTGTTGGCTCTCAGCCGTCATAATTAATAAGACCGACGGAATTTAATGTATAACTTACGGCGGTCGGAACCTTGGCCGTCGTAAGTAAGTAAACCGTCATGCCCCGCCCTGCCGCCGCGCCACCACCGCTGCCCAGCGCTGCCTCTTGGGGCAGAACTTAGTACGGCTGACCCACTTCTCTGTCTCTCTCTCGTTCATTCCTTCGCTATCTCATTCTTTCCTCTCTCTCTTTTAAATGACTCAAAAACGAAAGATTGACGTAAACCTATACAATATGCGTCACCCGTTTCGAACCGGCCCGTCTCACATGTGTTACGCATGTAAGGCGTGTAGGTTCGAAATTGTCCCTTTTTGGACAGCCTGAGAGTGACCGAGAGGGCATGCTTATGATGACACGCGGGTTCTGGATTTTGGACGTAGTTTCGACAGCGTAATCCTTATGTTCTCTGTTGCACCATTTTCGGGCGTGCAATTGGAGAACAGCGGGGTTATGCTGCCGAAATTTCATCTGAATCTAGACCCCGTGTCTTGTCATAAGCACGTTCCTCTCGGTCACTCTTGGGTGGGTTTAGGACCTATCCTTTCCAATAGATGTAGGGTCGTGACATAAATAAATTATAAAGTAACTATATTTTCCTTAACATTAAACTGCAGGTTCAAACATGGGTGAGGACTGTAGTTGGATGTATACCGGTTCGAAGAACAGTTCTGGTGGTCACTCGGATGAGTGGTTCGCCAAGATAGATGCTTTTGTAGATCGAGCTTTCTCATTGTCAATGATCGGTAAGGTGCGGTGCCCATGTAAGGAATGCCGGTGTCGGTACCCTCAATATGGGGTACCCCCGCGCACAGGGGAAATCGTCTAAGGACTTTGCCCCCTCCGCAGGGGCAAGCCCCGAAAGCCCCACGTGTCCTGCGTGGCCGGACCTCCCTCTCCTCAGAGGAGGGCTCCGGGCCCGCCACGTGGCCGGCAGAGCCGGACCTCCCTTCTCCGCAGGGAGAGCTCCGAAGGCTCCACGTGTCCAGCGGGGCCGGACCTCCCTCTCCTCAGAGGAGAGCTCTGGGCCCGCCACGTGGCCAGCAGAGCCGGACCTCCCCCTCCGCGGGGAGAGCTCCGAAGGCTCCACGTGTCCAGCGGGGCCGGACCTCTCTCTCCTCAAAGGAGAGCTCCGGGCCTGCCATATGGCCAGCAGAGTCGGACCTCTCCCCCCCCCCCCCCCCCGCCCCCGGGGGAGAGCTCCGAAGGACCCATGTGTCCCGCGGGGCCGGACCTCCCTCTCCTCATAGGAGAGCTCCAGGCCCGCCACGTGGCCGCAGAACAGCGCTACCTGCCCCCGCGCGGTAGGCAGCAAGAGTAAAGATGCGACGTACCTTGTCGGTACAAGGTATTCAAGACCCGCGCCTTCCCAAGACGCGGAGACGCGGAGCACGCCACTGTCACGTGCCGTTGTGCCCAGTCGCATCGCAGTGAAGACTGGCACGCCAGGTTAGAAGCTGTACACCAATAAACACAGCGACAAGACATCCCCTGCCACCCCTGCCGTCATCAACCACTACGCCTAGCTTGCGGCGTGGGCAGGGCGGCAAGACGAAGACTCAGAAGCCCTCGCCAGAGACAGCTACCGGCGTAACTGCAGGATACGGTAGATGGCTGGCGAAAGAAGGTGAGCCTCTAGGTGCGGAGGACTCTACAAGGTATCAAAGTATTGTTGGTGCGTTACAGTACTTGACATTGACCAGACCGGATATAGCTTTTTCGGTAAATAAAGTTTGCCAATATCTACATGCTCCCATTTCATTGCACTGGACAGCAGTTAAGCGCATATTGAGATATCTCAAAGGATCCTTGGGACTTGGTCTTCGAATTTGCAAGTAAGATTCAACTCTAGTAAGTGCGTTCTCAGATGCTGATTGGGCAGGATGTCCAGATGATCGCAAGTCCACTGGAGGGTTTGCAGTATTCTTGGGAGCTAATCTTATTTCTTGGAATGCTCGGAAGCAGGAACTGTTTCAAGATCAAGTACCGGCAGAATACAAAGCCTTGGCAAATGCTACTGCAGAAATTATTTCGGTTCAAACCTTACTCAAGGAACGCGGCATAGCTCAGCCGCGGGCTGCATGCTTGTGGTGTGACAATATTGGTGCGACCTACTTATCAGCAAATCCAGTCTTCCATGCGCGAACTAAGCACATAGAAGTGGATTACCACTTTGTGCGTGAACGAGTGTCTCAAGGGTTGCTGGATATTCGCTTTGTTCCTTCAGGAGATCAAGTAGCAGATGGCTTCACCTGTAACCGACCTAGAAGGCAATATATACAAGGTGGCCTCCATTGTGGAGGTTAACACGCTTCATCAATAGGTTACACAAATTTACAGTGCTAACATGACTGCATCTCTACACGCCAGCATCTCCACTGTGCTCGGATCACTGATATGGTCATATCTTCGACACTCAGCAGTGACAAAGTTTCCTGTATTATCACGTGCAACAATTCCTGCACCCGCAACTCCATCCTGCAAGTTCAGTGCTCCATCAGTGTTCATTTCATCCATCCCAAAGCAGGTCGAGCCCACTTCTGAACCACAGCCGATGGGGCGGCTTCCTCCTGAGCTGGAATCTCCAGAGATTTAATGAGCTCATCAACCAATTCAACAGACCTCAACGGCTGGTACTTGACATCGCCATGGCTGTAGCTGTTTCGGCTCCCCCAGATGGTCCACATTACAGAGACTGCAATTGCCGCCTCCCGTTTGCTCATGATATCTGCATCCAACACGTCCCGTGACCATGTAGCTGGGTTTAACCGTGGCATCATGAGATCAAAAAGATCCTGAGCCGCACTCCAAAACTATTTTGCATGCTCACACTCGACTATTGCATGAAACAAAGTTTCATTGTCATTGCCACAGAGAGGACAATTACTTATTTCTTTCATATGGCTTCTGCGGAGTTCAGCAGTACAGGGTAGCAAATTTGCAATGTTTATGCTTCCACTGCTTACTCTATTTTTGGTGGTAGTGCCACTGATAAGGCCCTTACAAAGAGTTGTTGACGATCTGTATTGTATGGAGCAAGAAGCCGACGCGAGGAGATCAAGATCACAGTTGTGCTGATGCCACTAATGCTTCCCAATCCACTCTTAGATCTCTTCCAGCCCTAAATTCCTTAATCCATTGCCAAAAAGAGATGGGAAAAGAACCTCCTTTTCTTACGCTCCTCTTTCTCAGAGAGATGGTGAACTTGCCCTACGAAGCTGTGAATGATAACATGGGAGGGGTACACCACAAGAATCTCTAAAGATTATGGAGATAATGGGGATTCATCAAAGATTACGAGAATTGGAATTACAGCGAACCAGGTATCAGATCTTATCATTTGTGGTCCTTAGAACGTTGAAGCGGGTTGTAGGACTGGTACTTGACCGTTATGAATGCTTTGATGAACCCTTGGTGAGGCACTTGATTTCTTGAGTGGTCTTCTTCTTCTTCTCCCCCTTGATCAACGTCATGGTCTCGATTTTCTCCTTCTTGAAATTGACCATCTTGATCTTGGGGTTCTTGAGTTTGATCTTGTGTGAGAGGCGCCTATGGTGATGAACTTGGAGCATCTTGTCCTACATCTTCTTTAGGACGGACATCTCTAAGCCCCATTATTCTTAGTGCTACACATGGTGCTTCTTCTTCATCTAGCACACATTGATCAACTTGCTCCACTTGGGAGCCGTTAGTTTCATCAAACACCACGTCACGTGCAATTTCAACACAACCGGAAGTTTTGTTGAAAACGTGATAGGTGTAGGTGTTTGAGTCATAACCAAGTAAGAAACATTCATTGGATTTCAAAGCGAACTTCGAAGTCCTAGGCTTCTTGTTGAGAATGTGTAAAAGCCCAAGAAAAGGGACTTGCAAAAATTTTTATGCACCTCACAACACAACAGTTTTGTTGTGGGTAGATTGTGAAATATTGTGAAGAGCAAGTGGCCTCCATCAAAAGAATGATTAGAGGGGAAAGCCTTCACTTTCACAATGTAGGGTTTCTACACATGAGCATGAGAGGTTGAGCTCACCCCTAGAATTTAAAAAGTCTTGGGAAGGTTCAGTCCAAAGCTCATGCAAATTCAACAATTTTTGAGGCACTTTTGGGTTATTTCAAAAAGAGGCCAATTTGAGTGTAAATTCAAATTGCAGCAACTTTCATCATCCAAATTCAAAAGTTAGCTCCATATCTATACTCAGCACATTTTTCTGAGTAAACCCACCAATTTTCATCCCCATTGGAGCTCATCTTGTCAAGAGCTAAATTTGCTAGAATTCAAAACTGAATTTGAATTTCAGTTTAAATATGAAGCAAATTTAACCAAACAAAGTTTGAATTTGAGAATTCAAATTCAAACAAAGACTTGGTGACTAAGTCTCACATTAAATTGTGAGTAGCTGGAGATAATTGAGTGCCAACAGAAATAAAAAGAATTGGAAAGGGGATTAGAGGGGAGAGGGACCCACATGTCAGTGGGGAAAAATTGGTTTCAGCTGAACGGGTTCGGCTTCTCACCGAAGCAAACGCTTCCGGCGTGCCACCGAGCCGATCCTTCGGACGCCCCCGCGTGAGGCGACGCAGCCAGCTCCTGCTTCCTCCCTCGCGCTGGCCAGCTGCTTCCGCCGATCATCACGCACCTACACCGCTGAACAGAGGCGCCGTGTTCTGTTGCCCAAGAAACGACCGAGCGCACGCCGCCGACTTCGTTTGATCGAAACCCGGAAATTCACCGCGAGCAGCGCCTCTCCTCGCCACAAAACTACACCAGCTGCTCGTCCTCTACCGCCTCGGCACGAGAGCAGTCGAGTTCGGCCCTTCCCCAGCCTTAGCTCCACGTTTCCGAGCAATACCCGAGAAACCGCCACCACTCGGCTCACGGTGATAGCCCAACAGAGGGCCTTTCACGGCTGAGCAAGGACAGTCTCGGACGCGCCGGTGAGCACCGCTGCTCCCACCCAAACCACAGGACCAACCGAGAACCGCTGAGCAATAATTTGGAGAAACTCCGTCGGCGACCACAGAACAACGTTCCAGTATGAGACCTCCGAATTCCCACTCCCTTCTCGGCATCAGTTCACTAAACTGTGCACACAGGAGCTAGACTTGACGGCGCCCAAGTTTGCTTCGCAACCCTAGCGTAATTTTAGCTGTAGCCGGCGTATTTCCCGGTTTTTCCAGCCGCGATTATGGCGGGAAAGGTCGGGCTCACGATGCGACCTAGGATAGAGCCCTCTCCGGGCAGTCTCACCACCATGACGAGCTTCCCTAGCACCCACTGGTGCTATAGCGCCGATCCACCGATGTTTTGGCGGGCTAAACTGTCCGGGCAACGTGACCGAAGGGTTGCCGAGCCGCAGCACCGTCGCCGGCTAGGTTAGGGCCATCGCCGGCCGGAGCAGGCGGTACCAGCGTGTTCAGCGCGCGAAAGTAGGCCCAGGCGGTGAGTTTCCGGCCGGGAGGCGGTCGGGAGACCGAGTCCGGTGAGCTTCGGAAGTGTGCCGGCGAGGGGGCGGCGCGGGAAAAGGGGCGGGCGCGAGGAAGAAGACGAGCCGGCCGGGCCCGCTCGTCAGTCCCTCGTGGCACAGGATGAGGATTTTCTGTTGCACCGAATCGGCTGTGAACGCGCGGAAAACAATCCTGTGGCCCCGTGTGGCGCAGCCGAGGTGATGACACGTGGGAGCCGGGCCCGCTGTCAGAAATTTAAACTTTTCCCGATTAATTCAAATTCCAGAAATTTCTCAAACTTTAGAGCTCCATAACTTTTGCTAGGAAGCTCCAAATTTAGTGATTCAAATTGGGTTGGATTCATCTTGCCTAGCTCTGTTCAAATATACAACCCAATTTGTATGAAACCCATTAATTAATTCTGGAAAATTCTTTAAAGCTTTTTAGCAAAAGAATTTTAGAGGGAGTTTGGTTCATCCAAAAATCCCCACATTTTGCCAGGATGTTCTTTAGGACATTAGTAAACCCCTGTAAAAGTTTCAGACCATTTGGAGTTGATTTGGTCAGAGCAATTCAAATTGAAAGGTGCTGTGTTCATTTGAATACAGAAACATTTTCAGAGAATTTCCAAAACTTGGAAATTCAATTCTGGGCAAACCTTGACTCCAAAAATGCTAGGAAAATTCATGCAAACTCTAGGAGCTATAGTTGAAATTATAGTTCACTAAGTTGGGTATGAACAGGGGTATTACCTCAGAATAAGTTCTTCCTTGCTTATTTGCTAAGGAAATTATTCTGAGCAAACCACTCCATGAAAAGTGCTAAGGTTTGGTCCAGAGGGTTTTCTTGTGACAAGGAACTCACACGAAAATTCTCAGCTCCATTGGAGCTCTAGATCACCCCTGTCCTGTTTACCCACTTAAGGGATTAAGATGGAAAAGGGGGAAAACCACTTAGCGTTTAACCATGTGACTACGTCCAAGCCAAACCACCAACACCAGTTCATATTTAAATTCTTAAACAAAGTTCCAGGTGTTAGAGGCTGGTTATTAGAACCAATAGTAGAAGTTTTACTCTAAAACTCACATTTGCATCTAAATTAACGTATAGTATTTCATTAACGTGTAGCCGTTGAAGAAGAGACTCCGGAAGTGCTGGACTTCCTTCTTCCGGACGAGGAACTAACTACTGACCAGCAGCAACAAGGCAAGCCCCGGTTTGCATTAACCTTTTTATAGGTTTTCTTTTGTTTACATGAGTCGTGTGAAGTATGATTGTGCATTAGGTGTAGGATGAATGGAACCCCACTTGCATAACCAAAGATTCCTAAAAGAGTGAGGGTAGTGTCTAAGACCTCGAGTAGACAGGCTATGCTTAATGAGTCATAGGACTTCGGTACAAGTCGAGTAGTTGGAATCTACTCGCGAGATAGGCTTGGGACACACGGGTTCGGTGGAGTGATGTGAGATCACTTTAGTAATGAAAATGAGACTAGGCAGGGGCTAGGGCGCAACAAGAGAGAGTCTTGTGTGCGTGGCCCTGTCCATGTCGATTGAGGACCGATCCGTGTGCGGCCCTGCTGAACAAGTATTGAACGTACCGAAGGCATATCGGATATATGGGCCCCGATAAACCGATGTAGCCTAAACCTCCGGGCGTCGAGGCATAGCACACCGATTTATAGGTGTAGGTTGAGGGCAGCAAGGTGGAAATCTGCCAACGGGCATAGAGAGATGCTCCGTGTGGGGAACCTCCTGCTCGTTTCGGTGCGACCGGTTCGACGTTTGGGCTGTTGGGTGAAAGGTTGTCCCGTACGACATCGAGTGAGCGTGCTGTGCAGCTCCACGGGTGGGCGTACGTGACGTGCTCTTTGGGTTTTCCCTGCAGGTGTATATCGAGTCGATTCGCCGTCCCTCGCGGTGACGAGTACCGCTTGTTCACTGCGTCGTAACGTAGATTAATGAATGAAACATGTTGATTCAATATTGCTGGTTGATATAATTGTATTGCTACATGTGTGCCACCAAATACTGCTTACTAAATTTCAGATTTCATGAACTGTTAACTTGTTGCTAAAAGATGAACTAAGGATGAACTTGTAGGCGTGTCGTTTTGCTGAAATGCTACCAACCTATGTCTTGGTATACCTCATGTAGAGTTTCATGCTTAGGTGAGTCGGTTAAGCCTTGCTGAGCCTTCGTGCTCACGGTTGCTGCTTAAGTGTTTTTCAGGTGAGGAGCCACCCACGGACTCGGAGTACGAGTCCACCGGCGAGGGTTACCCTCCGTCGGGGACCACGGCTGAGTGGGAGCCGTACACGCCGCGCTGAGCTGAGACGTGCAGCTAGTGTGGGTTGCCCTAGGGCTGGGCAACCGACTTTTGCTAGATAGGCGGGCGTGAGTTGTGTAGTGTAGACTTCCGCTGTGTAACATAAACAATAGTTGTAACTGAAGTTTGTACCTGTTTGTACAGTTTCAGTTGTTTTCCCATGTAATATATTATGTTCTTATGACGTGTGCTGTCGGGTGTCGCATCGCGTAGCACCACCCTCTGCGATCCTGGATGAGCGGATTGCGGTCCGCCACAGCCTGGTATCAGAGCTGCAGTGGGGATAGCACAGTACTAAAGGACTGCATTATGGGAAAAACTTAGGTATACGGTGAGGATTCGGTAGTTGCCCAAGTAAGGACTATATTAGCATAGTTACTTAAAGTGGCAAAGACTAACTTATGTGTTATAATTCTGAATTTCAATTATGTAACGACGCACCTACGCTCTGGTAAGTATGGTAAGGAACGCCACCGAAAGCGGTTCAATTTCGGTTAGCTCTCCCTGACGAGGAACGTGGTTCAGGGATTGATCTCACAGCTTGGTGTGAGACGTTAATATGAACCTCTTGGACTCTTCATGTCCCTGAGTTCATATGAAACGCTGATCCCTAGCATGCATTAGGCAAGTAAGCGGAGACCCCATCGCGTGGTCAGTAACGCGAGAGTGTGTTCGTCTGGAAATAGCCCAGGAGGACATACGCAGCGCTTGCCATCGGCGTGCCCTGCAGGGCAGTAGGTGGTATCTGTTGGGTTGATAACATTCCCAACCGTGACGACCCGTTCATGACATACTCGGGTTCCCCGTCGTGTGGTGTTGAAACACGATCACGTACCTTGAGACGTGACCTAACTCAAGGACGGCCGTATGACAATGATACGGGCGTTTGTATTTACTTTCAAATATGGAACTGCCTGAAATGAATAACCATTGAGTGCACCATTATTGTGTGGTTTTATGCAGGTACTAACCACGTATGTATCCGTGTAGAAAACATGTGCGAGAGACCGTTTAGTGCCACATTTGAGACGTATATGCCGGTATGATCCGGGTAGGATTTTCTTTTGTGAGGAACGTAGTACCGAGATATGGTAGGCATATGCATGAGAATAATGATAACAAAGAATTAAAATCTATAGGTTCAACATTTAGGACCCTGGTTGGGTATAAGAATGGGATAGTGGAGCAGTATAGCCAAAAGTATGAAAAGCAGAGTGCTCTGTGTTGGGCAGCACGTTTGCTGATCCTCAACAGGGCATAACTCACAGGTCTTTTAGCCCAGGGAGGTGTGCTATATAGTTATGGAAAGGTATTCAAGTCCTCTACAACTTTGTTGTAGACTTCCAGAGCTGAAACTCACCTGAAGATGGCTTAAAGCCCAGAGAAATGTAAACTGTCCAGAACTAGGGCAGAGTAAAACATCCTCTGAACTGATCTGTTTTTCGAATGTAACTCCCAGTAGAAAAATCTAAAATTGTCATATAATACATCCTTAGAAAGAGTAGAAGATGTGTGACACCTTTGCAATTCAAAGTTCCTGAAATTGCAGCACAGAATTTAGTGGAAATCAGGGTTGAAAACAGCCACTTCCAAAGGAGGTGCTGTTAAAATTCTTCCAGAAATTCTGCTAACTTTGAATTAACATAACTTTTTAATCAAAGCTGATCTGGGGACAAATGAGTACTCGTTGGAAAGATACTGAAGTTAACTTGAACTTTGGTATTCAACTTGAGTCATGAAAATGCCCAGAACCAGATCAAAACTTGGAATAGGTAGCAACTGGTCATTCTGACAGAAGAATGACAGTTGAACTCATTGAAAAGGGTGTTGTACCCTAAGGGTGTTATACGTGATGACAACGCAATAATAATGTCTCGTAGAGACCAAACCCAGTTATGGTGAGCTTCCAAAGAGGGGGTTCATCAAGTTGGATTAAACTAACTTGTGTTTGGTCTGGTAATGGTGTAGCTTGTGCAAAGTTATTACATTATCTACTTACGAGATATTTCGCATGTTTTGTTGTCATAATGTTTTTCCGCCCAGTTCTATTGGACTGCATGCAAAATGTTGCGGGACTGATGGTTAATGTCGTATGGTTGCAGATGGTTCGTACTAGGACCACGCACGAGGTTGGTGGCTCTAGCCAAGGTGGAGGCGATGACTCCCAGCCACCGGCCTACGACAGCACCCCGCAGCAGCAGCCACCACCGCCGCCTCCGCTTACTCTAGCGGATGTGATAGCGGCATTGGTGGGAGGTCGTGAGGAGCAGACCGACCTGCTCCGCACGATCGTGCAGAATACGTCCCAGGCAGGAGGACGTCAAGAGCGAGGGCCTCGTGAGCCCCGCGAAGTGTCGTACTCCGATTTCATGAGTACGCACCCTCCAGTGTTCACCGCAGCTGAAGAACCACTGGAGGCGGACAACTGGCTGCGGACTATCGAGTCCAAGTTCGGGCTGCTCCATTGTACGGAGCGGCAGAAGACACTGTTCGCAGCACAGCAGCTCCACGGTGCCGCTGGTGCGTGGTGGGCGAATTATGTCGCCTCACGTCCGGCTGGCCATGCCGTGGAATGGCAAGAGTTCCGGGAGGCGTTCCGCGCCTATCACATTCCTCCCGGAATAATGAAGAGAAAGTTCCAAGAATTTTTGGAACTGAAGCAGGGCGGGAGGAGTGCCCACGACTACTCCCGTGCCTTCAACCATCTGGCGCAGTATGCGTCAGACTACATCTCCACGGAGGAGAAGAAGAGGGAGCACTTCTATCGGGGGTTACACCCCGAAATGAAGACCCACCTCGTACAATGGAACCGCGGCACATTCAACGACCTAGTCAATGCCGCCATCATGCAAGAGGACGCTCAGCGGGAGTTAGCAGCTGAGCAGAGGAAGCGCAGCGCTCCACCTAGCAGCGGTGGGAGTGGCGCTCCCCAGAAGAATCGTATGGTGTATCAGACACCATCCGGGCAGCAGTGGCAACCACCGGCGCGACCGCAACGGTTCGGGGGACGTCCCTTTCAGGCACCTCCGTTCCGTCCGCTGATGCCACCACCAAGACAGCAACAGCAGACGGTAACCCGGGCGTTTCCACCGCCACAACGCGCCCCGGGTTTCCGTCCACCGATCAGTGGGGGACCGTCCCGTTTCACCTGCTTCACGTGTGGCCAGGCGGGCCACTTTGCGAAGGACTGTCCCCAGGGGCAGCAGAGCAGCGGGCAAGCCCAGTTTCAGGGCGGTGCTCGAGGCCGACCTCCGGCGAAGAAGGTTGGTCAGCGGACTGGAGGCGTCCGCAACCTCGACAATGAGGACGCCCCAGAGGGAGACAACGTGCTGGCGGGTACGTTTACTCTCAACCATCAAGCCATCGTCATATTATTTGATTCGGGTGCAACCCACAGCTTTATAAGTGCATCCTATGTGGCTAAACATCAATTGCAAGTCTTCCCAACCGGCTGCACTTATATGATCTGCTCACCGGGAGGGAAGATTTCAGCTAATATGATGGTTCCAAAGGCACCTCTGTGCTTAGGTGGGAAACTATATCCCACCACCTTGATAATCCTTATGGGACAAAAGATTGATGCAATCTTAGGGATGTCATGGCTGCAATACCATGGCGCTGTCCTAGAGACTCGGACCCGGACGGTCCACTTAAATTCTCCATTCCACCGTCCGCATTCCATGATGTTAGACACGCCAGTCCGGGAAGTTTTAGCAATTAATAATGCTGAAGTTCCCAAGTTAGAAGACATCCCCGTAGTCCGGGAGTATCCTGATGTGTTCCCGGATGATCTTCCGGGCATGCCACCTGAGCGGGATGTCGAGTTCAAGATTGAACTTGCACCCGGGACTACGCCCATATCACGGAGACCATACAAGATGGCTCCAAATGAGCTGGCGGAACTGAAAGAACAGCTCAATGATCTGTTGAGCAAGGGTTTCATTAGGCCGAGTTCCTCGCCTTGGGGATGCTCGGCGCTATTCGTGAAGAAGAAGGATGAGACCCTGAGGCTGTGTGTGGATTACCGGCCGCTCAACGCCGTCACCATCAAGAATAAGTACCCACTGCCCCGTATTGACATCTTGTTTGATCAACTTGTGGGGGCAAGTGTATTCTCAAAGATGGACCTTCGCTCTGGATATCACCAGATCAAGATCCGGGCGGAGGATATCCCGAAGACGGCGTTCTCGACGAGATACGGCTTATACGAATATCTCGTCATGTCCTTTGGTCTCACAAATGCTCCAGCCCATTTCATGTATCTCATGAACTCGGTGTTCATGCCGGAGCTGGACAAGTTCGTGGTAGTGTTCATCGACGATATCTTGGTTTACTCCAAGACAGAAGCCGAGCATGCCGAACACTTACGGATCGTTCTTCAACGATTGCGAGACCACAAGCTCTACGCCAAGTTCAGCAAATGCGAATTTTGGATCAGCCAAGTGCCATTCTTGGGACATATCATCTCAGCTGAAGGCATTGCGGTTGACCCAAGTAAAATCGAGCAAGTGTTGAAATGGAAAGCTCCCACTTCAGTTCATGAAGTCAGAAGCTTCCTCGGGTTAGCGGGATACTACCGGAGATTCATTCCAAGTTTCTCCAAGCTCGCTAAGCCGATGACAGAGTTGCTGAAGAAAGGGACAAAATATGTTTGGAACACGGCGTGTGAAGGAGCGTTCCGAACACTGGTGAAGCATCTCACAACAGCCCCGGTATTAGCTCAACCGGATACAACAAAGCCATTCGACGTGTATTGTGACGCGTCCGGTATTGGGCTCGGCTGCGTGTTGATGCAGGAAGGACGTGTGGTCGCTTATGGCTCACGCCAACTTCGGAACCATGAGCAGCACTACCCGACTCACGATCTTGAACTTGCTGCCGTGGTGTTGGCGCTGAAAATGTGGAGGCACTATCTCCTGGGGAACTTGGTGCATCTCTACACCGACCACAAGAGCTTGAAATACATTTTCACCCAGAAGGAGCTGAACATGAGGCGGAGGAGGTGGTTAGAACTGATCAAAGATTATGAGATAGAGATCCATTACCACCCCGGCAAGGCGAATGTGGTTGCCGACGCGCTGAGTCGGAAATCACATGTCCATCACCTCACCATTACACCGGTGGAGGAGGAAGAGCCAAGTTTATACTTTGTTCCTTATGGATCGTTGTACAACCTTGCCCTCGTCCCTACTATTAGGGAGGACATCATTGCAGCTCAGAAAAATGATAAAGGCATGGCACATCTCCGGAGACAAATTGACAATGGGGAGATCAAATGTTTCCGGAAAGATGGTGAGGGGACGTTGTGGTTCAATGACCGCATAGTCGTACCCCGAGATATGAAGTTGAGGAAAAAGATCCTCGATGAAGCTCACTTGTCCAAATACTCCATTCATCCGGGCAGCAACAAAATGTACCAAGATTTGAAAAAGAAATTTTGGTGGACACGGATGAAGCGGGAGGTAGCTAAGTACGTATCCGAGTGTGATACGTGTAGACGAGTGAAAGCTGATCACATGAAGAAATCAGGGCTGTTGCAACCCCTGAAGATCCCGGCATGGAAATGGGAAGATGTGAGCATGGATTTCATTGTGGGATCACCCCTAACAGCCAACAAGCATGATTCCATATGGGTAATCGTTGATCGGTTAACCAAGACGGCTCACTTCATTCCGGTGAATACACGTTACAATGCCGGCAAATATGCCGAGCTATACATAGCGAAGATTCTATGCCTATACGGGGTACCCAAGACCATTGTCTCAGATCGAGGTGCATTATTTGTATCTCGCTTTTGGGAGCAGCTACACGCTGCATTGGGTACTAAGTTGATCAGGAGCTCCGCTTATCACCCTCAGACAGATGGCCAGACAGAAAGGGTGAATCAAGTCCTGGAAGACATGTTGAGAGCATGTGCCATCCACCACGGTAGGAATTGGGATGATCACCTACCATTGGCGGAATTCTCGTACAACAACGGTTATCAGGCGAGTATCAAGATGGCACCTTACGAAGCTCTCTACGGTCGTAAATGCCGCACCCCATTAAATTGGTGCGAGTCCGGTGAAAGGGTCACATTCGGAGTTGATGTGGTGAACGACGCCGAAGAGCGCGTTCGGACAATTCAAGCCAATTTGAAGGCCGCTCAATCCCGACAAAAGAGCTACGCTGATAAGAGGCGTAGGCCGTTGCACTTTGACGTTGGGGAACACGTGTACCTCCGCGTGTCTCCAATGAAGGGCGTGCACCGATTCGGTGTGAAGGGGAAGCTCGCTCCCCGTTTTATTGGACCCTACGCTATCACCGAGAAGTGTGGATCAGCGGCGTATCGATTGGAACTACCGGCATCTCTGGCTGGTGTCCATGATATTTTCCATGTTTCGCAACTGCGAAAATGCTTGAAGCATACAGCTGCTGTTCCTACCGAAGACATCGGCGAGCTGAAACCGGATTTAACATATGATGAATATCCGGTGGGAATTCTTGATGAGAAAGCCAGAACCACACGCAGCAGAACGTTGTGGTTCTACAAAATACTCTGGAGCAACCACACCGCCGAGGAAGCGACGTGGGAGAGCGAGGAGTTCCTTCGCTCAAATTACCCGGAGTTCATGGCTTCTCAACACGGGTAAGTCCCTATTACATCGCTATCTCTTCTTTTATAATCTCGGGACGAGATTCTTTTAAGGGGGGAGGGATGTAAAAGCCCAAGAAAAGGGACTTGCAAAAATTTTTATGCACCTCACAACACAACAGTTTTGTTGTGGGTAGATTGTGAAATATTGTGAAGAGCAAGTGGCCTCCATCAAAAGAATGATTAGAGGGGAAAGCCTTCACTTTCACAATGTAGGGTTTCTACACATGAGCATGAGAGGTTGAGCTCACCCCTAGAATTTAAAAAGTCTTGGGAAGGTTCAGTCCAAAGCTCATGCAAATTCAACAATTTTTGAGGCACTTTTGGGTTATTTCAAAAAGAGGCCAATTTGAGTGTAAATTCAAATTGCAGCAACTTTCATCATCCAAATTCAAAAGTTAGCTCCATATCTATACTCAGCATATTTTTCTGAGTAAACCCACCAATTTTCATCCCCATTGGAGCTCATCTTGTCAAGAGCTAAATTTGCTAGAATTCAAAACTGAATTTGAATTTCAGTTTAAATATGAAGCAAATTTAACCAAACAAAGTTTGAATTTGAGAATTCAAATTCAAACAAAGACTTGGTGACTAAGTCTCACATTAAATTGTGAGTAGCTGGAGATAATTGAGTGCCAACAGAAATAAAAAGAATTGGAAAGGGGATTAGAGGGGAGAGGGACCCACATGTCAGTGGGGAAAAATTGGTTTCAGCTGAACGGGTTCGGCTTCTCACCGAAGCAAACGCTTCCGGCGTGCCACCGAGCCGATCCTTCGGACGCCCCCGCGTGAGGCGACGCAGCCAGCTCCTGCTTCCTCCCTCGCGCTGGCCAGCTGCTTCCGCCGATCATCACGCACCTACACCGCTGAACAGAGGCGCCGTGTTCTGTTGCCCAAGAAACGACCGAGCGCACGCCGCCGACTTCGTTTGATCGAAACCCGGAAATTCACCGCGAGCAGCGCCTCTCCTCGCCACAAAACTACACCAGCTGCTCGTCCTCTACCGCCTCGGCACGAGAGCAGTCGAGTTCGGCCCTTCCCCAGCCTTAGCTCCACGTTTCCGAGCAATACCCGAGAAACCGCCACCACTCGGCTCACGGTGATAGCCCAACAGAGGGCCTTTCACGGCTGAGCAAGGACAGTCTCGGACGCGCCGGTGAGCACCGCTGCTCCCACCCAAACCACAGGACCAACCGAGAACCGCTGAGCAATAATTTGGAGAAACTCCGTCGGCGACCACAGAACAACGTTCCAGTATGAGACCTCCGAATTCCCACTCCCTTCTCGGCATCAGTTCACTAAACTGTGCACACAGGAGCTAGACTTGACGGCGCCCAAGTTTGCTTCGCAACCCTAGCGTAATTTTAGCTGTAGCCGGCGTATTTCCCGGTTTTTCCAGCCGCGATTATGGCGGGAAAGGTCGGGCTCACGATGCGACCTAGGATAGAGCCCTCTCCGGGCAGTCTCACCACCATGACGAGCTTCCCTAGCACCCACTGGTGCTATAGCGCCGATCCACCGATGTTTTGGCGGGCTAAACTGTCCGGGCAACGTGACCGAAGGGTTGCCGAGCCGCAGCACCGTCGCCGGCTAGGTTAGGGCCATCGCCGGCCGGAGCAGGCGGTACCAGCGTGTTCAGCGCGCGAAAGTAGGCCCAGGCGGTGAGTTTCCGGCCGGGAGGCGGTCGGGAGACCGAGTCCGGTGAGCTTCGGAAGTGTGCCGGCGAGGGGGCGGCGCGGGAAAAGGGGCGGGCGCGAGGAAGAAGACGAGCCGGCCGGGCCCGCTCGTCAGTCCCTCGTGGCACAGGATGAGGATTTTCTGTTGCACCGAATCGGCTGTGAACGCGCGGAAAACAATCCTGTGGCCCCGTGTGGCGCAGCCGAGGTGATGACACGTGGGAGCCGGGCCCGCTGTCAGAAATTTAAACTTTTCCCGATTAATTCAAATTCCAGAAATTTCTCAAACTTTAGAGCTCCATAACTTTTGCTAGGAAGCTCCAAATTTAGTGATTCAAATTGGGTTGGATTCATCTTGCCTAGCTCTGTTCAAATATACAACCCAATTTGTATGAAACCCATTAATTAATTCTGGAAAATTCTTTAAAGCTTTTTAGCAAAAGAATTTTAGAGGGAGTTTGGTTCATCCAAAAATCCCCACATTTTGCCAGGATGTTCTTTAGGACATTAGTAAACCCCTGTAAAAGTTTCAGACCATTTGGAGTTGATTTGGTCAGAGCAATTCAAATTGAAAGGTGCTGTGTTCATTTGAATACAGAAACATTTTCAGAGAATTTCCAAAACTTGGAAATTCAATTCTGGGCAAACCTTGACTCCAAAAATGCTAGGAAAATTCATGCAAACTCTAGGAGCTATAGTTGAAATTATAGTTCACTAAGTTGGGTATGAACAGGGGTATTACCTCAGAATAAGTTCTTCCTTGCTTATTTGCTAAGGAAATTATTCTGAGCAAACCACTCCATGAAAAGTGCTAAGGTTTGGTCCAGAGGGTTTTCTTGTGACAAGGAACTCACACGAAAATTCTCAGCTCCATTGGAGCTCTAGATCACCCCTGTCCTGTTTACCCACTTAAGGGATTAAGATGGAAAAGGGGGAAAACCACTTAGCGTTTAACCATGTGACTACGTCCAAGCCAAACCACCAACACCAGTTCATATTTAAATTCTTAAACAAAGTTCCAGGTGTTAGAGGCTGGTTATTAGAACCAATAGTAGAAGTTTTACTCTAAAACTCACATTTGCATCTAAATTAACGTATAGTATTTCATTAACGTGTAGCCGTTGAAGAAGAGACTCCGGAAGTGCTGGACTTCCTTCTTCCGGACGAGGAACTAACTACTGACCAGCAGCAACAAGGCAAGCCCCGGTTTGCATTAACCTTTTTATAGGTTTTCTTTTGTTTACATGAGTCGTGTGAAGTATGATTGTGCATTAGGTGTAGGATGAATGGAACCCCACTTGCATAACCAAAGATTCCTAAAAGAGTGAGGGTAGTGTCTAAGACCTCGAGTAGACAGGCTATGCTTAATGAGTCATAGGACTTCGGTACAAGTCGAGTAGTTGGAATCTACTCGCGAGATAGGCTTGGGACACACGGGTTCGGTGGAGTGATGTGAGATCACTTTAGTAATGAAAATGAGACTAGGCAGGGGCTAGGGCGCAACAAGAGAGAGTCTTGTGTGCGTGGCCCTGTCCATGTCGATTGAGGACCGATCCGTGTGCGGCCCTGCTGAACAAGTATTGAACGTACCGAAGGCATATCGGATATATGGGCCCCGATAAACCGATGTAGCCTAAACCTCCGGGCGTCGAGGCATAGCACACCGATTTATAGGTGTAGGTTGAGGGCAGCAAGGTGGAAATCTGCCAACGGGCATAGAGAGATGCTCCGTGTGGGGAACCTCCTGCTCGTTTCGGTGCGACCGGTTCGACGTTTGGGCTGTTGGGTGAAAGGTTGTCCCGTACGACATCGAGTGAGCGTGCTGTGCAGCTCCACGGGTGGGCGTACGTGACGTGCTCTTTGGGTTTTCCCTGCAGGTGTATATCGAGTCGATTCGCCGTCCCTCGCGGTGACGAGTACCGCTTGTTCACTGCGTCGTAACGTAGATTAATGAATGAAACATGTTGATTCAATATTGCTGGTTGATATAATTGTATTGCTACATGTGTGCCACCAAATACTGCTTACTAAATTTCAGATTTCATGAACTGTTAACTTGTTGCTAAAAGATGAACTAAGGATGAACTTGTAGGCGTGTCGTTTTGCTGAAATGCTACCAACCTATGTCTTGGTATACCTCATGTAGAGTTTCATGCTTAGGTGAGTCGGTTAAGCCTTGCTGAGCCTTCGTGCTCACGGTTGCTGCTTAAGTGTTTTTCAGGTGAGGAGCCACCCACGGACTCGGAGTACGAGTCCACCGGCGAGGGTTACCCTCCGTCGGGGACCACGGCTGAGTGGGAGCCGTACACGCCGCGCTGAGCTGAGACGTGCAGCTAGTGTGGGTTGCCCTAGGGCTGGGCAACCGACTTTTGCTAGATAGGCGGGCGTGAGTTGTGTAGTGTAGACTTCCGCTGTGTAACATAAACAATAGTTGTAACTGAAGTTTGTACCTGTTTGTACAGTTTCAGTTGTTTTCCCATGTAATATATTATGTTTTTATGACGTGTGCTGTCGGGTGTCGCATCGCGTAGCACCACCCTCTGCGATCCTGGATGAGCGGATTCCGGTCCGCCACAGAATGTAGCATTTAGTTCCGAAAACACGAAAGTAATAGATGTTGGGTTTGTTACCGGTTAGGAGCTTGTATGGAGTTTTCTTCAAAAGTCGATGAAGATAGAGGCGGTTTGTAGCGTGGCAAGCGGTGTTGACCGCTTCCGCCCAAAACTGATCCGAAGTCTTGTACTCATCAAGCATGGTTCTTGCCATCTCTATGAGTGTGCGGTTCTTCCTTTCGGCCATCCTATTTTGATCGGGAGAGTAGGGGGTCGAAAACTCATGCTTGATGCCCTCTTCATCCAAGTATTCTTCTATTTGAGTGTTCTTGAATTCGGAGCCTTTTTCACTCATTATCTTCTTGATTCTTAAGGAAAACTCGTTTTGAGCTCTCCTCAAGAACTTCTTGAGGACAGTTTGAGTTTCTTCATTATCATGCAAGAAAAACACCCAAGTGAAACGAGAATAGTCATCAACAATTACTAAACCATATTTGTTACCGCCAATGCTTATGTAGGTGACAGGACCGAAGAGGTCCATGTGAAGCATCTCCAATGGTCTTGTTGTCATCATCACATTCTTGGCGGGATGAGCTGCTCCAATCTGTTGTCCTACTTGACATGCGCTACATGGCCTATCTTTCTCGAAAACAACATCTTTTAGTCCACGGATGTGATCCTTCTTTACAAGTTTTTGTAAATTCCTCATGCCAACATGGGCTAGTCTTCTATGCCACAACCATCCCATGTTGGTTTTTGCTATTAAGTATGTGTCAAGTTGAGCTTTATCCGTGAAGAAGTCCACTAAGTAAAGCTTTCCTTTTAACACACCCTTAAAGGCAATCGAGTTGTCACTACTTCTAGAGACGGTCACACCCTCGTTAGTAAACAAGCAATTATAACCTTTCTCACATAATTGAGATATGGACAATAGGTTATAATCTAGTGATTCAACATGTAGAACATGAGAAAGAGAGTGTTGAGAAGAGATTGCAATTTTACCAATACCGAGCACCCTTCCTTGGCTATTGTCGCCGAAGTTGATGCCTTCACTTGGATCATCATTTTCTTCATACTCAACGAACATCTTTCTCCCTCCAGTCATATGATTAGTGCACCCACTATCTAGCACTCATTTAGTGCCACCGGAGGAGTAGGCCTGCAAAATAATTTAAGCTTTAGTCTTAGGTACCCAAACTCGGTTGGGTCCTTTGAGGTTAGTCACAAGGCATTTGGGCACCCACACATAAGTTTTTGGACTCTTGTGGAGTGACCCAACATATTTAGCATATACTCTACCATACTTGCTCTTCATAAGAACATAAGATGCATCAAAATTATGAAATATGGTAGAGTTTATATTTTTGGCAATTTCATGTGAGGTAGATGCAAGGTTGTTATTCTTGACTTGATTTGAGTTTTCTTTGACAAAAGCCACACACTTGTTATTATTTTTAAGGATTTCAGCATTTTGCTTTCCTCCCCTAGTTTAACTAAGTCCATCTTTGATAAGAGGAGATCTTATGATTAAGTATGCACTACGTGCATATGTGATCTTCTCCTTATCAAAGATTCCACTTTTTGTGTATTCTTGCTTTGTGCCTCTTTAAGCTCATTTTTCAAGTTTAAAATAAGTAGCACATTTGCAAGTTTTAGTGTTGGATTCCATATTTGTTGAGAGGGAGTTCTTGGAGGATGAAGTAGTTGAAACATTTGACTTATGTGAGTTAAGTTGTGCTTCAAGATTCTTGTGAATCTTGGTTAAACTCACAAGTTCATCTTGAAGTACTACATTCTTACTCTTAAGTTCAACACAAGTTTCCTTGCTCATGACAAGTTCGCTTTCGAGTGCTCTACTCTTCTATCTCTCAAGTTCAAGGAGCTTCTCAATCTCACGGTTTCTCTCCTTTTCAAGGATAAGCAATTCTTCTTGTTGATTGAGAAGCTCTTCTTGTTCAAATATTTCATCCGATAGCATTTTCATTTTAGCTATAACATTTTTGTTTAAGCTCTTAAACATGAATCCATTTTCACTACTACTATCAAAGTCACTATCATCTACAGTATGTAACTTGGAAGGTTTAGACATTACCTTACGTTTTCCTTCCTTTGCCATGAGGCATGTGTGGCTTGGGCTCTTTCAATCACCCTTGTTTGGCAAGAGTGATTTCTTCATGGTTGGTCTCTTGATGGCGACGGTTACCACTTTTTCTTCATGTTCGGAAGAGGATTCTTTGTTTGAGTCCCACTTTTCTCCAATGTGATCTTGTCCATAAGCCTTCTTCTTTTTGAAGATCTTCTTGTCTTGTGGTTTCCCATCCTTCTTCTTCCTCTTGTCATCTTCCTTGCTATGGGGGCAGTTCACAATGAAATGCCCATATTCGCCACAGTTGTAGCAAGTCTTCTTTGTTCTTGACTTGCCCTTGTCTTTGCTCTTGTTCTCATAGTGATGGATTCTCCTTATACTCATCAACCTTTTGAATCTTTTGATGAAGAAGGCCATTTATTCATCATCCATGTCCGTGCTCTCATCATAACTCTCTTCATCTTCACTTGTGAGTTGTATTTCTTTTCCCTTGGACTTGGATGTGGCCTTGTGAGCAATACCCTTATTCTTGGATGAGGTGATCTTTGCTAGGCCGTTGACATGTTTGGCTTCCTTATCCATCATCTCTTGGTTAATGATCTTCCCTAGCACTTCATCCGGAGTCATCATGTGAAAGTTTGGACTTTCCCAGATTAAAGTGCATAGGGTCACATTGCAAGGCATAAAAGCTCTTATCATTCTCTTGACCACCTCATGATCATTCCATTTCTTGCATCCGTACGCCCGACTCTTGTTGATGAGAGTTTTGAGCCGGTTGTACATTTCTTGAGGTGTTTTGCCTTCTTCCATGGCAAACCTTCTAAGCTCTCCTTCAATCATCTCGATCTTGGCTTCCCTCACGGATCGATTTCCTTCATGTGCGATCTTGAGGGTGTTCCAAATATCTTTGGCGAGCTCTAACCCATCTACCTTGTTGAATTCTTCAAGGCTCAGAGATGAGTTGAGCATGTGCGCCCTTGTGCATTGCGGTGGATTTGTTGTTCTTGCTCTTGGGTGAGTTCATCCTCGTCTTTGGGGATATCTATACTTGTACAAACAACATGCCAAAGACTTGGGTTTAAGGAAATTAGTTGCAACTTCATGTTGTGCTTCCACATTGTATAGTTAGTTCCATCAAAGTGAGGTGGTTTGCCTAGGGGAATTGACAAATAACTAGAGTGAGAATTTAGACGTTCATAATTAAAAGGATATCACGAGTAGTCTTGTTGACTACTCTTGAGCTTCTTCTCCAATTTCTCCTTTTTCTTCTTAGCTTCCTCCTTCTTCTTCTTGAGGAGAGCCATGAGACGAAGAACTTCTTCATCTTCTTCCGAGCTTGAGACGTCTTGTGGAGGAGTAACCGCTAGAGGCGGGTTAGAACCTTGCTCTTCAAAGTTGCTCGGACTTGCTTGTTTTCCCTTCGTAAGATCAATTTGGCTACTGGTCTTGTCCCCCATCTCCTCTCCAAGCGGTTAAGCTTTTGTGGAGAGTTAGGCTCTGATACCAATTGAAAGTTGACTAGAGGGGGTGAATAGGCTAATAAAACCTGAAACTACTGCAAACAACGGATTAAACTTGAAGGAGGCCGGAGTAGTCCGGTCATGGGGCGGACTAGTCCGGTCTAGGTATAGAAATCGTGTTTTTAGGATTTTCAAGTTTGTTAAAGTGGAAGGTATGCTAGCAATCTAACAATCTAACTAATTAGTTTGTAAATGACAGAATGGTTAGATTGCAAGACTCACAATAATAAAGCAATTCACAAGTTTTAAGTGATACGAAACTTAACAAGTAACTTTAGTGAATGAGCGAGAAGGTAAAGGAAACAAGAGACACAATTTATCCCGAGGTTCGATTCCACATAGGAATCTACGTCCTCGTTGAGGAGTCCACAAAGGACCGGGTCTTTGCCAACCCTTCCCTCACCGAGCGATCACCAAGATCAAGCCCGGGCTCTTTCACTATCAATCAAATGTGAATACAATACTCTTAGGGGATGCTCACAACTTGAGGCTCCCTACAACAACCTAGCAGTTCTAGAAATCAAAATACAACAGCCAAGAACTCAAATTAACAATTAGAGTGCAAGAGATTCAAATCGAGAGCTCAAACGTTGATCACCACGTCTATCCTCTCACAAATCCACAAAACCCCTTAAGATCCAATCTTAGGAGTCAAGAAGGTGAGGAAAGAGGTTTAGAAGAGCTCTAGGAATGAGTTTTTGGCGCTAGGGTTTCAGTTCTTTATATTCTCAGCCGGGGGGTTCCCTTTATAGAGATCCCGGCATCTAGCCATTATACCTACTAAAGTTTGGACTAGTCCGGTCAGAACCCCGGACTAGTCTGTTCTTGGGGGACCACTCACGTCACAAAGTCTACCAACTAAAGTCCTGTGACCGTTGGATTCAAACGTCACAAAATCTCGGACTAGTCCACTGAGGAGCGGACTAGTCCGATCTTACTCAGGAACTTTTGTTCCGGATGAGAACGGACTAGTCTGGTAGGGGGTGACTAGTACGATCTTACCAGACTTAGTCTCGAAAACTCTCTAATCTCAGACTGCGGACTAGTCTGGCCAAATCCGGACTAGTCCGAGCTCACACAGGAACCTTTGTTCTGTCCTAAACCGGACTAGTCTGATGGAACCAGACTAGTCCGGCCTGTGGAGCGGACTTGTCCGAGGTCACTCAGAAACCCCTTCTCTGGACCTAAATGGCTTAGTCCGCTTAGCGGACTAGTCTAGCCCCATGGGCAGACTAGTCCGGCCTTCTGGGACTTAGTCTCATAAAGGCTCAGACTCACTCGAAAACAGACTAGTCCGGCCTAAAACGGACGAGTCCGAACTCACTCAGAGATTTCTTGTCCGGTCAGAAACGAAGTAGTTCGGTTGGGAACGGACTAGTCCGGCCTCGAGTCCGGACAAGTCCGGTCTACTTTCTCAGTCATACCTATGACTATTTCCTCTCACGATTCTAACTGAAATTTGAGCTCTCTAATGATTCTCAAGCACTCTAAAAGAGGAGACCCTGTACACAACTAGAAAATGTGAAACTCAACAGAAAAATACTATTTTCTACTCTTGTAAGTCTTCTTCTTTTCCTTTTTGCTTCTTGAGAGACTCCACATCCATTCCTTTTGATAAGGACCTGTGCTTATACTTAGTAAAACTCATTAGTATCTTAATTGTCGTCATCAATCATCCAAAACCCATGCGGATTACATAGATGCACTTTCAGCGCGGCCCGCCAGCACCACGCCTAGAGAGCGGTACCTTCTTCGAGGTTGCGACGCCTCTCGCGGTGTCGCTCGATGGTGGTGCGACCATCCTCGCTCGCGAGGCGACAGTTCAACTGGACCCTGAGGTCGGGTGTGGCATCGCGCGTGGGGCTGCTACCCCTCGGGCCACCATCGGTGTACGCGACTGGGCCTGCGAGGGTTCGGCCGGCTGTCTCCTGTAGGCAGGAGAGTTCATGGCGTTGGCGACGAGATGGTCAACGTCTTGCCGCAATTGCTCTGCCGCCTTGGGTGTGGCACCCTCACCTGGAGGGTTGTGGAGCAGAGCGCGTGCTGTAGCCAGCACACTCTCTGGGCTCGATCGTGGTGGTGTTGTCGCCACTGCCGGGGAAGAGGGTGGCCGAGAGGAAGCGACCACTAGCGGTGTGAACACCGATGGCGCACCATCCACATGGTTGTCAGTCCGTCCCGGCCTAGGCACCACGAGCGCCTCAGGGGCTCCAGCGTTCTGGTCACCGGTCTGGCCGAATTTAGGTGCTAGGCCGCGGGTGGCACACCGGTTGTCTGAACGCCAGCCTATCCAGACCTGCCCGCCCTAGAGCGGAAGATAGCTGCGTCATCTCCTATCTGGAGATGACGGCATGGTGGGCAAGAAGGCTCACCTTGAGAAGTGAAGTTCATGAATGTAGCCTAGAGGGGGTGAATAGTCTCTTTGAATTTTTAGGTGGTTTCCTGAAACACTTAGCAGATTGATTAATTCCAGGTGGGCCGGACTAGTCCGGTATGATCGTAATTAATATATCAAAGTGAGACTTGTTCCTACTTCAGGTATTTGTGCAGCGGAAAATAAATGCTTATTTAAGTATAGTGAAGTAAGATACAATAACTCTCAATTTTTAACGCTAGGTGTCAATGTAAACCAAATGATGACTAATACCCTTAATTAGCAATTGAAGGACGATCAAGAAGACACAAGACAAGGCTTTATCCCGAGGTTCAATTCCACCTAGGAATCTACGTCCCCGTTGAGGAGTCCACCAAGGACTAGGTCTTCACCAACCCTTCCCTCGTTGAATCGCCACAAAGGCCGATTCAATTCCACTATCCACACACAGGGGTAAACAATTGTACGTGGGGCATTCTCACAATCTGAGAGCTCCCACAAGATTACAGCGAATGATTCTTCCTCCCACACACACAAACAAAGAACAACGATCAGCTAATGTGTGAGAGAAGACAAACCAAGAGCTCAATGTCGAGAAGAACGACTCTCTCCTTGATCCAATCTCTAATACTCAAAGACTTAATCTTTCTCGGCTTAGAATGAGTGGATAGAGGCAGTTTTTGCGCTCTTGGGGCGTGCAGTGGCGCTGGGAATCGTGTCTTTTGTTTTGTGTGGTCGTGCACCTATATTTATATAAGGTTTCCAAAAACCCTGGCGGCCGGACTAGTCCGCTATGTTCACCGGACTAGTCCGGTGTGCCGTGTACAATTTTTGTGTTACATGTGGCACAATTGAAACCCTAATTTGATGTGTTTACAGAAAGTTGAACGGACTAGTCCTGTTTCTGAGCGGACTAGTCCGGTGCAAGGTGAATGGTTGTTCCAGAGAGTTGAACGGACTAGTCCGGTTTCTGAGCGGAGTAGTCTGGTGCAAGGTGAATGTTGGTTCTAGAGAGTTGAACGGACTAGTCCGGTTTCTGAGCAGACTAGTACGGTGCAAGGTGAATGTTGGTTCTAGAGAGTTGAACGGACTAGTACTATTTCTAAGCGGACTAGTCCGGAGCATGTGTTGTGAGGCAATAGAAAGTTTAACGGACTAGTCCGGTTTCTGGGCCAACTAGTCCGGTGCACGTGTTGTGAGTGATTGGGATATGTTTTAATCTCTTACCCCTACGCAATGATATTGATCTCTTGAGATGTGTCTCTCACACACATCCTATACAAGTATGTATACATTTTTCTTGGCTCATGAATCTATTATTTCTCTTTTTTCTTCATCACTTGATTTTTCACCTTTTTAAGTGCACCACTTCTACCTTACACGAGTTAATCTGCATTCATCTCAACAAGTTCATTAGGATCTCAATTCATTTGTCATCAATCGTCCAAAACCCACAAGTGAATGCCTAGATGCACTTTCAATCTCCCCCTTTTTGGTGATTCATGACAACCAACTGAGATTGCATAATTAATGATAAAATTTAATTTTCATAAAGTGTGCATATATGAGAATGACAAATAAGTACAAGAACCTCTCACATATATGCACCCTTTATGGTGGGATGCCTAAAAGTGTATGAAACAGAATGTGACATCCATGAGACTTCAGAAATAAAAATCATCACATCGATATTGAATAGGCATCACACATTCATGAGACTTCAAAATAGAAATTTCATGAGACTTCAAAATATATGTCCATGTCCATCACACATCCTTAAGGTTTACAATAAGATAACTTAACATAAATCTCAATCTCTCCCCCTTTGGCATAAAGGCACCAAAAAGGGAAAATATAGTGGAATCACTCATCGTCGCTCTCTCTCTCTCACTATCGGTCTTATCTTCATCGGCATCTTCATCATAATCTTCATGACCATGATGAAGAGGAGGAGCGGAGACACCTGCAAGTCCAAAAGACCTAAATTCTTGTTCGGTGAGTGGGGCCATTTCTGTGAAGTCTTCTTCAGAGTCCTCAGAGATCTTGTGGCGGACCAGAATCTGCTCATCCAGGATCGCAGAGGGTGGTGCCGCGCGATGCGGCACCTGACAGCACACGTCATAAGAACACATTATATTACATGGGAAAAACAAACTGAATGTACAAAGTAGTACATTTCTCAGTTACAAACTAGGGTTTTTATTACACAGCAGAAGTTTCTTTTGTATAACTCACGCCCGCCTATCTAGCAAAAGTCGGTTGCCCAGCCCTAGGGCAACCCACACTAGCTGCACGTCTCATCTCAGCGTGGCGTGTACGGCTCTCACTCAGCCGTGGTCCCCAACGGAGGGTAACCCTCGCCCGTTGACTCGTACTCCGAGTCCGTGGGTGGCTCCTCAAAAACACTTAAGCAGCAACCATGAGCACGAAGGCTTAGCAAGGCTTAACCGACTCACCTAAGCATGAAACTCTACATGAGGTGTACCATGACATAGGATAGCAATGTTGCAGCAACTGGACACGCCTACAAGTTCATCCTTAGTTCATATTTTAGCAACAAGTTAACAGTTCATGAAGCTGAACTTTAGTGAGCAATATTTGGTGGCACACATGTAGCAATACAATTATATCATAACAGCAATATTGAATCATAACATTTCATTCATTAGTCTACGTTACGACGCAGTGAACAAGCGGTACCCGTCACAGCGAGGGACGACGAATCGACTCGATATACACCTGCAGGGAAACCCAAAGAGCACGTCACGTACGTCCACCCGTGGAGCTGCACAGCACGCTCACTCGATGTCGTACGGGACAACCTTTCACCCAACAGCCCAAACGTCGAACAGGTCGCACCGAAACGAGCAGGAGGTTCCCCACACGGGGCATCTCTCTATGCCCGTTGGCAGATTTCCACCTTGCTGCCCTCAGCCTACACCTATAAATCGCTGCGTTATGCCTCGACGCCCGGAGGTTTAGGCTACATCGGTTTATCAGGGCTCATATATCCGATATGCCTTCGGTACGTTCAATACTTGTTTAGCAGGGCCACACACGGATCGGTCCTCAATCGACACGGACAGGGCTGCGCACACAAGACTTCTTCTTGCTGCGCCCTAGCCCCTGCCTAGTCTCATTTTCATTACTAAAGTGATCTCACATCACTCAACCGAACCCGTGTGTCCCAAGCCTATCTCGCGAGTAGATTCCAACTACTCGACTTGTACCGAAGTCCTATGACTCATTAAGCATAGCCTGTTTACTCGAGGTCCTAGACCTACCCTCACTCTTAGGGAAAAATTCTGGTTATGCAAGTGGGGTTCCATCCATCCTATATCTAATGCACAATCATACTTCATATGACACATGTAAACAAAGTAAGACTTATAAAAAGGTTAATGCAAACCGGGGCTTGCCTTGTTGCTGCTGGTCAGTAGTTAGCTCTTCTTCCGGAAGGAGGAAGTCCAGCACTTCCGGAGTCTCTTCTTCAGCGACTACACGTTGAATGAAATACGACATGTAAATTTAAATGCAATGTATAAACTTGAATACTTAACTACTAATAACTTTAGCTAGCCCTCCCCTTTGGTTCTGAAATTTTTATTGTGGCTTGGTAGGGTCGTAACCAGAGTCTTGACCAAGTTTCATTTGAAACAAAGTTCATCTGAACCTTGTATAAATAAAAGCCCATTTGGTCAATATTTGAGCCTCTAAATAATTCCAGGGGTTTTCATGGCTCCAACCATTACTTTCTGGAAAGTAGACTTTAATATGGTTCTAATGGAATTGGTTTCATATCATTTGAAGAATTCTACTGAAAGTTATGTCCTAATTAAGATTGGAGAAAATCTGAAAAATGTTTCTGTACATTTTTCTATTTTCTCTGGGCAGTTCTTTTAATCATCCAATTAGGGTAACTAAATTAACTTGGATGAGTCTGAAAATTTTACTGGGATTCAGGGATTTTCCAATGAACCTCTCAGCCAAATTTTAGAATTTTTCATAAAGTAGTTCTCCAGATAAAATTCCCAACATTTTAAACTTTAGGGATTTAATTCTGGAAAACTATTCACTTTCATGAGCTGAATTTGATATTGCTGGAAGGTACTCAGAATTCTGAGTTCAGCAAAATTTGGTTCATCGAATTTGGAGTTTCCTAGCCAAAGTTCTATGCATTTGAAGTTTGAACTAAAACTGAAAATTCCAAAAATGTTTAAATCCTGCGGGTGGGTCCATCGCACACGTGTCGACCGCTGGAGCCGAGCCACACGGGGCCACAGACTCCTTCCCGCGTGGCCGCACTGGATCCTGGACCACAGAGAATCCCGCCCATTTATCTCCAGCCGCTGACGAGTGGGGCCTCCCCCTTCATCTTCCTCCGGTCACCCGCGCGACCCCGCCGCCGAGCTCGCCGGAGAGGGGTTCCGGCCCTTGGAGCTTGCTGATTCTCGCCGACTGTGCCTATACCGGCCTGGGGAACACGGTGGTGCCCTCCCTAGAGCTTGACAACAACCGGAACAGTGCTCCTGCCGGCAACAGCGGCCGGGAGCTCACCGGCGACGTCCAACTCGGCATCTCCTGCACCTTTTTCGATGCGGTTTGCTCGGGGAGCTCCGCTGACACCCGCTGGTCACAGACATGGACACCGATCCCCGTGAAAATGGCTGCAACTATGACCTCATCGGCGACCTAGGCCGGATATCGGCTGTGCTCAGAAAACTTCGAAGAACCGTAACCCTAGCCCTCTGTTCTTACTGGTTTTCGATCCTAGGTGGTCGTGGCAGTGTATAGAGCGTGTGCATGACTTGGTATGACCGGTGATGAGCTAACCCCCACGAATTTTTTGATTTGGTGGGAGCTCAGTCTTAGGACTCCCGAAACTTTCCCGGCGAAATACTCCCCCGACAGCCCATGAAATGAAGAACGGTTGGGACCAGAAGAATCAGCACCTCAAGGCGGTCCTTTCTTGTGTTGCTCGTCAGGCACGAGAGCGCCTGTGCTGGCTTAACACCGGCGATCAGTGATGTCGGCGTTTCTGTGCTCGCGCGGAACCGAGAAAGAAGCTCGGTCGGGGGTGGTTCTCGTTCGGGAAACAGGAGGAAGGGCGGCGTGGGCTGTGCGCTGGCCTTTGAGCCGCGGTTTTGGCACCGTGAGGTGGCCGTTTGTTGCCTCGGTGGATTGCCGCCGCTCCCTTGCCTTGCGCGCGAAGCCGAGGTCGGCTGCAGCAACCGACTGCACCCTCGTGTGTGCAACTGACCTGTGGGCTTCCCCTTTACTCCTTTTTCTCTAATAATTCTTTTCTGTTTTTGCTAATTATCCCACCAGCTACTCACAATTTAATGTGAGACTTAGCCCCCAAGTTTTGGTTCAAATTTAAGTTCTCCAATTTGAAATTTGGTTGGTCCAATTTGCTTCATATTTAAACTGAATTTCAAATTCAGTTTTGAATTATTGCAAATTTGGCTCCCGACAAGATGAACTCCAATGGGGATGAAATTTGGTGGGCTAGCTCAGAAAAATGTGCTGAGCTTGAATATGAAGCTAATTTTTGAATTTGAGTGATGAAAGTTGCTGCAATTTGAATTTACATTCAAATTGGCCTCTTTTTCAAATACCTCCAAAAATGCCTCAAAAAGTGTTGGATTCCCATGAAAATTGGGCTTGAACCCTCCCAAGACTTTTTAAGTTCTAGGGGTGAGCTCAACCTCTCATGTTCATGTGTCCAAATCCCACTTTGTGAAAATGAAGGCTTTCCCCTCTAATCACTCTTTTGATGGAGGTTACTTGCTCTTCCCAATATTTCCTAAGATATCCACAACAAAAGCTGTGGTGTTGTGAGGTGAAGAAAAGATTTTGCAAATCCCTTTTCTTGGGCTTTTACATCCCTCCCCCCTTAAAAGAATCTCGCCCCGAGATTACAAAAGAAGAGATAGCAATGTAATAGGGACTTACCCGTGTTGAGAAGCCATGAACTCTGGGTAATTTGAGCGAAGGAATTCCTCGCTCTCCCATGTCGCTTCTTCGGCGGTGTGGTTGCTCCAGAGTATCTTGTAGAACCACAATGTTCTACTGCGCGTGGTCCTGGCTTTTTCATCAAGAATGGCCACCGGATACTCATCATATGTTAAATCCGGTTTCAGCTCGCCGATGTCTTCGGTAGGAACAGCAGCTGTATGCTTCAAACATTTTCGCAGTTGCAAAACATGGAAAACATCATGGACACCAGCAAGGGATGCCGGTAGCTCCAATCGATACACCGCTGGTCCACACTTCTCGGTGATAGCATAGGGTCCAATAAAACGGGGAGCGAGCTTCCCCTTTACACCGAACCGGTGCACGCCCTTCATCGGAGATACGCGGAGGTACACGTGTTCCCCAACGTCAAAGTGCAACGGTCTACACCTCTTATCAGCGTAGCTCTTCTGCCGGGATTGAGCGGCCTTCAAGTTAGCTTGAATTGCACGAACGCGCTCTTCGGCGTCGTTCACCACATCAACCCCGAATGTGACCCTTTCACTGGACTCGCACCAATTTAATGGGGTGCGGCATTTGCGACCGTAGAGAGCTTCGTAGGGTGCCATCTTGATACTCGACTGATAGTCGTTGTTGTACGAGAATTCCGCCAATGGTAGGTGATCATCCCAGTTCCTACCATGGTGGATGGCACATGCTCTCAACATGTCTTCCAGAACTTGATTCACCCTCCCTGTCTGGCCATCTGTCTGAGGGTGGTAGGCGGAGCTTCTAATCAGTTTAGTACCCAAAGCAGCATGCAACTGCTCCCAAAAGCGAGACACAAACAATGCACCTCGGTCTGAGACTATGGTCTTGGGTACCCCGTATAGGCATAGAATTTTTGCTATGTACAGCTCCGCATATTTGCCGGCATTGTAACGTGTATTCACCGGGATGAAGTGAGCCGTCTTGGTTAACCGGTCAACAATTACCCAAATGGAATCATGCTTGTTGGATGTTAGGGGTAATCCCACAATGAAATTCATGCTCACATCTTCCCATTTCCATGCCAGGATCTTCAGGGGTTGCAACAGCCCTGATTTCTTCATGTGATCAGCTTTCACTTGTCGGCACGTATCGCACTCGGATACGTACTTCGCTACCTCCCGCTTCATCCGTGTCCACCAAAATTTCTTTTTCAAATCTTGGTACATTTTGTTGCTGCCCGGATGAATGGAGTATTTGGACAAGTGAGCTTCATCAAGAATCTTCCTCCTCATTTCCATATCTCGGGGTACGACTATTCGGTCATTGAACCACAGCGTCCCCTCATCATCTTTCCGGAAACACTTGATCTCTCCATTGTCTATCCGTCTCCGGAGATGTGCCATGCCTTTATCCGTCTTCTGAGCTGCAA
The DNA here is from genome assembly GCA_030760725.1 of Neostapfia colusana. Taxonomy (NCBI): domain Eukaryota; kingdom Viridiplantae; phylum Streptophyta; class Magnoliopsida; order Poales; family Poaceae; genus Neostapfia; species Neostapfia colusana. The sequence goes on from JASWHV010000003.1 coordinate 125,109,473, forward strand.
TGATGTCTTCCCTAATGGTAGGGATGAGATCAAGGTTGTACAGCGACCCATGAGGAACCAAGTATAAACTCGGTTCTTCCTCCTCCACCGGGGTAATGGTGAGGTTATGGACATGTGATTTCCGACTCAGCGCGTCGGCAACCACATTCGCTTTGCCGGGGTGGTAATGAATCTCAATTTCATAATCCTTGATCAATTCTAACCACCTCCTTTGCCTCATGTTCAGCTCCTTCTGGGTGAAAATGTATTTCAAGCTCTTGTGGTCGGTGTAGAGATGCACTAGATTCCCCAGGAGATAGTGCCTCCACATTTTTAGTGCCAACACCACGGCAGCAAGCTCAAGATCATGAGTCGGATAGTGCTGCTCATGGTTCCGAAGTTGGCAGAGCCATAAGCGACCACACGTCCTTCCTGCATCAACACGCAGCCAAGCCCAATACCGGACGCGTCACAATACACGTCGAAGGGCTTTGTTGTATCCGGCTGAGCTAAGAGCGTGGCTGTGGTGAGATGCTTCACCAATGTTTGGAATGCTCCTTCACACGTCGTGTTCCAAACATATTTCGTCCCTTTCTTCAGCAATTCTGTCATCGGCTTAGCGAGCTTGGAGAAGCTTGGAATGAATCTCTGATAGTATCCCGCTAACCCGAGGAAGCTTCTGACTTCATGGACTGAAGTGGGAGCTTTCCATTTCAGCACTTGCTCTATTTTGCTTGGGTCAACCGCAATGCCTTCTGCTGAGATGATATGTCCCAAGAATGGCACTTGGCTGATCCAAAACTCGCATTTACTGAACTTGGCGTAGAGCTTGTGGTCTCGCAATCGTTGAAGAACGATCCGCAAGTGTTCGGCATGTTCGGCTTCTGTCTTGGAGTAAACCAAGATATCGTCGATGAACACTACCATGAACTTGTCCAGCTCCGGCATGAACACCGAGTTCATGAGATACATGAAATGGGCTGGAGCGTTTGTGAGACCAAATGACATGACGAGATATTCATATAATCCATATCTCGTCGAGAAGGCCGTCTTCGGAATATCCTCTGTCCGGATCTTTATCTGGTGATATCCAGAGCGAAGGTCCATCTTGGAGAACACACTTGCTCCCACACGTTGATCAAACAATATGTCGATGCGGGGCAGTGGATACTTATTCTTGATGGTGACAGCATTGAGCGGTCGGTAGTCCACACACAGCCTTAAGGTTTCATCCTTCTTCTTCATGAACAGCACCGAGCATCCCCAAGGCGAGGAACTCGGCCTAATGAAACCCTTGCTCAACAGATCATTGAGTTGTTCTTTCAGTTCAGCCAGCTCATTTGGAGCCATTTTGTATGGTCTCCGTGATATGGGCGTAGTCCTGGGTGCAAGTTCAATATTGAACTCGACATCCCGCTCAGGTGGCATGCCCGGAAGATCATCCGGGAACACGTCGGGGTACTCCCGGACTACGGGGATGTCCTCTAACTTGAAGGCTTCAGTATTGTTGAACGCTGGAACCTCTCTGACTAGATTATCTAATAGGAGGGACTGTGGACAGTGTAATGAGGAGTTGAGGTGAACCGTCCGTGATGGGGTTTCCAGGACAGCGCCATGGTAACTTAGCCATGACATTCCCAAGATTGTATCAATCTTCTGCCCCTCAAGGATAATCATAGTGGTGGGATATATCTTCCCACCTAAGCACAGTGGTGCTTTTGGAACCATCATTGTTGCTGAAATCTTTCCTCCTGGTGAGCAGATCATATAAGAACACTCGGTTGTAAAGGCTTCCAGCTGATGCTTAACCACATATGATGCACTTATAAAGTTGTGGGTTGCACCATAATCAAAAAGTATGATGATGGCTCGATTGTTGAGAGTAAACGTACCCGCCAGCATGTTGTCGCCCTCTGGGGCGTCCTCATTGTCGAGGTTGCGAACGCCCCCAGTCCGCTGACCAACCTTCTTCACTGGAGGTCAGCCTCGAGCACCGCCCTGGAACTGGGCTTGCCCGCTGCTCTGCTGCCCCTGGGGACAGTCCTTCGCGAAGTGGCCCGCCTGGCCACACGTGAAGCAGGTGAAACGGGGCGGTCCCCCGCTGATCGGTGGACGGAAACCCGGGGCGCGTTGTGGCGGTGGGAACGCCCGGGGTGCCGTCTGCTGCTGCTGCTGCTGCTGCTGTCTTGGTGGTGGCATCGGCGGACGGAACGGAGGTGACTGAAAGGGACGTCCCCCGAACCGCTGAGGTCGCGCCAGTGGATGCCACTGCTGCCCGGATGGTGTCCGATACACCATACGGTACTTCTGAGGAGCGCCACCCCCACTGCTGGGTGGAGCGCTTTGCTTCCGCTGCTCAGCTGCCAACTCCCGCTGAGCGTCCTCTTGCATGATGGCGGCATTGACTAGATCGTTGAAGGTGCCGCGATTCCACTGAACGAGGTGGGTCTTCATTTCGGGGTGTAACCCCCGATAGAAATGTTCCTGCTTCTTCTCTTCAGTGGAGATGTAATCTGACGCATATTGCGCCAGATGGTTGAAGACACGGGAGTAGTCGTGGGCACTCCTCCCGCCCTGCTTCAGTTCCAAAAATTCTTGGAACTTCCTCTTCATGATTCCGGGAGGAATGTGATAGGCGCGAAGCGCCTCCCGGAACTCTCCCCATTCCACGGCATGGCCGGCCGGACGTGAGGCGACATAGTTCGCCCACCACGCACCAGCTGCACCGTGGAGTTGCTGCGCTGCGAACAGAGTCTTCTGCCGCTCCGTACATTGGAGCAGCCCGAACTTGGACTCGATAGTCCGCAGCCAGTTGTCCGCCTCCAGTGGTTCTTTGGCTTCGGTGAACACTGGAGGGTGCGTACTCATGAAATCCGAGTACGACACTTCACGGGGCTCACGAGGCCCTCTATCTTGACGCCCCCCCCCCCCCCCGCCTGGGACGTATTCTGCACGATCGTGCGGAGCAGGTCGGTCTGCTCCTCACGACCTCCCACCAGTGTCGCTATCACATTCGCTAGAGTAAGCGGAGGCGGCGGTGGTGGCTGCTGCTGCGGGGTGCTGTCGTAGGCCGGTGGCTGGGAGTCATCGCCTCCCCCTTGGCTAGAGCCACCAACCTCGTGCGTGGTCCTAGTGCGAACCATCTGCAACCATACGACAATAACATCAGTCCCGCAACAGATTGCATGCAGTCCAATAACAATAGGCGTAACAACATAATGACAATAAAAACATGCGATACATCTCGTAAGTAGATAATGTAATAACTTTACACAAGCTACACCATTACCAGACCAAACACAAGCTAGTTTAATCCAACTTGATGAACCTCCACTTTGGAAGCTCACCATAACTAGGTTTGGTCACTATGAGATATTACTATCGCTTTGTCATCACGTATACCACCCTTAGGGTACCACACCCTCTCCAATGAGTTCAACTGTCATTCTTTTGTCAGAATGACCAGTTTCTACCTATTCTAAGTTTTGATCTGGTTCTAGGCATTTTCATGACTCAAGTTGAATACCAAAGTTAAAGTTAACTTCAGTATCTTTCCAACGAGTACTCATTTGACCACAGATCAGCTCTGGTTAAAAAGTTATGGTAATTCAAAGTCAGCAGAATTTCTGGAAGAATTTTAACAGCACCTCCCATGGAAAGTTGCTGTTTTCAACTTTGGTTTCTACTGAATTCTGTGCTGAAATTTCAGAAACTTTGAATTGCAAAGATGTCACACATCTTCTACCCTTTCTAAGGATGTATCATATGAAAAATTTTGGTTTTGCTGCTGGGAGTTATCATTGAAAAACAGAACAGTCCAGAGAGTGTTTAACTCTGTCCTGGTTCTGGACAGTTTACATCCCTCTGGGATTTAAGCCATCTTAAGGTGTGTTTCAGCTCTGGAAGTCTACAAAAAAGTTGTAGAGTACTTCAATACCCTCCCAGAACTATATGCCACACCTCCCTGGGCTAAAATACCTGTGAGTTATGCCCTGTTGAAGATCAGCAAACTTGCTGCCCAAAACAGAGCACTCTGTTTTTCAGTCTTTTGGGACTACACTCATCCCTTTCCAATTTGTCTACCCAACCAGGGTCCTAATTGTTGAACCTAATGATTTTATTTCCTTTTTATCATTATTTTCATGCATATGCCTACAATATCTCGGTACTACGTTCCTCACAAAAAAAAATCCTAACCGGATCATACCGGCATATACGTCTCAAGTGTGGCACTAAACGGTCTCTCGCACACGTTTACTACACGGATACCTACGTGGTTAGTACCTACAGAACACCACACAATAATGGTGCACTCAATGGTTAGTTTCATTTCAGGCAGGATCATATTTAAAAGTAAATACAAACGCCCATATCATTGCCATACGACCGTCCTTGAGCTAAGTCACGTCTCAAGGCACGTGATCGTGTTTCAACACCACACGACGGGGAACCCGAGTATGTCATGAACGGGTCGTCACGGTTGGGAATGTTATCAACCCAACAGATACCACCTACTGCCCTGCAGGGCACGCCGATGGCAAGCGCTGCGTATGTCCTCCTGGGCTATTTCCAGACAAACACACTCTCGCGTTACTGACCACGCGATGGGGTCTCCACTTACTTGCCTAATGCACGCTAGGGATCAGCGTTTCATATGAACTCAGGAACATGAAGAGTTCAAGAGTTTCATATTGACGTCACACACCAAGCTGTGAGACCTATCCCTGAACCACGTTCCTCGTCAGGGGAGCTAACCGAAATTGAACCGATTTTGGTGGCGTTCCTTACCATTCTTACCAGAGCGTAGGTGCGTTGTTACATAATTAAAATTCAGAATTATAACACGTAGGTTAGTCTTTGCCACTTTAGGTAACTATGCTAGTATAGTCCTTACATGGGCTACTACCGAATCCTCACCGTATACCTAAGTCTTTCCCGTAATAGAGTCCTTAAGTACTGTGCTATCCCCAATGCAGCTCTGATACCAGGCTGTGGCGGACCGGAATCCGCTCATCCAGGATCGCAGAGGGTGGTGCCGCGCGATGCGACACCCAACAGCACACGTCATAAGAACACATTATATTACATGGGAAAAACAAACTGAATGTACAAAGTAGTACATTTCTCAGTTACAAACTAGGGTTTTTATTACACAGCGGAAGTTTCTTTTGTACAACTCACGCCCGCCTATCTAGCAAAAGTCGGTTGCCCAGCCCTAGGGCAACCCACACTAGCTGCACGTCTCAGCTCAGCGCGGCGTGTACGGCTCCCACTCAGCTGTGGTCCCCGACGGAGGGTAACCATCGCTGGTGGACTCGTACTCCGAGTCCGTGGGTGGCTCCTCACCTGAAAAACACTTAATCAGCAACCGTGAGCACGAAGGCTCAGTAAGGCTTAACCGACTCACCTAAGCATGAAACTCTACATGAGGTGTACCATGACATAGGATAGCAATGTTGCAGCAAATGGACACGCCTACAAGTTCATCCTTAGTTCATCTTTTAGCAACAAGTTAACAGTTCATGAAGCTGAACTTTAGTGAGCAATATTTGGTGGCACACATGTAGCAATACAATTATATCATAACAGCAATATTGAATCATAACATTTCATTCATTAGTCTACGTTATGACGCAGTGAACAAGCGGTACTCGTCACCGCGAGGGACGGCGAATCGACTCGATATACACCTGCAGGGAAACCCAAAGAGCACGTCACGTACGTCCACCCGTGGAGCTGCACAGCACGCTCACTCGATGTCGTACGGGACAACCTTTCACCCAACAGCCCAAACGTCGAACCGGTCGCACCGAAACGAGCAGGAGGTTCCCCACACGGAGCATCTCTCTATGCCCGTTGACAGATTTCCACCTTGCTGCCCTCAGCCTACACCTATAAATCGGTGCGTTATGCCTCGACGCCCGGAGGTTTAGGCTACATCGGTTTATCGCGGCCCATATATCCGATATGCCTTCGGTACATTCAATACTTGTTCAGCAGGGCCGCACACGGATCGGTCCTCAATCGACACGGACAGGGCTGCGCACACAAGACTTCTTCTTGCTGCGCCCTAGCCCCTGCCTAGTCTCATTTTCATTACTAAAGTGATCTCACATCACTCAACCGAACCCGTGTGTCCCAAGCCTATCTCGCGAGTAGATTCCAACTACTCGACTTGTACCGAAGTCCTATGACTCATTAAGCATAGCCTGTTTACTCGAGGTCCTAGACCTACCCTCACTCTTAGGGAAAAATTTTGGTTATGCAAGTGGGGTTCCATCCATCCTATATCTAATGCACAATCATACTTCATATGACACATGTAAACAAAGTAAGACTTATAAAATGGTTAATGCAAACCCGGGCTTGCCTTGTTGCTGCTGGTCAGTAGTTAGCTCTTCTTCCGGAAGGAGGAAGTCCAGCACTTCCGGAGTCTCTTCTTCAGCGACTACACGTTGAATGAAATACGACATGTAAATTTAAATGCAATGTATAAACTTGAATACTTAACTACTAATAACTTTAGCTAGCCCTCCCCTTTGGTTCTGAAATTTTTATTGTGGCTTGGTAGGGTCCTAACCAGAGTCTTGACCAAGTTTCATTAGAAACAAAGTTCATCTGAACCTTGTATCAATAAAAGCCCATTTGGTCAATATTTGAGCCTCTAAATAATTCCAGGGGTTTTCATGGCTCCAACCATTACTTTCTGGAAACTAGACTTTAAGATGGTTCTAATGGAATTGGTTTCATGTCATTTGAAGAATTCTAATGAAAGTTATGTCCTAATTAAGATTGGAGAAAATCTGAAAAATGTTTCTGTACATTTTTCTATTTTCTCTGGGCAGTTCTATTAATCACCCAATTAGGGTAACTAAATTAACTTGGATGAGTCTGACAATTTTACTGGGATTCAGGGATTTTCCAATGAACCTCTCAGCCAAATTTCAGAATTTTTCATATAGTAGTTCTCCAGATAAAATTCCCAACAGTTTAAACTTTAGGGATTTAATTCTGGAAAACTATTCACTTTCATGAGCTGAATTTGATATTTCTGGAAGGTACTCAGAATTCTGAGTTCAGCAAAATTTGGTTCATCGAATTTAGAGTTTCCTAGCCAAAGTTCTATGCATTTGAATTTGAACTAAAACTGGAAATTCCAAAAATGTTTAAATCCTGCGGGTGGGTCCATCGCACACGTGTCGACCGCTGGAGCCGAGCCACACGGGGCCACAGACTCCTTCCCGCGCGGCCGCACTGGATCCTGGACCACAGAGAATCCCGCCCATTTATCTCCAGCCGCTGACGAGTGGGGCCTCCCCCTTCGTCTTCCTCCGGTCACCCGCGCGACCCCGCCGCCGAGCTCACCGGAGCTCTCGCCGGAGAGGGGTTCCGGCCCTCGGAGCTTGCTGATTCTCGCCGCCTGTGCCTATCCCGGCCTGGGGAACACGGTGGTGCCCTCCCCAAAGCTTGACAACAACCGGAACAGTGCTCCCGCCGGCAACAGCGGTCGGGAGCTCACCGGCGACGTCCAACTCGGCATCTCCTGCACCTTTTTCGATGCGGTTTGCTCGGGGAGCTCCGCTGACACCCACTGGTCACAGACATGGACACCGATCTCCGTGAAAACGGCTGCAACTACGACCTCATCGGCGACCTAGGCCGGATATCGGTTGTGCTCAGAAAACTTTGAAGAACCGTAACCCTAGCCCTCGGTTCTTACTGGTTTTCGATCCTAGGTGGTCGTGGCAGTGTATAGAGCGTGTGCGTGACTTGGTATGCTTGGTGATGAGCTAACCCCCACGAATTTTTTGATTTGGTGGGAGCTCGGTCTTAGGACTCCCGAAACTTTCCCGGCGAAATACTCCCCCGACAGCTCATGAAATGAAGAACGGTTGGGACCAGAAGAATCAGCACCTCAAGGCGGTCCTTTCTTGTGTTGCTCATCGGGCACGAGAGCGCCTGTGCTGGCCGAACGCCGGCGATCAGTGAGGTCGGCGTTTCTGTGCTCGCGCGGAACCGAGAAAGAAGCTCGGTCAGGGGTGGTTCTCGTTCGGGAAACAGGAGGAAGGGCGGCGTGAGCTGTGCGCTGGCCTTTGAGCCGCGGTTTTGGCACCGTGAGGTGGCCGTTTGTTGCCTCGGTGGCTCGCCGCCGCTCCCTTGCCTTGCGCGCGAAGCCAAGGTCGGCTGCAGCAACCGACTGCACCCTCGTGTGTGCAACTGACCTGTGGGCCTCCCCTTTACTCCTTTTTCTCTAATAATTCTTTTCTATTTTGCTAATTATCCCACCAGCTACTCACAATTTAATGTGAGACTTAGCCCCCAAGTTTTGGTTCAAATTGAAGTTCTCCAATTTGAAATTTGGTTGGTCCAATTTGCTTCATATTTAAACTGAATTTCAAATTCAGTTTTGAATTATTGCAAATTTGGCTCCCGACAAGATGAACTCCAATGGGGATGAAATTTGGTGGGCTAGCTCAGAAAAATGTGCTGAGCTTGAATATGAAGCTAATTTTTAAATTTGAGTGATGAAAGTTGCTGCAATTTGAATTTATATTCAAATTGGCCTCTTTTTCAAGTACCTCCAAAAATGCCTCAAAAAGTGTTGGATTCCCATGAAAATTGGGCTTGAACCCTCCCAAGACTTTTTAAGTTCTAGGGGTGAGCTCAACCTCTCATGTTCATGTGTCCAAATCCCACTTTGTGAAAATGAAGGCTTTCCCCTCTAATCACTCTTTTGATGGAGGTTACTTGCTCTTCCCAATATTTCCTAAGATATCCACAACAAAAGCTGTGGTGTTGTTGTCACACCCGATATTCCATAAGGAACACCGAGCGTATAGTCACATGTATGCCAGGATCAATTGACTCATACATGTGCCGACAAGAGTGAAATATTATTGTATTATAAGCCAAGTTAAACATACATCATAATATTACATCATATTGCATAAAATATCAAATAATAGTATCAATACACTATAACACGACAGCGGAAGACTACGGCGTGGATGCTCCAGTTCCACAGGCGTTGCCCGGGGGTTACGCCAACCTAGAACAACTCCTCGGGATCGAAGTATTCCTCATCAAAGTCTACGTCTTCATTTGCACCTGAGTCAACATATGATATCCAACAAAAGCAAGTTTGAGTACCCAAGGTACTCAGCAAGTGTAGGAAAGAATGTTATGAAGGCCAATAGCAAGGGAAGGCTAACATGGTTAAGCACTATGCATTAATCCTAAGCCTTAGCTTTGATTAGCAACCTATCTTACTAGGTGATAATCCCACCATCATCATTATTAAGTCATTAATGTTAGGTTACACCACCCAACAACCTCTTTTCAACTCACATCCATGTTTCTCTAATCATGGACAAGTCCAAGCCGCTCTTGACCGTGAGCACGGCTGTCATGACAGTTTGGTTCTCTGCAGAGATTGTACCGCTTTACCCACAAGTAGTGATTTCATCCCCTGTTGCCAGGTGGACTAAGAAACCTCCCTGATATCCGTGGTTGCAAGCCACATTACACACTTCCTTTGGTGTGCGATCAGGAGATCACTACATGGCCTTTACAAAGGGTCTACCGGCAAGTACAAGCCCACTGAGGTTTCACCGCTGTAGTTCCTGGGAGTAACCCTCCCCTACAGAAGCCCCCTCTTGAGCCTTGCAGTTCCCAGGGCAGTCAAAAATAGACTCCCATTCCCCGCACCATCCAAACACTCATACTATACCGGCAAACTCCTAATTAATTGGCCAAGCTGCCCCATCTCAGTCTTGTGGTGGCACTGTAAAGCCGGGTTAACTGTTCCATGAACCGGTCCTTAGAATCTAAGACAGGCACTAACTCATTCCCGAGTCTCGTGCACGAAGCACCAACCAAACAACCAGCCTGTCTAGATTCATAACCACATGACACATACAATTGTGTCTTTCATATAATCCACAAGACTAGTATCAACTATGTTTCATTCATCACTAAAGTTCTAAGCATGGCTAAGCACATAAAATGATAACCATCAAGTCCTATCTAATTCCCTCCATGGTTTTGCAAGGAAAGATAAAGCAATGAAACTAGGGAAACATCCTACACTGGGTTTCATATTAAAGACATCATGCAAATAATCTAACTATTCATCCTAGAATAGGAACAAAGTGATCAAGGAACACTTGCCTTTGAGTGAAGTGGGATTTACTTCAAACTCTTGATCTTGAAGATTTGGGTGTAGTTCTTGACTTGGGTCTAGTCATTCATATGCACACAACACAATGCCAAATATATCATAAGAATCATACCAAGTCATTTCAATCACATAGTTTTAGTTACACACATGCAACTATGGTTTTCTTGTCATTTTATGTGAGTTAGAATGGAAATATGTTTCAATTGGCTACTCATATCCTTTGATTCTACATTTGCCACATCTAAACACTCATTTCCAGTTTGAAAGATGATTTGAATGAATTTTAGAATTTATTAATATATATGTGTATTTATTATAATTAATTATATCCTAGAAATCATTTAAATTATTATTATAATAATTTCAGAACTCATTTTTCTTATTTTCTGCACTTCAGAACCTATTTAAACATTTAGAACAGTTTCCAACATTTTTATTTAATATATATTATTTTTATTTATTTTTCAGTATTTATTTAATAACTAAAAATACATTTTCAGTTATTTAAATAATTATTCTGGATCACAGAAATTATATATGTTCAAAAAGATGATAGCAGAATAATTTTTACACCCTTGAAACAAATTTACAAAATTTTCTGAAATATATTTAATTTTTACTTTGATTTTTCCAAGTTAGTTGTCACTATATAATTAATATCAGCATTTGTAAACTGTTATATTTAAATCCAGAAATTTTATTCTGTTCAGAATGTTTTAACAGTGCTAAAAATAATTTTCTACCATTTTCCAGAACTCATTTATCATTATTTGATTAATTACAGAATTAAAAATAAACTTTTAAACTGATTTGGTTTGATTTGTAATAATTTCAAACTTTCTGGGGTCCAAATTGAATTTACTGAACTGTGCTACTAATTTTCATAATGCACAGGGGCTAATTAGCCAATTCCCAGTGAATTTCCAATTTTCTATAAGCCTGGGGTCAGTTCTGTGAATTTCAGGGACTGTTTCCTAGTTATTTGAATCTCCAGGGACCTAACCAGAAGATTTCCAACGTTTATAACTGTTTTAAATGTGGGCCGTTGGATCTGAGATCAACGGCCCAGATTAGAAGAACCGAACCGGTATCGGTTCTTTTAATTTTAACCGTCCGCTTTACATCCGAGGGTCCAGAGGCGGCCACGTCGCCTCCCCCCCCTTCTCCCTCGCGGCCGGCGGCTGCGCGCGCCGGCGAGCGGCGGCGGCCTCGCCGGAGTTTCTGTTTCTCGCCGTTTCTCCACTATTTCATGATCTACTCGCATCAGAAGAGAGAGGGGAGAGTGGGGAACTCACCTAGGGTGATTTTTGGACCCAGAGACGGCCGGAGAAGCGTGCTCGACGGCGACCGAAGAGATCTCCGGCGATCTTCGAGGTCAGCGCTTCCCAGGCGTTTTCCTTCAAAGATTTTTGTCGGGAACTCTTCCTTGAGGCCGTGTGATGTCGTAGAAGGGAGTAGATGTAAGAATTCAGTGATGTTTTCCGAGAATTGGAATTGGGGACGGTTTTTCCGATCGGGTTGAAAGAGGGTGGTTTGGAGGGTGGAAATGGCCGGGGAGCGGGGGTATTTGTAGAGGGTGAAGGGGCGGCGGTTGCTGCGGTGCCGGTTGGGCAAGTGGCGCGAAGAAACGGCCGGAACCGAGGGTTTTCGCCCACATGCGATAATAGAGTGAAGAGGGAGAGAGAGAGAGAATCGGCAGCGGTTTTTGGAGGGGAAGAACTGACAATTGGGCCCCGGTGGCAGTGAGGAGAGGAGGAGGGGTGAGGGTTGTCACGTTTTGCAAAATTCGGATGTTACAAACTCTACCCCCCTTAAGAAAAATCTCGTCCTCGAGATTGGGTTTACAAAGGGAATAAATCAGGGAATTGTGACCTGAGTTCATCTTCCCTTTCCCATGTAGCTTCTGCCTCGGAATGATGTTTCCATTGCACCTTATGCATGCGGATTATTTTGTTTCTTGTGACTTTTTCCATTGTGTCGAGGATTTTGATGGGGTACTCGGTATATGAGAGGTCTTCCTGTATGTCTAACTCATCCATTGGCAGATGTTCTTCTGGTGTTCTCAAACACTTCTTGAGTTGGGACACGTGGAACACGTCGTGTACATCCGACAATCGAGAGGGTAACTCCAATTGATAAGCTACCTCTCCTTTGCGTTCCAGTACCTTGAATGGTCCGATATACCGAGGTGCTAACTTCCCTCTTACTTTAAATCTCCTTAGTCCACGCATAGGTGACACTTTGAGATACACATAGTCTCCTACTTCGAAGACTAGTTCTCTTCGCCTAGTGTCTGCATAGCTCTTTTGTCTTGTTTGAGCTATCTTTAGATTATTGCGAATCTCTCTGACTTTCTTTTCAGCATCTTTTAGCACTTCAGGTCCAAACACCTTATTTTCTCCTATTTGATCCCAAAATAGTGGAGTTCTACATCTCCTTCCATATAGAGCCTCAAATGGGGACATTTTCATACTCGCTTGGTAGCTATTATTGTAGGAGAATTCTGCATATGGTAAGTTCTTATCCCAACTCCTACTATTCTTGAGTGCACAAGCTCTGAGCATATCTTCAAGAATTTGGTTGGTCCTTTCAGTCTGCCCATCAGTTTGTGGGTGATATGCAGAGCTGAAATTTAATCGAGTCCCCATAGACTCATGTAATTTCTGCCAAAACCTTGAAGTGAACTGTGTACCTCTATCTGATACTATCTTTTTGGGTACACCGTGTAGGCAGACTATTCTTGACATATATAGTTCTGCTAGTTTAGAACCATTGTAATTTTCCTTCACTGGGATGAAGTGAGCAACTTTTGTCAATCTATCCACTATCACCCAGATAGAATCATACCCTGTTTGTGTTCTGGGCAAACCCACTATGAAGTCCATCCCAATCTCTTCCCACTTCCATTCAGGTATCTTTAGTGGTTGTAATAGCCCTGCAGGCCTTTGATGTTCTGCTTTGACTAGTTGACATGTGTCGCACAATGCCACATGCTCTGCAACATCCCTTTTCATTCCATACCACCAATACCTTGTTTTAAGATCATGATACATCTTTGTACTTCCTGGATGGATAGAATAATCAGAATCATGAGCTTCTTTTAATATTATTTTCTTTATCTCTTTGATGTCTGGTACACATATTCTTTTACCATGCCATACGATACCATCCTCATCTTCTCTAAATCCCGGGGCCTTGTTTTCTTTGATCAACTGCTTGATCTCTTTGATCTTTTCATCATTCTTTTGACCACTCCGTATATCTTGTTCCAAGGTTGAATCAACTTCCATTGCTATAGCTTCCGTATGATTCACCAAGCATAAGTTGAGCTTTGCGAACTCTTCACACAGTTGGGGTTGTAGATCTCTTATGGTCAACATATTGACATGTGTCTTCCTGCTCAAAGCATCTGCAACCACATTGGCTTTTCCAGGATGATAGTTGATCCCCACATCAAAATCGTTAATGAACTCCAACCATCTCCTTTGCCGAAGGTTTAGATCCGGTTGAGTGAAGATATACTTCAAGCTCTTATGATCGGTATAGATCTCTGTCCTTTTACCCATTAGGTAATGCCTCCATAGCTTTAATGCATGCACAACTGCTGCCAACTCTAGGTCATGGGTAGGATAGTTCTTCTCATGCTTCCGAAGTTGTCGGGAAGCATAGGCAATAACATGTCCTTCTTGCATAAGCACACATCCTAACCCTTGCCCTGATGCATCACAGTATACGGAGAATGATTTCTCCATATCAGGCATAACCAAGACTGGAGCAGTTGTTAACTTCTTCTTTAATTCTTGGAAGCTTGATTCACACTCTTGAGACCATATGAAAGCAGCTCCTTTTTCCAACATCTTTGTGAGTGGCTTGGCTATTTTTGAAAACCCTTCAATAAACCTTCTGTAATAGCCTGCCAATCCCAAGAAGCTTCGGATCTCCCCAACATTCTCTGGTGTCTTCCACTTTTGCACACCCGATATCTTTTCTGGGTCTACTGCGATTCCTCCTTCAGAGATGATATGCCCCAGAAAAGCAACTTTCTTAAGCCAAAATTCACATTTACTGAATTTGGCATAAAGTTGGTTTTCCCTTAATTTTTGTAAGACTATTCTCAGGTGCTCTTCATGTTCTTTCTCATTCTTTGAGTATATGAGGATATCATCAATGAACACTACCACAAACTTGTCCAAGTATTTCATGAACACCTTATTCATAAGGTACATGAAATATGCCGGAGCATTTGTTAGTCCAAAAGGCATAACTGTATATTCATACAGTCCATACCTAGAAACAAATGCCGTCTTCGGAATATCTGATTCCCTTATTCTTAGTTGATGATATCCGGAACGGAGGTCAATCTTGGAGAATACGCATGCACCTCTTAATTGATCAAACAAGTCCTCAATACGAGGTAGAGGGTACTTGTTCTTGATTGTCACTTCATTGAGGGCACGGTAATCTACGCATAGCCTCTTGGTTCCATCCTTCTTTGGTACAAATATGACCGGAGCTCCCCATGGTGAGGAACTGGGACGGATATACCCTTTCTCCGATAACTCTCGGATATGATCCTTGAGTTCTGCTAGTTGTTGGGTATCCATCCGGTATGGTCTTTTATATATAGGAGCAGTACCAGGTACTAGTTCTATAAGGAACTCTACTTCTCGGTCCGGTGGCATACCTGGTAACTCCTCGGGAAACACATCCTGGAATTCATTGACCACCTTTATATCCTCAATAACTACTTCAGTTTTGTTGAGTTGTACATTCCCAGAGGGTACTTGAACAGATGTGAACTCAACCTTAGTTCCATCGGTATGAGTTAGTTCCACTGTCCTTGTTGAGCAATGTATAACCCCTTTGTACTTGGTCAACCAATCCATCCCCAAGATGATATCTATTCCTTGTGACTCTATCACAATAAGGTTTGCAAGGAATTCTACTCCATTGACTCCTAGCTTTACCTTGGGACATATTTGTTTTGTCTTTATTTCTCCTCCAGGAGAATTCACTAATAACACTCGATTCATAGATGTAATTGGTAGTTTGTGCTTGGTTAAGAATTCCTTGGCTATGAATGAGTGTGTTGCACCAGAGTCAAATAGAATTGTAGCAGGATGAGTGTTCGCGGAGAACATACCAATCACCACATCTGGTGCTTCCTGTGCTTCCTCCATCGTCACATGATTCACCTTGCCACGCACAAGATTCTGTGCCTGAGGTGGCTTTTTGTTGGGGCACCGGTTGGCATAATGTCCCATTTCTCCGCAGTTGAAGCATTGCCCTGTAACCTTGTTCATGGGTGCCTTGTTGCCTGTTGGTGCATTCTGAGGATTTGGCCCTGCAGGACGAGGTTGGAATGCAGGGCGTTGTTGCTGCACTTGTGGTCTCTGCTGTTGTGGTTGGAAAGTTGGGTTCCTAGCAGCAGGGTGGTAGTTTCTCTGAAACTGATTGGGAGCTATGGGTCGATTCATCGCTCCCGTCGGCGGTGATGAAAAACGGGGCCGACTGTTGCTGCTAGAAGCCTGTCCCTGCCAATTCATTTTCCTCTTTCGTTCTTCGACCAACTTCTGTCTTTTCCTTTCCACTATGAAAGCCTTGTTGATGAGCTTTTGGAAACTTTCATAGTCACTTGAAGACATAGCATATTGTATCTCTGAATTCAACCCTTCAATGAAACAGTCTTGTTTCTTCTCATCAGTATCTATGTCTCCCGGAGCATAGCGAGATAACTGTGTAAACTTAGTAAGATACTCTCGCACGGACATGCTCCCTTGCTTCAGATTGAGGAACTCCTTCCGTTTGTTCTTGATTTCTCCGGCTGTAACATAGTGATTACGGAAGGCAATTTTGAACTCATTCCATGTGATACCCTCAGGATCCTCATGGGCTTCTTTGTATGCAGTCCACCAGTCAGCTGCAGACCCATATAGTTGGTGAGAAGCAAAGAGCACTCTCTCACGTCCTGGGCATTGTATAATCTGCAACTTGTTCTCAATATTTTTGAGCCAATCATCAGCTTCCAATGGCTCAATAGCGTTATCAAACTTTGGGGGTTGAGTGCTTAGGAACTCATTCAGTTTTGGTTGGCGTGGTGCATTCTGAATTTGTGGCTGCATGTTGGCTACCACTTGTGTCAGGTTCTGAATGAGTTGATTCTGCATGTTCATCATCTGTTGTATAACTTCTCCATCTGCCCTACGTGCAACTCGTGGTTGCCATCCAGGCAAAGGAAATTCTGCAGCCTCATTGTTGTTGTTCTCTTCATTGCGTCTCCTTCTTCCTGCCATCTATTGTAAAAGAATGTGTTTAAAATTAAGGCATAGATGTTCTCTTAGATGTATTGGGTTGTATGCTTACTTCATCCATTCTATACAAGAGTTACTAAAGTTTCTACTTCGTTTATTAAATGGTCGTGATTGAAACAAACTAAGCACTTATATTACTTAATAGATAGTTACATACACTAACGTGGTTGTGAACATAAGCCTATGGCTTTCACAACTCACGTTCATCCACCAACATACATTACATCATCATTCTAAACAAGTTCACTAATCAACCATTACACTAGTCAATACATTACCATACACACGTACTACACGAGTTACTATATGAACAAGGACACCTATCTTAGTTGTCCCCTGGGTTCTGTGCACCTCCTTGTGGGTTCCCACCATCACCACCTGGGTTGCTAGCCTCGGACTCAGCTGTGGAGGCCTCAGGTGCTGGAGGAACATGAGGGCGTTTGGCTGCCCTGCGGTCTGGAGAGTCCGGAGTCCAAGTGTCTCCATCCGAAGCATAGAGATCACTTATCTCCCCATCCCTCATCCTCATCAGTCCACGCATGATGGCCTCCGACTTCTTCAAGAGATCCCGGACGTCTTGGAGTTCCTGTTGGCAGTTCTGTAGCCTCGCAGTGACGTCCACCCCTATCCGAAGACTCATGTCCATCTGCACTACATCACAACCTTCTTGAAGAGGCTCATAGTTGAATGTGGCGCTTCCACTTTGTCGCCGGGGAATGTACATGTATTGGGTCCCCTCAAGGCGGCCACGGTTGGTGTAGCTCTGGCAAGAGATAGCCTCCCAAGTGGCGTCCTTTTCAGCCTCTGCCATGGTGGACCTCCATGCTGGCGAGTTGTGTATCTTGAGCAGCTTGTTCTCATGGTAGATCCTCGCCTGCGACTTCCACTCGTCTCGCTCTGCGCGAGAGACTCGAGTGGTGTCGTACTGCACCTCTAGCTTGCCGGTATAACCAGCACAGCGAAGGAGGTGTCGGAGGCGATCCACCATGCCACTAGTGGACTCCCCGTGGGTCTGGTAGGTGGCGGGGTTGTCCACCTCCTCGGTAGTGCGCTCAGCCAACTGGTGTCGAGGAACTCGTCCTCCGGTGGACTTACGAGCCGTAAGACGTGTGCGTGCCATCTGTTTCAAGGAAAATTTAAAATGTATTAGAAAATAAACAATAATATAATTTTGAGTATAGAAGAGGTTAAACAACATATATATAGTTCAAATAATTCTCCTTTTAACAAAATACTTAATAAAAATAGTTTTTAATAAAATAGTGATGTCTATCTCGTCCATTTCTATCTAGGTTTGCGTCCTACGGCCAACCTTGGCTCTGATACCACTTTGTCACACCCGATATTCCATAAGGAACACCGAGCGTATAGTCACATGTATGCCAGGATCAATTGACTCATACATGTGCCGACAAGAGTGAAATATTATTGTATTATAAGCCAAGTTAAACATACATCATAATATTACATCATATTGCATAAAATATCAAATAATAGTATCAATACACTATAACACGACAGCGGAAGACTACGGCGTGGATGCTCCAGTTCCACAGGCGTTGCCCGGGGGTTACGCCAACCTAGAACAACTCCTCGGGATCGAAGTATTCCTCATCAAAGTCTACGTCTTCATTTGCACCTGAGTCAACATATGATATCCAACAAAAGCAAGTTTGAGTACCCAAGGTACTCAGCAAGTGTAGGAAAGAATGTTATGAAGGCCAATAGCAAGGGAAGGCTAACATGGTTAAGCACTATGCATTAATCCTAAGCCTTAGCTTTGATTAGCAACCTATCTTACTAGGTGATAATCCCACCATCATCATTATTAAGTCATTAATGTTAGGTTACACCACCCAACAACCTCTTTTCAACTCACATCCATGTTTCTCTAATCATGGACAAGTCCAAGCCGCTCTTGACCGTGAGCACGGCTGTCATGACAGTTTGGTTCTCTGCAGAGATTGTACCGCTTTACCCACAAGTAGTGATTTCATCCCCTGTTGCCAGGTGGACTAAGAAACCTCCCTGATATCCGTGGTTGCAAGCCACATTACACACTTCCTTTGGTGTGCGATCAGGAGATCACTACATGGCCTTTACAAAGGGTCTACCGGCAAGTACAAGCCCACTGAGGTTTCACCGCTGTAGTTCCTGGGAGTAACCCTCCCCTACAGAAGCCCCCTCTTGAGCCTTGCAGTTCCCAGGGCAGTCAAAAATAGACTCCCATTCCCCGCACCATCCAAACACTCATACTATACCGGCAAACTCCTAATTAATTGGCCAAGCTGCCCCATCTCAGTCTTGTGGTGGCACTGTAAAGCCGGGTTAACTGTTCCATGAACCGGTCCTTAGAATCTAAGACAGGCACTAACTCATTCCCGAGTCTCGTGCACGAAGCACCAACCAAACAACCAGCCTGTCTAGATTCATAACCACATGACACATACAATTGTGTCTTTCATATAATCCACAAGACTAGTATCAACTATGTTTCATTCATCACTAAAGTTCTAAGCATGGCTAAGCACATAAAATGATAACCATCAAGTCCTATCTAATTCCCTCCATGGTTTTGCAAGGAAAGATAAAGCAATGAAACTAGGGAAACATCCTACACTGGGTTTCATATTAAAGACATCATGCAAATAATCTAACTATTCATCCTAGAATAGGAACAAAGTGATCAAGGAACACTTGCCTTTGAGTGAAGTGGGATTTACTTCAAACTCTTGATCTTGAAGATTTGGGTGTAGTTCTTGACTTGGGTCTAGTCATTCATATGCACACAACACAATGCCAAATATATCATAAGAATCATACCAAGTCATTTCAATCACATAGTTTTAGTTACACACATGCAACTATGGTTTTCTTGTCATTTTATGTGAGTTAGAATGGAAATATGTTTCAATTGGCTACTCATATCCTTTGATTCTACATTTGCCACATCTAAACACTCATTTCCAGTTTGAAAGATGATTTGAATGAATTTTAGAATTTATTAATATATATGTGTATTTATTATAATTAATTATATCCTAGAAATCATTTAAATTATTATTATAATAATTTCAGAACTCATTTTTCTTATTTTCTGCACTTCAGAACCTATTTAAACATTTAGAACAGTTTCCAACATTTTTATTTAATATATATTATTTTTATTTATTTTTCAGTATTTATTTAATAACTAAAAATACATTTTCAGTTATTTAAATAATTATTCTGGATCACAGAAATTATATATGTTCAAAAAGATGATAGCAGAATAATTTTTACACCCTTGAAACAAATTTACAAAATTTTCTGAAATATATTTAATTTTTACTTTGATTTTTCCAAGTTAGTTGTCACTATATAATTAATATCAGCATTTGTAAACTGTTATATTTAAATCCAGAAATTTTATTCTGTTCAGAATGTTTTAACAGTGCTAAAAATAATTTTCTACCATTTTCCAGAACTCATTTATCATTATTTGATTAATTACAGAATTAAAAATAAACTTTTAAACTGATTTGGTTTGATTTGTAATAATTTCAAACTTTCTGGGGTCCAAATTGAATTTACTGAACTGTGCTACTAATTTTCATAATGCACAGGGGCTAATTAGCCAATTCCCAGTGAATTTCCAATTTTCTATAAGCCTGGGGTCAGTTCTGTGAATTTCAGGGACTGTTTCCTAGTTATTTGAATCTCCAGGGACCTAACCAGAAGATTTCCAACGTTTATAACTGTTTTAAATGTGGGCCGTTGGATCTGAGATCAACGGCCCAGATTAGAAGAACCGAACCGGTATCGGTTCTTTTAATTTTAACCGTCCGCTTTACATCCGAGGGTCCAGAGGCGGCCACGTCGCCTCCCCCCCCTTCTCCCTCGCGGCCGGCGGCTGCGCGCGCCGGCGAGCGGCGGCGGCCTCGCCGGAGTTTCTGTTTCTCGCCGTTTCTCCACTATTTCATGATCTACTCGCATCAGAAGAGAGAGGGGAGAGTGGGGAACTCACCTAGGGTGATTTTTGGACCCAGAGACGGCCGGAGAAGCGTGCTCGACGGCGACCGAAGAGATCTCCGGCGATCTTCGAGGTCAGCGCTTCCCAGGCGTTTTCCTTCAAAGATTTTTGTCGGGAACTCTTCCTTGAGGCCGTGTGATGTCGTAGAAGGGAGTAGATGTAAGAATTCAGTGATGTTTTCCGAGAATTGGAATTGGGGACGGTTTTTCCGATCGGGTTGAAAGAGGGTGGTTTGGAGGGTGGAAATGGCCGGGGAGCGGGGGTATTTGTAGAGGGTGAAGGGGCGGCGGTTGCTGCGGTGCCGGTTGGGCAAGTGGCGCGAAGAAACGGCCGGAACCGAGGGTTTTCGCCCACATGCGATAATAGAGTGAAGAGGGAGAGAGAGAGAGAATCGGCAGCGGTTTTTGGAGGGGAAGAACTGACAATTGGGCCCCGGTGGCAGTGAGGAGAGGAGGAGGGGTGAGGGTTGTCACGTTTTGCAAAATTCGGATGTTACAGTTGTGGGGTGAAGAAAAGATTTTGCAAGTCCCTTTTCTTGGGCTTTTACAGATCTGGGGTGATCCAACTGGCTCAATCTCCAGCTTCTCACATATGGCTTTGATGTTGGCCTTCATGTATCTTTGCGTCTTTTTCTGGCCAAACTCTCCTTGTGTTGCCTAACTTCACTTTTGCGACAACAGCCAAAAATAGAAGAGAGCATTTTGAGCATACCACTAGAGGACTCTCTAGCAGGTGGAGGGATAGGAGTAGGTATAGGCTCTCACATCCTTGAGCCTTCATGAGCAGAGGGCATAGTGTAGACTGTAGGCTTCTGGGGCTTGAGGCCAGTGTGAGAGACGTCTTTGACAAACTCCAGTCATGTTACCTTCTCAATCATATACATGACATAGGGTGCATAGCCACAGGACCTATTTGGAGTGATGGAGATATTCACAATGCCATTGTAGATGTATTCAAAGACATTGAAAGTCCTCTTCTTGCTTATCACTTTCATCAATGTCCTAAGAGTCTCTTGGATTGTCCCTGCATCACCATCCTTTGGAGTTATTGTCTTTCTCAAGGTCCTATTGAGTAAGACGAAGAACGACTTCAAGTATTTGGTGGTGGGGGTACGTATGGCATTCTTGTATCATACAAGAATTCGAGCTCATTCTTTTCCAAAGGCTTTAGGTTGTGAATGACAAGCTCATTGTCCAGGGTGTGTTCAAGATGAAGAATCTTTATAAATTCTTCATAGGTGACACTGTATCTAGATCCATGTGTCATCTAGATTATCTCATCCCCATCATCACGGGCAAAGTAGAGAGTAGAGTAGAACTGAGTGATTACCTCATTGTTCTAGTCGTACTGAAAAGAAAGGAGGTCCTTCAACCCATGCCTCTATAATACCTCTAGTACCTCATGATAGGCTTGATGAATGTAGCCTAGAGGGGGGTGAATATGCTTTTTGACGCTTTGTTAATCCCTGAAACACTTAGTAGGTTTATCAAATACAGGGAAATCGTACTAGTCCGGTAGAGTGCGGAGTAGTCCGTTTTCTACTCAGATAAAAATCGGACTAGTTCGGTACTGTGCGGACTAGTCCGGTATGCGTGGACTAGAAAGATCAAGGTTGATCAATATGTTCACTTCTAGTACCCTAGGCAGTGGAAATTAATTAAGAGCTTAGATGTATTACAACAGTGAAACAATGAATGATAGAGATCAACTTTGATTTCAATGCTTCAACGTGAATTTCACAAGATTAATTAAACACTTGAATATGATGAACAATGAATGAACAAGAGTGAGAGAGGTTTGATTCCACGAAGGAAATCTACGTCCCCGTTGAGGAGTCCACTAAGGACCGGGTCTTCACCAACCCTACCCTCGTCGAATCGCCACTGAGGCTGATTCTCTTCCACTAATCACAAAGGGCAAATAAATCGTTCAAGGGGCTTTCTCACAAGTTGAGGGCTCCCCAAGAATTACAATGAGTGAACACAACCAAACACACTCAAAAGATGAACAATAAACAAACAAGAGTGTGCTAGAGATCAAACCCAAGAGCTCAAGATGTGTAGAACAAGTCTCTCCTTTGATCAATTGCTAATCCCCAAAGATTTAATCCTTTTAGGGTTGGAATGTGTGGAGAGATGTGAATTTTAGGATCTTGGGAGGTGTGACGGCGCAGGGGATCAAAAAGTTATTGTGGTATGGTCGTACACCTCTTTTTATAATAGGGTTTCCAATGGTTACGTAGGGTTTGCGATGTACGGACTAGTCCGTGGTGGACTCTGGACTAGTCCGGTGTGCGGCGTGTGGAAAGCCCTAAGTGTTGTGAGATACCGGACTAGTCTGTAAGAGTGCGGACTAGTCCGTTGTCTATCCAGAGACAAAATCAGACTAGTCCGGTCCATATCGGACTAGTCTGTTTTCTAGTCAGAAGGAAAATCGGACTAGTCCGGTTGATATCGGACTAGTCCGCACATGCTGATTTTTGTGCAGTTAGTGTGATTTCTATCACTTGAGCTCTTGGGGTGTGTTTCTCCAACACACTCTATTACTAAGTAATCTAATCTTTTCAGCTCCTAAGCTCTTATCAATTTGGATCCTCCTTCTCCTTTCTTTTTGCGCTTTCTTCCTAATTTTTTTAAGAACCTGCGCTTGTCGAAGTGTTCGGTCGACACTTCCCCCGGGCCTGCACTGGGCAGCCCGCGGAGGTTCTTTTTTCGGAGGGGCTAGTTCCTAGCGGAGAGCTTGCGCAGATGGACGAGTTAGTGAGAGCTTGACACAGAGAGTTTTTACGTGGTTCAGGCCGCCGGAGCGTAAAACCCTACGTCCACGGCGAGCTATGGAGCTCGCTGTATTGCTTGCTGCTCAGGGCCGGGGGGCCTGAGCTTGGGGGTGAGTTACAGCTTGAGAGTGTATGGCTAGCGTATGAGTTGCAAAATGCGAACCCTTGCTATCGACGCCTGCCCGAGCCTTTTATAGTCCAAGACTCGGGCGGCTTACAAGGGGAGCCGGGACCCGACAGGTGGTCCCGGGAAGATTGCTTGTTATCTACCGTATCTGTAGTTACGCCGGTAGCTGCCTCTGGTCGAAGGCTTCTGAGTCTTCATCTTGCCGCCCTGCCCATGCCGCACGCTAGTCGTAGTGGTTGATGACGGCGCAGGCGGCATGGGATGTCTTGTCGCAGCGTTTATTACCTGGCAGGCTCTGACACCGCGCGCCAGTCTGTGATGCGACTGGGCACAACGGCTCCTGACAGGCGCATACTCCGCGTTTTCGCGTCTTGGGAAGACGCGGGCCTTGAATACCTTGTACGGGCAAGGTGTGGGGCGCCTTTACGCCCGCTGCCTACCGCTCGGGGGCAGGCAGCACCGTTCTTCTGGCCACGTGGCGGGTCCGGAGCTCTCTTCTGAGGAGAGGGAGGTCCGACCCCGCTGGACGCGTGGCGCCTTCGGACCTCTCTCCCGCGAAGGGGGAGGTCCGGCTTCTGTATGCCACGTGGCGGGCCCGGAGCTCACCTTTGAGGAGAGGGAGGTCCGGCCCCGCTGGACGCATGGCGTCTTCGGACCTCTCTCTCGCGGAGGGGGAGGTCCGGCTTCTGTATGCCACGTGGCGGGCCCGGAGCTCTCCTCGGAGGAGAGGGAGGCCCGGCCCCGCCGGACGCGTGGCGCCTTCGGAGCTCTCCCTGCGGAGAAGGGTGAGTACCTTAGGCATTTTACCCTGTGCGCGGGGGTACCCCATATCTCAGGTACCGACAGTGGCCCCCGGGCCCATCTCGGGGGAGATAACGAGCCCGAGGTGGGACCTCCGTCTCTTTCGATCCGCGCACTTTTTCTAAGTCCCGAATTGGCCGCTGCCGGAGCACGAACGGCCGCGGGGTCGTGAGAGCGTGCGCTCACTTGATGACTTCTTTTACTGCGGAGATGGGAGCCCCGGCCATGTTGAACACGCAGGGCTTCCGGAGCTCTCCCACCGCGGGGGCAGGTCCGGTTTCCGCCTGCCACGTGGCGAGCCCGGAGCCCTTCTCAAGGGAGGAGAGAGTTCCGGGCCTGCTGGACACGTGGGGCCCCCGGGTCCCGCCCCCTCTAGCCCTGGGTCGAAGTAGTTGGTAGCTCCTTTCCCCCCTACTTCATGCAGTCCCCGTTGCCGCAACCTGGAAGTCCTGCACACAGGTAGAGGAAACGTAATTCTCCTTGGGGGCTCCCCCTCCCTTATCTCATAGTCTTATTTGACTTACAGCCCCAACCATATGCTTGATGCTTGGGGACTTGTAGAGAGGGGGAGCTGAGCACATGGCAACCATGTACTGCAAGGGCGATAAAAAAGAACTCAATTCACAATTTAAATGAGTACAAGGAAATAGCAAAGTAGGGCAGACTTCTTTTCGTACAACCTTCCATAGGAGGAAGGCAGGCTAAACATGGAGGCCACGACCCACCCCATTAAGAGGGGAAGCAAGACTCTACGCGCTTGGAGTCGAAACCAGGCAAAGCTAAACATAGTCCTAGACCGTCCCCTGGGGTTTAGCTGCTCCGAGCGCTGCTCCTGGACTCTATGGGGTTCATTACGAAAAGAAAGTACTGACCTATTTTTGCTCTTAGGGGTAGAACTTACGGAGGTGTTCTATGTTCCAAGGATTCGGGAGCAGGTCCCCATCCTCGGTGGAAAGGCGCACACACCCGGGGCGGCATACTTTCGCGACTCGGAAGGGGCCTTCCCAACTAGGGGAGAGTTTGTGGGCCCCTTCGCGAGAAAGTATGCGCCGCAACACCAGGTCACCTTCCTGCAGCTCCCGGGCACGCACAGACCTCTGGTGGTAGCGCCGAAGCGCCTGTCTGTACCGCGCATTACGGAGTGCCGCATGTAATCGGACCTCATCGACGAGGTCGATTTCTCCACGCCGGAGGTTGTCCTGCGTGGCTTCGTCGTAAGCTCGGACACGGTGAGACTTCATGGTGATTTCTGGAGGGAGTACAGCTTCGGCCCCGTACACCATGAAGAAGGTGTAAAAGCCCAAGAAAAGGGACTTGTAAAAACTTTTCTTCACTTCACCACACCTCAGCTCTTGTTGTGGATGGCTGGTAAGGAATGGGAGGAGCAAGTAACCTCTATCAAAGAAGTGGGTAGAGGGAAAACTTACACTTTCACAACATGGGAAAATTATACACATATGATCACACAATGAGGAATTCAAAACTGTTGTGTCCAAACTATTGTTGCAGCAGCTAACACAAGGATCAAGTGGCATATTTGGATTCCTTAGGTCCAAATTAGTGGGGAGGCAAAGTTTCATTAATTTTTGAAAAGTCTTGCTGCCCATTTTTCCAAAGGGAATCAAATGTGCAAAGAATTCAAAGGAATATTTGAATTTGCATGGAATTTGGCCAAACATGCAAATATGGCTCAGTTTGAGACTTCAAACTTTTGAATTACTCATTTGCCAAAAATTTGGAGATATTTTGGGGCAGAGGGGAGCTGTGGGCCCCACTGGTCAGTGAGAAGAGAGGGGAGAAGCTTACTGCCTAAGTCACTCGGTTCCATAGTTCACACTCGAGCGGGTTGCGCTCTCCCACCGGCTGCCACCGCACGGTCGACCGACGACCGAAGCACCTCCCGAGCTGCTTCAAGCGTCGGTTCCCCCGCGCCCTTATCTCCCCTACGCCGTGCTCAAGTCGGCCACAGCCCTCCCACGAGCCCTGTTCTTTTTCCTCCCGAGCAAGCAAGCCGCCGGCGCCGCGCCTGTTCGTCCCGATCCTAAACCGGCATCGCATCCCGACTGCTCGAGCGATCAACACGAAAAAGGAGCGCCAGCGCGTGCACAAGAGTTCCCTCAGCTCAGCTCCGGCGTTCGGGGTTCCTGTCGGCCGTATTTCGAGTAGCAGCACCGAAGCCGAGGTGCAACCAGTGGAAGCCGACGTCGGGCTCCCGTGGGCAGCTCACACCAACCAGTTT
Source organism: Neostapfia colusana (assembly GCA_030760725.1). Taxonomy (NCBI): domain Eukaryota; kingdom Viridiplantae; phylum Streptophyta; class Magnoliopsida; order Poales; family Poaceae; genus Neostapfia; species Neostapfia colusana. The sequence goes on from JASWHV010000003.1 coordinate 125,135,898, forward strand.
CACGACTGAGCAAGAGCACCCCAAGGTGCGCCAACTCCCTGCGCTGCTCCTCTCCAAATTCCAGAGCAATCCGTGCGACGTAGCTTCGGAATTTCAAGTTTTCCCCTCGGACGAGGAAAACCGGACCGCGGGTAAGAACTGTGGAAATTTACTCTTAATTCTCAGTTAAAGTTGTTCATTTTGCGCACACCAGAACTAGAGAGGATAGGGAACCTTTTCCCTCCACAACCCTAGCTAGAAACGCCGTGGTTACAGCTAATTTCGAGCTTTTCGGTCGGCGGCCATGGCGGGAACACGCGGGCGCACGGTGACAACCGGGTTGCCGTCGTTTCCGAGCCAGGTTGAGGCCACGCCGAGATTTCCTGACCTCCACTGATGCTTTAGAGCGGATCCGCCGAGCTTTTGGCGGGCTAATGTGCTCGGGCGACGGTGCCGATCATCACCGAAGGCCGCGGCTCGTCGCCAGCCTACTTCCGGCCACCGGCAGCCCAAGCCAACCCCATAGACTTGTTCCCCGACCATGAAAACCCCCAGGCGGCGAGTCTCCGGCTGAGAGGTGGCCGGGAAGCTGGGTCCGGCGAGCTCCAGTACAGCGCCGGCGAGGGGGAGGCGCGGGAGCGAGAGGAGGAAGAAGACCCACCGGGCCCACATGTCAGCAGCTGAAAATTTAAAACTCCGGATCAGCTGTGGCGTGTGATCCCGTGTGATGGCGCGGGAAAAAGGTCTGTGGCCCCCGTGTGGCGCGAGTCCGGCGGTTGACACGTGTAGGGTGGACCCACAGGCAGAGTTTGAACTTTTACCGAATTAATTTGAATTCCAGATTCGGTTCAAACTTTGGAGCTGCATAACTTTTGCTAGGAAGCTCCAAATTTAGTGATTCAAATTGGGTTGGATTCATCTTGCCTAGCTCTGTCCAGATATACAACCCAATTTGTATGAAACCCATTAATTAATTCTGGAAAATTCTTTAAAGTTTCTGAGCAAAAGAATTTTAGAGGGAGTTTGGTTCATACAAAAATCCCCAAATTTTGCCAGGATGTTCTTTAGGACATTAGTAAACCCCTGTAAAAGTTTCAGACCATTTGGAGTTGATTTGGTCAGAGCAATTCAAATTGGAAGGTGCTGTGTTCATTTGAATGCAGAAACATTTTCAGAGAATTTCCAAAACTTGGAAATTCAATTCTGGGCAAACCTTGACTCCAAAAGTGCTAGGAAAATTCATGCAAACTCTATGAGCTATAATGGTAATTGTAGTTCATTAAGTTGAGCATGAACAGGGGTATTACCTCAGAATTAATTCTTCCTTGCTGATTTGCCAAGAGAATTATTCTGAGCAAACCACTCCATGAAAAGTGCTAATGTTTGGTCCAGAGAGTTTTCTTGTGACAAGGAACTCACACAAAAATTCTCAGCTCCATTGGAGCTCTAGATCACCCCTGTCCTGTTTACCCACTTAAGGGATTAATATGGAAAAGGGGGAAAACCACTTAGCACTTAACCATGTGACTAAGTCCAAGCCAAACCACCAACATCAGTTCATATTTAAATTCTTAAACAAAGTTCCAGGTGTTAGAGGCTGGTTATTAACACTAATAGTAGAAGTCTTACTCTAAAACTTACATTTGCATCTAAATTAACATGTAGTATTTCATTAACGTGTAGCCGTTGAAGAAGAGACTCCGGAAGTGCTGGACTTCCTTCTTCCGGACGAAGAACTAACTCCTGACCAGCAGCAACAAGGCAAGCCCCGGTTTGCATTAACCCTTTTTAAAAGTTTTACTTTGTTTACATGTGTCATATGAAGTATGTATGTGCATTAGGTATAGGATGAATGAAACCCCACTTGCACAACCAAAGGTTCCTAAAAGAGTGAGGGTAGTGTCAAGGACCTCGAGTAGACAGGCTATGCTTAATGAGTCATAGGACTTCGGTACAAGTCGAGTAGTTGGAATCTACTCGCGAGATAGGCTGGGGACACACGGGTTCGGTTGAGTGATGTGAGATCACTTTAGTAATGAAAATGAGACTAGGCAGGGGCTAGGGCGCAGCAAGAGAGAGTCTTGTGTGCGCAGCCCTGCCCGTGTCGATTGAGGACCGATCCGTGTGCGGCCCTGCTGAACAAGTATTGAACGTACCGAAGGCATATCGGATATATGGGCTCCGATAAACCGATGTAGCCTAAACCTCCGGGCGTCGAGGCATAGCACACCGATTTATAGGTGTAGGTTGAGGGCAGCAAGGTGGAAATCTGCCAACGGGCATAGAGAGATGCTCCGTGTGGGGAACCTCCTGCTCGTTTCGGTGCGACCGATTCGACGTTTGGGCTGTTGGGTGAAAGGTTGTCCCGTACGACATCGAGTGAGCGTGCTGTGCAGCTCCACGGGTGGGCGTACGTGACGTGCTCTTTGGGTTTTCCCTGCAGGTGTATATCGAGTCGATTCGCCGTTCTCGCGGTGACGAGTACTGCTTGTTCACTGCGTCGTAACGTAGACTAATGGATGAAATATGTTGACTCAATGATGCTGATTGATATAATTGTATTGCTACATGTGTGCCACCAAATACTGCTTACTAAATTTCAGATTTCATGAACTGTTAACTTGTTGCTAAAAGATGAACTAAGGACGAACTTGTAGGCGTGTCGTTTTGCTGAAATGTTACTAACCTATGCCTTGGTATACCTCATGTAGAGTTTCATGCTTAGGTGAGTCGGTTAAGCCTTGCTGAGCCTTCGTGCTCACGGTTGCTGCTTAAGTGTTTTTCAGGTGAGGAGCCACCCACGGACTCGGAGTACGAGTCCACCGGCGAGGGTTACCCTCCGTCGGGGACCACGGCTGAGTGGGAGCCGTACACGCCGCGCTGAGCTGAGACGTGCAGCTAGTGTGGGTTGCCCTAGGGCTGGGCAACCGACTTTTGCTAAATAGGCGGGCGTGAGTTGTATAGTATAGTCTTCCGCTGCGTAATAGAACAATAATTGTAACTGAAGTTTGTACCTGTTTGTACAGTTTCAGCTGTTTTTCCCATGTAATATATATTGTGTTCTTATGACGTGTGCTGTCGGGTGTCGCATCGCGCGGCACCACCCTCTGCGATCCTGGATGAGCGGATTCCGGTCCGCCACAGCCTGGTATCAGAGCTGCAGTGGGGATAGCACAGTACTTAAGGACTGCATTATGGGGAAAACATAGGTTACGGTGAGGAATCGGTAGTTGCCCAAGTAAGGACTATATTAGCATAGTTATTTAAAGTGGCAAAGACTAACTTATCTGTTATAATTCTGAATTTCAATTATGTAACGACGCACCTACGCTCTGGTAAGTATGGTAAGGAACGCCACCGAAAGCGGTTCAATTTCGGTTAGCTCTCCCTGACGAGGAACGTGGTTCAGGGATTGATCTCACAGCTTGGTGTGAGACGTCAATATGAACCTCTTGAACTCTTCATGTTCCTGAGTTCATATGAAACGCTGATCCCTAGCGTGCATTAGGCAAGTAAGTGGAGACCCCATCGCGTGGTCAGTAACGCGAGAGTGTGTTCGTCTGGAAATAGCCCAGGAGGACATACGCAGCGCTTGCCATCGGCGTGCCCTGCAGGGCAGTAGGTGGTATCTGTTGGGTTGATAACATTCCCAACCGTGACGACCCGTTCATGACCTACTCGGGTTCCCCGTCGTGTGGTGTTGAAACACGATCACGTGCCTTGAGACGTGACTTAGCTCAAGGACGGCCGTATGACAATGATACGGGCGTTTGTATTTACTTTCAAATATGGAACTGCCTGAAATAAATAACCATTGAGTGCACCATTATTGTGTGGTTTTCTGCAGGTACTAACCACGTATGTATCCGTGTAGAAAACGTGTGCGAGAGACCGTTTAGTGCCACATTTGAGACGTATATGCCGGTATGATCCGGTTAGGATTTTCTTTTGTGAGGAACGTAGTACCGAGATAGTGTAGGCATATGCATGAGTATAATGATAACAAAGAATTAAAAATCTATAGGTTCAACATTTAGGACCCTGGTTGGGTATAAGAATGGGATAGTGATGATTGTAGTTCCAAAAAGACTGAAAAACAGAGTGCTCTGTTTTGGGACAGCAAGTTTGCTGATCTTCAACAGGGCATAACTCACAGGTCTTTTAGCCGAGAGAGGTGTGCTATATAGTTCTGGAAAGGTATTCAAGTACTCTACAACTTTGTTGTAGACTTCCAGAGCTGAAACTCGTCTTAAGATGGCTAAAATCCCAGAGGAATGTAAACTATTCAGATTCAGGGCAGAGTAAAACATCCTCTGAACTGATCTGTTTTTCGAATGTAACTCCCAGTAGAAAAATCTAAAATTGTCATAGAATCCATCCTTAGAAAGAGTAGAAGATGTTTGACATCTTTGCAATTCAAAGTTTCTGAAGTTTCAGCACAGAATTTAGTGGAAATCAGGGTTGGAAACAGCCACTTCCAAGGGAGGTGCTGTTAAAATTCTTCCAGAAATTCTGCTGACTTTGAATTAGCATAACTTTTTAACCAAAGCTGATCTGGGGGCAAATGAGTACTCGTTGGAAAGATACTGAAGTTAACTTTAACTTTGGTATTCAACTTGAGTCATGAAAATGCCCATAACCGGATCAAAACTTGGAATGGGTACAAACTGGTCATTCTGACAGAAGAATGACAGTTGAACTCATGGAAAAGGGTGTTGTACCCTAAGGGTGGTATATGTGATGACAACGCGATAATGATGTCTCGTAGAGACCAAACCCAGTTATGGTGAGCTTCCAAAGAGGGGGTTCATCATGTTGGATTAAACTAACTTGTGTTTGGTCTGGTAATGGTGTAGCTTGTGCAAAGTTATCACATTATCTATCTATGAGATAATTCGCATATTTTGTTGTCATAACGTTTTTACGCCCATTTCTATTGGACTGCATGCAAAATGTTGCGGGACTGATGTTTAATGTCGTATGGTTGCAGATGGTTCGTACTAGGACCACGCACGAGGTTGGTGGCTCTAGCCAAGGTGGATGCGATGACTCCCAGCCACCGGCCTACGACAGCACCCCGCAGCAGCAGCCACCACCGCCGCCTCCGCTTACTCTAGCGGATGTGATAGCGGCATTGGTGGGAGGTCGTGAGGAGCAGACCGACCTGCTCCGCACGATCGTGCAGAATACGTCCCAGGCGGGAGGACGTCAAGAGCGAGGGCCTCGTGAGCCCCGCGAAGTGTCGTACTCGGATTTCATGAGTACGCACCCTCCAGTGTTCACCGAAGCTGAAGAACCACTGGAGGCGGACAACTGGCTGCGGACTATCGAGTCCAAGTTCGGGCTGCTCCAGTGTACGGAGCGGCAGAAGACACTGTTCGCAGCACAACAGCTCCACGGTGCCGCTGGTGCGTGGTGGGCGAATTATGTCGCCTCACGTCCGGCTGGCCATGCCGTGGAATGGCAAGAGTTCCGGGAGGCGTTCCGCGCCTATCACATTCCTCCCGGAATAATGAAGAGAAAGTTCCAAGAATTTTTGGAACTAAAGCAGGGCGGGAGGAGTGCCCACGACTACTCCCGTGCCTTCAACCATCTGGCGCAGTATGCGTCAGACTACATCTCCACGGAGGAGAAGAAGAGGGAGCACTTCTATCGGGGGTTACACCCCGAAATGAAGACCCACCTCGTACAGTGGAACCGCGGCACATTCAACGACCTAGTCAATGCCGCCATCATGCAAGAGGACGCTCAGCGGGAGTTAGCAGCTGAGCAGAGGAAGCGCAGCGCTCCACCTAGCAGCGGTGGGAGTGGCGCTCCCCAGAAGTACCGTATGGTGTATCGGACACCATCCGGGCAGCAGTGGCAACCACCGGCGTGACCGCAACGGTTCGGGGGACGTCCCTTTCAGGCACCTCCGTTCCGTCCGCCGATGCCACCACCAAGACAGCAGCAGCAGCAGACGGTACCCCGGGCGTTTCCACCGCCACAACGCGCCCCAGGTTTCCGTCCACCGATCAGCGGGGGACCGCCCCGTTTCACCTGCTTCACGTGTGGCCAGGCGGGCCACTTTGCGAAGGACTGTCCCCAGGGGCAGCAGAGCAGCGGGCAAGCCCAGTTTCAGGGCGGTGCTCGAGGCCGACCTCCGGTGAAGAAGGTTGATCAGCGGACTGGAGGCGTCCGCAACCTCGACAATGAGGACGCCCCAGAGGGAGACAACGTGCTGGCGGGTACGTTTACTCTCAACAATCAAGCCATCGTCATATTATTTGATTCTGGTGCAACCCACAGCTTTATAAGTGCATCCTATGTGGCTAAACATCAATTGCAAGTCTTCCCAACCGACTGCACTTATATGATCTGCTCACCGGGAGGGAAGATTTCAGCTAATATGATGATTCCAAAGGCACCTCTGTGCTTAGGTGGGAAACTATATCCCACCACCTTGATAATCCTTATGGGACAAAAGATTGATGCAATCTTAGGGATGTCATGGCTACAATACCATGGCGCTGTCCTAGAGACTCGGACACGGACGGTTCACTTAAATTCTCCATTCCACTGTCCGCATTCCATGGTGTTAGACACGCCAGTCCGGGAAGTTTTAGCAATTAATAATGCTGAAGTTCTCAAGTTAGAAGACATCCCCGTAGTCCGGGAGTATCCCGACGTGTTCCCGGACGATCTTCCGGGCATGCCACCTGAGCGGGATGTCGAGTTCAAGATTGAGCTCGCACCCGGGACTACGCCCATATCACGGAGACCATACAAGATGGCTCCAAATGAGCTGGCTGAACTGAAAGAACAGCTCAATGATCTGTTGAGCAAGGGTTTCATTAGGCCGAGTTCCTCGCCTTGGGGATGCTCGGCGTTGTTCGTGAAGAAGAAGGATGAAACCCTGAGGCTGTGTGTGGATTACCGGCCGCTCAACGCCGTCACCATCAAGAATAAGTACCCACTGCCCCGTATTGACATCTTGTTTGATCAACTTGTGGGGGCAAGTGTATTCTCAAAGATGGACCTTCGCTCTGGATATCACCAGATCAAGATCCGGGCGGAGGATATCCCGAAGACGGCATTCTCGACGAGATACGGCTTATACGAATATCTCGTCATGTCCTTTGGTCTCACAAATGCTCCAGCCCATTTCATGTATCTCATGAACTCGGTGTTCATGCCGGAGCTGGACAAGTTCGTGGTAGTGTTCATCGACGACATCTTGGTTTACTCCAAGACCGAAGCTGAACATGCCGAACACTTGCGGATCGTTCTTCAACGATTGCGAGACCACAAACTCTACGCCAAGTTCAGCAAGTGCGAATTTTGGATCAGCCAAGTGCCATTCTTGGGACATATCATCTCAGCTGAAGGCATTGCGGTTGACCCAAGTAAAATAGAGCAAGTGTTGAAATGGAAAGCTCCCACTTCAGTTCATGAAGTCAGAAGCTTCCTCGGGTTAGCGGGATACTACCGGAGATTCATTCCAAGCTTCTCCAAGCTCGCTAAGCCGATGACAGAATTGCTGAAGAAAGGGACAAAATATGTTTGGAACACGGCGTGTGAAGGAGCGTTCCGAACATTGGTGAAGCATCTCACCACAGCCCCGGTGTTAGCTCAGCCGGATACAACAAAGCCCTTCGACGTGTATTGTGACGCGTCCGGTATTGGGCTCGGCTGCGTGTTGATGCAGGAAGGACGTGTGGTCGCTTATGGCTCACGCCAACTTCGGAACCATGAGCAGCACTACCCGACTCACGATCTTGAACTTGCTGCCGTGGTGTTGGCGCTGAAAATGTGGAGGCACTATCTCCTGGGGAACTTGGTGCATCTCTACACCGACCACAAGAGCTTGAAATACATTTTCACCCAGAAGGAGCTGAACATGAGGCAGAGGAGGTGGTTAGAACTGATTAAAGATTATGAGATTGAGATCCATTACCACCCCGGCAAGGCGAATGTGGTTGCCGACGCGCTGAGTCGGAAATCGCATGTCCATCACCTCACCATTACACCGGTGGAGGAGGAAGAGCCAAGTTTATACTTGGTTCCTTATGGGTCGCTGTACAACCTTGCCCTCATCCCTACTATTAGGGAGGACATCATTGCAGCTCAGAAAACGGATAAAGGCATGGCACATCTCCGGAGACGGATAGACAATGGAGAAATTAAATGTTTCCGGAAAGATGATGAGGGGACGCTGTGGTTCAATGACCGCATAGTCGTACCCCGGGATATGGAATTGAGGAAAAAGATCCTCGATGAAGCTCACTTGTCCAAATACTCCATTCATCCGGGCAGCAACAAAATGTACCAAGATTTGAAAAAGAAATTTTGGTGGACACGGATGAAGCGGGAGGTAGCTAAGTACGTATCCGAGTGCGATACGTGTAGACGAGTGAAAGCTGATCATATGAAGAAATCAGGGCTGCTGCAACCCCTGAAGATCCCGGCATGGAAATGGGAAGATGTGAGCATGGATTTCATTGTGGGATTACCCCTAACAGCCAATAAGCATGATTCCATATGGGTAATCGTTGATCGGTTAACCAAGACGGCTCACTTCATTCCGGTGAATACACGTTACAATGCCGGCAAATATGCGGAGCTATACATAGCGAAGATTCTATGCCTATACGGGGTACCCAAGACCATTGTCTCAGATCGAGGTGCATTATTTGTATCTCGCTTTTGGGAGCAACTACACGCTGCATTGGGTACTAAGTTGATCAGGAGCTCTGCCTATCACCCTCAGACCGATGGTCAAACAGAAAGGGTGAATCAAGTCCTGGAAGACATGTTGAGAGCATGTGCCATCCACCATGGTAGGAATTGGAATGATCACCTACCATTGGCGGAATTCGCGTACAACAACGGTTATCAGGCGAGTATCAAGATGGCACCTTACGAAGCTCTCTAAGGTCGTAAATGCCGCACCCCATTAAATTGGTGCGAGTCCGGTGAAAGGGTCACATTCGGAGTTGAGGTGGTGAACGACGCCGAAGAGCGCGTTCGGGCAATTCAAGCCAATTTGAAGGCCGCTCAATCCCGACAAAAGAGCTACGCTGATAAGAGGCGTAGGCCGTTGCACTTTGACGTTGGGGAACACGTGTACCTCCGCGTGTCTCCAATGAAGGGCGTGCACCGATTCGGTGTGAAGGGGAAGCTCGCTCCCCGTTTCATTGGACCCTACGCTATCACCGAGAAGTGTGGACCAGCAGCGTATCGATTGGAGCTACCGGCATCTCTGACTGGTGTCCATGATATTTTCCATGTTTCGCAACTGCGAAAATGCTTGAAGCATACAACTGCTGTTCCTACCGAAGACATCGGCGAGCTGAAACCGGATTTAACATATGATGAATATCCGGTGGGAATTCTTGATGAGAAAGCCAGGACCACGCGTAGCAGAACGTTGTGGTTCTACAAAATACTCTGGAGTAACCACACCGCCGAGGAAGCGACGTGGGAGAGCGAGGAGTTCCTTCGCTCAAATTACCCGGAGTTCTTGGCTTCTCAACACGGGTAAGTCCCTATTACATCGTTATCTCTTCTTTTATAATCTCGGGACGAGATTCTTTTAAGGGGGGAGGGATGTAAAAGCCCAAGAAAAGGGACTTGTAAAAACTTTTCTTCACTTCACCACACCTCAGCTCTTGTTGTGGATGGCTGGTAAGGAATGGGAGGAGCAAGTAACCTCTATCAAAGAAGTGGGTAGAGGGAAAACTTACACTTTCACAACATGGGAAAATTATACACATATGATCACACAATGAGGAATTCAAAACTGTTGTGTCCAAACTATTGTTGCAGCAGCTAACACAAGGATCAAGTGGCATATTTGGATTCCTTAGGTCCAAATTAGTGGGGAGGCAAAGTTTCATTAATTTTTGAAAAGTCTTGCTGCCCATTTTTCCAAAGGGAATCAAATGTGCAAAGAATTCAAAGGAATATTTGAATTTGCATGGAATTTGGCCAAACATGCAAATATGGCTCAGTTTGAGACTTCAAACTTTTGAATTACTCATTTGCCAAAAATTTGGAGATATTTTGGGGCAGAGGGGAGCTGTGGGCCCCACTGGTCAGTGAGAAGAGAGGGGAGAAGCTTACTGCCTAAGTCACTCGGTTCCATAGTTCACACTCGAGCGGGTTGCGCTCTCCCACCGGCTGCCACCGCACGGTCGACCGACGACCGAAGCACCTCCCGAGCTGCTTCAAGCGTCGGTTCCCCCGCGCCCTTATCTCCCCTACGCCGTGCTCAAGTCGGCCACAGCCCTCCCACGAGCCCTGTTCTTTTTCCTCCCGAGCAAGCAAGCCGCCGGCGCCGCGCCTGTTCGTCCCGATCCTAAACCGGCATCGCATCCCGACTGCTCGAGCGATCAACACGAAAAAGGAGCGCCAGCGCGTGCACAAGAGTTCCCTCAGCTCAGCTCCGGCGTTCGGGGTTCCTGTCGGCCGTATTTCGAGTAGCAGCACCGAAGCCGAGGTGCAACCAGTGGAAGCCGACGTCGGGCTCCCGTGGGCAGCTCACACCAACCAGTTTCACGACTGAGCAAGAGCACCCCAAGGTGCGCCAACTCCCTGCGCTGCTCCTCTCCAAATTCCAGAGCAATCCGTGCGACGTAGCTTCGGAATTTCAAGTTTTCCCCTCGGACGAGGAAAACCGGACCGCGGGTAAGAACTGTGGAAATTTACTCTTAATTCTCAGTTAAAGTTGTTCATTTTGCGCACACCAGAACTAGAGAGGATAGGGAACCTTTTCCCTCCACAACCCTAGCTAGAAACGCCGTGGTTACAGCTAATTTCGAGCTTTTCGGTCGGCGGCCATGGCGGGAACACGCGGGCGCACGGTGACAACCGGGTTGCCGTCGTTTCCGAGCCAGGTTGAGGCCACGCCGAGATTTCCTGACCTCCACTGATGCTTTAGAGCGGATCCGCCGAGCTTTTGGCGGGCTAATGTGCTCGGGCGACGGTGCCGATCATCACCGAAGGCCGCGGCTCGTCGCCAGCCTACTTCCGGCCACCGGCAGCCCAAGCCAACCCCATAGACTTGTTCCCCGACCATGAAAACCCCCAGGCGGCGAGTCTCCGGCTGAGAGGTGGCCGGGAAGCTGGGTCCGGCGAGCTCCAGTACAGCGCCGGCGAGGGGGAGGCGCGGGAGCGAGAGGAGGAAGAAGACCCACCGGGCCCACGTGTCAGCAGCTGAAAATTTAAAACTCCGGATCAGCTGTGGCGTGTGATCCCGTGTGATGGCGCGGGAAAAAGGTCTGTGGCCCCCGTGTGGCGCGAGTCCGGCGGTTGACACGTGTAGGGTGGACCCACAGGCAGAGTTTGAACTTTTACCGAATTAATTTGAATTCCAGATTCGGTTCAAACTTTGGAGCTGCATAACTTTTGCTAGGAAGCTCCAAATTTAGTGATTCAAATTGGGTTGGATTCATCTTGCCTAGCTCTGTCCAGATATACAACCCAATTTGTATGAAACCCATTAATTAATTCTGGAAAATTCTTTAAAGTTTCTGAGCAAAAGAATTTTAGAGGGAGTTTGGTTCATCCAAAAATCCCCAAATTTTGCCAGGATGTTCTTTAGGACATTAGTAAACCCCTGTAAAAGTTTCAGACCATTTGGAGTTGATTTGGTCAGAGCAATTCAAATTGGAAGGTGCTGTGTTCATTTGAATGCAGAAACATTTTCAGAGAATTTCCAAAACTTGGAAATTCAATTCTGGGCAAACCTTGACTCCAAAAGTGCTAGGAAAATTCATGCAAACTCTATGAGCTATAATGGTAATTGTAGTTCATTAAGTTGAGCATGAACAGGGGTATTACCTCAGAATTAATTCTTCCTTGCTGATTTGCCAAGAGAATTATTCTGAGCAAACCACTCCATGAAAAGTGCTAATGTTTGGTCCAGAGAGTTTTCTTGTGACAAGGAACTCACACAAAAATTCTCAGCTCCATTGGAGCTCTAGATCACCCCTGTCCTGTTTACCCACTTAAGGGATTAATATGGAAAAGGGGGAAAACCACTTAGCACTTAACCATGTGACTAAGTCCAAGCCAAACCACCAACACCAGTTCATATTTAAATTCTTAAACAAAGTTCCAGGTGTTAGAGGCTGGTTATTAACACTAATAGTAGAAGTCTTACTCTAAAACTTACATTTGCATCTAAATTAACATGTAGTATTTCATTAACGTGTAGCCGTTGAAGAAGAGACTCCGGAAGTGCTGGACTTCCTTCTTCCGGATGAAGAACTAACTCCTGACCAGCAGCAACAAGGCAAGCCCCGGTTTGCATTAACCCTTTTTAAAAGTTTTACTTTGTTTACATGTGTCATATGAAGTATGTATGTGCATTAGGTATAGGATGAATGAAACCCCACTTGCACAACCAAAGGTTCCTAAAAGAGTGAGGGTAGTGTCAAGGACCTCGAGTAGACAGGCTATGCTTAATGAGTCATAGGACTTCGGTACAAGTCGAGTAGTTGGAATCTACTCGCGAGATAGGCTGGGGACACACGGGTTCGGTTGAGTGATGTGAGATCACTTTAGTAATGAAAATGAGACTAGGCAGGGGCTAGGGCGCAGCAAGAGAGAGTCTTGTGTACGCAGCCCTGCCCGTGTCGATTGAGGACCGATCCGTGTGCGGCCCTGCTGAACAAGTATTGAACGTACCGAAGGCATATCGGATATATGGGCCCCGATAAACCGATGTAGCCTAAACCTCCGGGCGTCGAGGCATAGCACACCGATTTATAGGTGTAGGTTGAGGGCAGCAAGGTGGAAATCTGCCAACGGGCATAGAGAGATGCTCCGTGTGGGGAACCTCCTGCTCGTTTCGGTGCGACCGGTTCGACGTTTGGGCTGTTGGGTGAAAGGTTGTCCCGTACGACATCGAGTGAGCGTGCTGTGCAGCTCCACGGGTGGGCGTACGTGACGTGCTCTTTGGGTTTTCCCTGCAGGTGTATATCGAGTCGATTCGCCGTCCTCGCGGTGACGAGTACTGCTTGTTCACTGCGTCGTAACGTAGACTAATGGATGAAATATGTTGACTCAATGATGCTGATTGATATAATTGTATTGCTACATGTGTGCCACCAAATACTGCTTACTAAATTTCAGATTTCATGAACTGTTAACTTGTTGCTAAAAGATGAACTAAGGACGAACTTGTAGGCGTGTCGTTTTGCTGAAATGTTACTAACCTATGCCTTGGTATACCTCATGTAGAGTTTCATGCTTAGGTGAGTCGGTTAAGCCTTGCTGAGCCTTCGTGCTCACGGTTGCTGCTTAAGTGTTTTTCAGGTGAGGAGCCACCCACGGACTCGGAGTACGAGTCCACCGGCGAGGGTTACCCTCCGTCGGGGACCACGGCTGAGTGGGAGCCGTACACGCCGCGCTGAGCTGAGACGTGCAGCTAGTGTGGGTTGCCCTAGGGCTGGGCAACCGACTTTTGCTAAATAGGCGGGCGTGAGTTGTATAGTATAGTCTTCCGCTGCGTAATAGAACAATAATTGTAACTGAAGTTTGTACCTGTTTGTACAGTTTCAGCTGTTTTTCCCATGTAATATATATTGTGTTCTTATGACGTGTGCTGTCGGGTGTCGCATCGCGCGGCACCACCCTCTGCGATCCTGGATGAGCGGATTCCGGTCCGCCACAGAAGGGTGTCTCCCCGGTGGCCCGGCTCTGGGATGTCCGGTTAGCCCATAGTGTGCTCGGAAGTTCATCTACCCAATTGGCACCATGTTTCTTCAGGCTGGTGAAGGTACGAGTCTTGAGGCCCCGGAGAATCTCCGCATTGGCCCTCTCGACTTGCCCATTGCTCTTCGGGTGGGCGACAGAGGCATAGCATACCTGAATGCCAAGGTCCTCGCAGTAGTCTTGGAACGCTGCGCTGGTGAATTGGGTCCCATTGTCAGTGATGATCCTGTTTGGGACCCCGAACCGGCAGACAATAGACCTGATGAATTTTACTGCTGACTGTTTATTGATGGTGACAACTGGTGTAGCTTCCGGCCACTTGGTGAACTTGTCGATAGCGACATAGAGGTACCGGAACCCCCCGACGGTTTTGGGAAATGGTCCCAGGATGTCCAGCCCCCACACGGCAAACGGCCACGAGGGCGGGATCATATGTACCGCCTGAGCCGGTGTATGGATCTGCTTGGCATGGAACTGGCACGCCTTGCAGCTCTCGACCAGCTTGACGGCATCCTGGAGTGCTGTCGGCCAGTAGAAGCCATGCCGGAAGGCTTTACCGACAAGCGTGCGTGAGGAAGAATGACTTCCACATTCGCCTCCATGGATCTCAGCGAGCAAGTCGCAGCCTTCCCCCTGGGTTATACACCGCAATAGGATGTGGTTGGCGCCACGCCGGTAGAGATCCCCCTCTACCAGCGCGTACCTCTTAGCCATACGCACAATCCGTTCAGCGGTTGCATGTTCATCAGGGAGGATATTGTCCTTCAAGTAGTCCCGGATCTCCGTGATCCATGCATCGGGTCTGACTTGAGCTTCTGGATCTTGAGCGCTGGGTTGCACGGAGTCCCCAGTGACGCTTACGATCCTTGGCGGCGCCCACGGTTGTAGGGCCGCCGGGACCGCCAGCTTCGAGGTGCTGGTCAAGCCCCCTTCGCCCGGCTCGGCGGGCCGGGCTGTGGGCCGCAGCAACGTCCTCTCGAAGACTCCTTCGGGCGCAGGGGCTCCGGTGGAAGCCTTCGTTGAAAGGTCGTCGGATGCGGTATTACCGGCGCGCGGTACGTGGTGCAGGTCCAAGGCGAGGAATTCTTTCTCCAACATCTGCACGTGAAGCAGATATGCAGCTAGCTGGGGGTCATTGCAGGAGCATTCGCCCTTGACTTGCTTGATGACCAGCTGGGAGTCGCCCTGTGCCAACAACTGGCGAGCGCCTAAAGACAGGGCTGTCTGCAGGCCAAAGATGAGTGCTTCATACTCCACCATGTTGTTGGTTGCCTTGAAATTGAGACGCACCATATACCCAAACTGTTCCCCCGATGGCATGAGGACCAGTACGCCGGCACCGGCCCCCTGCTTTCGCGAGGAGCCATCGAAGAAGAGTGTCCAGTGGGGTTCGGTGAAGATCGGAGCTTGGTGCTCCGGTTCTCCGCCCCCATGGCCCCCTGGGTCAGTCTCCGTTGGTGTCCACTCCGCCACAAAGTCAGCCAGTGCTTGGCTCTTGACTGCATGGCGTGGGAGGAAGTCCAGCTCAAACTCCGCCAGCTCCGCCGCCCATTTAGCAACGTTGCCAGTCGTATGGGGGCTGTGAAGAATTGTCTTCAGTGGATACGAGGTGACTACCGAGACCCGGTGGGCCTGGAAGTAATGGCGGAGCTTTCTGGAGGCCACGAGCACCATATACAGCAGCTTGTGGACTTCCAGGTACCTTGTCTTGGCATCATGAAGTACTTCGCTGATGTAGTAGACAGGCCTCTGGACGGTTCGAACCCTCTTTCTCAGGCCTGGGAGGTCCTCGTCCATTGGCCCTAGCCCACTGGAGGTGGGTGGATCCACGGGGGCCTCCGGAGACTGGGACCCGGAGGCCCTTAAGCTATCTTGATTGTCCGGGAGCTCCGGGGGGTCTTGGGGGACCTCTGGGAGGTCCCATTTGGCCCCCGGGGGGTCCCGCGGGGCCCCCGGGGGTTTATCTTGGAGGTCCGGGAGACTGCCCAGGACTTCCGGGAGGCCGACCTGGACCTCCGAGAGGTTGCTTTGGAGGCCCGGGAGACCGTCTTGGTCCTGCGGGGCCTCCCGGCGTCTGTCTTCTGCTACCGGAGCAGGTTGTGAAGATGAGGGGTCCGGCCGCTCTGCGATGAGGACCATACTCACTACTTCAGTTGTCGCCGCGATGTAGAGCAACAGGTGCTCTCCGGGCTCAGGGGCTACCATGATTGGTAGGGTCGTCAGGAGTCGCTTCAACTCTTGGAAAGCCTCTTCTGCTTCGTCAGTCCAGGCAAAAGGGCCTGACTTGCGCAGGAGCTTAAAGAAAGGGAGTGCCCGCTCTGCTAGCCTCGGTATAAACCGACTCAGCGCGGCTAGACATCCTGTGAGTTTCTGGACATCCTTGACGCGGGCAGGGGGCCGCATCAAGTCGATGGCCTTGATCTTCTCTGGGTTGGCCTCAATCCCTCGGTGCGAGACCAGGAACCCTAAGAGCTTCCCAGAGGACACGCCGAACACACATTTATCTGGGTTCAGCTTGGTGCGCGTAGAGCACAACTTGTCAAAGACTAAAGCTAGGTTATCTAGCAGGGACGGACCCTGCTTGACCTTGACAACTATGTCATCGACATACACCTCAACCAGGTCTCTTATTAACTCCCCAAAGGTTTTGTGCATTGCCCGCACAAAGGTGGGGAGTGCATTCTTTAGGCTGTAAGGCATAGACACATAGCAATAAAGGCCGTCTACTGTGATGAAGGAGGTGTGCTCCTCGTCCTCCCTAGACATGGGGATCTGATGGAAACCCGAGTAGGCGTCTAGGAAGCACAGCATATCACAGTCTGACGTTGAGTCTACTATTTGATCTATTCTAGGGAGAGGGAATGGATCTTTAGGACATGCTTTATTGAGACTGGTGTAGTCGATGCACATCCGGAGCTTCCCGCCAGCCTTCGGGACAACGA
Source organism: Neostapfia colusana (assembly GCA_030760725.1). Taxonomy (NCBI): domain Eukaryota; kingdom Viridiplantae; phylum Streptophyta; class Magnoliopsida; order Poales; family Poaceae; genus Neostapfia; species Neostapfia colusana. The sequence goes on from JASWHV010000003.1 coordinate 125,152,520, forward strand.
CAGGGTTCGCCAACAATCGGGGGTGGTGGACTTCCCGTATGAAGCCAGCGTCCAGCAGCTTCTTGACTTCTTCACGGATGAAGTTTTGCCGCTCGATGGACTGCTTGCGGGGCTTCTGTTGAACCGGCCGGGCGTCGGGAAAGACTTTCAAGTGGTGCTCGATCACCTTCCTGGGGATCCCCGGCATCTGTGACAGCTGCCATGCAAACACGTCGACGTTGTGCCGGAGGAAGGTGACGAGCGCGCCTTCCTATTTACTATCCAGGCCCCCGGCTACCCGGGTGGTCTGGGTAGCTTCGGCGCCGACTTGGACGACCTTTAAGGGGACGCCGCCCTCGTCGAGAGGTTGCACCCGGGGTGCTGTGGTGGAAGCACGGTGACGTGCGTTCGGGCGGAGCTGGTCCGACTCCGTATTGCCGGGGGTTGATGCCCCAGCTGCTGCGAGTGCTTGGAGCTTCTCCAGGGCCGACACTGCAGCAGTGCGGTCCCCTCGAATCCTGAGAACACCTGTCGGTGTCGGCATCTTCAGGACAAGGTAGCCGTAATGGGCTACAGCCATGAACCGGTACAGGGCTGGCCTGCCGATTATGGCGTTGAAGGGGAGGTCTATCTCCGCTACGTCGAACAGAATGTACTCTGTTCGATAGCTGTCCGGAGCCCCGAAAGTCACCGGGAGACTAATGTTGCCGTAGGGGATAACCTGTCCCGGCCCTACCCCTGAGAACGGACTCGACGGGTGAGCTTGGCCATCGGGATTTGCAGCTTCGGGAAAGCTGCACGGCTGATGAGGTTCAGTCCAGCCCCTCCATCCACCAAAACGTGGTACATTCTCACGTTGGCGATGGTAGGGGCCACCAGGAGCGGTAGTTGGCCGGCCCCAGCCATGTTCCTGGGGCAGTCGGTGGCATCAAAGCTGATGGGGGTCCCCATCCACTTTAGGTGCGGTGCAGCACTTGGGAGTGGCGCCACCGAAGCTACCGCTCGGCGCAGAGTCTTGACTGCGCTTCGGGACGAGGGGTCGGCGGACCCGCCGTATATGACGTAGAGCTTCTTCCGACGCTCATCGTCGCTGGAGCCGGAATCCTCGTGATTGCGTGCCGCCTTCACGACACGCAGAGGCTCCTGGATCTCCTCTGGGTGGTCGATGTTGTCTAGAACATCCACCCTCTGCTCATCTTCCTTTGGACGGAAGGGCAGGTCATCAGCCCGCTGCCGCTTCTCCTTGCGGAAGCGCTCTGCGAGCCTTCGGATCTCCCGGCACTCGGCAGCAGTGTGGCGACAGCTACCGTGCACGGGGCACATATTGTCTTTATCACCTTCTGGGATTGGTGATCTTTGCTGCTTCTTGTCGGGGCGCGGCCCCCGAGCCCCACCGAGCGTCGCTGCAGTGACGACTGGGGCTGCGGTCGGTGACTCTATCTTGCTTCTGCCTCGGTTCTTGGCCTTCCTGCTGCCTCCACAGGGAGTAGGACTAGATCCGGGCAGTCCCCCTGACTCGGAGGATGGCAGCGAGTGCCAGTTCCGTCCTTCGGCAGCTCTGGCGCATTTGTCTGCCAAGCTGAAGAGCTCTGAGACGTCGCGGACCTCCCTGGTCGCGAGCTTCTCGAGCATCTTCCTGTCCCGGACATCTTGCCGGAACGCCACCACCACAGAAGCATTTTGAATGTGTGGGATGGTGTTCCGCACCTGGGAGAACCGCTGGATGAAAGAGCGCAGCGACTCCCCAGGTTGCTGCTGGACGGCGTGGAGGTCGAGCTCCGTGCCAGGCCGGGTGTAGGAGCTGCCGAAGTTGGCTACGAACTGTCGGCAAAGCTCTCCCCAGGAGGTGACGGAACCCTGGGGGAGGTTCATGAGCCAAGACCGGGCTGGACCGGTCAAGGCGACAAGGAAGTAATTGGCCATGACGGCTTCATTCCCTCCTGCGGCAAGTACGGCGGTGGAGTAGATCTGGAGGAACTCCGCCGGGTTGACGCTGCCGTCGTACTTCTCGGGCAGGCGTGGCCGAAACTTGCGCGGCCACTTCGCAAAGCGAAGATGGGGCGTGAGGGCTGCACACCCTGCTTCTGTCACCGCAGGTTCTGGTGCCGCGAACGCTGGGTTCGCACTAGGCACAGTGTACCCCGGTACGGGCAAAGCTGCACCATAGGCCGGGGGCGCCATCTGCAGTACATATGACTGTGGCATATTCTGCACGGCGCAGGCCTGGGGCAGAGATCGCATGGCGAAGGTCTGCTCTTCAGGCTGGGTCGAGGCCGACGTCATGCTGTCGTCAGCCTCTTGGTAGCGACGCCTTTCTCGGCGTTGCTCGAGGTATACCCGGGCATCTTGACCCGAGCGACACCGCTCCAGCTCTGTCCTCAGATCCATCGATTGAGGGCTGGCAGAGCTGGAATCTGCCGTCTGTTCATCAACCATCGGCGTGCGTATCAGCGACACGGCTGGCTGGTCAGAGTGTCGTCTCCGCCGGAGTCGCGGGCTTGCGGCAGCGACGACAAGACGGTCTACCTCGAGAATCCACCGCTGGGTCGCTGCCTGAGGCGCGTCCCCAGCGGGCGGATTGTGCAGTAGCGCTCTTGCTGCAGCTAGCGCACCCCCTCCGGGTACGCCCGGCGCTACTGAAGATCTGACGCTGGTTGGAGCCTGCATTGCCGGGGTCGGCGCTGCCAGAGCCGGTTGCTGGCTCCCAGCTTGTACTGACACACTCCGTCCCGAGTGTGTTGGCTTGTACTCCCCCCTGGTCGCGGTTCGCCGCGGAGGCGGGGGAGGTGAGCTTGCCGCCGAAGGGAGCTTGGTCATCTTTGTCGGCGGAAACTCGTCGCGCTAGGGGAAAAGCCCCCTTCCTGGCACGCCAAATGTCGAAGTGTTCGGTCGACACTTCCCCCAGGCCTGCACTGGGCAGCCCGCGGAGGTTCTTTTTTCGGAGGGGCTAGTTCCTAGCGGAGATCTTGCGCAGATGGACGAGTTAGTGAGAGCTTGACACGGAGAGTTTTTACGTGGTTCAGGCCGCCGGAGCGTAAAACCCTACGTCCACGGCGAGCTATGGAGCTCTCTGTATTGCTTGCTGCTCAGGGCCGGGGGGCCTGAGCTTGGGGGTGAGTTACAGCTTGAGAGTGTATGGCTAGCGTATGAGTTGCAAAATGCGAACCCTTGCTATCGACGCCTGCCCGAGCCTTTTATAGTCCAAGACTCGGGCGGCTTACAAGGGGAGCCGGGACCCGACAGGTGGTCCCGGGAAGATTGCTTGTTATCTACCGTATCTGTAGTTACGCCGGTAGCTGCCTCTGGTCGAAGGCTTCTGAGTCTTCATCTTGCCGCCCTGCCCATGCCGCACGCTAGTCATAGTGGTTGATGACGGCGCAGGCGGCATGGGATGTCTTGTCGCAGCGTTTATTACCTGGCAGGCTCTGACACCGCGCGCCAGTCTGTGATGCGACTGGGCGCAACGGCTCCTGACAGGCGCGTACTTCGCGTTTCCGCGTCTTGGGAAGACGCGGGCCTTGAATACCTTGTACGGGCAAGGTGTGGGGCGCCTTTACACCCGCTGCCTACCGCTCGGGGGCAGGCAGCACCGTTCTTCTGGCCACGTGGCGGGTCCGGAGCTCTCTTCTAAGGAGAGGGAGGTCCGGCCCCGCTGGACGCGTGGCGCCTTCGGACCTCTCTCCCACGGAGGGGGAGGTCCGGCTTCTGTATGCCACGTGGCGGGCCCGGAGCTCACCTCTGAGGAGAGGGAGGTCCGGCCCTGCTGGACGCGTGGTGTCTTCGGACCTCTCTCCCGCGAAGGGGGAGGTCCGGCTTCTGTATGCCACGTGGCGGGCCCGGAGCTCTCCTCGGAGGAGAGGGAGGCCCGGCCCTGCCGGACACGTGGCGCCTTCGGAGCTCTCCCTGCGGAGAAGGGCGAGTACCTTAGGCATTTTACCCTGTGCGCGGGGGTACCCCATATCTCAGGTACCGACAACGCTCATCTCAACAATTTTGTTAGGGTCTCATTTGTTTGTCATAAATCAACCAAAACCCACAAGGGATGCCTAGATGCACTTTAAATCTCCCCCTTTTTGGTGATTGATGACAACCAATTGAGATCACACAAATATGACAAAAAATTCAGATTTTCATAAAGTGTGCACATATGAGCTTTGGACAAAATAGGCAATATAGACATAACACATATGTGCACTCTTTATGGTGGGGTGAAAAACTATGTGTGTGAGCAATAATTTTGATGTGAATATCATAATGAGCATAATTATAAAATCATCAAGAGTCTCAATCCTACCTAACAGTTTTAAACATACACCATTAACCATAAGCATAACATAGTTATCATTTCACATTACATGTCCGAAAGCATAGTGATAGCATAAGTCTTACAAAAGCATAATGACAGCACATGTCTTACAAAAAACTCATTTCTCAAACTAGGACATGAAAAGAAGAGCCTACGACCTAAGACTCCCCCTCAATCTCTACCCCTTTGGCATCAAGGCACCAAAAAGAAGGAGAGGAGGGATCTACTTGTCGTCGCCGGCTCACTCCTCGCTGTCGGTCCTTTCTTTGTCTTCATCATCAGGCTGAGGAGGAGGAGGAGGACCACTCAAATCGTGCCAAAGTAGGCACGCTCTGATGGAGAGAGAGGAGGAAGCTCTATGAAGTTAGATGTAGAGTCCTCTGAGATGACTGGAGATCCATTGGGCTCAATCTCTAGTTTCTGGCATATTGCTTTGACATTGGCCTTCAAGTATCTCATTTCTTCTTTTCTTGCCTTGTTCATCTTATGAAGCTTCTCCTCAGTTTTGTGGCAAGAACTAAAAATAGCAGCCAAATACTTCATAATTCCACTAGAGGACCCTTTGTGTGGAGAGGCCCTAGTCTTGGATGAAGGCCTTGCATCTTCTTGAGCTCTCTCTGGATGTTCTTCAGGTGAGCCAGGTGAGGGAGAAGCTGGGAGAGAGGCTTGAGGAGGCTTCTGAGGCCTTAGAGCAGTGTGATCCACATCCTTCACAAACTCAATTCCTGTGACTTTTTCAATCGTGAACATCAAGTATGGTGCATAGCCATAGGAACAGTTTGGTGTGTAGGATATGTTCACCATGTCATTCCAAATGTAATCGAAGATATCAAATCTTCTCCTCCTGCTGATTACTTTCATCAAGGTTCTCAAGTAACCTTGGACACTCCCGGCATCTTCATCCTTTGGAGCAATGGTCTTCCGGAGCACTCTGTTGAGAACAATGAAGAAGAGCTTCATGTTCTTGGTTGAGGGAGGATTGAATGGGAGTCGAGTATCATAGAGGAATTCCATCTTGTCCTTCTCCATAACTCCAAGATTGTGAATCACAATCTCATCATTGCCGGTGTCCTCAAGGTGCAACAGTCTGGCAAACTCAGTATAAGAAATTGTGTACTTGGATCCATGTGTCATCCAAGTCACTTTGTCTTCTCCATCGTGGGCAAAGTGGCAAGTTGCATAGAACTAGGCGATGATCTCATCATTCCAGTTGTATCTGAAGGAGAGCAAGTCCTTGAGTCCATGTCTCTCTGCAGCCTGTGTTACCTCCTCAAAGGCTTCACAGCTCTTCCTTTCAAAGTAGGTCCAGTTGATCCATTGACTACGGACCACTAGAGTCTTCATTTGGAGGTACACCGAACTGTAATAGTCCGAGTGAAAGTTGCTCCAAAATCTTTTGTATGTTCCCTTTTGCCAGAGCTATAGGCGTCAACCTTCCTCAGGTTCCATGCCACATCACTCCCCTTGCCATTGAACTTCTCCTCCGAGGGATCCCTATTTCCCTGCCTTGGAGTTGCCATCTTAAGGGGACCAATCGGGCCGGAAGCAAGCCCCTTTCCCTTGCACTTGGTTTCGTGTTGAGCCGCCGAGCTAGAATCAACCATATTTGCTCTTAAAGCTGGTCTCTTGATTGTAACCTTTCGGCGAACCCTAGGTGGGGTGAGCGAGGTCTCGGCAGCACGATCTTGTCTCCTTTTGGAGCGAGACTCCGGAATATGAGACATCACATCTTGATCTTGATCCATCTCGGCTTCAAAGTCGGAGAGATTTTCATTCGATCCCGAGATGACTTCTGATAAGGAAGATATAAAGGACATGAATGATCAAGGATGACAAGGGATTGCATTGAATTGACATAAGCTAAGATTCTGATCAGGGCATACCGGACTAGTCCGGTGTTCAGGGTCGGACTAGTCCGGAGTATCGGACTTGTCCGCCTAATAACGGACTAGTCCGTTATGAGGCTGCTCAAGCCCTAACTTGTCGAAATTTGAGGTTATTCAATGCAAATATGATCTAGAGTACATGGAATACATCAATAGAGCATGTATTGACTGTAGGAGCTAAGCTAATTGAGCAAAAACAAGGAAAATCAAAGGTTCTAGGGTTTGGAGAGAAGTTTACTAAATCCTTCGATTCGAGGCGTTTGAAGGAGTTCTTGATGCGGACTAGTCTGGGGTCTTCGATCCCTTTTTAGTGGGGATCAATTCCCACAGAGATTTGGGTGGTTTTGATGGAGAAATCTCAAATCCGCCTTGGGAGCACTTGAGTGAGGAGAGAGAGCATGCGAGGGGTTGTGAGGATGAAGAAGATTAGGTTTGAGCCGGACCTAGGGTTATGGAGTCGAAATATCGGACTAGTCCGTGGTCGAACCGGACTAGTTCGGACTAGCGGACCAAGTGCAGATTAGTCTGCAATGTGCGGACTAGTCCGGGGTGACCACGGACTAGTCTGTGGTCCCTTGTACAGAAATGTATAAAACATATATATATATATATATTCAAAGGTTCCTATTAAGGAATAGGGGACAAAGACACACAGATATTCTTGATGAATATGATCAGTAAATATACAACAATCAAGCTATGATCATAATTCATCAAGATCAAGTAACTAACATAGTTTTTAGGAGAAAAATAGAGAGAGATGATTTTTCAACACAATTAGCATGATTTTGAGGATGGCATACATGTATGCAAGTTTTCAAGCCATGTTTCGAGCATCATGGATATTTAGTTCATTTCGGAGCTCACAAAAGCATTTTTAATCAAGTGGCTTGGTAAAGATATCGGCTAGCTGTTTTTCAGTGTTGACATGGGAAATGGCTATGTCTCCCTTCGTTGAGTGATCTCTCAAAAAATGATGTCGGATATCTATGTGTTTGGTTCTAGAGTGCTCAACATGGTTATGGGCAATTTTAATTGCACTCTCATTGTCACAAAGGAGTGGAATACGGCTCATATTGTAACCGTAATCCCTTAGAGTTTGTCGCATCCAAAGAAGTTGTGCACAACAACTCCCGGCTGCAACATACTCCGCTTCGGTCGTGGATAAGGCAGTTGAATTTTGTTTCTTGGAGGACCAAGAAACTAAGGATCTACCTAGGAATTGGCAAGTTCCAGAAGTACTTTTTCTATCTACCTTGCATCCGGCATAATCTGCATCGGAGTATCCAATTAGATTGAATTTTGAACCTTTGGGATACCAACGGCCTAGGTTGGGTGTATGAACTAAATATCTCAAGATACTTTTAACGGTTGTCAAATGACATTCCATAGAATTGGCTTGAAACCTTGCACACAAACATACACTCAACATGATATCAGGCCTAGATGCACATAAATAGAGTAAGGAGTCAATCATGGAACGATATACCTTTTGATCCACATTTGATCCATCTTTGTTGAGATCCAAGTGTCCATTAGTCGCCATGGGAGTCTTTATGGGCTTTGCCTTGTCCATTCCAAACTTCTTGAGAATGTCTTGAGTGTACTTTGTTTGGCTTATGAACGTCCCGTCCTTTTGTTGCTTCACTTGGAATCCCAAAAAGTACCTCAACTCTCCCATTATGGACATCTCGAATCTATCTGTCGTAATCTTACTAAATTCTTGACAAAAGGATTTGTTAGTTGAACCAAATATAATATCATCAACATAGATTTGGCAAATGAAGAGATCATCATCAAAGTGTTTAGTGAACAAGGTGTAATCAACTTTTCCAATCTTGAAGTCATTTTCAATCAAAAAATCTCTAAGGCACTCATACCAAGCTCTAGGAGCTTGTTTGAGGCCATAGAGAGCCTTACACAGTTTGAACACATAGTCGGGGTGCTCTTGATCTTCAAAACCGGGTGGTTGCTCCACGTACACCTCCTCCTTGATCAGTCCGTTGAGAAAGACGCTTTTCACGTCCATTTGATAAAGCTTGAAATCATGGTAAGTAGCATATGCAAGTAATATACGAATCGATTCAAGTCTAGCTACGGAAGCAAAAGTCTCATCGAAATCCAAACCTTCGACTTGTGAGTACCCTTTTGCCACAAGTCGTGCCTTGTTCCTTGTTATCACTCCATGTTCGTCTTGCTTGTTGCGGAAGACCCATTTAGTGCCGACGATGTTGGACTTGGGTCTTTCAACAAGCTCCCACACTTCGTTCCTTTTGAAGTTGTTCAATTCTTCTTGCATCGCCATCACCCAGTCCGGATCTTTTAATGCATCCTCAACCCTGTATGGTTCCAAAGAGGATACAAAATAATAGTGTTCACAAAAATTAGCTATGCGAGATCAAGTTATTACTCCCTTTTGGATGTCGCCGATTATGTTGTCGACGGGGTGATCTCTTTGGATACTTTGGTGTACCCTTGGATGTGGCACTTGTGGTCTTGAATCTTCATTATCATCTTCTTCTCCCCCTGGATAGTTGCCCTCATTGATGTTTTGATCTTCTTGATTTTCTTGAGGTTGATCTTGTATGGAAGCTCCCCTTTGATCATTTTCCTCCACCTGTGGTTCATTTTCTTCATTCGCATTTGAAGGTGGCACTTGTGGTCGAACATCGCCCACTGCCATTCTTCTCAATGCTTGACATGGAGCTTCTTCTTGATCTATCACACATTGATCAACTTGCTCTTCTTGAGATCCGTTAGTTTCATCGAACACTACGTCACATGCTACTTCAACAAGTCCGGAGGTTTTGTTGAAGACACGATAAGCATAGGAGTTCGAATCATAGCCAAGTAAGAAACCTTCATCGGACTTCGAAGCCCTTGGCTTCTTGTTTAAAATATAACATTTTGAACCAAAAACTCAAAAATATGAAATATTCGGCTTGTTACCCGTGAGTAGTTCATATGAAGTTTTCTTGAGCAACCGATGAAGATATAGTCGGTTTATGGCGTGACAAGCGGTGTTAACCGCTTCAGCCCAAAACCTGTCCGAAGTCTTGTATTCATCGAGCATTGTCCTCGACATCTCAATGAGAGTTCTGTTCTTCCTTTCGGCTACTCCGCTTTGTTGAGGAGTATATGGTGCTGAAAATCCGTGCTTTATTTCTTCTTCGTCTAGATACTCCTCAACTTGGGTGTTCTTGAATTCTGTCCCATTGTCACTTTGTATGTTTCTGATCTTCAATGAGAATTCATTTTGGGCACGCTTGATGAACTTCTTGAGGGTTACTTGAGTTTATATCTTATCATGCAAAAAGAAAACCCACGTGAAGCGTGAAAAATCATCAACAATGACTAGACCGTATTTGTTACCGTCGATGCTTATGTAAGCAATTGGACCGAATAGATCCATGTGGAGAAGCTCAAGCGGTCTTGTTGTAGTCATGACATTCTTCGTGGGATGGGGTGCTCCTACTTGCTTCCCTGCTTGGCACGCTCTACACGGCCTGTCTTTCTCAAAAATAACATCCTTTAAACCTCGGATGTGATCGCCTTTGAGGAGTTTTTGAAGATTTCTCATACCAACATGTGCTAGCCGTCTATGCCACAGCCAACCCATGTTGGTCTTTGTAATTAAGCATATGTCAAGTTCGGCTTTATCTTTGTTGAAGTCAACTAGATAAAGTTTTCCCTTCAACACACCCTTGAATGCAATTGAGTTATCACTCCTTCTAAAGATAGTCACACTCTCATTAGTGAATAAGCATTTATAACCCTTGTCACATAATTGAGATATGGACAAAAGGTTATAATCCAAGGAGTCAACGTGTAAAACATGAGAGAGAGAGTATGTTGTGATGAAATTGCAATTTTACCGGTACCAAGCACTCTTCCTTGACTATTATCACCAAAGTAAATGCCTTCGTTTGGATCTTCATTTTCTTCATATTCCATGATCATTCTTCTTTCTCCGGTCATGTGATTGGTGCATCCACTATCTAGCACCCATTTTGCTCCACCGGATGAATAAGTCTGCAAAAATAGTTTATGCCTTGGTCATAGATACCCAAGCTTGCTTGGGTCCTTTGAGGTTAGTCACAAGTGATTTGGGCACCCACACATGAGACTTGGTGTTCCCATGGTGTGGCCCAACATATTTAGCATGAACTCTTCCAAGATTACTTTTCATAAGTACATATGAAGCATCAAAAGTTTTAAATAGAAGTTGTTGTTCATATGTGTTCACAATGTTAAATTTATCAACATTATTAAGTTTTCTAACTTGAGAAGAGTTTCCGTTGACAAAGGCAATGCAACCCTTGTTATTCTTGTGGATTCTAGCGTTTTGCTTTTCACCATAAGAATATCCAATGCCATATTTGACATTAGAAGGTCTTGTGACCGAGTATGCACTGCGTGCACACTTGATCTTCTCCTTGTCAAATATGCCACTTTGAGAAGATTGCTTGTCCTTTGTCGAGTTTGGCTTTTTCTTCAAGTTAGTGTCACTTTTGGCACAAGCACAAGTAATACTAGTTTCAGATTTTATATGTTGACAAGGTGAGCTTGAAGTGGGTGAAGAACCATTTTGCTTGAGTGACTCAACTTGTACTTCAAGGATCTCGTTAACTTTGGTTAAGTTAGCAAGTTCATCCTTGATGATGGTGTTTGAGTCTTTTAACTTCATGCAAGCTTCCTTGCTTGAAGCTAACTCAAGTTCTAGTGATTTATTTTGTTCCTTTTCAAGTTCAAGAAGCTTTTCAAACTCAAGATATTCCTCCTTTTGGGAGATGATCATATCTTCCTGACAATTGACTAACTTCTCCATATCGACAAGCTTATCAAATAGAAATTTCATCTTAGCAGTTGTCTTTTTGTCTAAACTCCTAAGCATATATTCATTTTCATCACTGCTATCATCCTCACTAGAATTATCACTATCACTAGTAAAAGAATGCGAGAAGGAAGAGTTAATTGTAACCTTTCTTTTACCATCCTTTGCCATTAGACAAGTGTTGTCGGTGTCCTTCCATGCGTCCATAGTTGGGAAGAGAGTGGATTTCTTGGTGGTCTTCTTTATGGCTATGGTGGCCATCTCCTCTTCTTCTTCGGATGAGGATTCATCATTGGAGTCCCACTCCTTCCCTAGATGCGCTTGGCCATATTGCTTCTTCTTCTTGAACATTTTATTTGGTTGAGGCTTGTTGTCTTTAGTCTTCTTCTTGTTTTCTTCATATGGACAATCTACTATGAAGTGATCATATTCTCCGCAGTTATAGCACACCCGTCTCATCTTGGGTCTTTGTTTGTCCCTTTGTCTTACTTCATTTGAGTTGCTACCCTTTCTTCTTCTCATCATTTTCTTGAACTTCTTCATGAACAAGATTGTCGAAGTGTGCGATCGACACTCCCCCCGGGCCTGCACTGGGCAGCCCGCGGAGGTTCTTTTTTCGGAGGGGCTAGTTCCTAGCGGAGAGCTTGCGCGGATGGACGAGTTAGTGAGAGCTTGACACGGGAAGTTTTACGTGGTTCAGGCCGCCGGAACGTAAAACCCTACGTCCACGGCGAGCTATGGAGCTCGCTGTATTGCTTGCTGCTCAGGGCCGGGGGCCTGAGCTTGGGGGTGAGTTACAGCTTGAGAGTGTATGGCTAGCGTATGAGTTGCAGAATACGAACCCTTGCTATCGACGCCTACCCGAGCCTTTTATAGTCCAAGGCTCGGGCGGCTTACAAGGGAAGCCGAGACCCGACAGGTGGTCCCGGGAAGATTGTCTATTACCTACCGTATCTGTAGTTACGCCAGTGGTTGCCTCTGGTCGAAGGCTTCTGAGTCTTCATTTTGCCGCCCTGCCCATGCCGCGCATTAGTCATAGTGGTTGATGACGGCGCAGGCGGCATGGGATGTCTTGTCGCGGCGTTTATTACCTGGCAGGTTCTGACACCGCGCGCCAGTCTGTGATGCGACTGGACGCAACGGCACCTGACAGGCGCGTGCTCCGCGTTTCCGTGTCTTGGGAAGACGCGGGCCTTGAATACCTTGTACGGGCAAGGTGAGGGGCGCCTTTACGCCCGCTGCCTACCGCTCGGGGGCAGGCAGCACCGTTCTTCCAGCCACGTGGCGGGTCCGGAGCTCTTCTCTGAGGAGAGGGAGGTCCGGCCCCGCTGGACGCGTGGCGCCTTCGGACCTCTCTCCCGCGGAGGGGGAGGTCCGGCTTCTGCATGCCGCGTGGTGGGCCCGGAGCTCACCTCTGAGGAGAGGGAGGTCCGGCCCCGCTGGATGCGTGGCGTCTTCGGACCTCTCTCCCGCGGAGGGGGAGGTCCGGCTTCTGTATGCCACGTGGCGGGCCCGGAGCTCTCCTCTGAGGAGAGGGAGGTCCGGCCCCGCCAGACGCGTGGCGCCTTCGGAGCTCTCCCTGCGGAGAAGGGTGAGCACCTTAGGCATTTCACCCTGTGCGCGGGGGTACCCCATATCTCAGGTACCGATAGTGGCCCCCGGGCCCATCTTGGGGGAGATAGCGAGCCCAAGGTGGGACCTCCGTCTCTTCCGATCCGCGCACTTTCTCTAAGTCCCGACTTGGCCGCTGCCGGAGCACGAACGGCCACGGGGTCGTGAGAGCGTGCGCTCACTTGATGATTGCTTTTACTGCGGCGGTTCCCAAGGCTGCCACTTCTGCACGTTGCGGCGCTTTCTTCGGGAACCGCCAAAGGGCCTTGCCGGCTCATCTTCTTAGGAGACAGACTCCTTGCCCCCACCGCTCCAGTTAAGCGGCTTGGGCCCACCCGTCATCGGCACTCGGTCTAGGAACCGAAGCGGTTGCGGGTGCGGGGTATTCGAAGAGTTCCAAATCGCTTGGAACTGCACCGGGAAGCTTCTTAGAGGGGGTCTCACCCACATTGTAGCTTCCCTTCGCACTTCTCTGCGTTTCTTCTTGGACTCTTGCGCTTTTGCTTTCTTGCCTTTGAGCTCTCCCTTGCCATGGCTTCCAACCCGCTGCCAGAGAAGAAACGCGCTCGATCTCCTCCAGCAATGGCGCCGGTGCCAAGTCGGGATTCTGGGGTGCCTGACGCTCCCTCCGGTGGCGACTCGAAGAGGCCCCGGGCTGATGTGCTGGGGGGAGCCTCTGTGGCGTCCCCTGTTCCGCCAGTCCAAGCGACTGCGGAGCGGTCGTCGGAGACGGTAGCGGGCTCTGGAAATCCTACCCCGGCTCGGAAGTCGGGGTTTAGAGCCCGCTGGAGTGTCCGCGCTTCCCGGCCTTCCCCGTCTTGCGGGGAATCTGTGCCGATGCGCTCGGAGCCAGGGGCAACTGCTGCGGTCCCCAGGCCAGCGCGGACTTCTCCTGTTCCGGTGTGCCCGGACTCCGCGGCGGTGCCGTCTCTTCCTGCCGAGACGGCCACCGCGGCCCCCCAGCCAGCACAGGTTGATCCTGCACTAGGCGGCCTGGCTTCTTCTCCAGCACCGTCTTCCCCGGCTCGTCCCTCTCCTCAGGTCAAGGAGCCAGAAGCTGAAAAGAGCCCGGCTGGCCTGGCTGCCAGTGCCGCGAAGCCAGCTTCTCCTGATCGGCGTCTCGTCTCGGCGGCTGGCGCGCCGGCTCTTCCTGAGGACGAGGTAATGGAGGAGGTCGGAGGGACTGCCCCAGCCTCTGCTGCTCCATTGCCTCTGGCGGATGCCTTCGCGCTTGCCGAGTCGAGCGTCCGGCAGGTCTTGGCTGCACTAGGGCGTGAGCGGGAGGAGTATACGGTTGAACGGGACCGCCTCCTCACGTGGGGGAACCTTTTGCGGGAGAAGACCGCGAAGGTTAAGAGCGAACTCGACTCCAGGCGGGAGTTGCTCGACTTCAGGGAAACGCTTGTCGACCGGATGAAGCGGGCTGTTGACCGCATGGACACCCAGTCGCGGCGGATCAACAGGGAGGCCCTGGAGGCTCACGCCCGGGCCGAAGAGAGCCTCTCTGCTGCTGTGGAAATACGGCAGCAGTTGGAGCGCCGCGAACTCGCCGTTGAGGAGCGGGAGCGTTCCGTGGCAGCTGAGGCAGAGAGGGTCGCCGCGCAGCTGGCTGCGGGCGAGGATGACCTCCGAGCTCGAATGGAGGAGCTGGAGATTCTGAAGGCAGACCTTGACTTGAGGGATGAACAGGTCTCCCATGATCGCCGGGCGGTCTTGGACCGGGAGTTGACTGCCGGCTTCAGGGCCGCTGAGTTGGAGCGGCTAGCCGAGACTCTCCGCCTTCGGGAGAGTTCCCTGGCGGCCAAGGAGAAGGAATTCTCCGAGAGGAACCTGGAGGCTCTGCGGGCGGCCCGCCACGAGGTGGAGGAGCTCTCAGCCCTACGGTCCTCCGAGGCCCTTGCGGTCTCAAGCTTCGTGGATCGAGCGGGGTCCGCCCTGATCCCTCTTGGTTTCAGTCCTGTGAGGGCCGCAACTCCCGCATTGCAGGTGGTAGAGGTGATCCCTGCATTGGAGTCGATCGGCACCAAGCTGGACAGACTCGACTCGGTGGTCGCCAGCGAGCTTGAAGCCGAGGGACGCGGCTTAGCTTTAGAGGTCGCCTCGCATGTGCTGGCATGCTTCAAGAGCCACGACCCCTCTTTCTCACTGGAGCCAGCAAGAGAGGGCCCAGCCGCGGAGCGTGAGGAAGCTGCCAGGGCTGAAGTCGAGGATGTGGCCGCCCTTGTAGCCGCAAGGTTCCGGCGAGAGCCGGGAGGTCCTTAGGACTTGCTTCTCCCTTTTTTATCGAGTCTGTAGTCCAGCTCAAGGAGCCTTGCTTAATTTGACTCTCTTGGATACTTGTGTCTGTGATGCTTTTTCCCTCCTTCTTGGTTTTGCCTGGCTGAGTCCTTAGCTCCGCAAGATACTCAGAGGTCATTTCCAATCTCGGAGCTTCGCACAGACACCCCCCCCCCCCCGGGTCCTAACCGTGTTAGGGGCCCCCGGAGGTCTCCGAACCTTGCCCTATGGGGGGCTCCAAATCTGCCGGCCACGTGGTGGGTTCGGAGCTCCTCCTCAAGAGACGGGAGCTCCGGTCATGTTGGACACGTAGGGCTTTCGGAGCCCTCCCGCTGAGGGGGGAGGTCCGGTTCCTGCCTGCCACGTGGCGAGCCCGGAGCCCTCCTCAAGGAAGGAGAGAGTTCCGGGCCTGCTAGACACGCGGGGCCCCCGGGCCCCGCCCCAGCTGGAGGGGCGGGTCCCGGTCCTTCTAGTCCCAGGCCGGTGTAGCTGGTAGCTCCTTTCCCCCCGCTTCATGCAGTCCCTGTTGCCGTAACCTGAAGGTCCTGCACACAGGTAGAGGAAACGTAATTCTCCTCGGGGGTCCTCCCCTCCTGTCTCCTAGTCTTATCCGTCTTATGGTCCTGGCCCGCTATACGGGGCTTGGGCAATTCTGTGCACGAGGCGTCGGAGCTCCGGCTCCCTCCGAGGTCCGGGTACGGCCGTCCGATCCTTAGTACCGGGCCATGCACTGGGGAAGCAGAGTGCACGCGCTTTGGGTTCAGGACCAGGCAAAGCGGACGTACTCCCCTGGACCTCCGGAGAGCAGGATGCGCATGCTTTGGGCTCTGGGCCGGCTAAGATGGATACGCACCCTGGACCCCCCATGCACAACGCTGGCCTTTCCTGGAGGTGACCAACTGACACCGCAACACGTGACTGGGGGAGGCCCGAGAGACTCACTCGGCCATCGGCAGGTGCCTCAAGCGCAGCCGCCTTCGGGAGGATAGCAAATGCCGACTATGGATGAGCGCAGGAGAGGGGGAGCTAGACGTATGATGAACATACAGAGATAGTGCGATCATAAAAATTAATGCATAATTTAAATGAGCGCATGAGAAGGAGCTAAGTAGAACAGGTCTCTGTATTCGCGCCCATAGGTGGAATTCTGGCTGTTCGTGGGGGCAATGTTCCGCCTCGTCTACAAGGGAAGCAAGACTCTACGCGCTTAGGGTCGAAACCAGGCTAAACTGGACGTAGTCCTGTACCGTCCCTTGAGACTTAGCTACCCCAAGCTCTGTTCCTAAGTTCTATGGGGTCTATTACAGAAGTGAATAACCCTGTTCTACCGATGCTCAGTAAGTAGGACTTACAGTGTTGCTCCATGGCAAGGATTTTTGGGAATGGATCGCACTCTCGGTTGAAAGGCATGTGTACCTGGGGCGGCAGCTTTCATGATTCGGAAGGGACCTTCCCTGCTGGGGGAGAGCTTATGGGTCCTTCTTGGAATATAGCGTGCCACTTCACCAGGCTGCCCTCTTGCGGGCCCCCGTCGCGTTTGGTTCTTTGGCGGTAGTGCTTAGAGCATTAGCCGAGACCTTGCATTGTGGGGTGTTCCCTGCAAGCCGAGTCTTGTCGAAGTTGTTGTCTTCACGCTGGATCAGGTCCTGCATGGCTTCTCTCAGGGTCCCCCGGGGAGTTCTCCCCTTCTGGCTAAGGCCTTCAAGGGGTAGGTGGACCCGGGCTCGCCTTGGATGACCTAAGGCGTCCCCCCCTTCTGGCAAGGCCTTCAAGGGGTTGACGGACCCTAGGCAGCCCCCGAGAGGTATGTTCGAGGCACGGAGGCGTGCCGTAGCTGGCTAACGCCTTGGCCCGTCACCGTCGGAACTGGAGTCCTCACCGTCATGCACTGTCTTTATGACACGCTGAGGCTCCTGGAACCCCACCTGGTGGGCAGCGGTGACTGGGGCATCGGCCTTCTGTTTGCCATCCCTCTGAGGGTAGGGCGGTGCTTCAGCCCTCTGCTGTCTTCCATTGCGGAAGCGCTCTGCGAGCCTCTGGATCTCCCAGCACTCGGCAGCTGTATGGTTGCAGGTGCCATGCACGGGGCATAGCCCGCCTTGGCAACTATTTGGGGCCGGTGATTGCCGCTGCCTCTTGTCGGGGCGCGGCCCCCGAGCTCCACTGGTTGTCGCAGCTGCGGCGACGGGGGCCGTGAATGGTGACTTCATCTTCCCATTCCCCCGGTTCTTGGTCTTCTTGCCACCCCCATAGGCAGCAGCACCGGACCCGGGCTGCCCTCCTGACTCGGAGGTCGGCAGTGCGTGCCAGTTCCGCCCTTCGGCTGCTCTGGCGCACTTGTCCGCCAGGCTAAAGAGCTCCGAGACGTCGCTGACCTCTCTGGTCGCGAGCTTCTCGAGCATTTTCTCGTCCCGGACACCCTGTCGGAACGCCACCACCACAGAGGCGCTTTGGATATGTGGGATGGTGTTGCGCACCTGAGAGAACCGCTGGATGAAAGAGCGCAGCGACTCCCCAGGTTGTTGTTTGACGGCGTGGAGGTCAAGCTCTGTGCCGGGACGGGTGTAGGAGCTGCCGAAGTTGGCGACGAACTGCCGGCAGAGCTCACCCCAGGAGGTTATGGACCCCTGGGGTAGATTCATGAGCCAGGACCGGGCTGGGCCGGTCAAGGCGACGGGAAAGTAGTTGGCCATGACAGCCTCATCACCTCCTGCAGCAAATACGGCGGTGGAGTAGATCTGGAGGAACTCCGCTGGGTTGACGCTTCCGTCGTACTTCTCGGGCAAGTGCGTGCGAAACTTGCGCGGCCACCTTGCGAAGCGAAGGTGGGGTGCAAGGGCCGCACATCCTGCACCTGCTGCTGCAGGTACTGGCGCTGCGAACAGGTGGTTCGCACCTGGCACCACGTATCCCGGCATGGGCAAGGCTGCACCGTAGGCCGGGGCCGCTACTTGCGGCGCATATGGTGGTGGCATATGTTGCGCAGCATATGCCTGAGGCGGGGCTCGCATGGCGAAGGCCTGCCCTTCTGGTTGCGTCGAGGTGGACGACATGCTGTCGCCTGCCTCATGGTTGCGACGCCTTTCTCGACGTCGCTCGAGGTACACCTGGGCGTCCTGCCCCAAGTGGCACCGTTCCAGTTCCCTTCGCAGGTCCGTCGACAGGAGCCTGGAGGAGCTGGAATCCGCCGTTAGCTCGTCAACCGTGGGTGTGCGCGTCAGCGACACAGCCGGTTGCCCCGGGCGCCACCCTCGCCGAAACCGAGGGTTCGCGGCGGCGACGACGAGGCGGTCCACCTCGCGGACCCATTGCTGGGTCGCTGAATGGGGCGCATCCCCTGCAGGTGGGTTGCGCAGCAGCGCTCTTGCTGCAGCTAGCGCACCTCCATGGTGTACGCTCAGCGCTGCAGAAGACCTCACGCTGGTCGGGGCCTGCATAGCCGGAGTCGGCGTTGCTGGAGTCGGCTGCTGGCTACCTGCTTGTGCCGACACACTCCGTCCTGAGTGCGTCGACATGTACTCCCCGCTGGTCACGGTTCGCCGTGAATGCGGTGGGGGAGGGTTTGCCGCTGAAGGGAGCTTGGTCATCTTCGTCGGCGGAAACTCATCGCGCTAGGGGAAAAGCCCCCTACCTGGCGCGCCAAATGTCGAAGTGTGCGATCGACACTCCCCCCGGGCCTGCACTGGATAGCCCGCGGAGGTTCTTTTTTCGGAGGGGCTAGTTCCTAGCGGAGAGCTTGCGCGGATGGACGAGTTAGTGAGAGCTTGACACGGGAAGTTTTACGTGGTTCAGGCCGCCGGAGCGTAAAACCCTACGTCCACGGCGAGCTATGGAGCTCGCTGTATTGCTTGCTGCTCAGGGCCGGGGGCCTGAGCTTGGGGGTGAGTTACAGCTTGAGAGTGTATGGCTAGCGTATGAGTTGCAGAATGCGAACCCTTGCTATCGACGCCTACCCGAGCCTTTTATAGTCCAAGGCTCGGGCGGCTTACAAGGGAAGCCGGGACCCGACAGGTGGTCCCGGGAAGATTGTCTATTACCTACCGTATTTGTAGTTACGCCGGTGGTTGCCTCTGGTCGAAGGCTTCTGAGTCTTCATTTTGCCGCCCTGCCCACGCCGCGCACTAGTCATAGTGGTTGATGACGGCGCAGGCGGCATGGGATGTCTTGTCGCGGCGTTTATTACCTGGTAGGTTCTGACACCGCGCGCCAGTCTGTGATGCGACTGGACGCAACGGCACCTGACAGGCGCGTGCTCCGTGTTTCCGCGTCTTGGGAAGACGCGGGCCTTGAATACCTTGTACGGGCAAGGTGAGGGGCGCCTTTACGCCCGCTGCCTACCACTCGGGGGCAGGCAGCACCGTTCTTCCAGCCACGTGGCAGGTCCGGAGCTCTTCTCTGAGGAGAGGGAGGTCCGGCCCCGCTGGACGCGTGGCGCCTTCGGACCTCTCTCCCGCGGAGGGGGAGGTCCGGCTTCTGCATGCCACGTGGCGGGCCCGGAGCTCACCTCTGAGGAGAGGGAGGTCCGGCCCCGCTGGATGCGTGGCGTCTTCGAACCTCTCTCCCGCGGAGGGGGAGGTCCGGCTTCTGTATGCCATGTGGCGGGCCCGGAGCTCTCCTCTGAGGAGAGGGAGGTCCGGCCCCGCCAGACACGTGGCGCCTTCGGAGCTCTCCCTGCGGAGAAGGACGAGCACCTTAGGCATTTCACCCTGTGCGCGGGGGTACCCCATATCTCAGGTACCGACAAAGATCATGTCTTCTTTATCGATATCACTACTTTCATCATCACTGTCGTCTTCTTCGTGAGCTTCTCGGGCTTCTTTTGATACGAGTTTACAAGTTGACTTCAAAGCAACTCCTTTCTTCTTTGCCGAGGTGAGATCGGCAATTTCCTTGACATGCTTGGCTTGCTTCTCCATCATTTCAAAGTTGATGATCTTGCCACGAAGTTCGTCTGGGGTCATTTTCTGGTACCCGGGGCTTTCTCTAATCATATAGCAAAGAGTCAAGTTGCGAGGCATGAATGCTCTGAGAATCAACTTCACGGCCTCATGATCATTCCACTTTTTGCTGCCATAAGCTCGGACTTTGTTGATAAGATTCTTCAGTCGATTGTACATATCTTGTGGTGATTCATCTTCTTCTATCGCGAATGTTCCCAATTCACCTTCAATCATTTCTATCTTGGCTTTGCGTACATGACGGTCACCTTCATGTGCGGTTTGTAGTGTCTCCCATATCTCCTTGGCAATTTTGAGTCCATCCACCTTGGTGAACTCGTCTCGGCTCAGTGATGACGTGATCACAGCTGCAGCTTGAGCATTCCGATGAACGACTTGTTCTTGGCTTGGAGTCAGCTCTTCATCATCATCCGGGATATCTATTCCTGTACACACCATATGCCACAAACTTGGGTTAAGAGATATAAGGTGCATTTTCATGTTTTGTCTCCACATTGAATAGTCATTGCCATCAAAGCAAGGTGCTTTCCCTAGAGAAATTGATAAGTAATGACTTGTTAGAATTCAAACGCTCATAGTCAAAGGGATATCAGGAGTAGTCTGTGTGACTACCCCCTTTCTTCTTCTTTTCATCATCGATCTTCTTCTTCCCTTTTGGGGAGAGTGTCTTCTTCTGTAGAAGAGCATTGAGTTGGTGCACCTCCTCATCATCGTTCTCACTGTCTTGAATGGCGTCGAGTAGCTTCTTTAGCTTTTGAGTCCTTTCATCATCACCCTTTTCATCGTCGATCTTCTTGTGTACGTCTTTGATGTCCGACATCGTCTCTTCGAGCGGTGAGTCTCTTTTGAAGAGTTTTGCTCTGATACCAATTGAATGTAGCCTAGAGGGGGGGTGAATAGGCTTTTCTATCTTTGTTAATCCCTAAAACACTTAGTAGGTTTATCAAATACAGGGAAATCGGACTAGTCCGGTAGAGTGCGGACTAGTCCATTTTCTACCCAGAGAAAAATCGGACTAGTCCGGTACTGTGCAAACTAGTCTGGTATGCGTGGACTAGAAAGATCAAGGTTGATCACTATGTTCACTTCTAGTACCCTATGCAGTAGAAATTAATTAAGAGCTTAGATATATTACAACAGTGAAATAATGAATGATAGAGATCAACTTTGATTTCAATGCTTCAACGTGAATTTCATAAGATTAATTAAACACTAGAATATGATGAACAATAAATGAACAAGAGTGAGAGACAAGATTTTATCTCGAGGTTTGATTCCATGAAGGAA
Source organism: Neostapfia colusana (assembly GCA_030760725.1). Taxonomy (NCBI): domain Eukaryota; kingdom Viridiplantae; phylum Streptophyta; class Magnoliopsida; order Poales; family Poaceae; genus Neostapfia; species Neostapfia colusana. The sequence continues at coordinate 125,173,658 of JASWHV010000003.1, forward strand.
ATCTACGTCCCCGTTGAGGAGTCCACTAAGGACCGGGTCTTCACCAACCCTACCCTCGTTGAATCGCCACGGAGGCCGATTCTCTTCCACTAACCACAAAGGGCAAATAAATCGTTCAAGGGGCCTTCTCACAAGTTGAGGGCTCCCAAAGAATTACAATGAGTGGACACTACCAAACACACTCAAAAGATGAACAATAAACGAACAAGAGTGTGCTAGAGACCAAACCCAAGAGCTCAAGATGTGTAGAACAAGTCTCTCCTTTGATCAATTGCTAATCCCCAAAGATCTGATCCTTTTGAGTTAGAATGTGTGGAGAGATGTGAATTTTCGGCTCTTGAGAGGTGTGACGGCGCACGGGGTCAAAAAGTTATGGTGGTATGGCCGTACACCTCTTTTTATAATAGGATTTCCAATGGTTACGTTAGGGTTTGCGATGTCCGGACTAGTCCATGGTGGACTCTAGACTAGTCCGGTGTGCGGCGTGTGGAAAGCCCTAAGTGTTGTGAGATACCGGACTAGTCCGTAAGAGTGCGGACTAGTCCGTTGTCTATCCAGAGACAAAATCGGACTAGTCCGGTCCATATCGGACTAGTCTGTTTTCTAGTCAGAAAGACTCCCCCTCAATCTCTCCCCCTTTGGCATCAAGGCACCAAAAAGAAGGAGAGGACGGATCTACTTGTCGTTGCCGGCTCACTCCTCGCTGTCACTCAACATGATATCAGGCCTAGATGCACAAAGATAAAGTAGAGATCCAATCATGGAACGGTATACCTTTTGATCCACGTTAGGTCCATCTTCATTGAGGTCTAAATGTCCATTTATTGACATGGGAGTCTTTATGGGCTTCGCTTTGTCGGCCAAATTTCTTGAGAATGTCTTGAGTGTACTTTGTTTGGCTTATGAACGTTCCTTCCTTTAGTTGTTTCACTTGGAATCCCAAAAACTATCTTAATTCTCCCATCATGGACATCTCGAATCTATCTGTCATGATTTTACTAAATTCTTGACAAAAAGATTTATTAGTTGAACCAAATATGATATCATCAACATAGATTTGACAAATAAACAGATCATCATTGAAGTGCTTGTAAACAGGATGTAATCAGCTTTACCAATTTTAAAGCCATGTTCAATTAGAAAATCTCTAAGGCACTCATACCAAGCTCTAGGAGCTTGTTTGAGGATATAGAGAGCCTTACGCAGTTTGAACACATGGTCGGGGTACTCTCGATCTTCAAAATCAGGTGGTTGCTCCACGTACACCTCCTCCTTGATAGGTCCGTTGAAGAAGGCGCTTTTGACATCCATTTGATACAACTTGACATCATTGTGAGTAGCATATGCAAGCAATATACGAATTGATTCAAGCCTAGCTACAGGAGCAAAAGTCTCGTCGAAATCCAAACATTCGACATGTGAGTAACCTTTAGCCACAAGTCGTGCCTTGTTTCTTGTTACAACTCCGTGTTCATCTTGCTTGTTGCGGAAGACCCATTTAGTGCCAACGATATTGGACTTTGGTCTTTCAACAAGTTCCCATATTTCATTCCTCTCGAAATTGTTTAATTCTTCTTGCATTGCCATCACCCAGTACGGATCTTTTAGCGCATCTTCAACCTTGAATGGTTCTAAAGAGGATACAAAGGAATAGTATTCACAAAATTTAGCTATACGAGATCGATTTGTCACTCCCTTTTGTATATCGCCAATTATGTTGTCTACGGGGTGATCTCTTTGTATGCTTTGGTGTACTCTTGGATGTGGCACTTGTGGTGTTGTGTTCTCATAATCATCATCTTCTTCGGCTGCGCCTGGATCGTTGCCGTCATTAATGCTTTGATCATCTTGTTAGTCTTTATGATCTTGATTTTGTGCATGGGCTCCCCCTTGATCAAAGCTCTCCTGTTGAGATTCATCTTGAGCACCTGATTCTTGTGATTGTTCTTGAGCTCGAATATCACGAAGTGACATTCTCCTGAATGCTTGACATGGGGCTTCTTCTTGATCTAGCACACACTTATCAACTTTCTCCATTTGGGAGTCATTAGTTTCATCAACACTACGTCACGTACAACTTCAACAAGTCCGGAGACCTTGTTGAAGATATGATAAGCGTAGGAGTTCTGTCGAAGTGTGCCGTCGACACTTTCCCTGGGCCTGCTTCAGGAGCAACCCGCGGAGGTACTTTTTCAGAGGGGGCTAGTTCTCTCGGGAGGTCACGTTGGTTGTGAGAGGATTGACACAAGGATTTTTACGTGGTTCGGGCCGCCGGAGCGTAACACCCAACGTCCACGGGAGTTGTATTGCTCGGAGCTTAGAACCGGGGTTCTAAGCTTGGTGATCTGGATACACTGAGTTGCCCGCTCTCGAACCCCTTGCAACGTTGCCAACCCGAGTCTTTTATACTTTAAGGCTCGGGCGGCTTACAAGGTGGGCCTCGGGGCCCGACAGGTGGCCCCGGGGAGATTTCCTGCCATCTACCATATCTTGCAGTGAATGTTGGTAGTTGTCTCTGGCAATGGCTTCTTAGTCGTCGTTCTACCGTCGTGCCCGTGCCGCTAGCTAGGCGTAATGGTTGATGATGGCAGGGACGGCAGGGAATGTCTTGTCGCTGTATCTATTAGTCAACATCTTCTGACATGGTGTGCTTGTCTTAACTGTGACACGACTGGTTACAATGTGTCGGTACCTGAGATATGGGGTACCCCTGCGCACGAGGTAAAATGCCTAAGGTGCACGCCCTTCTCCGCGGGGAGAGCTCCGAAGGCGCCACGCGTCTGGCGGGGCCGGACCTCCCTCTCCTCAGAGGAGAGCTCCGGGCCCGCCACGTGGCATACAGAAGTCGGACCTCCCCCTCCGCGGGAGAGAGGTCCGAAGACGCCACGCGTCCAGCGAGGCCGGACCTCCCTCACCTCAGAGGTGAGCTCCGGGCCCGCCACGTGGCATGCAGAATCCGAACCTCCCCCTTCGCAGGAGAGAGGTCCGAAGGCGCCACGCGTCCAGCGGGGCCGGACCTCCCTCTCCTCAGAGAAGAGCTCCGGACCCGCCACGTGGCCGGAAGAACGGTGCTGCCTGCCCCCGAGCGGTAGGCAGCGGGCGTAAAGGCGCCCCTCACCTTGCCCGTACAAGGAATTCAAGGCCCGCGTCTTCCCAAGACGCGGAAACGTGGAGCACGCGCCTGTCAGGTGCCGTTGCGTCCATTCGCATCACAGACTGGCGTGCGGTGTCAGAACCTGCCAGGTAATAAACGCCGCGACAAGACATCCCATGCCGCCTACGCCGTCATCAACCACTATGACAAGTGCGCGGCATGGGCAGGGCGGAAAAATGAAGACTCAGAAGCCCTCGACCAGAGGCAACCACCGGCGTAACTACGGATAGGGTAGATAATAGACAATCTTCCCGGGACCACCTGTCGGGTCCCGGCTTCCCTTGTAAGCCGCCCGAGCCTTGGACTATAAAAGGCTCGGGTAGGCGTCGATAGCAAGGGTTCGCATTCTGCAACTCATACGCTAGCCATACACTCTCAAGCTGTAACTCACCCCCAAGCTCAGGCCCCCGGCCCTAAGCAGCAAGCAATACAGCGAGCTCCATAGCTCGCCGGCGGCCTGAACCACGTAAAGCTTCCCGTGTCAAGCTCTCACTAACTCGTCCATCCGCGCAAGCTCTCCGCTAGGAACTAGCCCCTCCGAAAAAAGAACCTCCGCGGGCTGCCCAGTGCAGGCCCGGGGGAAGTGTCGATCGCACACTTCGACATTTGACGCGCCAGGTAGGGGGCTTTTCCCCTAGCGCGATGATTTTCCGCCGACGAAGATGACCAAGCTCCCTTCGGCGGCAAGCTCACCTCCCCCGCCTCTGTGGCGAGCCGCGGCTAGGGGGGAGTACAAGCCGACACACTCAGGACGGAGTGTGTCAGTACAAGCTGGGAGCCAGCAACCGGCTCTGGCAGCGCCGACCCCGGCAATGCAGGCTCCAACCAGCGTCATATCTCCAGTAGCGCCGGGCGTACCCAGAAGGGGCGCGCTAGCTGCAGCAAGAGCGCTACTGCACAATCCGCCCGCTGGAGACGCGCCTCAGGCAGCGACCCAGCGGTGGATTCTCGAGGTAGACCGTCTTGTCGTCGCTGCCGCAAGCCCGCGACTCCGGCGGAGACGACACTCTAACCAGCCGGCCGTGTCGCTGATACGCACGCCGATGGTTGATGAACAGACGACAGATTCCAGCTCTGCCAGCCCTCAATCGATGGATCTGAGGACAGAGCTGGAGCGGTGTCGCTCGGGTCAAGATGCCCGGGTATACCTCGAGCAACGCCGAGAAAGGCGTCGCTACCAAGAAGCTGACGACAGCATGACGTCGGCCTCGACCCAGCCTGAAGAGCAGACCTTCGCCATGCGATCTCTGCCCCAGGCCTGCGCTGTGCAGAATATGCCACAGTCATATGTACTGCAGATGGCGCCCCCGGCCTATGGTGCAGCTTTGCGCGTACCGGGGTACACTGTGCCTGGTGCGAACTCAGCGTTCGCGGCACCAGAACCTGCGGTGACGGAAGCAGGGTGTGCAGCCCTCGCGCCCCATCTTCGCTTTGCGAAGTGGCCGCGCAAGTTTCGGCCACACCTGCCCGAGAAGTACGACGGCAGCGTCAACCCGGCGGAGTTTCTCCAGATCTACTCCACCGCCGTACTTGCCGCAGGAGGGAATGAAGCCGTCATGGCCAATTACTTCCCTGTCGCCTTGACCGGTCCAGCCCGGTCTTGGCTCATGAACCTCCCCCAAGGTTCCGTCACCTCCTGGGGAGAGCTTTGCCGACAGTTCGTAGCCAACTTCGGCAGCTCCTACACCCGGCCTGGCACGGAGCTCGACCTCCACGCCGTCCAGCAGCATCCTGGGGAGTCGCTGCGCTCTTTCATCCAGCGGTTCTCCCAGGTGCGGAACACCATCCCACACATTCAAAATGCTTCTGTGGTGGTGGCGTTCCGGCAAGGCGTCCGGGACAAGAAGATGATCGAGAAGCTCGCGACCAGGGAGGTCCGCGACGTCTCAGAGCTCTTCAGCTTGGCAGACAAATGTGCCAGAGCTGCCGAAGGACGGAACTGGCACTCGCTGGCATCCTCCGAGTCAGGGGGACTGCCCGGATCCAGTCCTACTCCCTGTGGAGGCAGCAGGAAGGCCAAGGGCCGAGGCAGAAGCAAGATAGAGTCACCGACCGCAGTCCCAGTCATCACTGCAGCGACGCTCGGTGGGGCTCGGGGGCCGCGCCCCGACAAGAAGCAGCGAAGATCACCAATCCCAGAAGGTGATAAAGACAATATGTGCCCCGTGCACGGCAGCTGTCGCCACACTGCTGCCGAGTGCCGGGAGATCCGAAGGCTCGAAGAGCGCTTCCGCAAGGAGAAGCGGCAGCGGGCTGATGACCTGCCCTTCCGTCCAAAGGAAGATGAGCAGAGGGTGGATGTTCCAGATAACATCGACCACCCAGAGGAGATCCGGGAGCCTCCGCGTGTCGTGAAGGCGGCACGCAATCACTAGGATTCTGACTCCAGCGGCGATGAGCGTCGGAAGAAGCTCTACGTCATATACGGCGGGTCCGCCGACCCCTCGTCCCGAAGCGCAGTCAAGACTCTGCGCCGAGCGGTAGCGTCGGTGGCGCCACTCCCAAGTGCTGCACCGCACCTAAAGTGGATGGGGACCCCCATCAGCTTTGATGCCACCGACTGCCCCAGGAACATGGCTGGGGCCGGCCAACTGCCGCTCCTGGTGGCCCCTACCATCGCCAACGTGAGAATGTACCACGTTTTGGTGGATGGAGGGGCTGGGCTGAACCTCATCAGCCGTGCAGCTTTCCAGAAGCTGCAAATCCCGATGGCCAAGCTCACCCCGTCGAGTCCGTTCTCAGGGGTAGGGCCGGGACAGGTTATCCCCTACGGCAGCATTAGTCTCCCGGTGACCTTCGGGGCTCCGGACAGCTATCGAACAGAGTACATCCGGTTCGACGTAGCGGAGATAGACCTCCCCTTCAACGCCATAATCGGCAGGCCAGCCCTGTACCGGTTCATGGCTGTAGCCCATTACGGCTACCTTGTCCTGAAGATGCCAACACCGACAGGTGTTCTCAGGATTCGTGGGGACCGCACTGCTGCTGTGTCGGCCCTGGAGAAGCTCCAAGCACTCGCGACAGCTGGGGCCTCAGCCCCCGGCAATACGGAATCGGACCAGCTCCGCCCGTGTGCACGTCACCGTGCTTCCACCACAGCACCCCGGGTGCAACCTCTCGACGAGGGCGGCGTCCCCTTAAAGGTCGTCCAAGTCGGCGCCGAAGCTACCCAGACCACCCGGGTAGCCGGGGGCCTGCATAGTAAATAGGAAGGCGCGCTCGTCACCTTCCTCCGGCACAACGTCGACGTGTTTGCATGGCAGTCGTCACAGATGCCGGGGATCCCCAGGAAGGTGATCGAGCACCACTTGAAAGTCTTCCCCGACGCCCGGCCGGTTCAACAGAAGCCCCGCAAGCAGTCCATCGAGCGGCAGAACTTCATCCGTGAGGAAGTCAAGAAGCTGCTGGACGCTGGCTTCATACGGGAGGTCCACCACCCACGATGGTTGGCGAACCCCGTCGTTGTCCCGAAGGCTGGCGGGAAGCTCCGGATGTGCATCGACTACACCAGTCTCAATAAGGCATGTCCTAAAGATCCATTCCCTCTCCCTAGAATAGACCAAATAGTAGACTCAACGTCAGGCTGTGATATGCTGTGCTTCCTAGACGCCTACTCGGGTTTCCATCAGATCCCCATGTCTAGGGAGGACGAGGAGCACACCTCCTTCATCACAGTGGACGGCCTTTATTGCTATGTGTCTATGCCCTACGGCCTAAAGAATGCACTCCCCACCTTTGTGCGGGCAATGCACAAAACCTTTGGGGAGTTAATAAGAGACCTGGTTGAGGTGTATGTCGATGACATAGTTGTCAAGGTCAAGCAGGGTCCGTCCCTGCTAGATAACCTAGCCTTAGTCTTTGACAAATTGCGCTCTACGCGCACCAAGCTGAACCCAGATAAATGTGTGTTCGGCGTGTCCTCTGGGAAGCTCTTAGGGTTCCTGGTCTCGCACCGGGGGATTGAGGCCAACCCAGAGAAGATCAAGGCCATCGACTTGATGCGACCCCCTGCCCGCGTCAAAGATGTCCAGAAACTCACAGGATGTCTAGCCGCGCTGAGTCGGTTTATACCGAGGCTAGCAGAGCGGGCACTCCCTTTCTTTAAGCTCCTGCGCAAGTCAGGCCCCTTTGCCTGGACTGACGAAGCGGAAGAGGCTTTCCAGGAGTTGAAGCGACTCCTGACGACCCTACCAATCATGGTAGCCCCTGAGCCCGGAGAGCACCTGTTGCTCTACATCGCGGCGACAACTGAAGTAGTGAGTATGGTCCTCGTCGCAGAGCGGCCGGACCCCTCATCTTCACAACCTGCTCCGGTAGCAGAAGACAGACGCCAGGAGGCCCCGCAGGACCAAGACGGTCTCACGGGCCTCCAATGCAACCTCCCGGAGGTCCAGGTCGGCCTCCCGGAGGTCCTGGGCAGTCTCCCGGACCTCCAAGATAAACCCCCGGGGGCCCCGCGGGACCCCCCGGGGGCCAAATGGGACCTCCCAGAGGTCCCCCAAGACCCCCCGGAGCTCCCGGACAATCAAGATAGCTTAAGGGCCTCCGGGTCCCAGCTCCCGGAGGCCCCCGTGGGTCCGCCCACCTCCAGTGGGCCAATGGACGAGGACCTCCCAGACCTGAGAAAGAGGGTTCGAACCGTACAGAGGCCTGTCTACTACATCAGCGAAGTACTTCATGATGCCAAGACAAGGTACCTGGAAGTCCACAAGCTGCTGTATGCGGTGCTCGTTGCCTCCAGAAAGCTCCGCCATTACTTCCAGGCCCACCGGGTCTCGGTAGTCACCTCGTATCCACTGAAGACAATTCTTCACAGCCCCCATGCGACGGGCAACGTTGCTAAATGGGCGGCGGAGCTGGCGGAGTTTGAGCTGGACTTCCTCCCACGTCATGCAGTCAAGAGCCAAGCACTGGTTGACTTTGTGGCGGAGTGGACACCAACGGAGGCTGACCCAGGGGGCCATGGGGGCGGAGAACCGGAGCACCAAGCTCCGGTCTTCACCGAACCCCACTGGACACTCTTCTTTGACGGCTCCTCGCGAAAGCAGGGAGCCGGTGCCGGCGTACTGCTCCTCATGCCATCGGGGGAACAGTTTGGGTATATGGTGCGTCTCAATTTCAAGGCAACCAACAACATGGCGGAGTATGAAGCACTCATCTTTGGCCTGCAGACAGCCCTGTCTTTAGGCGCTCGCCAGTTGTTGGCACAGGGCGACTCCCAGCTGGTCATCAAGCAAGTCAAGGGCGAATGCTCCTGCAATGACCCCCAGCTAGCTGCATATCTGCTTCACGTGCAGATGTTGGAGAAAGAATTCCTCGCCTTGGACCTGCACCACGTACCGCGCGCCGGTAATACCGCAGTCGATGACCTTTCAACGAAGGCTTCCACCGGAGCCCCTGCGCCTGAAGGAGTCTTCGAGAGGACGTTGCTGCGGCCCACAGCCCGGCCCGCCGAGCCGGGCGAAGGGGGCTTGACCAGCACCTCAAAGCTGGCGGTCCCAGTGGCCCTACAACCGTGGGCGCCGCCAAGGATTGTAAGCGTCACTGGGGACTCCGTGCAACCCAGCGCTCAAGATCCAGAAGCTCAAGTCAGACCCGATGCATGGATCACGGAGATCCGGGACTACTTGAAGGACAATATCCTCCCTGATGAACATGCAACCGCTGAACGGATTGTGCGTATGGCTAAGAGGTACGTGTTGGTAGAGGGGGATCTCTACCGGCGTGGCGCCAACCACATCCTATTGCGGTGTATAACCCAGGGGGAAGGCTGCGACTTGCTCGCTGAGATCCATGGAGGCGAATGTGGAAGTCATTCTTCCTCACGCACGCTTGTCGGTAAAGCCTTCCGGCATGGCTTCTACTGGCCGATAGCACTCCAGGATGTCGTCAAGCTGGTCGAGAGCTGCAAGGCGTGCCAGTTCCACGCCAAGCAGATCCATACACCGGCTCAGGCGGTACAGATGATCCCGCCCTCGTGGCCGTTTGCCGTGTGGGGGCTGGACATCCTGGGGCCATTCCCCAGAACCGTCGGGGGGTTCCGGTACCTCTATGTCGCCATCGACAAGTTCACCAAGTGGCCGGAAGCTACACCAGTTGACACCATCAATAAACAATCAGCAGTAAAATTCATCAGATCCATTGTCTGCCGGTTCCGGGTCCCAAACAGGATCATCACTGACAATGGGACCCAGTTCACCAGCGCAGCGTTCCAAGACTACTGCGAGGACCTTGGCATTCAGGTATGCTATGCCTCGGTCGCTCACCCGAAGAGCAATGGGCAAGTCGAGAGGGCCAATGTGGAGATTCTCCGGGGCCTCAAGACTCGTACCTTCGCCAGCCTGAAGAAACATGGTGCCAATTGGGTAGATGAACTTCCGAGCACGCTATGGGCTAACCGGACATCCCAGAGCCGGGCCACCGGGGAGACACCCTTCTTCATGGTGTACGGGGCCGAAGCTGTACTTCCTCCAGAATTCACCATGAAGTCTCACCATGTCCGGGCTTACGATGAAGCCACGCAGGACAACCTCCGGCGTGGAGAAATCGACCTCGTCGACGAGGTCCGATTACATGCGGCACTCCATAACGCGCGGTACAGACAGGCGCTTCGGCGCTACCACCAGAGGTTTGTGCGTGCCCGGGAGCTGCAGGAAGGTGACCTGGTGTTGCGGCGCATACTTTCTCGCGAAGGGGCCCACAAACTCTCCCCTAGTTGGGAAGGCCCCTTCCGAGTCACGAAAGTATGCCGCCCCGGGTGTGTGCGCCTTTCCACCGAGGATGGGGACCTGCTCCCGAATCCTTGGAACATAGAACACCTCCGTAAGTTCTACCCCTAAGAGCAAAAATAGGTCAGTACTTTCTTTTTGTAATTACCCCCAATAGAGTCCAGGAGCAGCGCTCGGAGCAGCTAAACCCCAGGGGACGGTCCAGGACTACGTTCAGCTTTGCCTGGTTCCGACTCCAAGCGCGTAGAGTCTTGCTTCCCCTCTTAATGGGGTGGGTCGTGGCCTCCATGTTTAGCCTGCCTTCCTCCTATGGAAGGTTGTACGAAAAGAAGTCTGCCCTACTTTGCTCTTTCCTTGTACTCATTTGAATTGTGAATTGAGTTATTTTTTATCACCCTTGCAGTACATGGCTGCCATGTGCTCAGCTCCCCCTCTCTACAAATCCCCAAGCATCAAGCGTATGGTTGGGGGCTGTAAGTCAAATAAGACTGTGAGACAAGGGAGGGGGAGCCCCTAAGGAGGATTACGTTTCCTCTACCTGTGTGCAGGACTTCCAGGTTGCGGCAACGGGGACTGCGTGAAGTAGGGGGAAAGGAGCTACCAACTACTTCGACCCAGGGCTAGAGGGGGCGGGACCCGGGGGCCCCACATGTCCAGCAGGCCCGGAACTCTCTCATTCCTTGAGAGGGGCTCCGGGCTCGTCGCGTGGCAGACGGAAGCCGGACCTCCCCCCGCGGTGGAAGAGCTCCGAAAGCCCTGCGTGCTCAACATGGCCGGGGCTCCCGTCTCCGCAGTAAAAGCAATCATCAAGTGGGCGCACGCTCTCACGACCCCGCGGCCGTTCGTGCTCCGGCAGCGGTCAAGTCGGGACTTAGAGAAAGTGCGCGGATCGGAAGAGACGGAGGTCCCACCTCGGGCTCGCTATCTCCCCCGAGATGGGCCCGGGGGCCACTGTCGGTACCTGAGATATGGGGTACCCCCGCGCACGAGGTAAAATGCCTAAAGTGCACGCCCTTCTCCGCGGGGAGAGCTCCTAAGGCGCCACGCGTCTGGCGGGGCCGGACCTCCCTCTCCTCAGAGGAGAGCTCCGGGCCCACCACGTGGCATACAGAAGTCGGACCTCCCCCTCCGTGGGAGAGAGGTCCGAAGACGCCACGCGTCCAGCGAGGCCGGACCTCCCTCGCCTCAGAGGTGAGCTCCGGGCTCGCCACGTGGCATGCAGAAGCCGGACCTCCCCCTCCGCAGGAGAGAGGTCCGAAGGCGCCACGCGTCCAGCGGGGCCGGACCTCCCTCTCCTCAGAGAAGAGCTCCGGACCCGCCACGTGGCCGGAAGAACGGTGCTGCCTGCCCCCGAGCGGTAGGCAGCGGGCGTAAAGGCGCCCCTCACCTTGCCCGTACAAGGAATTCAAGGCCCGCGTCTTCCCAAGACGCGGAAACGCGGAGCACGCGCCTGTCAGGTGCCGTTGCGTCCAGTCGCATCATAGACTGGCGCGCGGTGTCACAACCTGCCAGGTAATAAACGCCGCGACAAGACATCCCATGCCGCCTGTGCCGTCATCAACCACTATGACAAGTGCGCGGCATGGGCAGGACGGCAAAATGAAGACTCAGAAGCCCTCGACCAGAGGCAACCACCGGCGTAACTACGGATACGGTAGATAATAGACAATCTTCCCGGGACCACCTGTCGGGTCCCGGCTTCCCTTGTAAGCCGCCCGAGCCTTGGACTATAAAAGGCTCGGGTAGGCGTCGATAGCAAGGGTTCGCATTCTGCAACTCATACGCTAGCCATACACTCTCAAGCTGTAACTCACCCCCAAGCTCAGGCCCCCGGCCCTGAGCAGCAAGCAATACAGCGAGCTCCATAGCTCGCCATGGACGTAGGATTTTACGCTCCGGCGGCCTGAACCACGTAAAGCTTCCCGTGTCAAGCTCTCACTAACTCGTCCATCCGCGCAAGCTCTCCGCTAGGAACTAGCCCCTCCGAAAAAAGAACCTCCGCGGGCTGCCCAGTGCAGGCCCGGGGGAAGTGTCGATCGCACACTTCGACACAATGCCACCTGATAGGGGCATGCGTCGCGTCTCCACGTCTTGGGAAGGCGCGAGTCTTGAATGTCTTGATCGGACAAGGCATGGCGTGCCTTTACTCCTGCTGCCTACCGAGCCGGGGTGGGCAGCTCGGCACGTGGCACCTTCGGAGCTCACCCCTGCGGAGGGGGTGAGGTCCGGCACTGCTGGCCACGTGGCAGGCCCGAGGCTCGCCTCTGAGGAGAGGGGAGGTCCGGCTCCACTGGACATGTGGCGCCTTCGGAGCTCGCCCCTGCGGAGGGGGTGAGGTCCGGCACTGCTACTCACGTGGCAGGCCCGGGGCTCGCCTCTGAGGAGAGGGGAGGCCCGGCCCTGCTGGACACATGGCGCCTTCGAAGATCGCCCCTGCGGAGGGTGCGAGGCCCGGCTCTGCTGGCCGCATGGCAGGCCCGGGGCTCGCCTCTGAGGAGAGGGGAGGCCCGGCCCTGCTGGACATGTGGCGCCTTCGGAGCTCACCTCTGCGGAGGGGGTGAGGTCCGGCACTGCTGGCCACGTGGCAGGCCCGGGGATCGCCTCTCATGAGAGGGGAGGCCTGACCCTGCTGGACACGTGGCGCCTTCGGAGCTCACCCGTGCGGAGGTCCAACACTGCTGGCCACGTGGCAGGCCCGGGGCTCGCCTCTGAGGAGAGGGGAGGCCCGGCCCCACTGGACACGTGGCGCCTTCGGAGCTCGCCCCTGCGGAGGGGGCGAGGCTAGGCTCTACTGACCGCGTGGCAGGCCCAGGGCTCGCCTCTAAGGAGAGGGGAGGCCTGGCCCTGCTGGACACGTGGCGCCTTTGGAGCTCACCCCTGCGGAGGAGGCGAGGTCCTTAGGCGATTTTTCTCCTACGCGCGGGGGTACCCGGTACTGAGGGTATCGACAGTGGCCCCCAGGCCCACCTTGGGGGAGATAACGATCCCGCGGGTGGGGCCTTCTCCTTTTCTACCCCGCGCACTTTCTTGGAAACTCCTTTAGGCCGTTGCAAGAGCAGCACGACCCAACCGCGCGGGCCCACGCATACTCCCCATTAATGGGAAGCGCCGACGTGTGGGGCAGTTACCGGCACAGCACCCCCCTGGCGTGTGGCCACGCGTTTAATTATTGGAGGAGGGTCGTGGGGACGTGACCCCTGCTTGATAGTTGCTTTAACCGTGGCGGTTCCCAACGCTGTTGCTACTGCACGTCGCAGCACCTTGTCAGGAACCTCTAGGTTGTCCGCCTGAGGGACTGACTTCTTGGTCCACTGCTTTCGCAGGACGGCTTGGGCCCTCTTGTCATTGTCGCCAACGAGGAGATCCAATTGCAGCTGGCGCGGCGCGAGCAGCTCGCGCAGCGCGAGTGTGCTGTCGCTGAGCGGCAGCGCGCCGTGGCGGACAAGGAGGTCGTCGAGCAGCTGCAGGCGGGAGAAGGCGACCTGAGGGCCAGGGCCGGGGAGCTGGAACTCCGGGAGGCAGCCTTGGCCGAGAGGGAGGAGCAGGTCGCCAAGGACCGCCAGACGGTGCTGAACCGGGAGCTTGCTGCCGACTTCCGGGTGTCAGAATTGGAGAGCCTTACCCGGGACCTCTAGTTTCGGGAGAACGACCTGGCGGCCAAGGAGAGGAGGTTCACCGAGGAAGGACTTGGCGCCCTGCTGGCGGCTCGTTAGGAGGTGGAGCAGCTCCGGGCTTTGTGGACCATTGAGGCCCAAGGAGTCTGGGACTTCGTTGGCCAGGCGGAGTCTGCTCTAGTGCCTCTCGGCTTCAGCCCCGTGAGGACGGGGGCACCGGCGCAAGAGATGGCCCAGGCGCTCCCGGCACTCGAGTCCATCGGCGCCAAGATGGAGAGGCTGGAAGCTGTGATCGGCAACGAGCTTGAGGTCGAGGGGAGGGGCTTGGCGAAGGAGCTCGCCGCGCACATGCTTACGTGCTTCCAAAGCTGGGACTCCTCCATCTCTCTGGAGCCGGTGGTGCGGGGCCCCGTCGCCGAGCGAGAGGAGATCGCCAGGGCTGGAGTCGGAGACGTCGCCGCCCTCGTCGCGTTTCGGTTCCAGCGGGAGGCCGGGGACTCTTAGACGCTTGCCCTTGTAGCTCGAGGGCTTTTGTATTTTTCCTTTTGTCTTCTGATTGTAGACCAGCTCATGGAGCTCTTCAATGAATAAACTTGTTGTTTTATGTGCCTGTGCTTCTTGCTTCCTTTTCTTGGCTTGCCCTGCCCGAGCCCTTAGCTCCGTAAGGACCCCGGGAGGTCTCCACCGATCCCGAAGCTTTTTTAGCACAGACACCTCCCTTGGGCCCTTGTTCTCATAAGGACCCAAGGGGTCTTGAGTTGGAGTCTGGAGCTCTGGTCTTGAGAAGTCTTGGGACTTCAATACAACCGGGTGCTCTGACCTTTCCTTGTGTAGTCCCCGTAGTGGCCCCCTGGTAGGTGTAGCCAATGCATTGGGCACACCTACCACATTCCTGCGGGGGAGCCAAGGCCAGGGCCCCCTGACCGTCCGGAGCATACCGGTGTTGGAGCTCCTGCGCCGGAGGTCCGGGAGGCCTCTTAGGAGGTCCTGCACACGAGTAGGGAAACGGTAATTCTGCTCAGAGGTCCCCATTTCCTTGTCTCTTCGTCTTATTTGGCTTACAGTGCTGGGCCGGTATACGGGGCTTGGGTAATTCAGTGCACTTAGTACCGGAGGTCCGGCTCCCTCCTTGGTCAGGGTGCAACCGTCCGGCCCCTAGTACTTAGACCGTAGCACTGGGGAGGTAGAGTGCGCACGCTTTGGGTGCAGGACCAGGCAAAGCAGGCTGCACACCCTAGACCTCCCGCTCTGGCGTAGATCTTTCCTAGAGGAGACCAACTGGCGTCATAGTACCCTAACAGGGGGAGGTCCGAGAGGCCCCCGGGCCTTTGGCAGGTACCTCAAGCACAACCGCCTTCGGCAGGATGGCAAATGCCGACTAGGCATGAGAGTGGGAAAGGAGAGCCAAGTATATGATGAACGTACACTGTCTTGAGCATGGGAAGGTGATCATAAAAATTAATGCGTAATTTAAATGAACACATAAGTAAGCGTGGTAGGACAGGGTTCTTTTCATTCATATAAGTCCATAGGAGGAAAACAGACTGTACATGGAGGCAACGACCCACCCCATTGTGAAGGGGGGCAGGGCCTACGCGCTTAGGGTACAGGACCAAGCTAAGCCGGACGTAGTCTTGGACCACCCCCTAGGGCTTAGTTGTTCGGAGCGCTGCTCCTGGGCTCTATGGGATCTATTACAGAAAAAAGAAAAAGCATGTCCTACCACTTCTTTAAGGGTAGAACTTATGGAGGTGTTCTATGTTCCAAGGGGTGGGGAGCGGGTCCCCGTCCTCCGTAGCAAGGCGCACGCACCCGGGGCGGCAAACTTTCGTAACTCAGAAGGGAACTTCCCAGCTAGGGGAGAGTTTGTTGGCCCCTTCTCAAGAAAGTATGCGCCGCAGCACAAGGTCGCCTTCCTTGAGCTCCCAAGCATGCATGGACCTCTTGTGGTAGCGCCGGAGCGCCTTCCGGTACCGTGCATTTCGGAGCGTTGCTTGCCATATTGCCTCGTCGACGAGGTCGATGTCCTCATGCCGGAGTTGGTCCTGCGTGGCTTCGTCGTAAGCTAGGACACGGGGGGACCCCATGGTGGCCTCGTATACCATGAAGAAGGGTGTTTCCCCTGTAGCCCGGCTCTGGGATGTCCGGGTGAGGAACCGGTATCCCCCAACGGCTCTAGGGAAGGGCCCCAGGATGTCCAACCCCCATACCGCGAACGCCCACGAGGGTGGGATCATCTGCAGCGTTTGCGTCGGTGTGTGGATCTGCTTGTCATGGAACTGGCACGCCTTGCATCTCTTAACCAGCTTGACGGCGTCCAGGAGGGCTGTCGGCCAGTAGAAGCCATGTCGGAAGGCTTTACCGACCAGCGTGTAGGAAGATGCGTGGTTCCCGCACTCGCCTCCGTGGATTTCTGCGAGCAGGTCGCAGCCTTCCTCCTAGATTATGCACCGCAATAGGATGTCGTTGGCGCCACACTGGTAGAGATCCCCTTCTACCAGCGTGTATCTCTTAGCCATCTGCACAATCCGTTCAGCAGATGCATGTTCATCAGGAAGGATGTTGTCTTTCAAGTAGTCCCGGACCTCCGTGATCCATGCATCGGGGCTTACTTGAGCTTCTGGATCTTGGGCGCTGGGTAGCACGGAGTCCCTAGTGGCGCATACTATACTTGGCAGGCACCATGGCTGCAGGGCCGCCGGGACCGCCAGCTTCGAGGTGCTGGTCTCGCCCCCTTCGCTCCGGTTCGGCAGGTCGGGCTGTGGGTCGCGGCAACGTCCTTTCGAAGGCTCCTTCGGTCACCGGGACTCGGTGGAGGCCTTCGTTGATAGGTCGTCGGCGAAGGTGTTGTCGGCGCGTGGTACATGGCACAGGTCCAAGGCTTCAAAGTCCTTCTCCAGCATCTGCACGTAGAGCAGATAGGCAGCTAATTGTGGGTCGTTGCAGGAGCATTCACCCTTGACTTGCTTGATGATTAGCTGGGAGTTGCCCTTGACCAACAACTGGCGAAACGCCGAGAGACAGCGTCGTCTTCAGGCCGAAGATAAGAGCTTCATACTCGGCCATGTTGTTGGTTGCCTTGAAGTTGAGGCACACCATGTACTTGAACTGCTCCCCCTGTCGGTGTGAGGAGCAGTATGCCAGCTCCAGCCCCCTACTTCCGCGAGGAGCCGTCAAAGTAGAGCGTCCAGTGAGGCTTGGTGAAGACCGGTGCCCGGGGCTCCGGTTCTCCACCTTCAGGGCCCCCTGGGTTGCTTGGTGATGGCGTCCACTCGGCCACGAAGTCAACCAGTGCTTGGCTCTTGACTACATGACGTGGTAGGAAGTCCAGCTCGAACTCCGCCAGCTCCGGGCTGCCCTCCTGCTTTGGAGGCTGGCTGTGAGTGCTAGTTACGCCCTTCTGCTGCTCTCGCGCACTTGTCCGCCAGACTGAAGAGCTCCGAGACGTCTCGCACCTCCCTGGTGGCCAACTTATCTAGCATCTCCTTGTCCCTAACACCCTGCCGAAATGCAACCACAACTGATGTATTCTGAATGTGGGGGATGGTGTTCCGTACCTAGGAGAATTGCTGGATGAAGGAGTGCAGTGATTCCCCCGGTTGCTGTCACACGGCGTGGAGGTCCAGCCCCGTGTCAGGACGCGTGTAGGAGCTACCGAAGTTCGTCGTGAACTGTCAGCATAGCTCCCCCCAGGAAGTTATGGAACCCTGGGGCAGGTTCATGAGCCATGACCGTGTCGGGCCGGTCAAGGCGACGGTGAAGTAGTTGGCCATGATGGCCTCATCCCCTCCTGCCGCGAGGATAGCAGTAGAGTAGATATGCAGGAACCCTACAGGGTTGACGCTTCCGTCATACTTCTCCGACAGGTGTGGCCGAAACTTGCGTGGCCACACTGCGAAGCGGAGGTGTGGCACCAGGGCGGCACACCCCGTCCCTGCTGTTGCAGATCCTGGTGCCGCGAACCCTTGGTCCGCTCCTGGCACGGTGTACCCCGGCATGGGCAATGGTGCACCATATACCGGGGGCGCCGACTGCAAGGCATATGGCTGCTGCATATGCTGCGTGGCGTACACCTGGGGCAGAGGTCGCATGGCGAACGTTTGAGGCCCAGGCTGAGTCGAGGCAGTCAACATGCTGTAGTCGGCCTCGTGGTTGCAACGCCTTTCCCGTTGTCGCTCGATGGTCATGCGACCATCTTCCCTCAAGCGACGTCGCTCCAGCTCTGTCCTCAGGTCCGCCATTGAGAGCCTGGTAGAACGGGAGTCTGTCGTCTGCATGTCAACCGTTGGAGTGCGTGACAGCGACACATCTGGTTGATCGGGGTGTCGTCCCCATCGCATTGGAGGGTTGAAGGCAGCTGCGACGAGGTGGTCGACATCGCCAATCCATTGCTAGGCGGCTCCCTGGGGAGCGTCCACAGCAGGCGGATTGTGCAAGAGCGCTCATGTGGCAGCTAGTGCACTTGCTTGAGTAGCACTCCGCGCCGCATCAGATCTTGAGATTGTAGGAGTCCGCGCCGTTGGAGTCCAACGCGGGCTCCCAACCTGTCCCGACACACTCCTCCCTGAGCGTGTCGAGACATGTCCCTCACTGGTCATTTTCGCTGGGAATGAGGGCGCGAAGAGCTAGGCGCTCAAGGAAGCTTGGTCATCTTCGTTGGCGCAGACCTATCTCGAGAGAAAAAGGCCCCCTTCCTGGTGCGCCAAATGTCGAAGTGTGCTGTTGACACTTCCCCCGGGCCTACTTCAGGAGCAACCCGCGGAGGTTCTTTTTTGGAGGGGGCTAGTTCTCTTGGGAGGTCACGTTGGTTGTGAGAGGGTTGACACAAGGATTTTTACCTAGTTCAGGCCGCTAGAGCGTAACACCCTACGTCCACGGGAGTTGTATTGCTCGGAGCTTAGAACCGGGGTTCTAAGCTTGGTGATCTGGATGCACTGAGTTGCCCACTCTCAAACCCCTTGCAACGTTGCCAACCCGAGTCTTTTATACTTTAAGGCTCGGGCGGCTTACAAGGTGGGCCCCAGGGCCCGACATGTGGCCCCGGGGAGATTTCCTGCCATCTACCATATCTTGCAGTGAATGCTAGTAGTTGTCTCTGGCAATGGCTTCTTAGTCGTCGTTCTGCCGTCCTGCTCGAGCCGCAAGCTAGGCGTAGTGGTTGATGATGGCAGGGACGGTAGGGAATGTCTTGTCGCCGTATCTATTGGTCAACAGCTTCTGACATGTTGTGCTTGTCTTAACTGTGACGCGACTGGTCACAGTGCCACCTGACAGGGGCGTGTGTTGCGTCTCCACATCTTGGGAAAGCACAGGTCTTGAATGTCTTGATCGCACAAGGCATGGTGTGCCTTTACTCCTGCTGCCTACCGAGCTGGGGTGTGCAGCTCAGCACGTGGCGCCTTCGGAGCTCACCCCTGCGGAGGGGATGAGGTCCGACACTGCTAGCCACGTGGCAGGCACGGGGCTCGCCTCTGAGGAGAGGGGAGGCCCAGCCCTGCTGGACACATGGCGCCTTCAGAGCTCACCCCTGTGGAGGGGGTGAGGTCCGGCACTGCTGGCCACGTGGCAGGCCCGGGACTCGCCTCTGAGGAGAGGGGAGGCCTAGCCCCGCTGGACACGTGGCGCCTTCGGAGCTCGCCCCTGCAGAGGGGGTGATGCCCGGCTCTACTGGCCGCGTGGCAGGCTCGGGGCTCACCTCTGAGTAGAGGGGAGGCCCGGCCCTGCTGGACACGTGGCGCCTTCGGAGCTCACCCCTGTGGAGGGGGTGAGGTCCGACACTGCTGGCCATGTGGCAGGCCCGGGGCTCGCCTCTGAGGAGAGGGGAGGCCCGGCCCTGCTGGACACGTGGCGCCTTCGGAGCTCACCCCTGCGGAGGGGGTGAGGTCCGACACTGCTGGCCACGTGGCAGGCCCGGGGCTCGCCTCTAAGGAGAGGGGAAGCCCGACCCCGCTGAACACATGGCGCCTTCGGAGCTCGCCCCTACGGAGGGGGCGAGGCCCGGCTCTGCTGACCGCGTGGCGGGTCCGGGGCTCGCCTCTGAGGAGAGGGGAGGCCCGACCCTACTGGACACGTGGCGCCTTCGGAGCTCATCCCTACGGAGGGGGCGAGGTCCTTAGGAGGTTTTTCTCCTATGCGCGGGGGTACCCGGTACTGAGGGTACCAACAAGATCGAATCATAGCCAAGCAAGAAACCCTCATCAGACTTCGAAGCCAACTTCGAGGTTCTAGGCTTCTTGTTTAGAATATAACATTTTGAACCAAACACTCGAAAGTACGAAATATTTGGTTTGTTACCAATGAGTAGTTCATATGAGGTTTTCTTGAGTAGGCGATGAAGGTATAGTCGGTTACTTGCATGACAAGCAGTGTTGATAGCTTCAGCCCAAAAGCGGTCAGAGGTCTTGTATTCATCAAGCATTGTCCTGGCCATCTCAATGAGCATCCGATTCTTCCTTTCAGCTACCCCGTCTTGTTGTGGGGAGTATGGTGCCAAAAGTTCATACTTTATTCCTTCTTCATCTAGATACTCATCGACTTGTGTGTTCTTGAATTCTGTTCCATTGTCACTTCTTATGTTCTTGATTGTTAATGAGAACTCATTTTGAGCTCGCCCGAGAAACTTCTTGAGTGTTCCTTGAGTTTCTGACTTATCATGCAAAAAGAAAACCCACGTGAAGCATGAAAAATCATCAATAATAACTAAATCGTATTTATTACAACCGATGCTTATGTAAGCAATTGGACCAAATAGGTCCATGTGGAGGAGCTCGAGTGGTCTTGTTGTAGTCATGACATTCTTCGCTAGATGAAATGCTCCTACTTGTTTCCCGGCTTGACACACGCTACAAGTCCTATTTTTCTCAAAAACAACATTCTTCAAACCTCGGATGTGAACTCCTTTTAGAAGATTTGTTAGATTCCTATACCAACATGCGCTAGCCGTCTATGCCACAACCAGCCCATGTTAATCAAGCATGTGTCAAGTTCGGCTTTATCTTTGTTGAAATCAACTAGATAAAGTTTTCCCTTTAACACACCCTTGAAAGCAATAGAGTCATCACTACTTCTAGAGATGTTCACACCCTCATTAGTGAACAAGCAATTATAACCTTTGTCACATAGTTGAGATATGGACAGGAGGTTATAATCTAAGGAATCAACATGTAAAACATGAGAAAGTGTGTGTTGTGATGAAATGGCTATTTTACCGGTACCTAGTACCTTTCCTTGACTATTGTCACCAAAACAGATGCCTTCGCTTGAGTCT
Source organism: Neostapfia colusana (assembly GCA_030760725.1). Classification (NCBI taxonomy): domain Eukaryota; kingdom Viridiplantae; phylum Streptophyta; class Magnoliopsida; order Poales; family Poaceae; genus Neostapfia; species Neostapfia colusana. The sequence continues at coordinate 125,194,421 of JASWHV010000003.1, forward strand.
TCATTTTGTTCGTACTCCACAAACATTTTTCTTTCTCCGGTCATATGATTGGTGCATCCACTATCTAGCACCCATTTCGGTCCACCGGATGCATATGTCTGCAAGAAAGAAGTTATGCTTTGGCTTTAGGTACCCAAGCTTGCTTGGGTCCTTTGAGGTTAGTAACAAGTGATTTGGGCACCCACACATGAGACTTGATGTTCTCATGGCGTGGTCCAACATATTTGGCATGAACTTTTCTAAGACTATTTTTCATAAGCACATATGAAGCATCAAGGATTCTAAACAGGATTTGTTGTTTATATGAGTTTTCAATGTTAATTTTATCAGCATTGTTATGTTTTCCAACTTGGGAGGAATTTCCCTTGACAAAAACAATGCTCTTCTTGTTATCCTTGAGGCTTCTAGCGCTTTTCCTTTCACCATAAGAATACCCAATGCCATGTTTGACATTTGGAGGTCTTGTGACCACGTGCATACTTGATCTTCTCCTTGTTAAACATGCCACTTTGAGAGGGATGCTTGTTTTTTGTCAAGTTTGACTTTTCTTTTATGTGGGTGTCATTTTTAGTACATGTATAAGTTACAAGAGTTTTGGATTTAATATGTTGAGAAGGTGAGCTTAAATAGGATGAAGAACCACTTTGCTTGAGTGACTCAGCTTGCGCCTCAAGAATCTTGTTAACCTTGGTTAAGTTAGCAAGCTCATCCTTGAGTGCAGTGTTTGAGTCTCTTAGCTTCAAACAAGTCTCCTTGCTTGAAGCTAACTCAAGCTCAAGTGATTTTCTTCGCTCCTTTTCAATCTCAAGAAGCCCTTCAATCTTAAGATATTTCTCCTTTTGGAGAATGATCATATCTTCTTGTCGATTCACAAGCTCCTCCTTATCAACTATCTCATCCATTAGAATTTTCGTTCTAGCTATAGTGTTTTTATCTAAACCTCTAAGCATATCTTCATCATCACTAGAATTATCAGTATCACTAGTAAAAGAATGCAAGGATGGAGTTTTGGTTTTAACCTTTATTTTTCCTTCCTTAGCCATTAGGCATGTGTGGTTGGTGTCCTTCCATGCTCCCATGGTTGGGAATAGGATAGACTTCATGGTAGGCCTCTTGATAGCTATGGTGGCCATCTCCTCTTCTTCTTCAGATGAGGATTCATCATTGGAGTCCCATTCCTTCCCTAGATGAGCTTGGCCATATTGCTTCTTTTTCTTAAATATTTTATTTTTTGAGGCTTGTTGTCTTTACTCTTCCTCTTGTTGTCTTCATGTGGACAATCAACCATGAAATGATCATATTCTCCACAATTGTAGCATGCACGCCTTGTCTTGGATCTTTGTTTGTCCTTGTATCTTCTTTCATTTGAGTTACCACTCTTTTTTTTTCTCATCATTTTCTTGAAGTTTTTGATGAACAGGATCATGTCTTCTTCATCAATGTCAGTGCTTTCATCATCACCATCATCATCCTCAAGAGCTTCTGGAGATTCTTTTGATATTGGCTTGCATGTTGCTTTTAGTGCAACTCCTTTCTTCTTTGCCGAGGTGAGATCAGCAAGTTCCTTGACATGCTTGGCTTCCTTCCCCATCATTTCAAAGTTGATGATCTTGCCAATAATCTCGTTCGGGGTCATTTTGTGAAACCCGAGACTTTCTCTGATCATGGAGCAGAGTGTCAAGTTCTGAGGCATGAATGCCCTAAGAATTAACTTGACCACCTCATGATCCGTCCACTTTCTGCTACCATAGGCTCGTACCTTATTGATGAGAGACTTCAGTCTATTGTACATCTCTTGAGGTGATTCTCCTTCTTCGATGGCAAACCTTCCCAATTTGCCTTCTATCATTCAATCTTGGCTTCACGCACATGACGATCACCTTCATGTGCGGTTTTGAGAGTGTCCCATATTTCTTTAGCAACTTCGAGTCCATCCACCTTGGTGAACTCGTCTTGGCTCAGTGATGAGGTGATTACTGGTGCGGCTTAAGCGCTCCGATGAATAGCTTATTCTTGATCCAGGGTTAGCTCTTCATCGTCATCAGGTATATCTAAACCTGTACACACTATATGCCAAAGACTGGGGTTAAGAGATATAAGGTGCATTTTCATGTTTTGTTTCCACATCGTATAATCAGTTCCATCAAAGTGAGGTGGTTTGCCTAATGGAGTTGACAAATAATGATTATTTGAATTTAAACGCTCATAATTAAAAGGATATCGGGAGTAGTCTTTGTGACTACCCCTTTTTGCTTCTTGTCTTCGATTTTCTTCCCGTTGGGGGAGAGTGCCTTCTTCCGCATAAGGGCCTTTAGTTGGAGCATTTCCTCATCATCATCCTCACAGTCCTGGATGGCATTGAGGAGCTTCTCCAACTTTTGGTTCCCTTCGTCACATCCATTTTCATAATGGAAGCCCTTGAATTCACCCTTGATTTCTGACATCGTCTCTTCGAGTGGTGATTCTCTTCTGAAGAGTTTGGCTCTGATACCAATTGAATGTAGGCTAGAGGGAGGTGAATAGACTCTTTGAATTTTTAGGCGGTTTCCTGAAACACTTAGCAGACTGATTAATTTCAGGTGGGCCGGACTAGTCCGTATGATCATAATTAATAGATCAAAGTGAGACTTGTTCCTACTTTAGGTATTTGAGCAGCGGAAAATAAATGCTTATTTAAGTATAGTGAAGTAAGATACAATAACTCTCAATTTTTAACGCTGGGTGTTGATGTAAACCAAATGATGAGTAATACCCTTAATTAGCAATTGAAGGACGATCAAGAAGACACAAGACAAGGCTTTATCTCGAGGTTCGATTCCACCCAAGAATCTATGTCCCCGTTGAGGAGTCCACCAAGGACCGAGTCTTCACCAACCCTTCCGTCGTTGAATCGCCACAAAGGCCGATTCAATTCCACTATCCACACACAGGGGTAAACAATTGTACGTGGGGCGTTCTTAGAATCTGAGAGCTCCCTCCCACAAGATTACAGCGAATGATTCTTCCTCCCGCACACACAAACAAAGAACAACGATTAGCTAATGTGTGAGAGAAGACAAACCAAGAGCTCAATGTCGAGAAGAACGACTCTCTCCTTGATCCAATCTCTAATACTCAAAGACTTAATCTTTCTCGGCTTAGAATGAGTGGAGAGAGGCAGCTTTTGTGCTCTTGGGGCGTGCGACGGCGCTGGGAATTGTGTCTTTTTTTGTGTGGCCGTGCACCTCTATTTATATAAGGTTTCCAAAAACCCTAGCGGCTGGACTAGTTCGGTGTGCCGGGTTCAATTTTCGTGTTACATGCGGCACAGTTGAAACCCTAATTTGATGTGTTTACATAAAGTTGAACGGACTAGTCCGGTTTCTGAGCGGACTAGTCCGGTGCAAGGTGAATGGTTGTTCCAGAGAGTTGAACGGACTAGTCCGGTTTCTGAGCGGACTAGTCCGGTGCAAGGTGAATGTTGGTTCCACAGAGTTGAACGGACTAGTCCGGTTTCTGAGCGGACTAGTCCGGTGCAAGGTGAATGTTGGTTCTAGAGAGTTGAACGGACTAGTCCGGTTTCTGAGCGGACTAGTCCGGAACACGTGTTGTAAGGCAACAGAAAGTTGAATGGACTAGTCCGGTTTCTGAGCGGACTAGTCCGGAGCACGTGTTGTGAGGCAACAGAAAGTTTAACGGACTAGTCCGGTTTCTAGGCCGACTAGTCTGGTGCACGTGTTGTGAGTGATTGGGATATGTTTTAATCTCTTACCCCTACGCAAGGATATTGAGCTTTTGAGATGTGTCTCTCACACACATCCTATACAAGTATGTATACATTTTTCTTGGCTCATGAATCTATTCTTTCCCTTTTTTCTTCATCACTTGATTTTTCACCTTTTTGAGTGCACCACTTCTACCTTACATGAGTTAATCTGCATTCATCTCAACAAGTTCATTAGGATCTCAATTCATTTATCATTGATCGTCCAAAACCCACAAGGGAATGCCTAGATGCACTTTCAGTTCACCATGGTTGCGAGGAGAGCGCGTAAAGGCCCCCTACCTAGCGCGCCAAATGTCGCAGTGTGAGCTACGACAGTCCTCCCGGCCTGCTCGGAAGCAGCCCGCGAGGTTCTTTTTTTCCGAAGGGGGCTTGGCACCCTTCGCGACCTAGGCTCGAGGGAGCGGATGAACACGAGGATTTACGTGGTTCGGGCTGCCGGAGAGTAATACCCTACATCCACGGGTGGCTTGTTCTATTGCTTGAGCGCGAGCGCTTGTGCGTTGTGTGATCTTGAGTGTGGGGAGTCGGAACCCTCTGCAGGGTGGTCACCCCGATCCTTTTATAGTTCAAGGCCATGGTGGTTACAATGAGGCTTGGGACCCGACAGGTGGTCCCAAAGCTTTGAGTATCCTATACACGATCTAGGGCTTCCTCCTCTGAGTAGAGTCGCCAACGGGGGAGTTAAGTCCCTCCGTCCGACACGTTGAGCGCCCCTGACCGTGTGTTAGATGATGATGAAGACGTCGTCTTGTCGCCGCGTCTCCTTGCCCTGCTTGGGCGGTTGCGTGCCGTTGGGCGGCACTGTTCTTCTATCATGCCTCTCTTTCCTGTCTTGCCACCGTTATGGCGAACGGGCAAGGGACGGAGCCGTGTGTCGTGCATCATGCTCCTGGGGAAGGCGCGAGCCTTGAATGCGAAGCCTGACAAAGCACTTCCTTCTTAACTTCGTCGACCCACTGCCCACGAAGGATAGTGGGGTACGTGGTGGCTTTGGAGCCCTTATCGACGGGCTTGGTGTGTGGGGACACGTGGCAGCTCTAGACCTTACCTCAGCAGGGAGGCCCGGACCGGAGCCCGGGGCATGTGTCAGCACCGGAGCTGCCCTCAGGAAGGGCGGCTCGGAACCAAGGGACACGTGGCAGCTCTGGACCTCACCTCAGCGGGGAGGCCCGGACCGGAGCCCAGGACACGTGTCAGCACCGGAGCTGCCCTCAGCGGGATGCGGCTCGGAGCCAGGGGACACGTGTCAGCTCCGGACCCCTCCTCAGCGGGTAGGCTTAGGTCGGAGCTCGGGACACGTTTCAGCCCCGGTGCTATCCTCTTTACGGAGCTGACTCAAAGCCGGGGACATGTGGCAGCCCTGGACCTGTCCTTAGCGGGGAGGCTCAAGCCGAGACCCGAGGACACGTGCCAGCCCGGAGCTCGGTGCACGCGGTAGCCCTAGGGTTGACCATGGGCCCCGGGGTACGTGGCCCTTGTTAGGGCCCGCCTCAGCCTACGCGGGGTACCCTGTTTGTAGAGTACCGACAGGATTCATAATAAAAACAGTTTGGTTTGGTTTGGTTCTGCACAATCTGGATTTAGAGTGGGTTGAACCCGGTTCTTGAACCGTGGGTAGGGATTGGATTGATGTCGGTCTGATCTCGTGCCCTCATTTTATGTTATGTCGCCGGCGTACCTCCGCTTGTCTGGTTGTTACGCGCTCGTCGCCCGCAACAATGCTGCAGCTAAATCACTCACCGCACAATCGTTCGCATCGGTCAGTTAGCCCCTTGGACGGGCTCTGCATCGGTGAGCTAGTAGATGTCATCCCGCGAGTACCAGCGCTTGGCGCTCGACCTCCTCACAGTGGAGCAAACATTTGACAAAGGGGAAGGAGAGAGAATGCAGAAGACGGTGTGATTTTTGCTTCGCTGCGGACTGAGACCAGCGTCAAGTATGTTTGGGTTGGGAACCGTTAGCAGCTAATGGGCTTGAAACCGGTTTCAAATCAAAGTGAGGGAGATTGGGTTGGTGTGGGTTGGGTTGATTTCTTATTTAGTTTGATTCGATTTGGGCCAAGTATGTTATAATATAATAGTTTGGTTGGGTTTTACTTTGGTTTTTGACCCATTGACAGATTTATGTCTATCCTTGTTTAACATTCAATCTGCATGACCTTTTATACATGTGAATTGAATATCTTGTTTTAAAAAAATTCAAAATGAAAAATGAAGCATGTATTATGACTGCTAGATTTCCTAAAGTTTAGATTGTCCACACACGAGAATCTCTATATCTGCCCTCTAAACAATGTTTCTGACCTTTTTATAGTATTCTCATCTTTACAACTCAATTCTCTACGCTCGTTGACCATTAAATTTAATCTCTATATTAACTAACACCTATTTTGTTAGTGTCACTTCACTCTTTTTAGAATGTTGTTTCAGACCATTCTGCTTCTGGTACCCTTTATATTCCCCCTCTTCTCTCTTATTTTCTTTTATTTCTATTTTCCTCTTTTTTCTAGTTTTCCATTTTCTTTTCTTTTTCTCTCGTCTCCTCTTTCCTTTCTCTCTCTTTCTTCCTTCACTTATTTTCCTTTCCAGGTGCTAGAGAGGAGCGGTTGATTTGGAGGTCGACTATAACGCCTCCAAATCCTAGGGCGCGATACCGGCTCCGCTATCGACCAAGCTTTAGAATTTGCGGACCCGACCGGCTTATCGCTCGCTGATGTTAACAATCTTAGTGGTGTGCTTGGTTTAGCCATGAATCTTTAAAAACCTGATTTTAATTGAGTTCTGGAAAAGCTAGTGAGGTGAGTGAAAGAAAATGATTTGATAGTGTGATTAGTGATAGGCGAGTAATTTTTTTCAATGTTAAGACGAGAAATCTAAAAAATCTGAGCTAAGAGGAGATTCAAATTTGTATTAAACATTTACATTTTTTTTCAAGAATTTGTTTCATAGAAAAACCTATTTAAGGGTGTGTTTGGTTCAGTTGTGAATTCTTCAAAATCTGATTCTAGCTGTGAGCTGTGAGAAAGCTGTCGTGAGCTGAGAGCTGCAGTAAAGCTGAAATCTGTTTGGCTGGAAACAACTATCAACTGTGGACTCTGTAATAAATGTGTGTTATAAAGAAAATAATGTTGGTTGTGTAATCAGTGGTATGATGGGTAATTTCTGTGAAAAGTTAGAACAAAAATCTAGAAAATCTGAGGTTCTGGTAGATTTACATTTGCACTAGAAAAATCTGTAGATTTCATAGAATCTGATTCTCATGTGAACCCTTTTGGTTCAGATTTCTAATTTTTTTAGAGAATCTAGTTAGTGCAGCTGAACCAAATAAACCCTAATTGAGATTTCAGATTCTTTATAAACTTTCGTGTTTCATAAACTAAATAATGAGAACAAACTTTCGTGTACCACAGTTGAATTCTTCATTCCAAACGGGCCTTGTTGGATACGTGGCCCCTGTTTGTTTGGGGCAGAGACCACTATTCGTTCGTTCCCCGATCCCCGCTTGCCGCCTCCGCGACCGCGCCGAGCGCGCCCCGATCCAGATCCAGCCGCCGCGCGGCCTCCCGCCGCAGCTGTGCATCTGCCGTGGGCGCGCTCCTCCTCGTCCTCACCCCTCGTTTGGGCCGGCGCGGAGCGGGGATCCACTAGCCGGATCCGTGCTGGTTCCCTCTGCTGGTAAGCAAAGGCCTTAACTTTTGCGTCGCGGAATGCTATAGTCGATGGAATTTCCAATCTTTTTCGGTTTCGAGCTGACCCTGCGGTAGTAGAGCTCCTTGCGGATGCGTGGTCGCAGGGCCATGGGTGCGTCGGCCGCTGGGATTAAGGCAAGCTGAGCTGAGGGCGGATTTTTTCCGTGGGAGCTTGCCTGGATAGGTCCATTAGGCATTTGGGGTCTATTTTGATGCATAAATTAGGTTCTGAATCTATTGATTCATGGAACCGGCGAGGCGTGAATTTGGTGCTTTTCTATTTTGGCAGTTACCCTGTAGCATGGTGTATTGTAAATTTTGACATGTGGCTCAGTTTCTTTTCTTTTATGCGGACATGCTTGTGCTGCATTTCTGTCTGATTGGATTATTTCTACATGCCCAAGAGAACCACTCCCATGCCTTTTTTGTCACATGATTGTTTGTCTGGGTATTAAATCTGCTGCTTGATTCGTTGACAGTCTCATGCTGTCATGCATCCATTGCAGCTCAAATGTCTGTCCCAAAATAGACTCGAACACCACGTGTCATGGAGAACTATGACTACTAGCAAGCCCTGTTAGCACAAAAAACAGGTCGAAATGGCAAATTGGGTTATTCCGAGTTCTGACCCATCAGGACCATATTTTATTCAGAAAATATCTTAGTTTGCGTTGGATGCTTTGAACTGCACTTAGGAAATTTACCACAATGATGAAACATATCTTCCCTAATATTGATGACCTAATATCTTAATTTGGGTTGGACACCCCCTCCTTTTTTCATAATATGTGAGCTTCCTGCTATTTGAGAAATAAAGTAATAGGTATCTGGGCTTTGCCATGGGTACAAAGAGATATATGGATGGAAAGAAATGTCCGAAGACCATTAAAATGAGTTATCTCATCCTGCATTCTTTAATGATCTTTATTGATTATTGATTGTGCATCAACTTTTTTTTAAAAAATGCTAAGGCACCCGGGCCAAGATGATGGGAAACAAAAAGAAGGTTTGTATATTGTTCCCTGCAATTGTGTAGAGCAGTATATGAACACAACTTTTAGGGCACAAAGCGATAAAATTTATGTTTGAACAAATATTAGTGCCGAATGACCAGAACAAAGCAAATAGATCATGTCTCTAATCTCAATTTTGTATACAGAATTTATGTTTGAACAATATTAGTGCCGAATGACCAGAACAAAGCAAAGAGGTCATGTCTCTAATCTCAATTTCGCACCATGTATGTGGGCCATCAAACGTAGACTTTAGTTGTTCATGTTCTTCCTCAGATGATGACATGCAGAATTGCAGATTCAATTAAGGACCATTCCACCTACTCATAGTATCCTCAAAGAAGTTGAGGTGTTTGAACAAGGATAATGTGCAAAAGGTATAATGGAGGAACCAAAGTTTCATAAAATAAGGGTACTGCCAATTTTATAATTACACTTGTGTCGGTAGTTTTTTTGTTTGTGGCGGCGCACGGGCATCCAACTAGTGAGAGGTTAACTAATATCCTAGAAGTTTTATGATCCTCTAGAATGCAGTGTAAACTTTAGGTCGTAATAGATTACCAAAGAAACTTAACTGTTGCCCAAGGGTAGGTCTAATAAGATTAAAGATTTATGTCTGTTCTAGTGTTCTAAACTGTTCAAAATTTAAAGAATTACACAACTTCAATACCTGGACTAAAAATCTGTCCAATGGATTGCTCTTTGTAATGTTCTGTATTCATCTGACTTAATCCTCAGTTGTCTCATTCTCACAGAAAATAATTTTTATTTTTGGGTTAAACTATTTCTAGGCGACTATATCAAGGGCCTTAAATGGCTGAAAACTGGTTAGAACGTTCGAAACATATGTCTACAGCAGCACCATCTTCTGGTTCTCTTTCTAGACGTCAAACCCCATCACTGAGAAAATCAAGGCAAAGGTAAATAACTATATGATACTTCAAATTACTATTTCATGGTGCCTCATAATAACATGGCAAATGAGAACCCCTTCTTGAGTAGTTGTAGCTTTCATAGAGGCTATCATATATCTGGGTTTTCCTTGAACAATGTTTGGTACATCGAATTGCTGCTATCTGATTTTACCTTTTCATTTTAAACTATATCAAATATTACAATTCAATTGCCTAAGTTTATAAAAACCTACATATCTATGAACTAAATAGTTGAGAAGTTGCGAGTAAATATTAATTTTGGAACAATTTATTCGGATTCAGGAGAACTTGAAATTGCTTTCTTCCATGAAAATAAAATACACTAACAAATTTGTAACAATTTATTCTGATTCACTTTCTTCCATGAAAATAAAATATTATCCTTATAATTGACATTCAAAAATATAATTTTTTTCATCGTTTTATGCAATTATATGATCCATCCAATGTCATGTTCACTGCCTTGCACCCTTAATCTCATCTTGAAGTTTGTGTGCATCATTGCTTGTGTGCTTGTGTCAATGACTGTTAAGTCATTCGGCAAGAAATGCATTACGCCATGGTTGCTGTAATCTTGCCATTTTTCTTCCTCTGTATGGCATAATCTATCAATATTTATGTCCACTCACTGTTGATCTGATGCAAGAATGACTTTTTATACAAGTTCCATAGATAGATTAGCAGTGCGTGCATGAGTGCCCCGACTGCTATTTGAAAAATCAGCAAGATCTCTGTCCTACTGCACCCACCGTGCATGGTACCCCAAACTGCTAACATAATTATCAAATTATTGCTAAAGCTCTGTTGTTGCTAATATGATACTTTTCTCATAAATAATATGCATCGTTTTCATTATCATTAGGAACGTCTTTCATCTGTTAGCTCAACGAGAGGTCTCACCTCGAACAAAACACCAAGCTAAAAGGTGGAGTGATCCTCCAGAAAGTGATGCTGGTTTAATTGAGCTAAGATTTGCTGATACAGATGCTAAACAGGATATCTTTTCTTGGTATGGGAGCTTTCTTTTCATCACTATGATATTTAAGAACAATGTTTCATTTTCTCACAAAAAACGACCTTTCGTCATACGTTGTCTGCTGAGTCGCATATTGAGTTAGTATATGCATGCCATTTTTCTGTCTGAGCTTTTTAAACCCTACTATGTACAGGGCAGAATCACAGTCCCTGCATTATTGGTCAGCCAAGTATTGCCCTCTGTTACCACCTCCTAGGTCAACCATTGCAGCTGCTTTCAGTCCAGATGGAAAAACACTTGCATCCACACAGTAAGCATATTGACACACTCAATATTCATACCGAACTGAAAGACATGTACACTCACTCCATCTATTCGTTCAGTGGTGATCATACTGTGAAAGTTATTGACTGCCGTACTGGGAAATGTTTGAAAGTTTTGAGTGGACATCGTCGTACTCCTTGGGTGGTATGCCTATCAAACTATCACCATTTTCCTATATGTATATTAGAATCATGTGCTTCATGCAAAGAATGGACTCAACAATAATATAATTCTTGTTTATTCAATAACCATTTATATAGGGTACCAGTTTGAGCTCGACAATTCATATGACATGGCTGTCACTTAGAGACAATCTTTGCTAGCTGACAGTTTTTTGTTTTTTTTATTTTCCTTAACAAGATGTGCAATAATCTTTTCACAGCTTTGTTTATCACCACCAAATGTTATTTCATAAGTTATATGCTGCTGCTGTATTGCAGGTCAGGTACCATCCTTTACATTCTGATATTCTGGCTAGTGGAAGTTTGGATCAGGAAGTTCGTCTATGGGATGCTAATACAGCGGACTGTATTGGATCACAAGACTTCAGTAAATATCTCTCATAAGAGTCCTTAGATTCTATTGTGGGCAATTTAGAAACAGCCGTTACCCTTTTGTGTTGCTTTAATGCTTTTGCAGATCGGCCAATAGCGTCCATTGCATTTCATGCAAGGGGGGAGATTCTGGCAGTTGCATCAGGTCACAAAGTGAGATCCATAGTGCTGAACTGGAACAACCAGTGGTTCTATACTAAGTCTCATATCATTTTCCTACAAGCGGTTCTATACTAAGGCTCATACCATTTCCTTATTTACCTGACAGTTGTACATATGGAACTACAATAAACGTAACGAAGCCCCAGCCATTATACTGAGAACCCGCCGGTCGCTGAGAGCTGTGCATTTTCACCCACGTGGTGCTCCGTATCTTCTAACAGCAGAGGTAGAAATATAGAATACCCTGAGGTCTGCAGACCACACTTATGATTTCCCTTCCATGTTTCATGTTTGCTTTACAAACTTATACTGAGCTTCAATTTCAGGTTAATAATCTTGATTCTGCTGACTCACCGCTTACTCTTGCAACATCCTCTGGTTACTCAAATTATCCTTCACTCCTATTGTTTGCAAACGTTAACTCCAGAAGCTGTCCACATCCAGAGTCTAATATGACAACACCTTGCTTATTGTGTCCTTCAACCAGTATACAACAGATATCATCGTCATTGGCTCAAAATACAACATCGGATGCTGACAACCCGCAGCCAGGCCAGTTTGCTACCCCTATGGATGTGTGTCCCAGAGAACCATCTGCATCTAATGATATCATGGATGCAGTTCCTGTTCCTGTATCAAGTGGCATTGAAACACATGCTGCTATGGGTCATCCTGGCTCAAGGATACTGGGCAGCAGCTCTATTAATAATCACGAGATGTCTAATGCTAGAGATGATGTGCAAATGTCTTCCATGAGCGACCCTGCGCCAATCCCTACTATAGTTAGGTCTTCAGTACCTGATGACCGACGTGCTATGCCAATGAATATGTTTACAACTTCTGGTGCATTAGATGATCAAATGTTTCTCAGAACTATAGAGAGCAGGCAACATAATAATTACCCCTTTGGTGAAACACGTAGCTGGGAGGTGCCTTTTTTGCAAGGTTGGTTGATGGCCCAAAACCATACAGATCAGCGCCCCACACTTGTGAACAATAATGTCATTGACGACCTATCTCTTGGCGGTACTGCGGCAATTAATACCATGACCAGGGAATCACAACACATGCATAGCTTTGGACATCCGGGTGCTTCATCATCAATTCCCATTACCACTGACAGTTCTAGAGGATCTAATAGACGTTATGCCTTGCCCTCTTTGCCTCGGGTTGGGAGTTTGCTCCTAGGTCTTCAAGATGATGAAGCTGAGCTTCATACTGCCTCATTGGGTGTTGGGTCAGAACTTACTACCTCGCTGTTTGCTGTTGGCAGTACTGAATTACCCTGTACAGTGAAGCTCAGAATATGGCGGCACAATATCAAGAAGTCATGTGCCCCTCTAGGACCTGAGGCTTGCTGCTTGACGATTTCTCATGCTGTTCTTTGCAGGTGCACACATGTGTTTTTTTTTCTCCCTCTTTGTCTCACTTGATTTTGTATAACACAAGCTGTTATTTGTATGTTTACTATATGTGCTCTCTTGCAACATACTTACATATGAAACAGGCATCGATTATTTGTCCCCATGTCATTTATGAACTGTTATATAACTTATTTAGCCAGCAGTAGCCCCATTTTTGTTGATAATCTTCTGTTAAACAATTCTAAATAAAATGCTCAGTTGTACTTTTTGTGTTTGTTGCAACTTGAGCTTCAATGAAGAGATGAGATATCATTACTTACTTGGAAGCTATTGATCTTACAGTGAAATGGGTGCTCATTTTTCCCCCTGTGGACGATTCTTGGTAGCCTGTGTTGCATGTTTGCAGCCTCAAACAGAAGGTGACCGTGGTAGCCAATTGCATGTGCAGTATGACTCTACAGGGTCTGGATCGTCACCAACTCGTCATCCACTTCCCTCTCACAGAGTCATATATGAACTTCGGGTTTATTCTCTTGAGAAAGCGACGTAAGTTTCCTCAATTTCTTTTTATAGCTTGTTTTGTACTCCATTCAATTTAAATGTTGTTCTTGCCCTTCTCAAATGAACCAATACAGTATCAAATGACACTGCTATCCCTCATCAAATGCAACCCAATCTGTCCAAGGTTCCACACCTCTAGGCTGCCTCCCATCCACCTGTCCTTGCGCCCTTGTCCCGGTCGAAGCACTGCACCAACGCCACCACCACTGTTGGCATGGCGTACGGAGCTCCTGACGACCCATTCTTGGACACTGCCGGCGTCAAGGAAGAGGCAGTCACCACTGCCGTGGCCAAGCTTCTAGAGTCATCATGCGAGGGGGCAACGACCATGGCGGCTAGCAGCTCAGATCGGTGCCGGCCGTGGCGGTGAACAGCTGTAACCATGACGACGCCGACGACCAGATCTGCCTGCTCCTTGACACCGTGGACCGCCTGCACCACACGAGCTCGTACTAGCGCCTGATTCGGTCGCCGACCCGCACCCCCTCTGTGGCCGCAACTTCTAGCTCCACCACTCCTCGCACCGCCACCATCATTCTAGCCTGCAACCTGCCTCCATACTGCATCGTGCTTGCTCTGCAGCTATTCATGGTGCATCAGGGTGAGCTCTGGTGGGAATGGGGCAGAGAGATGAGGATGAAAGCTGGGAGGTGACACCGACAAGGTTCAACGCCTTGGGATGAGAGGAGAGGATGAGTGGTGGGAGCATTAATGAGGGGTAAAAAGAATAGTTCACTTCTGAAATCGCATTGGACTCTGAGAACGACATCAGTTTTGGCAAAAAAAATTGAATGCCAGAACGTCATTTTTCTGTAATGGAGGGAGTACAAGGTTGCTGTTTGTGGATGTTGATCTATATTGAAATTGGTAATACCTTGCAGGTTTGGTGAAATTCTTGCTTCCAGAGCAATAAGAGCAGCACATTGCCTAACTTCCATTCAGGTTATTTTCTCTTTCATCTATTTGTGTTCATGTGTGCAAACAGAAATGCATGTCTCATTCCACATCCTCCAGGCCAGAAACTTCTTATTTTTCTAAGAAACTTGGTGCTTGTGTCTGATGAATATGCAACTGTTCTGAGGTTCTCATCAATAATTTTATTTTGTCTTGTCTCATGTTTGCTGCAGTTCTCACCTACATCAGAACACATACTTTTGGCATATGGTCGTCGGCATGGCTCTTTGCTCAGGAGCTTTGTCATGGATGAACATAGTAATGGGATTCCTGTATATACTATCTTGGAGGTATATATAAGAATCATACGCAGTATATAGTTTCATTGGTGAACTATATTTTTATAGGGATTGTGACACTCCTGATTTTGCATTGAGATAATACTTATTTTCTGTCCCTTGGAATTTTAAATTCTTACTGTCATCCACAATTAATGTTTCTCATATGCAATCTAACATATTGGTAGATTTTTTTTTCATTAGGTGTATAGAGTTTCAGATATGAAGCTAGTAAGAGTGCTTCCTAGTGCTGAAGATGAGGTCAATGTTGCTTGTTTTCATCCTTCCCCTGGAGGTGGTCTTGTTTATGGGACTAAGGTGAGTAGAACACTAGTTAAATAAATAAGGTTATTGTTAATTGCTTATGTTTTCATCATGGTGAACTATAGGAAGGGAAGCTCAGGATCCTTCAGCACAGTGGTGCAGATGTGACAAGCATGGGACTAAATTGCTTTATTGAGGAAAATATGCTCGAGGTAGTGAGTTTCCTTCTATTTTATTTGTTTTTAGTTGTCTCTCTTTTTTTTTTCTCAGGACTTTTTGTTTGTTGGAGCTATCAATATGCTTATCTGATTACTGGCTGTACCATCTCCATCTTCATCTTTAAGATACACCATGTTCATGCTGATTTTTGGGACTGTCCCAGTTTAGCTAGTCCTCCAATTAGTAGGGTTTACCATATCCAAATTTCAATATATGCTTTATATGAATATATTGGTCCGGCAGGGGTGCATGTCTCGTACAACAGGCTGCTAAGGTGTGGTACTGGAATCATAGGTGCTTCTTCGTGGAGCATGGTGTAAGATGAAATTCATATTAAGCTATCTCCGAACATTTGAGGCATTTGCTCTAAAGCTGTCCTAGAGTAACGGACAACACTTCAAACTATGCTGTTGGATGATCCTGAACGTTGTGGGCTGCGGGCATGGTTTGGGCTGTATGCAGCAGCACTGTATCGGGATAGGAGTCCTAGTTAGATTGGAATAAGGAGTCCTAGTTATAGAAATAGTGCTGCAGTTTGGAGTTGGATTATAGTCCTAATTGGAGTCCTATATAATGCCGGCTATACCTTTGGAATAAACAAGCCTCCAGTCAATTCCCATTTTCGTGTCTGGAATTGCAATATATGCTGCATTGGTTCTGTGGGGAAGGGTTGGATTTGAACCTATGACATATATGACAGGGTAGAGGAGGTACAATTTGGTGAAAAGCTTATCCAACACTGCTTGAGATGGTTTGGGCATATCCATAGGCTTCTAGAAGCTCATACTAACGCCCATAGTGGAACCCTAACCCTAAGGCATTTCCAAATACATGGGAGGCTGGGGTCACCAAAATTGCTAGGAAGCGGCAAAGAGTAAAGACTTGCAGGAACGGATAATGCTCAGAGAATTGTCTTTGGATTGGGATGTGTGGAAATTAGTGATTCACATGCCACAATCATGAGCTAAGAAGCAAGCTTTTTTTTTCTACCGTTATTGTTATACTATATTGTTATTTTTATTGTATTTTAACCTTCTCCTTTCGGCTGGGTCATGTAGCACCTTCTTGGTTTGGGATAAGTCTATTTTACTCCGCCGAACCACTTTGTTTGTTTAACCCCTTGAACAAAATCATGACTCAATTTACTCCCTCAAACTATTCAAATCGGTGTGATATACCCCTTATTACTTTTTTCTTTTTCGTTTTCTCAGTGTGAAAACAAACTCCGCCTATGCCTTTCTAGGTATAGCCGGTCCCAAGCCCGGATAAAGGAGGAGGGTTGGATAGGCTTGGCGAGCCAGCATCAAAACCAGCCATTCCTATGAATATGAAACCCAGTTTAGGTTCATATCTAGCCTACCTCAATGTGCTTGAGACAAAGGCTTTGATGTTGTTGTTTCTCAGTGTGAAAACAAAGTTTTGATTTCAAATTTTACAGGCTGGGAGATGACATCATTAGCTACCTTAGAAAAAATTGATTATTTTTAAGAATATTTTCATGTACTTTTTTGTATGTATATTGTTAAGGCGCTATTCAATACTATTAAACTATAAGAATAATCCTGAACTCCAACACTATTCAAAGGTATTTGAGTGGAATGAACACATCTTAGCCAAGTGTCGTGCTACCTTTATCATGCATGAATAAGGCCGGGAGATTATGTCCTCAACAAACCTATCTACTACTAAATGATAATGCATTATAATTTTTTAATATAGAGTACTAACATCATTTACCATCATACAAAATTTGAGGTTTAACACGAACTGTACATAGAGAAACAAAAAAAATCAAATTGTATCAGGGTGTAAATTGCACCAACTTGAATTGTTTGAGAGATTAAATCGATCCAAAATTTTGGTAGGGGAACAAACGGACAAAGTGAATTGCTGGAGGGAGTAAAATAGACTTCTTCCTTTTGGTTTCATCTCTAGCCTACTCCCGTTTGCAAACAAAGGCTTTATTTTTTTCCTTTAAACTTTTGTTTTTGCTAGCTTGTATCTGGCTAGGGGTAAGGCTGTCTAGAGATAATCGTTTCCCAGACCCCATAATGTATGGGAGCCTTCGGCACTGGGTATTGCTTGTATCTAGCTTAATTTTAGTTGCTTGGGATCCTTTGTGGCACATTCCTATCATTGTTACAGACATGATATAACATTATGTAATATATTTGCTGTTCCATTGTTTGTAGATTCAGAGGTATGCTTTGGAGTGCTGAATGATTGACCATGGTAATTACCAAATTCAGAGGTATGCTTCTCTCTATTATTTTTTTGGTTTATGGTGATTCCAGCATCAAAACCAGCCATTACTATGGATATGAAATCCAGTGTAGGTTTCATATCTGTCCTACCTCAACGTGCTCGAGATAAAGGCTTTGTTGTTGTTTGTTTTGTTTGGTGATCCGATTGTTGGCTTAAATATTATCCTTTCTATTGATGAATTTGTCATTAGCAGTTTATATTTTACTTGGCAATGAAGTTTCATGACTTCTGTGACCCAAATTCATGGTTTGGTGGTGTCTGAAAGCATGATTTGTTGCCATTACAGGAAGTTTTCATGGCAGATTTCATCTCTACGAACCTATCTCTGAATTATGACAGATAAATACTCGATGGATTTGTTCAAGTGCCTTGGTGATGGGTATGCATCTATTTGCACTTTTAGTTACCAATATGCCTATTATGGATGCCTTACATAACCCTTTAGTTGCTGCAATATATAAGTAGTCTGAGTTTATTTTAGCCTATATATGTGTATGGGGTAATCAAAGTGACTGATGCTGTAGGAAACACCGACAACCAGTTTAGTGATCAGAAACCTGTAATTGCTATTCAACTTAGTATCTCGCACTTGAAATTGATGTCCACGAAGGCTAGAATGGTGGGCAAGAAATTTCCATGGTTTCTCTCCATCTCTTCCACTTGTCGCAACACCAAAAGGAATGCCTCATTTCGTCAACTTGCTTGAGTGCCTTTGAGCACCCTTGTCTGCTTTGACATTTTCTAAGTTCATTTTGCTTTCGATTTGCTTGGCACATCAGTTTAATGTAATTATTTTCTTACGAAAATCCGCTGTCGCTTGCTAGTTGAGGCATGGGTTCTAGTGGAGCTTTTAGTTGGTACCACATCTTTTGCTTCCATTTACAGACGCTCAGCCCAAGGTCGATGGCAATTTTGTTGTGCATCAGCTAACAACATCGCGGTATCCTTTAGCGTATTTTTATGACTAAACCTGTGTTAATGACTCGTACTCTGAACAGACAGATGCACAACCTGTTGACATCATAATATCCTGTGTTGATCTTGTCTAGTGGTTGCTATGTATTGTTGTCTCTAGATGTGAACGTTACCTAGCAAATATTTCTGAGTAAACTGTCTTGTAGACCTCAAAAACTGATTCTAATGTTTAGTCGCTTCTTAATTCAGGTCTGTGCAGGGGGCAGACGTGGCTGTCACCATGATGTTACAGTTATAATTTTGTACATGTATTCTGTAGCCAGCTTGATTCAGAGGGAAATCGCCGTTGTATTTCAGAAAGTTGGCGATGCTAATCCTTTCAGTTATTTTCTGTTGGTCGTATACTCTGCCTGCCCCGACAGGCTCGCAATGAAATTTCCAGGCTATACTCATTTGAAAGGATAAACTGAACTTGTCGTTCGGTTTTGTGCGTGTTCCCCTCTCCTCCACTTCAGCATCTGTAAGTCTGTTGCATTCTCTGCCGTTTCGTTTGGACGTCAATATGTAATGGACTCGAAAACGAAGTCGTCCTTTACGGTTCGTTCCCGTGAGATACTGAGACCAGAGATCGTCTCCGAAGTCGGCCGCGATGATCATCTCGTCGCCACTGTATGTCATCTTCCATTCGCCCTTGCTGGAAGAACGAGACATGGCTCTGCCGACGAGTCTCCTGAGAGGAGATGATCGTCAGTCAAATAATCCACACAACGGGAGCAGCTATAACGAAGCAAACCGGAGGCGTTGACGCACACCGCGGGAGCATGGGACATTGCCTTGATGTGTCGGCTCGGCTGGTCTCGATCCAATCTGGAGACGGGTGAGCTGAACCTGACTGAAAGAACAGTGGCTGAAGCATTTGGAGAGACACGAGAGGTAGATAAAGTGATGCGAGAGAATGGAATGGGGTTCTGTTCCTAACGTGTCTCCTCCGTTGATCCGTGATCGGACGGTCCAAAGTCGGAGGTAACCGAATCCGTGTACCCACCTCACCTAGAGCGCCACAAGCAGCAGCAGCAGAGCGGAGAGGAGAATCTCGTCTCGTCTCGTCTCCCCACTCTCGAGCGCGCCGCTGCAGCTTTTCCTCTCGTCTCGTCTCCTCTCCTCCGCGAAGGCGAAACCTCCGAACCCTCCCCCGATCCATCCATCGGCGATGACGCTGGGCGCCGGATCGAGCGTCGTCGGTGAGCACCTCCCCTTTCCTCCGCCCCCTCGTGCTGTTCTGCCTGAGAATCCCACCCCAGGATCCCGATCCGGTCGGGCCGTGCTCCGCCCTGCGCGCGCGCGCGCGCCGCCGCCGCCGCCTGATCCGTCCCGCGGGTGGTCTGCCTTGCCTCGAGCAGGTCTGTAGAGGAGGGAGGGGACGCGGGACGGTGTTTATCCCGGCCAGGGCCCCTGGCTGGCGGTTTCGTTAGGTCGCGCGAAATAGCAGAGCGATTGTTTTGCTACGAAGTGTTAGATCGCGCGTCTCGCACCGATCCGAAGTCCTAACAGGAAGCCCAAAACTCTTTTTTTTTGGGCATGCTTCTGTGCTGATTGTCTTCCCGCTACTGTAATGATGTCGTTAAACTGTACCGCTGAGAGATTGGGTGGAGACGGGTTTTTAATGGTACCTTGGGTGCAGACTATTTGGTCTCAAGGGACTCTTAGGCTTCTCATGACCATGAGGATGCCAACGGTGAATGGATATGCTAGTTGTTTTTTATGCCCTTAATTTGGTGTCCATAGTGTGGATCCGGTTTGGTTTTCTCTTTCCAAATCAGCTTTATCATCACAACTCATGCTAGAGGACGATATTTGACTACACCCTTGTGTGGTCAATAGTCATAGATAAAAGAGATGTTAAGCCCGTGCTTACAAGATGAAGAGGCCACGTTAGTTGCACAAGGCTAATTTTCGAATTTTGGACCCAGATGACACGGTTTATCAAGTTCAGGGGCCTGAATATGCATTTATTCAAGGGCCTAAATAACACCTCGAGATAAGTTTAGGGAACACAGGTGCACTTTACTCTTGTTGTTATATGATTGATCTAATAGATATATCTTGTAGAATTCACTGTATTTCCTGTTTTTGTTCTGACTAACAATAAAAATGGCAGTTCCTCGGAACTTCAGGCTTTTGGAGGAGCTTGAACGTGGAGAGAAGGGCATTGGCGATGGCACGGTGAGCTACGGAATGGATGATGCAGATGACATCTATATGCGGTCATGGACCGGTACCATCATTGGCCCACATAATGTGAGAGCATATTCTCGTTTGTCTGAGTTTTTCCCAATTGTCTTTCATCAGATAAGGTTGTGAGACATGGCTAGCCTTCATTGTTATTTATACCATGTTGCCAGAAATGGTTTTTACCCTGTGCCATTGTTCAACCTTAATTTGTGCTGGAAAAAATCATAACAATAACGGCTGCAGATGCTTAGTTAGGGTTAAACTTTGCAATTCTTGTGAAATAAATTTCTTGGCCCAGTCCCTATGTTTATACAAGAACCAAGAGTACTGCTTTTGAACACATGGGTATCACTGAATGTGCTAGTCTTTTTTTTAAAAGAAAGGTTCCATGCTACTTTTTCTGTTTAATTACTTTTTAGTTCATCTAAATTCCCTCCACATCCTTTGTTTGCCTTATCAGACTGTTCATGAGGGTCGCATCTACCAGCTCAAGTTGTTTTGTGACAAGGACTACCCTGAGAAACCACCATCTGTCAGATTCCATTCGAGAATCAACATGACATGTATTAATCATGAAACAGGAGTGGTAATCTCTTACATCCAACGCTTAATAGCTCACGGACAGCTTTAGATACTAATTTTCTGATTGGTATCTATTTGTTGGTTGGAACAATGTAGGTTGATCCGAAGAAGTTCGGTTTGCTAGCAAACTGGCAGCGGGACTACACTATGGAAAACATCCTTATTCAGCTCAAGAAAGAGATGGCTGCCTCCCATAATCGCAAGCTAGTGCAACCTCCAGAAGGGACATTCTTCTAGAGAGAAGTTTGCTACCTCATTTCGGGATTCAACAACAGTAACTGATAAGTTGCTTCGTGCAAACGAAAAATAGCATCAATTTCTGGTGCCCGCACTTGTATTTTTCAGTCTTTTTATGCTATGTGTCCTTGTATTGGTGAGGCGCCTTGAACAATTGAAGTATGTTCTCCATGTGATTTGCGAGATGGCTGTTTGAGGATGTTGAACCAAGCTGAAACAGCAATAGTTTGGAAACATGCAGGCCTCAACTATGTACCTTGAAACTGCTGTGATAACGAATGGACATATCAGCTTCTTGTTACCTTACAGGAGGGTATTGCCTTGTGTGCTTCACTTAAACCTTTGATGTCATCTGTACTTTTGTTGGTCCAGGATCTGACAGCTGTATTTCATATTTTAGTTGCAGTGAAAAAATGCCATTAGATTGATGTTGTTGATTAATTCCACGGTAACAAACTAGATGTAGTGTCGTCTCCAGATTCTGGTAGCGGAGGGGGCAGAGGTACTGGTTAGACTATTTCCTTTGCTGCAAGACTGCAACCGATCTGCCGTGCAATCGCATATAGGACAGTTTAGCAACCACATATAGAAGGATGGTCTTCAAAGATGATGTATCTTACGAAGTATATCTTATATTAATCTCCTCTGTGTCAGATTCTACATTGTTTGTGATGAGCTTATTCAATTGCTTAGCTATAGGCTAAGTATTAAAGCGAGACTTAATTATGGTGATTAGTATTTTTTTCATAACCACGTGCATGCCATGTGGCTGATACAGAGTATGTCTACAAGTGAGGTGGTGGCGTGTAAAAATATTTGAAATTTGTACTGCATATATAAGGGGTGACCAATTAATAGACAGTACGTAGTAAATTGTTTTTTGAGGGGACAGTACGTTTCAACAGACGTATTGCATATTTATGTGCCGTGCCATAGAGCTCCCAAATGTGATTTTACTAGAAATACACGATCCCTAACTGAAGATCCAACGAGACTGTCAAATTTGCTACGGCGCAAGACACCGTATACTAACCCAACCAGCAATTTTCTTAACTGGAGTGTACTAGTAGAAGAGTATCCTGGTCTGGACACAGAAAGTTGGCAGCGAGTGAATGGCATGGGTTCATATGACAGTCTGCCTGCAAACAATGCAGTGGCACAAATCTAAAAGCCAGGGAATACACACTTGAGACTGCAGGTAGAAATTATGATACCTCAATCTCATTGCCAACGTACCACTGGCACTAAAATGTCATGTGAACAGTGTCAGCAAAACTACTTCGAGTCACGACTCACGGACAACAACAGCACGTGATAAAATGAATTGAGTCAACCAGGTCATCAGGCATTTTCAAGAAATTTAGCACTCGAGGATATGGCAAAAAGACAACTGCAAGCAGATGTTGCAAATTACAAGCAAAAGATGTCATGTCAATTGTGATACAGCACCCCTCACAAACATAACAATAGCTGAATTGCTGAAAAATACAGAAATATAACCAAATATAATGTGCTCATCTGCAACCGAACATTTCCAGTCAGAGTTATGGACACGTCTAGATAAGAACTCTATATATGAGTCATAAAAGGAGAAGGATTTAGTAACAGTACAACAACCGAGCCTTTATCCCAAGCATGTTGGGGTCGGCTAGACATGAAATCTAATATCATGAAGTAAAAGAGAGGAAGAGATATAAGAACAAAAAAAAAAGAAAAAGAAAAAAAAGAAAAAAAAGAATAAAAGAGAAAAAAAGAAAAAAAGAAACAAGACTAAGGTTCTGGCACATGAATTGCTACTTTCCATGCGGTCCTATCATGAGCTAAGTCTCTAGATACATTTCAATCTCTTAAATCTCGTTTTACCGCCTCCTCCCAGGTCAACCTTGATCGTCCTCTACCCCTCCTAATATTTTCTCTACCTCTTAAAATCTCACTGTTAACCGGTGCTTCTGGAGGCCTCCGCTGAATATGTCCAAACCACCTAAGTCGATGTTGGACTAACTTCTCTTCAATCGGCACCACCCCTACCTTATCACGAATCGCCTCATTCCTTATTTGGTCTCTTCTTGTATGCCCGGACATCCACCGTAGCATGCGCATATCTGCGACACTCATTTGTTATACATGTTGCCGTTTAGTTGGCCAACATTCTGCCCTATAAAACATCGCGGGTCTGATCACCGTCCTATAGAACTTCCCTTTTAGCTTTTGTGGGACCTTCCTATCATGAAAAAAAACGAATCCTTTTGTAGCTCGTCATTGCGATGAGGCTTCTAGAGGCGCAAAAACGCAAAGGCTATCCAGAGGCTTGTCGCCATTTCGTCCACCCTACCTTGATCCTGTGGCAAACATCCTCATCAATATCGGCATTGCTTTATAACATTGATCCCAAGTATCGGAAAGAGTCCCTTCTAGGTACTATTTGTCCTTGTAGACTAACATTTCTCCCTTCACGAGCAACACCACTAAAGTCACACCTCATATACTCGGTCTTCGTCCTACTAAGTCTAAACCCCTTGGACTCTAAGGTTTTGTCTCCACAACTCTAATTTCTTATCAACACCATCCCTAGTTTCATCTATCAGCACTACATCATCGGCAAAGAGCATGCACCAAGGGATATCCCCTTGTATATCCTTCGACACCTCATCCATCACCAAGGAAAAGATGTATGGGCTCAAAGCTGATCCTTGATGTAGTCCTACCGTGATAGGAAATGCATCAGTCTCACTATCACTTACGCGCACACTTGTCCTAACATTATTGTACATATCTTTGATAAGGGTAATGTACTTTATTGGCACTTTATATTTCTCTAGTGACCACCACATGACTTACCTTCGTATCTTGTCGTACGCCTTCTCCAAGTCAATGAACACCATATGCAAGTCCTTCTTCTACTCCCTATATCTCTCCATAAGGTGACGAAGCAAGAAAATCGCCTCCATTGTATACCTCTCAGGCATAAAACCAAACTGGTTTTTAGTGACATTGGTCACTTTGCTCAGGCGGTGTTCAATCACTCTCTCCCAAAAATTTATAGTATGACTCATAAGCTTAATCCTTCGATAATTAGTACAACTTTGAATAACTCCTTTATTTTTGAAGATAGGTACTAATATACTTTTCCTCCATTCTTCATACATCTTGTTTGACTGAAAAATGTGGTTGAATAGCTTTGTGAGCCATACTATTGCCACGTCCCCAAGGCAGCTCCACACCTCAATAGGGATATCATCAGGGCCGAGAGTCTTTCCTCCTTTCATCCTTTTTAAGGCCTCCTTAACCTCAAACTCTTGTATCCTCCGCACGAACTGCATGTTGGAGTCATCAAAGGAGTCATCCAACTCAACCATAGTGCTCCCATTCCCATCATTGAATAGCCCATTAAAGTAATCCCGCCATCTATTCTTAATCTCTTCATCCTTCACTAGAATGCGATCAGTCTCATCTTTGATGCATTTAACTTGATTGAAATCCCTCATCATTCTCTCACGGATTTTTGCTATCTTGTATATGTCCTTTTCACCTTCTTTTGTCTCTAGTCTCTCATATAACTCATCATAGGCTTGTCCTCTTGCCTTACTCACAGCCCGCCTTGCATTTTTCTTGGCCTCTTTGTACTTAAGCATGTTGCTTGCACTTCTATCATTATGCCAACTCTTGAAACACTCCTCCTTAATAGCTTTTTGTACATCCTCATTCCACCACCAAGTGTCTTTATCTACAAGTTTCCTTCCTTTTGTCACACCGAACACCTCACTAGCTACCTTCCTAATGCAAGTTGCCATCTTCACCCACATACTATCTGCATCTCCATTTTCTGCCCAAGGTCCTTCTAGATCATCCTATTTTTAAAGGATTCTTGTGATTCTCCTTTCAACTTCCACCACTTTGTTCTTGTGATTTTGACACCTTTGTCCCGCAAAAAACATGTATGGAAGCGAAAGTCAACTACCACAAGCTTATGTTGTGTCACAACACACTCCCCGGGGATCACCTTACAATCTAGACACTCTCGTCTATCCCTTCTCCTAGTGAGGACAAAGTCAATCTGGCTAGAGTGTTGGGCACTACTAAAGGTCACTAGGTGAGATTGCCTCTTCCTAAAGAGGGTGTTAGCTACCAACAGATCATAGGCTAGGACAAAGTCTAGGATGTACTTACCCTCTTGATTTCTATCGCCGCATCCAAAGCCTCCATGTACTCCCTCAAATCATAGGTTAGTTGCACCCTCATGACCATTGGGATCTCCTCCTATGAGGAGTTTCTCGGTTATCGGTACACTACTAACCATATCCTCCAAGTCCTCCCAAAATTGCCTCTTAGCACTCATGTTGAGCCCAAACTTGTGGGGCATAAGCACTAGTGACATTCAAGACAATGTCCCCAATTACTATCTTGATTAAGATGATCCTATCCCCTCGTCTTCGGACATCCACTACTCCATCCTTAAGACTCTTATCTATTAGAACACCTACGCCATTTCTAGTCCCAGCCGATACAGAATACCAAAGCTTGAAACCGGTATTCTTGACTTCTCTCGCCTTTTGACCCGCCCATCTAGTCTCTTGTACACAAAGAATATTTACTCGTCTTCTAAAGACAACATCTACTAACTTACGTAGCTTCCCCGTCAAGGATCCTACATTTCAACTACCCACCCGAAATCTATGCTCCTCGGCTAGCTTCCTTACGCTTTGCACCCGTCGAGTAAGATGCAAAAACCCTTGCTCACTTATCACTACATCCGGGCGATGATGTAGCACGCCACTAAAGTGGTGGCGATCCGGCCCTTGCTCATTTAACACCATATCCGGATTCCGATATGGCGCGCCACTAAGGCGGTGGCGACCTGGCCCTTGCCCACTTAACACCATATCCGAGTTCCGATATGGCGCGTCGCTAAGAGGGTTACGCCCCAACGAATTAGTAACATTAAGCTATATTAAAGGGTATACCACTTTACCCAGTGCTGAAAGCTCACACATATTGTGAGGTACGGGGAGGTGAATTCCTAGGCAGCCTTTTTGCAAGGAGGCTGAACAATAAGCTATATTATAATAAAATAAAGTAGATGGTCACAGACAATATGGAACTTAAGTTGTTCAACATCCTAAAGTTCATTTTGCATAATGAAATACACCTCTGTGTTGATTCTCACAAATCAATTTCTTGTATCAAGGACCCAAACTAAGCTAAAGCTTCACTGAGCATAGCATACATTCTCTACTCATACCAATGTAATGACTTTGGAGAAATCATGCCTTTTCTACAATACATTAAAGTCTTAAGTTTAACAAGAAGTCAAGAACTTTGCTAAAACAAATCATCATCATCAATCCTTTTTTAAAAAAATGGGTGCACCAATTGAAACCTTTCCATGAAACCTTAATGGAAAAATCATCCACCAATTGATCTCTAGCAGATCCAGTGTTATGAACTGGCGCCTGGACGCCTAGGCGTCCAGTCTAAATTGGCTAAGTGTAGAACTGCAGGTACATTTTCAGTAAAGACTAGACTTCCAAAAATTAAAGATAAATGCAGTCTCATTCTAGTGACAAGCCAACAAGTTCAACATAGCTACATAAATCCAACAAGTTCAACCATGACAGGTTCAACATAGAGAAAAATAAATAACCATAGATTGTTTTGAAACTTCTAATGAGACATCATCTAGTCAATATCAAGCTCAATATCATTTGGGATGCCTTCATTTTCTTCATCTTG
Source organism: Neostapfia colusana (assembly GCA_030760725.1). Lineage (NCBI taxonomy): Eukaryota > Viridiplantae > Streptophyta > Magnoliopsida > Poales > Poaceae > Neostapfia > Neostapfia colusana. Next base: position 125,221,440 of record JASWHV010000003.1, read on the forward strand.
GGAACTATCATTAGAAGTAAGTGGTGTTGGTTGACCAAAATCATCCTCAATCTATAAATCATCGAACACAAGCACATTGTCTTGATCAATATCTTCCTCCTCTCCCAAACTTTGGTCTTCTTCCTCATTAATAGAGGATCTTGAGGTAGAAGCTACAAAGCACCGACATTTATATGTTACGGTTGCTCTTGGCAAATGAAGTACTTCAAGTTAACGTGATGCAACAGTGGTTTCATCAACATGAGATTATAGAAGATCTTCTCCGGCATGAACTTCGTCATCATTCATTTCAACCCATTCATTATCCCATTGAAAATCCTCTAATATCAAAGGGCTGTAACCTTTCCCTTCCTCACGCCTCTTCCTAAATCTATCCATGATTTTCATGTTGTATTGGATGTACACCAACTTACTCAACTTTTGATGCTCCAATTGATTTTGCCTCTCCGTATGGAACTAAGCATTACAAACAACGAAACAAATGAGTAAAATCCATGTGTGTAGTATAAAGGCACTATAGTTTAGTTGCTTACAAATTTAAAGACGCTCTAATTACGTTCATAACCGGATGCCAAGCAACAAAGTCCTAAGATACGCCTTGCAAGATTTTGGAGCTCCCTATCAAGGCCATCAAAAGCATCCCACCAATCCACTGTAATCATATCCATGTTAGAGCCTTAGAAGGCATATATCATATTAAACTCTATGAAATATGATAAAATATAGAACAAACACTTACAAGGATTCTTTGTTTTTTGTTGTTTCATTGCAAGTTGCTTTCTAAAACTCCTCCTCATTTTCTCATAGTCATCTACTTGATCACTTATCTTTGCAAGCAAAGCATCATTATCAGGCACTATCTTCTCAAACACATCATTGAATTCGGAGTCTAGAAGAATACTCAACATCATTTTGCCTTATGTCAAAGAACTTGTTTGGATTAAAAAACAATGCAGCCCTATATAATTTTTGCTCCATTTGATGGACCCATCTCTCCTCAATAATGTCCATTATTCTCTTAAGCAAAGCAGGTTTGTCTGCAAGAGTGGTACTTATCTTGTTTCTAGCAAGATCCATAGCTGCAGCAATCTCTGTCACTGCTAGTATCTCACCCCCATTAGCAATCCTTAATGCAACTAGCAAAGGTTGTGATGCTCTTATACAATCCTCCACTGCATTCCAGAATTGTAAAGAGAGCAAACAATCACAAATCTTTTTCCCGCCTCCGTCGAAGATAATTTGCATCTACTCCAATCTTCGCTCACAAATAGCTTTCTCAAAGCATCCTTAAACTTGTACAAACACTGCAAAGTGAGGAAAGAAGTGACAAACCTAGTGGCTGCGTGTGTGACTAAATCTCTTCCTCCCGTCTTTTGCCTCATAGCATCTAGAATTCTCCCATGTCTGTATATGAAGTTTGTGACAAGTTTGGTTTGATTGATAGCCTTCTTGAATGATGCTATGTTGTTACCAATGTCTTGCAGCATCAAATTCAAGCAATGTGCAGCACAAGGGTTTCAGAAGATAGTAGGATATTTCTCCATAATGATTTTACATGCTGGTTTGAAGTTTGAACCATTATCGATTATTATTTGAACCACATTATCTACACCCACCTCCACAATCTTCCGCTCTAGCAAAGCTGCTAGCATTTTTGCATTGGCAATTTGAGAAGAGCCATCTATAAATTCCATGAAGCATGTACCTTCTGTACAGTTAACAAAAAAATTAATCAAGTATCTCCTCATGTTAGTCTATCCATCATACATTATGGTGCAACCATATTTTTTCCATTCAACTTGAAGCATCTTGTGACACGAGCCTCAATCTTAGCTTTTGCCTTAGCAAGTAGTGGCACCCTTAATTGGCACCCTTAGCAAGGAAAGCAGCTTGCAATGAAACAACAAAAAACAAAGAATCCTTATTAGTGTTTGTTCTATACTGTTATCACATTTTTTTTTGACTCGGAAAACATTCCATCTCCATTCATCACAAACAGAGATTCAGAATTACATGTTTTTGTCATCCAACAGCTCATAACCATGTTTGTAGCTGTGTGGACAACCCACAAACACCCCCCTGGGGTTTAAAACACTTAAGCCACAACCATAGTGTTTTATCACACAAAAGCCGAAACAAATGTCTTATAACATTCAGAAAACCTAAACAAGTTCACATATCACAAAGGACCAAGTTTCACAACACATTTTCTTCTTTATGCACCATCTGAATTATCCTCAGTCTAAACTCCTCTCGTATCAGGATATGTCAAACTTGGGTACCCCCTTGCGATTGTATGACTTTTATGGCTTCTTTCATCATAGCCTTAGCGCCCATTTGAATCATATTCTGCATCTCCTGCGAATATAATCCTGCCCAATACATCATTAGTGAACATGCAAAGAAAATTATTTCGCCAAGATGTTTGATCACCTTATTTTCGAAGCATACTTCATTTCTTAATTTCCATGTTGCCCATCCTATTGAGGCTAACCAAACTATCTCACCCCCTGGTAATACTTTTTTAATCCAATTCCAGTATTGATTAAAATTGTTAGGCCTATTTTTACAGCCAAAACAGCTGGCCACAATTTCCCAAACAACTTTCAGATAGGTACACGTGAAAAAAGATGATTATTTGTTTCCGGTTCATCACAAAAACTACAACATTTATTTCCTTTCCATTTCTTTTTTGCAAGCACATCCTTGGTTAAAATTGCATTCTTTTCCATTTGCCAAATAAAGGTTTTAATCTTCGAAGGAATCTTTGCCTTCCAGATTCTCTTGAATTGAAACCTTGATTCATTAACCTCATCAGATGTAAGTTTAACATACGTAGATTTCACCGAAAAAACCCCAGATTTAGACCACAACCACCTAACCTTGTCTTCCTGACCTGATATGCATTGTTTGTTTAAATGTTCGGCTAAACTATACCATTGATCATGTAAAACAGAGGGTAATGAAGGATGAAATTTTAAACTCCAACTATCCAAAGCACACTGAGATACAGTAATATCTTTATTATGAGAAAACTCAAAAAGTAGAGGATAAGATACCTTGAGTGGTTTATCTTCTAACCATATATCATACCAAAATCTTATTTTTTTTTCATCCCCTAAAACATATTTCCTACCAGCTAAATATATATCTCGGATTTTTATCAAATCTGCCCATACAGCAGAATCTGATTGCTTATGTTTAATACACCCTATAGGATCCCCTTTGACATATTTTTTCTTCACTAATTCTTGCCATATACCTCCTTCTGACTCTAATTTCCATCACCATTTAACAAGTAAGCTAATATTCATTTTTTTTAGATTTTTAATCCCTAAACCCTCTTTCATCTTAGTTTTGCAAACATTATTCCATCTAACTAGGTGGTATTTCTTTTTTTTTTACAACCACCCTGCCAAAGAAATTTTCTTCTATCTCTCTCCATATGATGGATTACAGTTTGAGACAATAGAAACATAGACATATGATATATAGGGCTACTAGATAAACTAGAGTTAATTAATATCATGCGACCAGCAATTGAAAGATTATTTCCTTTCCATATTTCTATTTTCCTAGCTACTTTCTTTTCCATTTTTTTCCAATCAGCAACATGTAATCTGGAGGAAGAAACAGGGACTCCTAGATAATTCAAAGGAAAACTCCCAACTCGACAATTAAAATATCAGCAAATTCTGTTGCAATATTATTATCTCCTCCTACAGTCAATATCTCACTTTTATTAAAATTAATCCTCAGCCCTAACATTTGCTCATAAATGACTAGGGGTAATTTTAAATTCTGAGCTTCCCGTTTATTATTTCTTAAACACAAAATGGTATCATCAGCGTATTGCAGAATAGCTACCCCACCAGGTAGTAAATTATGAGCTAGCCCTGTAATTAAGCCATTATTCTGGGCTTTCGATAACATTTTAGTTAAGCAGTCAGCAGCAAAATTGAATAATAGAGGAGATAGTGGATCACCTTGTCTTACCCCCTTATAACTTTGGAAGTGCTTTCCTAATTCCTCATTTATTTTCACATTTAAGGTTCCTTCTTCTAAAATACTTTTGATCCAGTTACACCATTTATTATTGAAACCCCTTAATTTCATACTATTGATAAGAAAGGATCAATTAACTTTATCATATGCCTTTTCAAAATCTAGTTTGAGTATAATACCGACTTTATTTTTATTCTTCTTACACTCCTGAAGAATCTCATGTAAAGAAAGTATTCCGTTCATAATATTTCTTTTCGGAATAAAAGCCGATTTAGCTTTATCAGTAATCCTATGTGCTATAGGCTCTAGTCTAATAGTCAATACCTTGGTAAACCATTTATATAAACAATTTAACAAACAAATGGGTCTGAACTGTTGAATATTTTCAGCATCTTTTACCTTAGGAATCAACGTTATTGTTCCAAAATTAATTCTATATAGTTTTAAATTCCATGTATAAAATTCATCAAAAAGTTTAATAATATCTTTTTTAATGATTTCTCAAATAGTTTGATAGAACTCAATTGGTAACATATCAGGTCGAGGGGCCTTATTTTTTTCCATTTTATCTAAGCCTGCTTTTATTTCACTTTCTTCAAATTTTCGACAAAGTAAATTATTTTCTATTTTTGACACTTTCTCATTATATTCCCAAAAATCATCTACCAAATCAAAAACAGTACCATTATCTTTCCCAAATAACTTTTTATAATAATCTGTAGCACGTTTCAACAAAGATTGTGTTCCTTGTATAACTTTTCCCTCATCATTTAATGAGTAAATTGTATTCTTCCTTTTTTTTACCATTTGCAATTCTATGATAGAATCCAGTATTTTGATCACCTTTTAGTAACCAATTCATCCTACTTCTTTTGTGCCAATACAATTCATCTGTCTCCCATAATTTGAACAACTCAGATTTAATCATAATTTTTTCTTGTATTTCCTTACTGTTTAGAGAGAACTGTTATTCAATATTCTCTAATTCTCTTAATCTATCTTGTAACTGCTTTTTAATTTTTTTATTCTTTCCAGATTCATTAACATTCCATCCCTTAAGAAACTTTTTAACCTTCTTAAGTTTAAATAATATATTACTCAGAGGATCAATATCCTTACACTTTTCATCCCAAATTTTCTTAATATTCTTTATAAATTTTGGATGTTTTAGCCAAAATGATTCGAAATGGAAGGTAATTTTTTTCTTATATCTCTCCCTGGCATATGTACTATTAGAGGATTATGATCAGAAAAGTCTCTTGGTTTCTTATTTACTATAATCCTGGGAAATATACTCTCTCACTCTGTTGTAACTAAAATTCTATCAAGTGCTTCTAGAGTAGGGTCATCATGGTTATTAGACCATGTAAAAGCCCCACCCACTATATGAATCTCCCTTAATTCATAATGATTGACAATCTCATTAAACAAATCAGTGAATCTTGAATGTACATAGTTTTTGTTCTTTTCACCAGCCTTTCTAATAATATTGAAATCACCCCTATAATGAAAGGCTTTTTACAATTGAAACAGAATGCTGACATTTCACCCCTATAATAATATCAGCAGCTCCATAAACATTCATTAAACTCCAACTTTTTCCTATTTTTTTATCCCACAAATTAATCAAACATATATAATTCCCTAATTTTACAGATTCTATGTAAAATCTATCATTTTTGACTCCACTCAAAATTCTACCAGATTTCCCCACCGACAATACCCCATTCCACACATACTTTTTTGTGTCATCTATCTTCCTAAGAAAACCATCATCTATAATAGGTAATTTGGTCTCTTAAAGACAAATAACATCAAAATCATGCTCTCTAATTAAATCCCTTATATATTGTAATTTTCCTTTTTTCTTATACCTCTACAGTTCCAAAAAATCCCTTCTAGACTCATTACTTTTTTCAAGATTCAAATGTCACCTGAAATCCCTTATTTCTATACACTGATGGGACACTCCTTTTACTTCTTCTTAACGAAGTCTCCAATCTATCCTCAATTTCTTTACTTTTAGAATATTGTTTTGTCTTCTTGTCTCTCTTTTGATCATCTTCACTTTTCATATCTATATCACTTGACCATTCTAACATATAATTCATATTACCATCACACTGCTTAAACCTGTCCTCCTTTTTATCATTAGTTATCTTCTTTTCTAACTTTCCTTTCCAAGCTGATCTAGCTCTTTCTAAATCTTTCATTAATTCTACTGACTCAAAGTCTTTATCTAATATTTTAACACCCATCCCCACAGCAAAATTTACAATTTCATTAAAATTCAAAAAAGTAAGAGAATTAAAACTTGGTTTCATACCTGTTTGCTTTAACCCACTGATCTCTTCCATTTCCTTGGAATTCTGAGTCAGATGTTGATGAAGTCTAGCACACTGCCTTACCATAGGTAATATTTGTTCCTGATTGATATCATAACTTTTATTTCCACCTACCATCTTTTCATGCATCTGAAAATATCCCTTCATTTCATCTTTTTTAAGGTCCTTGCATCTTAACATCATAGGTGAAGCAACCTTTCTAATATCTTTCTTGATTATCTCCTCTTGCACTTCTCCCAATAAATCATCTTCTTCCTCATCCTACAAATCAAACATACACTGTTATTGATTTTTTGGTATTTCTTCTTGAATCATAACAGCTTTTTCCTTCATGAAAGTCCCCTCCCTAGATCTTTTCTTTTCCTGACCAGATGAATCTTTCCCTCTATCTACCTGCCCCATCTCTTGTATATTCACTAATTTCTTATTTGTATCTTTATTCTAGGATTTGAGGGAGTACATGGAGGGTTTGGATCCGGCGATAGAAATCAAAAGGGTAAGGACATCCTAGACTTTGCCGTAGCCTATGATCTGTTGATAGCTAACACCCTCTTTAGGAAGAGGCAATCTCACCTAGTGACATTTAGTAGTGCCCAACACTCTAGCCAGATTGACTTTGTCCTCACTAGGAGAAAGGATAGACGGGAGTGTCTTGATTGTAAGGTGATCCCGGGGGAGTGTGTTGTGACACAACACAAGCTTGTGGTAGCTGACTTTCGCTTCCATACATGCTCTTTGCGGGACAAAGGTGTCAAAATCACAAGAACAAAGTGGTGGAAGTTGAAGGGAGAATCACAAGAATCCTTTAAAAATAGGGTGATCACAGAAGGACCCTGGGCAGAAAATGGAGATGCAGATAGTATGTGAATGAAGATGGCAACTTGCATTAGGAAGGTAGCTAGTGAGGTGTTCGGTGTGACAAAGGGAAAGAAACTTGTAGATAAAGACACTTGGTGGTGGAATGAGGATGTACAAAAGTCCATTAAGGAGAAGAAGGAGTGTTACAAGAGTTGGCATAATGATAGAAGCGCAAGCAACATGCTTAAGTACAAAGAGGCTAAGAAGAATGCAAAGCGGGCTGTGAGTAAGGCAAGAGGACAGACCTATGATAAGTTATATGAGAGACTAGAGACAAAAGAAGGTGAAAAGGACATATACAAGGTAGCAAAAATCCGCGAAAGAAAGATGAGGGATCTCAATCAAGTTAAATGCATCAAAGATGAGACTGACCACATTCTAGTGAAGGATGAAGAGATTAAGAATAGATGGCGTGATTACTTTAATGGGCTATTCAATGATGGGAATGGGAGCACTATGGTTGAGTTGGATGACTCCTTTGATGACTCCAACAGGCGGTTCGTGCGGAGGATACAAGAGTTTGAGGTTAAGGAGGCCTTAAAAAGGATGAAAGGAGGAAAGGCACTCGGCCCTGACGATGTCCCTATTGAGGTGTGGAGATGTCTTGGGGACGTGGCAATAGTATGGCTCACAAAGCTATTCAACCACATTTTTCGGTCAAACAAGATGTCTGAAGAATGGAGGAAAAGTATATTAGTACCTATCTTCAAAAATAAAGGAGATATTCAAAGTTGTACTAATTATCGAGGCATTAAGCTTATGAGTCATACTATGAAGCTTTGGGAGAGAGTGATTGAACACCGCCTGAGGAAAGTGACTAATGTCACTAAAAACCAGTTTGGTTTTATGCCTGTGAGGTCTACAATGGAGGCGATTTTCTTGCTTCGTCAGCTTATGGAGAGATATAGGGAGCAGAAGAAGGACTTGCATATAGTGTTCATCGACTTGGAGAAAGGCGTACGACAAGATACCAAGGTCAGTCATGTGGTGGGCACTAGAGAAACATAAAGTGCCAACAAAGTACATTACCCTTATCAAGGATATGTACAATAATGTTAGGACAAGTGTGCGCGTAAGTGATAGTGAGACTGATGCATTTCCTATCACGGTAGGACTACATCAAGGATCAGCTTTGAGCCCATACATCTTTTCCTTGGTGATGGATGAGGTGTCGAAGGATATACAAGGGGATATCCCTTGGTGCATGCTCTTTGCTGATGATGTAGTGCTGGTAGATGGAACTAGAGATGGTGTTGATAAGAAATTAGAGTTATGGAGACAAACCTTAGAGTCCAAGGGGTTTAGACTTAGTAGGACCAAAACCGAGTATATGAGGTGTGACTTTAGTGGTGTTGGTCTTGAAGAGGGAAATGTTTGTCTACAAGGACAAATAGTACCTAGAAGGGACTATTTCCGATACTTAGGATCAATGTTACAAAGCAATGGCGATATTGATGAGGATGTTTGCCACAGGATCAAGGTAGGGTGGATGAAATGGCGACAAGCCTCTGGAATCCTATGTGATAGGAAAGTCCCACAAAAGCTAAAAGGGAAGTTCTATAGGACGGTGATCAGACCCGCGATGCTCTATGGGGCGGAATGTTGGCCAACTAAACGGCAACATGTCCAACAAATGAGTGTCGCAGAGATGCGCATGCTACGGTGGATGTGCGGGCACACGAGAAGAGACCGAATAAGGAATGAGGTGATTCGAGATAAGGTAGGGGTGGCGCCGATTGAAGAGAAGTTAGTCCAACATCGACTTAGGTGGTTTGGACATATCCAACGGAGACCTCCAGAAGCACCGGTTAACAGTGGGATTTTAAGAGGTAGAGAAAATATTAGGAGGGGTAGAGGACGACCAAGATTGACCTGGGAGGAGGCGGTAAAACGAGATTTGAGAGATTGGAATGTATCCAGGGACTTAGCTCATGATAGGACCGTATGGAAAGTAGCAATCCATGTGCCAGAATCGTAGTCTTGTTTTTTTTTCTTTTCTCTTTTCTGTTTCTTTTTTTCTTTTTTCTTTTCTCCTTTCTCTTTTTCTCTTTTTCTTTTTTCTTCTTTTTTCTTTTTTTTTCCTTTTTTTTTCTTTTTTCCTTGTTCTTATAACTCTTCCTCTCTTTTACTTCATTGATATTGGGTTTCACGTCTAGCCGACCCCAACAGGCTTGGGATAAAGGCTTGGTTGTTGTTTGTTGTTGTTGTATCTTTATTCTCCTCATGTCCTCCTTTCTGTTTTTAATTCAGACCTTGATTATTAACATCTTCATCTGCATTTACTATAATCTCCATCTCTCTTTTTTTGTTTAAAACTTCAACTTCTCTCTCAAACCAAAAATCATACAAAAAATGATATATAGCACCTTCCATCTTAGCCGGAATTCTTCTCAGATCTTTGCAGGCGATTTTCAGGCGTACAAAATCAATATTATACATGGATATTTTATTAATTTCCACAGTAAGGCCAACTAGTGAGCCCACATACCCAAGGGTTTTTCTATTTCTTTTATCATGAGGGATTCCTCTAACTCTAAACCAAGCTTCCAGTAACTTACCTTTTGCTCCTACAATAGGACTCCATGGTTTAACAGTGATCTGAGCATCAGTAGCCTCTAACACAATTTTGAAATTTTTCCAATGATCCAACATTTGTGCTTCAGGAAACCTCATGGTAAAATTCTTTGAATCAATTTGCTTAGCTGACCATTGCCACTCATGATTCACATTAATTGACTTGAATTGTTCCTCAATATCTGATGCAGTTGCAGACCCACTTACCACAGTAATTACTACAGTCAATTCAAATTCTTTTGATTTGAAATCTAATTGAATATCTAGAATACTGAAAAAACTATCCCTCCACTTGTGTGGCACAAAGGGGAGCAATATAGTCTCTAAGCAATTTAGTATAACAATGTATATCCTCATGTCCTATTCTTCCACATCTGTTGCACTGTCTAGCTACAGGACATACATTAATCTTATGATCTTTACTTCCACAACCATAGCAACTCATCTCCATTTCCTTACCAGCTTTAATATCTCCCTTAATATTCTCCATAAACCCACTATTATTTGTACTATGATGTCCTTGATTATCCTTTTCCCCAGAACCTTCTCTAACTTCCTTCCCTTTATCTTTACTGAAGCTACCTCCAATTGAAATGTCATGCATATACATCTGCTTTTTCTTTTCAATGTCTCCCTGTACAGAATTATCCTTACCCATCTTCTCCTCAATCTTTAAACTCTGCCCCTCTCCAGTCCATGGACTCCAATTCTGAGATCTATGCCACGAATGAGCACCCCCCATTTTCCTTGATCTGTAACAAAATCATTACCACCAAATCCTTGTCGTCCTCCTCTACCACCCATACCCCAAGACATATTTCCTCTTCCTCCTCTCCATCCACCATCCCTGATCCCATCTTCCTCTTCGTCCTCCACCACTTACAGCTCTTCCCCCTCCATTTCCTCTATAACCGCCTCTCGCCTGATTGAAATCTCCTCCCATCCCTCTTCCTTGACTACCAGTACCACCCACTATATTATCTGTCTCCTTCCCTTTACCCTGATTCTGAATAGATCCCGATCCTCCCCTTTTCAATCCTCCTTCCTGCCTATCACCCTTGCGGCCCCCACTAAATGCAGAATCAGATTTCATACCTTTTTCATGTCCCCCCTCGATCTTCTTGGTGGAATCTCCTTCGCTAGAAACCATGACGACGGCAGCGATGGAAGTCTTCACCACTTGTAGGAACGATCTCCTCTTCCCCAGAAATGACCAAAAAATTTGGTCTCCGTCAGCGTATGAATGGTTGGCGGCGGTGGAGGAAAGTTGCCGAGAAACCCTGAGTCCTCTTCTTTATCTTCAGCCTCACGGGTAAAAGTTGATGTGTATTTCCCTTTTTGCCCTTCTGGACAAAACTCACAACTGTTCATCAGAAAATCATCTCGACGAACATTGTACCTCTCTAACTCGCTCAAAATTGCCATCATACGGTATTGAATCACTTGTGACCCGCCAATAAACAAACAACCAGCCAAAACAAAGAAATCGATAGCAAGAGAATGATGTTACCAATTAAATCAACCAGTCTTCTGAATCTCGCTTTTGTGAGTATCTTGCTTCGTCAAATTTTTTTTTCTGATGAGTCTTCCCTAATCTCGCCTACTATCTGCTGCTGAATGGGTGCATTTCCGTTGTGTAGATCTTGCGGAGTTCGATTCCAGAACTCTGAACCGCAGATCTGGTGACCGCTCGTCTCCAGCTAAGGGCGCCGCGCACTTCGCCAGCGTCTAGACCCTCCGCGGATCTGCCCCTGCACCGTGCACGTGGGCAGGGGCAGAGAGGTCGGAGCGAGGCACGAGCTCGCGGCCGCGCACGGAGATGAAGGTGAAGGCCTCAAGCCCCCCTCGCGATGGATGCGCGGCGGCGTGGCGTTGCTAGCGGCGTCCGCGCGATGGATCTTGGGGCTCTTGGTTCTTGGGGCTGCGGCGGCGCTCTGCCACCTTACTGTTATCACATTTCATAGAGTTTAATATGATATATGCCCTCTAAGGCTCTAACATGGATATGATTACAGTGGATTGGTGGGATGCTTTTGGTGGCCTTAATAGGGAGCTCCAAAATCTTACAAGGCGTATCTTATGCCTTTGTTGCTTGACATCCGTTTGTGAACGTAATTGGAACGTCTTTAAATTTGTAAGCAACTAAACTATAGTGTCTTTTATACTACACACATGAACTTTACTTATTTGTTTCATTGTTTGTAATGCTTAGTTTCATACGGAGAGGTGAAACCGATTGGAGCACCAAAGATTGAGTGATTTGGTGTACATCCAATACAATATGAAAATCATGGATAGATTTAGAAAGAGACGTGAAGAAGGAAAAGGTTACAACCTTTTGATCTTGGAGGATTTTTAATGGGATAATGAATGGGTTGAAATAAATAATGATGAAGTTCATGCCGGAGAATATCTTTTATGGTCTCATGTTGATGAAGCCATTGGTGCATCACGTTCACTTGAAAGACGTCATTTGCCAAGAGCAACCGCAACATATAAACGTCAGCGCTTTGTAGCTTCTACCTCAAGGTCCTCTATTAATAAGGAAGAAAACTAAAGTTTGAGAGAGGAGGAAGATATTGATCAAGACAATGTGTTTGTGTCCGATGATTTAGAGATTGAGGATGATTTTGATCAACCACCACCACTTCCTTCTAATGATAGTTCCCAAGATAAGAAAATGAAGACACCCCAAATGATATTGAGCTTGATATTGACTAGGTGATGTCTCATTAGAAGTTTCGAAACTATCTATGGTTATTTATTTTTATCTATGTTGAACTTGTCATGGTTGAACTTATTGAATTTATGTAGCTATGTTGAACTTGTTGAACTTGTCACTAGAATGAGATTGCATTTATCTAGAATTTTTAAAAGTCTAGTCTTTGCTGAAAATGTACCTGCAGTTCTACACTTAGCCAATTTAGATTGGGCGCCTGGTAGACGCCTAAGCGCCTAGACGTCCAGGCGCCAGTTCACAACACTGTCCACCAAGATGATCAACATATTGACAACCTCCTTCTTTAAGTCTGCTCGACGTTTTTGTGCCTTCACCTCTAATAATCTTTGGGCTTTGATCTTGGACTCCAAAGTATTTGCTTTCTCATTACTAATGAACTCGAATGCTATCTTCAGAGTCTCCCCGCATGGATGCTGGGCCTCAATCCTCTCCACACACCCAGCAAGGCTTGGGTATAAGTTCTGCAACTCATCAAAACTTCTGTTTGTGCCTTGCACACTAGCCCCTATTTCTGTTTCCTCTTGGTGAGCTTCCTTTCTGTCCAAGTGTCCCCATTCTGTCTGCCAGTTGAGGTCTCCTTAGCTATCTTCCCCCTCTTGCGCTTAGTCATAACATCACCATTTTGAGTAGCGGTAGTGATGGTCTCTTTCAATGTGCCACTCTTTGCATCTTTCCCCAATTCCTCTTTTCCATTTCTCTGCTTGTTACCCTTGGAGTATCAGTAGTGGTATACTCCTTTGACAGCTTGCTCTTTACATCTCTGTCTGTTTTCACATCGATAGCATTCTCCTTCTTACTCCCTTTCTGGGTATCACCATTTTGATTGATGACCTCCTTCAGCGTGCCACCCTTTGAATTCCCATCCATTTTCTCTTTCTTAGCCTGACCCTTCTTACTCTTTGTCACGGTGGAATCATTTTGAGAATGCAGCGGCAGTGATAGCCTCCCTGGCCTTCTCTCCCCATATTGCTTCTGAGAGATTATAGATCCGGAGCTCATCTTATCCACTCGGCACAATGCCGGTCCTCGCTGATTTCTTGTACAGCTCCTTGATCCCTCTAACCTTCTCATACAGTTCCGTGTAGCTGCAGTCCTCCCTGTCGAGGCGGTCAAGAACAGCGGCAAGAAGAACATCAGTCTTGGGCAGCTCACCCTCACTCTTCACATATGCCGCAATGGCCTCCAAGGTCTTTATCACATCCTCTTTTGACCATGTGCGGTGAGCCCGCACAGGCTTCTCCGACTTGCTTGACGGTGCGGGATCCAACCCCAGCTTGCCCCCAGGCTTCTTGGCCTTGCCAGACGGAGTTGGCACAGGTGCCGGCTTCTTGCCCTTGTCAGCCACAGTGGCCTCAGGCGCACCCTTCCCGGCCTCAACCTTGGCCTTCTTCGCCCTGCTGGATGGAAGAGGCACAGGCGCGGGCCTCTTCTTGTCCTCCGGCTCCGCGGCCCTGGACTTCATGGTCGCCTCCACCTTCTGCGGCGGCTCCGGGAACTCGGGCTCCGACTCCGACGACTCGCCCTCTTCCTCCTCGTCAGCGTCGGATCCCGGCTGGGGGGCCGGGGCTGCCGGCTTGGTCGGGTGCGGGACACCGGACGCATTTGGAAGGCATGCGCGTCCGCGTCGAAATCAGATTCCTCCTCCGACGAGTCAGCGCTGGCAACCGCCGTGGCGGCGGGTGGATGGGGTCAAGGGTTTTGCGGCGGCTTCTGGACTGCGGCGACCTAGGCAGCTCCTCCTCGTCGTTGGTGTCGGAGCCAGACTCAGTGGAGGACTCCTGCGGCAGCGGGGCCGGCGAAGGGGCGCGGCGCTTGCGGGCCATCGGCGCTAGGGTCTGGAGGGTGTGCGAGAATGTAGCTGGGTTTGGGGTAAGGATGCGTGGGTTCTCCTAAATCGACATGCGCCGAGACCCATTGGTCCGTCCACCTAAGGTTGCGGTCGGCCTGATTTTTTTTTCTGATATCTCGGGAGGGGGAAGTTTGGACTGAGAGCAATTTGGAAGACGACGTCATTTTGGCCCTGCTATAGTACGGCACGATTCATTTACAATTAATATTTAAGATAAACAAGAAAAACAATTAACCCTAGTAGTAAGTCTATTGCTTTTGAAGCCTTAGGTCCAACATTTGAATCCTACAGTTGTTAATTGCTGATATTTTTCAATATGGAGCTGATGGACTGGTCGAGTCGGCGCGACACGATAAATCACAAATCATGTTGTGCCTGAGCCGTCGATAAGTCATGTGAGCCGGCTAGGGTAATTACTAATTCAACCGATGAGTTGTTCTCTCAAAAAAAAAACATTGAGGAGTTGCTAGGATATGGATGGTTTGGATTGAGGAATGTCATGTGGTGACATTGCTCTATAAAGTCAGGAGGATTTGAACCCGGTAGGCTCTGGCTCAAGTGGGTAAAGCAAAACTGGTATCCCTTTTTTTATCTGAAATTTTTGAGGAAATGGAGTGTTTTGATTTCAATAATGGCAGAAAAGAGATAGAGACATGATATGAAGAGGTAGTTATTTCACCAAGCAAAATCATAATACTTTGGCCCTGCTCATTCTCGAGCGCTAGAATTACTGTATTAGTTAAAGAGAAAAGAAAGAAAAATTACTTATTGTTACCATTACGAAAAAAATAACACAAGCTACACATGTAAATTTATAAATTATCCATTTTATCATCAAAATAGCCACCTGTAAATAGTAGTGATAAAAAATAATATATTTGATCTGGTTTTCAGTATGGGAATAACTCCGCCTATGTTGTAATGACATAGCCGGTCCCAAGCCCGGGTAAAGGAGGAGGGGGTTGTGATAGGCTTGGCGAGCCAACAACTACACTTAGCTATTCTCATGGAAATGAAACCCAATAGAAATTCGTGGGGGCGTAACCCTCTTAGCGACGCGCCATATCGGAACCCGGGTATGGTGTTAAGTGGGCAAGGGCCGGGTCGCCACCGCCTTAGTGGCGCGCCATATCGGAACCCGGATATGGTGTTAAATGAGCAAGGGCCGGATCGGCATCACCTTAGTGACGCGCTACATCATCGCCCGGATGTAGTGATAAGTGAGCAAGGGTCTTTGCATCTTACTCGACGGGTGCAAAGCGTAAGGAAGCTAGCCGAGGAACATAGATTTCGGGTGGGTAGTTGGAATGTAGGATCCTTGACGGGGAAGCTACGTGAGTTAGTAGATGTTGCCATTAGGAGACGAGTAAATATCCTTTGTGTACAAGAGACTAGATGGGCGGGTCAAAAGGCGAGAGAAGTCAAGAATACCGGTTTCAAGCTTTGGTATTCTGGTTCGGCTGGGACTAGGAATGGCGTAGGTGTTCTAATAGATAAGAGTCTTAAGGATGGAGTAGTGGATGTTCGAAGACGAGGAGATAGGATCATCTCAATCAAGATAGTAATTGGGGACATTGTCTTGAACGTCATTAGTGCTTATGCCCCACAAGTTGGGCTCAACATGAGTGCTAAGAGGCAATTTTGGGAGGACTTGGAGGATATGGTTAGTAGTGTACCGATAACCGAGAAACTCCTCATAGGGGGAGATCTCAATGGTCATGTGGGTGCAACTAACCTAGGATTTGAGGGAGTACATGGAGGTTTTGGATGCGGCAATAGAAATCAAGAGGGTAAGGACATCCTAGACTTTGCCGTAGCCTATGATCTGTTGATAGCTAACACCCTCTTTAGGAAGAGGCAATCTCACCTAGTGACCTTTAGTAGTGCCCAACACTCTAGCCAGATTGACTTTGTCCTCACTAGGAGAAAGGATAGACGGGAGTGTCTAGATTGTAAGGTGATCCCGGGGGAGTCTGTTGTGACACAACATAAGCTTGTGGTAGCTGATTTTCGCTTCCATACATGTTCTTTGCGGGACAAAGGTGTCAAAATCACAAGAACAAAGTGGTGGAAGTTGAAGGGAGAATCACAAGTATCCTTCTAAAATTGGGTGATCACAGAAGGACCCTGGGCAGAAAATGGAGATGCAGATAGTATGTGGATGAAGATGGCAACTTGCATTAGGAAGGTAGCTAGTGAGGTGTTCGGTGTGACAAAGGGAAAGAAACTTGTAGATAAAGACACTTGGTGGTGGAATGAGGATGTACAAAAGGCCATTAAGGAGAAGAAGGAGTGTTATAAGAGTTGGCATAATGATAGAAGCGTAAGCAACATGCTTAAGTACAAAGATGCTAAGAAGAATGCAAGGCGGGTTGTGAGTAAGGCAAGAGGACAGGCCTATGATAAGTTATATGAGACACTAGGGACAAAAGAAGGTGAAAAAGACATATACAAGGTAGCAAAAATCCGCGAGAGAAAGATGAGGGATCTCAATCAAGTTAAATGCATCAAAGATGAGACTGACCGCATTCTAGTGAAGGATGAAGAGATTAAGAATAGATGGCGTGATTACTTTAATGGGATATTCAATGATGGGAATGGGAGCACTATGGTTGAGTTGGATGACTCCTTTGATGACTCCAACAGGCGGTTCGTGCGGAGGATACAAGAGTTTGAGGTTAAGGAGGCCTTAAAGAGGATGAAAGGAGGAAAGGCCCTCGGCCCTGACGATGTCCCTATTGAGGTGTGGAGATGTCTTGGGGACGTCGCAATAGTATGGCTCACAAAGCTATTCAACCATATTTTTCGGTCAAACAAGATGCCTGAAGAATGGAGGAAAAGTATATTAGTACCTATCTTCAAAAATAAAGGAGATATTCAAAGTTGTACTAATTATCGAGGTATTAAGCTTATGAGTCATACTATGAAGCTTTGGGAGAGAGTGATTGAACACCGCCTGAGGAAAGTGACCAATATCACTAAAAACCAGTTTGGTTTTATGCCTGGGAGGTCTACAATGGAGGCGATTTGCTTGCTTCGTCAGCTTATGGAGAGATATAGGGAGCAGAAGAAGGACTTGCATATGGTGTTCATCGACTTGGAGAAGGCGTACGACAAGATACCAAGGTCAGTCATGTGGTGGGCACTAGAGAAACATAAAGTGCCAACAAAGTACATTACCCTTATCAAGGATATGTACAATAATGTTAGGACAAGTGTGCGCGTAAGTGATAGTGAGACTGATGCATTTCCTATCACGGTAGGACTACATCAAGGATCAGCTTTGAGCCCATACATCTTTTCCTTGGTGATGGATGAGGTGTCGAAAGATATACAAGGGGATATCCCTTGGTGCATGCTCTTTGCTGATGATGTAGTGCTGGTAGATGAAACTAGAGATGGTGTTGATAAGAAATTAGAGTTATGGAGACAAACCTTAGAGTCCAAGGGGTTTAGACTTAGTAGGACTAAAACCGAGTACATGAGGTGTGACTTTAGTGGTGTTGGTCGTGAAGAAGGAAATGTTAGTCTACAAGGACAAATAGTACCTAGAAGGGACTCTTTCCGATACTTAGGATCAATGTTACAAAGCAATGGCGATATTGACGAGGATGTTTGCCACAGGATCAAGGTAGGGTGGATGAAATGGCGGCAAGCCTCTGGAATCCTATGTGATAGGAAAGTCCCACAAAAGCTAAAAGAGAAGTTCTATAGGACGGTGATCAGACCCGCGATGCTCTATGGGGCGGAATGTTGGCCAACTAAACGGCAACATGTCCAACAAATGAGTGTCGCAGAGATGCTAATGCTACGGTGGATGTGTGGGCACACGAGAAGAGACCGAATAAGGAATGAGGCGATTCGTGATAAGGTAGGGGTGGCACCGATTGAAGAGAAGTTAGTCCAACATCGACTTAGGTGGTTTGGACATATCCAACGGAGACCTCCAGAAGCACCGGTTAACAGTGGGATTTTAAGAGGTAGAGAAAATATTAGGAGGGGTAGAGGACGACCAAGGTTGACTTGGGAGGAGGCGGTAAAACAAGATTTGAGAGATTGGAATGTATCCAGAGACTTAGCTCATGATAGGACCGCATGGAAAGTAGCAATTCATGTGCCAAAATCGTAGTCTTGTTTTTTTTCTTTTTTCTTTTCTCTTTTCTTTTCCTTTTTTCTTATTTCTTTTCTCTTTTTCCTTTTTCTTCTTTTTCTTCTTTTTTTCTTTTTTTCTCTTTTTTTCCTTGTTCTTATTGGGTTTCATGTCTAGCCGACCCCAACAGGCTTGAGATAAAGGCTTGGTTGTTGTTGTTATTTTCAGTATGGGAATATAATTCCTCACTTCCTGTTCAAGACATTAGCAAATTTGTGCTACTTTCCTTCTCAACGGATATTCCCGATGATACACAACAGCAGACCTAGATACTTCCATTCGAATAGAAACAGTATCATGAGAACAAGAGGAAACCGGCAAGGTCATCGAGTACTTAAATTTGGACCAATCGATGAATAATCATTTAATAGACGTTATACCATGAAGAAGGCCTGAAAATTTCTCCACGATATCGAAGTTAGAAAGAATGCAGTCAGTATGTCTGACAATCTACCAGAGTTAGTCACATAGATAGAATGAATCACATTAACTGAACGAATAGTAGAAATGATGGATTTTCTAAACATCTTCCTTTTCAGTAGTGAATAACTATGAGTACCGATGTTTGGTGCACTGCAAGTTCAGCTCAGACTGCCACCACTGGCTGATGCCATGGGCATATTTGAAATCTGGAGCAGGGCTCACGTTGACAATTAGATCAGCAGATGGAAGAAGGTGCAGTGGTTCTGACTCCCAACCTAATGCCTTGAAGAACAGATCTCCTATGGAATTCTGGGTCGCAAGCTTCTCGATAAATCCAGCACCGAGATCTTCCATGTTCTTCCGATGCTGGAAGTAGCCAATGTATTCTGAGCATATATGGTCTCCCGGATTAACGAACAGATATGGTGTCCATGATGATAGAATGTTGAAAGAATCTTCAGCAATGGATCTCTGACTGTTCCCTTCACTTTTACCTTTCATTGCAATAGTTAATCCTGCAGTAATTACGCTTCTGGCAATGCGGAAACCATGCTTTACCCTTTCATCCCTGATCCTTTCAATTGGAGCAGCGACAAAGGGTGGATTGAAAAGAAAGCTTTCCAAAAGTGCACCCTTCTTAACCATGTTTCTTCCAGTAAGAATAGCCATAGCTGCACCCAGCGAGTGCCCTGCTAGCCAAATTGTGGACCCAGGAAAAACTGAGGCTACATTTTGAACAGCTTGCATTGCAATGGAAAATCTTGAGGTCTTATGCAGACCATTTTGAACAAGGTGAAGGTCAAGGGAAAGATCCCTGGAGATGGTATCTTTCTCTGTTATGGTACCTCTAAAAGCAATGACAAATCTTGGAGCATTCTCTATAGATGCTTCTTTACTTGAAGGAGGATTGAATTCAAATATTGCACCAAATATAGACATGTCAGCATCATCAACAAGCTTGCGAATCAGCTCGAAATGGAAGAATTCCGACCATGGAGGCCCTAGAGCTTCAACAGATTGACGATTTAGTTGTCGATCCCTCTCCAAAACATATACAGCTTGAACTAAGCTTGCAGCCACAGATCTTCGATTATGCTCACAGTTCCTTTTAAGAGTCCATAATGAGAGAGTTATTTCCACATGCCAAGGCTTTGTTAAAAGTGAACATCAACACTGCTAGCAAAGAATCATATGCCAACAGCTATACTATACCATTGAAATGTAACAAGTACTACCAGTCGACAATGTTACTAAGGGTGTTCAAAAGTTCATACTGAAAATGCAGCAACATAGCAAGCGTGAGGAATCTTAAAGCACTATTGATATACCCAAAGAAGGCGTAGAAAATCGAAAAATCCTTATGTGCAATGTTATTCACGTGCATGATGCTTGCTACTTTTTTTCTTTGACCATTCACTTTCTGCTCTACATCCCAATGATATTCTTGGAAGACATATGAGAGTGTTAATGCATACTCATAGAGATGGAAACTGATTATACATAATAAACAACACCGCAAATGGAAGTTAACACGTACCATAGTTAACAGAGACAGACTCAGAAACAGTTACAATGCATAAAGCTAGGTTCCAAAAATAATTCACTTGCTCGTTATATTATGGTAGGATCTACAGTACATGGACTGAACAGAATTAACTCAAGTATTATTACATTGTATTGAGCTAGCCCATCCGATGGTATTTATATTGAATAACCTAACTTTGAACGATTCTGGAGCAGAATCTGTGCAGCATGCAGAGGTTCTTTTTTGCTACTTTGCTAGTTTCACTAATATAAATAAATGCATAGAGCTATGTAGGGAACATCAATGAAGATCAGGAGAAGAAAAAGGATAGAAGAGAGATTATACGTGCTGCTCACTGCCGACATATTATGCATGGGTACATTTGAGATCAAGATGAAATGAGAAGTAATCTCATCAGGGACACACGAGCTCAGTAGAGGATGAGATATCCGTTTCAAAGGCAAGACTAATAATGCCTTAAACCACTTACAGTTGGACCATAATGCACATAATGGGAGGCGGAGTAGGTGGGAGCGATCAGCGAAAGTTAAAGGTCATAACTCATAACTATGTTTTGATGATTTCGGACAGGAATCAGCAAGGGCAAGTAGGTCACAGAGACCTATCAGCTACATGGCAGTACTGCCATGCTATGCTATGAACCAGTTGGTGATTTGGTGTTGGAGACAATGCCCATGTCGTAAAAATGCAAAAGGTGGATTCCTCCTCTGTATAATAAATAGCTGAAAGACAAAGCTGATCCCTTGACTATCTGTGGTTCATCAGAACAACCTAGTTCTCGAACTAAAAGCAGAACTGGATGTAATAAAATAAAAGAAAGAACAGATCCAGGATGCAAGATGCTGATATGCTTCATGGGATGATGTTGTGTTGTACTCAGACAAAACATGATAAACATATTTTGTTCAAATGAAAAATCTTTATAAACCAAACACTTCAACCACATACAAAACATGCTGGGGGCAGATGCCACGTAAAAAGAAAAGCTCTTATCCACATACTCACCAATTGACAGTCTTGAGATACGTCGGCCCAGAGATGGCAAAGACATCTCTTTCCACAGCCATGGAGGGCTAGGGCTACAAAAAAAAGTTCTTCGGTTGAGTAGTTGGCATGGCGAAGAAAAAACATTACACTGCAAGAGGTCAGGAAAAAGGGATACCAGCACATAAAGGACGTCGTCAAAATGTTGAAGTCGCGGGGTCGCAACAGACCGGAAGAGGAAAGTTTTCATGAGAGGTCGGATTGAATTACAGTGAATTAGCAGGGGAGATGGTTCAGAATGAATAAATTAGACTGAAATTAGCAGTGATTCGGTCGCTATTCCACCACCATATCAGCAACACAAGACGGGGCGGGGGAGAAGGAAGAAACATTTTGGATGGGATTTGAGGCCTCCGCGGCAGAGAAGAAGGTGGGAGAAAATCCTCCTTACCAAGGAAACGGCAGAAACCAGGTGGAGCCCCGCCGGTCCGGAAGCCGCCGAGGGATGGCCGTAGGAGGAGGGGAGCGGCGGCTGGATCCGGATGGAGGCGGTGCTCTGTGCCCGGCGCCGCGTGGAGGAAGAGGGAGGACGAGTTTGTGAGTGGTATGGGGGCCCACGTAACCGACACGGTTGGCACGGGTCACAGCTGGGCCGCCACCGCCCTCCGGAGCTACGGTTTTTGGTGTCGGCCCGGACGCCGGAGGAGGATTTCCACAGTGCCTCAGCTACTCCGCTCGGCCAGTGCTGTCTTCAGTTCAGGGTACAAGATCTAGTCGCCGGCGACGAAAGCTATCGTCACTGAGCTGCAAGGCATCCAGTTGCGCTGACGAAGAGACAGGAAGCGGGAAACGGGAAAAGAAACTAAATGATACAATCTCTCCTGTCCAGTTCTGGTTCGACAAAAGGGATTCTTCAATAGAATTCAACCGACTGAAAGATGAGAAACATAACGACTGCAGTTTTCAGGTAAAAAGAAACTGACTTGTGCAACAGTCGTCTCATCACTGGCAAAGCAACGTAGCATAATCCACATTTTGAACACAATTGGGAGGTGACTGACTTGATGCTGCCGAGCACGTTGGGATAAGCTAGCAGAACGACAAAACAAAGAAGAAAAATGCTTAAGGAACTTGATGCTCGTTTCTGGCTCCGATCACCTTGACAGAGTGCGTGCTTTTGTACGCTCTAGTTTGTCAGTGCGAAAACGCAACACAACTCCTTGATTATACATCCAGAAAAATGTAAATGTATTTGCTCTCCGTTTATTAAATCTTTGCCCCGGCCCATAATTAGAGCGGAAAGAATCATATACAAGTATCTATATGATCCACGGATACGCAGCTGAAGTTGCTGCAGAAGCCTACAGCTTATCATCAGCCTAAGAAGACTGCCCTGCCCTCAAGCATCTCTTAGTGTCCACCAAAACCATAATTTGGTGATTTCATCATCACAAAGCTGAGCCTGCTGCCTGCAGACTATCAAAAATTAATAGGCCACCACTGACTTGTGGTGGGGCGTCATGCAGCAGCCATATACGCGGTATCCTTGCGGCTCGTGAAGCAACAGGGAGCTTCTCTTCTAACCGGATGCATCGACAATCAAATGCTACAGTAGTGTTACTTCTTCTTTGTGATTTTCGGGTTCTTGCACATGCGAGTGCTTGTAGGAGTAACCTCCACTAGCACGTCCTATTGAATGTATTCTATGCAGTCATCCAGGCTGTAGCTTACCGGCTCGTCCAGAACCACTGCAAAATAGGAAAACGAATAGAATTGAGCACATTTTAATCAAAATCCCAAGGGACACTGAGTATTAGTGTAGTAACTCATGCATATATACATATATGTATATATATATATATATATATGCGCACGCGTGCGCACATGTATCGATCATTTCAGCGCTTGCTAAAGAATGAAGAATGACCCACATGTCGAGTATTCCAACACTCGCTACCACATACCAAGATTTCTTCCCTATTCTATGTGCAACTGGATGATATTCATGGACCCATGAACAGTAGGACCTTTGCTGTGGGAAATTGACAAATTGTACACAGTTTCTGTTGGCAGTCAATAGTTTATTGCCTACAAACTACTTTTGCATAACATTGTGGTCGATCTAAAGGTATATTTAGTGTAGCAATGAAGATCATTAAACTGTGGAGTTTTCAGTGTGAATGAAGTCTTACCAGTAGTTTCCTTGTTGAAACGGACATTTGTTGCAGCCTTTTTCTTGCACACATTAAGAGATAAATCACCTGGGCGCTGATGGATGACAACTATTTGGCCTTTGTAAACATCTTGCCCAGGAGAAACGAACATTAAACCTCTTTCTTGTGCATTTAGAAGTGCCTAAGAAGTAGTGGTTCCGTCTTCGAATACAACCTAGACCATTTTGTCCCAGTGAGATGCTGAAGAAAGTTCAATAAAAAGCCTCACTGCTGTAATGACTTATTCATACCAAGGAGCCTTGATCACGCGAACTAAGATCTCCAGCCCATGAGCCGTAGCTGTCAAAGATTGTGTAAAGTATAGCTCTGCCACTAGAAGCTGTTAGAATTACATTCCAAAGTCCTATGAGGTCCCTGGTTGGAATCTTGTATTTCAGCAATGTTGTCCCCTGTGGCCTACAATGCGAAATAAATTTTATCAAGACAAAGTAAATAAGAAGCAGCAATGTAAGAAAAAAGGGAACCTATTAGGATATGATAAATAGTAAGTAACAAGGACTGATGCACTTCCTCAAAATCTTCGACTCCCAACTAAAATTGATTAAACATACCATGGATTAACTGTAAAACGTTACTCTCCATTTATTTCAAAAGGGCCAAAAGTTGCTAAAAGGCATAATACCTTGTGTAGATAAGGCCGACATGGAATAAGAATTGCAGTTTCCAAGGAAACTTGCATGTTCTTTGGAGAAAAGAGTCATCACAGAAACTAGTAGTAACAAATTCAAGTATTCAGTCCTCATCATTATGCTTTTATTTGTATTAAATATTCTCGAGTCTATTTTTGCATTTCATATATTGGTAGCCATGATTCACTGTTTAGCATGTACGAGCTGGGGAGGAATATCTGATCCAGATCAGTTCAGAAAAATCGGGCAGTTTGCCGAAGTTAATAAGTTCTGATATTAGGTTTGCTTTGAATGTTGAGGGGTATGTTTTGATATTAGCCTTTTGTAAAAGAAGCAATAGCATTCCAGATCGATGAATCAATAATAATATGGAACGAACCACTAGCTTCCATGTCAGCCATTATTCCATGCCTTTTTCCCAGAAGCTCAACAACTGCTCCCATATATTCCTCTGGAACCTCCACCGCAGCTATCTTTAGTTCAGAAATAAGAACACATTGGTTACATAGAAACTGATAACTAAGCAGATCCAAGAAGACTAATTAATAAAAAATGATTGTGTATTGAGTAGTCAGAAAAACCTCATAAGGCTCTAGTAGCTTTCCATCCACGGTCTTGTTTATGACCTTTGGAGGTCCAATCATAAATTCATATCCTTCTCTCCTCCTGCACGAGAATGAGTTACTCTTAAGACAATACCAGAAATACAGTGTAATGAGTTACTTACAAGTTACAAAAGCTAAACTCAGAAGTCCTGACATGTTT
The DNA here is from genome assembly GCA_030760725.1 of Neostapfia colusana. Taxonomy (NCBI): domain Eukaryota; kingdom Viridiplantae; phylum Streptophyta; class Magnoliopsida; order Poales; family Poaceae; genus Neostapfia; species Neostapfia colusana. Next base: position 125,246,542 of record JASWHV010000003.1, read on the forward strand.
TCTGTCAATATGGTGAGGTGCAGAGTTCCTCTTCCACTAACAAGAAATGTATCAGCTGTTAAAATAAACTACTCCATGAGTCGTGTGTTGCATGCGTTTAGATAGTGTAGGTGGATTAGCTGTGTGGACGTTGGATGTGTGCACGTTGGAGTAGGATCACGGTAGCGACGGCAGCAGACAACTCGGACGTCCAGCGGGTCCAGTGAATAAATCACGTACCAGATAAGGCCGATCACATCGAGCAAGACTCGGCCAGCCCACTCGTGGTTATCTGGATCTGATAACGGCTTGCATGTATATGCTGATATGCATGTGCAGGAGGTCGGCTTGCATGCAGGAGGCTACGCCAGTTGCTTATACGGAGTCTAAGGACATTATTTGTTAGGCTGGGCTATAAATTATAAAGTGATTAAGCTGTAACTTGCTGCAGCACAAGCCATAAAGAATATCGGCGTTCATCGCCTGGCTAAATGCTCGTGTTTCTGTGTGCCTTTTTATCTTTAGTTTCCAACAATTGGCATCAGAGCCGGATGTTGAGATGGTGACTCCACCATCGAAGATTGGCTCCCCGAAAGCGATGAATTCTGGTGAAATCGTTGCGGTGGAGCGTGTCACCCACAGTTCCTCAGTGGTGGAATTGTCGATCCTGACAAAGACCAATTACCACGAATGGTCGTCGGTAATGAGGGTTAGCCTAGAGGCTCTTGGCCTGTGGTATGTCGTCGAGAAGGTCACCGTCGATCGACGTGAAGACTGCCTCACGCTATCCACGATTTTGCGTGGACTGCCGGCGAAGTTGAAAGCGCCGATGGTGGAGAAGAAGACCGCGTTCGAGGCGTAGGCTACGATCAGGAGGATGCGCATGGGCGATGAGCGCGTGAAGGAGGCCAATGCCCAGCAACTCATGAAGCAATTTGAGACGATTGGCTTCACCGACGGTGAGTCCGTGGATGACTTTGTAGTGAGAATTACTGGAATTGCAGGAAATTTGCGCAAATTGGGAGTAAGAATCGATGAGAATCAATTGGTGCGGAAGATTCTGCGTGTGCTCCCGCCGAGGTTCAACCAAATTGCATGTGCAATTGAGATGTTAATTGACCTCAATCACATGACAACGAAAGAACTCGTCGGTTGACTTCAAACTGCCAAAGATCACCTCGATATCGAGGCAGCAACGGACCACGTCGGGTAACTGATGCTCACTGAGGAGCAGTGGGAGGCTCGGCGACGTCAACGCGGGAAAGATCAACGACGGCAATTCAAGAATCGATCGCGGGAAGGTGATGAACGTCGCGGCGGCGGAAGAGATGGAGAACGCAGTGAAGAGGACCCCGACGCTGACAGCAACACAATTTCAAGGAGAAGCGCACGTGGTAAAGGTCGCTACTGTGGGAGGTGCTTCGAGTGTGGCAAGCGCGGCCATATTGTGTCATACCCGATTTTCCATAAAGAACAACCGAGTATATTCTCACATATATGCCAGGATCAGTTGACTCATACATGTGCCGACAAGAGTGTAATATCATTATATTACAAGCCAGATTCAACGTATAACATAATAATACATCATAAGTCATAATAGACTAATAAAAGTGCTATTACACTAATTATACAAACAGTGGAAATCAACTATATGGTGCTCGAAATCCACAGGCATTGCTCGGGGGTTTCGCCACCCTAGAGCGGCTCTTCGGGATCAAAGTCCTCTTCATCAAAATCTATATCATTAAACCTAGACCTTAGCTTTAATTTAGCAACTTATATTACTAACTAAGTGATCAATCCCACCATCTTCGTAGTTAACTCATTAATGTCAGGTTACACCACCCAACAATATTTTTCAACCTATATCCATGTTTCTCTAATCATGGACAAGTCCAAGCCGCTCTTGACCAAGAGCACGGCTATCATGACAGTTAGATTCTCCGCAGAGATTGTACCACTTCACCCACAAGTAGTGATTTCATCCCCTGTTACCAGGTAGACTAAAAACCTCTCTGATATCCATGGTTGCAAGCCACATTACACACTTCCATTGGTGCGCGATCCGGAGATATTTACAAAGGGTCTACCAATAAGTATAAGCCCACTGAGGTTTCACCGCTGCAGTTCCTGAGAGTAAACTCTCCCCTGCAGAAGCCCCCTCTTGAGCCTTGCAGTTCCCAGAGTAGTCAAAAATGGACTTCCATCCCCACACCATCCAAACACTCATACTGTACCGGCAAACTCCTAATTAATTGGCCAAGCTGCCCCATCTCAGTCTTGTGGAGTTGTGGTGGTATTGTAAAGCCGAGTTAACTGTTCCATGAACCAATCCTTAGAATCTAAAACAGGCACTAACACTAACCTAAGTCTCTGCATGAAGCATCATCCAAAACAACCAGCCTGTCTAGATTCTTTTCACTATGACACACTCTTGTGTCTCTCATAAATACCACAAGACAAGTAATAACTATGTTTCATTTATTTTCTAAGCACTAAGCATGACTAAGCATATAAAATGACAATTAACACATCCTAACTAAATCTCACCATTGTTTTCAAGGAATGATATGGAAAGATCTAGTCATATGTCATAAACTAGGTTTCATATTGAAGACAACATGCAAACATTCTAACTAATCATCCTAGAATAGGAGCAAAGTGGTCAAGTAACACTTGCCTTTTTCTTGCTGCTCAGAAATATTAAAATTTGTCGTTGAAGATCGACAACTGTTTTTGGGGCTGGATCTTAATCCAACGATTCTGAGAGGGCCACCACTACAGGAAACTAGTAAATTAACGAGGGGGGAAATTATTTACGAGGGTACCGTCGTTAATAAATATATTAACGACGGTGAAAAAACACCGTCGTTAATAAAGAACTTATTAACGTCGGTTGACCTAACTGTCGTTAATAAGTTACTTATTTACGTCGGTACACTGGCACCGTCGTTAATAAAGCACTTATTAACGTTGGTTAACATAACCGTTGTTAATAAAGTCCTTATTAACGACTTAACGATGGTAAAGGAAACCCTCGTAAATAAGTATATAAATATACACGTCGCGCGCGGGGGGGGGGGGGGGGGGGGGGGGTGGGGAGCAGTTTCGCTCCCCTCCCGTGCGCGCGCCCCGCTCGGCTCCCGCTTCCGCCGCACGCCGCCCCCGCCCGCCGCGGCTTCCGCCGACCGCCCCCTTCTCCGGCACCGCTGCCGCCCCACGACGCCCCCACGCCGCCGGCCGTCCCCGACCGCCCCGCCGTCCCCGGGTGCCCCGCAGCCGGCCGCCCCACGTCGCCCCCGGGTGCCCCGCCCCCGGCCGCCCCACGCCATCCCCGGGTGCCCCGCAGCCAGCCACCCCCCCTCCCCCCCGCCGCTAGTCAATTTGTTAATTATTTGTTGAAGTTGTTATTAATTAGGTTAATTCTTGTTGTTAATTATTTGTTTAGGTTGTTTAGATTAATTAGGTTATTTAGATTCTTTTTTAAATTTGTTGTTAACTAGTTAGTTTTTTCGTGTGTAAATGTTAGGTTCATATGTGATTTAGCTAATATGTGTTATAGCTACGCTAGTAGTTGTTCGCCGACGGTGCCAAAGATCGGCGGTGCTTGCGCGAGGCAACGGACGACGGGTCGAAGAACACATCGACCGGCGCGTGCGCTACCCAGCGAGGGTCGATGATGCTTTGCCAACGGCGAGACGTTGGGCGGCGCGGCGGCCGGCGAGATGCAAGGCGATACGTGATGGGTCGAGTGAGCTCATCTCGTCTCGTCACCGACTGAGCTGGGCTTAGATACGGCCAAACATATTGGGCTGGATTGATGTTAGTTGCGCACATCAGACAACCCATTGTTGCTCGGCTCGGCTCGGCTCGACCCGACTCCAACATCTCCCGAATACCCATTTTAGGCTCGGCCCGGGTCGGCTCGGCCTGGCCCGCCTCTTTAGTAGTCAGATGACCCGCATGTGGACGATTGACCTGCACTTCGAACTCTGACCAACTTTCCTCCTCTTTCTCGTTCTTTCCTTTATCTTAAATGATTGGAAGATGGAAATATTTAACATAACCTATAGTAATTGATTACCGGTTTCGAATTTGCACGTTTCACATGCGATAGGCATGTGAAGCGTGCAGGTTCGGAATTGTCCCTTTTTGGACACCCTGAGAGTGATCGTGGATGTGCTTATGACGAGCTAGGTACGGGGTCTGGGTCCGGATGAGATTTTTACAGTATAACCCTGTTGTTCTCTGCTGCACCATTTTTGGGCGTGTAGTGGAGAACAACGGGGTTATGCTGCCGAAATTTCGTTCAGATTCAGCCTCCGTGTCTCGTCATAAGCACGTTGCCTCGATCACTCTTGGGTGAGTTTAGGACCTATCAACCTAGGTATAGGGGTCGTGACATTAAATAAAAAATGAATTTATAATGTTGTGTCTGCTTTGAAGGTATAACCTGAATCATGGCTGAAGACCGCACATGGATGTACTCGGGTTGGAAAAAGAATGGGAAACACTCAGATGAGTGGTTCACCAAGACTGATGCTTTTATACAACAAGCTTTTTCGTTGTCCAACAACAGTAAGGTGCGGTGCCCATGTATGAAATGTCAGAATACAAAGTTTTTCGACAAAGTGACTTTGACGTTTCACGTGTGTTGAAACGGTTTCATGCAAAATTATGCGGTCTGGTACTTTCACAGTGAGACACGTTCTCGAGCTGCTGAAGAAGAAGTGGTGTCTGACAACACGGGGGTTGATATGATGGATGAGATGCTTGAAGCCATAGATCCTAAGTTGACGGAGGATGCTCCTACAACGGAAGTTGAAATGTTCTTCAAGCTCCTCAAAGCATCAGAAGAGCCTCCGCACGAACACACAAAAGTGACTCTTCTTAGTTTCTTGACCCGACTTATGGCAATTAAGTTTAAATATTCATACTCCAATAATTGTTACAACGATCTCATCAAATTGATCTGCGATATCCTGCCACAACCTCATAAAGTGCCGAAAGATATGTACCAGTCTAAGAAATTGCTTACGCTGACCGAGTGAGGATTTCCAGGCCCTCTCCCGTAGTTGCCGAGAAAGCAGAGGGACGGACCCGTCTCACTTTTTTGGTGCTGACGGGTATTTGCGGTCAAAAAAACGTCTTAAGTGTAACTTACCAAGTATAATGTTTATTTATGTTTCATATTTTCATTGTGCTGACACGTGCATCCATAGGAGCACGCAACTGGTCAGGAGCCCCCACCGATTGAGGTGTGGAAGAGAGGTTACAGAGGAAGTGATCCGTCACAGCCCGACCAGCTCTGCTCTCACTCAGCGACAGAGGCACTAGTGAGTTGTCTCATCACATGTATTGAATTCTCTTAATCAAACTAGTTGATATTCTTTTGTTTTCTTATTTATAGACCAGGTATGGGCAGGAGGCACGGAGGCTTTGCGGCGAGGAGTATGATTGGCAGAACGCGCCAACAATCATCCCAGAAGCCGCTTACGTAAGTGGACGCGGAAAACCTCACGGCCGGTGAGTTTTCATCTTCTACAATTACTATGTACGACTTTGTTGGAGTGGTCAATGAAAATCTAATAAACTTTCTTCTTTATATAGGTTCGACATCTTCCAAGGAGTGGTCGACTCGAGGCAGGCACGACCCTCCAGGTCCTCTTCCTCTCAGCAGGCTGACTCTTCCAACCGGTCTAGCTTGCTAGAGCTCTAGAGTGTCCAGGACGAGTTTCGCTGGACACAGGAGGAGCTCCGGAGAGAGAGAGAGAGAGAGAGAGAGAGGACTCGGGAGGAGCTCCGACTAGAGCGAGAGCGACAGGCGGCAGCCACTAGGGCTAGAGACGAGTATCTCAACTCGTACATGCTACAGTTTCAGGCGGCAATGGCGGTAAGTAATTGTTGTTCAAATATGTACATGTTTCAAAATTATGAATGCAAAAATGTGCTAATAGTTTGTATTCGCAGGCTATGACGGCTGGACAGCAGGTTGAGCTTCCAAGGTGGGAGTCACCACCGGTGATCGAGCCAGAGCAGCCATAGGTGACAACTAGAGGAGCTCAGGTAAAAACAAACCTCTCTTGAGTTTATTTAGACATACTTGGTCAATTATAACTAAACTTACTCAAATATAACTAAACTTAGTTAACATTTCTCTATTATAGACAAAGATAGTTGAACTTTATGAAATATAATCAAAACACTTTAAACTTGCTCAAATATAGTCTTATATAGTTAAACTTGCTAAAACAAAGTCAAAACTAGTTCAACTTGCTAAATTCTAATAATATGTGCTAAAACATGACAGACATCAGGGACGGAGGCTCGCACTCCATCGCCGCACGTGCCAGGAGTCAGTAGACGACTCGAGGATGATTTTGCGGGCTCCGGAGGTAGTGGCCGTGGTAGTAATGTGTAGCTTCATTTGTATCGTGTCATGTGATTGCTTGTGATGGACTTGTGATATACTTTCTATGATTGTGATCGTGTAATATACTTTCTATATGGACTTGTAACTGTCTATGTTGCTGGCCATCGAGCCAGTGGACTGGCCATAGAGCCAGCGGTCAGTATTTTCTGTTAAAAAAAACTTATTTACGACGGTTTTGTATACAGTACCGTCGTAAATAATGTTTCTCTTATTTACGACGGGGTGGTTGTACCGTCGTAAATAATGCCTCTGTTATTTACGATGGTACAACCACCCCGTCGTAAATAACAAGGGCATTATTTACGACGGTACAGCCACCCCGTCGTAATTAAGTTTCCCGCCGTTCCATGTGGCGCGTGGACTTATTCACGACGGCTAAAATTAGCCGCCGTAAATAAATTTATTTACATCAGTAACCGTCGTAAATATACTTATTTACGTCGACTTATTTTTGATGGCTAAAAACCCTCATAAATAAGTAAATACCGTCGCAAATAGCTTATTTACGAGGGCAATGTGCTTATTTACGATGGTTTTTCACCCTCGTTAATTGCTATGTTTCCTGTAGTGCACGTTGTCCCGACCGTAACCGATAGAGACGCGTGGCAGCGCTCGATGGCAGCGATGACTTTCTTGCCGGAAAAACGCGGGAAGACGGAAAAAATCACTAATTCTCAACTTTTTCTACCAAATTCGGAGGAGAGAAACACGAGGAACTCACCTAGGGCGATTTTTTTGATACGAAAGGCTCGGAAGTGCATCAACTACGGCAAAGAACGACGGTTGTCGTCGATGATTGTTGTTGGTGCGGTAGAACTTCGGATCCTCGATGACTTCTTGCCGAATAGTGATGAGAAGTGGATGTGAGTGAGGGAGGAAAATTGGGGGTCTCTCAAGAGTTTATATAGGAGAGTAAGGGGCAACAGTTGTTGGGGCGAAGGGGCACAGATCACGAATGCGGAGGGGCATGAGTGAGCCGCAGCCCCGCGAGATCAGCGAACGGGCGTGAGCGGTTAATTTTTTTCCTTCACGTGGGATGTGACATATTGCATGGGATTGCGCTCAAAGAAGAAGGAGGAGGCCCTGCTCGCCGACATCGATGAGGAACCGGCGCTGCTGTGAAGATGACGTTGCCGTGTTGTAGTTTTGAAAGTGCATCTAGGTAATTCCCGTGGGTTTTAAATGATTGATGACGACAATTAAGATACTAATGAACTTTAATGAGTATGAGCACAAGTCATTGAGATGAGAATGAATGTGGAGTCCCTCAAAAAGCAAAAAAAAAGAAGAAGACTTGCAAGAGTAGAAAATAGGATTTTATTTTTGAGTTTCACATTTTTCTAGTTGTGTAGAGAGTCTTCTCTTTTAGAGTGCTTGAGAATCATTAGAGAGCTCAAACTTTTAGTTAGAATTTTGGTGAGGGAATAGTCCTAGGTATAGTTTAGGATGTAGACCGGACTTGTCCAAACTTGGGGCCAGACTAGTCTGATCCAACTGGACTATTCTGTTTTGGACCGGACTAAATGTCTCTGAGTGAGTTTGAACTTGTCTGTTTTATGCCGGACTAGTCCGTTCTTGTGTAAGTCTGAGCCTTTGTGAGACCAAGTCCCAGAAGGCCGGACTAGTCCGCTTGTTCGGACTAAGCTGCTTAGGTCTGGAGGAAATCCCTCTGAGTGACCTCGGACTAGTCCGTTGTGGACAGACTAGTTCGGTTGTGTGAGGTGAGTGCGACCACTGGGTTAAGTGCCAGAAGGATGGACTAGTCTGCTCAGCTGGCCAGACTAGTCCGGTTCTTCAGACTAGTCCGGTTTAGAACGGAACGATTGTTCTTGTGTGAGCTCGGACTAGTCCGTACATGGCCAGACTAGTCCGTAATGTGAGATTAGAGAGTTTTGGGACTAAGTCTGGTAAGGCCGGACTAGTCCGTCCGTGTGGCCGGACTAGTGCGCTATTAGTCAGACTAGTCCGTTCTCACCCGGAGCAAAGGCTCCTATGTGAGATCAGACTAGTACGTTTTCAACGGACTAGTCCGGGGTTTAATGACCGTTTGAATTCAAAGGTGGCAGGGACTTTAGTTGTCAGCCTTGGTGACGTAGGTGATCCCCCCCAAGGCCAAACTAGTCCGGGGTTCTGGCCAGACAAGTCCGGACTTTATCAAGTGTAACGGTTGGATGTTAGGATCCCTATAAAAAGGGACCCCTCGGCTTCAAATGGATCTCTATGCAACCCTAGCGCCAAAAACTCTTTTCTTGAGCTCTTCTAAGTCTCTTTCCTCATCTTCTTGACCCATTAGATTGTATCTTGAGGGGTTTGGGGATTTGTGAGAGGAGAGACGCGGTGATCAATGTTTGTGCTCTCGGTTTGAATCTCTTGCACTCTAATTATTGATTTGAGTTCGTGCCTGTTGTATTTTGGTTCCTAGAACTGCTAGGTTGTTGTAGTGAGCCTAATGTTGTGATTATCCTCTAGAATCTTGTATTCACCCTTTGATTGATAGTGAAGAAACCTGGCTTGATCTTAGTCATCGCTCGGTGAGGGTAGAGTTGGAAGAGACCCGGTCCTTTGTCGACTCCTCAATAGGGACGTAGATTCCTGTGTGGAATCGAACCTCGGGATAAATCGAGTCTCTTGATTCCTTTACTTTCTCGCTTAATCACTAGGATTGCTTGTTAGGATTTGTTTCGCTCAAAACTTGTTAATTGCCTTATAGTTGTGAATCTTGCAATCAAATCAGTTTCTCTTTCACAAACTAGTTGATTAGATTGTTAGATAAACCACGTATGTTCCGCTTGAACAAATTTGGAAAGAAATCCATAAAAACGCAACCTTTACCTAATTTCTATACCTAGACCGGACTAGTCCGCCCCTTGACCGGACTAGTCCGGCCCTTCAGGTTTAATCTGGCTGTTTTCAGTAGTTTCACGTTTTATTAGCCTATTCACCCCTCTAAGCAACTTTCAATTGGTATGAGAGCCTAACTCTCCATAAAAGGTTAACCGCTTGGAGAGGAGATGGGGGACTAGACCGGTAGACAAGTTGATCCCACCAAAGGAAATGGAGCAAATCCGAACAACTTAGAAGACCAAGGTTCAAACCCACCTCCAGCTGTTACTCCTCCACAAGATGTCTCAAGCTTGGAAGAAGATGAAGAAGTTCTTCGTCTCATGACTCTCCTCAAGAAGAAGAAGGAGGAAGCTAAGAAGAAAAATAAGGAGAAGTTGGGGAAGAAGCTCAAGAGTAGTCAACAAGACTACTCGCGATATCCTTTTAACTATGAGCGTCTAAATTCAAATTCTAGTTACTTGTCAATTCTCTTAGGCAAACCACCTCACTTTGATGGAACTAACTATACCATGTGGAAGCACAACATGAAGTTGCATCTAATCTCCTTAAGCCCAAGTCTTTGGCATGTTGTTTGTACAGGTATAGATATCCCCGAAGATGAGGATGAACTCACCCAAGAGCAAGAACAACAAATCCACCGCAATGCACAAGCGGCGGCTGTGCTCAACTCATCCCTAAGCCTCGAAGAATTCAACAAGGTGGATGGGTTAGAGCTCGCCAAGGACATTTGGAACACCCTCAAGATCACACATGAAGGAAACCTATCTGTGAGCGAAGCCAAGATCGAGATGTTCGAAGGAGAGCTTGGAAGGTTCGCTATGTAAGAAGGCGAAACACCTCAAGAGATGTACAACCGGTTCAAGAATATCATCAACAAGAGTCGGGCGTACGGATGCAAGAAATGAAACGATCATGAGGTGGTCAAGAGGATGATAAGAGCCTTCATGTCTCGCAATGTGACCCTATGCACGTCAACGACCTAGCAAAGGTCACCTCATCCAAGAAGAAGGGCATAGCTCTCAAGGCCACATCCAAGTCTAAGAGAAAAGAAGTACAAATCACAAGTGATGATGAGAGAACGGACATGGATGATGAAAAATTGCCTTCTTCATCAAAAGATTCAAGAGGATAATGAGAAGAAGAAGAAGCCACTACTATGAGAACAAGAGCAAGGACAAGGGCAAGTCAAGAACAAAGAAGACTTGCTACAACTATGGTGAATACGGAAATTTCATTGTGAATTTCCCCCATAGCAAGGAAGATGACAAGAGGAAGAAGGATGGGAAGCCTCAAGACAAGAAGATCTTCAAGAAGAAGAAGGCTTATGGACATGCTCACATTGGAGAAGAGTGGGACTCAAACAAAGAGTCCTCTTCCGAAGATGAAGAAAAGTTGGCAACCGTCACCATCAAGAGGCCAACCATGAAGAAATCACTCTTGCCAAACAAGGGTGATTGGAAGAGCCCAAGCTACACATGCCTCATGGCAAAGGAAGGAAAGTGTAAAGTAACATCTAAACCTTCCAAGTTATATATTATTGATGATGATAACTTTGATAGTAGTAGTGAAAATGATTTCATATTTAAGGGCTTAAACAAAAATGCTATAGCTAAAATGCAAATACTATCGAATGAAATATTTGAACAGGAAGAGCTTCTCAATCAACAAGAAGAATTGCTTATCCTTGATAAGGAAAGAATCCTTGAGATTGTGAAGCTCCTTGAACTTGAGTGTAAGGGCCTAAGTTTTCGGGACATATTCAAAGTATTCATCACCATACACGCACCTCATTTGAGGAAACTTTGTGAACACATTTGAAGAGGAAGTAAACACCATCAACATGGTTATTAGAGAATAAACTCATAAAATGCAAAAGTGGCATTTCCCACATGCATCATCTAGGGGCTGAGGATATGAAAAACTCCAACACCTTGCTAGGAATGCTCATGCCAAAATTCACCCAAATCCAAAACCTTTTTGAGGTATTTTTGGGTATAACTAGAAAGGGGTTACTTTGAACCCAAATTCAAATTCAAACTACTTCCATCCTATAAGTTCAAAAGTGGGAGGCATATTCTTACTCAGCACATCGCCTCGCCACTGCTATCTCAGAAACTGATCGAAGAGCCAGTGATCACAGCCGCTCCACTTCCTCCAAGCTGCAAAATGGTACTAGAGGTTCTCCTCTTCCTTCCCTGTCGTAGGAATTAGCCGAATTCGGGTGATCTTGCCCATACCAAAAGTTCTTCCCGGTGACCTAAGTTCGCCGCACCTCAGGCTCCCGTGGACAGCCCAAACAGGAGAGTGTCACGCCCAAGCTAAGGCGTCCTCGGACGTGTTAGAGGCTGGTGCTGCTCACCCCCGAACCACAGCCCGAGTGTTTGATCACCGGTGACGATTTTCAGTTTTCCCTTTCATTCGGCGCAGACCGACCTTCGGGTGCGGATCCACCAAATTCTCACTCCATAGTTGTTTAGAGATCCTCAAACTGTTCCTAAACGAGCTAGGCTTGGTAGCGATCAACTTTCCTTCGCAGCCTTGGCAAGGAAACCTTGGTAGACCGGCCAGTTCTAGCTTTTCTACCGGCGCTAATGGCGGAAGCGTCGGGCACACGGTGAGAGCTTACCTAGGACCTCTCCCGAGCAGCCTCAAGCCCATGCCGGGCTTTCCTAGGGTCCACTGATGCTCTATGGCTGTTTGCTCGATCGTTTTAGAGGCTCAGAAGCCCGGTCGATGCGGCCAAAGTTCTTCCGAAGCCGCCGCTCGTCGCCGACCGTGTTCCGGTGATTGTCACGACGAGATGAGCCCAGCATCGTGTTCCCCGGGTGGAATTAGGCAGAGGAAGCCAAGATCATGGAGTTTGGCACACGGCAGAGGCCATCGGCGAGCACTCCGGTGAGGGTTCGCGGCGGCCAAGCGCGGGAGGCCGGAGGTAGACGAAGCCCCCGGTCCCACGTGTCAGCGGCCAATATTTTAAAACCTGGGATTAGCTGTGGCGCCGGATCTGGTGCGGCTGCACGCGAAAGACTCCGTAGCCCCATGTGTCGACCGCTGAGAAGTTGACACGTAGCTCGGTCCCACGCGCAGCGATTTAAACATTTCCCCGATTTTCAGATTTAGTTCAAACTTCAAACCCACATAACTTTGGCTAGAAAACTCCAAATCGAGTGAACCAAATTTTGTTGGATTCAGATCTCTGAGTAATTTCCATCAAATCAAGTTTCACTCTATGAAAATCCTTATTTCTCCAGAATTAATTCTTCAAAGTTTAAGCTGTTTAGAATTTTAACTGGAGAACCCTTTGGAGGAAAATTCTGAAATTTTGCTAGGATGTTAACCAAAATATCCCTGAGCTACCATAAACATTTCAGATACATTTGAGCTCATTTTATGCACCTAGTGGTGTTATTAATAAAACTGTTCCAGAGAAAATGAAAAATGTCCAGAAACATTTTTCAGAAATTCTCTGAAATTGTTTAGATCATATCTTTAGCTAGGAACCTTAAAATTAAGTGAAACCAACTCCATTAGAACCCTCTGAAAATATAGTTTTCATAAAGTCATGGCCTTGCTCCATGAAAATCCTTATAACACCCTAGGAGCTCCAATTAAGGCCAAGTACATAATTATTTGTGGAGAGCTCAAATGAGCATTGCTGCAAATGAAACTTGTCCAAGTCCCTGTTTAGGTTGTATCCAAGCCACAGAAAAAATTTCAGAGTCATTGGGTCTGTCTAGCAAGACTTATAACTCTCACAAGTTTAAGTTTAATACAAATGCATTTAAATTGATACATATTTGTATTTATCATATGTAGTCGTTAAGGTTGAGGAGGAATCCGATGTCTTCGACTTCGTTACTCCAGAGGACCAGCTAGCCTATGACCAAGAGCAGCAAGGCAAGCTCCGGTTTGCATTAACTCTTTTTATAAATTTTACTGTTTTGAGAACTTACTTTGAGCACCCACTTAATTCTTGCATTAGAGTCTTTTTTGAAACCCAAATGCATAGCCAAGAAAACCATGGGTTGGGATTAGGTTTGTAAACCTTGTTTAGCTACTGCAATGCTAAGATAGTGTAGGATTCGGTACAAGTCGAGTAGTTGGAACTACTCGCGAGAATAGGCTAGAGGCACATTGCTCGGGTAATGATAGAAAATGAAACACATGGCAAGAAAAATGAGACCGAGCAGAGAGTAAGGGCAGCAGGACTTTGGGGCCTGGGTGCCATAGCTCTGCTTGTGTCGATTGAGGACCGAGCCGTGTGCGGGCCTGTTGAACAAGCAAGAACAGTACCGAAGACCTACCGGCTATATGGGAACCGGGAAACCGATGTAACTCGGGTAGCTGGGTATTGAGGCATTGCCTGTCGTTCAGAGGGTAGGTTGAGAGCTTGAGGTGTAAATCGACTAGCGGCACTATGGATGCACGCAAAGACCTCTTGCTCGGGACGATAGGACCGGTTCAATAAATGGCTGACGGGTGAAAGGTGGTTGCGTACGACGTCCGTGATGGTTGCTGTAGGCAACATCGAGTACGGGTGTATGTGACGGGTTATTCGGGTAACCCTGCAGGTGTAAGTTTATTATAATCGCTGTCCCTCACGGCCAGTGAGTACCACTTGTTCACTGTATCGTGACGTAGATAGAACAGGCTAGATACATGTTACAAGTTTGCTGATTTGAAAGATATACTTTGCTTGTTAATGTCTTGTTATAGTTTAGAGCTAATTAAAGGTCTTTTCAACTTTGGGCAAAGTACATGAGAGAAATGTGTTTCTTGTTTGATTGCGGCTCTCTCATGTGCCTTAGTGTAAGGTTCTCCACAACCTGCTGCTAAAACTTGAAAAGTAAGGTCCCAATAATTAGGCGAGTCCTTTGCAACTTATTTTTCCTCATGTACCCTAAAACCATTCATGTAGAAGTTTCATGTATAGGAGAGACGGGTCAGACTTGCTGAGCCATCGTGCTCACTGCTTGTGTTTGAAGCTTTTGCAGGGGTTTATGAGGAAGGGACTCCCGAGGAAGAGACGGAACCCCAAGAGGGAAATCCCGTCGAGTGGGAGTCGTGCACGCCGCCGTGTTAGTGTGTGTGCGTGCTAGCGGGGACACGTTCACGGGCTGAACGTGAACTCAATGCGTAGTCTACGCCTGTGAGTGTGGACTGAACTTATTTTGTTGTAAAAATGTTCATAAACTGGTTTATGTAATAAAACTTTACTTCCGCTTTGTATCTTTGATGTGCGTTATCCGGTGATGTGCAACGCAGCACCCCTCAGCGTGATCCTGGCTCGACACGGCCGTGGGGCCGTGTCAGCGTGGTATCAGAGCTCGTTTGAGGTTTAACGCACTAAAAAGGTCATCTTTTTAAAAAATTTAGTGAGGAATGAGTTAGTAGCCCATATAAGGATGTTATTAGTGTATAGAAAGTGGCATACTAACCTATTTGCTTATGTCAGAAAATCGTACATCTCGGGACGATTTATGTCTTGGGGGGGTGCACGTAAGTGCTGTCCACCAGTGCGCACAAGCTGAAGGGTGGAGCCCCACGGGTGGCAGGTAACCTGACCCGTTTTAATATCCTCTATGACTCTTCATGTCGTTTGGGGTATTCGAGCAACGCCCTTCCCTGGCGTGCTTTGGGCAAGTTTGGGAGACCCCGTCAAGTGGTCCGTAATATGAACACGTAGCTCAAGGCGTGTTTGGCTTGAGAAAATCCGGGCGAGTGATGACGGCCGGGTGTATGAACTGTATGGATATCGGGCTCGGTGTGCAGCCGAGTCTGACGATTGTATGAGTTATTTGCAGGTAGTCTAACCACAAAACGGTAGACGTGTATCATCCATGTGTGAGAGACGTTTAGTGCCACTGAACTAACGAAGCCGGCTAAGACCGGTATAGGTTGTTCTTTGTGAGGAAAGTAGTACCGACATGATCTGGTGACACTTCGACGTCACACTCCACTAAATGAACAAATTCATTGTAAAACTTGAAAGTTTTAATCTATAGCACTAAAACTTTGATGTAACCTCTTCCCTTAATTAGGATGTTCAAAGTTAACAAGTTTTCAACTTATAGGGTACTAAGGACAGAGTCCCCTGTTTTCAGCTGAAATAAGGCTGAAGTAAATCAAAGGTTAGAGGTTGAGTTCTTTTGAGGTTGGGGTCATATGATACATTCTGGAAAGCTTTGGAAGAGGTTTACAACCTTTCTGCTGATTTCCAGAGGTGTTTCATCCCCTAACCAAACGAAAAATGCAGTAGAGTTGAAACTGTCCAGAAAACAGGGCAAAGCAAACACTCTCTGTAACTCTCTGTAAATTGAGCAAAATTCCTGCATAAAAATTCAAAAATTGAAAACAAGGTAGTTCTGAAAAGTTCATGAGATGGGTTACAACTTTGTAACAGAAAGTTTTGCCAGATTTGGTGTAGAATTAACTGGAATTCTTGGATCAAATCAGTACCTCAAGCAGGGGGGTGCTGTCCAATTTTCTCCAGAAATTCTGTCAACTTTGAAATCTCATAACTTTTGAACCAAGACATATCTTAGGCCAAGCAAATACTTTCTAGAAAGATTTTGAAGTTAACTTTAACTTTGATGTTGAGATCCAGTATTGGTTTTGCCTTTAGCATGGTCTAAATCAGGTTGAAATAGAAACTGGTCAGGGCTGTCATATTGGACAGCAGATCAGCAGTCAAATTTGTTTAAGTTTGAACTATGCTTCCAAGTTTTATGAGTTCAATGACATGTTTTATGTTAGAACTCAATAGTTTACTGTTAAAATAAATATTTGACATTTCTCAAATATGTTTTTACAGATGACATCAGATAGACAGTTGGAGAACGGGTGGGTGGTGTCCCACTGTTCTCACCGCAGCGGTTATTCGGAAGTGTTGAAGCAAATGCTTCAATATTTCGGGTACGTCGAGATGCCGCAGTACCTCGCCAAGGAAGAAGGCAAGGAGGGGAACAAGACATGGACGATCCATGTCGAAGTTCCTGCAGGACCTATGCCACCCGGTTGGGCGCCGTTCACCGTCACGGTGAGAGGTAGACAGCCGGGGGAAATGTGGCAAGTGGCAGCCCGCGACACCATGTCGCATTTCTGCCAATTACACGTGAGAGCTATGGAGGGCACTCCATACATGATCGTTCCGGTGGAGGGATGAGCTGATCATGTGTGTGTGTGGGGGGGGGGGAAAGGTACATGGAGGCAACATATTCGGGTTGCCAAAGGTACAACCCGGAGGCGAACCTCAGCCTCCAGTTGAGGGCAGGGAAAGCCGTGATGGACAGCCAAGCTGTTCATACGGATTGTCTTGCTGCAAAGCTCAAGGAGAGCACAAGCCGTGGAGACCATTTCGAGAGTGCTCACAGTGCACTCCGCAATGTTCTCCTTCTGACGATCAAGCGACTGAATGAGCAACACAATCAGTTGCATCGTCTGAAAAAGACGAAAAAGAAAAGCCGCGTCAACATCACGGCTTTACAACAACAAGTGCAGGCCCTGACCCAGCAGAATGAGGTCCTCACTCAAGAGCGGGATGACGCTATTGAGGAGGGGCAAGGCTGGGAAGAGGACTACAACTAGGCCATGGACGAGGTGCACCCATTGCAGGATCTCGTACCTCCGGTATTGGGCATACCAATGGTAGGTGCCGTACCCGTGGTTTTGGGTCTTCCGGCAGTGGGGGAACCCGAACCGGAAGAGGAGGTCATGGACCCGGAGCCACCAGCAGAGGTAGCAGAGGAGGACGACCCACAGGAGGTCGAGTTCTACTCCGAGTAGTGGGTTACCGTTGCCAAGTAGGGCAGCTAGGGTGGTGTAAGAAAAGCACTTTTGTAATCGGTGACATGTCGTGTAGACAGTAGTATGTATAGGTAGTGACGACATGAGCATGACTTCTCGGAGGCCCGAGAATAATGTATCTTGTATAAAGTTTATGCTTTATCAATATATGTGAATGTTGTGCAAATTATTCATGCGTCACTTCAAATACCTACTGTTTCATATGGAATGTTAAGTATGACATGTGCTGATCACTCCTGTTTTGAATTTCAGAATGACTCGTACTCGTGCCAACCTGGACGTTAGGGGTTCCAGTCAGGGGGGAGAAACCTCCCAATAGCCTCCTGAGGATTCCTTGGGACAGCAACAGCAGCAACAGCAACAACAACAACCGCCACCGCCGCCGCCAACGGTTACATTGGCCGACATCGTTGCGGCGATGGCGGGTTCTCATCAGCAGCACACGGAGTTGCTGCAAACCCTCATTGCAAATACGTCTCTTCCAGAGAGGCGTCAAGATCGCGAGGAGCGCCAACAAAGCTCCTACTCCGATTTTCTGGCTACTCATCCCCCGGTATTCTTAAGGGCGGATGAACCCATCGATGCAGACAACTGGTTCCACACGATGGAGATGAAGTTTGGGCTGCTCCAAGTGAGTGAGCAGCACAAGACTCAATTCGCGGTCCAACAGCTTCAGGGATCCGCGAGCGCTTGGTGGGCGAATTTCTGCGCCTCGCAACCCACCGAGCGAGTTATGACCTGGACGGAATTTCGGACGGCCTTCAGGGCCTATCACATACCGCCAGGTATCATGAAGAGGAAGACACATGAGTTCCTACGCCTGCAACAAGGAAGAAGGAACGCGCTGGAATATTCCAGGGCGTTCAATGATCTTGCACTCTATGCTTCGTATCACGCCGATACTGACGAGAAGCGGAGGGATCATTTCTACCAGGGGCTTAACCCGCTCCTGAAGGACAAGCTGGCGATGTTCAATCGCGGCAGCCTCAATGATATTATTGATGCTGCGATTGTTCTGGAGGACTCCGGCAAGGAGTTAGCGGCGGTGGAGAGGAAGCGAAGCGCGCCGCAAAGCAGCAGAGAAGGAGGTGGCCCTTCTCAAAAATACCGGATGGTGAATTGCTCACCATCGGGTCCACGCTGACAGCCACCACAGAGGCCGATGCAATTCCGCAGTCGGCCATATTCTCCACCGGCATTTAGGCCGGCACTGCCAGCACCACCTCGGCAACAACAAAAGCAGCAGTGGGCGATGCCACGTGTGTATGCACCTCAGCAGCGCATGCCGGGCTTTCGTCCTCCATGCACCGTTCAGGCAGCAGCCACATGCTACAAATGTGGTCGCCCAGGACACTTCGCCAACAATTGTCCTGAGAGGCAAGGTGGTGGAGTTGCACCACAGCTTCCGTGGAGGAATCAGCCCCGGAACCCCACTAATGGCGGCGGGCAAACCCTAGGCCCGGCACCGTCCACCAACTTGCCATAGAGAACGTACCGGAGGGAGAGCCAATCCTTGCGGGTATGTTCCAACTCCACCAGCATCCCGCCATAGTATTATTTGATTCAGGCGCCACACATAATTATGTTAGCCAAGCTTTTATTGCTAAACACAGCTTGCAAATATTACCCACCGAAAGTCCATATTTGATTTGTTCACCGGGTGGGAAGATTTCAGCAAGCATGATGGTTTCTAAAGTACCATTATGCTTAGCGGGTAGAGTGTACCCTACGTCTCTCATAGTTTTAGAGGGACAGAAGGTCGATGTCATCTTAGGGATATCGTGGTTAACCCGCCACGGCGCTGTTTTAGACACCGTCCTCCGAGTCGTGCATCTACACCCAGAAATGCATGAGTCACACTCTTTATTTCTGGACAGTCCAGAAATAAAACCTCCAAGTGTATATCAATCCACAACCATCAAATTGGAAGACATTCTAGTAGTCCGTGAGTTTCCTGACGTGTTCCCGGATGATTTACCGGGGATGCCGCCCGACCGAGAGCTGGAGTTCAAAATTGAACTTGCACCGGGAACCATGCCAATATCCCGAAGACCGTACAAGATGGCGCCCAAGGAATTGGCCGAACTGAAGACGCAATTGATGGACCTGCTGGAGAAGGGTTTTATTAGGCCGAGCTACTCATCATGGGGCTGTTCGACATTATTTGTGAAGAAGAAAGACGAGACGTTGCGGCTTTATGTGGACTATCGTCCACTAAACGCCGTAACCATCAAGAACAAGTACCCGTTGCCACGGATCGACATGTTGTTTGATCAGTTAGTCGAAGCAAAGATCTTTTCCAAGATGGACTTAAGATCCGGGTACCACTAGATTAATATACGGGCTGAGGATATTCCGAAGACGGCTTTCTCGACGAGGTACGGGCTTTATGAGTACCTGGTCATGTCTTTCGGACTTACCAATGCTCCAACTCATTTCATGTACTTGATGAATTCGGTATTCATGCCGGAGCTGGACAAGTTTGTCGTGGTCTTCATCGATGACATATTGGTATATTCCAAGTCGGAGGAAGAACACAAGAAACATCTGCGTATTGTCTTGCAACGGCTGCGGGATCACAAGCTATACGCGAAATTTAGCAAGTGCGAATCCTGGATATCGCAAGTTCCTTTTCTCGAGCATATTATCTCAGCGGAGGGCATCGCTGTAGACCCGAGTAAAATCACACAAGTGCTGAATTGGAAGTCCCCGAGAACTGCTCATGAGGTACGGAGTTTCCTCGGAGTCACGGGATATTATCGGAGGTTCATTCCGAACTTCTCGAAGATTGCCAAGCCTATGACAGAGCTGCTAAAGAAGGCTACCAAATATGTTTGGAGTCCAGCATGTGAAGCAGCATTCAAGGCATTAGTGAAGCACTTAACATCAGCACCGGTTTTGGCGCAGCCAGACACAACAAAACTGTTCGATGTGTACTGCGATGCATCCGACATTGGGCTCGGATGTGTGCTGATGCAAGACTGAAGAGTGGTCGCGTATGGATCACGGCAGCTCAGAAACCATGAGCAGAATTATCCAACTCATGACTTGGAGCTCGCTGCCGTGGTACTCGCACTTAAGATGTGGAGGCACTGCCTACTCGTTAACCTCGTACATTTATATACCGACCACAAAAGCCTCAAGTACATATTCATTCAGAAAGAACTGAACATGAGGCAGCGAAGATGGTTAGAGTTGATAAAGGATTACGAAATAGAGATCCATTATCATCTCGGCAAGGCAAACATAGTGGCGGATGCGCTGAGTTGCAAGTCACACGTCAATAATCTGACCATCACCCCGTTGAAAGAGAGCGAGCCACCACTGCATGTGATTCCACACGGAGCTCTCTACAACT
Organism: Neostapfia colusana; assembly: GCA_030760725.1. Lineage (NCBI taxonomy): Eukaryota > Viridiplantae > Streptophyta > Magnoliopsida > Poales > Poaceae > Neostapfia > Neostapfia colusana. The sequence goes on from JASWHV010000003.1 coordinate 125,266,965, forward strand.
TAGTTTTAATCCCCACCATCCGTGAAGAGATAGCGGCAGCTCAGGAACATGACAAGGGCATGTCGCATTTGTGGAGACGTGTAGACAGTGGGGAGCTGAAATGTTTCCGTAAAGACGGAGACGACGTCCTATGGTTCAAGGACCGGATCGTCGTACCCCGTAACCCAGAGTTACGGAAGAAAATCTTTGATGAGGCTCACTTGTCAAAGTTTTCTATTCACCATTGCAGCAACAAAATGTATCAAGAACTCCGAAGCAAGTTTTGGTGGACACGGATGAAGCGGGAGAACGCAAAGTACGTGTCCGAATGTGATACATGTCGAAGGGTGAAGGCAGACCATATGAGGAAACCGGGACTGCTACAACCACTGGGTGTTCCTGCCTGGAAGTGGGAGGATGTGAGCATGGACTTCATCGTCGGTTTACCCACCACTTTTCAAAAACATGATTCTGTGTGGGTGATCATCGACCAGCTCACCAAATTTGCCCATTTCATCCCGGTCAACACAAACTACAACGCCAAGAAGTATGCTGAATTGTACATCTCACGGATCCTATGCTTGTACGGCGTACCGCGTACCATCATATTGGATCGGGGCACTTTATTTGTGCCCCGTTTTTGGGAGCAGCTACACGCTGCGTTGGGGACAAAGTTGATCCGTAGGTCAGCGTACCACCCGCAGACGGACGGACAAACTGAGCGGGTAAATCAGATTTTAGAAGATATGCTACGAGCTTGCGCTATCAACCACGGTAAGAATTGGGATGATCACTTACCGTTGACCGAGTTCTCGTACAACAATGGGTACCAAGCTAGCATCAAGATGGCGCCTTACGAGGCGCTATATGGGAGAAAATGCCGCACACCACTGAATTGGTGTGAGTCTGGCGAAAGGGTTACCTTCGGGATTGATCTTGTCAACAACGCGGAGGAAAAGGTCCGGCTAATTCAAGCGAACCTAAAAGCCGCCCAATCCCGACAAAAACAGTATGCAGACCAGAGAAGACGCCCATTACAATTCGAAGTCGAGGATCACGTATATCTACGTGTGTCTCCAATGAAGGGCGTGAACAGATTCGGGGTGAGAGGAAAGTTGGCACTCTGATTCATCGGTCCATTTCAGATTACAGAAAGATGTGGATCAGTAGCATCCCGGCTGAAATTACCAGAAGCACTTTCCGGTGTGCACGACGTCTTTCACATTTCCCAGCCGAGAAAGTGTCTTAAGCTATCAACTACCATTCAGCTGGAGGATATAGAAGAACTGAAACCAGATCTCACGTATCGGGAGGAACCGGTTCAGATCCTTGATGAAAAGGCCCGAACCACACGCAACCGTACATTGTGGTTCTACAAAGTTTTATGGAGTAATCACTCCGTAGATGAAGCGACATGGGAGAGCGAAGGATTTTTTTGTGCTAACTACCCCGACTTTTTCACGTCGCATATACGATAATTTTCCACTGTCCTCTCTCTTATTTTCACATTATAATCTCGGGACGAGATTCTTTTAAGGAGAAGGAATGTAAGGGCCTAAGTTTTTGGCACATATTCAATGTATTCATCACCACACACACACCTCATTTGAGGAAACTTTGTGAACACATTTGAAGAGCAAGGAAACACCATCAACATGGTTATTAGAGAATAAACTCGCAAAATGCAAAAGTGGCATTTCCCACATGCATCATCTGGGGGCTGAGCATATGAAAAACTCCAACACCTTGCTAGGAATGCTCATGCCAAAATTCACCCAAATCCAAAACCTTTTTGAGGTATTTTTGGGTATAACTAGAAAGGGGTTAGTTTGAACCCAAATTCAAATTCAAACTACTTCCATCCCATAAGTTCAAAAGTGGGAGGCATATTCATACTCAACACATTTTTGTGAGCTCACACACCAATTTTCACTCCATTTGGAGTTGATCTTGACATGAGCTAAGTTTAGCAAATTCAAACTCAATTTGAATTTCAAACTGCATATGTGCTGAAAATCTATTCAAACACTTCACAATTTGAATTCTATCAACTTGAAATGGGCATTTGGTAGATAAGTCAAATTCTAGAGGGTATTAGAGGGATTACTATTTGGAGCAATAGAGGAGAGTTAATTTCAGAGGTTAAAAGGAGGGTGGGACCCACATGTCAGCCTCAATAGCCAAATCAACCGACTGAGGAACTCAGCCCGGTTTCTTGCACCGGCTCGGGCTGCCGCCTGTAAGTGCATCTAGGCACCCCCGTGGGTTTTGGATGATTGATAACGAGAAATTAAGAGACTAATGAGCTGAGATGATCATAAGCACATGACATTTCTAAGGCGGACACCTAAACTCTCAAAAAGGAAAAAGATGAAGAACGGCGAAGACTTGAAGAGTAGAAATTGGGGTTTCACTTGAGTCTTTAGTAGGCTACCCGTGTAAAAGAAAGAGTGTGTGTGTCAAGTGCATTGAGATTATAAAAGAGAGCTCAAAGCGTTAGAAGTGTCAAATCCTTAGTGGAGAGAGGTAGAGAGGTAAAGTTGGGCAGGCCGGACTTGTCCGGGGAAGAGGACGGACTAGTACGGAAGTCCTACAGCTTAGTCCGTCTTGGGGCAGACTGAGAGTTCCTGACTGAGATCGGATCTGTCTGTTTTGGGATGGACTAGTCCGTTTCTCTCTTGGTGAGAGTGTTCTTGGGGCTAAGTCCTGGTAGACCGGACTTATCCGCCTCAGTGGCCGGACTAGTCCGGGCTAGCCAGACTTGTCCGTTTTCACACGGACTAAGAGTTCCTGTGTGAGTTCGGGCTAGTCCGTTCTAAGGCGGACTAGTCCGTATGGGTGTGAGATGAGAGCTCCCACGAGTAAGTCTTGGTAGACCGGACTTGTCCGCCTTAGTGGCCGGACTAGTCCGTGTCCTCCAGACTTGTCCGTTCTCACCCGGACAAATAGTTCCTGTGTGAGATCGGACTAGTACGGTGTGAGGCAGACTAGTCCGTACTTTCGGTAGGTGGCAACGGTTGGCTTCGGACTTCTATAAAAGGAGATGCCCTGACTTCATTTAGAGTAACCTGCAACCCTAGCGCCACCACAGCTATCCTAAAGCCCCCCCCTAAGCCTTCTCTCTTGCCTACTCACCCTCTAGAACCAATTCTTGAGTGGATTTGGGTGTGTGAGGAGAGGAGAAGGAAGAACTTCACGTTTGAGGCTCTCGGAGTGATCTCGTGCACTTGGTGTGACCTGTGGCTTATAAGATCGGTGGAGTTTTGTGGACGTGATCAAGTGGGAGCCTCAGATTGTGAGCAGCCCCAACACTTTGTAAGTTCACCCTTGGAATAGTGAAGAACCGGGTTGGCCTTAGTGGCGACTTGGTGAGGGAAGGGTTGTTAAACCCTATGCTTTGTGAACTCCTCAACGGGGACGTAGATTCCTTAGTGGAATCAAACCTCGGTCAAAAATCTTCGTGTCATTTTGCACTTACATTTTATTGATCATTAGAATTGCTTAGGGTTCGTTCGATCATTTCGCTCTTATAATATTTCAGTTTACAATCTTGCAATCCACCTCAATACTTTGTCATATTTGTTATATTAGATTGCTAGATAGTTTATCTGCATTTTGTTAAACTAAAATATGAAGAAAAACCCATAAAAATCATGTTTAGGCTTTTCAGCAGTCTGATCGGACTAGTCCACCCCTGAGCCGACTAGTCTGGCCTTTTAGGCTTTTCCAGCAGGTTGATCGGACTAGTCCACCCCTGAGCCAGACTAGTCCGACCCCTGTGTTGTAATCTCGTTTAATTAAGTCATTTCTGGAATTTTAGCCTATTCACCCCCCTCTAGGCAATTTCAATTGGTATCAGAGCAGGTCTCTCCATCAAGAGTCTAACCACTTGGAGAGAAGATGGCCGGAGTGGAGGGATACGAGATTCCATCGACGTCACAAGGTGACAACACGTATGACAAGAAAAAGAACACGGATGTGCTGCAAGACCACTCGAGTGACGATGAAGAAGTTCGCCAGCTTAAGGCACGACTTTGCGAGAAGCTAGGTCACTCAAGTAAAGAGAAGAAGAAGCCGAAGGATCAAGAAAAGAGTGGTCAACCGGACTACTCCCAATATCCTTTCAACTATGAACGATTAACTTCCAACAATAACTACGTATCTATTCCTCTTGGCAAACCTCCTCAATTCGATGGAAATGATTACTCAGTGTGGAAGCATAATACGAAGATGCATCTAATATCCTTAAACCCTAGCTTGTGGCAAATTGTCTTAACAGGTGTCCATCTTCCAAGAAATGAAGAAGATGTTACCCCAGAGCAAACCATTCTACTTCATCGCAATGCTCAAGCAGTTGGGGTGATCACCTCATCCTTGACTCGAGAAGAGTTCAACCGAGTCGATGGATTGGAGGTGGCCAAAGATATATGGGACACACTCAAGACAGCGCATGAAGGAAACCGAGTCATTAGGGAAGCCAAGATCGAGATGATTGAAGGAGATCTTGGGAGGTTCACCATCATGGATGATGAGTCCCCTCAAGACATGTACAACCGTCTCAAGATCCTCGTCAACAAGATCCGATCTTATGGATGCACCCGGTGGACGGATCATGAGGTGGTGAAGAGGATGCTTCGGGCATTCATGCCTCGAAACATTGCTCTTTGCTCCTTGATCCGTGAGAGCCCGGGATATGCTCAAATGACCCTGTAGGAAGTGCTTGGAAGAATTATCAACAACGAGATGATGGAGAAGGAAGCCATGTTCTACAGCGACCTCCAAAGGCTCGCCTTCTTAAAGAAGAAACATGTTGCTTTCAAAGCAACATCCTCATTACAAGACTTCGAAGCAAGTGATGATGAGGGCCTCGACACCGATGAAGAAGAGGCGCTCTTAATCAACAATTTCAAGAGGATGATGAGAAGAAGGAAGGGGGGCAACCATTATGAGAACAAGAACAAGGAAAGGTCCAAGCCCAAGACGAAAAGAGCATGCTACAACTATGGTGAATATGGACACTTCATTGTGGATTGTCCATATGAAGAGAGTAAGAAGAAGAAAGATGGCAAGTCTCAAGAGAAGAAATTCTTCAAGAAGAAGAAGCCATCAGGACATGCTCACCTTGGGAAGGAATGGGACTCAAACGAAGACTCATCGTCCGAGGATGAAGAGGAAGTGGCAACACTTGCCATTGGAAGGAGCAAGCTCTTCCCAAACATTGAAGACTCCATGTCTACAAGTCTCATGGCTAAGGAGGGAAGAAGAAAGGTTAAATCTAAACCATCCTCCACTACCTCTTCACTTGATAGTTTTGATAGTAGTAGTGATAATGAATCCATGCTTAAGGATCTAAGTAGGAGCACCTTAAAAAATAGATGAGATTGTTGTCGGAAGAAATCTTTGAGAAGGATGAGCTCATCAACCGTCAAGAAGACATGCTCATCCTTGAAAAGGAGAGATGTCATGAGCTTGAAGAGCTTCTTGAGGTTGAAAGGGAAAGAAGCAAGTTTCTTGAGCATGAACTCGCTTTGAGCAAGGAAACTTGCTCAAATCTTGAAGACACAACTATTGTGCTCAAGGATGAAATTGTTAACTTGACAAAAGTAAACAAGATCCTTGAAATACAAGTTGACTCTCTCAAGATCAATGCACCTTCTTCCTCTATGATTTCACCCTCCTCAAAGAAATCTCCCAAAGCAACTCAAACTTGCAAGTGCTCAAACTTAATCCTAAAACTCAAACATGAACTTAAGTTGGCACAAAACAAGCAGTCACCGAAAGGTGGTATCTTTGACAAGGAAAAAGTGGCATATGCACGAAGTGCATATACCGATGTAAGATCTCCACAGGTCAAAGATGGTCTTGACTATTCTCGGGAGTGGAGGCAACATGCTAAAACTCCCAAGAAGGGAAAAGACTTGATTGTATTTGTCAAGGAAGGTTCATCCAACAAAGAAAATGTAAAGAACATTGCAAACTCATCTAACATGCCTAAAAATAAATCTCATCCTTTGTTCCATGATTTTGATGCCTCATATGTTTTATTGAGAAACAAATTTGGAAAGATCTATGCTAGGTATGTTGGGCCACTCCGCAAGAGTCCAAAACCTTGTGTGTCGGTGCCCAAGTGCCTCTTGACTAACATGAAAGGACCCAACTCCGCTTGGGTACCAAAATGTAAGGCATAACTCTATTTTGTTGGCATACTCCTCCGGTGGATCAAAATGGGTGCTCGATAGTGGATGCACAAACCATATGACCGGGGAGAGAAAGATGTTTGTGGAATATGAGGAAAACAAAGATCCAAGTGAAGGAATATACTTTGGGGACAATAGCCAAGGGAAAATTCTTAGCACCGGTAAAATTACTATCTCTCCCCATCATACTCTTTCAAATATTTTGCATGTTGACTCCCTTGATTATAACCTTCTATCCATATTCCAATTATGTGATAAAGGTTATAATTGTATGTTCACTAATGAGGGTGTGACTGTCTTGAGAAGAAGCAATGACTCAATCGCCTTTAAGGGCGTACTCAAGGGAAAGCTTTACCTTGTGGATTTCACCACAGATAAAGCTCAACTTGACACGTGCTTAATGGCGAAGACCAACATGGGATGACTGTGGCATAGAAGGCTAGCCCATATTGAGATGAGGAACTTGCAAAAACTTCACAAGGGAGAACACATTCGAGACATGAAGAATGTTGTTTTTGATAAGGATAGGCCATGTAGTGATTGTCAAGCCGGAAAGAAAGTTGGAGCTCAACATCCATCCAAAAATGTCATGACGACCACAAGACCCTTGGAGCTACTTCACATGGACCTCTTCGGCCCAATCGCCTACATAAGCATTGACGGTAACAAATATGGTCTTGTTGTTGTAGATGATTATTCTCGTTTCACTTGGGTGTTCTTTTTGCATGACAAATGAGAAACTCAAGGTGTGCTCAAGAAATTCTTGAGAAGAGCTCAAAACGAGCTCTCCTTAAGAATTAAGAACATAAGGAGCGATAACAGCACCGAGTTTAAGAACACTCAAGTGGAAGAATACTTGGATGAAGAAGGCATCAAGCATGAGTTTTCAGCCCCCCACTCCCCTCAACAAAATGGGGTTGCTGAGAGGAAGAATAGAACTCTCATTGAGATGGCAAGAACCATGCTTGATGAGTACAAGACATTGGACCAGTTTTGGGCAGAAGCGGTTAACACCGCTTGCCATGCCATAAACCGGTTGTATCTTCATCGACTTTTGAAGAAGATGTCTTGTGAACTTCTAACCGGTAAAAAACAAAACATCTCTTATTTTCGTGTCTTTGGGAGTAAGTGTTATATTCTCAACAAGAAGCCTAGGACTTCGAAGTTTGCCTCAAAGTCTGATGAAGGTTTCGTGCTTGGTTATGACTCAAACACCTACGCCTATTGTGTTTTCAACAAAACTTCCGGAATTATTGAAATAGCAAGAGACGTAGTGTTTTATGAGACTAATGGCTCCCAAGTGGAGCAAGTTGATCAAAGTGTGCTAGATAAAGAAGAGGCTCCACAAGAAGCACTTAAAAGGATGGCACTTGGAGAAATTTTTCCTCAAGAACATCCTCAAGACTCAAATGATCATCCAACAAACGAAAATATGTCTCGCTCCCATGATCAAGCTCAAGATGAGCAAGGACAACCTCAACAAGATCAAAACGATCAAATTCAAGATAGAGGATTGGATCAAGAAGGAGACGAAGAAAAGAGTGACAATGAAGATGAAGATCAAAGAGTTCAACCACCTCATCCAAGAGTGCACCAAAGTGTTCAACAGGATCATCCCGTCGACAACATACTAGGATATATCTCCAAAGGGGTGACCACTCGCTCTTGAATGGCTAATTTTTGTGAACATTACTCTTTTGTTTACTCTTTGGAGCCCCGCAAGGTAGAAGAAGCACTACAAGATCCGGATTGGGTGGTGGCCATGCAAGAGGAACTCAATAATTTTGAAAGAAATTAAGTGTGGGATCTTGTGAAGCGACTCAACGCAAATGTTGTGGGAACCAAGTGGGTATTCCGCAACAAGAAAGATGAGTATGGGGTTGTAACAAGAAACAAGGCAAGACTTGTTGCAAAGGGATATGCACAAGTAGAAGGTTTGAATTATGATGAAACTTTTGCTCCCGTAGCTAGGCTTGAATCAATTCATATCTTGATTGCTTTTGCAACTCACCATGATTTCAAGCTATACCAAATGGATGTGAAAAGCGCTTTCCTCAACGGTCCAATCAAGGAGGAAGTGTACGTGTGTAACACCCCAAATATTTAGTCAAGACTCAAATTTTTATTTAAAACCATAAACTATGTTCAGAGGGGAATTTAGAAATTTTTGGACGTATTGCATGTTTTGCAAAAATTCAAATTCAAACTGGAATTCAAATTATACTCAAAACAGAAAAGAAATGAAAAAGAAAAAGGAAAGCCAGAAAAAAACTGGCCAGTGGGCCGAAACCCCAGCCGGCCCAGCAAACCCCCGCGCAGCCCGCCCCCGCGCGCGCCGCGCTGCCCCTCGCTGACATGTGGGACCCGCATGTCATCCCTAACCCGAGCCCCCGCGACCCCGGACTTCTTTCCCCGCGCGCGCGCTCGATCTTAACCGATTGGAAACTCGTTCCCGCAGCCGAATTTCGGTCCCAGCGGACTCCAACTCGATCACAACAGAACCACCGCCCTCCCCCGGCTATAAAAATAACCGATCCGATCAGTTTTTCTCACGCGATCGCCGATTTTCGCTCCGGTGAGCACCGAGACTTCGCCGGTGAATTCTGGCCGATCTAAGCTCGGAAACTCTGATCTAACTCGTTGGTCTTGATCCACCGCCTCCGGGGAACTTTGCAGGTGCAGAAAACCCGAAGACTTACGGTGCAAATCCAGCTCCGACGAGCTTCGCCGTGGTTTTGCCTCGGACCTCGCCGCCGAGCACTTTCCAGGACCCCCGAGCTCGAGAAAACCCCCGAGGTGAGATCCCTGACCTCCCCTCTACCGATCTATGCCATAAGATCACAGTTTTAGACAGAATTCTCGAGGATCCGAAACTTTCCGGCGAGATCGCCGCTTCCCGCCGCCGGCAGCGCCGCCCGCGCTCGATCAGAGCGACGTGGCCGCTTGTGCGCCGTTTATTTTAAATCGCACGGTAGACTTTAAAACCCCGCGTACCGGTTCGATGTTATAATCTCAGCCGTCGGTTTAAAATCAGACGGTCCACGTCAGCCCCGCGTTATAAAGACTGGAATTCTTATGTGCTACCCCCTGGGGTTCTCTGGAATTGAGAGCTAGCCCCGGAAACTTCAGATCTAGCCCCTGGAACTCCAGAAAATCATGTAAATTCATTTAAAAATCAGTTTTAGCCCCTAGACTTAATAGAAATTAAGAAAAACACATCTGAAAAGTGTAGCTAGACCCCTGGAAATTATGAAAATAATGTTATAGACTCTGTAATGGGGTGAATTCATTATTTTAGCCCTGTTTAGTATTTAATTTAGAAAATTGAATATGTAACTAGTGTTTAAATATTAAAAAGGGGGACAAACCTAATTGTCAAAATTATTAAAAACTTTCTCAGTACTTAGAAAACTTTGGAGTGAGATAAAAATATATTTTTGGGGCTGAAATAAATCTGTTTCATCTATTATTCACATTTAATAGTATAGGGACACATTTTTAAGTAAAGAATAGTTAAAGAAAAATAGGGAAAATAATTATGAAATAGTATACATCAGAAGCCAAGGTCAAAATATGATCTTAAATTATTTAGGACCAGAACCTAATCTGTTTAGGTAGTGTGTATTACTAATTTAATAATAAAATGCACAATTATGCATAAGAATATAAATCTGAAAATATAGAAACTAGTAAATGATAAATGGAGTTTCTAAAGTACAAAGAATTCAGTTTAGGGTTGATAGAAATTATGAAGGCACATATGGAGAAGAAAAATACTTTTCATACATACTTGGTAGTTTAATATATAAGGAATTTATTTAAAACTGAAACACACACACACATATATATATATATATATATATATATATATATATATATATATATATATATATATATATATATATATATATATATATATAGTATGTGAGTATAAATATGAACACCAAAGTAGGAATCCTACACATGTAAATGAAAGTGTATGCAAGCCCCAAATCAATACACATAGAGTATCCACAACACATAAAATGGTAAAGAAACTTTCATAAATGTGAATGTGTGGTTTGTATGAAGTAGAAGTGTGAACTATGTCTTATGATTGTTGTTTTTCTTTTGCTATGTGTGATGGTATGAAGTAGAACCTGCTCAAGAACAAGTTATTCAATTCCAAGACCAAGACTACCCATTTCAAGAGCAGCAAGAAGGAGGCAAGTGTCCTTGACCACTTTGATCCTATGCTAGGATGTGTAGATAGAATTATTTGCATTGTCAAGTTAAATATGAAACCCATGCTAGGAAAGTTTCCCTAGAATTGCATTACCTTATTTCCTTGAAGCTTGGGTTGGGATTTATTTTGTCATGTCATTTATATACATGCATATGCTTAGCCATGCTTAGAATGGGATATTTGGGACATGAGATCATCAGTTTATATTACCATACTCTTGAATGAGCTATTATGAGTTATGTAGAGGTAGGGATCAAGGCAAGTTGGATGTTTTGGTTGTGTGCTGGGTGCACGAGACTTGGGTTTGTGTTTAGTACTTGCCTGGATCCTAAGGACCGGTTCATGGAGCATGTAACCCGACTTTACAGTGGCAACCACATGCTGAGATGGGGCAGCTTAGCCAATTAATTAGGTGTATCCCCGGCGTAGTATGGGTGTGTTGGATGGTGCGGGGAATAGGAGTCAGCTGGACTGCCATATGAACCGCAAGGCTCAAGAGGGGGCCACTGCAGCGGGGTTGGAGCCTCTTGTATGCTGTTAGGGGTGAAACCTCAGTGGGCCCACGCTCGTCGGGAATCCCTTTGTAAAGGCTTCGTAGTGATCTCTTGGCCACACACCTGGGAAGTGTGAATGTGGTTCGTAGCCACTGGCATAATGGAGGTTCTTTTAGTCCACCCGGCAACGGGGGATGAAATCACTACTTGTGGGTACAGTGGTACAAACTCTGCAGAGTCAAAACTGTCTTGACAGCCGTGCTCACGGTTAAGAGCGGCCTGGACTTATTCATGATTAGAGAATTGATGGTTTTGGAAGTTAAGCGGGGAGCTTAACATTGGAAATGATGATTATGGTTATTGGTTTATGATGATGGGATGGGAGATTTGGATCATTTCACCTGTGTAGTAATGTAGGTGCTTAATAAGCTAAGGTGATAGGTATTAATTGCGTAGTGCTTTAACCATGAGTTCAACCTCTCCTTGTTCTAGCCATGCATGATATAATTTTCCCACACTTGCTGAGTACCATTGGTACTCAACCTTGCATATTTGTTGGTTTATATTGCTGCTCAGGTCAAGATAATGAGGTGGTGTATAATGACCAAGATTTTGGACCCGAGGAAGGCTTTTAGGTTCATGAAGACCCTCGGGCAACACCTGTGATGGAGCCCTAAAGAATAATATTCCGCTGCTAGTTTATTTACTTGTGATGAAGCATTAGTGTCTATTGAGACATTTGCGATGTAAGACTTATTTATATTCGACACCTGGCTTGTAATAAATGATGCTTCACTATTTGTCATCACATGTATGAGAAAATGATCCTGGCATACATGTGATATTCACTTGGTTGTTCTTCGGAAAAACCGGGTGTGACAGAGGTGGTATCAGAGCCAAGGTTGCCCGTAGGAACGTGGACCTAGGTAGAAATGGACGTATTTAAGGACCCTATTTTCTTAAAAACTATTTTCCAAGGTGTGGGTGGAAAAGTGTTATTAAAGGAGTCATTTTCTTCATCTTACCCCAACTTTCATTCAAAATAGGATTTTTGTTTGAGATTTTATCTAACCTTATTTTAAATTCTTTTGTTTTAGATGGTTCGCATGATTCGCACCGCTCGTAAATCCACGGGAGGGAGAGTTCCCGTAGTTGCCCTTGCTGAAAGAGAGGAGAGTCGTCCAGTGACGTACCTTTCCTACGGATTGGCAGTAGGAGATTTGTTGCGCCGTCTTCGACGTATGCTCGAAGCCGCCGGCAATACGGGCAAGCTCATCATCCACTATAACTCCACCAGGACCATCCGTGAAAAGAGGGAAGAATGGAGTTCGGAGATGAGGATTATACACGAGAATCAACTGCTGAAGATCCACCATTCTCCAGCTTGTCGAGCAACACAAGTTGATGCAGAAAGGGATGTCACCTGGGAGGCCATCACCTGCCAGAGCCACATCTATCGTCGCCACTTGGACAAAACTGAGTACATGTATGTCCTCCAACGTGAGAGTGGTACCACGGAGTACAAGTACCCACCGGTGCAGCAAGGGACTTCCCATGAGCACATGGACTTGTGCTTGGAGGATGCTGCAATGCTCAGCACTCGACTGCAGGAGTGTCAACAAGAGCTTCAGGATGTCCGAGACACCCTGAAGGAAACGGAGGCGTTGCTGCGAGCTTGCTTAAAGGCGAGAGAAAGAGGAGATGGGAATGAACTGTGTGTCACCGTGAGTGATCCATGGACTCCTGACTCCCCGGATCGCCGAGCTATCAGGCGTCGTCGCACTTCTCCACCAGCAGCCTCCCCACCTAAAGCAGAGTCAGAAGGTAGCCGAAATGAGGAGGAAGATCCCGAGGAGCCAGCTCAAGAGGATGAGTAGTGTAGAGTCTTTCCCCTAGCTAGCAGGAGGTCGAGTAGTCGAGTCGTTACGTAGTTAATGGTGTGATAATGCTTGGTGTGTGACGTGAGTTGTGGAAGCCAAGAGCAAGTGTCCACAGCCTCGTCTTCAGATTGTTTTGCTTTGGTGTGTGAACCCACAGGAAATAATAGTGCATTTATTGGGTGTGAGATATAAAACCCTCGTAGGATTTTAACAGAACCTCAACACTTCAAAGTACAAACAAGTGAAAGTAGTAAGATGATACTAAATGCTTTCAAATTAACATTTGTTGATTCTACCAGATGGCCGGAAGAGGAAAAGGACGTGCTGCCAACCCCGCCAACAACAATGATGAGGCATGCAACTCTCATCTTTCTGGAGGCCAGAACCGGGGTGGTCGCCGTGAAGAAATTGATCCTCTCCACCAAATGCTGGAGAATCAAAATCAGCTCATCCAGAACTTGACTCAAGTAGTGGCCAACTTGCATCAAGTTCCACCTCCACAAGCTGCACCACGCCAACCAAGGTTGAGTGAGTTTCTAGGAACTCAACCTCCAAAGTTTGCAAGTGCTGCTGAACCTCTGGAGGCAGATGATTGGCTGAAGACCATTGAAAGTAAGATGAGAATCATACAATGCCAAGGGTATGAGAGGGTGCTGTTTGCCTCTCATCAATTGCAGGGACCTGCTGCTGATTGGTGGACCGCCTACGTGGCCGCCCATCATGACCCTGAGAGCATCACTTGGGAAGAGTTCAAGCGTAGCTTCCGCAACCATTACATCCCAAGAGGTGAACTCAAAAACAAGAGGAAAGAGTTTTTGGGACTGCAGCAGGGAAACATGACGGTGAGGGAATACCTCACTAAATTCACTCAACTATCCCGTTATGCTCCACGAGACATAGAGACAGATGAGCAGAAACAAGATTGTTTCGTGGAAGGACTTACCGCAGAGATGCAGTGTGCAATGTCCTCCAATGAGTATGAAAGCTTTCAAAAGATGGTGGACAGAGCATTTGTGGTGGAAAGGAAGCTGAAGGCTCTGGAAAATGAGAATAAGAGGAAGGCTGGGTGGTCACATCAAGCCTCAGGGAGCAACACCCGCCCACGTATGATGCAGCAACCTACGGGGCAGACGAGCCGTGCTGCGGTACCCTATTCAGCACCAAGAGGGTACAACCCAAACTACAGGCCGCCCGCAGCACCAGCACAGCCGCAACGCCAGTTTGTACAACAGCCTCGCCCCGCATATCCACCTCGACCAGCAGTGCAAGGACCCCCAAACCAACCCCAAGACAACAAGGACCAAGCATCTAAGATTGGGGTGCAATGTTTCAGCTGTGGTGAAGTGGGGCACTACGCCCATAAGTGTCCAAAGAAGAAGCCCACGCAACCACAGCAGCAGAACGTAATGAGAGGACGGGTGAACCACGTCACTATGGAGGAAGCACAAGAGGCACCCGACGTGGTAGTTGGTAAGTTTCCTGCCAATTTACACCTTGCAACTCTGCTGTTTGATTCTGGTGCTACCCATTCGTTCATTGCTCAAGGGTTTGTTAAGAAGCATGACCTAGCAACCACACAAATGAACCATATGCTAGCGGTAAACTCTCCAGGTGGAGAAATAAGGACAAGACAAGTGTGTCCCAAAGTGAACCTAGACATTAATGGGGTAGTATTTACCGCTAACCTCATAGTGATCGATTCACAAGGGATAGATATTATTTTGGGTATGGATTGGTTGACCAAACATAAAGGAATCATCCATTGTTCGACCAGAACGGTGGAACTAACTCACCCTAGTGGCACAAGAGTAAAGTTCATAACGATACACGAGCCTAGGGGGGGACATTAAATTAAATCAAGTGGAGGTGAAAGTTGAGGAAATCAGGACTATCAGGGAATATCCAGATGTTTTTCCGGAGGAGTTGCCAGGAATGCCTCCCGACCGAGACGTGGAATTCGCAATCGAGCTAGTACCGGGAACAGCCCCGATATACAAGAGACCTTATCGAATGGACTCCAAGCAGCTAGAAGAGCTCAAGGATCATTTGAGAGAATTGACGGAAAAGGGGTATGTTCGCCCTAGTTCCTCACCATGGGGAGCTCCGGTAATATTTGTGCCTAAGAAAGATGGAACTCAAAGGTTATGCGTGGATTACCGTGCCTTGAATGAGGTAACCATCAAGAACAAGTACCCATTACCCCGCATTGAAGACTTGTTTGATCAGTTGAGGGGAGCTTGTGTGTTCTCGAAAATTGATCTCAGGTCGGGATACCACCAACTCAAGATAAGGCAATCTGATATTCCCAAGACAGCTTTCGTATCTCGGTACGGACTGTATGAATACACTGTCATGCCTTTCGGGCTAACCAATGCCCCGACATATTTCATGTACCTCATGAACAAGGTATTCATGGAATATCTGGACAAATTTGTGGTGGTTTTCATAGATGATATTCTCGTCTTCTCCAAAGATGAAGAAGAACATGAGAAACATCTAAGGTTGGTGTTACAGAGGCTGAGAGAACACCAACTATATGCTAAGTTGAGCAAGTGTGAGTTTTGGCTGAAGAGAGTTCCCTTTTTAGGACATATAATCTCGGAGGGAGGAATCTCCGTAGATCCCGCCAAAATCGAAGATATCCAGAAATGGAAAACCCCTGAAAATGTCGGGGAAGTTCGAAGCTTTTTGGGATTGGCTGGATACTATCGACGATTTATTGAGGGATTCTCCAAGATCTCGAGACCTCTCACCAAACTGTTGGAAAAGGGAATCACATTCACCTGGACGCCACAGTGCGATACGAGCTTTCAGGAGCTAAAGAAGAGATTGACAACAGCTCCAGTGTTGGTTATGCCAGATATGCAGAAGAATTTCACGGTGTACTGCGATGCCTCTGGAAACGGGTTGGGATGTGTTCTCATGCAAGAGGGTCATGTCGTGGCATATGCATCCCGGCAGCTTCGGAAGCACGAGAAGAACTATCCTACACATGACCTAGAACTAGCTGCAGTGGTACACGCGTTGAAAATTTGGCGGCACTATTTGATGGGGAAGAGGACAGAGATATATACGGATCATAAGAGTTTGAAGTACATATTCACACAGCCAGATCTCAACCTTAGACAAAGGAGATGGTTAGAGCTAATCAATGACTTTGATGTAGGCATCAACTATCATCCCGGGAAAGCAAACGTCGTGGCCGATGCCTTGAGTCGGAAAGTGCAGGTCAATAAGTTGAGCTTGAAGGATATGCCTGCAGAATTGAAGGACGAGGTTATAAGGCTCAATCTATGTCTAGTAAATAGTGGTGAAGCCATCGCCATGGAAGTGGACTCCACACTTGAGCGAGACATACGCGAGGGACAAAAGAATGATGAGAAGATACAAGAGATCAGACAGCTCATCAAGGAAAATAAAGCTCCTGGTTTTAGAGAGGATGAACAAGGAACGGTGTGGCACGGGAAAAGGATCTGTGTGCCAGAAGTAAAGGAGATTCGTAAATTAATTTTGGAGGAGGCTCACGATTCCGACTATTCCATTCATCCTGGGAGTACGAAGATGTATCAGGACCTCAAAAGCAGGTATTGGTGGTATGGCATGAAGCGAGATGTCGCGGAACATGTTGCCCTGTGTGACACATGTCAGTTGGTGAAAGCAGAACATCAACGACCCGCGGGATTGCTGCAACCACTCAAAGTACCTGAATGGAAGTGGGAAGAAATCAGCATGGATTTTGTCGTGGGATTGCCTAGGACCCAATCCGGGTATGATTCAATATGGGTCATTATTGATCGGCTAACCAAGGTAGCTCATTTCATCCCTGTGAAAGAAAGCTACAGCGGATCCAAATTGGCAGAATTGTACATGTCAAGGATTGTGTGTTACCATGGAGTGCCAAAGAAGATAGTGTCGGACCGAGGGACACAGTTCACCTCGAGGTTTTGGCAAAAGTTGCATGAAACCATGGGAACCCATCTGAATTTCAGTTCTGCCTATCATCCCCAAACTGACGGACAGACGGAGAGAACCAATCAGATCCTTGAAGATATGTTAAGGGCATGTGCACTCAAAAACAATAGGAGTTGGGACAAGAACCTACCGTATGCGGAGTTTTCCTATAACAACAGTTATCAAGCTAGTATGAAGATGTCACCGTTTGAAGCTTTGTATGGAAGGAAATGCAGAACTCCCCTATTTTGGAACCAAACAGGAGAAAGTAAAGTGTTTGGTCCAGAAGTGCTACAAGAAGCCGAGGCAAAGGTGAGGGAGATTCGCAACAACTTGAGGATAGCACAGACACGCCAGAAGAGTTATGCTGATGTACGAAGAAGAGAGCTCGTTTTCAACGTGGGAGACTATGTTTATCTCAAGGTGTCCCCTATCAGAGGACTTCGTCGGTTCAAGGTGAAAGGGAAGTTGTCACCTCGATACATCGGACCCTTTCAAGTTTTGGAAAGAAAAGGCGAAGTGGCGTACCAACTAGAGTTGCCGGTTCATCTGTCGGACGTGCACGATGTGTTCCATGTGTCGCAACTCAAGAAATGTCTGAGGACGCCTGAGGAGGTGTTACCCATGAACGAAGTGGATGTAGCTGAGGATTTGTCTTATGCCGAGCAACCATACAAGATTTTGGAGACAATGGAACGCCTCACCAGAAATAAGAGAATCAGGATGTGCAAGGTGCAGTGGAAGCATCACTCAGAAGAGGAAGCCACCTGGGAACGGGAAGATGAGCTTATGGCACAATTTCCGGAATTGTTTTCTTAGAAACACCAATCTCGAGGACGAGATTTCTTTTAAGGGGGGTAGAGCTGTAACACCCCAAATATTTAGTCAAGACTCAAATTTTTATTTAAAACCATAAACTATGTTCAGAGGGGAATTTAGAAATTTTTGGACGTATTGCATGTTTTGCAAAAATTCAAATTCAAACTGGAATTCAAATTATACTCAAAACAGAAAAGAAATGAAAAAGAAAAAGGAAAGCCAGAAAAAAACTGGCCAGTGGGCCGAAACCCCAGCCGGCCCAGCAAACCCCCGCGCAGCCCGCCCCCGCGCGCGCCGCGCTGCCCCTCGCTGACATGTGGGACCCGCATGTCATCCCTAACCCGAGCCCCCGCGACCCCGGACTTCTTTCCCCGCGCGCGCTCGATCTTAACCGATTGGAAACTCGTTCCCGCAGCCGAATTTCGGTCCCAGCGGACTCCAACTCGATCACAACAGAACCACCGCCCTCCCCCGGCTATAAAAATAACCGATCCGATCAGTTTTTCTCACGCGATCGCCGATTTTCGCTCCGGTGAGCACCGAGACTTCGCCGGTGAATTCTGGCCGATCTAAGCTCGGAAACTCTGATCTAACTCGTTGGTCTTGATCCACCGCCTCCGGGGAACTTTGCAGGTGCAGAAAACCCGAAGACTTACGGTGCAAATCCAGCTCCGACGAGCTTCGCCGTGGTTTTGCCTCGGACCTCGCCGCCGAGCACTTTCCAGGACCCCCGAGCTCGAGAAAACCCCCGAGGTGAGATCCCTGACCTCCCCTCTACCGATCTATGCCATAAGATCACAGTTTTAGACAGAATTCTCGAGGATCCGAAACTTTCCGGCGAGATCGCCGCTTCCCGCCGCCGGCAGCGCCGCCCGCGCTCGATCAGAGCGACGTGGCCGCTTGTGCGCCGTTTATTTTAAATCGCACGGTAGACTTTAAAACCCCGCGTACCGGTTCGATGTTATAATCTCAGCCGTCGGTTTAAAATCAGACGGTCCACGTCAGCCCCGCGTTATAAAGACTGGAATTCTTACGTGCTACCCCCTGGGGTTCTCTGGAATTGAGAGCTAGCCCCGGAAACTTCAGATCTAGCCCCTGGAACTCCAGAAAATCATGTAAATTCATTTAAAAATCAGTTTTAGCCCCTAGACTTAATAGAAATTAAGAAAAACACCTCTGAAAAGTGTAGCTAGACCCCTGGAAATTATGAAAATAATGTTATAGACTCTGTAATGGGGTGAATTCATTATTTTAGCCCTGTTTAGTATTTAATTTAGAAAATTGAATATGTAACTAGTGTTTAAATATTAAAAAGGGGGACAAACCTAATTGTCAAAATTATTAAAAACTTTCTCAGTACTTAGAAAACTTTGGAGTGAGATAAAAATATATTTTTGGGGCTGAAATAAATCTGTTTCATCTATTATTCACATTTAATAGTATAGGGACACATTTTTAAGTAAAGAATAGTTAAAGAAAAATAGGGAAAATAATTATGAAATAGTATACATCAGAAGCCAAGGTCAAAATATGATCTTAAATTATTTAGGACCAGAACCTAATCTGTTTAGGTAGTGTGTATTACTAATTTAATAATAAAATGCACAATTATGCATAAGAATATAAATCTGAAAATATAGAAACTAGTAAATGATAAATGGAGTTTCTAAAGTACAAAGAATTCAGTTTAGGGTTGATAGAAATTATGAAGGCACATATGGAGAAGAAAAATACTTTTCATACATACTTGGTAGTTTAATATATAAGGAATTTATTTAAAACTGAAACACATATATATATATATATATAGTATGTGAGTATAAATATGAACACCAAAGTAGGAATCCTACACATGTAAATGAAAGTGTATGCAAGCCCCAAATCAACACACATAGAGTATCCACAACACATAAAATGGTAAAGAAACTTTCATAAATGTGAATGTGTGGTTTGTATGAAGTAGAAGTGTGAACTATGTCTTATGATTGTTGTTTTTCTTTTGCTATGTGTGATGGTATGAAGTAGAACCTGCTCAAGAACAAGTTATTCAATTCCAAGACCAAGACTACCTATTTCAAGAGCAGCAAGAAGGAGGCAAGTGTCCTTGACCACTTTGATCCTATGCTAGGATGTGTAGATAGAATTATTTGCATTGTCAAGTTAAATATGAAACCCATGCTAGGAAAGTTTCCCTAGAATTGCATTACCTTATTTCCTTGAAGCTTGGGTTGGGATTTATTTTGTCATGTCATTTATATACATGCATATGCTTAGCCATGCTTAGAATGGGATATTTGGGACATGAGATCATCAGTTTATATTACCATACTCTTGAATGAGCTATTATGAGTTATGTAGAGGTAGGGATCAAGGCAAGTTGGATGTTTTGGTTGTGTGCTGGGTGCACGAGACTTGGGTTTGTGTTTAGTACTTGCCTGGATCCTAAGGACCGGTTCATGGAGCATGTAACCCGGCTTTACAGTGCCAACCACATGCTGAGATGGGGCAGCTTAGCCAATTAATTAGGTGTATCCCCGGCGTAGTATGGGTGTGTTGGATGGTGCGGGGAATAGGAGTCAGCTGGACTGCCATATGAACCGCAAGGCTCAAGAGGGGGCCACTGCAGCGGGGTTGGAGCCTCTTGTATGCTGTTAGGGGTGAAACCTCAGTGGGCCCACGCTCGTCGGGAATCCCTTTGTAAAGGCTTCGTAGTGATCTCTTGGCCACACACCTGGGAAGTGTGAATGTGGTTCGTAGCCACTGGCATAATGGAGGTTCTTTTAGTCCACCCGGCAACGGGGGATGAAATCACTACTTGTGGGTACAGTGGTACAAACTCTGCAGAGTCAAAACTGTCTTGACAGCCGTGCTCACGGTTAAGAGCGGCCTGGACTTATTCATGATTAGAGAATTGATGGTTTTGGAAGTTAAGCGGGGAGCTTAACATTGGAAATGATGATTATGGTTATTGGTTTATGATGATGGGATGGGAGATTTGGATCATTTCACCTGTGTAGTAATGTAGGTGCTTAATAAGCTAAGGTGATAGGTATTAATTGCGTAGTGCTTTAACCATGAGTTCAACCTCTCCTTGTTCTAGCCATGCATGATATAATTTTCCCACACTTGCTGAGTACCATTGGTACTCAACCTTGCATATTTGTTGGTTTATATTGCTGCTCAGGTCAAGATAATGAGGTGGTGTATAATGACCAAGATTTTGGACCCGAGGAAGGCTTTTAGGTTCATGAAGACCCCCGGGCAACACCTGTGATGGAGCCCTAAAGAATAATATTCCGCTGCTAGTTTATTTACTTGTGATGAAGCATTAGTGTCTATTGAGACATTTGCGATGTAAGACTTATTTATATTCGACACCTGGCTTGTAATAAATGATGCTTCACTATTTGTCATCACATGTATGAGAAAATGATCCTGGCATACATGTGATATTCACTTGGTTGTTCTTCGGAAAAACCGGGTGTGACAACGTGGAGCAACCACCCAGATTTGAGAACGATAAGTATCCTAACCATGTCTTTAAACTTCGGAAAGCCCTCTATGGCCTCAAACAAGCTCCTAGAGCTTGGTATGAGTGTCTTAGAGATTTTCTTATTAAAAATAGTTTTAGGATAGGAAAAGACGACTATACACTCTTCACTAAGCATTTTAACGATGATTTATGTGTGTGCTAAATATATGTCGATGACATTATATTTTGTTCTACTAACAAAGCTTTTTGTGATGAGTTTTCAAAGATGATGACTGAAAGGTTTGAGATGTCAATGATGGGGGAATTGAAGTTCTTCCTAGGATTCCAAGTCAAACAACTCAAGGAAGGAACGTTCATAAGTCAAACCAAGTATACTCAAGACATACTTAAAAGGTTCGACATGGACAAAGCCGAACCCATCAAGACTCCCATGGGAACCAACGGACATCTTGACCTTAATGAAGATGGTCCAAGTGTGGACCAAAAGGTATTTTGTTCCATGATAGGCTCTTTGCTTTACCTTTGTGCATCTAGGCCCGACATAATGCTTAGTGTGTGTATGTGTGCACGGTTCCAAGCCGCTCCTAAGGAGTGCCACTTGATGGCCGTTAAGCGGATTCCTAGATATTTGGTTCACACTCCTAACCTAGGACTTTGGTATCCCAAGGGATCCAAGTTCAATCTCATTGGATACTCCGATGCCGATTATGCCGGTTGTAAGGTAGATAGGAAGAGCACGTCAGGGACTTGTCAATTTCTTGGTAGGTCCTTGGTTTTGTGGTCTTCAAAGAAACAAAACTCCATTGCCTTATCCACAGCCAAAGCGGAGTATGTCGCAGCCGGGAGTTGTTGTGCATAACTCCTATGGATGCGACAAACTCTTAGGGACTATGGTTACACTTTGAGCCATATTCCACTCCTATGTGACAATGAGAGTGCCATCAAGATTGCTCACAATCCCGTGGAGCATTCTAGAACCAAACATATTGATATCCGTCACCATTTCCTGAGAGATCACTCTATCAAGGGAGATATCGTTATCTCTCATGTTAGGAGTGAGAAGCAATTGGCGGACATCTTCACAAAACCCCTTGATGAGAAACACTTTTGTGACCTCAGGAGTGAACTGAATATCGTAGATTCTCGAAATGTTGCTTGAAGTGTGCACATCTGTTTGTTGCTTGTTTATAAACTTCAAAAACCGCATGTTTTCAACATACTACCCTAATCTCTCTTACTCTATGAAAACTATGTTCAAAAGGACTCTTTGTAAAATATGGTCATTGTTTGTTTGATGTAGCTTACTGACCATGTTTGCCAAAGATATTTGCAAAAACTTGTCCAAAAGGATCATATTCTTGAGCTAAAACTCAAATTATATGAACTTTAGCTGACTTTGTCCTCACTAGGAGAAAGGATAGACGGGAGTGTCTAGATTGTAAGGTGATCCCCGGGGAGTGTGTTGTGACACAACATAAGCTTGTGGTAGCTGACTTTCGCTTCCATACATGTTCTTTGCGGGACAAAGGTGTCAAAATCACAAGAACAAAGTGGTGGAAGTTGAAAGGAGAATCACAAGAATCCTTTAAAAATAGGGTGATCACAGAAGGACCCTGGGCAAGAAATGGAGATGCAGATAGTATGTGGATGAAGATGGCAACTTGCATTAGGAAGGTAGCTAGTGAGGTGTTCGGTGTGACAAAAGGAAAGAAACTTGTAGATAAAGACACTTGGTGGTGGAATGAGGATGTACAAAAGGCCATTAAGGAGAAGAATGAGTGTTACAAGAGTTGGCATAATGATAGAAGCGCAAGCAACATGCTTAAGTACAAAGAGGCTAAGAAGAATGCAAGGCGGGCTATGAGTAAGGCAAGAGGACAGGCCTATGATAAGTTATATGAGAGACTAGAGACAAAAGAAGGTGAAAAGGACATATACAAGGTAGCAAAAATCCGTGAGAGAAAGATGAGGGATTTCAATCAAGTTAAATGCATCAAAGATGAGACTGACCGCATTCTAGTGAAGGATGAAGAGATTAAGAATAGATGGCGTGATTACTTTAATGGGCTATTCAATGATGGGAATGGGAGCACTATGGTTGAGTTGGATGACTCCTTTGATGACTCCAACAGGCGGTTCGTGCGGAGGATACAAGAGTTTGAGGTTAAGGACGCCTTAAAAAGGAGGCAAGGCCCTCGGCCCTGACGATGTCTCTATTGAGGTGTGGAGATGTCTTGTGGACGTGGCAATAGTATGACTCACAAAGCTATTCAACCACATTTTTCAGTTAAACAAGATGCCTGAAGAATGGAGGAAAAGTATATTAGTACCTATCTTCAAAAATAAAGGAGATATTCAAAGTTGTACTAATTATCGAGGTATTAAGCTTATGAGTCATACTATGAAGCTTTGGGAGAGAGTGATTGAACACCGCCTGAGGAAAGTGACCAATGTCACTAAAAACCAGTTTGGTTTTGTTCCTGGGAGGTCTACAATGGAGGCGATTTTCTTGCTTCATCAGCTTATGGAGAGATATAGGGAGCAGAAGAAGGACTTGCATATGGTGTTCATCGACTTGGAGAAGGCGTACGACAAGATACCAAGGTCAGTCATGTGGTGGGCACTAGAGAAACATAAAGTGCCAACAAAGTACATTACCCTTATCAAGGATATGTACAATAATGTTAGGACAAGTGTGCGCGTAAGTGATAGTGAGACTGATGCATTTCCTATCACGGTAGGACTACATCAAGGATCATCTTTGAGCCCATACATCTTTTCCTTGGTGATGGATGAGGTGTCGAAGGATATACAAGGGGATATCCCTTGGTGCATGCTCTTTGCTGATGATGTAGTGCCGGTAGATGAAACTAGAGATGGTGTTGATACGAAATTAGAGTTATGGAGACAAACCTTAGAGTACAAGGGGTTTAGACTTAGTAGGACCAAAACCAAGTATATGAGGTGTGACTTTAGTGGTGTTGGTCGTGAAGAGGGAAATGTTAGTCTACAACGACAAATAGTACCTAGAAGGGACTCTTTCCGATACTTAGGATCAATGTTACAAAGCAATGGCGATATTGATGAGGATGTTTGCCACAGGATCAAGGTAGGGTGGATGAAATGGCGACAAGCCTCTGGAATCCTTTGTGATAGGAAAGTCCCACAAAAGCTAAAAGGGAAGTTCTATAGGACGGTGATCAGACCCGCGATGCTCTATGGGGCGGAATGTTGGCCAACTAAACGGCAACATGTCCAACAAATGAGTGTCGCAAAGATGCGCATGCTACGATGGATGTGCGGGCACACGAGAAGAGACCGGATAAGGAATGAGACGATTCGTGATAGGGTAGGGGTGGCGCGGATTGAAGAGAAGTTAGTCCAACATCGACTTAGGTGGTTTGGACATATCCAACGGAGACCTCCAGAAGCATCGGTTAACAGTGGGATTTTAAGAGGTAGAGAAAATATTAGGAGGGGTAGAGGACGACCAAGGTTGACCTGGGAGGAGGCGGTAAAACGAGATTTGAGAGATTAGAATGTATCCTGAGACTTAGCTCATGATAGGACCGCATGGAAAGTAGCAATTCATGTGCTAGAATCGTAGTCTTGTTTTTTTCTTTTTTCCTTCTTATTTTTTATTTTTTTTCTTTCTTTTTCTTTTCTTTTTCTTTTTTTTCTTTATTTTTATTTCTTTTTTTCTTTTTCTTTTTTTCTTGTTCTTATATCTCTTCCTCTCTTTTACTTCATTGATATTGGGTTTCATGTCTAGCCGACCCCAACATGCTTGGGATAAAGGCTTGGTTGTTGTTGTTGTTGTTGAAAGATATACTTTGCTTGTTAATGTCTTTTTGTAGTTTAGAGCTAATTAAAGTTCTTTTCTACTTTGGGCAAAGTACATGAGAGAAATGCGTTTATTGTTTGATTGCGGCTCTCTCATGTGCCTTAGCGTAAGGTTCTCCACAACCTGCTGCTAAAACTTGAAAGTAAGGTCCCAATAATTAAGCGAATCCTTTGCAACTTATTTTTTCCTCATGTACCCTAAAACCATTCATGTAGAAGTTTCATGTATAGGAGAGACGGGTCAGACTTGCTGAGCCATCGTGCTCACTGCTTGTGTTTGAAGCTTTTGCAGGGGTTTATGAGGAAGGGACTCCCGAGGAAGAGATGGAACCCCAAGAGGGAAACCCCGTCGAGAGGGAGTCGTGCACGCCGCCATATTAGTGTGTGTGCGTGCTAGCAGGGACACGTTCACGGGCTGAACGTGAACTTGATGCGTAGTCTATGCCCGTGAGTGTGGACTGAACTTATTTTGTTGTAAAAATGTTCATAAACTGGTTTATGTAATAAAACTTTTCTTCCGCTTTGTATCTTTGATGTGCGTTATCCGGTGATGTGCAACGCAACACCCCTCAGCGTGATCCTGGCTCGACAAGGCCATGGGCCCGTGTCATTGAGAGAGAGAAGAGTAGAGCACTTGAAAGTGAACTTGCCTTGAGCAAGGAAACTTGTGTTGAACTTAAGGGTACAAATGTAGTACTTCAAGATGAACTTGTGAGTTTGACCAAAACTCACAAGAATCTTGAAGCACAATTCAACTCACTTAAGTCAAGTGTCTCATCTACTTTATCCTCCAAGAACTCCTCCTCAACAAATATGGAGTCCAACACTAAAACTTGCAAATGTGCTAATCTTGTTCTAAACTTGAAAAATGAGCTCAAAGAGGCACAAAGCAAGAATACACATAAAAGTGACATCTTTGATAAGGAGAAGATCAAATATGCACGTAGTGCATACTCGATCACAAGATCTCCTCTGATCAAAGATGGACTTGGTTATACTAGGGGAGGAAATCAAAATGCTAGAATCCTCAAGAATAACAACAAGTGTGTAGCTTTTGTCAAAGAGAACTCAACTCAATCAAGAACAACAACCATGCATCTGCCTCACATGAGATTTCCAAAATAAAAACTCTGTCATATTTCATAACTTTGATGCATCTTATGTTCTTATGAAGAGCAAGTATGGTCGAGTATATGCTAAATATGTTGGGCCACTCCACAAGAGTCCAAAAACTTGTGTGTGGGTGCCCAAATGCCTTGTGACTAACCTCAAAGGACCCAACCTAGTTTGGGTACCTAAAACCAAAGCCTAAATTGTTTTGTAGGCCTACTCCTCCGGTGGCACTAAATGGGTGCTAGATAGTGGGTGCACTAATCATATGACTGGAGAGAGAAAGATGTTCGTTGAGTATGAAGAAAATGATGATCCAAGTGAAGGCATCTACTTTGGCGATAATAGTCAAGAAAGGGTGCTCGGTATCGGTAAAATTGCAATATCTTCTCAACACTCGCTTTCTCATGTTCTACATGTTGAATCACTTGATTATAACATATTGTCCATATCTCAACTATGTGAGAAAGGTTATAATTGCTTGTTTGCTAACGAGGGTCTGACCGTCTCTAGAAGAAGTGATAACTCAATTGCTTTTAAGGGTGTTTTGAAGGGAAAGCTTTGTTTAGTGGATTTTTCCACGGATAAAACTCAACTTGACACATGCTTAATAGCAAAAATCAACATGGAATGGTTGTGACATAGGAGACTAGCCCATGTTGGTATGATAAACTTACAAAAACTTCTAAAGGGAGATCACATCCGTGGACTAAAGATTGTTGTTTTTGAGAAAGATAGGCCTTGTAGCGCGTGTCAAGCCAGAAAGCAAATTGGAGCAGCTCATCCCGCCAAGAATGTGATGACGACAACAAGACAATTGGAGATGTTCCACATGGATCTCTTTGGTCCCGTCACCTATATAAGCATTGACGGTAACAAATATGGTTTAGTAATTGTTGATGACTATTCTCGCTTCACTTGGGTATTTTTCTTGCATGATAAGGGAGAAACTCAAGGTGTCCTCAAGAAGTTCTTGAGGAGAGCTTAAAATGAGTTATCCTTAAGAATCAAGAAGATAAGGAGTGAAAACGGCTCCGAATTCAAGAACACCCAAGTAGAAGAATACTTGTATGAAGAGGGCATCAAGCATGAGTTTTCGGCCCCCTACTCCCCCGAACAAAATGGGGTTGCCGAAAGGAAGAACCGCACACTCATAAAGATGGTAATAACCATGCTTGATGAGTACAAGACTTTGGATTGGTTTTGGGCAGAAGCAGTCAACACCGTTTGCCATGCCACAAACCGCCTCTACCTCCATTGACTGTCGAAGAAAACTCCATACGAGCTCCTAACCGGTAAAAAACCCAACATCTCTTACTTTCATGTTTTTGGGAGTAAATGCTATATTCTCAACAAGAAGTCTAGGACTTCAAAGTTTGGTTCGAAATCCGATGAAGGTTTATTACTTGGTTATGACTCAAACACCTACGCCTATCGTGTCTTCAACAAAACCTCCGCTTGTGTTGAGACTGCACGTGATGTGGTGTTTGATGAAACTAATGGCTCCCAAGTGGAGCAAGTTGATCAATGTGTGCTAGATGAAGAAGAAGCACCATGTGTAGCACTAATAAGAATGGGGCTTGGAGATGTCTGTCCTCAAGAATATGTAGGCCAAGATGCTCCAAGTTCATCACAATCGGCGCCTCTCACACAAGATCAAACTCAAGAACCCCAAGATCAAGATGGTCAAGTTCAAGAAGGAGAAGATCAAGACCATGACATTGATCAAGGGGGAGACGAAGAAGAAGACCACTCAACAACTCAAGTGTCTCACCCAAGGGTTCATCAAAGCATTCAACGGGATCACCCCGTTGACAACATCCTTGGAGATATCACAAAAGGGGTAACAACACGATCTCGAATGGTTAACTTTTGTGCGCATTACTCTTTTGTGCCCTCCTTGGAACCATTTAGGGTGGAAGAAGCACTAAAGGATCCGGATTGGGTGGTGGCCATGCAAGACGAGTTGAACAACTTCACAAGAAACCAAATGTGGTGGTAGGCACCAAGTGGGTGTTCTGCAACAAGCAAGACGAACACGGAGTGGTGACATGGAACAAGGCACGACTTCTGGCAAAGGGATCCGCTGAAGTCGAAGGTTTGGGCTTCGATGAAACCTTTGCTCCTGTAGCTAGGCTTGAGTCAATTCGTATTCTATTGGCCTATGCCACTCACCATGATTTCAGGATTTATGAAATGGATGTGAAAAGCGCCTTCCTCAACGGTCCAATCTAGGAGGAGGTGTACGTGGAGCAACCACCCGGGTTTGAAGATCAAGAATATCCTAATCATGTGTTTAAATTGCATAAAGCTCTAGATGGCCTCAAACAAACTCCAAGAGCCTTGTATGAGTGTCTTAGAGACTTTCTTATTGACAATGGTTTTAGGATAGGCAAAGCGGATTACACCCTTTTCACAAAAAATGTGGATGATGATCTTTTTGTGTGCCAAATATATGTCGATGACATTATATTTGGCTCAACTAACAAATCTTTTTGTAATGAGTTTATTAAGATAACGACGGATAGATTTAAGATGTCCCTGATGGGGGAGTTGAAGTTCTTCCTAGGATTTTAAGTCAAGCAACTCAAGGAAGACACAATCATTAGTCAAACGAAGTACACACAAGACATACTCAAGAAGTTTGACATGGACAAGGCCAAACCCATCAAGACACCAATGGCAACGAACAGGCACCTCGACTTCAATGAAGATGGACCAAGCGTGGATCAAAAGGTATATCGCTCTATGATTGGTTCGTTGCTTTATCTTTGTGCATCTAGGCCCGATATCATGCTTAGTGTATGCTTGTGTGCAAGGTTTCAAGCCTCTTCTAAAGAATGTCACTTAATTGCTGTTAAAAGAATCTTAAGATATTTAGTTCACACACCAAACCTAGGGTTGTGGTATCCAAAGGGGTCTAAGTTTAATCTCATCGGATATTCTGATGCGGATTACGCCGGATGTAAAGTAGATAGAAAAAGCACCTCCGGGACTTGCCAATTCTTGGGTAGGTACCTAGTATCATGGTCATCCAAGAAACAAAATTCCAACCGGAAGTTGTTGTGCTCAACTTCTTCGAATGTGTCAAACTCCAAGGGATTATGGTTATAATATGAACCATATTCCACTCCTATGCGACAATGAGAGTGCCATTAAGATTGCCCATAACCCCATTGAACACTCTAGGACAAAACACATAGACATCCGACACCACTTCTTGAGATAACATTCTATAAAGGGGACATAGCTATCTCACATGTTAGAACGGAAAAACAACTGGCCGACATTTTCACCAAGCCACTAGATGAAAATGATTTTGTGAATTTTGAAATAAGCTAAACATCCTAGACTCTAGGAATGTGGCTTAAAATGTTGCACATCTGAATGCTAGTAGTTTGGAATCTTTAGAAATTTTCATAAACTTCAAAAATATGGATGATTGTGAAAACTTGTTCCCCTTCTAATTTTCTCTCACATTATTTTACCTATTTATATTTAGATATATTGTGGTCATCATCTAATTGTGTGCTTTGATATATTGACCATATTTATCTAATAGAAGGTGAAAGTAAATTTACCTTAATCACTCTTGGCGAAATTCTAATATTTAGGAATTTTTCAGCCTTCAAGGACCGGACTAGTCCGTCCTATAGGCCGGACAAGTCCGGATACCTTGAATAGTCCGGGATGCAGTAGACAAGTCCACAACGGACAAGTCCGGACTGCAGACTAGTCCGGACCTAGTCTGACATATCGGACTAGTCCGGACAACACACATGACTAGTTTGGCCCCTGGAGACTTAACCTCCAAGGGTCGGGCCCGACTCCTCTCACTCTCTCATTCACCTCTACACTTCTCTTCTCCTCCGAAACTCGCCCCCATTGGCGATTTTGGAGCTCTCCCTCAAATCCCTCGAAGGAATCCTCGATTCAAGGCTTGTGGAGTGCGGGAACCCTTTCCCGACCATCTCCGCTCCTTCGATCCATGGATTTCATCAAATTTCTTTGTTCTAAGGTACTTTTTGACCTAACTTCCATTTTTCTCAAATCCCTTGTTTCTCCGTCATATTTCTAGTGCCTTAGGCCTTCCCTGATGTCCTAATGCCACATTGTTGCATTCCTTGTAATATTGCGTCTAGTTTTTGTGAATTTGTGCTCAAATCGCTTAAGTTAGGGTTTAAAACTGTAGAGTCCGGACTCAGGCCGGACAAGTCCGGCCAGGGCGGACTAGTCCGCCCCTGGCCCGGATAAGTCAGGCTAGTGCAGTTTTAGCCCCTAACTTTGTGAATGTACACTAATTCAAAGCAATGCTTTCATGTCTAATCTTTCCCTTTTATCTATCACCAGATCATATCAGAATCCGGAGATAGTCCTCTCCCCAACCCCATTGCCGAGGTGACTCGCCAAGCCGCCTATCGTGCAGCAGCCAAGGCCGAAGCGGCTAGGGCTCCTGAGGCTGTAGCTATGGAGGCTCGGACAAAGAAACGTGCTGACAGAGAAGCACAAGCATCTCAGTCCATTGATCCTCCAAGAAGGAAGAGGCTAGTCATCTTAAAGGAAAAACAACAAGCTCAGTCACATGGAACTGCTCAAGACAAAGGCAAAGGGAAAGCAGCGGATCCCTAGAGGGAAAAGGCTTTGGCCAATAGGGGTCTTGTCATTCGTGACAACCCTAGGCGTGGGGGGGGGACCCCACAAGGACCAGTTGGGCCGCTTGAGAGAGCACCTCCCATGCACAATCCAAACCGCCAACCCAACTTGTCTAGTGCAACATTCAAAGGCAAGGGAGTTGAGAAAGCTAGAAGGTTAAGAGTGGAAGAAGTTTAAAAGTTTGAGAAGGCCACACCAGACCCTCGCTTCTGGTGTGACTTCCATTGTGACTATTACCGGCATGTCTATCTCCAAATGAAGACACCGGTAGTCGATGCTCAGTGGGTGGATTGGTCCTATATGGCGAACAAGAAGCATCAAGCCTTTGATGCAGTGATTGAAGCTGTAGAACGCCATGGAATCAAGGACTTGATGGGATTTCAATATGATTGGAATATTTAAATCATAGTCCAATTCTACAACACCTGCTACTTCCACACATATGGAGACAAGAATATCACTTGGATGATTAATGGTGTGGTGTACTCGGTGCTATATGATGAGTTTGCAAGGATCCTCGGGCTTGAAGAGCATTTGAACTATGAGATCATAGTTCACAATGAAAGGACCTTGAGAAAGGATGACTTGGATTTTATTTACCCATCATACCTCACCTATGAGCCATCCTCAACTCACAATATCAAGCCTTTATTTGGAGTGCTCAACCGAGTTTTGAGAAAGACTCTAGCACCCAAGGATGGATATGTGGGGATGATACAAGGGTATCTAAGGAACTTAATGAAGCTAATCAACGAAGATGAGAAGTTCAACGTTTCTGACTACATTTACAATGACATCTTCAACATCTCCCACACTCCAAACAGGTCTTGTGGCTTTGCATCATACATTATGTGCATGATCGAGAAAGTCACCGGCGTGGAATTTGCCAAGGACATGAAGCATAGGAAGTTGCATCCACAAATGCCGACTCCTCTTCCTCGCCCTCCTGTGTCCTTGGATAGAAGCTCCTCCGCAGATCCATCTTCCTCAGCGGGGCCGTCTACTCCTCGATCGTTGAGTGGCTCCTCTAGTGGGCTACTCAAAATCTTCAAGGCGATTTTCTCTTCATGTAAGAAGGTGGAAGTTCGCACACAAAGGATGAAGCAACGCCAAGAGAAGTACCTCAAAGTAATGTGCGACAAGATGGAGATACCTATGTCTCCACTGTCATTGGAAGATGAAGGAGTAACCGAGTTTCCCACTCTCACCGAGTACGAGCTTGCCTTCTTTGGTGAAGGTGGTTCCTCCTCTATTGCTCCTCCTACTTCCCTCGCTCAACATGTGGCTGATGATGAAGATGACGATGAAGATGAAGAGACTCAAAGCGAACAAGGCAAAGATCAAGATGAAGACGATAGCGATTAGGCCCTTCTCTTTTTTCTTTTCATTTTTGGTGCTTTGATGCCAAAGGGGGAGAGAAAGAGGGGGAGTAGAGCTTTTTAAAATCCTTGTCTTGCTTTGTAATGTCTATGCCACATTATGTCTCATTATGCCTTCATACTATGTCATGTTGAGATGATCTTTTAATTGATATCATTTATGTTCCCTTCAACTGCTAGGTTGTTGTAGGGAGCCTCAAGTTGTTATTAGCCCCTAGAATCTTGTATTCACCCTTTGATTGATAGTGAAGAACCCGGGCTTGATCTTGGTGATCGCTCGGTGAGGGTAGGGTTGGAAGAGACCCAGTCCTTTGTGGACTACTCAACAGGGACGTAGATTCCTGTGTGGAACCGAACCTCGGGATAAATTGAGTCTCTTGATTCCTTTACTTTCTCGCTTAATCACTAGAATTGCTTGTTAGGATTTGTTTCACTCAAAACTTGTTAATTGCCTTATAGTTGTGAATTTTGCAATCCAATCAGTTTCTCTTTCATAAACTAGTTGATTAGATTGTTATATAACCCACGTATCTTCCGCTTGAACAAACTTGTAAATAAATCCATAAAAATGCAACCTTTACCTAATTTCTATACCTAGACCGAACTAGTCCGCCCCCTGAACGGACTAGTCCGACCCTTCAGGTTTAATCCGGCTGTTTTCAGTAGTTTCAGGTTCTGTTAGCCTATTCACCCCCTCTAGGTAACTTTCAAGTTTAGGAGATGATTGTTAATATAAACTACTCCATGAGTCGTGTGTTGCATGCGTTTAGATAGTGTAGGTGGATTAGCTGTGTGGACGTTGGATGTGTGCACGTTGGAGTAGGATCACAGTAGCGACGACAGCATACAACTCGGACGTCGAGCGGGTCCAGTGAATAAATCAAGTACCAGATAAGGCCGATCACATCGAGCGAAGACTCGGCCAGCCCACTTGTGGTTATCTGGATCTGATAACGGCTTGCATGTATATGCATGTGCAGGAGGCCGGCTTGCATGTAGGAGGCTACGTCAGTTGCTTATACAGAGTCTAAGGAGATTATTTGTTAGGGTGGGCTATAAATTGCAAAGTGATTAAGCTGTAACTTGCCGTAGCACAAGCCATAAAGAATACCGACGTTGGTCGCCTCGCTAAATGCTCGTGTTTCTGTGTGCCTTTTTATCTTTAGTTTCCAACATCAGCAGTCTCTCCAATCTCCATCATCCATTTTCATTGCCAAGTTCCTTTCAAGCTTACGGTATAATCTATCATGGAGATTTTGACTAGTAACATATTTTCCCTGTGATAAGCCAATGAGAAGAGACAAATATGTCAGCATCTATTTGTTTATCTAATTATATGTTGGCAAAAGGTACTAAGAACACAACAGTGTCTAAGTATTTTTTATAACAATATGAACACCATTATCATGTGAAAAAAAAGATGAATACTTTTTATGCATACTAATGGTTTTAAAAGGTGAAAAAAGAAAGGACATCTCGGTGCACGCAGCTCCTGCTTGCGCAACGTCTGACCCACTTAGTTCTATTGTACCTGATCTTTTTGTGCATTTCTGCAAGAGGCTGTTTACAGAACTCGAATTCGTGACCTCATGGTCTTCATGAATTATAGGCCAAGTGATGGGCAGGAGTAACAAGATTTATTTTAGACATCTATCAACTCAAGTAGTAGAAATACAAGTTTTAATGGGGCTTTGCAGTACCTCTCGTCCAACAAAAGGTGATGTATTGATGGAGAACGACATTCTGACCGTGGGTTCCTCCACTTTAATGGTGGGCAAGGGCGTTCCAGAAACTTTATCAGCTAGTCTCCCCAACCTATAGAGTTCAAACCATAAAAATCATGTTCTACGCATAAATGCGAACTGAAATAAATGAATACAAGATGAATAAACACCAACCATGATATCATTCATTCCACACACGGCACAAGTGTCACCAGCACTAACAGTTTCAACTGGAACACGGCTGAAATTCTGGTAAACAAAAAGCTCACTTATTTTACCCATCCTACAAGCATCATCTGGTGTACAGACCTGCAAAATATATTGATATCAGTAGAGGCCAAACTGCAATACTAGGTGCATATATTTCTCTTTTTTTTCTTCAAGACAAGACAAAAGTAAGGAGTAAAAATATGAAATACACATTCCAAGGTAATAATGTGAAGTTCCAAAATACCACAATAATCCCTAACTACAAAGAAAAAAAATCGTTTGACAAAACAAAATGGGAAGGGAAAGGTGCAGCTTGACACCTCATGTGGTAAGACATCAAGCTCCTATACTGACATATTCGATAGAATAACATTCAGATTTGGAAGGTTCACAAACTGACATGCATAATTTTTCCTGACATACAAGTAAGCACACATGTTGGAAAGGCACAGAGAAAGTAGGGATGCCAAATAAGCTTCCAAAGATATATGCTGATCCTCCTCAGTACTCAAATCATCAGCAGCATTTTGTCTTATACGCTTTGCACCACTCACTGAATTACTTGTCAATATTTTCCAAGCATATTGAATAGAAACGTACATATTGTACTTTTTTCTGTTCCAGCACAAGGATCGGTAGACTTCAATTCTCTCCATTCATTGAGCCATTCCATGGTGCTTACCATGTTTATGTAATTTTCGTTGGAGTATTGATGTTTACGTTATCACGCTAAAGCATGCACAAGCTGATCAAATTTATACCTTGATTTCCATGCCACGCTGGAGTTCTCCTGCGTGCAGTCGTCCAATTGCTATTCTTCCTTTATGCTCATCGTATTCAGTATTGTGACACCCTCATTTTCGAGTTCTGCATATATTCATATTTTATATGTAGAAAATATTTTTAAATAAGTTGAAACCGAGAAAGAATCACAAAGATAGCTAAAAAGGAGCAATTCCAGTTCGCCGAGAGCGCCGAAGACAACTCCCGTGGCCTGCTGGCCATGTGGCGCGTTCGGAGCTCATCTCCGCAAAGGGGGAGAGGTCCGCCGCTAAACTGGCTACGTGGCAAGCTCGGGGCTCGTCCCTGCAGCAAAGGGCGAGGTCCGACCCCGTGGGACACGTGTTGCCCCCGGAGCTAGCCTCTGCGGAGAAGCGAGGCCAATCTCGCAGGACACGTGTCGGCTGCGGAGCTATTCACCGCGGAAAAAAGAGAACCAGCCGTGCGAGACACGTGTCGCTCTCGAAGCTCGTCTCCGGGAGGTCCGACACTACTGGACACGTGTCACCTCTGAAGCTTACCTCTAGGAGGTCTGTCGCTGTTGGACACGTGTCGACCTCGGAGCTCGTCTCTGAGGAGAAAGGAAGTCTGGCGCTACTGGACACGTGGTATTCTCGAAGCCCACCTCCAAAGAGAGGGGAGGTCCGGCTCTGACACGTGGCACATTCGGAGCTACCCCCGAAGAGAGGGGAGGTCCGGAACTGACACATGGCGTTCGCGGAGCTTGCCTCTGTTGAGAGGGGAGGTCCCGACCCACCAGACACGTGGCACACGCGGAGCTCGCCTCTGAGGGAGAGGGAGGTCCCGCCTGCCAGGACACGTGGCGCATGCGGAGCTCACATCTGAGGAAGAGGGAGGTCTCGCCCGCGTGACACGCGGCACGACCGGAACTCGCCTCTGCGGAAAGGGGATCCTAGGTTTGGACACGTGGAGCTTCCAGAGCTCACCGCCGCGAAGATAACGAGATTTGAAGCGGTTTTGCTTCTGTACGCGTGGGAATCCCCGGTACTGAGGAAACTGACACGATTTCTACAATGTTACCGCATCAAATCAATTAAAAATAAGTTGTTAAGATTCAAAAACAATATGAAAAGGACTCTTAATCTAATTCCAATTAGATTAGGACTCTTCTCTTCCCGATTATAAATAGAACCCAGAACCTTTAGCCGCAACCACGAACTTCTTTCCACCTCCTGAGCCGACAACCTAGAGCCCTAGCCCCAGCTCGCCGAGTAAACCCCTTCGCCGGAGTTTGACCACCGAAGAGACCGCCGACGAGCCTGGATCACAATCGCCATCACCGGAGGAGAGCCGACAATCTGTCTTGCTAGGAGAAGGACCCCGAGACCAAGAAGAACGTAAGGTAGGTCTCCAATATCACTTTACGACATTATCATGTTTTCCTTGTATCTGTTCTTTGATTCCTTTCGAACATAAGCTTTTTCGTTGACAGATCACGAGTTGATCGGTTGATCTAGATCTTGAGTCCAGATCATCACCACGTCCACATTTGATCTATACACCTCTGTTCATCGTAAAACCATGCAAGCCATGCAAGAACACATTAAAACTGATCTAATAAAAACTGCATCATAGGAATTGACATGCATATGCATCATTGCATCTTAAGGTAAGGTTTGTACATGATGATTGATTGCTATGAATCTTGTATGTGCATGGTCGCATATAGAAGGACAAGCTCAGGGAGCTACTACGACGGACTACAACATCAAGAATTCGAGCAACAGGAATCGCAAGAATAAGGCAAGTGCCCCTTGACCATATTGATCCCATATTTTGGAAAAAGGTTTTGTCTGCGAAAAGGTGTGTGTGTGTGTATGTGTGCTTGAGTCAAACATGATGGGAAACCCTTTCATAGGAGTTTACTAGTTTTGATAGCCACCCTTGTCACCGGGAAAGTTATTGAGTCGGGTATGGTTTTTGCTTTCATGCTTCGCTGAGTCCATGGGTTATGGGAAGCGAGATAGATGTGTCTAGCTAACTGCACTCATATGAAAAATAAGAAACTGATGTTGTTAATGAACGTGAATCGGAGGGAGATCTAGGCAAGCCTGGGTTTGTGAATGAGGTAGCATGAGATGGTGGTTACTTGCCATAGATCTAAGGACCGGTTCATGCAAGCACATGCCAGGATAACAGTGCCACCACAAGGCCAAGTATGGGTGCGGCTTAGCTGAGTAATTAGGTAATTTACTAGATTGTTATGGACCGTGGAAGGCGTGGGGAATGGGAGTCGAGTGAGGACTGCCCTTGGAATGCATGGCACAAGAGGGGGCCCGTGGGTGGGAGAATTGGAGATTCAAGCCTGCCGGTGAAACCTTAGTGAGTCCATACATCTAGTAACCCCTTTGTAAAGGCTATTTTGTGATCTCTTGACCATACACCGACGGTTGTGTACTGGTATAATGGAGGTTCTGCAGTTGCCGACGGGTGAAAAAATCACAAACTTATGGGTAAAGAGGTGCAAACTCTGCAGAGTCTTAAAACTATTATGATAGCCGAGCTTATGGTCACGAGCGCCTGGCCAACTTCCATGATTAGTTGGGATAGATTTTGGGATGGTTATGGTTTTTGGTTATGGTTTTGGTTATGGTTTGGTTTTCGGGACTGTTGAGTCCGGGTGATAAGATTGGTTGCATGACTGTTGAGTCATGGCAACGAGATTGGTCTCATTGTGAGACGGAATTGTTTGTGAGATGAAATGGTAGCGAATAGGAGATGGTATTCGTGAGATGGTAGCGAATACGAGATGGTATTCGTGAGATGGTAGTGAATACGAGATGGTATTCATGAGCAAAGTTGATTAATATCTGGTTGAGACATGGAAACGGATGAATCATAATGGAGATATGTTAATGTTTAAATACATGTTGGGATTACATTCACTTAAAGCCGAATTGCTTTTTTTATCGTGTTTTGAGAAATAACTTTGCTTTCTGCAATGAGCCTTTTTATACCTTCCTTGTTGTGAGCTACATATCATATTTTTCTGCACTTGCTGAGTACATCATTGTACTCAAACTTGCATTATTACTTCATCATTAGCAACACGAGAGGAATACTATAAAGACCAAGTGGAGCGTTAAGACGTGTAATATGTCCTCAAGCTTGCGTGTGGGGATGGAGAAGAGATGGAGCCGCTGCTGCTCCTTAGAATGCTTCCGCACTAGTTAGACGACTTCCGCTGCTAGATTTAGATTTCCACTGCTAAGATAGACTTCCGCTGCTAGAATGAGTCCAAGACTCATGAAATATTGTAATAAACCCTGTTATTCGTGGTTATATATATATATATATTCTGAATTCAGTTTGTGGATGATATGTGTATGTGTGATGAACATCCTGGGCACACATACGCATCAGTTCTCGGTTCCGTGGTTTTCCGCAGAATTGAGGGTGTCACAGATTGGTATCAGAGCCACGGGTTGACGGTAGGTTATACGCCTAGATAGATAAGTCACAGATTGGTATCAACCTGCCAAGGGTTGATCGTAGATCACACAGCCTAGATAGGTCACAGATTGATATTAAAGCTGCCATGACTAGTCACAGATTGGTACAATCCACATATTGGTGCCAAGTTACCACAGTTGACTATAGGTCAGAAACCTAGAATGATCACAGATTGGTTATAGAGCCACGTTGACTGTAGGACGCACACCAAGTAACAAATTGGTATTAGCAGCCACGCTGACCATAGGATGCAAGCCTAGGATGCATAGATTGGCATTGGAACCATCTTGACATAGGATGCAAGCCTAGGAGAAGCCATAGTGGGATCACAGATTGGTATCACCCCAAACCACCTTGACATAGGGTGAAATCACAGATTGGTATTCACCCTAAACCACATAGGACTCCCACTAAATAAGCCTTGAATAGGAGTTGTGTGAGCCATTGTGATGATTGTTTGTGATTGTATGCTTAGTGTGAGTTGTGGAACGTTTCAGCGTTATCCATATCTACACATAGTAGAGAGGTGTGAGATGCTTCGGCACTTGTTCACATCCTCATATGGGCTAATATATATATAGTCTATCCACCTTGATGCATATAGTTGGGGGATCCATCTAACCTTCTAACCTCTATTCTATTCCGTTCTCTCTCACAGATGGTGAGAGGAGCCGGTCGCCAAGGAAGGAACGTCCGTGGCAACCAAGAGGATGGCCACGATGAAGTTCCTGATAACCTCGGAGCTGGTGAGAACAACCTGGAATGGTTGATGGCCATGCAGAATCAGCTTATGCAGACCATGATCCAACTTTGGGTCAGCTTCAGGCCAACAACAACAACCCCGTTCCGGCACCACCGCCACCACCGCCACCACCACCGGCTCACAACAGGCTGGGAGAGTTCATGAGGACTCGACCGCCCACCTTTTCTCAAGCTAACGATCCCATGGAGGCCGACGATTGGTTAAAGTCCATGGAGAAGAAGCTTGCCATCGTCCAGTGCAATGACCGAGAGAAAGTTCTCTTCGTGTCGCACCAACTCATGGGAGCTGCCGCTGACTGGTGGGATGCCCTTTGTAACGCTCATGTCGACCCGGAAACGATCACTTGGACTGAGTTCAAGGTGAGTTTCCGATCTCATTACATCCCTGCTGGTGTAATGATGCTTAAGAGGCAAGAGTTTGAGGGTCTCCGACAAGGACAGAAAAGTGTGAATGAGTACCTTAACAAGTTCACGCAGCTGTCAAGGTACGCCCCTGAAGATGTCAACTCGTACTAGAGGAAGCAGTACCTGTTCATGAGAGGGTTGAACAATGAGATCCAGGTTCAGCTTCTCAACAATGACTATGCGAGCTTCCAGAAACTGGTTGACAACACCACAGTGGTTGAAAACAAGATCCGAGAGATCGATCGAGAAGGCAAGAGGAAGATGCCATACCAGCCACAAGAGAGTAATGTACGTCCTCGGTACATGCCCCCAGCTGCACCGCAGTATGGATCGACCGCTCCTGCATACCGCCCTAATCAACCACCACAGAAACATCCCGCCATGCAAACACCTCATGTGCCTTTGCCATCTGCGCCTCGTCCCAACATGGGCGCTCCTGTTCAAAACCCCCGCCCCTACGTACCTGCTACCGTGGGCAACAGGGCATGCTTTGCATGCGGGGAGACGGGACACTTTGCGAGACAGTGCCCGAGGAGAGGTCCTAAAAAGCAAGGAAACCGTGGACAGAAGAACAACGCTCGCGGCAACGTTAACCATGTATCTGCTGAGAAAACGCAACAGGTTGAAGACGCCGTAATTGGTATGTTCCTTGCCAACTCCAACCCGACCACCCTTCTATTTGATTCTGGAGCATCACCTTCCTTCATATCATCCAAGTATGTTGCCAAGCATAATCTACCCATATCACACTTAAAATATACTATGTTGGTTAATTCTCCCGGTGGAGAGATGAGGACTAATATAGTATGTCCGAAAGTAAACCTTAAAATAAGGGGGTAGACTTCCTTGTCAACCTCATTGTCTTGGATTCCCAAGGGCTTGACATAATACTCAGAATGGATTGGTTAAGCACACACAACAGAGTAATCCAATATGCTAAGAGAAGCGTGCAGTTGTGGCGGTCAGTAAACTTATTTATAATGGTACTGTATAAAAAGTCGTCGCAATTAAGGTTTTTTATTTTTTTAAAAAACAGAACATTCTGCCTGGCTCGATGGCCAGAAACATGACAGAGACAACATATATAATAACACATAACAGCAGCAGCAATAGTACAAATGCATGTCCAAAATACAATATATAACATCTCCATCGATCACAACACAAAAGTGTCTCGCATCTCATCACAAGAATAGAAAAATAAAGAAGAGGGGCTATCCGCTAGCGTTCACTACCTCACGTCCTCGCCGCACGTCACTCCAGGCGCCGGTATAGACGGCGACGGAGTTTGAGCCTCCGTCGCCGATCCCTGCAACACATAGAAGTTATTTGACATATTGATTAGTTTAGAACTTCATTTTTGACTAGAATTGATTAAACAGGCTATAATTGATCATATTGAACTTACTTTAGTTAATTTGAGTTAGATTTGCTATGTTTGATTATTTAAGACTAATTAAGACTACAATAACTAAGTTGAATTAGATTTGCATATTTATAAAACAAAGCCTGGAGAATGTAATAATAAAATAAATAATACATTCGTATTATGTGCTTCATGAGTTTCTGAAACATAATATTACTCCTTCAAGAGTTTATTTTTTGACGTTAGGATAGTGTCCACGATTAAGAATTGAAATATAAATATTAGAGGATAATGAATTTGATTAACAAGATAGGCTATCAAGGGGATACATATATATATAGGCTGTTAAGCCTCACTCAAAGAACTAAAATACCTATGCCTAATGACAGTTTTACCCCTAATACATAGAGTACTCTAACACTCCTGCAGTCCCAACATCTAGCCACTGCAAATGTTGAGACTGGAACGAAACTCGGAGAACACCGACGAAGGGAGGCCCTTCGTGAAGATATCGGCGAACTATGACGACGTGGGGACGTGAAGAATCCGAACCTCACCAAGGGAAACCCCCTCACGGACAAAGTGGAGGCCGATCTCCACATGCTTCATGCGCTGGTGCTGGACGGAGTTGTTGGAGAGGTAGATGGCGCTGACATTGTCGCAGTAAACCAACGTGCTCTGGTACGGCGCGGTACTCCACCTCAGCACTCGAGTGGGACACAACGTGCTGCCGCTTCGAGGACCAAGAGATGAGGTTGCCGCCTAGAAAGACGGCGTAGCTGGAGGTGGGTCGGCGTGTGTCTCGGCAACCTGCCCAGTCAGCGTCGGTGTAGACGATCAACTCAGACGCCGAGTCATGGTGAAGGAGAAGGATGTAGTCAAGGGTACCTCGCAGCAACTGGAGTATCTGCTTCACAGCGGTGAGGTGCGGCTCCCGTGGATCATGCATGTCGAGGCACACCTCCTGAACCGCGTAGGAGATATCCAGCCTGGTGAAGGTGATATATTGGAGGGCACCTGCAAGACTCTAGTAAGCAGTGGGATCGCTGACGGGATCCCATCAGTAGAGGAAACCTTGGCTAGGGTATCCACCGGAGTCGAGCACGACATGCAATCAGCCATGCCCGCTCACTGAAGGACATCCAGACAATATTGTCGCTGCTGAAGAAACAAGCCATCTGGTCGATGCTCGACCGCAACACCCAGGAAGTGGTGAAGCTGGTCCAGGTTATTCATAGCAAACTCTCACTGCAAAGCAGATATGGTGCGTTGTAGGAGAGCCGTACTGGACACCGTGAGGACAATGTCATCGACGTATAGGAGGAGATACACAGTATCAACCTCACGTCAATAGACAGAGCGAGGTGTCTGACTTGGCCTCTGCAAAGCCAAGCGACACCAGGAAGGAGGCAAAACGACTATGCCAAGGCCGGGGTAACTGCTTCAGACCATACTGTGACCGGTTCAACTTGCAGACCATGTATGGATGAGCTGAATAAATGATCCCTGCTGGCTGACTACAGTACACTGTCTCTGTCAGGGTGCAGTGGAGGAATGCGTTCTTGACATCTAGTTGATGCACAGGCCAAGACCGCGAGAGAGCCAGCGACAGAACTCTGTGAACCGTTGTCGGATTCACCACCGAGATGAAAGTCTCATCGTAGTCAACTCTAGGGCGCTGTGTAAAACCCCGAAGTACCCACCGAGCCTTGTACCTCTCCAGGGAGCCATACGTCTTCTTCTTATGCGTGAACACCCACTTGCCTGTGACAACATTGCCACAACTAGGACGTGGCACCAAGTCTCAGGTCCAGTAGTCAAGTACGGCCGCAAACTCCTCTTCCATAGCGTGACGCCAATGAGGATCGGCGAGAGCACTATGGACAGAAGACGGTATACGTGAAATCGAAGAGGAGGCTGTCAGTGGAACAGTTATCGATGAGAGGACGACGCCCGAGAAGCGCTCAACGAGCCGAAGGACCCCGGCGTCCCGTCGAGTCACCATTTGATGGATGTGACGAGAGTCCCGGTGGAGCAGGGGTGGATGGTAGACTAGGGACTCGGTGCGAGAGGGGGCCGGAGCACCAACCCGCACTCGTCGCTGATAGACAAGAGTGGGGTTGGCGAAATGAGGCACCAAGGCTACACGTGGTACGACGGGCGACGTCGGGGACACCGGGGCCGCGCGTGGCGCAGCAGGTGGCGTCATGGATGCCGGAGCCGCGTGTGGCGCAGCATTTGGCGTCGGGGACGCCGGGGCCGCGTGTGGCGCAGTAAGAGACGTGGGGACACCAGGGCTGCGCGGGGCGCAGCAGATGGTGTCGGAGACACCGGGATTGCGCGTGGCGCAGCAGGAGGCGTCGGGGACACCGGGGCCACGCGTGGCGCGGCAAGTAGCGTCGGGGACGTCGGAGCTGCGGTTGGCGCAGCGGATGGCATCGGAAACCCCGGAGCACCAACCCGCGCTCGTCGCTGATAGACAAAAGTAGGGTCGGCGAAACGAGGCGCCAAGACCACGTGTGGCGCAGCAGGCGGCGTCAAGGACGACGGGGCCGCACATGGCGCAGCAGGAGGTGTCGGCGACACCAAACCCGCGTGAGGTGCAACAGGTGGTGTCAGAGACGTCGGGGCCGTGCATGGCGCGGTGGGTGTCGTACTTGCAGGAGGAAAAGAACTACAGGAACCGTGAAAATAGACGACGGCCAAAAACCGTCGTCCATAAGGTTACTACCGTTGTCAATAACTTATTGACGACGGTATATGGTTATAGACGAGGGTTCCTGGCCTTCGTCACTAATTAGTCGTCAATAAATTTATTGACGACGGTAACCATCGTCAATAAACTTATTGATGACGGCTAAAACCAGCTGTCGTCTATAAGTTTGTCGAGCCACGTGGCTATTCAAGAAGCTTATAGACGACGGCCAGCAGTTGGTTGTCGTCAATAAGGTCTATTATAGACTGTGAGACCTATGTGTGTTGAATACATTGGCAATTAGGATAAAAGTTAGCATTAACATTCAAAGTTTTGAATATTGCCAAAACATTCTTCTGTGGCAAGGTCCGACAAGTTCTTTGTTAGGTCCCCCAAGTGTTGGCAAGGTCCGACGCAAGGTCCGGAGAGCTCCTGCAAGGTCCGGAGAGCTTCTGTGAGGTACGAAGCTTGTTTTTAGGGAGCTCCCGTGAAGTTCAACTCGTAGAACTGCAGCGTCTTGTTTTTGCTTTTAACTCGCAATGTTTCAAACT
Organism: Neostapfia colusana; assembly: GCA_030760725.1. NCBI lineage: Eukaryota > Viridiplantae > Streptophyta > Magnoliopsida > Poales > Poaceae > Neostapfia > Neostapfia colusana. The sequence continues at coordinate 125,310,955 of JASWHV010000003.1, forward strand.
TGCTTTATGGGAAGGTTTGCTTAGTATTAATTTTCTAAGTTTTTGGTTTTTTTGGTGGTTATGGCTGTTATCATTTGATATGGTTTGCAACATGCTTATGTGACGTGCTCATGTAAGGTGTTGTGGTTTTCGAACTAACGTGAGTCAAGTCGAGGACTTGTGCTCGGAAGAATTGGTTGTTTATTCATGTGCAGGTGTTGCTTGAGTTCAAGACATGGCTGGTGACAGGATCCTTGGACTAGTCTCAGGGAGGAGATGAGGTTCCAACAACCAAGTTCGGGAGGAGCTGTGGTTGAGTTGATCGGGAGGTCGCGCAGCATGTTTGGATCAAGGGCAGTGCATATGAAGGTTGCGTGTACGTCGTTGGAAGGTGTTTGCACGTGTGCAAGGAGTGCATGGACGTGGCAACATTGTTCCAAGGCGTGATGAAGAGAAGTGGACATAAAGAATTGGTCGGAAAGGTCCAACCGGCTGGATTGCGTACTCAGGCTGAGGCTGAGTCGGATATGGCTCAAATATGGAAGATTTGAGTTGGTTATGATAGGATTTCGTGCTAGGCACGAAGTTGAGTTGTTTTAGGAATGTTTAGGACGTTCCTAAGGTGTTTGGAAGTCTCACGATTGCTTCTATCTGCGAATAGGAGAGTTCTGAGCAGTTATGGTAAGTTAGGATACGAGTCCAATTAGGAGTAGGAGTCCTAGATTGCATTGTTTAGCCTGAGGGCTGGCTATAAAAGCAAGGGAGGCCAGAGCTCTCGTAGGTAGAGAACTTTGGGCTGTTCCTCTTGTGTTTCTATTGAATAAAGTTCATAGTTTCGAGGAGCTTTTGTGCCTTGTTCGTCTGACTTGTTTTTCATCAAGTCTTTCTCGCCGAGTTTCTGGACAGACCGACGTTGCTTCGGTGTTTCGTTCATAACTCGAGTTTTACAGATCCGATTGACATGATTCTTTTTGGGTTGTCTTCACAACTCAATTATATATCATCTGTGAAATTTTCACGAGCTTGAGTTCTGTAGTTTTTGAGATACACGAGTTTCTTTGCAGCGTTGCAGATCTGTTTTATATCGGGTAGAACAGATTGATCTTCGTTTAATGTTTTGATCGTATCTCAAGTTTTACTTCGTGTTTTCAAGTGATTCTTGTTGCATTAGATCCGCGACTTGATTATATACCTCTCTACTTGATTTTTCATGGTTGAACACGTTTGAAAACACTTGCACACACGGTTTCTTTAACCGATTGATTTTTGCCGAGGGGTTTTTGTTGTTTCCGCTGCGAAAAGTTTTAATCTACCATTCACCCCCCTCTGGTAGCTTTTCACGTGCTCTTCGATCCTACAATTGGTATCAGAGCCAAGGTGCTCTAATCTTTGTGATTTGCACATGTTTTGACTAACCATCATGGAGAAGTACTCTGCAAAACCTTGTGTGTTCAATGGCATCGATTTTCAGGTTTGGAAGGCGCGGATGGAGGCCTACATACAGGCGCAAGGCTTTGCCATATGGGAAAAGGTCTACCGGAACTTCGATGTACCACCAAACGATCAAGTTACGGCTGCGAACATGAGAGATGTTGACAACAACAACAAGGCTCGCAACTTGATCATCCAAGGATTGACTCAAAGCAACTTCGACCGTGTTGCACACCTCCGATCTGCGTATGATGTTTGGAAAGCTCTTTGTGACTACCATGAAGGATCCAATACGATCAAGGAGGTAAGGCAAGATATGTTCAAGAAAGAATACATGCGTTTTGAGATGCAACCCGGTGAGTCAATTGACGACCTTTTTGCTCGCTTTAATAAAATTCTCAGCAACTTGCGTAGTGTCAATGTTAACTTTTCAGATGCTGAAAATGCTAGACAATTGTTAGGAGCATTAGATATGTCAATTTGGGAGATGAAAGTTACATCTATTCGTGAATCTACTGTCATGAGTTCTCTTACTTTAGACGTGCTTTATTCTAAATTGAAAACTCATGAAATTGACATCATCTCACGTAAAAACCCCAACAAGTCTATTGCATTTGTTTCGCAACGTGACATGTCTAGTTCTAGTCAATCATCATCTAGTAGTGCACTCTCTTTGCTGTCCTCTCTAACCATTGAACAGATTGAAGAGTTTCCAGAGGAGGAGCTTGCACTCATCTCTACTCGGTTCTCAAAAGCATTGCAAAATGTGAGAACTAGAAGGAGAGGAATCTCCGGACCTCAACGATGTTTTGAATGTGGTAAGACAGGACATTTTCGTATGGAGTGCCCTAACATTTCAGGTCCGACTTCACGTGAAGAAAAGCAAACAAGGCCGAAGAAATCTTTTGCAAAGAATAAGAAGAAGAAAGATTTATCAATGCGCAACATAGTGCATAGTATGATCTCTGCACTTCAAGATTTCGGCTCAAGTGATGTGGACACCGGTAGTGATGAAGATGAAGAAGCTATGGCAAATATGTGCTGCATGGCGAGCAAGTCAAGTTCAAGCTCCGAGGAGGCAGAACACAACAGCGACGATGAAGAGGTATGTCCCACTTGCGAAGAAATGTGTGATGCTATTTCTCGTGCCACTGTTATATTAAAGAAAAAGGATAAAAAACTTAGGAACAATGCTGTTAAAATTGAATCACTAGAATCTGAAATTAATCATTTAAAAACTTTGATTCCTAGTGATGATTCTTGTTCCTCATGTGATTTGATTTATGAACAATTATCCTCTTTAATAAGTGCACACGCATCTACACTTGATAAACTTGAACTTGAAATTGAAAAGAACAAAGAGCTTGCTGCACTTAATGATAAAAATTTGAAAGATGCTTGTTGTTCTACAATTGATTTGCATTGTTCTTCATGTGATGATCTGAATAAGAAACTAAATGATGCTATGAATGAGATTTCTATTTTGAACAATGCTTTACGTGTGCATGAAGTTAAATATTGTTCAAATTGCAAACTAAAAGGAAAAACTTCATGTGAAAACTGCTTTGATGTGTCCAATAAACTTGATGACATGCATAGGACACTAGATCGGTTTTCTAATGCAAATAACAACCTAAACTTGCTGCTGAATTCTTCCAAGTCTTGTAATGATAAAACTGGTTTAGATTTTAATTCTCATGCTCATGCTAAGTCACACCCACCTAAAGTTCTAAAGTCATTAGGAAGCGGTTTGATTCAAACAGCTCCTAGACAAAAAGAGGTGATTTTCAAATCTGCAGGAGTACTGTCCCATTCGGGTTCTAATAAACGTGTTGCTTGCTCATCTAGACATGATAATAAGGTTATTTTTCATTGTACCTACTGTGGTAGAGATGGTCATGTCATGGATTTTTGTTATATACTAGCTAAACACGATAAGAAACAAAGAATACTTGCTAGATCACATAACAACCAAGCAAAATCTGCTAGACCGAATGTTCGGAGCTTGCAACCTGCTGTAATGAGTCAAAAACTTGCTCCCGGACCTACTGTTTTTTGTGCTACATATAACACATCTTCTAAGTCAGTAGTTGGGAACAAAAATTTTTGATGTTTGGCTCATAAACCTGCTGTACCTTCTCAGCTTTCACGTGTTATTCCTGCTGGACATCGTGTGACTCAGTACTGGATTCCTAAAAGTCTTTTAACTAACCCCAGTATTGAGTCATCGACGTACACGTTTGAGGAAGGAGAACATTTGGATTGTGGATTCAGGTTGCTCACGCCACATGACCGGTAACAAGAATGGTTCTCCTCTCTCTCTTTTGTGTCACGTGTAGAAAATGTTACTTTCGCCGATAACTCTTCTACTCCCATAATTGCTAAAGGTTCAGTTAGAGTAAACAATCTCTACACTTTGAAAGATTTGGCACTCGTTAAAAATTTGAAATACAACTTGCTTTCGGTTTCACAATTGCTAGATGAAAATCTAGAGGTTAGCTTTGCTAAAAATTGCTGCAAGATTGTAGATTCAAAAGGTGAGCTTTTGTTTAACATGTCTAGGTTTGGAAGAGTTTTTAAAGCTGATTTTGATTTGTCAACTTCTAAGCATCGGTGTCTAGTTGCTAATGATACAAAGGATCTATATTTTTGGCATCGTAGACTTGGTCACATAGGCTTTGATCATCTCACTCGTGTTAGTGCTCTCGATCGCATACGTGGGCTGCCGAAGCTTAAAAAGGACAATGATATTGTGTGCTCTTCTTGTAGACATGCTAAGTTTGTTGTAGGTTCATATGCTCCTCTCACAATGACCATGACAGCTGAACCGGGACAACTTTTACATCTTGACACAGTAGGTCCGACACGTGTTCAATCCTTCGGAGGTAAATGGTATGTGCTTGTGATTGTTGATGATTATTCCAGATATTCTTGGGTTTATTTTACATCTAAGAATGAAGCCTTTAGTCATTTTAGAACTTTATTTCTTAGATTATCTATTGATCACCCAGGATCATTAAAAGCAATTAGAAGTGATAACGGAACTGAATTTAAAAACCAATCCTTTGATCACTTTTGTGCTGAAAATGGAATAGATCATCAATACTCTTCACCCTATGTACCACAATAAAATGGTGTCGTAGAAAGAAAGAACAGGACCTTAGTTGAGATGGCTAGGACTATGCTTGATGAATATCAAACTCCTAGGAAATTTTGGGCTGATGCAATTGCAACCGCTTGTTATGTCTCAAATCGTGTTTTCTTGCGTGCTAAGCTTGGAAAAAACCCATATGAGCTCCGGTTTGGACATAGGCCTAGTGTTACACACTTTAGGTTTTTGGTTGCAAATGCTTTGTGAAGAAACATGGTAATCTTGATAAATTTGAAGCTAGATCTGTTGATGGCATGTTTCTTGGTTATCCATCTCATACTAGAGGCTACCGTGTGCTTTTACTTGACACTAACAAAATTGTGGAGACTTGCGAGGTTTCTTTTGATGAAGCTAGCCCAAGTACTAGCTCCGATATTGCAGGTCCGGATCCATATCCGCAGGGGGAGAGTATTTTTATTGAAGAAGATGAAGAAGTGGTGCTGCTGCCCGAAAACTCGGAAGTAAATAACGATCAAGCTGCTGATTTTGCACCACAACCAGCACCAACAGTCACTACTGCTGGTTCGGACCTTCCTCAATCAACAAGCTCTCCTAATCAAAGGTCCGAACATGAAGAAGAAGGTGCTTGTGAAGTGTCTACTCCCTCCGAGTACTCAAAAGTCATCCTCCACAACAAATCATTGGAAGCTTGCATGAACGAGTCACTCGGTCCAGGTTTTGCGATCTAAACTCTCATGCTCATTCTGCTTTTGTTGCTTCTTTTGAACCCAAGGATATATCACACGCACTCACTAATGAATCTTGGAATAATGCCATGCAAGAAGAGTTAGAAAATTTTGAAAGAAATAATGTTTGGAAACTTGTACCTCCACCTCAAGGTCACACATTAATTGGAACTAAATGGTTATTTAAAAATAAGCAAAGTGAGGATGGGGTTGTGGTTAGGAATAAAGCTAGGTTGGTTGCTCAAGGTTTTACTCAAATTGAAGGTCTAGATTTTGATGAAACATTTGCTCCTGTTGCTAGATTAGAAGCTATAAGAATTTTATTAGCATTTGCTGCATCTAAATGTTTCAAGTTATATCAAATGGATGTTAAAACTGCTTTTCTTAATGGCTACATAGAGGAGGAGGTTTATGTTAAGCAGCCACCAGGTTTTGAAAATCCAAATTTTTCTAATCATGTTTACAAACTGTCCAAAGCCTTGTACGGTCTAAAACAAGCTCCTAGAGCATGGTATGATAGGTTAAAAACATTCTTACTTGAAAAGGGGTTTACCATGGGCAAGGTTGATAAAACTCTTTTTGTACTTAAGCATGGCATTGACTCATTATTCGTTCAAGTGTACATGGATGATATTATCTTTGGTTGTGCTTCTCATGATCTCGTGTCCAAGTTTTCAGCTATGATGAGTTCAGAATTTGAGATGAGTATGATGGGAGAACTCACATACTTTTTGGGGCTGCAAATCAAGCAAACAAAAGAAGGAACTTTTGTGCATCAAACTAAGTATACAAAGGACCTTCTTAAGCGCTTCAACATGGACAAATGCAAGCCTCTTCGGACACCAATGGGAACAGCAACAACACTTGAACTTGACGAAGATGGTGACCCGGTCGATAAAAAAGAATACATAAGTATGATTGGATCACTTTTGTATCTCACGGCGTCAAGACCGGACATACAATTCAGCTTATGTCTTTGTGCACGTTTTCAAGCTTCTCCACGTGCTTCACATCGCCAAGCCATCAAAAGGATTCTCAGGTACCTACATGGAACTCAAGAATTTGGCATTTTTCTTCCTTCTTCGTCAACTGTTTCTTTGAAAGCTTTTTCAGATGCTGATTTTGGGAGTTGTAGGATTGATAGGAAAAGTACTTCGGGTGCTTGTCATTTTCTTGATAATTCACTTGTTGCTTGGTCCTCTAGAAAACAAAGTTCAGTTGCACAATCCACGGCCGAATCTGAATATGTAGCTGCGGCTAGCGCTTGCTTACAAATTCTTTGGATTGTTCAAACACTTAAGGACTATGGGGTTGATTTAGATAGTGTTCCACTGTTTTGTGATAACACTAGTGCAATTTGTATTGCTAAAAACCCCGTGAAACACTCTAGAACTAAGCACATTGACATTAGGTATCACTTTCTTCGTGATAATGTTGAAAAAGGAAACATTGTGCTTCACCATGTCGATACCGAACAACAATTGGCTGATATTTTTACAAAACCTTTGGATTTCACTCGTTTTTGTTTCATTCGTAGTGAAATAGGGGTTATGCATCCTCATGGCTTAAATTGAGGGGGAGTTTTTGAAACTTTGAAAGTCTATGTGTGAATATGAAACTAAAATAATATGAGCATAGTATTTCATACATATATGACTTTGTGATTCCTTTTACAGGCTGAAAGTTCTTACTACATTACTCATGTTATACATTTTGTAGTTTTTGCCATGACTAGTAATTGGAATAATTACTTACACTAAATCTGGTCATGATCGAACTTTCTTGCTGTTTTGAACTTGTTGCGTGCTCACAAGTGCTTTTAATCATAAAAAATTAATCAAGTGAACAGCTCACATGTTGAGTTTTCAAATAAAAAATTGAGAAAAGATCAAGAGAATATGCATGCATCACACTTCTTCTTTTGAGATTGCTTATCATTGCACTAAGATATGAACTTGGAAGGAATTGTGTATGACTAAAATCATGTCCTTAAGCTTCTGATTGTCAAATGACATAGGCTTGGCTAGGTTGGTTAGAATAAGGCTGATGCGGCATATAATCTCTTGCAAATATCATATGATCAACTTTGTGCCTTAAATAATTATGAATAATAAAAATGCAGCAACAAGTGTAATGTTTTCAGGTTTTGAAATAGTTGAGTAAGAGAGATCATGACTTGCTTAAACTGAAAAATACATTTGATCTCTAGCATGGCTTACACTACTTTATGTATCTCATTGATGTGATAGTGTAAGTAACCTGATAGTATGACTTGGATGAGCTTTGTTTTGTATGTATATGTTATAATATGCTCATAACATTTAAAAATTTCTCTTTTGAACCTTGCTGAATACATTGTCAAAGGGGGAGAAATATGTATAAGGAGAGATTTTTTTACACTTTGCATATGTTATACACTTTCTTCGTTCTCTGATTTTAAAAAATGGGGAGAAATTAATAAAGGGGGAGAAATGAGTTTTCAAAGCTTTTCAAAACTTCTCATAAGCCAATGTTCGGATTTTAATTAGTGTTGCCAATGCATTCATCAAGGGGGAGATTGTGAGACCTATGTGTGCTGAATACATTGGCAATTAGGATAAAAGTTAGCATTAACATTCAAAGTTTTGAATATTGCCAAAACATTCTTCTGTGGCAAGGTCCGACAAGTTCTTTGTTAGGTCTGCCAAGTGTTGGCAAGGTCCGACGCAAGGTCCGGAGAGCTCCTGCAAGGTCCGGAGAGCTTCTGTGAGGTCCGGAGCTTGTTTTTAGGGAGCTCCAGTGAAGTTCAACTCGTAGAACTGCAGCGTCTTGTTTTTGCTTTTAACTCGCAATGTTTCAAACTTGCTTTATGGGAAGGTTTGCTTAGTATTAATTTGCTAAGTTTTTGGTGTATTTTGGTGGTTATGGCTGTTATCATTTGATATGGTTTGCAACATGCTTATGTGACGTGCTCATGTAAGGTGTTGTGGTTTTCGAACTAACGTGAGTCAAGTCGAGGACTTGTGCTCGGAAGAATTGGTTATTTATTCATGTGCAGGTGTTGCTTGAGTTCAAGACATGGCTGGTGACGGGATCCTTGGACTAGTCTCAGGGAGGAGATGAGGTTCCAACAACCAAGTTCGGGAGGAGCTGTGGTTGAGTTGATCGGGAGGTCGCGCAACATGTTTGGATCAAGGGCAGTGCATATGAAGGTTGCGTGTACGTCGTTGGAAGGTGTTTGCACGTGTGCAAGGAGTGCATGGACGTGGCAACATTGTTCCAAGGCGTGATGAAGAGAAGTGGACGTAAATAATTGGTCGGAAAGGTCCAACCGGCTGGATTGCGTACTCAGGCTGAGGCTGAGTCGGATATGGCTCAAATATGGAAGATTTGAGTTGGTTATGATAGGATTTCGTGCTAGGCACTAAGTTGAGTTGTTTTAGGAATGTTTAGGACGTTCCTAAGGTGTTTGGAAGTCTCACGATTGCTTCTATCTGCGAATAGGAGAGTCCTGAGCAGTTATGGTAAGTTAGGATACGAGTCCAATTAGGAGTAGGAGTCCTAGATTGGATTGTTTAGCCTGAGGGCTGGCTATAAAAGCAAGGGAGGCCAGAGCTCTCATGGGTAGAGAACTTTGGGCTGTTCCTCTTGTGTTTCTATTGAATAAAGTTCATAGTTTCGAGGAGCTTTTGTGCCTTGTTCGTCCGACTTGTTTTTCGTCAAGTCTTTCTCGCCGAGTTTCTGGACAGACCGACGTTGCTTCGATGTTTCGTTCATAACTCGAGTTTTACAGATCCTATTGACGTGATTCTTTTTGGGTTGTCTTCACAACTCAATTATCTATCATCTGTGAAATTTTCACGAGCTTCGGATCTGTAGTTTTTGAGATACACGAGTTTCTTTGCAGCGTTGCAGATCTGTTTTATATCGGGTAGAACAGATTGATCTTCATTTAATGTTTTGATCGTATCTCAAGTTTTACTTCATGTTTTCAAGTGATTCTTGTTGCATTAGATCCGTGACTTGATTCTCTACCTCTCTACTTGATTTGTCACGGTTGAACACGTTTGAAAACACTTGCACACATGGTTTCTTTAACCGATTGATTTTTGCTGAGGGGTTTTTGTTGTTTCCGCTGCGAAAAGTTTTAATCTACCATTCACCCCCTCTCTGGTAGCTTTTCACGTGCTCTTCGATCCTACATAGACGATGGTACAACTGGCCATCATCAACTGTTGTGGCTTATTGACGACAGTTGTGCTGGCCGTCGTCAATTGTTATGGCTTATTGACGACGGCTAAGTACCAGAAATCATCGTCAATAAGGATTGCAGTTTTTTTAAAATACAAATGGCTGCCCTGGCTTCGAGGCCAGCCCTGGCTCGATGGCCAGATCACATAGGCATCAAAACAAAAATATCATAGTCATCAACATACTATATGCATGCCACTACCCAACACTACCCCGACCGCTGCCACCGGAGTCCAGGAAGTCGTCCTTGTGCTGTCGTCCAAACGCCGTATGCTGGGGGGATGGAGTTTGTTGAGCCTGCGTCGCCAATCCCTGTGATGCATGTGCATGTATAGTTAGACAAATTAGAAGTTTAAAAATATGTATTTGACTAAATAAAGTCATTACAAGTTAAAATTGAGCAAGTTAACAAATTAAAAGTTAGCTAGAATTGAGCAAGTTCATCTATTGAGCAATTTTGTACTTGTGCTCCTGTCATCGGCCCCTGTGGCACCTGTGGAGCTATATCGGTGGCGGCGCCCATTGGGGATAGACATCCTGCTGTCCTACAGCCATAGCCTGCAAATATGAAGCAAAATATTATACATGTCATTCATATATTAGAAATGTTGAGTACAACGGTCCGAACTTACCTGCATGGCAGCTTGCATCTGTAGCATGTACGAGTGTTGATACTCGTCCCTAGCCCTGACCTCCGCTGCCTGACTCTCGTTTGTCAGTCGCAGCGCTTCCTGCGTCCTCTGGAGCTCTTCCTGATACTCTGGAGCTCCAGATCTCGTCTCATACGCCTGCTAGACCCACCCTGGGATGAAGAGGCCTCGAGGAAGACCGCACCTCCCTCGAGTCGACTACTCCATTGAAGATGGCCAACCTACACAACGGAGTAAGAGTATTAAAGTTTTGTGTCTCGAAGTCCATGAAATTAATAAGAAATAACAGAACTCACCGGCCGTGAGGTTTCCCACCATCGCTTGTAAACGCGGCTTCAGGTACGATCGGCGCGTTCCGCCAATTGTAATCTTCGCCTCGAAGCCTCTGCACCTCCTCCCCATACTTTTCCTGGAAATACGGGAAAAGTAAAGTCATCAGAAAAATTAAAGAGAATCCAATTAAGTCAACAAAAGAACTCACCAACGTCCCCGTCGCCGTCCTAAGAAGACAGCTGATCAGGCTCTGATGGGTCACTTCCCATGTGACCCCTCCTCCACACCTGGATAGCGGTCGGCTCATGACCGATCTCGCGCTCCTATCGATACGTGTTAGCACAATGATAGCGCCAGAAATTAACTAAAATAAGATTCGAGTACCACTTACCATCCGTTTAGCGAGACGTATGTAGCCATCCCCGCCAAGACGGTGTTTTTGTCCGTCCCTCTACTCTGTCGCCGGATCATTGACATGCCTTGGAAGCCTGGCTCGCCCAACGAGCAGACAGGGAATGATACGCGTCCGGACAGGATTCAAGTTACGGTACGCTGACCTGCACACATTTTTTATTGGATGAAAACATTGATCAAAATCGGATAATGAAGCAAAGTAAAATAAACATTTTACCTCTGCGTACTGCGCATCCCTAAATAGCTTATGCCAGGCTGGGCCGGCCCGACTATTTATATAATAATTTAGCACTTCATCAATCAAAGCAATATTTAAACAATTACGCTACTAATCAAATAATTAATAAATAAAACTACAAATTAAACAAGAAATCAACTAATTAACGATTTAAACAGCTAATAAATTTGGCCGTCTTCAATAAATTTGGCCGTCGTCAATGGTCGCTTTTCCTGTAGTGTGATAACTACTTTTGCACCTGTTCTCATTGTTTTAGTGATTGATACCGCTATGGAGGTTAATAACCAGTACTAATAATCTTTCTGAACCGGTTCTAGTTGAACTAGTTGTGATGGGGTGGTACGTATGGCTATTTTTGTTGTAGTGATGTGGGAGAGGCAAAAACTAAGGAACAACTCAATCAAGGATAAGTGCTCTATTTCCATGAAGATAATGAAGGGGTGCTATGGTTCAAAAATCCAATGGTAGTACCAAAAAAATCATGAACTACATGAAAAAAATTTAGATGGGGCTCATTTGTCTAAATACTTCATCCACATGGGCATAAAAAAATGTACCTTGATTTAAGGTGTGAGTTTTAGTAGACCCGAATAAAGAGATCATGAAATATGTATTAGAATGCAATAGATGTCGTACAGTCCATCACCTATGATCAGCGGTTCTTGTCCATGCAACTTATAAATATTCCAAATTGAAAATGGGAAGACAATATAGTATGGATATCATTCTCGGATTTCCTCCCATCTCTCACCACCACAACTCCATTCAGGTCATTATGGACAGATTGGCAAAATCAGCTCATTACATGTCATATGTTTACATGGAGTGCCTAAGACCATTATTTTAGACTGAGGAACACGTTTGGTTGGTCATTTCTATGAGCAATTGCATATCTTCATGGGTACACAATTGATTCAAGGTTTAGCTCCTCATCTTCAAACAAACGGCCAAACATGGGTATATAAACCAAATTTTCGAAGATGTGCTACGAGCTTGCATTCTCAACAACACACAAAATTAGGATGAACACCTACATTTAGACGAGTTCTCTTATAACAATAGTTATCAAGAGAGTATGAAGATGACCCCTTTTGAAGTCCTATACGGCCACCCATGTTGCATTCTTTTAAAACTGGTCTAAATGGGCAAAAGAATGATTTTTTGATCCTGATTTAGTGGCCCAAGCAAAGAGAAGGTTTGGGTCATCCGAGCAGGCTTGAAGGTTGCTCAAACATGCCAAAAAAATTACGTGGACAAAAGCCACTGACCTTTATCATTTCTAATTAGCGATCATGTCTACATTCATGTCCCCCAGTCTATATATAGGACCTTTCTAATTATTAAGAAATGTTGTCCCGTAGCATATCAGTTAGAACTCTAACTCAGTTTATAAGAAGAACACAACACCTGGCACGTGTCACAACAGAAAATTGCATAAAGCCCCCAATTTATACCGTCAATACCGTTGTGGAATAACTATACAATGATCTTACTTATTCAGTGTATCCCACCAAAATTATTGATCACAAGGATTGGGTGACTTATTGAAGCAATGTCAAGTTCTATAATATCCAATGATGTAACCACATCCATGCAACTAATCGAGGCCGCAGATTGAAGCCAAGCGGGCAGGAGGGGGGCCAGGGCGGCGCGGGGTGGCGGGTGTAAGTGCATCTAGGTATCCCCGTGGGTTTTGGATGATTGATGACGATAATTAAGAGACTAATGAGCTCAGATGATCATAAGCACATGATATTTGCAAGGTGGACACCTAAACTCTCAAAAAGGAAAAGGATGAAGAACAGCGTCGAAGACGCGAAGAGTAGAAATTAAGGTTTCATTTGAGTCTTTAGTAGGCTAGCCGTGTAAGAGTGAGAGTGTGTGTGTCAAGTGCATTGAGATCATAGAAGAGAGCTCAAAGCATTAAAAGTGTCAAATCCTTAGTGGAGAGTGCCAGTGAGGTAAACTCAGGTAGGCCGGACTTGTCCTGGCAAGAGGCCGGACTAGTCCGGAAGTCCTACGGCTTAGTCCGTTTTGGGGCGGACTAAGAGTTCCTGACTAAGTTCGGACTTGTCCGTTTTGGGACGGACTAGTCCGTTTTTCTCTTGGTGAGAGTGTTTTGGGACTAAGTCCTGGTAAACTGGACTTGTCCGTCTCAGTGGCCAGACTAGCCCGGGCTAGCCACACTTGTCCGTTTTCACAAGGACCAAGAGTTCCTGTGTGAGTTTGGGCTAGTCCGTTCTGAGGTGGACTAGTCCGTATGGTTGTGAGATGAGAGCTCCCACGGCTAAGTCATGGTGGACTGGACTTGTCCGCCTCAGTGGCCGGACTAGTCCGGGTCCTCTAGACTTGTCCGTTCTCACCCGGACAAAGAGTTCCTGTGTGAGATCGGACTAGTCCGTTGTGAGGTGGACTAGTCCGAAATATGTGAACATTTGAAATTTGAACGTTGGGGAGTAGGTGGCGTTCTGATGTTAGTGGTCCCCGAAGACCGGACTAGTCAGGGGTCCTGACAGAACTAGTCCGGACTTTAGTTGGTGGCAACGGTTGGCTGTCGGGACTTCTATAAAAGGAGATGCCCCGACTTCATTTTTAATCCCCTGGAACGCTAGCGCCGCCTCAGCCATCCTAGGGCCTCTCTGAGCCTTCTCCATTGCCTAGTCACCCTCTAGAACCAATTCTTGACTGGATTTGGGTGTGTGAGGAGAGGAGAAGAACTTCATGTTTTGGCTCTTGGAGTGATCTCGTGCACTTGGTGTGAGTCTTTGTGATCTGTGGCTTGTGAGATTTGTGAAGTTTTGAGGACGTGATCAAGTGGGAGCCTCAGATTGTGAGCAGCCCCAAAATCTTGTAAGTTCACCCTTGAGTTAGTGGAAGAACCGGGTTGGCCTTAGTGGCGACTTGGTGAGGAAAGGGTTGTTAAACCTGGTCCTTTGTGGACTCCTCAACGGGGACGTAGATTCCTGAGTGGAATCGAACCTCGGGCAAAAATCTTCGTGTCACTTTTGCTTTTACATTTCATTGATCATTAAAATTGCTTAGCGTTTGTTTCAATCATTTCGTTCCTATAGTATTCCTCGTCACAATCTTGCGATCCATTTGAATATTCTATCATACCTGTCATATTAGATTGCTAGTTATTTTATCCGCATTTTGTTAGGCTAAAATCTAAAGAAAAAACCCATAAAATTACGGTTTTAGGTTTTTCCAGCAGGCTGACTAGACTAGTCCGCCCCTCAGCCAGACTAGTCCGGCCCCTGTGTTCTAATATCATTTAATTAAGTCATTTCAGGTATTTTAGCCTATTCACCCCCTCCTCTAGGCAACTATCAATTGGTATCATAGCAGGTCTCTCCATCAAGAGTCTAACCACTAGGAAAGAAGATGGCTGGAGTGGATGAATACGAGATTCCGTCGAGGTCGCAAGCCGACAACTCACGTGACAAAAAGAAGAACACGGATGTGCTGCAAGACCATTCAAGTGATGATGAAGAAGTTCGCTAGCTCAAGGCACGACTTCGCGAGAAGCTAGGTCACTCAAGCAAAGAGGAGAAGAAGAAGACGAAGGATCAAGAAAGGAGTGGTCAACCGGACTACTCCCAATATCCTTTCAACTATGAGCGATTAACCTCTAATAATCATTACTTGTCTATTCCTCTTGGCAAACCTCCTCAATTTGATGGAAATGACTACTCTATGTGAAAGCATAATATGAAGATGCATCTAATCTCCTTAAACCCTAGCTTGTGGCAAATTGTCCTAACAGGGTGTTCATATTCCAAGGAATGAAGAAGACGTTACCCAGCAGCAAGCCATCCTACTTTATCACAATGCTCAAGCAGTTGGGGTCATCACCTCATCCTTGACTCGAGAAGAGTTCAACCGATTCGATGGATTGGAGGTGGCCAAAGACATATGGGACACACTCAAGACGGCGCATGAAGGCAACCGAGTCATTAGGGATACCAAGATCGAGATGATCAAAGGAAAGCTTGAGAGATTCACTATCATGGATGGTGAATCCCCTCAAGACATGTACAACCGTCTCAAATTCCTCGTCAACAAGATCCGATCTTATGGAGGACGGATCATGAGGTGGTGAAGAGGATGATTCAGACATTCATACCTCAAAAAATTGCCCTTTGCTCCTTGATCCGTGAGAGTCCGGGATATGCTCAAATGACCCCAGAGGAAGTGCTTGGAAGAATCATCAACAATGAGATGATGGAGAAGGAAACCATGTTCTACAACGACCTCCAAAGGCTCACCTCCTCCAAGAATAAAGATGTTGTTTTCAAAGCAAAATCCTCATCACAAGACTTCGAAGCAAGTGATGATGAGAGTCTCTTCATCAACAACTTCAAGAGGATGATGATGAGGAGGAAGGGGAGCAACCACTATGAGAACAAGAACAAAGAAAGGTCCAAGCCCAAGACGAAAAGAGCATGCTACAACTGTGATGAATATGGACACTTCATTGTGGATTGTCCATATGAAGAGAGCAAGAAGAAGAGAGATGGCAAGTCTGAAGAGAAGAAGTTCTTCAAGAAGAAGAAGCCATCGGGACATGCTCACCTTGGGAAGGAATGGGACTCAAACTAAGACTCATCCTCCAAGGATGAAGAGAAAGTGGCAGCACTTGCCATTGGAAGGAGCAAGCTCTTCCCCAATCTTGAAGACTTCAAGTCTACATGTCTCATGGCTAAGGAGGAAAGAAGAAAGGTTAAATCTAAACCATCCTCCTCTACTTCTTCACTTGATAGCTTTGATAGTAGTAGTGAAAATGAATCCATGCTTAAGTATCTAAGTAGGAGCACCTTGAAAAAGATGAACTTGTTGTCGGAAGAAATCTTTGAGAAGGAGGAACTCATCAATCGTCAAGAAGACATGCTCATCCTTGAAAAGGAGAGATGTCATGAGCTTTAAGAGCTCCTTGAGGTTGAAAGGGAAAGAAGCAAGACACTTGAGCGTGAACTCGCTTTGAGCAAGGAAACTTGCTCAAATCTCAAGGACACAACTATTGTGCTCAAGGATGAAATTGTTAACTTGACAAAAGTTAACAAGATACTTGAAACACAAGTTGAGTCTCTCAAGATCAATGCACCTTCTTCCTCTATGATTCCACCCTCCTCAAAGAAATCTTCCGAAGCAACTCAAACTTGCAAGTGCTCAAACTTAATCCTAAAATTTAAGGATGAACTCAAGTTGGCACAAGACAAGCAATCACCGAAAGGTGGGATCTTTGACAAGGAAAAATTGGCATATGCACTAAGTGCATATACCAATGTAAGACCTCCACATGTCAAAGATGGTATTGGCTATTCTCGAGAGTGGAAGCAACATGCTAAAACTCCAAAGAATGGGAAAGACTTGATTGTTTTTGTCAAGGAGGGTTCATCCAACAAAGAAAGTGGAAAGAACATTGCAAACTCATCTAACATGCCTAAAAATGAGCCTCATCCCTTGTTCCATAATTTTGATGCTTCATATGTTCTATTGAGGAACAAATTTGGAAAGACCTATGCTAGGTATGTTGGGCCACTCCGTAAGAGTCCAAAACCTTGCGTGTGGGTGCCCAAGTGCCTCTTGACTAATATGAAAGGACCCAACTCCGTTTGGGTACCTAAAGGTAAGGTATAACTCTATTTTATAGGCATACTCCTCCGGTGGATCAAAATGGGTGCTCGACAGTGGATGCACAAACCATATGACCGGAGAGAGAAGGATGTTTGTGGAGTATGAGGAAAATGAAGATCCAAGTGAAGGAATATACTTTGGGGACAATAGCCAAGGGAAAATCCTTGGCATCAGTAAAATTGCTATTTCTCCCTATCATACTCTTTCTAATGTTTTACATGTTGACTCCCTTGATTATAACCTTCTATCCATATCTCAACTATGTGATAAAGGTTATAATTTTATTTTCACTAATGAGGGTGTGACTGTTTTAAGAAGAAGCAATAACTCAATCGCCTTTAAGGGCGTGCTCAAGGAAAAGCTTTACCTTGTCGATTTCACCACGGATAAAGCTCAACTTGACACGTGCTTAATGGCGAAGACCAATATGGGATAGCTTTGGCATAGACGGCTAGCCCATGTTGGGATGAGAAATTTGTAAAAGCTTCTTAAGGGAGAACACATTCGAGGCTTGAAAAATGTTTTTTTATAAGGACAGGCCATGTAGTGCTTGTCAAGCAGGAAAGCAAGTTGGAGCTCAACATCCATCCAAAAATGTCATGATGACTACAAGACCTTTGGAGCTACTTCACATGGACCTCTTCGGTCCAATCGCCTACATAGGCATCGGCGGCAACAAATATGGTCTTGTAGTTGTAGATGATTATTCTCGCTTCACTTGGGTGTTCTTTTTGCATGACAAAGGCGAAACTCAAGGTGTGCTCAAGAAATTCTTGAGGAGATCTCAAAACGAGTTCTCCTTAAGAATCAAGAACATAAGGAGTGATAATGGAACCGAGTTCAAGAACACTCAAGTGGAAGAATACTTGGATGAAGAAGGCATCAAGCATGAGCTTTCAGCCCCCTACTCCCCTCAACAAAACGGGGTGGCTGAAAGGAACAATAGAACTCTTATTGAGATGGCAAGAATCATGCTTGATGAGTACAAGACGTTGGACCGGTTTTGGGCGGAAGCGGTTAACACCGCTTGCCATGCCATAAACTGGTTGTACCTTCATCGACTTTTGAAGAAGACGTCTTACGAACTTCTAACTGGTAACAAACCCAACATATATTATTTTTGTGTCTTTGGGAGCAAGTGTTATATTCTTAACAAGAATCCTAGGACTTCGAAGTTTGCTTCAAAATCTGATGAAGGTTTCTTGCTTGGTTATGACTCAAACACCTACGCCTATTGTGTTTTCAACAAATCTTCCGGAATTGTTGAAATAGCGAGAGACATAGTGTTTGATGAGACTAATGGATCCCAAGTGGAGCAAGTTGATCAAAGTGTGCTAGATAGAGAAGATGCTCCACAAGAAGCACTTAAAAGGATGGCACTTGGAGACATTTTCCCTCAAGAACATCCTCAAGACTCAAATGATCATCCAACAAACGAAGATACGTCTCCTTCCCATGATCAAGCTCAAGATGAGCAAGGCCAACCTCAACAAGATCAAAACGATCAAAGCCAAGAAGGAGGAACGGATCAAGGGGGAGATGAAGAAAAGAACGACGATGAAGATGAAGATCAAAGAGTCCAACCACCTCATCCAAGAGTGCACCAAAGTGTTCAACGGGATCATCCTGTCGACAACATACTAGGAGACATCTCCAAAGCGGTAACCACTCGTTCTCGAATGGCTAACTTTTGTGAACATTACTCTTTTGTTTCCTCTTTGGAGCCTCACAAGGTAGAAGAAGCACTTGAAGATCCGGATTGAGTGGTGGCCATGCAAGAGGAACTCAACAATTTTGAAAGAAATCAAGTATAGGAACTCGTGAAGCGACCCAACACAAATGTTGTGGGAACCAAGTGGGTATTCCGCAACAAGCAAGATGATATGGGGTTGTAACAAGAAACAAGGCAAGACTTGTTGTAAAGGGATGTGCACAAGTAGAAGGTTTGGATTACGATGAAACTTTTGCTCCCGTAGCTAGGCTTGAATCAATTCGTATCTTGCTTGCCTTTGCTACTCACCATGATTTCAAGCTATACCAAATAGATGTGAAAAGCGCTTTCCTCAACGGTCCGATCAAGGAGGAAGTGTATGTGGAGCAACCACCCAGATTTGAGGACGATAAGTATCCTAACCATGTCTTTAAACTTCGAAAATCCCTCTATGGCCTCAAACAAGCTCCTAGAGCTTGGTATGAGTGTCTTAGAGACTTTCTCATTAAAAATGGTTCTATGATAGGGAAGGCCGACTATACACTCTTCACCAATCATTTTAACGATGATTTATTTGTGTGCCAAATATATGTCAATGACATTATATTTGATTCTACTAACAAGGCTTTTTGTGATGAGTTTTTAAAGATAATGACCGAAAGGTTTGAGATGTCAATGATGCGGGAATTAAAGTTCTTCCTAGGATTTCAGTCAAACAACTCAAGGAAGGAACGTTCATAAGTCAAACCAAGTATATTCAAGATATACTCAAGAGGTTCGACATGGACAAAGCCAAACCCACCAAGACTCCAATGGGAACCAACAGACACCTTGACCTCAATAAAGATAGTCCAAGTGTGGACCAAAAGATATTTCTTTTCATGATAGGTTCCTTGCTTTATCTTTGTGCATCTAGGCCCGACATAATGCTTAGTGTGTGTATGTGTGCACGGTTCCAAGCCGCTCCTAAGGAGTGTCACTTGACAGCCGTTAAGAGGATTCTTAGATATTTGGTTCACACCCCTAACCTAGGATATTGGTATCCCAAGGGATCCAAGTTCAATATCATCGGATACTCCAATGCCGATTATGCCGGTTGTGAAGTAGACAGGAAGAGCACGTCCGAGACTTGCCAATTCCTTGGTAGGTCCTTGGTTTTGTGGTCTTCAAAGAAACAAAACTCCATTGCCTTATCCACAGCCAAAGTGGAGTATGTCGCAGCCGGGAGTTGTTGTGCACAACTCCTATGGATGCGACAAACTCTTAGGGACTATGGTTACACTTTGAGCCATATAACACTCCTATGTGACAATGAGAGTGCCATCAAGATTGCTCACAATCCCGTGGAGCATTCTAGAACCAAACACATTGATATCTGTCACCATTTCCTGCGAGATCACTCTATCAAGGGATATATCGTTATCTCTCATGTTAGGAGTGAGAAGCAATTGGCAGATATTTTCACCAAACCCCTTGATGCGAAAAGTTTTTGTGACCTAAGGAGTGAACTAAATATCCTAGATTTTCGAAACGTTGCTTGAGTCGTGCACATCTGTTTGTTACATGTATATAAACTTCAAAAATCGTATGCTTTCAAAATTCTACCCTAATCTCTCTTACTCTATGGAAACTATGTTCAAAAGGATTCTTTGTCAAATATGGTCATTGTTTGTTTGATGTATGCTTACTAACCATGTTTGTCAAAGATATTTGCAAAAACTTGTCCAAAAAGGATCATATTCTTGAGCTAAAATTTAAATTATATGAAATTTCAGCTTATAGTCGGACTAGTCCGCCCATGGGCCACACAAGTCCGGAATGTATAGGTCGGACTTCTCAGCGGACAAGTCCAAACTGGACTAGTCCACCTAGGAAGCCGGACAAGTCCGGCTCCGGAGAAGTCTAGCTTTGGTCCGTAAACCGGACTTATCCGTGCATTTGGCCGGACTAGTCCAACCCCTGGGGGCTTAACCTCCTAGGGGCGGCCAGACCACCTCTCTCTCCTCACACTCAACTCTCAACTCTCTCTTAAGCGGGAAACGCCCCCCATTGGCGATTTTCGCTTTTCTCCACCAAAAAACTCGTCCAATCCACGGATTGGAGCCCTAAGGAGTGCGGAAATCCTTCCCCGTGCTTCGTTGCTCAAGTTTCGCCTCTGATTTCATCACATTTGGAGACTTGAAGAGGTATTCTTGACCTACCCAAAAATCCTTCCTTTTCTTCATTCTTAGGTTTTTGCTAGAAACCTCTTCACAAATGTTGTTCCTCAAATCAGTGTGATCGTAGCCTAGAAGTATTGCGACTCAATTCAAAGTTTTTGCGAAAAATTGTTAGGTTAGGGTTCTTCCTGTGTAACCCGGACTAGTCCGGTTTCTGGGCGGACAAGTCCATTCTCGGGCACACTAGTCTGGCCCCTTAATGGACAAGTCCGGTCTACATCGGAGAAACCCCAACTTTAGCCATTTTTAGTAAATTCTTTCGCAATATTCCAATTCCTTGACCTCTTATCTCTTGTTTCTCAGGCAATATGTCGGACTCCGACCAAAGCTCTCCTCTTACAAGTCCCGTGGCCGAGGAGGCTCGACAAGCCCTCCATCAGCGCGTTGTCGAAGAGAGGGCGGCAAAGGAGTCCCAAGCGGGTAAGGATGCCGTCATTCGAGAGGCAAGAACAAAGAAGAGACATGATCTCGACGAGCAGGCACAGATTGCCAAAGACATTGAAGAATCCTTGGCGGATCAACGAAATAAGAAAAGGGCCTAATGTGAAGCCCATAGCTCCCAGGCTGCTAGTGTCATAGAGCCCAAGAGGAAAAAGCTAGTCACTTTGGGAGAGAAAGAGCGGGAAAAAGAGAAGGAGAAAGAACTTGAGGGTAGGTTTCTCCGTGACCCGAAGAAAGGCAAGGGTCCACTTCCTGAGGAGCCCAAGAACAAAAAGGCAACTGCCAAGGCACCGACAAATAGGGTAGGAGGCATTCTAATCAGGGATAAGGGGCAACCGAAGCCCATCGGCCCCCTGAAGATGGCTGCCCCTGCTAGAGATCCAAACCGGCAACCCAACAATGCAGCATATGTATTCAAAGGAAAGGGTGCTGAAAAGGCAAGAAGGTTGAGAATGGATAAAGTCTATGACTATGAGAAGCACACGACCGACCCTAGATTTTGGTGTGACTTCCACTGTGACTACTACCGCCCGGTATACTTGAAAATGAAGACTCCAGTCGCTCAAGCTCAATGGATGGATTGGGACTACATGGCCAAAAGGAAGCATAAAGCTTTTGATGCCATGATTGAAGCCGCAGAGCGCCATGGAATCAAGAAAATCATGAGCTTCAAGTATGATTGGAACATCGAAGTGATTGTGCAGTTTTACACCACCATATGCTTCTCCACCTACGGTGACCGGAAAATCACTTGGATGACTCATGGAGAGCAGTACTCAGCCACATATGAGGAGTTTGCTCGGACACTTGGCCTTGAGGAGCACCTGGACCATGAGATCATTATTTCCAACCTCAAGGCAGTGGATAGGGATCAGCTCGACTACATGTATCCTAGTCATGTTCCCTATGAGGTTGGGCTTGCTAGGAACATCAAGCCATTTTATAGCATCCTCAACCGGATTTTGAGGAGAACCATTGCCCCTAAGGATGGAGATGCAGGGGTGATTCAAGGAAACTTAAGGCATCTCCTCCTGTTGATTGATGGTGAAGAGAAGTTCAACCTCGTTAAGCACATCTATGAAGACATCTTCAACATCTCTCACACTCCCAACCGCTCATGTGGGTATGCACCATATATCATGTGCCTAATTGAGAAGGTGTCGGGGCTTGTCTTCGTCAAGGATGTGACTCATCGACCTCTCCGTCCTCAGCTGCCCCTGATTGTGCCAGAACCTTCTAGAAGGAAGAATGCTCAACCTCCTTCCAGCTTAGTAGCTCCCCCTACCTCAAAGCCTCCTTCATCACCTCCTCCTCCTTAGTCGATGAGCGGATTCTTCAAGTGCTTCAACGCGCTTTTCGCCTCCTGCCAGCGTGTGGAGGTCCGGACTCGACGCATGGAGAGGCGTCAGGAGAAGTACTTCAAGGCTGTGTGTGAAAAGCTTGAGGTGCCTATGTCTCCTCCCGAGGAGAGTGATGGGGAGCTCACTCCTTATCCAGAGTTCACCGTTGATGAGCTCGCCCAGTTCACGAAAGATGGAAGCTCTTCCAAGGCCGTGCCTTCATCCACTACCGCCAACGACAAGGAAGATGATACGGAGGCCACGAAGAGCGATGAATATGGCGATGAAGAAGAAGACGATGAAGATGACGAGTAGACTTAGACGTATCTTCTTCCTCTTTTTCCTTTTTGGTGCCTTGATGCCAAAAGGGGAGAGATGGAAGAGGATGTAATAGATCCTTGGACATGACTATCTCTATGTTTTATGCATTATCTCTTTTTTGTGTAAGACTATGTGTGGATCTTATGCTTATATTTGATCATTGTTGCCCTTTGCTATGTTTTATTGTCTCATCGCATTTTTTGAGCACAACACGCAGGCACCCCACCATAACATGTGAATGTATGTCAACTCCCCTCTTTTACTGTTGCATACATCCAGGGGGAGTTATGTATACACTCACTTGTTATGAAAATCAAATTTCTACCTGTTATGTTGAAACTTAATGTGTTGTCATCAATCACCAAAAAGGGGGAGGTTGTAAGTGCATCTAGGTATCCCCATAGGTTTTGGATGATTGATGACGACAATTAAGAGACTAATGAGCTGAGATGATCATAAGCACAAGATATTTCCAAGGTGGACACCTAAACTCCCAAAGAGGAAAAGGATGAAGAATAGCGTCGAAGACTCGAAGAGTAGAAATTAGGGTTTCATTTGAGTCTTTAGTAGGCTAGTCGTGTAAGAGTGAGAGTGTGTGTGTCAAGTGCATTGAGATCATAGAAGAGAGCTCAAAGCATTAGAAGTGTCAAATCCTTAGTGGAGAGTGCTAGTGAGGTAAACTCGGGTAGGCCGGACTTGTGCGGGCAAGAGGCCGGACTAGCCCGGAAGTCCTACAGCTTAGTACGTTTTGGGGCAGACTAAGAGTTCCTGACTGAGTTCGGACTTGTCCGTTTTGGGACAGACTAGTCCGTTTCTCTCTTGGTGAGAGTGTTTTGGGACTAAGTCCTGGTAGACCGGACTTGTCAGCCTCAGTGGCCGGACTAGTCGGGGCTAGCTAGACTTGTCCGTTTTCACACGGACCAAGAGTTCCTGTGTGAGTTTGGGCTAGTCCATTCTGAGGTGGACTAGTCCGTATGGTTGTGAGATGAGAGCTCCCACGGCTAAGTCATGGTGGACCGGACTTGTTCGCCTCAGTGGCCGGACTAGTCCGGGTCCTCCAGACTTGTCCGTTCTCACCCGGACAAAGAGTTCCTGGGTGAGATCGGACTAGTCTGTTGTGAGGCGGACTAGTCCGGAAATCTGTGAACGTTTGAAATTTGAACGTTGGGGAGTAGGTTGCGTTGTGATGTCAGTGGTCCCCGAAGGCCGGACTAGTCCGGGGTCCTGACCGGACTAGTCCGGACTTTAGTTGGTGGCAACGGTTGTTTGTCGGGACTTCTATAAAAGGAGATGCCCCAACTTCATTTTTAATCCCCTTGAACCCTAGCGCCGCCACAGTCATCCTAGAGCCTCTCTAAGCCTTCTCCGTTTTCTACTCACCCTCTAGAACCAATTCTTGACTGGATTTGGGTGTGTGAGGAGAGGAGAAGGAAGAACTTCGTGTTTTGGCTCTTGGAGTGATCTCGTGCACTTGGTGTGAGTCTTTTTGATCTGTGTCTGTGAGATTTGTGAAGTTTTGAGGACGTGATCAAGTGGGAGCCTCAGATTGTGAGCAGCCCAAAAATCTTGTAAGTTCACCCTTGAGTTAGTGGAAGAACCGGGTTGACCTTAGTGGCGACTTGGTGAGGAAAGAGTTGTTAAACCCGGTCCTTTGTGGACTCCTCAACGCGGACATAGATTCCTGAGTGGAATCGAACCTCGGGCAAAAATCTTCGTGTCATTTTTGCTTTTACATTTCATTGATCATTAAAATTGCTTAGGGTTCATTTCGATCATTTCGTTCCTATAGTATTCATCGTCACAATCTTGCAATCCATTTCAATATTCTATGATACCTTTTGTATTAGATTGCTAGTTATTTTATCCGCATTTTGTTAGGCTAAAATCTGAAGAAAAAACCCTTAAAAGTCAAGTTTTAGGTTTTTCTAGCAGGCTGACTGGACTAGTCCGCCCCTGAGCCAGACTAGTCTGGCCCCTGTGTTCTAATCTCGTTTAATTAAGTCATTTCAGGTATTTTAGCCTATTCATCCCCTCTAGGCAACTATCAGCGGGGGCGGCCGGTGGAGAGGGGCGGTAAGTAGAGGGGTGGCGGGGAGTGGGGCGGTGGGGAGGAGGGCGTACCTCGGGCAGCGGTGACCGGAGACGGGGCGGCGGAGACCGGCGACGGCGAGTCGGGAGGCGACGCGGTCGGGAGAGAATGCCGCCTCTTGAATCGTGCCCGGGAGTATATGCGGGCTTATTGACGACGGTTGCGTCTCACCGTCGTCAATAAGTCCTCAAGTGGGCCCGGATCTTGGCCAATCTTGACGACGACCGTTATAGACGGTGGCCACCGTCGTCTTTTAGTTTATTGACTACAGTACTAGGTTAGCCGTCGCCAATTATGACATTATTGACGACGTTGTATCTAGGCATCATCAATTAATTTAAAGACGACGGTCCCGTCGTCAATAAGTTTGGCTGTCGTCAATGGTCACTTTTCCTATAGTGAAGGCCACGGTAGTTGCATAGGAGCAACCTCGGGGTTAGTAGAGAAAAGAGAATCCAACTCACTGACAGAGCCAAAGGTTAGGGTAGCATGTGCACCCGAAAACTCGAAGGTGGTCGTAAAGAGGAGTGGTGCCAAACAAGGCAAAGTGAGGAGTGGGAGCAATAATCGCCTTAGTGGGGAGGCGATTAATGAGGAAGGTGGCGGAGTGAAGAGCCTATGCCCAGTAGCGAGCGATGATGGAGGCCTGGAACATCAGGGAGCGCATGACATCGTTGGTGGTGCGAATCATGCGCTCAACCTTGCCGTTTTGAGGAGAGGTGTGCGGGCAAGACATGCGCAACTCGACACCGTGATAAAGAAGGAAGTCACGGAATGCAAAGTTGTAAAACTCGCATCCGTTATCACACTAGAAACCCTGATAGTGCGCCCAAACTTAGTGGACACCCAAGCAAACAAGTGAGAAAGAGTGACAAACGTATCAGACTTCAGACGCAAGGTAAAAGTCCAAGAATAGTGGAAAAATCATCAAGTACCACCAAATAATATTTATATCCCGAAACACTAAGAATAGGTGATGTCCAAAGATCACAATGAGTGAGATAAAAAATCTGCTCAACATGAGTGACAGAGCTCGGAAACGGAAGCCGAACATGGCCACCAAACTGACAAGCATGACACAAAGACTCATGTGTGCCCCTAGTATACGAAATCACTAAACTACTAGATAACTTAGACCTGACATCTACACCAGGATGGCCAAGCCGGCGATACCAAGTAGTGGACGAAGTTGTCGTAGTAAGAGCAAAAGGTGTGGACGAAGCGGAAGCGGGAAGGTGAAAGAGTGTACAGGGGCCCTGAGGTCTCACATCGAAAAAGAAGACGTCGGGTAGTAAGATCCTTCATAGATAAACCAAAAGGATCAAATTCGATAGAAACATGGTTATCAGTGGTAAAACAATGAACAGAAAGGAGGTTCTGAATAATGCCATAGGCAACAAGAACATCCTTAAGCTGGAAAGAGTCCGAAAAACCCGAGTCACCTACTGAGGTGACAGGAAGAACAGACCCATTCCCAATAAGGATAGATGAAGGAAAAGAAGGATGGGGAGGGTGGGTGAAATTGACTATACCAGTATCGGGAGTGGTGTGGTACGAGGCGCCAGAGTCGTCTACCCATTCAGGAACGAGCGGGGTGAGGTGCAGTGTGCTAAAGGAGGTAGCAAGCGATTGTCGATCCCACGCCAGGGGTGACTCGTGGTGCTGCACCGAAGAGTCAGAGGGTCCTGTTGGAGTCGACGGCCATCTAGCAGGGTAGCCGGGCCCGCCGTAGGCTAGAGTCGACTACCCACCAGCAGGGTGGCCAGGCCCACCGTAGGTCGGAGTCGACTGTCCGCCAAAGGGGTAGCCAAACTCGCCGTAGGCTGGGGTGGCAACATACGCCAGTTGAGGGCGCCGCACGCGTGGTGGCGGGAGATCCGGGGACGGCCCAGGCCATATGGAGATCTGGCTAGTCCACGGGTTGTAGGGTGTGGGTCAGGGAGCGCTGCCCCACCGGTGCCACCACCCCCACCAGTAGCACCTCCTCCAGCGGTACCACTGCGGCCACCGCGCCTACGACAATGACGGTTACCACCCCTAGGGCCGGCAGGTGCCCTGGGGTGGTAGGCGTACTAGGTGGCCGTGGCGGTGGTCCTCCTGAAGCAGCAGAGCCCTAGAAGGCCATGGCAGTCGAGGAGCCGACGGAACCTCCAGTAGTGATCTTCTCAAGCTCTAGGTCAGACCAGACCTTCTCGAAGGTCGGGAACAGCTCCGTACGGAGAGGCCACGATCGGAGGTGGGAGTAGCGCTCGTTCAGGCCTGAAGGGCCTGAAGAACTAGTGAGCTGGCGGGGACGGGATCACCAAGGTCTTGCAGGGCATCAGCCATACTCTTCATCTGCTGACAGTAGGCAGAGACAGAAAGGTCACCTGCATGGTGGTCCCGGACCGTGCTCGGGTGTGAAGGGCACGAGTCGCACGGTTCCCCTAGAAGTGCTGCTCGCAGATAAGCCAAGCCTGACGAACAGTGCTACCACCACGCTGCCCGACGATGTCATGCAGCTCCTCAGAGAGAGAGCCAAGGATCTAGGCAAGAACCAAGCTATCGATGCCGATCTAGGAGTCGTCCAGCATTGAATCATCACGGAGGACGTGGTCGTCGAGCCGGAAGCGCCGAAGGGTGAGGATGAGCAGCTGATTCCACCTGGCGTACAAAGTAGAGTCGATGCTGAGGACAGTCGGGACGAGTGCCCGGATGTTCTATACACTAGCAGCCTAGGCATGAAGAGCGGCGATGAGGGAAAACGCGTAGGTGATGTATGCTGCTCTGTCGCCTGGGGATGACTCGTGGGTGGCACTCGACTGCTGGTTCATGGCCTCCTCGAGCTGGTGAGTAAGAGCCACCATGGACGCACGCTCCTGCTCCAAGGCAAGAGCGAGAGACCGCTCTCGCTCACGACAGGCAGACAGAGCGACGACGACACTGGAGGTGGTCATAGAAGGCTGTCCAGCACCACTGGTGAAGGTGACAGCCAACGACAAGGAGAACCCGCGCGAGACAGTGCCCGATGGTGGCGGCGGCGCATGCAGGATGGGACCCGGCGGTGGCGCTTAACCTGGCAGCACAGCACATCTAGAGACACCATACGCTGGTGCCTGCATTCAGGGGAGAGATCCCTGAGGCGAGGCCGAGAGGGCGGCGCCCGGCGAGTGCATCCATGGGCCGGATCCCAGCATCTGCATCCAGGGAGCAGTGGCCACGGGAAGAGGCACAGCGGCGGCGGTGGCTGGCGGCACACCGGTGGCGGCTGAATGAGGTGCAGCGATGGCGGCCAGAGGAGGTGCAGCGGCAGCGGACGGAGGAGGTGCAGCGGCAGCTGGAGGAGGCGCAGCTGGAGAGGAGAGGAGGCGGCCGGCAGGGGTGTGGCCCAGACACAGCGGCACAGGGGCGGACCTGTCCAGGGCGGCGGCGGACTTGGGGGAGGAGCGGCCCAGACCTGGAGGCGCAGGGGCACCAAGGACGGCAGCGGCGGACCTGTCCAGGGCCACGGCGGAGGTGGGGGAAGAGCTGCCCAGACCCGACGGCGCAGGGGCGAAGGTGGCGAGGGCGCCAAGGACGGCGGTGGTGGACCTGTCCAGGGCGGCGGCTAAGTGGGGAGGAGATGGCGGTGGCGGCGACGCCCGGCGGGGCCGCGGTGGTGGCGCCAGCTGCGCCATTCAGGGTAGAGAGAGGAGAGAGGAGAGAGGGCTAGGGGTAGGGTTATGCTAATCTGATACCATATTAGAGGAAAATGAATTTGATTAACAAGATAGGTTGTCAAGGGGGATACATATATAGGCTGCCAAGCCTCACTCAAAGGACTAAAATACCCCTGCCTGATGACGGTTTTACCCCTAATACATAGAGTACTCTAACAATAAACACTGTCCTAACATCAACAAATAAAGTTGGGAGGTAGTAGCAAAGTTGTAGTTGCTGTAGAAGTAATGATTGAATGTTCAGGTGAGATTGTTTCTTACTAGCTCAAGTTGAGTATGAATTCTGATAGAGGATATTATCTGTCCAAGACTATAAAGTACTCTCGACGGCAGCTAGGCATACATCTCATGAAAATGTGATGAGTGAACACAATTCAGCCCAACCATGGAAATCAAGTACAGAAAACAATGAATACAACAACAACAACAAAGCCTTTGTCTCAAGTATGTTGAGGTAGGCTAGATATGAAACCCAAACTAAGTTTCATATCCATAGAAATGATTGTTTTTTATGCTAGCTCCGCAAGCCTATCACAACCCTTCTACTTTGCCCGGCCTTGGTACCGGCTATACCTAGAAAGACATAGGCGGAGTTATAGAAAACAATTATTGATAAATTTAAAAGGTTATAAGTTTATAACTCACAAGTATTTGCATGGCACCATGTTTTTCAATGCGTGGCTCTGGAATGCACCGAAGAACAGCCTCAAAAAGGGGCCCAAGGTCATCGGCCAAATCATCTGGAGAAAGCCCAGCCTTTCCTTTAATGGCGCCTGCATAGACTGTTTGAAAATCACACTGATATGTTGCAACAAGACATGATGTGAGAACTAGGGATGACCTGTGTGGATAACGAAAAGAGTAAGTTTTCGAGCAAGGGTACAGACATAACTCCATTACCTGTTCATCACTTGCATTTAGTTCGATAAATAGTTCAAATGTTGAATTCACGACAAACTCTGGACGAGTAGTATAGGCCTGTCAATCTTGTTTACAACTACGTACTACAACAGCATGTCCAAATTCTAGAGCCTTCTTCAGAACAAATCTTGTGTGTGGCGTGGGCCCCTCGACAGAATCAACCTATTTTGCAGACAAAGTTTAATTAATCAATCACATTGGACTTACTTCGTCAATATACATCAGCATACAACAATATCAACAAAGCCTTTGTCCCAAGTACGTTGGAATAGGATAGTGCTGTTACGAAAATCAGTTTGACAATGACAGGGCTAACATGCAGTGGAAAATATACCTGCAATGTGTGTATAACATTTGTGGAAAAAGGAAAAATATGTATAGCAAACGTGGACGAACGGGTGACACAATATGTATCAATCAGCACACAGTAAATCCAATAAGGACTCAAAGAGTGTTTCAAGCCTGAAAGTAATTCAATATTGAATCAGAAATATGTCGAAAGAACAGAAAAATGAGTCATATCTTGGCTAGTACCACTAGGAGAACTCCTTCCACCATGTTGAGAACACGCTCCACCTCCCCACCAAAGTCTGAGTGTCCAGGAGTATCAATAATATTGATTTTAGTACCTTTATAGGTTATTGATGTATTTTTGCTAAGTATTATAATCACTCTTTCCCTCTCCAGATCATTAGAGTCCATTATTCTTTCCTGCAACACTTGATTATCTCGGAAAACATGCATAAGATAGGCAGTCAGAGACAATTGGTGTACGACTTGAATGGCAGAGAGATTCAGTTTGCAACCAATCGTTGTTAGTACATGATGTGGCACTAGGATTTACCTTGACTTGCCTTTAACAGTGAGTCCACCAAAGTTGTCTTCCCATGATCAACATGAGCAACGATTGCTATATTTCTCACATCTCTTCTAGTTGTTTGACTATTCTTCTCTGCTGAATATTTGTAACATCCCGAAAATTTGGAAAGCCAAGTTCAAATCAAATGGACGTGAATCATGTTGAAAAGAAATTGAAATTCAAACTGGAATTCAAATTTGAAGGAAGAACAGAAAAGAAAAAGGGAAACAAAAAGAAAAATGGCCACTGGGCCGAAACCCACCCGAGTCAGCCCAGCAGCCCGCAGCCCTTCCACCTCTCACTGCCGCACGACCCCACCTGTCAGCGCCGTCGTCTTCCTCAACCACCCCCGCTCTTTTCCCGCGCCGAGCCCCTCGCGCTCGCCGCCTCCGAATTCCGTGCACGCACGCCCACGATCTCCGGCCCGCTCGGTTCAGCACGATCTCAACCGACCCCACCCCCCCTCGTCCATTTAAACGCAGAGACCCCGTCGATTTTCCTCCTCGCCCGTTCCATTTTCGTTCCCGGTGAGAACCGAAGCTTCTGCCGCCATTTCCTTTCGAAATTCTTCCGGTTTCGTCGATCTAACGTGCGTGTCATGTTCCACCGCCGTCGGGGAGGCTTGCAGGTGAAGAATACTCCGAGTGTCGCGTTCTAACCACTGCTCCGACGAGCACCGCCGAGCTCCACCTTCCGACACCGTCGCCGAGCAGTTTCCGGTCGCCTCGGGATCAAGAAAACCTTCGAGGTGAGACCCCATACCCCTCCTCTACCGAATTATGCAAAAAAAATGCAAGTTTCCATGTAGATAGAGGCACTTCCGAGACTTCGCCGGCGAGATCGCTGCCCCCGCTGCCGAGTGCCGCCGCGCGCGCGGGCTGATTCTGGCCAGGGCGACGTGGCCCTCTGTGGAGCGCCCATTTTAAATCGGACGGCCGAGAATAGAACCCCGCATACCCCTTCGGTGATCTAATCGGGATCGCCCATTTAAAATCCAACGGCCCACATTCGAAGCCCCGATTCCCACCGAGATTTTAGCGCGCTACCCCCTGGGGTTTTTAGAAAGCACGCGCTAGCCCCTAGATTCTTCTGTTCTACCCCCTAGACCCTCTGGAAATTATGCAAACGCATGTAAATACTAGTTTTAGCCCCTAGATTTAATGAAAATTAGGAGAACCTTTTTGTATTTGATGCATTGACCCCTGAGATTTATGGAAAATACAATTTTGGACCCTGCAGCAGTATAGTATTCAAATTTGAACCCTGTAGAATATCTTATTTAGGAATTTAAACATTTGAATATGATTTAAATTCATATAGGGATGCAAACACATGTGCAAATGCAGTTTAAATTTTTCTAGCACTTTGAAAACATTTAGAATGATTTGAGAACTGATTTTAAGTTGCAAATGAAATCTGAAAAAGGCCATGTAGTTTCTGTTATTGCTGAAAATTCATTTTTTAGGCATGAAACAATTCTGAAATGTATGTAAAAATAAATCTAAATTGATCCAAACAATTAGGAAGCCTATAAATGTTCTGTTGGGTATTTCTGAGCAATATATATTCTGTACATGTGTTTATTTTGCTGTTTTTAATTCTGAAACTCACTTTTAGGCATAGAAATAATTCTGAATATATCAGAAAAATATATATA
The DNA here is from genome assembly GCA_030760725.1 of Neostapfia colusana. Taxonomy (NCBI): domain Eukaryota; kingdom Viridiplantae; phylum Streptophyta; class Magnoliopsida; order Poales; family Poaceae; genus Neostapfia; species Neostapfia colusana. Next base: position 125,342,900 of record JASWHV010000003.1, read on the forward strand.
CACTTAGGAAATGTCAAACAAAGTCATGGAACATAAAAATTCAAGTTGAAAGTTGATTAGGAAATCTGAAATCCTGTTTAGAGTTAGAATATACATTTTTATGCAAATTTTGTAACTAAGAAGGGTAGTATCTAATATAAAAATTTGTTTAAAGTGACAATTCATATTAGGTGTGCATTTAAAAATCTGAATATCAAATTTAGAAACAATATATATGTTTAAAAAGTGTATGTATGCATAGAAACAACCAATCTAGGGTAAAATTTGGCTAAAAGCAAAGTTTAAATGTGATATATATGCACACATACACACCAGATTTTGTTTAATGAGTTATAGAAGACTAAAAAGAAGAATTTCACCATGAGACACCCAGGAGGGTTATATATATGTAGACTTATGTAATTTTAGGCTATATGAATAAAGTGAAGCAGTATGTATGTATGTATGTATGTATGTATGTATGTATGTATGTATGTATGTATGTATGTATGTATGTATGTATGTATGTATGTATGTATGTATGTATGTATGTATGTATGTATGTATGTATGTATGTATGTATGTATGTATGTATGTATGTATGTATGTATGTATGTATGTATGTATGTATGTATGTATGTATGTATGTATGTATGTATGTATGTATGTATGTATGTATGTATGTATGTATGTATGTATGTATGTATGTATGTATGTATGTATGTATGTATGTATGTATGTATGTATGTATGTATGTATGTATGTATGTATGTATGTATGTATGTATGTATGTATGTATGTATGTATGTATGTATGTATGTATGTATGTATGTATGTATGTATGTATGTATGTATGTATGTATGTATGTATGTATGTATGTATGTATGTATGTATGTATGTATGTATGTATGTATGTATGTATGTATGTATGTATGTATGTATGTATGTATGTATGTATGTATGTATGTATGTATGTATGTATGTATGTATGTATGTATGTATGTATGTATGTATGTATGTATGTATGTATGTATGTATGTATGTATGTATGTATGTATGTATGTATGTATGTATGTATGTATGTATGTATGTATGTATGTATGTATGTATGTATGTATGTATGTATGTATGTATGTATGTATGTATGTATGTATGTATGTATGTATGTATGTATGTATGTATGTATGTATGTATGTATGTATGTATGTATGTATGTATGTATGTATGTATGTATGTATGTATGTATGTATGTATGTATGTATGTATGTATGTATGTATGTATGTATGTATGTATGTATGTATGTATGTATGTATGTATGTATGTATGTATGTATGTATGTATGTATGTATGTATGTATGTATGTATGTATGTATGTATGTATGTATGTATGACTTGCATGATGAGTATGTATGCAGCAGGAAGAAGGCAAGTGTCCTTGAACACTTTGATCCTAAGCTAGGATGTATAGTTAGAGTTAATTGCATTGTCAATTGAATCATGAAACCCATGTTAGGAAGTTTCTCAAGATTTTCATTATCTGGCTTCCTTGTAGCGTGGGTCGGGAGTTATTTTATCGTGTCATTTATTTATACTACTCATGCTTAGCCATGCTTAGAATGGGATAAATGGGATATGAGATCATCACCTTGATTAATTACCCTTGAATGGAATATTATGAATTATGTTACAGGTAGGAATCTAGGCAAGCTGGATGCTTTGGTTGGTACTGCGTGCACGAGACTCGGGTTTGTGTTTAGTGCTTGCCTGGATCCTAAGGACTGGTTCATGGAGCATGTAACCTGGCTTTACCATGCTAACCACATGCTGAGATGGGGCAGCTTGGCCGATTAATTAGGTGTATTTCTGACGTAGTGTGGGTGTTTGGATGGTACAGGGAATAGGTGTCAGCTGGACTACCATAGGAATCGCAAGACTCAAGAGGGGGCCACTGCAGCGGGGGTTAGAGCCTCCTGGATGCTGTTAGGGGTGAAACCTCAGTGGGATCATACTCGTCGGGAATCCCTTTGTAAAAGACTCGTAGTGATCTCCTGGCAACACACCTCGGAAGTGTGAACTTGGTTCGCGGCCACAGGCATAATGGAGGTTTTTAGTCCACCCAGCAACAGGGGATGAAATCACTACATATGGGTACAGTGGTGCAAACTCTGCAGAGTCAAAATTGTCATGACAGTCGTGCTCACGGTCAAGAGCGTCTTGGACTTATTCATGGTTAGATGATGATGAATGGAGAGGTTGAGGATGTTAAGCGGGAAGCTTAACAATGAGATTGGGGGTATGGGATTGGGACCATTTCATTTATGTAGTAATGTAGGTGCTTAACAAGCTAAGGAGATAGGTATTAATTGCGTAGTGCTTTAACCACGTGTTCAGCCTTTCCTTGTTCTAGCTTGCATAACACGAATTTCCCACACTTGGTTGTTCTTCGGAAAAACCGGGTGTGACAGAAGTGGCATCAGAGCCAAGGTTGCTCGTAGGAACGTGAACCTAGGTAGAAATGGACGTGTTTAAGGACATTATGTTCTTAAAAACTATTTTACAAAATGTGTGGAGTAAAGGTGTTAGTTAATATTGTTCCTTTGTTTGTTCATCTTGTCTTAACTATTATTCAAAAACAATATTTAATTGATTATTATCTAACTTGAATTTTAAATGTTTTATGTTTTAGATGGTTCGTATGATCCGCATCACTCGCAAGTCCACCGGAGGGAGAGTCCCTATAGCTGCACCTGCTTTGAGGGAGAAGAACCACCATGTGACGTACCACTCTCACGGGTTGGGTGTAGGGAGCTTGCTGTGCCGTCTTCGACGTGTGCTCCACAACGCTGGCAACATCGACAAGCTGGTTATACACTACAGCTCCACCAAGACCATCCGTGCAGAACGCGAAGAGTGGAGCTTAGAGATGAGGATCCTTGAGGATCCTCCACGACAACAGGTTGCTCAAAATCTACCACTCCCCAGCTTGTCGGGCGACTCAGGACGATGCGGAGAAGGATGTCACTTGGGAGGCCATTACCTGTGAGAGTTACATCAACCGTGGCCACCTGGATAGGACTGAGTATATGTACGTTCTCCAGCGCGAGAGCGGCACCACGGAGTACAAGTACCCGCCGGTCTAGGAGGGGAGTACTCACGATCACATGGACATGTGCTTGGAGGATGCAGCTATGCTCAATACTAGGTTGCAGGAGTGCCAGCAGGAGCTTCAGGATATCTGTGACACCCTGAAGGAGACTGAGGTTGTACTTCGCGCCATCTTGAGGGCGAGGGAGAGAGGAGATCAGAACGAGTTGTGTGTTTCAGAGAATGACTCCTAGACTCCTGATTCCCCAGACCGCAGGGTGAACAAGCGTCGCCGCACTTCTCCACCAGCCGCTTTCCCACCTAGAGCGGAGTCAGGGGCAGCCGCAATGATGATGAAGACCCCGACGAGCAAGCACAGTGATGCGAGTCGTTTAGAGTCATTTCCCTTATTCTAGCATTTTATCGAGTAGTTAAGCCAAGAACCTATTTATTTGCTTATTAATGTGTGGTGTGTGACGTGAGTTGTGGAAGCCATGGGCACTTGTCCACAACCTCATCTTTATGTTTGCATTTGATTTCGTGTGAGACATTATAATGAATAGATGCATTTGTTTTCGTATGAGACATGGTGATTGAAAGTTTATGTGAGATTTTTTAGGTTGTCTAAATCTTTAATGTTCTAAAAGTTTAAATTCATGCAAGCTACATGGGAAATTAATACGTAATGATTAAGTTGATATTTGGTTAATCATGATAGATGGCCGGAAAAGGAAGAGGTCGTAGTGCCAACCACAACAACAACAATGAGGCTGCTAACCCTCCCTTCCCTGGATGGCAAGGCAGGTGTGGTCGCCGAGGAGGGGTTGATCCCATTTACCAAATGCTCAACAACAAAAATCAGCTCATCCAGAATTTGACTCGAGTGGTGGCCAACTTACATCAAGCTCCACCCCCACAGGCTGCACCACGTCAACCAAGGTTGAGTGAGTTTCTAGGAACTCAACCCCCAAAATTTGCAAGCCCTGCTGAACCCTTGGAGGCAGATGATTGGCTGAAGACTATTGAAAACAAGATGAGGATTATACAATGTCAAGGGCATGAGAGGGTACTGTTTGCCTCTCACCAACTGCACGGACCCGCTGCTGACTGGTGGACCGCCTACGTGGCAGTCCACGATGACCCCGAGAACATAATTTGGGAGGAGTTCAAGCGCAGCTTCCGCAACCAATACATACCTAGGGGAGAACTCAAGAACAAGAGGAAGGAGTTCCTCAGGCTTCAACAGGGCAACATGACCGTAAGGGAGTACCTCACTAGGTTCACCCAGCTATCCCTATGTACCAAGGGACATTAAAACCGATGAGCAGAAATAGGACTGCTTTATGGAAGGGCTCACCATGGAGATGCAATGTGCAATGTCCTCCAACGAATATGATAGCTTCTAGAAGATGGTGGACAGGGCATTTATTGTGGAGAGGAAGATGAAGACCCTGGAGAATGAACACAAAAGAAAGATGGGATGGTCATATCAAGCATCAAGCAGTAACACACGCCCACGTCTTGCGCAGCAGCCTGCAGGACAGATGAGCCGTGTTGTGGTACCCTACTCAGCACCGAGAGGCTACAACCCAAACTTCACGCCTCCATCAGCACAGGTACAGCTGCAACGCCAGTTTCTGTAGTAGCCACGTCCTGCTTATCAACCTCGGCCAGCAGGACAAGTGCCACAAAACCCACCCTAGGACAACAAAGGTCAGGCACCTAAAGTTGGGGTGCAGTGCTTCAACTGTGGTGAAGTGAGCCCTACGCTCACAAGTGCCCGAAGAAGAAGCCTATGCAGCTACAACAGCAGAACATGATCCGTGGACGGGTGAACCACATGACTATGGAAGAAGCACAAGAGGCACCCGATGTGATGATTGGTAAGTTTCCTACAAATTCCCACATTGCGACCATTTTGTTCGATTCTGGTGCTACCCATTCGTTCATTGCTCAAGTATTTGTTAAGAAGCATGATCTAGCAACAACACAAATGAACCATATTAGCTGTGAACTCTCCAGGAGGGAAATAAGAACAAGACAAGTATGCCCTAAGGTGAGTCTAGACATTAATGGGGTAGTATTTACTGCAAACCTCATAGTGATAAACTCACAATGGATAAATATTATTTGGGTATGGACTGGCTAACCAAACATAAGGGCATTATCCATTGTTCGACTAGAACTGTGGAGCTAACTCATACTATTGGCACCAAAGTTAAATTCATCGCTGTCCAAGAACCTAGGAGGGACATCAAACTCAATAAAATGGACGTGGAACTTGAAGAGATACGGGTCATCAAGGAGTATCCACATGTTTTTCCTGAGGAGTTACTAGGTATGCCCCTAGATCGTGAAGTGCAGTTCGCGATTGAACTAATGCCTGGAACAACCACGATATATAAGAGGCCTTACCAGATGGATTCCAAACAACTAGAAGAGCTCAAAGAACATATCCGGGATGTGACAGAAAAAGGGTACATTCGTCCTAGTTCCTCACCTTGGGGAGCTCGAGTGATATTCGTGCCCAAGAAGGATGGAACCCAAAGGTTGTGCGTAGACTACCGTGCACTAAATGAGGTAACCATCAAGAACAAGTATCCGTTGCCTTGCATTGAAGACTTGTTCGATCAGTTGAGAGGGGCATGTGTGTTCTCAAAATTGATCTCAGATCGGGATATCACCAACTGAACATAAGATCATCTTTATTCCCAAGACAGCTTTCGTCTCTCGGTACGGGCTATATGAATACACAGTCATGCCGTTCGGGCTAACCAATGCCCCGGGATACTTCATGTACCTCATGAACAAGGTATACATGGATACTTGGACAAGTTTGTGGTGGTTTTTATTGATGACATTCTCATTTTCTCCAAAGATGAAGAGGAACATGAGAAGCATCTAAGATTGGTGTTGCAAAAATTGAGAGAACACCAACTATATGCCAAGCTAAGTAAATGTGAGTTTTGACTGAAGAGAGTTCCCTTATTAGGACATATAATCTCGGAAGGAGGAATATGCGTGGATCTCGCCAAGATCGCGGATGTGCAGAAGTGGAAGACCCCTGAAAATGTCGGGGAAATCCGGAGCTTCTTAGACTTGGCTGGATACTACCGACGGTTTATTGAGGGGTTCTCCAAGATCTCAAGGCCCCTCACCAAGATGTTAGAGAAGGGAATCACATTTACATGGACACCAGAGTGTGAGGCGAGTTTTTCAGGAGTTGAAGAAAAGATTGACAACAGCCCCAGTGCTAGTTATGCCAGACATGCAGAAAGATTTTTCAGTATATTGTGATGCTTCTGGACACGGATTGGGATGTGTCCTCATGCAAGATGGACATGTCGTGGCATATACTTCCAGGTAACTTCGAAAACACGAGAACTATCCTACGCATGACCTAGAGCTAGCCTCAGTGGTCTACGCGTTGAAACTTTGGAGGCACTATTTAATGGGAAAGAGAACAGAGATATATACTGACCATAAAAGTTTGAAGTACATTTTCACACAGCCAGATCTTAACCTCAGGGAAAGGAGATGGTTAGAGCTGATCAACGACTTTGATGTGGGTATCAACTATCATCCGGGAAAAGCAAACGTCGTGGCAGATGCTTTAAGCCGAAAGATACACGTCAACATGTTGAGCTTCAAAGACACCCCTACAGAATTACGTGAGGAATTCGCAAGACTCAATTTGTGTATTGTGAATAATGGTGAGGCCATCGCAATGGAAGTGGACTCCACATTGGAGCAGGACATACGCAACGGTCAGAAGGAGGATGAGAATATCCAGGAGATCAAAAGACCCATCAAAGAGAGTAAAGCTCCTGGGTTTAGGGAGGATGAACAAGGTACGGTATGGCATGGAAAAAGAATATGTGTGCGTGAAGTAAAGGGGATCCGTGAATTGATTCTGAGAGAGGCTCATGATTCTGACTACTCCATTCATCCTGGGAGTACGAGGATGTATCATGATCTCAAAAGCAGGTACTGGTGGTATGGCATGAAACGAGATGTCGTGGAACATGTTGCCTTATGTGACACGTGCCAGTTGGTGAAAGCAAAATATCAATGACCTGCGGGATTGTTGCAATCACTCAAGGTGCCCGAATTAAAATGGGAAGAAATAAGCATGGATTTCATAGTGGGACAACCTAGAACCTGATCAGGATATGATTCGATATGGGTCATAGTCGATCGACTGACTAAGGTAGCTCATTTCATCCCTGTGAAAGAAAATTACAACGGTTCCAAATTGGCAGAATTGTACATGTACAGAATTGTGTGTTTTCATAGGGTGCCAAAGAAGATAGTGTCAGATCGAGGAACATAGTTTACCTCAAGGTTCTGGCAGAATTTCAGTTCTGCATATCATCCATAGACCGACGGGCAGACCAAAAGAACCAATCAGATCCTTGAGGACATGTTGAGAGCTTTTGCACTCAAGAACAACAGAAGTTGGGATAAGAACTTACCATATGTTGAGTTCTCCTATAACAACAGCTACCAGGCTAGTATGAAGATGTCATCCTTTGAGGCATTGTATGGGAGGAAGTGCAGAACTCCATTGTTTTGGAATCAAACTGGGGAAAGCAAAGTATTTGGGCCTGAAGTACTGCAAGATGCCGAGGCGAAAGTGAGAGAAATGTGCAACAACTTGAGAATAGCTCAGACGAGACAAAAGAGCTATGCGGGTGTACGAAAAAGAGAGCTCACCTTCAATGTAGGGGACTACGTCTATCTCAAAGTGTCTCCTATCAGAGGGATTCGTTGTTTCAAAGTGGAAGGGAAACTATCACCTCGGTATATTGGACCTTTCTAGATTCTAGAGAGGAAAGGCGAAGTTGCATATCAGTTGGTACCAGCTCGTCTATCGGATGTGCACAACGTGTTCCATGTGTCACAACTCAAGAAATGCTTAAGAACACCCGAAGATAAGTTACCAATGAATGAGATAGACATCCGAGAAGACCTTTCATATGCCAAACACCCGATCAAGATTCTTGAGACGATGGAACGCATCACAAGGAATAAAAGAATCTAAATGTGCAAAGTGCAGTGGAAGCATCACTCAGAAGAAGAAGCCACATGGGAGAGAGAAGACGAACTCAAGGCACAGTCTCCGGATCTATTCCCCTAGGGCCACCAATCTCGAGGACGAGATTTCTTTTAAGGGGGTAGAGTTGTAACATCCCAAAAATTTGGAAAACCAAGTTCAAATCAAATGGACGTGAAGCATGTTGAAAAGAAATTGAAATTCAAACTGGAATTCGAATTTGAAGGAAGAACAGAAAAGAAAAAGGGAAAGAAAAAGGAAAATGGCCACTGGGCCGAAACCCACCCGAGCCAGCCCACAGCCCTTCCCCCTCTCCCACTCTCACTGCCGCGCGACCCCACCTGTCAGCGCCGTCGTCTTCCTCAACCGCCCCCGCTCTTTTCCCGCGTCGAGCCCCTCGCGCCCGCCGCCTCTAAATTCCGCGCACGCACGCCCACGATCTCCGGCCCGCTCGGTTCAGCACGATCTCAACCGACCCCGCCGCCCCCTCGTCCATTCAAACGCAGAGACCCCATCGGTTTTCCTCCTCGCCCGATCCATTTTCGTTCCGGGTGAGAATCGAAGCTTCCGCCGCCGTTTCCTTTTGAAATTCTTCGGGTTTCGTCGATCTAACGTGCGTGTCATGTTCCACCGCCATCGAGGAGACTTGCAGGTGAAGAATACTCTGAGTGTCGCGCCCTAACCACTGCTCCGATGAGCACTGCTGAGCTCCACCTTCCGACACCGTCGCCGAGCAGTTTCCGGTCGCCTCGGGATCAAGAAAACTGTCGAGGTGAGACCCCAACCCCTCCTCTACCAAATTATGCAAAGAAATACAAGTTTCCGCGTAGATAGAGGCAGTTCCGAGACTTCACCGGCGAGATCGCTGCCCCCTCCGCCGAGCGCCGCCGCGTGCGCGGGCTGATTCCGGCCAGGGCGACGTGGCCCTCTATGGAGCGCCCATTTTAAATCGGACGGCCGAGAATAGAACCCCGCGTACTCCTTCGGTGATCTAATCGGGATCGCCCATTTAAAATCCAACGACCCACATTTGAAGCCCCGATTCCCGCCGAGATTTTAGCGCGCTACCCCCTGGGGTTTTCAGAAAGCACGCGCTAGCCCCCGGATTCTTCTGTTCTACCCCCTGGACCCTCTGGAAATTATGCAAACGCATGTAAATATTAGTTTTAGCCCCTGGATTTAATGAAAATTAGGAGAACCTTTCTGTATTTGATGCATTGACCCCTAAGATTTATGAAAAATACAATTTTGGACCCTGCAACAGTATAGTATTCAAATTTGAACCATGTAGAATATCTTATTTAGGAATTTAAACATTTGATGATTTAAATTCATATAGGGACGAAAACAAATGTGCAAATGCAGTTTAAATTTTTCTAGCACTTTGAAAACATTTAGAATGATTTGAGAACTGATTTTAAGTTGCAAATGAAATCTGAAAAGGCCATTTAGTTTCTGTTATTGCTGAAAATTCATTTTTAGGCATGAAACAATTTTGAAATGTATGTAAAAATAAATCTAAATTGATCCAAACAATTAGGAAGCCTATAAATGTTCTGTTGGGTATTTCTGAGCAATATATATTCTGTACATGTGTTTATTTTGCTGTTTTTAATTCTGAAACTCACTTTGAGGCATAGAAATAATTCTGAATATATGAGAAAAATATATATACACTTAGGAAATGTCAAACAAAGTCATTGAACATAAAAATTCAAGTTGAAAGTTAATTAGGAAATCTGAAATCCTGTTTAGAGTTGGAATATACATTTTTATGCAAATTTTGTAACTAAGAAGGGTAGTATCTAATATACAAATTTGTTTAAAGTGACAATTCATATTAGGTATGCATTTAAAAATCTGAATATCAAATTTAGAAACAATATATATGTTTAAAAAGTGTATGTATGCATAGAAACAAGCCATCTAGGGTAAAATTTGGCTAAAAGCAAAGTTTAGATGTGATATATATGCACACATACACACCACATTTTGTTTAATGAGTTATAGAAGACTAAAAAGAAGAATTTCACTATGAGACACCCAGGAGGATTATATATATGTAGACTTTTGTAATTTTAGGCTATATGAATAAAGTGAAGCAATGTGTATGTATGTATGAATTGCATGATGAGTATGTGTGGAGGATTGCTTATGAAATGTTATTTGTTTTTAGCTATGTGTACGTGGCATGAGTAGAACCAGCCCTAGAGTCGGTTCTCACTTTTCAAGATCAAGACTTTCCATTCCCGGAGCAGTAGAAAGAAGGCAAGTGTCCTTGACCACTTTGATTCTAAGCTAGGATGTGTAGTTAGAGTTAATTGCATTGTCAATTGAATCATGAAACCATGTTAGGAATTTTTCCTAGATTTTCATTATCTGGCTTCCTTGTAGCCCGGGTCGGGAGTTATTTTATCGTGTCATTTATTTATGCTACTCATGCTTAGCCATGCTTAGAATGGGATATGAGATCATCATCTTGATTATTTACCCTTGAATGGAATATTATGAATTATGTTAGAGGTATGAATCTAGACAAGCTGGATGTTTTGATTGGTGCTGCGTGCACGAGACTCGGGTTTGTGTTTAGTGCTTGCCTGGATCCTAAGGACCGGTTCATGGAGCATGTAACCTAGCTTTACTATGCCAACCACATGCAGAGATGGGGCAGCTTGGCCAATTAATTAGGTGTATTTCCAACGTAGTGTGGGTGTTTGGATGGTGCGGGGAATAGGTGTCAGCTAGAGTACCATAGGAATCGCAAGGCTCAAGAGGGGGCCACTGCAGCGGGGGTGTGAGCCTCCTGGATGCTGTTAAGGGTGAAACATCAGTGGGCTCATACTCGTCAGGAATACCTTTGTAAAGACCTCGTAGTGATCTCCTGGCTACACACCTCGAAAGTGTGAACGTGGTTCGCGGTCACAGGCATAATAGAGGTTTTTAGTCCACCCGACAACGGGGGATAAAATCACTACATGTGGGTACAGTGGTGCAAACTCTGCGGAGTCAAAATTGTCATGATAGTCATGCTCACGGTCAAGAGCGGCTTGGATTTATTCATGATTAGATGATGATGAATGGAGAGGTTGAGGATGTTAAGCGGGGAGCTTAACAATGAGATTGGGGGTATGGGATTGGGACCATTTCATTTATGTAGTAATGTAGGTGCTTAATAAGCTAAGGAGATATGTATTAATTGCGTAGTGCTTTAACCACGTGTTCAGCCTTTCCTTGTTCTAACTTTTATAACATGAATTTTCTACACTTGCTGAGTACCAATGGTACTCAAGCTTGCCTTTTGTTGGTTTACTTGCTTCTCAGGCCAAAGAAATGAAGTGGGGTATAACAATGAAGACTTTAGTTCCCAAGAAGGGTTCTAGGTTCACGGAGTCCCCCAGACAACGCCTGTGATGGAGCATACAAGACCCTATTTCCGCTGTTGTGTTTATCTACATGTTATGGACCTTTTATCGTCCTTTGAGACGTTATGTAAGACGTATTTGTATTCAAACACCTGTCTTGTAATATTATGATGTTTTACTATTTGTCGTCACATGTGTGGGAAAATGATCATGGCATACATGTGGGTATCACTTGGTTGTTCTTCAGAAAAACCAGGTGTGACAATATTCAGGGAATAAAGTATATCAAAATGGCATTTTTCTTAAAACGGGAAAGAAGGGAAGTCAGCAAACAAAGTGCAACATTAATACGACATGCCACTTCTTCCTGAGGAATTCATGCCGACCGATGGAGTGGGAGAGCAGCCCTTCCAGTTACAGCAGCAGTTCGACGAGGCGAGGACGATGATCGATCAGGACGCCGTGCCACACACATGGACACCGGAACCGAAGCGCAGGGTTTCTTCGCTTGGGAAGGCTTCGACTTCTACAAGGACATTTGGGAGCCTTGACAAGTCGACCTGCTGGATCCCCTCAGATACACGTCAACTGCAGAGTTCTTCCCAGGGATTCAACAGCTCCGAAGTGCTGATCCTGTCATGTCTGTAGCCTTCTGTAACAGAGCACCTTCCGATGTAATCCACAGTTATTTCCATGGATTCAGCTAAAGTGATGTTCTTAGATTGTTGATGTTTCTTTACTAAGAGTTCACTACAGGATTACCGTAAGCATACGACGACCAAAACCGTCGTATCTGGAGGTTATATACGACGGTTTATGGCCGTCGTATATACCTAGTCGTATATAAACGTATATACGACGGCGCCTAATATACGACGGCCCGTTTCGTGAAGGTCCAGTGGACTGGACATTTATATACGACGGTTTTGGGCCCTGGCTGTCGTATATAAGGCCTTATATACGACGGTCTGGGCTCAAAACCGTCGTATATTATTTAGGCTTATATACGACAGTCTGGGCCTAGCCGTCGTATATTATTTAGGCTTATATACGACGGCGCTGTATAGATACCGTCGTATATAAATCATACAGGCCGTCGTATATAAGGTTTTCCATTAAAAAAACAGAAAATGGCTAACCTGTCTCGATGGCCAGCTACACAGGCAATCACAGAACAGATTCAGATTCACATCCACATCCACAATCACAAAGTGCAATAGTATATATCCATTTTACGACGTCTGACATCCACAATCAAAAATAAATTCACAAATCTATTCATTACTAACCCCTCCACTACCTCCGGAGGCGAAGAAGTCATCCTTCCTCTAATTGTTCATAGTCATTGTTCTATGGTTTCAGTTCAAACCATCCTTCCTCTGATTCTTTTCTTGATGAAAGACCTTTCTATTATACGTGCTAAAGAAAAGAATCACTACTTTTCAATCAGAACAACATGGTACAGAGCGGACTGAAATTTGTTAGCAGACATGGCAACCAGACTGTTCCACTGAATATGATATCAGTACTCAAAAAATTGTCGTGGCGCCAAAACGTTACATGTCGTGATTACATAATGAATCTTTGGCAAGTATTCTTGTCAATGTACTATTAATGTTATCATTCTATAATGTATTATGTTCATACTTTTTGTACGGACATCATGGCATGATAATTAGTAGCGGTTGTGCATCAACTGTGATGTAGCAAAAATATCACTTGCTAGAGCATATATATACGAGAGACTATCGAAGGAACTACTTGAGTGTAACCTGCGTGGCTAGAGCATCTTCTCACCTTCATGACTCTGGACCTTCATGCAATTTCTGCTCATAATTCACCACTCCGTACCCGGCCATGGACTTCAAGGCCATTAACCCATTAACACAATGGAATGAGCCGCAACAAGCACAAACCAAAGACAACACCACCAGCCAGCCAGCCATGTGCACAGGGAAATATTGTTGCAAGATTACTACCATGGATCAAAAAAGGATTTTATGTTAAGAGTCGACGGGGTGATACCTGTCCTATATGAAATAAACAAACTAACCCATCCTAATGGTTTACAGCAGCTACAGCCACATGTACATGGAAACGGTAACATCACATGTACAGGAGATCCAACGGAAACAAGGCAATACATTGACACCGCCACCACAGCTACTAGTCTAGCACCCGCCCTTCTCGAGAGGAGTTGATAGGGCTACAAGTGCACTGGCTGCCCCAGCAACATGGCTGCTAGCATCAAGGCCTATCCCAGTTACTGCAGTCACCAGCAAAGTATTACAAGTTTACAACACAGAGATAAAACAACATGAATGATAAGCATTTTATCCAATTATCCATGGTCAGTTTTAGGTACCATACTTGGTGTGCGAGCAGTATAAACCTTGGTGGCTGAATCCTGATCTTGATACCAACCACTATCTGGGGACTTGTCAGCTTTTGGAGATTCATGGCACTTAAATGTTTTATTTGATGCTGGACCATCATGGCCTTTCGGCGTGATACTCAGTGCCGAAGAATCGCGGTCCTCAGAGCTCGTAGATATTGGGCCTGCAAAGATACAACAGTCTTGAGACCCACATTTGGCAAGCAATAATTGGTCTTAGATATGTGATGTAGGGACTAGACTAAAACTTGGTTCTCCTAGTACAGAGGCTTACCTGGTGCTCGGACTGAGGGTATGGCAACTGACGTTGAACTGTCCTGGCCTTTTACTGAGTAAAGTACTGGCCTTTGTAATGCAATACCGAGTGAAAGAAAATCATTGCCTTCATGCGTCAATCTTGGTGTCGAACTATGATGTTTCACACCAGTAGTCCTAGGATTTCCAAGTGCCAAGCTTGGTACAACAGAGTCACAGCCCTTAGAAGTGTAACCTGGAGCAGAACTTCCATGGGTTCTTGAGGCATTAGATGCTGCAAGGGAAGCGTAATCCGTTGGTCCTGTGGTTGGTGCAGAAGAATTGCTAACTTCCCCACCAGGAGCTGAAGATTTTCCAGAAATTGTCCTCAAAAGGCCATCATGAGCTATAGGTGCCACTCTTGCTGCACAAGAATCTTGGTTTTTGGCACAAAGAGCTGCAGAGTTACCAGGTGATATGATTTGTTTGGGAGAGTCCCTGCCTTCAAGTTGCACACTTGGAGAGCCACGGGATATGGCACCCGGCAAAATTAGACGATTCTGGCTCACCACTCCGTGCCAGGTAAGGCATCATTTCTGTCGTGAGGTTATCACTTATCACATCCTTTGGTGCTATGAACTGCCAAGTGTCCATCACCAGCATTTGGAGCATGTGAATCACCATGGTTAACACTAAGAGTTAATGAACAGTTATTGCCTGTTTCACACAAGGACACATTTTGTGTTGCCCTTGTATGATCACCAGACACCGCTTCGCCAGAAGACTTGTACCATAATGATGGCTGCAGCACGAGAAAGTAAGAAGGTGAAGGTAAAATAATGTAAACATGCAAGCAAAGAAAACTGCAGTACAGTGATATTACAGATTTGGAAAGAGCTAAACCAGGTTCCAGCAAAGAAAAAAGTAAATATTACGATGATTTCTCTGCATATTACCACTAGGCTCAAGAGCATGAACAATCTTGAAAAACTCCTATCAACGTTCCATAACATGAACCATCAAATTTTCAACAATCAGAATTGTTAGGTGTACTAAATACAGAATAGACTAGCATTCATTTGGAAAGCTAGATCAGTTTCACAAAAAAGCAGAGTAATTATGACAATGGTTTTTCTGCATATTACCACTAGTGCTCAAGAGACATGAAGTGGCTTCATAATCTCCTATCAATGTTCCTTAACATTAATCATCAGATTTTCAACTATCACGAATATTACAAGTAAACTAAGTACAAAGTAGCCTAACTTGTGAGTTGTGAAGTATAAATTCATATTCCCTACCATTCCAAAAACGCAAATCGATATTCATGGAAAGAGTCAAGTATCCAATACTTCTTCACAAAAAAAATAGCAGGTGTTGGTCCTGCAGAACTAATAAGTAATAAGGAGCTCTTTCTCAGCCAGATTGACGATTGGATTTTATGTTGTACATGCAATAAGCAGTCAAACTCCGAAAGGTCACACTGGGTGAATTTGCAAGCATAATGTGACACTAAGTCCTTCCTATACAAGCTTACACTTATAAGATGAGCATGCAACTTGAGGTTTTGAAGGACCAAGACTTAATATTGGTACGGCACAAGGAACTTACGCAGTAATGGAGTTTCTTCAATGCTTCCAAAAGTATTTTCTCCCCAACTATTATTATCATCTTCTTCACCATTTCTTCACGAGTTATTTCGCTTTCCTGTCAAGTAGAAAACTTGATGTCTCATTACCCTCCATATAAACCACAAACAACACCAACTCGTGCACAAAACTTGTTGAGTATACATACCTTCAGCTCCTCATAATGATGGAAGAGCAGCTCCCTTGCTACAGATGATATATTGTCTTGAATTACACCAAACAGAACTATGAATGATATCCATGGGGAAGTTGGACCTTCACCTGTTTCACTAATTACCTGCGTACAGATTGTTTGGTTGGATAAGTGCAAGACTACTGTACACCAATGTTAAAATTATTCGCCACTGCAAACGCAGAAAAGGGGATCATTGGACAGCACAGCAAAGCTGAACATCTATAATAACAAGCTTCAGTTCTCCCACTGTGATCAGTAGGCAAGCAACTCAGGAAAACCAGCACGCCGATGGTAAACAAGAAACAGGAATGAGGTTGTCTCACAGGTTGAAGAGTAGAAATACCAACTGCAACATCCTTCGGTGATGGGTGAAACCATAAACCCTTCAAGCCAAGCAAATAATCTGGACAGAAGTGTACCAAAAGTATGATTTACTTCATATATCTCGATATGGCAAAATAAAGTTTTAACTCTTATTAATCATCTTACGTTGAACTTTTGGGACAAGCTTGAAACTAACAAGGTATTCCAAACTGTTAGACTCTGTAATTGTTTGGGTAATGCAGGGGTAATATAGTCATTAGTGAGGGATTAGGGTTAGGGGTAGATTAGTCTTTTCCCCTCACCTAATCCCTCTATATAATGGACCCTGTACCCTCATTATCATTATCATCTAATACAGTCCTCTATTAGCCCTCTAATATGGTATCATTAGCTAGGATAAATTATGATTAGGGCTTAACCTTAACCCTAATGGCCCAGCCGCCGCCAGCCTGGGCTCGCGCCGACGCCGCCCTCGCCGGCGCGCCGCCCGCCGGAGCCGCCGCTGCTGGATCTGCTGTCGCCGCCGCTAGATCTGCAGCTTTCGCCGGCTCCACGCCCCACGCCGCCGCCGCCGCGCCGTGGGGCGCGCCCGCCGATGCCGCTGCCGCCGGCTCCGCCGCCTGGCCCCGCGCCGCCACGCCCTAGTCCAACGCGCCCCACGCTGCCGCCGCCGCGCCCTGGGCTGCTGCGCCCGCTGGTGCAGCCGCCGCCGCGCAGGGGCCACGCGCTACCTCGCCGCTGCCGCCCCTGCTGGCGCCGCCAGGCCCCACGCCGCCGCCGCCGCCGCCGCGCCCGTTGGTGCAGCCGCCGCCGCCGCCCCTGCTGGCGCCGCCTCCTCTGCACGCGCTGCTGCGCTGCCACCCAACACCAGATCGGCCTACGCCTCCCATCCCACACCAGCAGTTGTTGCCACCGCTGCATCTCCGAAGACCAGACCGGCCGCCGGCGAACCTCTCATAGGTATCACCGACAAACCTGCCGCTGCAGTTGTGTTCATGGCAGGTACTACATCCGGGCCTCACGATCCAGTCGCCACGTCCACCGGTCTTGACGACGACAGGAGCACCATGACCACTGTTCCAACGGTGCTCCCATTTCCAGTTACTGACGCTGCTTCTGACAGCGCGGTTACTGCCTCCGTCTACGGCACCGACACGACGGGCACCTCCGACATCGTCGCAGCTCTGGCTGCCTCTCGCGAGTGCGAGCGGGCACTCGCTCTCGCCCTGGAGCAGGAGCGTGCCTCCGTGGCCACTCTCTCTTACTAGCTCGAGGAGAGTGCTCACCGACCGATGAGTGTTGCCCATGAGCCTCCCTCGGACGCTAGTACGTACTCGTCTTCACTTGTGGCGGCTCTTCATGCACAGGCTGCCGGGATTCAGAACATCCGGACGCTCGTGCCAGTTGTTCTCAGCTCCGAGTCCACTTCGTATGCCCGGTGGCGTGACCTGGTGCTCCTCACGCTGAGTCGTTACTGCCTCGACGACCACGTCCTCCAGGACGATTCTTCAGTGGAGGTCTCCTGGATCAGCATGGACAGTCTGGTCCTATCCTGGATCCTTGGCTCCCTGTCGGAGGAGCTATAGGACATCGTCAGGCAGCGTGGTGGCGGCACTGCTCGACGGGCCTGGATGATCCTTGAGCAGCGGTTTCTAGGGAACCATGCGACTCGAGCCCTCCACATCAGCACTCGGTTCCAGAACACCATCTAGGGTGACCGCTCTATCTCCACCTACTGCAGGGAGATGAAGGGCATGATGGATGCTCTACGTGACCTTGGCAAGCCGGTCACTGACAGCTCTCTTCTTCTTTGGGTCCTTCAGGGCCTGAATGAGCGCTATTGTCACCTACGGACGTGGCTACTCCGACTGGAGCCACTCCCTACCTTCAAGAAGGTATGGTGTGACCTTGAGCTTGAGGAGATCACTGCAGGAGGCTCTACTGGCTCCGGGTCTGCCACAGCCTTTTATGCTCTGGGCAGTTCCCTCGTCCACCCTTACCAGTTGTTGGTGGACCACCGTCACGACCACCTTCCACCCTAGACACTCTTTTCTAGTACTGGAGGAGGAAATCGTCGCCGTCGAGGCAAGCACAGCAGCCGTGGTGGAGGTAGCAGTGCAGGCGGCACTTCTACACCCCACTACTCCGGCTACTGGTGGTAGTGGTGGTACCGGCCGGGGAGGTGCACCCTGGCCCACATCCTACAACTCGTGGACTCGCCAGATCTACATGTGGCCTGGGCCGTCTCCGGGTTCTCAGCCTCCACGACCACCACGTCCCCAGCCGGCGTCCGTAGCCACCCCAGGCTACAATGGACTAGCCTATAGTGCTATGGGTCGTCGACTCAAACCTATGGTGGTACTGGCTACCCTTCTGGCGGACAGTCAGCCTTGACCTACGAAGGCACCGACTATCCTGTTGGGTACTCGGAGCCGTCGACACCTCTCCAGGAGCCACCCTCGACGTGGGATCGACAGTCGCTGGCTTCTTCCTTCAGCACCATGCACCTTACTCCACCATGTGCTGACTGGATAGTCGATTCCGGAGCGTCATACCATACCACCCCAAATGCTGGTATACCCTCTTCCACCCACCCTCCTAATCCCTCTTTTCCTACATCTATCGTTGTTGAGAATGGGTCTGTTCTTCTGGTCACCTCAGTAAGTGATTCCTGTCTTCCGGGTTCTTTCCAGCCTAAAAACATTCTTGTCGCTCCGGATATCATTCAAAACTTACTTTCTGTCCGTCGTTTTACCACTAACAACAATGTTTCCATTGAGTTTGATCCGTTTGGTTTGTCTGTGAAGGATCTTTCTACCCGGCGACCTCTTTTTCGATGTGATAGCTCGGGGCCCCTATACACACTTCGGTTTCCTACTTCCGCTGCATCACCGCCTTTTGCTTTGACTACGACAACTTCATCCACCATTTGACATTGGCATCTTGGCCACCCTGGTGCAGATGCTATGTCGAAGTTGTCCAGTAGTTCTATTATCTTGTGTTCTAGGGGCACACACGACTCCCTATGTCATACGTGTCAGCTTGGTCGCCATGTTCGACTTCCTTTTCCCACTTTTGTGACTCATGTTGAGCACGTTTTTGATCTTATACATTGTGATTTATGGACATCACCTATTACCAGTGTGTCGAGCTTTAATTATTACTTGGCGATCATTGATGATTTTTCTCACTTTTCCTGGACTTATCCATTATGATTGAAGTATGAGACTTTCGTTACTCTTTCTCACTTCTTCATTTGGATTTCCACTCAGTTTGGGCGCACCATCCGGGCTCTCAAGTGTGATAACGGACGCGAGTTCGATAACTCTGCGTTTCGTAACTTTCTCTCCGCACATGGGGTACAGCTACGCATGTCTTGTCCGTATACCTCTCCTCAAAACGGCAAGGCAGAGCGCAAGATTCGCACCACCAATGATGTCATGCGCTCTCTGATGTTCTAGACATCTGTTCCAGCCCGATACTGGGTGAAGGCTCTCCATACTGCCACACTTTTGGTTAATCGTCTTCCTACCACTACAGGATTTCCGTCAGCATACGACGGTTGAAACCGTCATATATAAGTCCAAAGTTGTCGTATATAATCTATATACGAAGGCTGGAGATTATATACGACGGTTTGTAGCCGTCGTATATACCTTGTCGTATATAATCTTATATATGACGGCACCGTCGTGTATAAGTTTATATATACAACGGTCTCTAATTTACGACGACCCGTTTCGTATAAAAGGGCCAGTGGGCTGGGCCCTTATATACGACGGTTTTGAGCCCTCGCCATCGTATATAAGCTCTTATATACGACGGTCTAGGCCTAGCCATCGTATATTATTTAGACTTATATACGACGGTCCTGTATAGACACCGTCGTATATAATTCATACAGGCCGAGGTTTTCCAATTTTTTTAAAAAGACAGAAAATGGCTAACCTGGCTCGATGGCCAGCTACACAAGCAATCACAAAATAGATTCACATTGAGAACATCACATCCACATCCACGATCACAAAGTGCAATTGTACATCCACAATCATGAAGTTGTCACATCCACAATCAAAAACAGATTCACAAAGCTACTCATTACTAGCCCCTCCATTACCTCCGGAGACGAAGAAGTCATCCTGACGCGGTGAACCTGGCGCCCGTAGCTGCGGCGATAGAGTCTAGGCCTCCGTCCCTGATACCTGCGAAACACGGTGACATATGTAAAAGTTTACAACGGTGTTTTTGTTTTCAATTGTTTAGTTGAACTTAAAGTAACTCCATTTTTGTACCTATACTCCAGAAAACTACTCCTGTGGTGGCGTCGGCTGCAGCACGGACGGCGGTAGCTGCCACAACGGTATATGGATTTGTTACCCTTGCTGTCAAGCTAGCGCCTGTCATTTCAATCATTACCATTTACATTTTATTGAAATGCAATATAATTAAAGTATAAGTGTATGTTTCTTACTTCCATTGCCGCTTGCATCTGTGACATATAGGACGCATGGTACGCCATGGCGGCCTTGTTGCTCTCTCGCTCCCTCGCCAAGGCATCCTCCTGCCGGGTCAAGCTCTCTCGAAGCGCCATCACCTCGAGATCTCTCTCAGTGACACGGCGGCTGGAGGAGCCTGCGCCAGTAGCCGAAGACTACGAGGAGCCGCCTCTCGCAGGTTGTGCCTCCCTGGAGTCGACGATTCCAGAGAATATGGCAAGTCTAAAAAAGAAACAATTCAAGGTAAAATCAAATAATCTTGAATTGAAAACAATAAAAGTAAATGAACTCACCTTCCGTGTGCTTTTCCACCTCCGCTTGCATACGCGGCTTGAGGGTCGATATTAGGGGAGTTTCCCCAATCGAACCCTTCGCCGTGTATCCTCACAGTCTCTCGCCCATACCTAGTCTGAAAAACAATGAAATTGTGTAAGTTCAACAACATATATAGTGCCAACTAATTTGAGAGGTCATGAAACTTACCAGCCGCTCCGCTGCGTACTGACTGCACTGCTCCGACTGAGAAGGGTCAGCGTGACCTCTCCTATAGACTGCAGTAGCGCTCGGTCGCATGCCGGTCTCCTTTTCCTATGAACATATGTTAGTACGAACAACACTACATTATGAATATAAAAAAAACCACCAAGAAACTTACCATCCATTTAGCCATCCGTATGAAACCCTGTACGCCCATACCGTGCTTCCCCGAGCTCCCTCTGGCATCTCGAGCCTTCTTGGACTTAGCGATGAACTCATCGCTAGCCCAATACCTGCAAAGGGCTCGGTAATCTTCAGTTCGTCCCTGTAACCAAAGGACACTAACCTGCACACATGCGTAGTTCATTATATGTTACTTACCAAAAGTAATGTGAATAATTTAAAGAATACACAACTTACCTCTGTGTACTGCTCCTCCATCAAGTATGTGTCGAAGGCGTCTCTGAACGAACCAACCTCGTGGTCGTGGGCTTCAAGTAGTCGTTAACTACTTGACTTCGAGCGTTCGAAAGTGCATAACAAGCTTCTGAGCGTTCACTTCAAACACGAAGCGGGTGTGATCCATCTGCTCGGCCGGGTCCTCAAGGCGGTACCTGAGCTGTAGGAAGCCAACACAGTTCGACATGCGCACATTAATATTTAAAGAGACATAAAGAATTAAAACTTCAAATATTTATGAAAGTTACTTACCCAAAAATCTGCCCACACGACTCCCTGTAGGTTGTCGTTCTGCTGGTGAGGAACGCGCGCGTAGTCGTTCCACGACGTAACTACACGTCCATCGATCGCACCGGGGTAGTGCAGACGCACTAAGTTCCCGATGCAACCGTTCACCGTCCTGTGGTGTTTCTGCCCATCGTATGAAAGGTCCTCCCAAGAACTAAAAAGACATTTGTTAAGTCATTAAGTAAGACCATAATCTTTGAGAACAAATAGAAATCAATACTTTATTAATGCGTTACCTGTCTCCAACCGGACGAATAATTATCGGCTCTCTAGGAATCAGTGGAACTCCGCCTATGTTGTAATGACATAGCCGGTCCCAAGCCCGGGTAAAGGAGGGGGGGTTGTGATAGGCTTGGCGAGGCAACAACTACACTTAGCCATTCTCATGGAAATGAAACCCAATAGAAATTCATTGGACGTAACCCTCTTAGCGACGAGCCATATCGAAACCCGGGTATGGTGTTAAGTGGGCAAGGGTTTGGGTCGCCACCGCCTTAGTGGCGCGCCATATCGGAACCCGGATACGGTGTTAAATGAGCAAGGGCCGGATCGCCACCACCTTAGTGGCGCGCTACATCATCGCCCGGATGTAGTGATAAGTGAGCAAGGGTCTTTGCATCTTACTCGACGGGTGCAAAGCGTAAGGAAGCTAGCCGAGGAACATAGATTTCGAGTGAGTAGTTGGAATGTAGGATCCTTGACGGGGAAGCTATGTGAGTTAGTAGATGTTGTCATTAGGAGACGAGTAAATATCCTTTCTGTACAAGAGACTAGATGGGCGGGTCAAAAGGCGAGAGAAGTCAAGAATACCGGTTTCAAGCTTTGGTATTCTGGTTCGGCTGGGACTAGGAATGGCGTAGGTGTTCTAATAGATAAGAGTCTTAAGGATGGAGTAATGGATGTTCGAAGACGAGGGGATAGGATCATCTTAATCAAGATAGTAATTGGGGACATTGTCTTAGAACGTCATTAGTGCTTATGCCCCACAAGTTGGGCTCAACATGAGTGCTAAGAGGCAATTTTGGGAGGACTTGGAGGATATGGTTAGTAGTGTACCGATAACCGAGAAACTCATCATAGGGGGAGACCTCAATGGTCATGTGGGTGCAACTAACCTAGGATTTGAGGGAGTACATGGAGGTTTTGGATGCGGCGATAGAAATCAAGAGGGTAAGGATATCTTAGACTTTGCCGTGGCCTATGATCTGTTGATAGCTAACACCCTCTTTAGGAAGAGGCAATCTCACCTAGTGACCTTTAGTAGTGCCCAACACTCTAGCCAGATTGACTTTGTCCTCACTAGGAGAAAGGATAGACGGGAGTGTCTAGATTGTAAGGTGATCCCAGGGGAGTGTGTTGTGACACAACATAAGCTTGTGGTAGCTGATGATGATGATGTAGTGCTGGTAGATGAAACTAGAGATGGTATTGATAAGAAATTAGAGTTATGGAGACAAACCTTAGAATCCAAGGGGTTTAGACTTAATAGGACCAAAACCGAGTATATAAGGTGTGACTTTAGTGGTGTTAGTCGTGAAGAGGGAAATGTTAGTCTACAAGGACAAATAGTACCTAGAAGGGACTCTTTCCGATACTTAGAATCAATGTTACAAAGCAATGGCGATATTGATGAGGATGTTTGCCACAGGATCAAGGTAGGGTGGATGAAATGGCGACAAGCCTCTAGAATCCTATGTGATAGGAAAGTCCCACAAAAGCTAAAAGGGAAGTTCTATAGGACGGTGATCAGACCCGCGATGCTCTATGGGGCGGAATGTTAGCCAACTAAACGGCAACATGTCCAACAAATGAGTGTCGCAGAGATGCGTATGCTACGGTGGATGTGCGGGCACACGAGAAAAGACTGAATAAGGAATGAGGCGATTCGTGATAAGGTAGGGGTGGCGCATATTGAAGAGAAGTTAGTCCAACATCGACTTAGGTGGTTTGGACATATCCAACGGAGACCTCCAGAAGCACCGGTTAACAGTGGGATTTTAAGAGGTAGAGAAAATATTAGGAGGGGTAGAGGACGACCAAGGTTGACCTGGGAGGAGGCGGTAAAACGACATTTGAGAGATTGGAATGTATCCAGAGACTTAGCTCATGATAGGACCGCATGGAAAGTAGCAATTCATGTGCCAGAATCGTAGTCTTGTTTTTTTCTTTTTTCTTTTTCTTTTCTCTTTTTCTTTTCCTTTTTTCTTATTTCTTTTCTCTTTTCTTTTTTTCTTTTTTTCTTTTTTTCTTTTTTTCTTTTTTTTCTCTTTTTCCTTGTTCTTATATCTCTTCCTCTCTTTTACTTCATTGATATTGGGTTTCATGTCTAGCCGACCCTAACAGGCTTGGGATAAAGGCTTGGTTGTTGTTGTTGTCTCTAGGAATCGGTGGAGAACCAACAAAGTTACTCCTCCTCGTACGTCTCCTCCGCTATGGCACCACATCTGGTGACCCAGAAGGCTGGTCACCGGACGTCCCCTCGGGCTCGCTGGGCAGACTGCCCTCGGGCTGGTTGCCTGAGGGCTCGCTCCCCGAGGACACGTTGCGCTGCGTACCCGTCTCCTGAGGTGCCGCTCTGGCCTCGGACTCATAGTCCAAATCAGACTACAATGGTAAAGTAAGTAAGTTAAATTGAAAAAATGATTTTAAGAATTTTGTCCATTGTAGAAAAATTTACCTCTGTACGCTGCAAACTGATAACCCTATCCCGCAACTCCGGACACGCACTTAACAGCTGAGTGCGTCTGCTCCCGCTATCGAAACTACGTCCAAATCCAGACCCCGCGTCTCATCATAAGCACGCCGTCTCGGTCACTCCCAGGTTGTCTAAAAAGGGACAATTCCGAACCTACACACCTCACATGTGTAACACATGTGAGACGGGCCGGTTTGAAACGGGTGACGCATATTGTAAAGGTTTACGTCAATCTTTCATTTTTGAGTCATTTAAAAGAGAGAGAGGAAAGAACGAGAGAGAGAAGGAAAGATTGAGAGAGAGACAGAGAAGTAGGTCAGCCGTCCTAAGTTATGCCCAGTGTTCATAAGTCGTCCGACTAATCGAGATTAGTCGTCCTTATCGCCCATGTGAGCACAATTAGGTCCGTCGACTCGAGCAGGGCAACTATAAACCTAGTCGTCCGACTAGAAGGCTCCGACGATCGGACGACTTACTAAATGATGCTGCCGGCAGCTGTCGCTCGACCGCCAGCGCCCCCACTCCCGCCATCAACCAGCCGCAGACACCCCTGCAACCGCCATCGCCTCTACAGCCGTCGGTGCCCCTATAGTCGCCCGGCCAACGACACCTTCGCAACATCCACCATCACCTGCCCACCGCCATCATTTGTCTGTCGCCGTCACTGGTGACTTAGGGTTAGGATGGAGGAATGGGTTAGGGTTAGGATGGAGGCTTTTTTAATATAACACAATATGAAATCAGGACCATCAGATATCATCTGACGGTTTAGATCCAGCGGACTTCCATGGACTGGCCTAGCCCAACTCAGATCCAATCCGCCCAAGCACACACTCAGCCGCAATCGTCCGAGTCCCGATTGCTCAACTGCCATCGTTCATATCCCGGTTGCTCAGCCACTGCCGCGCGAGTCCCGACTGCGCCGCCGCCCGAGTCCAGGCTCCAGCTGCCGCCGCAGCTCACATCCTGCCGCAGCCCACCGCCGCCGTATGGCCACATCCGGTCCTGTGTCCGTCGCCTCTAGCCCCTTGTGCGCTCCTTGCCCTCTGTATCGACTTGGTATTGACATGAGAACACAGAGGACGACTAGGCATCGATTAGGGTCGATTAGTCGCCCTAATCAACGACTAATCGTCCTAGTCGACCTTATCGGTCCCTAGGCGACTAGGGTCGATTAGGCGACTTGTGAACCTTGGTTACTGCTCCGTCAGAGCCTGCCATTAACTTACGACAGCTTAGGGTTAGTCGACCAGCTCACAACACGACACACTAAATGGGCACTGACGTGCCCTAATCGAGTTGTGCCGATTTTAACATAAACAAATCTATG
The DNA here is from genome assembly GCA_030760725.1 of Neostapfia colusana. Lineage (NCBI taxonomy): Eukaryota > Viridiplantae > Streptophyta > Magnoliopsida > Poales > Poaceae > Neostapfia > Neostapfia colusana. Next base: position 125,368,905 of record JASWHV010000003.1, read on the forward strand.
CATCTTCTAAACATAACAAATTTCATAACATAGGAATATACGACCATGCTTTATTAACATAAACCTAAGCACTATGTAACATGATTAAGCATGATTACATAACAACAATAAATCCTAAACATTATTAACCTAAACCTAAGCTTATATAATAACAAGTAATTTGCAACGGACAACTAATTAGCAAAATTATGAACTACTATTCTAACTACATGAGCATAATTACTAACTAATTAGCGTAATTATCAAGTAATTAAAATAGCTGAAAATATTACTTGCGGCGAGTGCGACAGTCAGCGAGGGCGACGGGCAGCGACGGACGGCCACGGCAGCGGCTCGGGGAGCCCGACGGCGTGGGGGCGGCGGCGTGGGGTCGGCGGCGCGGGGCGGCGGTGCGGTGAGAGCGGCGGCGCGGGTTGAGGCGAGGCGGCGGCGTGTGAGGAAATAAGTTAGGGTTGGGCCCGACGGGCTGTATATAGGGCCTATATACGACGGCCGGACTAACATACGACGGCCCAGGGTTGGCTGTCGTATATTAGTTCTATTTACGACAACCATGTCACAAACGACGGCTGTACCGTTGTATATAAACTTATATACGACGTCCTCTTCAGGTCGTCGTATATAAGGTTATATACGACGGCTGGTCGTCGTATGTTAAATTGGTCGTCGTATGTTGACCTATTTCTTGTAGTGTACCAAGGCGATTCGTGCCTCCACACCCTACTTTGCTCTATATGGCACCGATCCTCTTTACGATCACCTTCGAATTTTCGGGTGCGCTTGCTACCCTAATCTTTCCGCCACTGCCCTGCATAAGCTTGCGCCCCGCTCGACACGGTGTGTTTTTCTTGGGTATTCCCTTGATCATAAGGGGTACCGGTGCTTAGATCTCACTACTCACCGCCTTTTGATCTCTCGGCACGTAGTTTTCGACGAATCCTCTTTTCCTTTCTCCACTACCTCTTCCGGTTCCACCACAGAGCTGGATTCCCTTTTTCCCACTGACCGCGAGGCTGCTCCCCAGCTCCCTTGGCCTCTTTCTTCTGCAGGTTCGGCACACGCTACGCCTCAGGTGCCCCCGGCGTCACCTGCGGCACCACGTGTGGCACCGACACCTCCGGCGTCACCTGCTGCGCCTCGGGTGACCCCTACGTCACCAGTTGCGCCACGCGTGGCCTCGGCTTCCCTGACGTCACCTGCTGTACCTCTGGTGGCCCCGACATTACCTGTTGTACCTCAGGTGGCTCCGACGTCACCATCTGCGCCACGCACGACATCGACGTCTCCGGCATTGTCTGTTGCGCCTCGGGTGACCCCTACGTCACCAATTGCGCCACGCGCGGCCTCGGCCTCCCCGACGTCACCTGCAATGAGCCCGACGTCACCAGACGCACCAGGTGCAGCACCGACGATGACTTCTCGCTTCGCCGACCCCGCACTTGTCTACCAGCGACGAGCGCGGGATGGGGCCCCTGCTCCAACTGCGCCACGCGCGGCCTTGAGACCCAATCTCGTCTACCCACGACTTGAGAAGGTTGTTGTACCCGAGCGACCGGTGTACAACCCTCCTCTTCTCCACAGGGATCGTGGTCACGTCCACCCGATGGTGACTCGACGTTCGTCCGGGAGTCTCCGACCAGTTGAGCGCTTCGCCGGAGCTGCCTTTTCATCGACGACATCTCCACCGATCGGCTCTTCTTCGATCTCACCCATACCTATTTCTGTGCGTAGCGCCCTCGCCGACCCACACTGCCGCCGCGCTATGGAGGAAGAGTATGAGGCCCGGCTTGCCAACCGGACCTGGGATCTGGTTCCCCGCCCCGGTCGTGGCAATGTTATCACTGGCAAGTGGGTGTTCACACATAAGAAGAAGGCAGACGGTACCTTGGAGAGGTACAAGGCTTGGTGGATACTTCGGGGCTTCACTCAGCGCCCTGGAGTCGACTATGACGAGACTTTCAGCCCGGTGGTGAAGCCGGCGACGGTTCGTACCGTTCTGTCGCTGGCTCTCTTGCGTTCTTGGCCCGTCCACCAGTTGGACGTCAAGAATGCCTTCCTCCATGGTACACTGACCGAGACGGTGTACTGCAGTCAGCCGACAGAATTTGTTGATTCAGCTCACGTAGACATGGTCTGTAAGCTGAACGAATTCCTGTACGGTCTGAAGCAGGCACCAAGAGTCTGGTATAGCCGGTTCGCCTCCTTCTTGGTCTCATAGGGGTTCCTCGAAGCTAAGTCAGACACTTCGCTGTTTGTCTATCGACGTGGCAGTGACACTGCTTACCTTCTACTGTACGTCGATGACATTGTACTCACAGCGTCCAATCCGGCTCTTCTTCGGCGCACTATTTCTGCTTTACAACAGGAGTTTGCTATGAAGGACCTGGGCCGCCTTCACCACTTCTGGGTATTGCGGTCGAGGACTGACCAAGCGGCTTGTTCCTTCACCAGCGACTGTACTGCCTAAATATCCTCCAGTGAGCAGGCATGGCTGAGTGCAAGCCGTGCTCCACTCCAGTGGATACTCAGGCGAAGCTCTCCGCTACCGACGGGACACCCGTCACTGACCCGAGTCTTGTAGGTGCTCTTCAGTACCTCACTTTCACCAGGCCAGATATCTCCTATGCGGATCAGCAGGTGTGCCTCCACATGCATGATCCGAGAGAGCCGCACCTCACCGCTGTGAAGCGGATTCTTCGGTACCTACGAGGCACCCTCGACTACGGCCGTCTCCTTCGACGCGACGCGGCATCCAAGCTAGTCGTGTACACCAACGCTGACCGAGCAGGCTGCCCAGCCACTCACCGGTCTACCTCTAGGTACGCCGTCTTCCTGGGCGGTAACCCCGTCTCCTGGTCCTCGAAGCGACAGCCCGTGGTGTCGCGTTCGAGTGCTGAGGCGGAGTATCGCGCCGTGGCTAACGGCGTGGCTGAGGCTTCCTGGCTTCAGCAGCTGCTTCAGGAGCTCCACACTCCTGTCGCCAGGAGCACCCTGATCTACTGCGACAACGTCAGCGCCGTGTACCTCTCCACCAACCCGGTCCAGCATCAGCGCATAAAGCATGTGGAGATCGACCTCCATTTTGTTCGTGAGCGGGTTGCACGTGGCGAGGTTCGGGTACACCATGTCCCGACGACGATGCAGTTCGCCGACATCTTCACGAAGGGCCTCCCGTCGTCGTTGTTCTCTGAGTTTCGGTCCAGTCTCAACATCTACAGTGGCTAGATGTTGTGACTGCGAGGAGGGGATGTTAGACTCTATAATTGTGTGGGTAATACACGGGTAATTTAGTCATTAGTGAGGGATTAGGGTTAGGGGTAGATTAGTCTTTTCCCCTCACCTAATGCCTCTATATAATGGACCTTGTACCCTCATTATCATTATTATCTAATACAGTCCTCTATTAGCATATGATGGCCACATCACATAACACTTTGGGTTTGAGCAATCATCAACACTAGAATCATAAATCTCGTTGCTTGGAAAAGAATCCTGTGATTCAGGCTCCACAGGTTCCATGTTGCCCAGTATCACCCGGCACAACAACATATATTGCACTCCTTTTTCGTCGACATCACAAAGACCAACACTGACAAACAATAAAATTTGATTTTAAATATACCATTTTAGACATACAAAATGATAGTCACAAGAGCTGGGTTAGGAAAGCATACCTTGTAAAGGCTCGATTTTCTGGAGACAGATATACCCCAGCACTCATACTTGCCTTCTCAGCAGGTTTTGCAGTGGTATCTAAACCATTAATCAGGATCCTAACTATGTCATTCTTCCTAGATCCTAGCCATCAATATCGTACATTTGCATCACCATATTTTTCTTTAGTGGACTTCATCTGTCTTTCAAATGCTTCAAGTGGCAGTGATATCTATTGGAGGAAGAATAATTTCATTAGGGGTGTCAAGAGTACAGATAGCCATAGTGGGCTAGATACATGGGCCTATCCCAACACACTCACACACCCATACATATAACAGTCCAACACCCCCGCAGTCCCAACATCTAGCCACGGCCGATGTTGAGACTGGATCGAAACTCGGAAAACCGCGACGAAGGGAGGCCCTTCGTGAAGATGTCGGTGAACTGCGATGTCGTCGGGACGTGAAAGACCCGGACCTCACCACTGACAACCCGGTCACGCACAAAGTGAAGATCAATCTCCACATGCTTCGTGCACTGATGCTGGACGGGGTTGGTGGAGAGGTAGACAGTACTGACGTTGTCACAGTAGACCAACGTGCTCCGCGCGATGGGGGAGTGAAGCTCCTGAAGCAGCTGTTGAAGACAGGAGGCCTCAGTCACGCCGTTGGCCACGGCGCGGTACTCCACCTCAGCACTCGAGCGCGACACCACGGGCTGCCGCTTCGAGCACCAGGAAACGAGGTTGCCGCCAGGAAGACGACGTACCCAGAGGTAGACCGATGGGTATCTGGGCAATCCGCCCAGTCAGCATCGATGTAGACGACTAACTCAGAAGCTGAATCGCCCCGAAGGAGGAGGCCGTAGTCGAGGGAGCCGTGCAGGTACCGAAGGACCCGCTTCACAGCGGTGAGATGCGGCTCCCGTGAATCATGCATGTGAAGACACACCTGCTGAACCGCGTAGGAGATGTCCGGTCGAGTGAAGGTGAGATAATGAAGAGCACCTGCAAGACTCCTGTAGAAGGTGGGATCAGTAACAGGGGCGCCGTCGACGGAGGAGACCTTCGCCTGGGTATCCGTCGGAGTGGAGCACGGCTTGCAGTCAGCCATGCCCGCTCGCTGGAGGATGTCCAGAAAGTACTGTCGCTGATGAAGGAATAGACCGCCTGGGTGATGCTCGACCGTAACGCCCAAAATGTGGTGAAGCTGACCAAGGTCCTTCATCGCGAACTCCCGCTGCAGAGCGGAGACCGTGCGCCGAAGGAGAGCCGGACTAGAGGCGGTGAGGACGATGTCGTCGACGTACAGGAGGAGGTCCACAGTGTCACCCTCCCGCCTGTAAATGAAGAGCGAGGTGTCCGACTTGGCCTCGACGAAGCCAAGTGAGACCAAGAAGAAAGCGAACCGGTTGTACCAAGCCCGAGGTGCCTGCTTCAGACCATACAGGGACTTGTTCAGCCGACAAACCATGTCTGGACGAGCTGAATCGATGAACCCTATCGGCTGATGGTAGTACACTATCTCAGTCAGCGTGTCGTGGAGGAAGGCGTTCTTGATGTCCAACTGGTGGACCGGCAAAGAACGCGAGAGAGCTAGAAACAGAACGATCCGAACCGTTGCCGGCTTCACTACCGGGCTGAAGGTCTTGTCGTAGTCAACACCGAGGCGCTGAGTAAAGCCCCGAAGAACCCACCGGGCCTTGTACCTCTCTAGAGATCCATTCGCCTTCCTCTTATGCGTGAAAACCTACTTGCCCGTGACAACATTGCGACGAACAGGACGGGGAACCAAATCCCAGGTCCGGTTAGCAAGCAAGGCCGCATACTCCTCCATAGCCCGACGCTAGTGAGGATCGGCAAGGGCGCTACGGACAGAGGAGGGGATAGGTGAGATGGTTGAGGAGCCAGGCTGTGGAGAAGGCGTTGACGAGAGGACAACCCCTGAGAACCGCTCCACCGGCCGGAATACCCCAGCGGCACGTCGGGTCACCATCGGATGAACGTGACGGGGTCACGATGGAGCAGTGGGGGTGGTACACCGGGGGCTCGGTGCTAGAGGAGGTCGGAACACCAACCCGTGCTCGTCGCTGATAGACAAGGGCGGGGTCGGCGTACCTCGGTACCGGGGCCACGCGTGGCGCAACAGTCAAAGGTGGAGACACCGGTGCCGCGCGTGGCACAGCGGGTGATGCTGAGACCGCGCGTGACGGCGTCGGGGACGCCGCGGCCGCGCGTGGTGCAGCGGGCGACGTCGAGGACGCCAAGGCCTCCCGTGACGCAGCGGGCGACGTTAGAGACACCGGAGACACCGGTGACGCACGTGGCGCAACGAGTGACGTCGGAGACACCGATGCCGCACGTGGCGAAGCGGGTGACGTCGGAGCGGCACAAGGTGCAGGAGATGACGTCGAGTGCACTGGGCCAACGCAAGGCGCAGCCTGTGGCGTCGTGGACGCCGAAGCTGCGCGTGGCTCAGTGAGTGGGTAACCTGGAAAAGGTGAAAAACAAGGTCGTTGTATAGGAGTGGCCTCGGTGTCAGTGGAGAAAAGAGAATCCAACTCGGTGGCAGAATCAGAGGACGAGGTAGAAAACGGGAAGGAGGACTCGTCAAAGATGATGTGTCGAGAGACCAAGATACGACGGGTAGCAAGGTTAAGACACCGATACCCCTTATGATCAGGGGAGTACCCGAGGAAGACACACTGAGTCGAGCGAGGCGCGAGCTTATGAGGAGCTGTGGCGGAAAGGTTAGGATAGCAAGTGCACCCAAACACTCGAAGGTGGTCGTAAAGAGGAGTGGTGTCGAACAAAGCAAAATGAGGAGTGGAAGCACTAAACGCCTTAGTAGGAAGGCGATTAATGAGGAAAGGTTAGGATAGCAAGTGCACCCAAAAATTGAAGGAAGTGACGGAATGCAGAGTTGTCAAACTCACGTCCGTTGTCGCACTGGACGGCTCGGATAGTGCGCCCAAACTAGGTGGACACCCAAGTGAAGAAATGAGAGAGTAACGAACATATCGGATTTCTGTCGCAAGGGAAAAGTCCACGAGTAATGCGAAAGATCATCAAGTATCACCAAGTAATACTTATAACTTGAAACACTGATAATAGGAGAAGTCCAAAGATCACAATGAATCAGGTCAAAAATCTGCTCAACATGAGTTACAGAGCGCGGAAAAGGAAGCCAAACGTGGCGACCAAGCTGACAACCATAACACACACACTCATGAGTGCCCCTAGTACACGAAATCGCTGAACTACGAGACAACTTAGACATGACATCAACACCAGGGTGGCTGAGCCGGCGATGCCAAGTCGTGGAAGAAGCCGTCGTAGCCAGGACACAAGGTGGAGATGAAGCGGAAGCGGGAAGACGAAGCGTATACAGGGGCCTCAAACTCTCACAGCAGTGAAGAAGATGACGGGTAGTAAGATCTTTCACAGACAAACCTAAAGGATCAAACTCAATAGAAACATGGTTGTCGGTGGTAAAACGGCGAACGGAAAGAAGATTCTAAACAATATCAGGAGCAACAAGAACATCTCGGAGCCGGAAAGAACTCGAATAACCCAAATCACCAACAGAGGTGACAGGAAGAACAGACCCATTCCCAACAACGATAGATGAAGGATAAGAAGGGTGGGAAGTGTGGGTAGAGGAGAGTATACCAGCATCAGGAGTAGTGTGGTATGAGGCACCGGAGTCAACAACCCAATCAACACAGGGTGGAGGAGGACGGGAGGACTGCCCAGAGCCGTAGAAAGCAAGAGCGAGAGCCCGCTCACGTTCGCGAGAGGCAGCCAAAGCAACGGCGACATCGGAACCAGTCGCGTCGGCAATGACGGCGGCGGCCGACCCCGGGCCGGTGACGGCGGGTCCAAGCCCGACGACGACGGTGGCGGCCAACCCGGAGCCAGCAGCAGCGAATCCAGAGCCGCCGTCGGCGGCGGCCAGCCCCAAGCCAACGGTTGCGGCCGGCCCATACGGCAATGCAGCGGCCTAGGGCCAAGGGCCGGCAGCGGCAGCCTGGAGCCAAGGGACGGCGGCCGGCCCCATACGGCACGGCGGCGGCCTGGGGCCAAGGGCCGACGGCAGCGGCCTCGAGCCAAGGGATGGCGACGGTGGCCTGGGACCAAGCGACGATGACGGGATCCAGAGGAGGAGGGGGAGGAGCAGCTGACCTGGAACCAAGCCGGCGGCTGCGGCCGGCTCATACGGCACGACGATGGCCTGGGGCCAAGGGGCGGCGGCGACGGCCTAGAGCCAAGGGGCGACGGCGGAGCCCAGTGGTGGCATTGGACCCAGCGACACGGCAGCATGCATCCAGGGGGTGGCGACCGCTAGAAGAGGCACAGCGGCGGCAGCTGGAGGCGCGTCGGCTGCGGTCAGGGAAGGCGCAATAGCGACGACTGGGGGAGGCGCGACTGGAGAGGTGAAGAAATGGCCCAGATCTGACGCCGTAGAGGCGGAAGAGGCAGCGATGACCCCTAGGGCGGCGGCCCTGTCCGCGGCAGCGTCGGAGGAGAGGGAGGAGGCAGCGCCCCCAATCTCGGTCGCGGCGGGGCCAGAGGAGAGAGGGAAGGGGGCGGCGCCCCCAATCCTAGCCGCGGCAGCGCGTTGGGGAAGCGCGGCGACGCCGGCCAGGGGGGCAACCGCGGGGACGGGGGCGCCGGCCAGAGGAGCGGCCGCAGGGGCAGGGGCACCGGCGAGAGGCGAGGCCGCGGGAGCAGGGGCGGCAACAGGGGTGCCGGCCGGAGGGGCGACCGCGGGGGTAGGGGCACCGGACTGAGGGGCGGTGGCGAAGGCAGGGAGGCCCGGCAACCCACCGGTGGTGCCAGCCATGCGGCGGCTGAGAGGAGGAGGAGAGGGAGCTAGGGTCTCAACCTAATCTGATACCATACTGGAGGAAGAATAATTTCATTAGGGGTGTCAAGAGTACATATAGCCATAGTGGGCTAGATACATGGGCCTAGCCCAACACACTCATACACCCATACATATAACAGTCCAACGATATCATTTGGAGAGTATCGGTGCACATGAAGTATGCTACTTGGGGATGCAAACGAACCCATGCCAGAGAGGAAGAGATTCTGAACAAACAGAAATCCTTCGCTGCCTCTTTCAACAGATGTGATTTTTTTTGCTCAATATGTCTACAATGCAAGGTTCCTGAGGGACCGGAGAGCTAGATTCAAGCACAACTTGCTTGGCCACTTCAGGTGGAGAGTTTGCAACCTTATCTAACATTATTCCCTGTACAGTGTTGTCAATGCCAACAGAATCCCCTTTGCTGAGTTAATCACTATCCTCATCAAAGAATAGAGAAGGAAAGAACATTTGCCGGTGTCATCAAACCATGCAACAGACCGCTGCTTTCTATTTTAGGTTGACCAGGGTCATTGATAAGAAATCAACAAGAAGAGGCTCATCATCCATCACAGCCACAACACTTGATTTATTGCCTCTGAATTCTTCAATGAGGGACTTCATAATTTGCTCAGGAAAGGTATGCCAAGAACCTAGTTTATAATACATGATACAGTTAGGCACTCCACTTTTCAGAAAATTGACACAATCATTAGCAAGGTTAGGTCGCGTGCAACAGCAGTTGCAGCGTTTAGCAGATGAATCAAGCGAGGGCCCATTCTCAGAGTTGATGCGACGAAATTTGCAGTCTTTAGACAGGCAGTCATCAACAAGCTTTCGCTTCAAGCACTGAGAATTGGATTCTTGCGGTGATGCCATAAGAAGCTTTGCTTTCCCACTTCTCCAAAATGGTGATAGCAACAAAACCTAAATCTTATATGTATACAGTTTACAGGTCTCCATTCATATTGACACCTCAATGTAGAGAATGACCCTGTATATAAGGTGATGAATGAATGTCTCTCAAATACAAACCACAGTCCACACATTTGCAATCGGAAGTTAGTAGCAGAAAAAGGATTCTAGAAGCAGTTGGGAAAACAATAATGTAATATATGTACATTACAACAGTATCGCTAGCCATCACAAGAGAAAAAAAAAGTGCACAAGGATATGTACAATAATGTTCGGACAAGTGTGCGCGTAAGTGATAGTGAGACTGATACATTTCCTATCACGGTAGGACTACATCAAAGATCAGCTTTGAGCCCATACATCTTTTTCTTAGTGATAGATGAGGTGTTGAAGGATATACAAGGGGATATCCCTTGGTGCATACTCTTTGCCGATGATGTAGTGCTGGTAGATGAAACTAGGGATGGTGTTGATAAGAAATTAGAGTTATGAAGATAAACCTTAGAGTCTAAGGGGTTTAGACTTAGTACGACCAAGACCGAGTATATGAGGTGTGACTTTAGTGGTGTTGGTCGTGAAGAGAGAAATGTTAGTCTACAAGGACAAATAGTACCTAGAAAGGACTCTTTCCGATACTTAGGATCAATGTTACAAAGCAATGGCGATATTGATGAGGATGTTTGCCACAGGATCAAGGTAGGGTGGATGAAATAGCGACAAGCATCTGGAATCCTATGTGATAGGAAGGTCCCACAAAAGCTAAAAGGGAAGTTCTATAGGATGGTGATCAGATCCGCGGTGCTATATGGGGCGGAATGTTGGCCAACTAAACGGCAACATGTCCAACAAATGAGTGTCGCAGAGATGCGCATGCTACGGTGGATGTGCGAGCATACGAGAAGAGACTGAATAAGGAATGAGGCGATTCATGGTAGGATAGGGGTGGCGCCAATTGAAGAGTCCAACATTGACTAAGGTGGTTTGGACATATGCAGCAGGGACCTCTAGAAGCACCGGTTAACAGTAGGATTTTAAGAGGTGAAGAAAATATTAGGAGGGGTAGAGGACGACCAAGGTTGACCTGAGAGGAGGCGGTAAAATGAGATTTGAGAGATTGGAATGTATCCAGAAACTTAGCTCATGATAGGACCGCATGGAAAGTAGCAATTCATGTGCCAGAATCTTAGTCTTGTTTTTTTTTCTTTTTTTCCTTATTGCTCTTATATCTCTTCCTCTCTTTTACTTCATTGATATATATATATACATATATATATATATAATTATTAGGTTTCATGTCTAGCCGACCCCAACATACTTGGGATAAAAGCTTGGTTGTTGTTGTTGTTGTTGTTATTGTTGGACAACCAATTTCATTAAACAAGGATCATTCCATGGCAAGGGACAAGGATCAATCCTGCAAATAAGGAGTCTATTTAAGTTGGTTTCTAAATAATAAGGTTTACCATTATGAGTAGAACAACAGTGTATTTATGACCTTTCTGTCTGAAAAAAAGGTATCTAGTACACATATCAACTAAAAAATTATTGATTAAAACCCTGGTCCAAAAAAAACAAGTATACAGGGATCAAAAGTAGGAGCTGCACAGAATGTATTTCATCGAACTGTTTGAATTATCGCTCACTGATACAAAGGGCAGACCCAATGCTGGAGGCTCCCACACAAGGTGGGGTATGAGGAAGGATTATATGAGGCAGCTTTAGAATATTTGTGCATTTGCCACTAGCCAACCTCTAGAAGCCAAAAATAAACAGCATAACCATCAAAGTATTAAGGATGCCAGTCTTATTCTAGTTAGTATGGAATCAACACTCACTATTTTTTAAAAAAATCAGGCTGCAAACATCGTGATGATGTAGAGGCCAGAAATGACTTTCCCTTATCCAAATAAAATAATGTTTGGTGCTGTTCACTTATGTCTCTGTCCATGAAGCTCCAAGTCTAATTTTCCTTTCTTTTAAAGCATGTGAGATTACATCCATCAACACAAGGCATTAGCTGCAAGGCATGTTTTGGTGGCTAGACAGGGCTAGTATTTGCAGTTTGCAAATCAACAAGGCTGGGATAGTTGCCAAATTACCCAATAATCCTACATCAGTGGGGCAGCTGCCCCAACACTGCCTCTACCCCCGCCCCCTAGAAAAGTTTAATAGTATTGAATTATTGATAACTCACGCTACTTGCAAACTAGGAAACCCTTTTCTGAAAGTACTGAAAATAATCTGTGAAATTATTGATTTAAATAACATAAATGCATGTTGTTTCCAATTTGACAAATACATTGCACAGCAACATTGTTGGAAATCCGGGGTTAATTTCCTCTAATCTGTTCTCTTGATTTCTTCTCAATAGGGGGGAGGGGGTTGTATATATATCCCCAAATTACAGAGTCCTAATCTAATACTACCTAGAGTCCTACTCTTATTTGACTTGAACTCTATCTCTAACTCTAGTTCAATCTAGAAAACGGGATTATTTCTAACAATCACCCCCTAATCTCTTTTTTCTAGATCACACTCACACTATTTAGGATGAAAACACACTTTCACCCTACACACACATTTGGGGTGGACATTACACCCCCAGGATGATCATTTCACCCTGCACACACTAGAGGATGGGCACTACATCCCCCCGAGATTGGCACTACATCCTGGACATGAATTTGGGTTGGGAACTATAACCCTGGAGTGGGCACTACACCCCTGAGGTGGGCTCTACACCTCGAACGCTCAATTTTGGGATGGGCACATCTTCATCCCCAGGATGGGCTCGTCTTCATCCTGCACTCGATCTCGGAATGGATGCATCTTCAATCCGATCACACACACACTCGAGATGGTCACATCTTCATCTCGAGCACACCTTGCGGCCCCGGCCTTAGAGCCCCCAAGCAAGAGGAGCGCCGCTATGAGGGCAGAAGCGAATGCCGACATCGTTGGTTTGTGCCTTGGCCTAATAGACACGTGGCCCGTGCTGACCAAGGGCGTCACCGCCGCCGCCATCTTCATCGCCGCGAACCTCTTCCCAGGTACGGCCTCGAACTCGCCGCCGCCTTGCTGCGCTTGGCCAGTGACGCCAGCAGGAGGGCGACGCGACGCGCTTCCCGCCGCACCTCCCTCGCGCTATCTCCCGGCCGCCTCTAATGATGCCTGGCGAGGCCGAGGATGCTCAAACACGCACCTGCGAGTACTACGACAACAGCCTTGCCCACCAGAGCTCTCTTCTCCTTTTGGCCCACATGAACAAACACTCACGGGCCCAACTGGCCCAACTAGCTTCTCAGCCAGAAACCCTAGCACCTCTCAACAACTTCCTCCTCTCTCAGTCGCAAGTGTGTCGACGTGGACACGTGGTGCCCCTCACCTTCCCTGGGTCAAGCGTCATCGAGCCCGTGCGCCCCACGGGCCTCCGCAGAGCCTCACACCCATCGCCGCGGAGCCCTCCATGCCGGTGGCCGTCTCCTCGTCCTGCTCCACCGCGAGAACGGTCCTTCCGCATCCCCGGGTTCCACACCCGCTCGCATCTCATCTCCTCCAAGCAGTCGTTCGTGCCGCCGTGGTGTCCTCTCTCTGGGATGTCCCCACGCACCACAGACTTGCGGTGGAGGTGTACGACCCACCTAGCCATGTCCGCCGTGAACGCCCGCACGGAGGCCTACTTCAGGCGTCCCCCGCTTCTCTCCACCTCGTCAGGCAGCGAGCCGTGCTAACAGATTCCGCAGGATCCACCTAAACCCGCGCCGGATGCGCAGTAGCTGACCTCGGCTGCTTCAGCCTCTGGCCAGATTGGCCGCCCAGGGAGTGTGTTCTCTCGGGGCAGCACAAGGTTAGATCCTAAACCTTAGCTCTGATGCCAAATGTTGGAAATCTAGGGTTAATTTCCTCTAATCTGTTCTCTTGATTTCTTCTCAATAGGGGGGCTGTATATATAGCCCCAAATTGCAGAGTCCTAATCTAATACTACTTAGACTCCTACTCTTATTTGACTTGGACTCTATCTCTAACTCTAGTTTAATCTAGAAAACGGGATTATTTCTAACAAACATCTCATGCAGCAGCTTTGTACGGGCCGAGAAAAATGTTTTACCATATATTGACAGCACCATCCATATAATCAAGTTGGCATAAATCAAAAAAATACTACAGCCTGTGTTATCCACTTAACGAGTGGAACATACAGACTAAGACTGAAATCGACAGAAATAAGATGGTATACAACATTAAACATGACAAAAAATCTAGGGGGATGCTTTCTGTACTCATAACATATTTTAATTCAAATAAACACATCCATCAAGTAAAGGCAATGCTACACGATGAAACTACAAGGGACGTGCCATCTCTACCACCCATGTCAAGTAGCTGAATCCCAACGATCATTACTTATCCGCATAAATGGGAAAAATATGAATTCTGAAAGTTTTCCACTGCACGCGACTTCAACAGAGACAGACAGACGAACGGAGCAACACAAGATATGCAAACAGCAAATGCACTATCCAAATGATTGAGAAAGAGAAAAAAATGAGGATATTTGTAGATTCATCACAACAAAAACACCGGAAGAACTAAATGGAAAGAGAGCTTGCAGGATAGCATCAACACACACTTTCTACCAAGAATGAACGCAAAAAAAAAAGAAAGAAAGGATGCCCGGTGCATATAGCTCCGCTTGCGCAGGGTCAGGAGAAGGATCCGACCCCCTTGGGTCAAATTCTCCCAGCAATGCCACCACTGTGCCACACTTTCTATGAAGAATGAACCTACCTTTTGCTCAAATTCTACAGCAATTGCCACCACTGTGCCATCTCAGAAAAGTATATAATAACTCAAGGAAAAAAAGAAGGGCGTCATCGGATGGACCGTGGAGGGGAGGCGGGAGGCGCTTACGAAGGGGGCTGGATGGGATTTGTCTACATCCCCATTTGCAAGCCGCGGAGCGAGGTAGAAGCGGGAGGAGGTCACGAGGGTTGCACCGAACCTGTCGGTAGCTCCCTCTCTCACGCCCCCGGTGCTCTTCTACAGCCGCGCGAGGATGCTAGAGTTAGGACTACCGGTATGTCCGACGACCGTGGGGCAGTCCGGCACGGAGGCGAACGCGGTGCTGGCGCGGTAGGGGACGGCGAGGCCTACGACTACGCGGCGGCGGGGGGCGAGGTGGCGTGGCAGGAGAGAATCGATAGGGACAGCGGCGGCAGACAGGCAGGGCTGGGAGAATTGGGTCGCCGACGAGAGGAGGGGATGGCGCGGCGTTAACTGCCATCGAGGGTTACCAGGCCGGGTTCGCTGTTGGGCCGCTGTGTCTTTGAGCCGAGACAACGGTTTATCCCTTTTCTATTTTTCTTATTTAAGTATATCTCTTCTCTCTTCAAAAAAAAAGTATATCTCTTCTCTAAGCATATCTGCATGACGCTTTTTCTTCATGAGTGTGACACGCATAATGGATTTTGCCTCGCTTGTAGTGATGGAGGTTCCTCGAGACTGACGGATGATAATGTATGAGGCTTTTCTTAATTAATTTTAAAAATAAAGCATTAATTAACACAAACAGTAGCATCACAAGTACTGATCTGCATCTGGAAGAATCTATGTAGATGTTGTTGTGTTAACGTCGACATAGACCAATCAATGCATATGGCGATGGAGCCGACGATGAACAACACCATCACAACTTGAAGATGACCTATGAGAAAAAAAACACGAGTGGTCGCGCAAAGCGCTTCTAGCTCGCCAGTAGCAAAAGAGCCAAAAAGCTAACTGTTTTCGTGTCTAAAGTACACCCGCACCACTTTATTTATAGAAAATCATGAATCTCTGCCTTGTATGATATGAACTCACTTTCGATCCACTTGCAAAAATAAAAGTTAACTCGACTCAACACCTGAATTTGTGAAAAGCGGCCGCGTGAGGCCTGGCGGGACAAACGTGTGTACCACTCCTCTTTCCACTAAATAGAGAGCGGTAGAACACCTCCACTTATAAATCGGATGTCGCTTTTCTTATACTCATAAGCGGTGAGGCCTTCCGTCAAACACTTCATCGTCAGAGCATAGCTCGACACCCCGACGCTGCTGCTTCTGGTATTGGGCCTAAGGCCCAACGCCAGCATCCTACGAGCTCTGCCGGCATGGCATGGCACAGCTCACCCGCCTCACCCATCTGGAAGCTTCCTCACCCGCCTCCGTCCATCCCCGGTTAAATCTCCCACCCCCACCCTCCTGAACCCTAGCCGCCTTCACCCGTGGCCACCGCTCGCAGACAGCGCCCCCGCCTCCGCGCCGCGTTTACCCACGATCCGCGCCGTCGATGGCCGCCCGCCGCGCCGCCGCCCTCGGCCTCCGCCGCCTGGCTTCCGCGTCGGCGGCGGCGTCCTCGCGCCCGGTGCTCCTCGTCGCCCCTCTCCGGTCGCTTCTGCAGCCCACCGCGGCCGTGGCGGCGGATCCGTACGCGCGACGCGGGTACGCGGTCCATGGCGGGGCGGGGCGGAACGCGAGGGCGGTGAGCGAGGACGAGGACGACGACGATGGCGACGAGTTGGAGGCCATGGGCAGCGACGAGGAGCTCGACGGCGACTTCGACGACGAGGACCTGGAGGACTTCGACGACGAGGACGGGCACGACGACGCCCCGCCCAAGCGCGGGAGGCGCGGCTGATCCGGAGACCCCTCCCCCCCTTCGCCACGCTCGTGCTGTTGTTTGCTTCCATTCCATTCTTGAGAGATAGAGATCGGGTGAGATTCCAAAAGAAAGAAAAAAGTAACCAAGTCTAGAGGCCAGTCAACAGATCAGTCTGCGTCGCGGTAAACCATTTGTTGTATAAGATGAATCTCCCCTTTGTCGGGCTACAATTGTTTCGGATCAACCAATCTTAAAGAACACGTTCTCAGAATCTCTGCATTGGTCTCGGCGGCAACTGTTTTGAGACTACCTACTTTTGTTGCTGGACTTGCACCATGTTCTGGTTTGATCTGTTTTTAACGACAGATATGGCATGGTGGCTGCATCTGACAGACTCGCTGGACTGTTGCGGTGGCGTCCCTGCTTTCGACCTGCGGCTGCACGTCGGGTAGGATATGTGCAGGCCCAACCATCCCCTGCTACCGCATCAGATGAACAACGGGATCGCACCACGCACAGCCCCATCCCCAGCAATGGTGTTAACTTGGCGCCAGGTCTAAAAATAAGCCACCTACCAAACAAGGAAAACCTTCCATTTCTGCTATTGGAAATAATTAAACACTGTACCTTTACAAGATCGGTATTTCCGTTTTCATATATCTCCCATTATTCGTACTCCTTGACCATTTGACACTGTTCTTCAGTACTGAAAAAAACGAAAAACTGAACTGTTCAGCACTACGTACTGTTTTAGGAAATTAAGATTTAAATTGTTAAGCAAAATAACTAAATAAGAAAGCATCATGACATAACATAAAGTTGCCGTAACAAGTTCACATGAGCAAACATAACCATAAGACAAACACACAACACAACATTGTCATAAGTCATAATGACGCATGCATGTTAAAAGTAATAAGGTGCATCCTGATCTCCAAAATCATACATTGTTGGGTCTGCTCCTATTTCATTATCATCTTCCTTCTCATACCAGATTTACCCATCGTCTCTTTCCGAATCAGACTTAAAATCATCTTTCTAATGCTATCTTACTCGAACACTCCGACGATGATGTGTAGCTTTAGTGGCTCTCATTGCTTCATCTACCATTGAACAAGTGAGGCTTGTTTCAATGTTGTCTTTATCATCAACATTTATCGGACGTTCTAGTCTATATGCTTACACAATTAGTCAATTTTCAACATGAACGACATCATTAGCAACAAAGACATCAATCTACTCCTCTTCTCTTTACTCTTGTCTCTCCATCAGCCTTGCATGGAACTGAACATGTACTAGATTTTCGAGGTGACTCACTATTGTGGACTCCTTTGTGGGACGCCAGTACCAGCGGCGCACCCACAAAGGGCCCACAAAGGAGGCGCAGGAAAATGAACAGTAGATCAATATTTTTTCTATTATCAAATAATTAAGTTTGTTGGGTTGTTGCTAGCGCCCAGGAGTTTGTTCCTGCAACCAGGATCTAGATAATTTTGTTGCTGGCAACCAGGAGGTTGCTCCTGACGTCCAACAGATTAGATAAGGTTGTTGAGTCAATAAAAATAGGATCTAGCAGTTAGAAAGGAGTCAGCTGGCGCCTCTATAAAAGGCAGCCATATTTGTACTTGGAGATCATTGAAGAATAAAGTTTCTACTTGTTGGGTGAAACCCTCTTCAGTCACCGTGGCTGGAAAGTCTTCCAGCACCGGTGACACCTATTCTCAGGTGCCCAGGCGCCCTCCATACCCCCTCAGATCCCTTTCGCCTTCCCAGATTGTCCTGTACTCCCCTCTCCACTCACCCAGGCGCAAGAGACATACCAATTTAGTATCAGATTCCATCGGAGCAGCGGCTATGTCTGGCTCCGAGGTCGATTCTATGACCTTGACCTTGGGCGACATCAATGCCACGTTGAACCACATTCTGGCGCAGATGGAAACGATGAATTCACACCTCAACAGCCATGATCAGTGGCTGGCAAAACTGGAAAAGGTGTCTGAGGCGTCTGGACCCATTTCCATTGGGACACCCCAATCACATGAGGACTCTGGGATTAATGGCACTAATGGACAGGGTGGCGGCGACAACTTCAGGAGACCATTTGGGCGCATTCAGCAAGATGATCGGGACTTCCGTCATCACAAGATCAGCTTTCCTAAGTATGATGGGGAATCTGTGATACCTACTTCCGGGGTATGCGTACTATGGCTGAGGAGAAGATCTGGCTTGCATCCCTCCGATCCACATGGAAGGCGTCGCTGCTGAATGGTACTACGCGTTGGAGAGGGTTGTGGCATCATTTCCTGGGTCAGGTTCACTGAATTTGTGAACATGCGCTTTGGACCACCCCTACGTTCCAATGACTTGGCTGAGTTGAAAGAGCTGCGCCGTACCGGGACTGTTGAGGATTACCAGCGCCAGTTTTTGGTGCTGCTCTACCGCTGCGAGGACTTGTCAATGCGCCAACAGGTCAACATGTTCACAGCTGGCCTCGGTGAATCCCTACGACTGATGTTGAGCTGCAATTTCTCTCTAATCTGCAGACTGCAATGAGTCTTGCCCTGGCTTATGAGCGCCGTCTAGCAGCCCTAACAGTCAGCAGCAATCCTCCTAAGGGCGGCCCTGCATCTGCACTCTTGGCTCGCCGCCAATCTGTTCTTGTGCCTAAACCTGCTGGCTCCAGGCAGCGCTTCAAGTGGTTGTCCCCTGAAGAGCTGACAGCCAAACGGGCCAATGGGGAATGCTATTATTGCACGGAGAAGTACACCGTCGACCACAAATATGCAAACAAGAGGGTCTACCTCTTGGAGCTCGACGATGGTGATAGTGAAGATGCAGCGGTGGCTGATTTGGGCATATCTCTTCATGCTCTGACCGGGATCGACGTTGCCAACACCATGAAGCTGCATGTTCAGATCCAAGGCCAACTGGTGGTTGCCTTGGTTGACACCGGCTCCACCCATACCTTCATCAAAGGGCCCCTTGTTCAGGAGCTTGGTTTGATGATGCACCCGCGCCCCGGTGTGGGGGTCAAAGTTGCAAATGGTGAGAAAATCTCTTGTATCGGAGTTTGCCCCCATGTTCTATTATCCATTGCAGGGGGGGATTTTACCATCAACTGTTATGCTCTTCCCCTGGATGGCTTCGACATCGTGTTGGGAGTCCAGTGGTTGCAGTCTCTCGGACCCATCCTTTGGAATTTCGACGACCTCACCATGGAGCTATGGCGACAAGACTGCAAGGTGCGCTGGAGGGGTCTGACCACCATCAACCCTCTGTGCGCCTCTCTAGGCAGTCCTGGCGACCTCATGGGCGCCCTCCTAGAGTCCTTTCAGGATCTCTTTGAGGAGCCACGTGGCCTGCCTCCTCTCTGACGACATGATCACCACATCAGGCTGTTGCCAGGAACGACTCCTATTGCCGTCAGGCCGTACCGCTACCCCCAACTTCTCAAGGATGAGATCGAAAAGCAATGTGCGGATATGCTACAACAAGGCATCATCCGCGAATGCACGTTGGCCTTCTCCTCCCCAGTACTTCTGGTCAAGAAGGCTGATGGCTGTTGGCGGTTCTGTATCGACTACCGTGAGCTGAATTTGAAGAGGATGAAGGACGAATTTCCTATTCCAGTGGTTGATGAACTACTGGATGAACTCCGCGGCGCGAGGTTTTTCACCAAGCTTGACCTCCGCAGCGGGTACCATTAGGTGCACATGCGCCCGGACGACATCGACAAGACCACATTCCGGATGCATCGTGGCCACTTTGAATTTTTGGTGATGCCATTCGGCCTCACCAATGCGCCATCGACTTTCCAGGCCCCAATGAATGATGTGTTATCCTTTCATTCAGAATTTTTTCCTTGTCTTTTTCGATGACATCCTTATATTTAGCAGATCATGGGCAGAGCATCTTCAACATGTGAAGCAGGTTTTTCAGGCGCTTCGCAGTCACAAGCTCGCCCTCAAGCGGTCCAAGTGCCTCTTTGGAGCAGAATTAGTGTCCTATCTAGGACACATCATTTCAGCCAAGGGAGTGGCCATGGACCCAACCAAGGTGGCAGCCGTGGAGCAATGGCCACAACCGCGATCACTACGGGCATTGAGGGGGTTTCTTGGGCTCACTGGGTACTACCGCAAATTCATTGCAGGGTACGACACAGTGGCAGCCCCCCTCACCGCACTCCTAAAGCGAGAAGGCTTTCGATGGACCGATGAGGCCCAAGATGCCTTCCTCCAGCTCAAATAGGCATTGATGTCTGCCCCGCTGCTCCAAATGCCGGATTTTGACAAGCGATTCATGGTGGATTGTGATACTTCTGGTGCAGGTTTTGGGGCTGTATTACACCAAGGGGAAGGTGCTATCGCCTATTTCAGCAGGGTAGTAGCGCCTCATCACCAGAAGCTACCAGCCTATGAAAGAGAGCTAATTGGATTGGTGAAGGCAGTCAGAAATTGGCGTCCCTACCTCTGGGGGCGTCCATTTACTGTCCGCACTGACCATTACAGTTTGAAATTATTTTGGGTCAGCGCCTATCAACTATTCCTCAGCACACATGGGTAAGCAAATTGTTTGGTTATGATCTGACTGTGGAATACAGAGCAGGGAAGTTGAATGGTGCTGCAGATGCCCTATCCCGTCGAGATGAAGAAACAACAACAATATTCAGTATTTCTTCCCCAACATTTCAGTTTTTTGATATTTTCCGCAATGGAGCTGGTGCTGATCCACAAGTGCAGAATATGTTATCTAAGCTGAAGGCAGGGAACATGGAACAAGGCTGGTCAGAAATTGATGGGCTGTTGTTATTCAAGGGGAAGTTATTTGTCCTTGATAATTCTTCCTTGTGGCCACAATTATTGGCTCAGGCACATGAAGGAGGACATGAAGGCATGCAGAAGACTCAGCACAGATAGCGGGCCTCATTCTATAGCCCGTTAGCCCTGCGGCGTGTCCGAGAGTTTGTACGGGGCTGTGCAATTTGCCAGCGTAATAAAACTGAGCACCTGCATCCCGCTAGACTGCTGCAGCCACTACCTATTCCGGCTGAGGTATGGAGTGATATTTCCATGGATCTTCATTGAGCGCTTTTCAAAGGTTGGGGGTAAATCGGTGATTTTGACAGTAGTGGACAGACTCTCAAAATTTGTCCACTTCATTGCACTAGGCCATCCTTACAATGCAGCTTTCGTGGTAAAAGCATTCTTTGACAACATAGTCAAGTTGCATGGTTTTCCTTGCTCTATTGTTAGTGACCGTGACACTGTTTTTACTAGCAGTTTTTTATCTGAATTGTTTGGTTTGGCTGGAGTGAAGCTGCATTTGAGTTCTGCATTTCATCTACAGATGGACGGGCAATCAGAGGTTGTAAATAGAGTTATCACAATGTATCTCCAGACCATAATCCTGGCTGCAATGGCTTCCTTGGGCGGAGTTTTGCTACAATTCTTTTTATCAAACAGCTCTAAAATGCTCCCCATTTAAGGTGGTATTTGGCAGGGATCCCCCCTCTTTAATTTCTTACCAACCTGGGGTTGCACAAGTTGCAGCGGTGGATAGATAGCTGCAGGATAGGGATGAATTTTTGGAGGAGATTAGGGACCATTTGCTGCAAGCTCAAATTACAATGAAGAATTTTCAGGCCAAAGGACGTCGAGCAGTGGAGTTCAACATTGGAGATTGGGTCTGGTTGAGGCTGCAGCAGCGGGCGGCAGTAGGAGTCACTTCTGCACCACCAAATAAGTTGGGACCAAAGTATTTTGGCCCCTACCAGATTGTGCAGCACATCGGCTAAGTCTCATACAAGTTGCTGCTACCAACTAATTCCCGCATTCATGATGTGTTTCATATTTCGTTCTGAAGAAGTTTGAAGGACCAACGCCAAGTGGGATAGTGCCTCTTCCTAATATGCTGCATGGAAGAGTGGTGCCAACTCCTAAGAATATTATTAAGGCAAGACTTAACAGAGGACTGTGGGAAGTCTAGGTTAAGTGGCAGCGCCGTTCCGCAACAGACTCCACATGGGAAACATTAGAGGACTTCAAGCAGCAATACCCTGACATTAAGCTCGAGGACGAGCTTTTTGTCGGGGAGGGAGAAATGTTGTGGACTCCTTTGTGGGACGCTAGTACCAGTGGCGCACCCACAAAGGGCCCACAAAGGAGGCGCAGGAAAATGATCAGTAGATCAATATTTTTTCTGTTATCAAATAATTAAGTTTGTTGGGTTGTTGCTAGCGCCCAGGAGTTTGTTCCTGGCGACCAACATCTAGATAATTTTGTTGCTGGCAACCAGGAGGTTGTTCCTGGCGCCCAATAGATTAGATAAGGTTGTTGAGTCAATAAAAATAGGATCTAGCAGTTAGAAAGGAGTCAGCTGGCGCCTCTATAAAAGGCAGCCATATTTGTACTTGGAGATCATTGAGAATAAAGTTTCTCCTTGTTGGGTGAAACCCTCTCTAGTCACCGTGGCTGGAAAATCTTCCAGCACTGGTGACACCTATTCTCAGGCGCCCATGCGCCATCCATATCCCCTCATATCCCTTTTGTCTTCCCAGATTGTGCTGTACTCCCCTCTCCACTCACTCAGGCGCAAGAGACATACCACTCACATATATCATATTTCTTTTATTTGTATGTATCTGGAAAATGACAATCACAGCCAGATTTCAGAAATGGTGCATATAATTTAGGCAGCAGAATAATTATTAAAGATGAGCTCACAGAGATTTAAACCCTAAAAAGAGTTCCAATTTGTCTCACAACCAGATGCATTATCAGTCAATGAGAGAATTCTTACAGCCATTCTTTGTAAAGTGGGTGTGTGAAACCCATAAGTAGCCCACCCACCACGCAGCTGCATGTTAGGAAGATCGTTGTTTTGATTGACAAAATTAAATTTAATAGAGACATATCATGCCACATACAAGTATTAAAGTATGTGTACTGAAATTAATGTCTTTGTGGGCTGATCTGCCCCTGGCCCAGGGCGGCCAGAACTGGGCCAAGTGGGCTGGTCAGCCCTGGCCCAGGCCGGGCCTCCTTTCTAGAAGGAATCTGAGTTTAATCTTCTGAGATAGACTAAAAGATCCTTTTGTAATAGATTAGGACTCTTGTAAGGGGGGCTATATATACAAGCCAAAAATACCCCAAATTGTGAGAGAGTTGAAATAAAGAAATTTTCCTCCACTTTTCTGCCCTAGCCGCCTCTCTCCCCTGCTGCAGCCGACGCCCCCTCTCATCTCTCCCAGGTCGGCGCCTCCCTCTCTCTAGCCCCCACCACCAGGAGGCCAAACCCTAGCTGCCGCCCCTCCCTGATCTCCCTGCTCTTCTCTGCGCCTCAGATCAAGAACAGTGCAGGCGGCTCATCTAGTTTCTCCCCTGTTCAGATCATCCTGATCAGCACCTGGCGTGGCTGCTTCTCCCTGTGATCTGATCTGTCCTGCACAGTCAGAAGCACAGAACATCACAAATCTCCTCTGTTCTTCTCCCAAATCATCTCTGATCTTCTCTGTTCAGAGAAGGCGTGTTGTACTGATTTTCAGATCAGTTTAGGCGGCTGCAACAGGAACTCAGAGACAGTTTTGGGACTGGAATTACAACATTCGTGGTATCAGAGCCGGTTTCAACCCTAGGCTGAATTCTACAAGATGTCGTCTACACCTACAAGCAGCGGCAGCGCCATCAGCCATGGGATACCCTCACCAGCAGCTCGTGAGGTGAACACCGGGACGGGGTTCCCCGTGCTCACCAAGACCAACTACGCGGAGTGGGCTGGATGATGAAGATCAAGCTGAAGGCACGGCTGCTTTGGAAGGCCGTGGAGGAGGGGAACGTGAGCGAGCAGGAAGACATGATGGCGCTTGACATCTTGGTCAGCGCTGTCCCGCCGGAGATGATCACGACGATCGGAGAAAAGAGGACGGCGGAGGAGGCATGGGACACGATCGCCATCATGCGGGTCGGGGCCGACCGCGTGAGGAAGACAACAGTACAGCAACTCCGGAAGGAGTTCGAAGACGCTGTCTTCAAGGATGGCGAAAGCGTGGAGGACTTCTCCCTCCGCCTGGGCGGCATGCTATAACGGCTTACGTCGCTAGGGGAGGAGATAGGAGAAGAGAGGGTCGTGGAGAAGCTCCTGCGAAAAGCGTTCCAGAACGCTTCCAACAGATCGTGGTGGCGATCACGACACTGCGGGACGTGTCGACCCTCACCTTGTCGGAGGTGACGGGGCGTCTCAGGGCGGCTGAGAACGCTTTCGACTCGACGCAGCGGAAGGGAGGAGTACACAACGGCCAGCTGTACCTCACTCGGGAGGAGTGGGAGGCACAGCGGAAGGAGGAGCAGTCTACCCAGTCCGCGGGTTCTTCTAAGAGGGGCGGCCGAAAGGGCCCGCCCAAAAAGAACGGAGGCAAGAAGGGAGGTTCCGGAAAGGATATTCTGCGGGACCAGTGCAGGAAGTGCGGGAAGAAGGGCCACTGGGCCAGGGAGTGTCGGTCGAAGCCTAAGGAGGAGCCGCAGCAGCAGGCTTTCGTGGCAAAGGCGGAGGAGGAGGCCGCCTTGTTTATGATAAGGGTGGCCTCAGTACAGGAGGAGCCTGTACAGGAACGTCCTATGCGCCCACTGGAGATAGTGGAGGGACGTATCTTCGCTCACCGCAGCAACAACGATGACTTTGACGACACTCTATGGTACCTCGACACGGGCGCGACCAACCACATGACGGGTTCACGCGCCGTCTTCTCCGAGCTCGACGAAAACGTCGTCGGAACCATCAAGTTCGGCGATAATTCCGTCGTGCGTATCCAGGGGAAGGGCACAGTCCTATTCGCCGCCAAGACGGGTGAGCACAGGAGGCTCACCGGCGTCTACCTCATCCCACGCCTCACCACCAACCTCATCAGCGTCGGCCAGCTGGATGAGGATGGCTACAACATCACGGTGCAAGGAGGAGTGATGCACATACGGGATGAGCAGCAGCGTCTCCTCACACGAGTTCAGCGCGACGACAGCAAGCTGTACTCCATCAGGCTCAACATCACACGTCTGGTTTGCCTAACTGCGAGGCGTGATGATGTTGCGTGACGTTGGCACGAACGCTACGGACACGTCGGCTTCCAGGCGCTTCGGAAGTTGGCACGAGAGGAGATGGTGCTCGGGCTTCCGCAAATTGATCATGTCGATCAATTGTGCGAAGCTTGCTTGGTCGGGAAGCAGAGGCGCTCCAGCTTCCCCAAGCAAGCTCGGCGGCGCGCGGAGGGCGCGCTCGACCTTGTCCACGGCGACATCTGCGGGCCTATCACGCCGACGACTCCAGGTGGCAAGAAGATGTTCTTGTTGCTTGTGGATGACATGAGCCGCTATATGTGGCTCTATCTTCTAGCAACCAAGGACAAGGCGCCAGACTTAATTCAGCAATTCAAGGCAACAGCTGAATTAGAGCCCGGGAGGAGGCTGAAGCTACTCCGTACTGATCGCGGAGGGGAGTTCACCTCACAGGAGTTCGGCGAGTACTGCGCTCAGCACGGAGTACAACGTCAGCTCACAGCCCCGTATACGCCACAACAAAACAGGGTTGTGGAGCGGCGCAACCAGACGGTGGTCGGCATGGCGAGGAGCATGTTGAAGGCGAAGGGTATGCCTGGGATATTTTGGGGTGAGGCAGTTATCACGGCTGTCTATATCTTGAATCGATCCCCTACCCGCGGCCTCGACGGGAAGACACCATATGAAGCTTGGCATGGAGAGCGACCAGCCGTCAATTATTTCTGAACTTTTGGGTGCGCGGGGCATGTCAAGAACACACGCCCCCACCTGAAAAAGTTGGAAGACCGGAGTACTCCGATGATTTTTCTTGGCTATGCTGTAGGGACGAAGGGCTATCGGATGTATAATCCGGCTGATGGGCGCACACACATATCACGTGACGTGATATTCAACGAGGCGGCCAAGTGGGACTGGGGAGAAGGAGTCGGAGAAGAGGACTACACCACCTTCCACGTCGACTCCTTAGGTCCAGCAGGTGCTGGACATGATGTTTCAGCACCTGGAGAGGTGCTGCAGGGTCCGGAGGGGCCGAACAGCACCCCTGCAGTGCCCAGGAGGGGCACAGAAGGGTCTGTACAGACCCTAGGAGTTCCCGCGCCAGCCTCCAGACCTGCTGGAGAGAGTCCCAACACCTGCAGCGTCGCCCCAAGGGCCCCTGCAGGGGCTGTCCAGCGCAAATCAGGGCTGGGACAGTCCTGCACGGGGGTCAGCAGCAGCGGGGGATTCCGGACTTGAAGATTCCAGCACCTTCGTCACGCCCCGGAATCCTCCATGGCCCATCTGCTTCACCTCACCGCTGTCGGACCCCGGCAGCAATGTTG
This sequence comes from Neostapfia colusana, assembly GCA_030760725.1. NCBI lineage: Eukaryota > Viridiplantae > Streptophyta > Magnoliopsida > Poales > Poaceae > Neostapfia > Neostapfia colusana. Next base: position 125,395,353 of record JASWHV010000003.1, read on the forward strand.
TCGACGCCTACTACGACGACGGCATGAAACTACGGTTCCGCAGGATGCACAACATACTCGGAACCCTCACCCCTCCTGGTCGGGCTGAGTTCCCACCAAGCTTGGAGGAGGGGGAGCTTATGTTCACCACCGCGGAGGAGCCCACGTCCTTTGCCGATGCTGAGGAACACCCGTGCTGGAGGCGGGCCATGCTCGAGGAGATGGAGTCCATAGAAGAAAACAAGACTTGGAAACTTGTTGATCTTCCTGCAGGACACAAGCACATTGGCCTCAAATGGGTGTTTAAGGTGAAGAAGGACGAGCATGGTGAGGTGGTGAAGCACAAGGCTCGACTGGTGGCAAAAGGCTATGTCCAATGGCAAGGAATAGATTTTGACGAGGTATTTGCTCCTGTAGCTCGTCTCGAATCTATTCGCTTGCTCCTTGCAGTTGCTGCACACAAGGGGTGGGAGGTACACCACATGGACGTGAAGAGTGCCTTCCTGAACGGCGACTTGATGGAGGAGGTGTACGTCTCCCAACCCGCTGGCTTCATCATCGACGGAGCCGAACACAAGGTGTATCGGCTCAAGAAAGCTTTATATGGACTTCATCAAGCGCCCAGGGCCTGGAATGCCAAGTTCAACGATAGCTTGCTATCGCTTGGTTTCCAAAAGAGTACGAGCGGGCACGGGATTTATTTCCGTGGGGCTGAAGATGAGAAGCTCATCATCGGCGTGTACGTCGACGATCTTGTGATCACAGGAGGAGGCGATCTCAAGAAGTTCAAAGGGGAGATGATGAAGAGGTTCAAGATGAGCCACCTGGGTCTCTTGTCATATTATCTTGGCCTGGAGGTGCGGCAAACTGATGCAGGGATAAGCGTTGGGCAGGCGGCCTACGCTTCCAAACTTGTCTCTAAAGCTGGCCTGGAAGGATGCAATCCCTGTGCATTTCCCATGGAGCAGAGCCTCAAGCTTTGCAAGACAAGTGATAGCTCGTTGGTGCATGCAACGGACTATAGGAGCTTGGTTGGAGGGCTGCGATACTTGGTGAACACATGTCCCGATCTTGCCTACTCGGTCGGGTACGTGAGTCGGTTTCTAGAGGAGCCCAAGGAGGATCACTTTGCTGCAGTCAAACGCATTGTACACTACATGGCCGATACAATCAACTATGGAGTCTTCTATGCAAGAGGAAGAGACATGGAGCTTATTAGGTACTCGGATAGTGACTATGCGGGAGACGTGGAGGACCGCAAGAGCACAAGCGGGGTGCTGTTTTGTCTTGAAAACAGCCCCATTTCATGGCAGTACTGCAAGCAGAAGGTGGTGGCCTTGTCCTCATGTGAAGCAGAGTATATCGCAGCAGCTCAAAGAGCATGTCAAGGTGTATGGATGGCACGACTGATGGAGGACTTAGCTGAAAAGTCAAAGGCGCCGGTGTTGCGGGTTGATAACAAGTCAACTATAGACTTGAGCAAGAATCCGATACACCCTGACAGGAGCAAGCACATCGACGTCAAGTACCACTACATACGGGAGTGTGTGGACAGCGGTACTATTGTGCTTGAGCAAATCTCCACTCAAGACCAGATGGCGGACATCTTGACCAAGGCTCTTGGAAGACAGAAGTTCGTGGAGATGAGGAGAAGGATCGGGATCCTAGACATGGGCCAGTGTCAGGATCAGGAGGAGAATGTGGGCTGATCTGCCCTTGGCCCAGGGCGGCCAGAACTGGGCCAAGTGGGCTGGTCAGCCCTGGCCCAGCCCGGGCCCCCTTTCTAGAAGGAATCTGAGTTTAATCTTCTTAGAGATAGACTAAAAGATCCTTTTGTAATAGGTTAGGACTCTTGTAAGGGGGGCTATATATACAAGCCAAAAACACCCCAAATTGTGAGAGAGTTGAAATAAAGAAATTTTCCTCCACTTTTCTGCCCTAGCCGCCTCTCTCCCCTGCTGCAGCCGCCGCCCCCTCTCATCTCTCCCAGGTCGGCGCCTCCCTCTCTCTAGCCGCCACCACCAGGAGGCCAAACCCTAGCTGCCTCCCCTCCCTTATCTCCCTGCTCTGCTCTGTGCCTCAGATCAAGAACAGAGCAGGCGGCTCATCTAGTTTCTCCCCTGTTCAGATCATCCTGATCAGCACCTGGCGTGGCTGCTTCTCCCTGTGATCTGATCTGTCCTGCACAGTCAGAAGCACAGAACATCACAAATCTCTTCTGTTCTTCTCCCAAATCATCTCTGATCTTCTCTGTTCAGAGAAGGCGTGCTGTACTGATTTTCAGATCAGTTTAGGCGGCTGGAACAGGAACTCAGGGACAGTTTTGGGACTGGAATTGCAACAGTCTTCGAAGCCATGTCTTGCAGCAAATTTCCCAAAGAATCCTTCTTGTTTCTTGAACTTTTCAAAGTCCATGTTCATCACAATTGATTGTCACAATCACAATGATTAAAGGTTTCAATAGTGGTGAACAACCCTATGATAGATTCATCAAGAAATATGTTCCGATCCGCATAGGAGTAATATCGATTAAGGAGGTAAGCTGTTAAGTGCAATGGTGCATCGATGATAGGCTTGTACTCAGCCTCTTTGTTGTCAAAAACATCCTCTTTAATCTGTTTCTTTGCACTTAGGATTTCTCCATATATGAAATCTAAAGTAAGCCTTGTCACTGTCCATCATGCGAAGGAACTGAACCAATGTCTCAAAAACCTTCAAGCACTGAGAAACTGCATTCCAAAAGCCTCTATTACCCAATGTTGCCCCCAATTGACTTGCCTTTATCAACCTTGTTGAGGTTGCTCTCTGTCCACTCCGTTGGACTTAATCCTATGTGCCTCGGTCAATAAACAGAGCTCATGCAGGAACACGTCGTGCGCGGATAGTTGCAGTTGAGCGCGTCGCAAGTCATGGCTGGTGTGGCCCGATTAAAACGTGTAGATCAAGCACATATTAGTTGGCGTCTTTGGTGGATCGGTTGTTAGATCCAGTGTCTACTTTGATGTTTATTTAAACAGTTTGTGAACTCATCTATTTGTAGTTGTATGTATGAAAAAAACTGAACTCGGTTTGAGTTTAGAACACTTCTGTTCTCGCGTGCATCTCTGATCCTCTTGCATAGGCTAGAAACTTTAGTCTTTGTTTCTGTCATATGGCATCAGAGCCAGGTTTCATCAGCCGCGAGATCATTCACCACCCACCAGCAGGATGTCGCACGACCGGGACGGCGTCGTCATAATGCCATATCATTTGCCTCAATTATCACCAACGAATTACACGACCTGGGCTATCCGTGTTCAGGCGGCGTTGGAGGCGGATGAAGTGTGGGAGGCAATCGAGGTGACGGAGAACCTGGTGCCAGATTCGAGGAAGGACAAGAAGGCACGAGCGCGCCTTCTACAAGCCCTTCGCGAGGGACTTGTTTTGCAGGTGGCAAAGTACAAGACGGCGCGCGAAGTTTGGGATTCTCTGAAGACTCAGTTCGTCGGTGCCGATTGGGTGAAGGCTGGAAGGTTGAAAACGCTCGAGGGTGAATTTGAATCTCTGGGCATGAAGGAGGGGGAGTCCCTCGATCAGCTAGCCGGAAGAATCCCGGCGATGTCTCTGCGCTTCACAAATCTCGGTGGAACACTCGACAACACCGAGCAGATGAAGAAACTTCTAAATACTGTGCCAGATCGATTTATTCATTGTATAGCTGGGATGGAGCAGTTTTGTGATCTAAATGTGATCACCTTTGAAGAAGCTTCGTGCCGTCTGAAAGCTTTTGATGAGCGTATAAGCCGAGTTTTTGGCAACGGCCAAGGAGATGGCCAGCTGCTTCTTACGCGTGCAGAATGGGAAGCACGCCAGAAGAAGGAGGTGGGTGAGAGTTCAGGTAAAGGCAAAGCTTCTGAAAGTGACGGGCGTGGCCGGCGAGGTCGAGGACGTGGAAGAGTGTAACACCCGAATTCCTCACTGCCACCGGGGCCAAACCGTCAGCCTTCTTCCCCAAAGCAACCGCCGGCTCCTCCTCTCTATCTCCCTCCCCGTTATTATCACATGTGGGGGAAATATGTGGCAACCGACCAAATCCCGCGCCCCTGCAGCAACCGCCGCCTCTCCCCGCCGCCGCCTCCTCCCCTTCTATAAATACCACCCCAAACCGGCCCTCCTTCCTCACAGAAAACGCAAACTCTCCTCTCCCGAAGAGAAAACCACCAATTCTCAATTTCCCGAGAAACACACGTTGATCTTCGGATCTAACACCCTCTAAGACATTCCCCGATCACCAGAGCCCAATTCCGACGAAAATTTGTGAAGAAACAAGCCTGGGAAGTAATTCCGACGAGGTTCACCGGAATCTCTCACTGCCGCCGTCGATCGTGCTTCTCCGGCCATCTCTGACCTCCGAGGACCCCCTAGGTGAGTTCTCCACCCCCTCCTCTCTCTTTTAGTGCAAGTAGATCAAGAATCGGTAGAGAAATCGGGAAAACCGAGAATTCCGGCCACCGCCGCCGCTCGCCGGCGACTGCGCGGCCGCCGGACGCGAGAGAGACGAAGTCGGGGCGACGTGGCCGCCTCTGAGCCTTCGTTTCTAAAGTGAACGGTTAAAATTAAAAGAACCGATACCGGTTCGATTCTTTTAATCTGGGCCGTTGATCTCAGATCCAACGACCCATATTTAAAACAGTTATAAAGTTAGAAATCTTCTGGTTAGGCCCCTGGAGATTTAAACAAATAGGGAATAGCCCCTGATTCTTACAGAATCAACCCTGAGTTCATAGAAAATTGGAAAAATTACTTTGGAATAGCCAAATAGCCCCTGTACTTTTTAGAAATTGGTAAAATAGTTATGAAAATTCAATCTGAACCCTAGAAAGTTTGAAATTGTTACAGATTAGCCCAAAATAGTTTTAAAAGTTTGTTTTAATTCTGTAATTAATCAAATAAGGCTAAATGAATTCTGGAAAATGTCAGAAATTTATTTTCAGCACTGTTAAAACATTCTGAACAGAATAAAAATTCTGAATTTAAAAATAACAGTTTACAAATGCTGATATTATTTATATAGTGACAATTAACTTGGAAAAATCAAAGTAAAAATCATATATATTCCAGAAAATTTTGGAAATTTATTTAAAAAGTATAAAATTATTCTGTTATCATATTTTTGTACATATATAACTTCTGTGATCCAGAGTAATTATTTAAATGATTAAAAATGTATTTTTAAGTATTAAATAAATACTGAAAAATAGATAAAAACAGTATATATTAAAGAAAAATTTTGGAAACTGTTCTAAATGTTAAAATAGGTTCTGAATTGCAGAAAAATAGAAATATGAGTTCTGAAAATTATTATAGTAATAATTTAAATGATTTCTAGGATTTAGTTAATTATAAGAATTCACATATATTTAAAAAAATTCTAAAATTTATTTAAATCATCTCACAAACTGAAAATGAGTGTTTAGATGTGGCAATAGCAAAATCAAAGTCTATAAGTAGCCAATTGAAACATATTTTCTCCTAACTCACATAAAATGACAAGAAATCAATAGTTGCATGTGTGTAACCAAACCTATGTGATTGAAATGACTTGATATGATTCTTATGGCATGTTTGTTACTGTTTTGTGGGTACAAATGTATGGATAGAACCAACCCAAGAACTAATACTCAATCTTCAAGATCAGGATTTTGAAGTAAATCCCTCTTCATTCAAAGGCAAGTGTTCCTTGATCACTTTGTTCCTATTCTAGGATGAATAGTTAGATTATTTGCATGATGTCTTTAATATGAAACCCAGTGTAGGATGTTTCCATAGTTTCATTGCTTTATCTTTCCTTGCAAAACCATGGAGGGAATTAGATAGGATTTGATGATTATCATTTTATGTGCTTAGCCATGCTTAGAACTTTAGAGATGAATGAAATGTAGTTGATACTAGTCTTGTGGATTATATGAAAGACACAAGTGTATGTGTCATGTGGTTATGAATCTAGACAGGCTGGTTGTTTGGTTGGTGCTTCGTGCACGAGACTCGGGAATGAGTTAGTGCCTGTCCTAGATTCTAAGGACCGGTTCATGGAACAGTTAACCCGGCTTTACAGTGCCACCACAAGACTGAGATGGGGCAGCTTGGCTAATTAATTAGGAGTTTGCCGGTATAGTATGAGTGTTTGGATGGTGCGGGGAATGGGAGTCCATTTTTAACTGCCCTGGGAACTGCAAGGCTCAAGAGGGGGCTTCTATAGGGGAGGGTTACTCCCAGGAACTACAGCGGTGAAACCTCAGTGGGCTTGTACTTGCCGGTAGACCCTTTGTAAAGACCATGTAGTGATCTCCTGATCGCACACCAAAGGAAGTGTGTAATGTGGCTTGCAACCACGGATATCAGGGAGGTTTCTTAGTCCACCTGGCAACAGGGGATGAAATCACTACTTGTGGGTAAAGTGGTACAATCTCTGCAGAGAACCAAACTGTCATGACAGCCGTGCTCACGGTCAAGAGCGGCTTGGACTTGTCCATGATTAGAGAAACATGGATATGAGTCAAAAGAGGTTGTTGGGTGGTGTAACCTAACATTATTGACTTAATTATGATGATGGTGGGATTATCACTTAGTAAGATAGGTTGTTAATCAAAGCTAAGGCTTAGGATTAATGCATAGTGCTTAACCATGTTAGCCTTCCCTTGCTATTGGCCTTCATAACATTCTTTCCTACACTTGCTGAGTACCTTTGGTACTCAAACTTGCTTTTGTTGGATATTATATGTTGACTCAGGTGCAAATGAAGACGTAGACTTTGACGAGGAGTACTTCGATCCCGAGGAGTTATTCTAGGTTGGCGAAACCCCGGGCAACGCCTGTGGAGATGGAGCAACCATGATATAATCTTCCGTTGTTGTGCTTAATGTATTGGTACTAATAGTTGATATTTTATGAATAATTATGTAATATTATTATGTACGTTAAACTTGGCATGTAATATAATGATATTACACTCTTGTCGGCACATGTATGAATCAACTGATCCTGGCATACATGTGAGAATACACTCGGTGTTTCTTATGGAAAACCGGGTGTGACAAAGTGGTATCAGAGCCAAGGTTGCCCGTAGGACGCAAACCTAGTTAGAAATGGACGAGATAGACATCACTATTTTATTAAAAACTATTTTTACTAAATATTTTGTTTAAAAGGAGGATTAATTAAATTATATATATGTTGTCTAACCTCTTCTATACTCAAAATTATATTATTGTTTATTTTTCTAACACATTTTAAATTTTCCTTGAAACAGATGGCACGCACACGTCTCACGGCTCGTAAGTCCACCGGAGGACGAGTTCCTCGACACCAGCTGGCTGAGCGCACTACTGAGGAGGTGGACAACCCCACTACCTACCAGACCCACGGGGAGTCCACTAGAGGCATGGTGGATCGCCTCCGACACCTCCTTCGTTGTGCTGGTTATACCGGCAAGCTAGAGGTGCAGTACGACACCACTCGAGTCTCTCGCGCAGAGCGAGACGAGTGGAAGTCGCAGGCGAGGATCTACTATGAGAACAAACTGCTCAAGATACACAACTCGCCAGCATGGAGGTCCACCATGGCAGAGGCTGAGAAGGATGCCACTTGGGAGGCAATCACTTGCCAGAGCTACACCAACCGTGGCCTCCGGACTCTCCAGACCGTAGGGCAGCCAAACGCCCTCATATTCCTCCACCACCTGAGGCCTCCACAGCTGAGTCAGAGGCTAGCAACCCAGGTGGTGATGGCGGGAACCCACAGGAGGATGCACAGAACCCAGGGGACAACTAGGATAGGTGTCCTTGTTCATGTAGTAACTCGTGTAGTACGTATGTATGGTAATGTATTGACTAGTATGTAATGTTTGATTAGTGAACTTGTGTAGAATGATGATGTAATGTATGTTAGTAGATGAACGTGAGTTGTGAAAGCCATAGGCTTATGTTCACAACCACGTTAGTGTATGTAAATATCTATTAAGGAATATAAGTACTTAGTTTGTTTCAATCATGACCATTTAATAAACGAAGTAGAAACTTTAGTAACTCTTGTATAGAATGGATGAAGTAAGTATACAACATAATACATCTAAGAGAACATCTATACATTAATTTTAAACATAGTCTTTTACGATAGATGGCAGGAAGAAGGAGACGCAATGAAGAGAACAACAACAATGAGGCTGCAGAGTTCCCTTTGCCTGGATGGCAGCCACGAGTTGCACGTAGGGCAGATGGAGAAGCTATACAACAAATGATGAACATGCAAAACCAACTCCTTCAGAATTTAACACAAGTGGTGGCCAACATGCAACCACAAATTCAGAATGCACCGCGTCAACCCAAACTGAATGAGTTTCTAAGCACTCAACCACCAAGGTTCGACAACGCTATAGAGCCATTGGAAGCTGATGATTGGCTCAAGAATATTGAGAACAAGTTGCAGATCATACAGTGCCCAGGACGTGAGAGAGTGCTCTTTGCTTCTCACCAACTATATGGATCTGCAGCGGATTGGTGGACGACGTACAAAGAAGCTCATGAAGATCCAGAAAGTATCTCCTGGAATGAGTTCAAACTTGCCTTCTGCAATCACTATGTTACAGCAGGAGAGATCAAGAACAAGCGGAAGGAATTCCTCAACCTGAAGCAAGGTGGTATGTCCGTGCGAGAATACCTTACCAAGTTCACACAGTTATCTCGCTATGCTCCAGGAGACATAGACACGGACGAAAAGAAACAAGATTGTTTCATTGAAGGATTGAACTCAGAGATACAATATGCTATGTCTTCAAGTGACTATGAAAGTTTCCAAAAGCTCATCAACAAGGCTTTCATAGTGGAGAGGAAAAGACAGAAGTTAATTGAGGAGCGAAAGAGGAAAATGAATTGGCAAGGACAGGCTTCTAGCAGCAACAGTCGGCCCCGTTTCTTATCACCGCCGACGGGAGCAATGAATCGACCTATAGCTCTCAATCAGTTTCAGAGGAACTACAACCCTGTTGCTAGGAACCCAACTTTCCAACCACAACAGCAGAGACCACAAGTGCAGCAACAACGCCCTGCCTTTCAACCTCGTCCTGCAGGGCCAAATCATCAAAATGCGCAATCAGGCAACAAAGCACCAATGAACAAGGTCACGGGGCAATGCTTCAACTGTGGGGAAACGGGACATTATGCCAACCGATGTCCCAACAAGAAGCCACCTCAGGCACAAAATCTTGTGCGTGGTAAGGTGAATCATGTGACGATGGAGGAAGCACAGGAGGCACCAGATGTGGTGATTGGTATGTTCTCCGCGAACACTTATCCTGCTACAATTCTGTTTGACTCTGGTACAACACACTCATTCATATCCAAGGAATTCATAAACAAGCACAATTTACAAATCATATCTATGAATCGAGTGCTATTAGTGAATTCTCCTGGAGGAGAAATAAAGACAAAACAAATATGTCCCAAGGTAAAGCTAGGAGTTAATGGAGTAGAATTCCTTGCAAATCTTATTGTGATAGAATCAAAAGGAATAGATATCATCTTGGGGATGGACTGGTTAACCAAGTACAAAGGAATTATACATTGCTCAACAAGGACAGTGGAACTAACCCATACGGATGGAACTAAGGTTGAGTTCACATCTATTCAAGTACCCTCTGGAAATGTCCAACTCAACAAGACTGAAGTAGTTATTGAGGACATAAAGGTGGTCAACGAATTTCCAGATGTATTTCCCGAGGAGCTACCAGGTATGCCACCGGATCGAGAAGTAGAATTCATAATAGAATTAGTGCCTGGAACTGCTCCTATATATAAAAGGCCATACCGGATGGATACCCAACAACTAGCAGAACTCAAGGATCATATCCGAGAGTTATCGGAGAAAGGGTATATCCGTCCCAGTTCCTCACCATGGGGAGCTCCGGTCATATTTGTACCAAAGAAGGATGGAACCAAGAGGCTATGTGTAGATTACCGTGCCCTCAATGAAGTGACAATCAAAAACAAGTATCCTTTACCTCGTATTGAGGACTTGTTTGATCAATTAAGAGGTGCATGTGTATTCTCCAAGATTGACCTCCGTTCCGGATATCATCAACTAAGGATAAGAGAATCGGATATTCCGAAGACGGCATTTGTTTCTAGGTATGGACTGTATGAATATACAGTTATGCCTTTTGGACTAACAAATGCTCCGGCATATTTCATGTACCTTATGAACAAGGTATTCATGAAATATTTGGACAAATTTGTAGTGGTATTCATTGATGATATCCTCATATACTCAAAGAATGAGGAAGAACATGAAGAGCACCTGAGAATAGTATTACAAAAGCTAAGGGAAAACCAACTTTATGCCAAATTCAGTAAGTGTGAATTTTGGCTTAAGAAAGTTGCTTTTCTGGGACATATCATCTCTGAAGGAGGAATCGCAGTAGACCCAGAAAAGATATCTGGTGTGCAAAAGTGGAAGACACCAGAGAATGTTGGGGAGATCCGAAGCTTCTTAGGATTGGCAGGCTATTACAGAAGGTTTATTGAAGGGTTTTCAAAAATAGCCAAGCCACTCACAAAGATGTTGGAAAAAGGAGCTGCTTTTATATGGTCTCAAGAGTGTGAATCAAGCTTCCAAGAATTAAAGAAGAAGTTAACAACTGCCCCAGTCTTGGTTATGCCTGATATGGAGAAATCATTCTCTGTATATTGTGATGCTTCAGGGCAAGGGTTAGGATGTGTGCTTATGCAAGAAGGACATGTTATTGCCTATGCTTCCCGACAACTTCTGAAGCATGAGAAGAACTATCCTACCCATGACCTAGAGTTGGCAACAGTTGTGCATGCATTGAAGTTATGGAGACATTACCTAATGGGTAAAAGAACAGAGATCTATACCGATCATAAGAGCTTGAAGTATATCTTCACTCAACCGGATCTAAACCTTCGGCAAAGGAGATGGTTGGAGTTCATTAACGATTTTGATGTGGGGATCAACTATCATCCTAGAAAAGCTAATGTGGTTGCAGATGCTTTGAGCAGAAAGACACATGTTAACATGTTGACCATAAGAGATCTACAACCCCAACTATGTGAAGAGTTCGCAAAGCTCAACTTATGCTTGGTGAATCATACAGAAACTATAGCAATGGAAGTTGATTCAACCCTGGAACAAGATATACGGAATGTCCAAAAGAACGATGAAAAGATCAAAGAGATCAAGCAGTTGATCAAAGAAAACAAGGCCCCGGGATTTAGAAAAGATGAGAATGGTATCATATGGCATGGTAAAAGAATATGTGTACCAGACATCAAGGAAATGAAGAAACTAATATTAAAAGAAGCTCATGATTCTGAATATTCTATCCATCCTGGAAGTACAAAGATGTATCATGATCTTAAAACAAGGTATTGGTGGTATGGAATGAAAAGAGATGTTGCAGAGCATGTGGCATTGTGCGACACATGTCAACTAGTCAAAGCAGAACATCAAAGGCCTGCAGGGCTATTACAACCACTAAAGATACCTGAATGGAAGTGGGAAGAGATTGGGATGGACTTCATAGTGGGTTTGCCCATGACACAAACAGGGTATGATTCAATATGGGTGATAGTGGATAGATTGACAAAAGTTGCTCACTTTATTCCAGTGAAAGAAAATTATAACGGTTCCAAACTAGCAGAACTATATATGTCAAGAATAGTCTGCCTACATGGTGTACCCAAAAAGATAGTATCAGACAGAGGTACACAGTTCACTTCAAGATTTTGGCAGAAATTACATGAGTCTATGGGGACTCGATTAAATTTCAGTTCTGCATATCATCCACAAACTGATGGGCAGACTGAAAGGACCAACCAGATTCTTGAAGATATGCTCAGAGCTTGTGCACTCAAAAATAGTAGGAGTTGGGATAAGAACTTGCCATATGCAGAGTTCTCCTACAATAATAGCTACCAAGCAAGTATGAAAATGTCCCCATTTGAGGCTCTATATGGAAGAAGATGTAGAACTCCACTATTTTGGGATCAAATAGGTGAGAATAAAGTGTTTGGACCTGAAGTGTTAAAAGATGCAGAAAAGAAGGTGAGAGAAATCCGCAATAATCTAAAGATAGCTCAAACAAGACAAAAGAGCTATGCAGACACAAGGCGAAGAGAACTAGTCTTCGAAGTGGGAGACTATGTGTATCTCAAAGTGTCACCCATGCGTGGACTAAGGAGATTCAAAGTAAGAGGGAAACTAGCACCTCGGTATATCGGGCCATTCAAGATACTGGAACGCAAAGGAGAGGTAGCATATCAGTTGGAGTTACCCTCTCGATTATCGGATGTACACGACGTGTTCCACGTATCACAACTCAAGAAGTGTTTGAGAACACCAGAAGAACATCTGCCAATGGATGAGTTGGACATACAGGAAGATCTTTCGTATACCGAGTACCCCGTCAAAATCCTTGACACAATGGAAAAAGTCACAAGAAACAAAATAATCCGCATGCATAAGGTTCAATGGAAACATCATTCCGAGACAGAAGCTACATGGGAAAGGGAAGATGAACTCAAATCACAATTTCCTAATCTATTTCCTTTATAAACTCCAATCTCGAGGACGAGATTTTTCTTAAGGGGGGTAGAGTTGTAACACCCGAATTCCTCACTGCCACCGGGGCCAAACCGTCAGCCTTCTTCCCCAAAGCAACCGCCGGCTCCTCCTCTCTCTCTCTCTCCCCGTTATTATCACATGTGGGGGAAATATGTGGCAACCGACCAAATCCCGCGCCCCTGCAGCAACCGCCGCCTCCTCCCCTTCTATAAATACCACCCCAAACCGGCCCTCCTTCCTCACAGAAAACGCAAACTCTCCTCTCCCGAAGAGAAAACCACCAATTCTCAATTTCCCGAGAAACACACGTTGATCTTCGGATCTAACACCCTCTAAGACATTCCCCGATCACCAGAGCCCAATTCCGACGAAAATTTGTGAAGAAACAAGCCTGGGAAGTAATTCCGACGAGGTTCACCGGAATCTCTCACTGCCGCCGTCGATCGTGCTTCTCCGGCCATCTCTGACCTCCGAGGACCCCCTAGGTGAGTTCTCCACCCCCTCCTCTCTCTTTTAGTGCAAGTAGATCAAGAATCGGTAGAGAAATCGGGAAAACCGAGAATTCCGGCCACCGCCGCCGCTCGCCGGCGACTGCGCGGCCGCCGAACGCGAGAGAGACGAAGTCGGGGCGACGTGGCCGCCTCTGAGCCTTCGGATCTAAAGTAAACGGTTAAAATTAAAAGAACCGATACCGGTTCGATTCTTTTAATCTGGGCCGTTGATCTCAGATCCAACGACCCATATTTAAAACAGTTATAAACGTTAGAAATCTTCTGGTTAGGCCCCTGGAGATTTAAACAAATAGGGAATAGCCCCTGATTCTTACAGAATCAACCCTGAGTTCATAGAAAATTGGAAAAATTACTTTGGAATAGCCAAATAGCCCCTGTACTTTTTAGAAATTGGTAAAATAGTTATGAAAATTCAATCTGAACCCTAGAAAGTTTGAAATTGTTACAGATTAGCCCAAAACAGTTTTAAAAGTTTGTTTTAATTCTGTAATTAATTAAATAAGGCTAAATGAATTCTGGAAAATGTTAGAAATTTATTTTCAGCACTGTTAAAACATTCTGAACAGAATAAAAATTCTGAATTTAAAAATAACAGTTTACAAATGCTGATATTATTTATATAGTGACAATTAACTTGGAAAAATCAAAGTAAAAATCATATATATTCCAGAAAATTTTGGAAATTTATTTAAAAAGTATAAAATTATTCTGTTATCATATTTTTGTACAAATATAACTTCTGTGATCCAGAGTAATTATTTAAATGATTAAAAATGTATTTTTAAGTATTAAATAAATACTGAAAAATAGATAAAAACAGTATATATTAAAGAAAAATTTTGGAAACTGTTCTAAATGTTAAAATAGGTTCTGAATTGCAGAAAAATAGAAATATGAGTTCTCAAAATTATTATAGTAATAATTTAAATGATTTCTAGGATTTAGTTAATTATAAGAATTCACATATATTTAAAAAAAATTCTAAAATTTATTTAAATCATCTCACAAACTGAAAATGAGTGTTTGGATGTGGCAATAGCAAAATCAAAGTCTATAAGTAGCCAATTGAAACATATTTTCTCCTAACTCACATAAAATGACAAGAAATCAATAGTTGCATGTGTGTAACCAAACCTATGTGATTGAAATGACTTGATATGATTCTTATGGCATGTTTGTTACTGTTTTGTGGGTACAAATGTATGGATAGAACCAACCCAAGAACTAATACTCAATCTTCAAGATCAGGATTTTGAAGTAAATCCCTCTTCATTCAAAGGCAAGTGTTCCTTGATCACTTTGTTCCTATTCTAGGATGAATAGTTAGATTATTTGCATGATGTCTTTAATATGAAACCCAGTGTAGGATGTTTCCATAGTTTCATTGCTTTATCTTTCCTTGCAAAACCATGGAGGGAATTAGATAGGATTTGATGGTTATCATTTTATGTGCTTAGCCATGCTTAGAACTTTAGAGATGAATGAAATGTAGTTGATACTAGTCTTGTGGATTATATGAAAGACACAAGTGTATGTGTCATGTGGTTATGAATCTAGACAGGCTGGTTGTTTGGTTGGTGCTTCGTGCACGAGACTCGGGAATGAGTTAGTGCCTGTCCTAGATTCTAAGGACCGGTTCATGGAACAGTTAACCCGGCTTTACAGTGCCACCACAAGACTGAGATGGGGTAGCTTGGCTAATTAATTAGGAGTTTGCCGGTATAGTATGAGTGTTTGGATGGTGCGGGGAATGAGAGTCCATTTTTGACTGCCCTGGGAACTGCAAGGCTCAAGAGGGGGCTTCTATAGGGGAGGGTTACTCCCAGGAACTACAGCGGTGAAACCTCAGTGGGCTTGTACTTGCCGGTAGACCCTTTGTAAAGGCCATGTAGTGATCTCCTGATCGCACACCAAAGGAAGTGTGTAATGTGGCTTGCAACCACGGATATCAGGGAGGTTTCTTAGTCCACCTGGCAACAGGGGATGAAATCACTACTTGTGGGTAAAGTGGTACAATCTCTGCAGAGAACCAAACTGTCATGACAGCCGTGCTCACGGTCAAGAGCGGCTTGGACTTGTCCATGATTAGAGAAACATGGATATGAGTCAAAAGAGGTTGTTGGGTGGTGTAACCTAACATTATTGACTTAATTATGATGATGGTGGGATTATCACTTAGTAAGATAGGTTGCTAATCAAAGCTAAGGCTTAGGATTAATGCATAGTGCTTAACCATGTTAGCCTTCCCTTGCTATTGGCCTTCATAACATTCTTTCCTACACTTGCTGAGTACCTTTGGTACTCAAACTTGCTTTTGTTGGATATTATATGTTGACTCAGGTGCAAATGAAGACGTAGACTTTGACGAGGAGTACTTCGATCCCGAGGAGTTATTCTAGGTTGGCGAAACCCCGGGCAACGCCTGTGGAGATGGAGCAACCATGATATAATCTTCCGTTGTTGTGCTTAATGTATTGGTACTAATAGTTGATATTTTATGAATAATTATGTAATATTATTATGTACGTTAAACTTGGCTTGTAATATAATGATATTACACTCTTGTCGGCACATGTATGAATCAACTGATCCTGGCATACATGTGAGAATACGCTCGGTGTTTCTTATGGAAAACCGGGTGTGACAAAGAGGCCGAGGGCAAGGCGGCCGAGGTGAAGGTTTAGCGAGGGGTAAAAACACTAGACCTCCTAACAAAGGCCGAGACAAGAGCCATATTCAGTGTTTTAATTGTGAGAAATATGACCACTTTGCAAGTGAGTGTAAGACTCCAAAGAAAGAGGAAGCCAACCTGACCAAAGAAGAAGAAGAACCTGCCCTGCTGCTCGCAATGGCAGAGGAAGAACTGTCTCCTGAAGACGGAAGTTCAGGGGAGTCCAGTTTTTTTGAATGAAGAAAGAGTATGTCCAAGCCTGTTTCTAACAGAGAAAGAAACAACCATTGGCGATATGTGGTACTTGGATAATGGAGCCAGTAGTCACATGACTGGAGATAAATCAAAATTTCAAGAACTAGATGAGAGTGTGACTGGTTTGATCAGATTTGGAGATAGCTCAACTGTGGAGATAATGGGGAAAGGATCAATTTTATTTGCCTGCAGGAATGGAGATCAGTGGATGCTGAAAGAAGTGTACTTCATTCCAAAACTGAGGAGTAACCTTGTGAGTCTGTGTCAGCTCACTGAGGTAGGTCACAAAATTGTGATGGATGAAGACAGGCTTGAAGTGTACGAGAAGAACCCATCACGATTGATCATGAAGGTAAAAAGATCTCCAAATCGACTCTATCGTATTTGTCTGAAACAAGACCAGCCAGTATGTCTTTTGACAAAGTTAGATGATCAAGCATGGTTGTGGCACGCTTGGATGGGTCATGTAAATTTCAAGTCTCTCGGAATGCTTGCAGAAAAGAAGATGGCACCTGGTGTCCCTCTGGTCGAACATCCAGATCAGATTTGCCGTGGTTGCCTAGTGGGCAAACAAGCAAGGAGGCCTTTTCCAACAATAGCACAATTCAGGGCACAAGAACCTTAGAGCTTCTGCATATTGATCTTTGTGGGCCCATCACACCTTTAACTGTTGCAGGTAACAAGTACTTTATGTTGATTGTTGATCATTACTCAAGGTTCATGTGGGTTTATATGCTTAAGACCAAGGATCAGGCCTGTCCATTATTTGAGAAGTTCAAAGCCTTGAATGAAAACTCCAAGAACAGACGCATCAAAACCCTTCGGTCAGACCGTAGGGGGGAGTTTCTGTCAGCAAGATTTTTAGAACTATGTGAGCAAGCAGGGATTGAGATACATCTCACTGCACCATATACACCGCAGCAAAATGGTGTAGTAGAGCGAAGGAATAGAACGATCTTGTCCATGGCAAGATCTATGCTCAAAAGTATGAGTGTGCCGGGGAAGTTTTGGGGGCGAGGCAGTAAGACATTCAGTCTATCTTCTCAACAGGCTGCCAACCAAAGCAAATGGTGAGAAAACACCTTTTGAAGCCTGGCATGACAGGAAACCACAGCTTGCTCACCTTCGAGTATTTGGATGCCTTGCACATGTCAAGAATGTTGTACCACATCTGAAGCTAGATGACATGAGTTGTCAGATGATATACTTGGCTGTGGAGGAAGGCAGTAAAGCTCATTGGCTATTTGATCCGAGCTGAGGGAAAATTATTATCAGCAGGGATGTTGTTTTTTAAGAGAGTTTAAGCTGGAATTGGGGAGCAGGTGAAGACTGTTGATTTTGTGGTAGAAGAGTCTTCACAAAACATCCTGTCGGGAAGACAATCTGCAGAAGCCCCCCACATATTCAGAGTGGTGCATCAAGAATTATCAATACAACTCCCTCAGAAGGATGGAGGAGTGAAGATGGTCCCATCAGGTATAAAGCTGTCTCTGAAGTTATGCAGAATGCACCTATAGTGGAATTATCCTATGGTGATTCAGACAATGAAGCTCTTGTGGCTGAAACTGATGAACCAGAGAGTTTCAGAGAAGCCAGTGAACACCCAGCGTGGTAAGAAGCTATGAAGGAGATTGAGTCCATTGAGAAGAATAATACATGGACACTGACTAAGTTGCCCCCTGACCACAAACCTATAGGTGTAAAATGGGTTTACAAACTCAAAAGGGACTCTGCTGGGAACATCATAAAGCACAAAGCTAGATTAGTGGCAAAGGGATATATTCAGAAGCAAGGAGTAGATTATGAGGAGGTGTTTGCGCCTGTGGCTAGGCTTGACACTGTCAGAGTGTTACTTGCCTTAGCTGCGAACCAGGGATGGAAAGTTCATCACCTTGATGTCAAGTCTGCATTTTTGAATGGGGAACTTGAAGAAGAAGTCTATGTAAATCAACCTGAAGGTTTTATGCAGAAGGACAATGAACATCTGGTGCTGAAGTTAAAAAAGGCCCTATATGGGTTAAAGCAGGCCCCTAGAGCCTGGAATTTGAAACTTGACAGAAGCCTGAAGAATTTGGGTTTCATCAAGTGCAAACAAGACCATGCAGTTTACAAGAAAGGTGAAGGTAAAACAGGAGTTCTCCTTGGTGTCTATGTTGATGATTTAATAGTGACAGGAGGAAGTCCAGAGATTATCAAAGATTTCAAGTCTCAAATGATGTCAGAATTTGAGATGAGTGAACTTGGGCTACTCAGCTATTACCTTTGAATTGAGGTAGAGCAAGAAAAAGGAGGAATTGCTCTCAGACAAACTGCATATGCCAAGAAAATCCTGAAACAATTCTGCATGAGTGGACGTAACTCGGTGAAGGTGCCCATGGAACAGAAAGGTCAGTTGCACAAGGATCCTGAAGGTGAGCCCACTGATGCTACTGAATATAGACAAATGATAGGACGTCTAAGATATTTACTTCACACTCGACCAAACCTTTCTTTTGCTGTTGAGGTAGCTAGCAGGTATATGGAAAGACCAACAACAATACACTACAGAACAGTGAAGCATATTCTAAGATACTTGAAGGGAACAACTCAGTTTGGTTTATGGTACCCTCAAGAGAGCAGCAAAAAATTGACAGTCACTGGATATTCAGACAGTGATATGGCTGGTGACAAAGATGATAGAAAAAGCACCGGTGGAATGGTTTTCTACATCAACAAAAGTCTGATTTCATGGAATTCTCAGAAGCAGAGGACAGTAGCATTGTCATCTTGTGAGGCAGAATTTATGGCAGCTTCTATGGCTGCTTGTCAGGCACTTTGGCTAAAAGGTTTGCTGAAAGAACTGACAGGGGAGGAGCCCGGTACAATCAAGTTATTTGTTGATAACAAGTCAGCTATTGCCTTGATGAAGAATGAGGTGTTCCATGGGCGCAGTAAACACATCATAACCAGGTATCATTTCATAAGGGAGTGTGTTCAAGAAGGCCTGATATCTATCGAGTTCATTCGTTCTGAAGAACAAAGAGTTGATGCTCTGACGAAGGCGCTGCCGGCTGGGAAGCTGGACATCATGCGTCATCTGCTAGGTGTTCACAATCACGAGACACAACAGGATTAAGGGGGAGTATGTTGGACTTAATCCTATGTGCCTCGGTCAATAAACAGAGCTCATGCAGGAACACGTCGTGCGCGGGTAGTTGCAGTTGAGCGTGTTGCAAGTCATGGCCGGTGTGGCCCGAATAAAACGTGTAGATCAAGCACAGATTAGTTGGCGTCTTTGGTGGATCGGTTTTTAGATCCAATCTCTACTTTGGTGTTTATTTAAACAATTTGTGAACTCATCTATTTGTAGTTGTATGTATGAAAAAAACTGAACTCTCGGTTTGGGTTCAGAACACTTGTTCTCGCGTGCATCTCTGATCCTCTTGCATAGGCTAGAAACTTCGGTCTTTGTTTCTGTCACACTCAACACTCCATGTGATATTCTTTAATTCATTTATTTCTTGTATAAGCTCTGCAAAGTGAGATAAGATAGATGCAAACCTAGTCACTCCATATGTGATGGTGGGATTACAATACCACCGTCGAGCTAGGGATGTGCGCAGGCGGAATAGAACTTTAAAGTAATTGTCTAGGAGTTGTATTCGGTTTAGAGCAAACTGAATAAAGTTAGGAGGAGTCCAGAGTCTAGTTAGTTTAAAGTTTCAGATTCATATTCAGTTAGTTTCAAAGTCAGATCGAGTCTAGGTCAGTTTTGATATCTCTAGGATGTAATAGGCCGGCTATAAATAGTAGCAGATATTGAGTAATAAAACACAACAGTTTTAGAGTTCAACTTATCTCCTGGCTCTGTTGGTTGGCGGCACCACGACGCCGCCGGCGAGCAGCCGTCAGGTTCGGCGGGCGCGCCTCCGGCCTCCGGCTTTCCACCCCTATAACCTGCGATCACACAAGAATAGAGAGAAAGTTTATCACAATTTGGTATCAGATTTTAGGGCCGATCCAATGGGAGAATCCAAGGACGCAATGGAAGCGCTGGGAACAACAATCAAGGATATCAGTGAGAAGCTTGCAAGACTGAACACATCCATCAACGAAATAGGAGGACATGTCAAGCTTCAGGCCACGCAGCTGGCAGGCTTGACTTCAATCAAGGGAGATATTCATGACATGAAACAGCAGCTATCTGTGCATAACATGGCAATATCACGGCTGGAAAAGGCGCCAAACGGCCAAAACAGAGTTGATGTAGAGCCAACAGTTCAAAACCTGCACAACAAAACTAATAGGGCATCAGGTATAGATCATGGGGGTGACCCTATTTTTAATCTGGATGGACAGAGTGGACATCGCAACAATGGAGCTAATGAGCAGCACCAGGGTCACAGGTTCCCACAACAGCTCCATCGTGTTAAATTCACTGTGTATGATGGTTCTTCAGACCCCCTGCCATGGCTTAACAAATGTCAACAGTTTTTCAAAGGACAAGATATACAAGAGGCTGATAAAGTATGGTATGCCACACTACATTTAGAAGGTGCTGCAGATTTATGGTACTATCGTTTATCCCGTGACCATGGTGAACCATCCTGGTCTGAATTTGTGGCCTTTGTGTAGCAAAGATTTGGTCCCCCATTGAGTTCAAATACTCTCGGAGAGCTTGCCAAATTAAGCCAACTAGGCAAAGTTGCTGAATACCAGGATCAGTTCTTGCAACTGCTGTGCAGATATGATCAAATGAATGATAAAAGCGCAATGCAATTATTTACAGCAGGGCTCCAACAGCCTTTACGTTCTGACGTAGAGCTACAAAGACCCTCCTCCTTGGAAGAGGCAATGAGCTTAGCTCGCCTGTATGAGCAGCGCAACACATTTATCTCTGACAGCAGACAGAGACCCTTTCGAGCAGCATCAATAGTCAGAGAAAAAGGTGACACAGTAAACCCCGTAAATCCGAGCTCATCCACAGGTAACACTCGGCGTATCTTTAGGTTTCTCAATAAAGATGAGGTGGCAGAAAGAAGAGCCAAGGGTCTTTGCTACAATTGTGATGAAAAGTGTTCAATGGAACATAAGAAAACCTGTCCAAAACTATTTCATATTACGCTGGATTTTGAAGGGGGGGTGACCTCTTTGTTCAGGATGAATATGATCAAACTCCAGAAATTTCTCTATATGCTATCACTGGTATTCAAAACAGAGACTCCATGCGTATACCCATTCATATTGGGGGGTCAACAACTCATTGCTCTCATTGATTCGGGATCCACACATAATTTTATCTCAGAAGAAGCTGCTAGGAAGGCTGGGCTGAAACCCTCTTCACAACAAGGATTATAGGTGAAAGTAGCAAATGATGACAGGGTGAATAGCCCAGGATCTTGCTGCGATGTCACAACTCAAATCAAAGACACTATCTTTCACATAGATTTCTTTGCTATAATTTTAAGAGATCATGATGTTGTACTAGGAGTCCAGTGGCTAAGGACAATAGGACCAATATTGTGGGACTTCGATACCATGACCATGTCCTTTTGGCAAGATCAACAAAAAATCATATGGGAAGGGCTACCGGCTCATAAACTATTTAAACAAAATCATCAGTCTTGTTCGGTTCGGCTGCTCCTGGATTCAGTGTTGGAAGAGCTTTCTGACCTGTTTGCAACTCCTAAAGGCTTGCCTCCATCACGTGAGTGTGACCACAGAATTCATCTCCTACTAGGAACAGAACCTATCATAATAAGACCTTACAGATACCCTCCAACCCAAAAAGCAGAGCTGGAAAGACAATGTGCAGAACTTTTGGCTCAAGGGTTCATTCGTAAGAGTTCATCGTCTCCGGTACTGCTAGTAAAAAGCATGATGGCACATGGAGATTATGCATTGACTATCGAGCATTCAACAACAAAACAGTAAAAGATAAGTTCCCCATTCCTGTTGTAGATGAATTACTAGATGAACTCAATGGGAGTTGCTTCTTCACAAAACTTGACTTACGTTCCGGGTATCACCAAGTGCGTATGTTCACAGATGATATTGCCAAGACAACCTTCAGAACACATGAGGGCTTATTTGAGTTTGTGGTGATGCCTTTCGGCTTGACTAACGCCCCGACTACATTTTAAGCCTTAATGAACTTAGTCTTACAACCTTACTTACGACGTTTTGTGCTTGTATGTTTTGATGATATATTAGTTTACAGCAAAACATGGTCTGAACATCTACAACATATCCGCATGGTATTCCTCTTGTTACGTCAACATTAACTATTTCTAAAAAGATCGAAGTGTGCCTTTGGTGAAGAATCAGTAGCCTATTTGGGCCATGTTATTTCCATACATGGAGTGTCCATGGATACTTTAAAGGTGGAAGCAGTTCAGCAATAGCCAGCTCCGAAGTCAATTCGTACCCTAAGAGGATTTCTGGGCCTAGCAGGGTATTACCGAAAGTTCATTAAAAACTTTGGTTCTATAGCTGCTCTACTAACGAAACTTCTATCTAAACAAGGGTTCAGCTGGTCACCGGAAGTAGAATCAACATTCTTATCCCTTAAGCATGCATTAACATCAGTCCCTGTATTACAATTACCTGATTTTTCTGCTACTTTCATCGTTGAATGTGATGCTTCAGGGTCAGGTTTTGGAGCAGTCCTACACCAAGGTAGGGGTCCATTGGCTTATTTCAGTCGCCCCATACTTGCAAGACATTCTAAGTTGGCTGCGTATGAACGAGAACTAATTGGACTGGTATATGCGGTGCGCCATTGGCGACCATATTTATGGGGATGACCATTTGTGGTACTTACGGATCATTATAGTCTCAAATTTTTACTTGATCAGCGATTGTCGACCATACCACAACACCACTGGGTAAGCAAGCTATTTGGGTTTGATTTCTCAGTAGAATTCAGACCAGGGCGCCTTAACACAGCAGCAGATGCTCTTTCAAGAAGAGATTCAGAAACAGCTAACCTAAATACAATTTCGGGCCCAAATTTTGAATTCTCCAAGAAATAAGGAAAGAGGTCATGGAACATTCTGACTCAATTGCATTACATCAAAAGATAGCAGATGGACTCATGGGAACAGATTGGTCCATATGTGATGGATTAATTCTACACAAGAAACGTATTCATATTTTCCGCAGTTCACCAATTATCAGTACTATACTGCAAATAGTTCATGGCAATCACCATGAAGGAGTGGAGAAAACATAGCACCGGGTTAGACATGATTTTACATGGCAAGGTATACGCAAGTCGGTGGAAGAATTTGTGAAAGCTTGTATAACCTGCCAGCAGAACAAAACATTGAATCAACATCCAGCTGGTCATTTACAGTCCCTACCGATTCCTCATCATGTCTCGGAAGATGTGGCTATGGATTTAATTGAAGCCTTACCTAAAGTTTTTGGTAAATCGATCATTTTAACAGTGGTGGATAGATTCTTCAAGTATGTGCATTTTATACCCCTATCACATCCTTATACTTCAGAAACAGTTGCAAAATCTTTCTTCTCTAAAATTGTTCGCCTACATGGTATGTCATCTACAACTGTATCTGATAGAGACCCAGTTTTTAGCAGCAAATTCTGGCAGGAATTATTCAAGCTACAAGGGGTCCAGTTGTACTAAGTACTGCTTTCCATCCCCAAACAGATGGGCAGTCTGAAGCTGTTAATAAATTGCCATGTATTTGAGGTGTATGACAGGGGATAGACCTCGTCAGTGGATCCAATGGCTACCATGGGCTGAATACTGCTATAATACATCTTATCACACATCTCTGAAAACTACTCCTTTTAAGGTTGTGTATGGTCGTGATCCTCCTCAGCTTAGTTCATATGATAAAAGAGCTGCGGCTAGAGTCCCTGCTGTAGAGCAGACCCTAATAGAACGAGATCAGTTCTTGAAAGAAGTCAGGGAAAGACTTATTCAAGCTCAACAGCATGATAACCACTACTATAACATGAAGCATCACCCATTAGAATTTACAGCTGGATAGTGGGTATGGCTTAGAATTCATAATTGAGCTACGGCCGCAGGTATTCAAGGGCCAAAATCAAAGATATCTGCCCGTTTCTATGGGCCCTATCAAATTTTGCAAAAAATTGGACAAGTTGCATATAGACTGGATTTACCACCAAAAAGGCGAATACATCCAGTTTTTCATGTGGGGCTACGTAAACCATTTCATGGATCACCCCTGCTTATCCTCCAAGCTTGCCAGTAATTTATAATGGTAGAACAACACCATCCTCAGCATTGGTCCTACAGTCAAGACTATATAGAGGTACTTGGCAGATTTTGGTGCAATGGGAAGGAGGTGCTAGTTCAGATGCTTCATGGGAAGATGTCACGGAATTCAAAAAAGCTTATCCAATGTTCAAGCTCGAGGACGAGCTTTTTCCCGAGGGAGAGAAAGATGTGATGGTGGGATTACAATACCACCATCGAGCTAGGGATGTGCACCGGCGGAATAGAAATTAAAAGTAATAGGCCGGCTATAAATAGTAGCTGACATTGAGGAATAAAACACAAGAGTTTTAGAGTCCAACTTATCTCCTGGCTCTGTTGGTTGGCGGCACCACGACGCCGCCGGCGAGCAGCCGTCAGGTTCGGCGGGCGCGCCTCCGGCCTCCGGCTTTCCACCCCTATAACCTGCGATCACACAAGAATAGAGAAAAAGTTTGTCACGCCATACCATATTATGTCCCTTTTCTTGGTGAATCGCCTCATCAAGGCCAAAATCCTATGGTGTAAGTAGATAAATATGGTTGCTCCCTTAGCTTTGTCAATGGTTTGCTTGTATTTTGGTTTGCACCAATAGTTTGCAGCAACAAACTGATTGCGTGAGTTGCGCATGAACCCTACAAGATTCTTAGCTTCTTTTTCTTTAGTGTTTCCTTTGCATCCATATTGTTTGAAGCATTGTCTCTGACCACCTGCATCACATTTTCTTCACTCATCTCCTAAATACAAGCATGCACATATAGTTAAATATTAGCTCAATCATGTGTGCCTCATCAGATGCCTCTTTTGATTCTAGGGAAGATGTACCTAGTGAGTAATGTGAACACAAGGTTATTATGTACATTTTGTTTTCTATGTATCTAATCATCAGTCACGACGGAGCAATTGTCAATACCTCTCCAGTTCATGCTTGCAACAGCTCCTTAGTCCTTTCAAGTTCTTCTTTCAACAACTTTCCCCCAAGCTCATGTTGAGGGGGATTTCAAATCCAGTTTCAAATCACCGTATAGCCTCACAAAATCCTTCCAAGGCATAATTTCAAATGACATTAAATGAAATATCTGTAGCAAAGATATATGTACAAATTTAGTAAACTGAACTTGGTGACATGCTAGGAAAAACAGCAAAGAGGTCTGAACATACTTGATTGATACATCCATCTTGCAAGATATTGTTTTACTTTCCACAATCTTTCCTTGAAAAGAGAAGCACGGATGTTTTGTTATCATCTAGCTTGTGTTGTCATTGCATCCTAGGAAGGGTCTATAAGATTGACAAATGTATCTATAGGACCCAAATTGCTAGGTCTGGAAGGGCCAATACCTTTAGGTCCTTGACTTCCATCATCGTCAACAACAAGTGAAGCAATCGGTTCATCTCAATTCCCATCACCAATATTTAGCAGTGGGCATTCGGGATTAACCAAAATTTTGGATCGAGAAATTCCGGTTTCAAAAAATCGAGTTTCAAAATCAGTACCCGAAGTTGTACCCAAATTTTCAGTTACCCAAAAATTCAGGTTCAACTTCAGGTTACTCATATTACTCGAATAGTGACAGAACGACTAAAAGTAGCTAAAAAAATACAGCAGCCAAAATAGAAAAAAAATTGACATTCTATCAGCAAAATAAGTAAAACTTTATAAGGATAATTGAAGAACATTAGTGTGACTATGTAACATTACAATTACATGCAAACCACGACCTAAAACCAGGGTGCTTTGGGTCAAGCCCGAAAAAGCCACGACCTAACCTAGCTAGAGGTCGGGTATTTAGGATATTTTGGGTATCGAACATCATTATCTAAAAATACCTGAAATGTTATCGAGTTTTGTAAACCTCTACCAAAAAATGATTTCGGGTTTCAGTTTTCGAGTTTTCCGGTTCGAGTTTTTTCGTGACCATAATTCGGGTTTTAGTTTTATACCCACTTCTACCAATATTTACGTCCTTTTTAACTTCATCATTATGAGATCGTTTGGCCATCTTCTTTTCCTATGCAGCTTCAATAGCTTTGTCACACTCATCCTTCTCTTACTGTGTAGTATTCATACACTACAAAAAACTGCACTATTTTGTGGGCCAAACATATTTTTGTCGTCACTCACGGAAACAAACAAAGTTTCGTGAGCCAATGTGCAGCTCACGAAAATACATGATATTATCGTGGGTTTCAGTGCCGCCACACGAAATTACGACATATATTCATGGGTTTCAGTGCTGGCACACGAAATTAAGAGCAATCTTCATCGGTTTTCGTGCAACTCACGAAAGTAGGACATATCTTCGTGGGTTTTCAGTTCTGGCACACAAAATTATGGTGTGTATTTTCGCGGGTTAGGACAAGCGCACGAAATTAAGTTCCTAATTTTGGGGGTTTGGACAAGCGCATGAAATGCAGGGAGAACGGCGAGCGGGAAGAGATGATGAGTTGTAATGTGTTATCAAATTAATTGCGAGTTGCAATTAGTATGAACCATGTAATGGATGTTTTAATTTTAATTGAACTCGTTGTGAGTTGTAATGTAACTCCGCCTATATTGTAATGACATAGCCGGTCCCAAGCCCGGGTAAAGGAGGAGGGGTTGTGATAGGCTTGACGCGCCAACAACTACACTTAGCCATTCTCATAGAAATGAAACCCAATAGAAATTCGTTGGGGCGTAACCCTATTAGCGGCGCGCCATATCGGAACCCGAGTATGGTGTTAAGTGGGCAAGGGCCGGGGCGTGACCGCCTTAGTGGCGCACCATATCGGAACCCGGATATGGTGTTAAATGAGCAAGGGCCGGATCGCCACCACCTTAGTGGCACGCTACATCATCGCCCGTATATAGTGATAAGTGAGCAAGGGTCTTTGCATCTTACTCGACGGGTGCAAAGCGTAAGGAAGCTAGCCGAGAAACATAGATTTCGAGTGGCTAGTTGGAATTTAGGATCCTTGACGGGGAAGCTACGTGAGTTAGTAGATGTTGCCATTAGGAGACGAGTAAATATCCTTTGTGTACAAGAGACTAGATGGGCGGGTCAAAAGCGAGAGAAGTCGAGAATACCGGCTTCAAGCTTTGGTATTCTGGATCGGCTGGGACTAGGAATGGCGTAGGTGTTCTAATAGATAAGAGTCTTAAGGATGGAGTAGTGGATGTTCGAAGACGAGGATATATGATCATCTTAATCAAGATAGTAATTAGGGACATTGTCTTGAAAGTCGTTAGTGCTTATGCCCCACAAGTTGGGCTCAACATGAGTGCTAAGAGGCTATTTTGGAAGGACTTGGAGGATATGGTTAGTAGTGTACCGATAACCGAGAAACTCCTCATAGGGGGAGATCTCAATGGTCACGTGGGTGCAACTAACCTAGGATTGAGGGAGTACATGGAGGCTTTGGATGCGGCGATAGAAATCAAGAGGGTAAGGACATCCTAGACTTTGCCGTAGCCTATGATCTGTTGGTAGCTAACACCCTCTTTAGGAAGAGGCAATCTCACCTAGTGACCTTTAGTGCTCAACACTCTAGCCAGATTGACTTTGTCCTCACTAGGAGAAAGGATAGACGGGAGTGTCTAGATTGTAAGGTGATCCCCGGGGAGTGTATTGTGACATAACATAAGCTTGTGGTAGTGTACTTTCGCTTCCATACATGTTCTTTGCGGGACAAAGGTGTCAAAATCACAAGAACAAAGTGGTGGAAGTTGAAAGGAGAATCACAAGAATCCTTTAAAAATAGGGTGATCACAGAAGGACCCTGGGTAGAAAATGGAGATGCAGATAGTATGTGGGTGAAGATGGCAACTTGCATTAGGAAGGTAGCTAGTGAGGTGTTCGGTGTGACAAAAGAAAAGAAACTTGTAGATAAAGACACTTGGTGGTGAAATGAGGATGTACAAAAGGCCATTAAGGAGAAGAAGGAGTGTTACAAGAGTTGGCATAATGATAGAAGCGCAAGCAACATGCTTAAGTATAAATAGGCTAAGAAGAATGCAAGGCAGGCTATGAGTAAGGAAAGAGGACAATCCTGTGATAAGTTATATGGGAGACTAGAGACAAAAGAAGGTGAAAAGGACATATACAAGGTAGCAAAAATCCGTGAGAGAAAGATGAGGGATTTCAATCAAGTTAAATGCATCAAAGATGAGTCTGACCGCATTCTAGTGAAGGATGAAGAGATTAAAAATAGATGGTGTGATAACTTTAATGGCTTATTCAATGATGGGAATGTGAGCACTATGTTGAGTTGGATGAATCCTTTGATGACTCCAACAGGCGGTTCATGCGGAGGATACAAGAGTTTGAGGTTAAGGAGGCCTGAAAAAGGATGAAAGGAGGAAAGACCCTCGTCCCTGACGATGTCCCTATTGAGGTGTGGAGATGCCTTGAGGACGTGGCAATAGTATGGCTCACAAAGCTATTCAACCACATTTTTCAGTCAAACAAGATGCTTGAAGAATGGAGAAAAAGTATATTAGTACCTATCTTAAAAAATAAAGGAGATATTCAAAGTTGTGCTAATTATCGAGGTATTAAGCTTATGAGTCATACTATGAAGCTTTGGGAGAGAGTGATTGAACACCGCCTAAGGAAAGTGACCAATGTCACTAAAAACCAGTTTGATTTTATGCTTGGGAGGTCTACAATGGAGGCGATTTTCTTGCTTCGTCAGCTTATGGAGAGATATAGGGAGCAGAAGAAGGACTTGCATATGGTGTTCATCGACTTGGAGAAGGCGTACGACAAGATACCAAGGTCAGTCATGTGGTGAGCACTAGAGAAACATAATGTGCCAACAAAGTACATTACCCTTATCAAGGATATGTACAATAATGCTAGAACAAGTGTGCGCGTAAGTGATAGTGAGACTGATGCATTTCCTATCACGGTAGGACTATATCAAGGATCAGCTTTGAGCCCATACATCTTTTCCTTGGTGATGGATGAGGCGTCGAAGGATATACAAGGGGATATCCCTTGGTGCATGCTCTTTGCCGATGATGTAGTGCTGGTAGATGAAACTAGAGATGGTGTTGATAAGAAAATATAGTTATGGAGACAAACCTTAGAGTCCAAGGGGTTTATACTTAGTAGGACCAAAACCGAGTATATGAGGCATAACTCTAGTGGCGTTGGTCGTGAAGAGGGAAATGTTAGTCTACAATGACAAATAGTACCTAGAAGGGACTCTTTCCGATACTTAGGATCAATGTTACAAAGCAATGACGATATTGATGAGGATGTTTGCCACAGGATCAAGGTAGGGTGGATGAAATGGTGACAAGCCTCTAGAATCCTATGTGATAGGAAAGTCCCACAAAAGCTAAAAGGGGAAGTTCTATAGGACGGTGATCAGACCCGCGATGCTCTATGGGACAGAATTTGGCCAACTAAACGGCAACATGTCCAACAAATGAGTATCGCAGAGATGCGCATGCTACGGTGGATGTGCGGGCAGACGAGAAGAGACCGAATAAGGAATGAGGCGATTCGTGATATGGTAGGGGTGGCGCCGATTGAAGAAAAGTTAGTCCAACATCGACTTAGGTGGTTTGGACATATCCAGCGGAGACCTCCAGAAGCACCGGTTAACAGTGGGATTTTTAGAGGTAGAGAAAATATTAGGAGGGGTAGAGGACGACCAAGGTTTACCTGGGAGGAGGCGGTAAAACGAGATTTGAGAGATTGGAATGTATCCAGAGACTTAGCTCATGATAGGGCCGCATGGAAAGTAGCAATTCATGTGCTAGAATCCTAGCCTTGTTTTTTTTCTTTTCTTTTCTTTTCTTTTCCTTTTTTTCTTTTTTCCTTGTTCTTATATCTCTTCCTCTCTTTTACTTCATTGATATTGGGTTTCATGTCTAGCCGACCCCAACATGCTTGGGATAAAGGCTTGGTCGTTGTTGTTGTTGTGAGTTGTAATGTATTTTTGGACTATGTAATGAATGTTTTGATGTGAAATGAACAATATTTGTTATGAAAAGTATTAATGTGTTGTGTATGTGCTGGGAAGTGTCAAAATTTAAACTATTATATTTATTTATGTGCTAGGAAGTAAATAATTAGTTTATTTTTTAAACTGTAATGCAAATATTTTCATGAGTTTTTTTCTGGCCCACAAAAATATGACCAAATTATTTTCATGGGTTTTTTCCCTGGCCCACGAAAATATAACTACCTATTTTCGTGGGTTTTTTGTGGCCCACCACACTCCCTTATTTTCGTTGGTTTTTTGTAGCCCACGAAAATATACCCCTTATTTTCGTGGGTTTTTTGTGGCCCACGAAATTAAACCCCACTTATCTTCGTGGGTTTTTTTGTGGCACACGAAAATAAACCCCACTTATTTTCGTGGTTTTTTTGTGGATCACAAAAATATATTTATTTTCATGGGCCATACTAGGCCGACAAAAATATATTTATTTTCATGGGTGGCCCATGAAAATAAATTTGTTTCCGTCGGTTTATTTTCGTGGGTTCTTAACACACGAAAATAAGACCTACACCCACGAAAATGCGTATTTTCATGGGGTTTTTTATATATTTTCGTGGGTTCTTGGCCCACGAAAATAAATTGTATTTTTGTAGTGATACTTCCATCCAACATTGTTTGACTTGCTCTTAAAACATGCTAGAGCATTCACCTGGGACGTTGAAGCAACGGACGGCATTCTAATCAAATTAAACTTCAAGTAAGCTTGGGAATTAAAATCAACAAGCAAGTAGTAGCAGCAGTGCATCACCAGAAAGACTCTAGTCTCTAGCAGACTAGCACTACGGGCAGTGGCCAAGCCACACATCACAACAGCAGGGGAGCGCAACAATGGAGTCAGGAATAGTATATATTGATCGATACGACCAGGACAGCAGCAGCTAGTGGCTGAATTAGTAGCGCTGCTCCCTAGGCAAATGGAGAGGAGAGAAGTCGATGGCTTTGGTGGAGAGAAGTCAATGGTGACTGCCCGAGAGGAGAACTCGATGACTGACAGCAGTAGCCACTACCGGACAATTGCTGGAGAGGAGAAATGTAGTCGATGATATTATCATAGCACATGTTCGATAAATTATACTTTGATTTTATAGACATGAGCAACGTAAGGACATACACTTTAGTATGATCATACAACTCTTCATGTGATGCTGAGAGAATTCTACATAACTCTTCAATTTTGGGTCTACGAATTTTCACATATTCATCGGCACCACAGTCACGATCTAGTGTTTCAACCATGTTTCTCATTCTGTCCTTGTTTTCACCACCTCTCTCATCAACAGCAACATTATTATGGTACAACTCATCATGCTCATACCATGTTTCATAACCTGGTGTAAAACCAAATCTATAAAGCTCGCGTTCCATCTCAAACTTTTTCTTACATAAAAAATTACGACACTTATTGCACGGACATTTGACAAAACGATTGGTTGATAAAGAGAAAACACGATTAGTAAAAGTCTTAGTATTAATGGCCCATTCATCCGTAGACGTAACATTCTTCAGTCAACCATCATACATCCATCATCTATCATCACTCATGGTCCAGACTATATAATGCAAGAACAAATAACTAAGAAATATAGATGCTAATACAACATCAAAAGGTGGGGCGGCCGGGGCGGGGCAGGGCGGAGCGCACTGGGGTGGAGTGGGGACGGTGCGACGGGGCTGGGGTGAGGCATGGCGCACCGGGACGGGGCAGGGCGGAGCGCACTAGGGTGGGGCGGTGACGGCATGACGGGGCTGGGGGCGGGGCTGGGTGCGATGGGGCCGGGGCGGGGTGGATGCGGATGCGAACCGGTGAGGGGCGGCTAAAGTATATACGATTATTTTCATGAGCCATGTGTAGCCCACGAAAATAGGGTTTATTGTCATGAGCCAGCTCGCTGGCCGATGGCAATAAGTCTTATTTTGGTCGCCTAAATTCTGAGCCGATGAAAATAGGTTTTATTATCGTCAGCCAGCGAGATGACTCACAATAATAACTTCTCTTTGTATGCCTACATGTGACCATAAAAATATATTTTTAAGGGCCCACGAAAATAACTCTAGCTCACAAAAATATTTTTTTCCTGTAACCAGCAGCAACTAGTGGCTGAATTAGCAGCGCTGTTCCCTATGCAGATGGAGAGGAGAGCTGTCGATGGCATTGGCAGAGAGAAGTCAATGGTGACTGCTGGAGAGGAGAACTCGATGATGGGCAGCAACTGGGATATGGCACGGGAGAGCAGTCACCTAATTTAGTGTCCCTTATTTTCAGCCATATCAATCCGATTCTCTATTAAAAATTAGAAATCTAAACTAAAGGGGTTTCCATGTGAATCAGATTCTTCAGAATCATTAGATTTTTCTAGTGTAAATAAAAATCTTTCAAGACCTCAGATCTCCCAGATGAATCTTCTAACTTTTCTTAGAATTTACCCACCATACCACTGATTACACAACCTGAAATATTTTTTCTTTATAGAAAATTATTACAGAATCCACAGTTGACAGTTGTTTCCAGCCAAACAGATTTCAGCTTCCCTGCAACTCAGCTCATAGTAGCTTTCTTTTTTCAAGAATCCACGGCTGAACCAAACATATGCTTAGTCAGCTGCCACCAGTGTGAGGGGAATTCGGGTATTACAATTGATTTGTTCAATATTGAACTAACCATTGTATTTATTTTCAAATGGAGGAGTACAATGCAATACTCAATTCAGCAAAAAAACCATGGCAATAATCTAAAACACTGGCACTAGCTAGGTAAGAAACTCAGGCTATAAGACCGAAGACATCTGAAACTATCATTAAAGTAACAACACACATCCAGCTGTACAATTGACTAGGTACAGTTTGTATCAGTTTACCACTGAAATCGTCACATGCATTCCTCACAAGGAGAAAAGGAGCCTCCCTTTCCAATAACCTCTAAACAAAATTATCACGTTCATACGTGCAATCTGAGGCAGACCATAAGGAGAGAAGGTATTACCTTGGCTTGCGGGCGAGCGTGTTTGAGCGTCAGGCCAGTGTGGCGGAACAATTCGGGCACCAGACAGCAGGTGAGCCGACGATGGCGACGTGGTAGGCGTAGATCCGGCGGCAAGAGGTACGCCGACGTCTGCACAGGCGGAATCG
The DNA here is from genome assembly GCA_030760725.1 of Neostapfia colusana. NCBI lineage: Eukaryota > Viridiplantae > Streptophyta > Magnoliopsida > Poales > Poaceae > Neostapfia > Neostapfia colusana. The sequence continues at coordinate 125,428,741 of JASWHV010000003.1, forward strand.
AGGTCTCAGTGCAGGAATTCAGTGGCCGAGGCGGTGGAGCCGAACCCTTTCCACGCGGAAACAGTGGCTCAGACATTTTCATTACTGGAAACTGGCAGAATCCACCCCCACTGTCCTAGCCGTACGTCATACATCCCCTGTGTCTTTTTCTTTATCCCTCCTCTCTCCCTCTCTCTCTCTCCCCCCTCCCTCTCCCTCTCTCTCTCCCTCTCCCTCTCTCTCTATCCCTCTCCTTCTCTCTCTCAGTTTGCATTCTCTCATATCTCTCATCACCCAACAACAGGTAATCGCCTAGTTAATCCCGATCTAAACCAGCCTTTGCTCTTGCGGTCCTCACGCTCCTCGTTCTCCAGACGCCCTTGTCATCTCGCTAGTTTTTTCATACACCATCTTTTGGGGTAGATCTAGGTTAGTTAGCTCTCACTATCTCTTTCCCTCTGGGCTTGCATTCTCTCTAATCTCTCGTCTCCCAACCACGGGAAATCGCCTAGCTAATCCCGGACGAAACCAGCCTGTTCTTGCGATCCTTGTGTTCCCTGTTCCCCAATCGACCTTGGCATCTCGCTTGTTTTGTCATACGCCATCTTTTGGGGTAAATCTAGGTCGGTTAGGGTTTAGACCGGCTGTGATTACCCTCGATCTGCTGCCGACTGCCGTTCCCATCAGAACTTTCTTGATATGGCTCCCACCATTTCTCTGTCTGTGCATCGCTTTAATCTGCTGAAGGAGAATCTGCGTCTCCTTGATCCACCGGCCAAGCCCGTGGAGATGGACGACGACACCCTCCGTGCCCTTGACCTATTCAATTTCGTCCACCTCGAGGTCCCATTTCCTACTATTCCCTTCCATCGGGACATCCTCATCGACTTCATCTTCTTCTTCAGAAACAACTGTCGGCAGAGCAAAGTTGGCAGTAGAGCTATTAGTGCCCACAAGGATTTGTTCCGGAAAGCTCTTGGATTCCGACACATGGACAGGTCTAGGCCCCGACCCATCGCCACCCCGGAAACCTTGTCCTCCACTGCTACCAAGTTCATCGAGGCCTACATCCTGCCAGTGCACGCAAGAAGTGCCGCTGCAGGCGCTGGCAGGGTTGGACTGGGCAGGGCTGATCTTCAAGGTTGCCAAGAAGGAGATTGTTGATATGATGAACGAAAAGAAGAACATCATCTTCTGGGACTGCTTTTACGCGGGGTACTGGCTTAGGCTCATTTGGATACAGCAGCAAGACCTCTTTACGCGTTACATTGTACTGCAGGCATCTCTTCGCGCAGCTGGTGCCAATGTATCTATGCAACGGGGAGATGATGTGGTCATACAATCGAGAGCCGAGCAGTACCACTACCACAGGTCTTTGAGGTAATTAAACTTGATTATACAATTTTCAGTTCATGTCATCATGTGTGCCTTTCTACATCTAATAATGTTTTTCCTTTCTCCATTGCTCCAGCATTTCCACTCATCAGGCTACCACACTTCATGAAGGTACGGGGACAGGTTGTATCAACTCACAACAAGAGGAGGATGGGAGGAATGGAGATGCCCTGGGGGTATCCGTTGATGATGTGAATGTGATCAGCAATCTTCCCCAACTTTTGAGGGATTGAGGTATATATATGGGCATATACCAGGTTACAGTTCAAAAGTTACAGCTTCTTGGAACACCACATTTTTTTAGTGCAAGCCATGAATACTATCGCTTGAATCTATAGACCATGATCTTTTTTTCCTCTTTGGGTCCAGACTCCAGACGGAGCTATCCACAATTATTCTCAATTAAGTCCTAACGTAGCACTGAGCCAAATTTAGTAAAAAGTGTTAAACATTTAATCTTTAAACCCTAAAACCTATGAGACACCCTGAGTAGACATATTTTTTGAAAGAGTTTTCATATGTATGTCTTTATCAGAGATGACATCATTTGTTGAATTACTCCTTTGGCTGTACTTTATTAGAGGTTATAAATAATCCATAACTGTAAGTATTGTTTATCATGAACACACATCATTGAACAATTCCCCACACAAATTATGGGTATTGTTCTAGTTAGACAAAAAAATGTTAGTTTCAATATTTAAGCCACATATACTTGCTTGTACTAATTAAGTAAACCATGGACGAGTAATGTTTTTGGTCAAGCATAAGTTTTTGTTGCGCCATTTACAAGAGTTTCAAATTTTGGTTCATCTAAAATTATTTTTAACATGCATTATTTTTACAGTTTGGCAGGTTCATACCCTTGTTTCGTTCAGCTATAACCTATCTATAACTTGTTGCATCTTTGTACTCACCCTTTTGAATTTAGCTATGTATGGGTTATGATGAAGAAGACATGCATGGAGTAGAGATCTTTTCCCCATGACATCTGGTTATGAGGATCTAATTAATAATTTTATGACAGTTTTGTTTCATCTCATAAAATTTAATAGTTCATCAACATTTTGCTGAAATGGAGTATGACCTCATTTATATTCAATACTTATCGCGTTCCATGTTCTTCAAAAGCTCTCTTTTACTCCACTCAACGCTAGCCCACTCTGCAAATTTTTATTATAATGCATGGACATACATTGTTCATTTCTTGTTATTTATTTGATTAGTTTTCCTTCCCATAAGAAATTATCAGCTTTTTATTTCTTTTACTCCCTTCTTTATGATAGTTTTCCCTTCAATTTGACTAAACCAAAAGTCATTATTCACTACAGGAATGCAACACACTTACGACGACCAGAAACCGTCGTACATAAGGGAAAACCGTCGTAAATAACTAACTTACGACAGCCAAACCCTGGCCGTCGTAAACAAGCTTTTATTTACGACAGTCAAACTTGGTCGGCGTAAATAAACTTATTTACGACGGTTGTAGGGTTAGCCATCGTAAATTAATTTGCCGTCATAGATTTGCTGGATTCCTGTAGTGATTCTTTACTGAACCAATATGTACCTTCATTCTCGCTATAGCCATTGTATATTAATTTCATTTATTTAGTATTGTCAGCCCAAGATCGACTGAGAGCCCGCGTGCAAGTATTGCAAGAAAAGGTATGGATTGTGTCCCTGAGCTCACAACTACGAAGTGCAGTAATCATATATACTGTTTCATTCTGCCCAAAATCAAACCTGTTGTAAACTAGAAGTTTTTCTAGGTATATATATATATATATATATAATGAGATAATGGACGTCTTGTTTTCTCATGAAATGCTACGATGAGGTATTTGTTTTGTAGCTGCATGTAGTTCATGAGATTATTTGAAGGGCTCTTCAATTGATTTATTGCTAGAGAAATGGGCTTGAATTGAAATAGGATATGGTTTCTGCATGCAGATAAAAAATATGATTTTTTGTTTCTGCAACTCATTATTAAATGAATTAACTAATTCCCCTATGGTTTTCCTCACAAACATGGTTGAACACTCTATATTTCGTCACCATAGCCATCCTCAGATATAGCTGCATCAGCCCCCTGTAGTCATTAGTTGGCCTTTCCATGATGTTAGTTTAGCAACAACTTTGTCTAGCAAAGGTTGGAAATCCACCCTTGTCATTCTTGACGTGTGCAGCGGTAACCCAAGATACTGCAAGGGAAAATTTTTAGAGTTGCTGGGAAGGCCTGCAACAACAACTTTTGTGTTCATACCGTTACTAGTGTTTAAAAAAGCGGTAGAAAAAAGCGAACGGAGGAGCTCCGCCTAGCGTCTAGCTGGCTAGGCGGTGCCTAAGCGTTTCTAGGCGTTTCACAAAAAGCGGAGTTAAATCCATATAATATATTATATATATATATATTTAAAATTAAAAATATTCAATCAGTCAATAAAATAAGATGAGATAGAGTGTGACACTATCTTATGTAGGCAGCTAGACACTAAGACAAGACACTACCACCTTGCTAACAGCAACCGCCACTGTTAGGGATAAAAAAAATAGAGTTAGTTGTTTTTTTATATGGACACACAAAGAGGTGGAAAGCGGAATTAAGCGGAAGAAAGCAGTAAAAAAACGGACCGAAGCGGATAAAAACAGAAAAAAAGCGGTCCGACCACTTAATGCCGTCGCCTAGAGAAAAGCGAAGCAGTCCAGTGCCGCTCAGCGCCTAGGCGGCGCTTAAGCGGCCTAGGCGACCGCCTTTTTAAACAGAGACTGTTACACCTAATAATATACATTTCTGTTATTTTTTCTCAGATGAACCCTAAGTCCAGTATCTTCCCCAAATACCTGTAATATATATCACAAAACAGAGATCTCTTCTACATATTTATTTTTACAATTAGCACCACATCATATCTGCATAAAAAATATATTAGATGCGTACGTACTCTCGGCAAGGCAGGGGTTAGGAAGCCTTTTGGTGTGGCACAAGTTAGCAAATTTAACAAAGGTTCCATTGCCAACAGAAATAGCATTGTTGACAGTGGATCTCTTGTCTCAGTCCCCTCTTGTGTTTGATGCTGGTATTTGCCCAAGTACTATATAGAATGTTCGCATAAACAACAGCTGGAGGCTATTGAATGTGCCTAGAATATTTATCTGACGACTATAATTGAAAAAATTCTTCCATGCCCTTGTATAATAGAATATTGTATTGTTTAGGAGGACAGACTTATAAGTGTCATGAGTTAGGAGTAGATATTCAATAGTCTTCGAATTGTCTTCTAAGTGGAGCAAACTAATTTAAACAGTTCCTAGTTATTATTTTTAGACTGGATTCTAAATGCTTGGTTCTGATTTTTAAAACTATGATGAAATTACATTTAAATTCAATGCAGATGAAACTGGAACATCTGCTATGCACTCCAGAGCTTCAATGCTCTCCACTGGCGGCAGCCAACACAAGGTTTGTTCCTCTCATACCGTTTCATCCTAGCATTATCACTGCACTTGCTAAACTTTTGGTGCCATTAAGCTGTATTTCTTCATACCACAATTTTCAGTATCGGTGCACTGATTGTGCTCTTACGCGCTCTCACAATTCACCGGCCCATTATATACTTTCCAATATAACTTAATCCAGAAGTCCATTTGCATCTTCATCTCAATGTCTGAGACGTATCCACAACATAATGCATTGCATTGACTCACTAGTATTAAATTAACTTATTAAGTGCAGATTTCCCCATATATGTTCTTTTGCATTGTTAATAATACATGTGAACATGAATACGTATCACAGTGATGCCCCATGCTCCTTTTTATCTAAAAAGGTTTACAAATTTAAAGCAAAATTGAATCAAGTTAGGTGAGCCATATTTATTAAAAATAAGATCAATAAAAAAATTTCATACCTTATCTTAGAACCTATATCCATATATCAAATGTGCATTTTGATTTAATATATAATATTTTTTTCAAATAAACTGCACCTAATGTTAATAACTACTTTGCTGCTTGATGATTTAGAGCCCTAAGCAAACCCCACTGACAAAACACAACGAATGCAAGCCTACTAATTTCCTTATGCTTAACCCCTGTCTCATAATTTAATTATCATATCAATATATACAGATCTTAATAAAATATTCCAACAGTCATCATTTCATTTCTCTCATTCGAAAGGCCAGTATAAAAAGTTAAAGTTTAAAAAATCCTGGTTGGCGTAAACTTTGACATCTTGAATTTATATCTCATCTCCTTATGCTATCACAATTCAAGAAGCAACACACATGTTTAAAAAAATCCATGGACTGCACTATCTGATTTCTTTGAAGTCTTGCTCTATTGAAGCAGCACAAAACTTGACAGCTTTAAAATATGCACCATATTAATTCTGTTTAAAAAGGGCAGACCTGTGGTAATGTGTCTCCACTTGTGTTATGAGGTATTGGGTTCAAATCTGCCTAACTGCAAAAGCAGGGGTAAGACTGTTTAGAAATAAACCTTTCACAGATCGCACAATGTGAGGAGCCTTCGGCACTGGGTGCATCTATTTTTATTAATTCTATCTAAAAAGTATCATTAAAATATATTTAGTATAGTAGCATAAATTCTTGATAAAATTAATTTGCATCTTTACTCAAAATGCAATTTCTCTATTTGTAGCTCCTTGCACTTTCACATGCGGCGGTTGCTCTAGCGGAGGCAGAGGGTCACGAGACATGGATAGAGAGAACCAAGGAGGTATGTATATCTAGCTCGTTCATACCTTTTAATGCTCTAGTTTCATTCATGCATAACTAAAAATATTTACTTCACTGTCGTTTTATATCTTGCTGGATGTAGGTGAACAATTATGCAATCGACACTGCTGCTCCTAGAAACTGTAAGTGCTTTCAGTTTATGGTCACCTATATTGGTCATCATGGTCCATAATTTTTCCCAAATGAGTTGCATGCAGGTATTTATTTTTTTATGATAAACACAATTGTTCTACCCCTTCCACTAAAGAAGGAAAAGAGTTTACAAAAAAACTAGTCTCAAGCAGAGATAGCATAGGCTAATACGGTGAAAATGTGAAGCACAACTTTAGAATAAGAACCACATACATATTGTTTATTGGACTACTCCATAAGACAAACTGCTGCTTGTCCTGAAGTTTATAATTCTTGCATTGCAACTATAGGCCCACATGCTTTCACCAATTGTATAGTTCAATTTCCTCTTTCGCCATGACCTGCAACTTGTCATGCTAGTATTTGAAAAAAATACTATGTAGAATACTTGCATTAGCAACAGCTGGAACATCACCTGAGAGGTATTGAATGTGCTTAAAAGATTTATCTGACTATGATTAAAAAAATTCTTCCATACCCTTTGTATAATAGAACATTGTTAGTTGTTTAGGGGGATCATGAGTTAAGAGTAGATGTTCACTTGTCTTCAGATTGTCTTTCCCAGGTGTAGCATGTGAGACCCACCTTTACCGCGACCCACTCGTGCTTTCCGTACCAATCCCTGGATCAGTAGTTGGTACGCACAACCGAATATACCGAGTTCTATACATTATATTATTCTCAATAGGACCATTATGGTCTTACAAGCATGTCTTAGATTACAATTCGTGTGGCCAGCAAGGCCACTGAAAACAAAAGAAGATGAACAACAACGGAACAAGTGGCACCCTGCCCCTCAGGCAGCCTTAGATGCAAGACTAGACCTACTCGTCATCGTTACGGGCTTCACCTTCTTCGTCCTCTTCTTCTCCATCCTTTGGGGTTGTGGAATATGCAAGAGTGGGTATGGAAGGTACTTAGAAAGCCCTAACACTACTCAAGGGGGAGTGTTTCATGCAAAAGGTTATAACAAGGCGTGGTCATATGGCTTAGTGATGCACAAAAACATTAATGCGGGGTTCTCTTTTGAGAGTGGTTTGCAAAGCAGAAGGTTAACTAAGTCATGATTTTAGTTGGTGGGACCTGGGGGAGTTGAACTCCATCCCGCCAGTTCTCTAGGTTTTATTCGAGTGTTTGAGCCCCATGGCCCTACTAGACCTGGCACACTGCCATAATATCCAAAACACGACAAGTACTGCCACACAATCCACATCAAGGGAACATACTAAGACTATTCAATAGGAGCTTAAAACATAGTGTGCAATACCGTGACAACGGTTATACGGATGTTAACGCTCTGCAGAGGTTGTACACTTTACCCATAGGTCATGTACTCCTAACAAGGGAGTAATGCAACGCTCGCCTCATCTTCTCCAAGTAACCCCACAATCACATCTCGAGACGCACACAGGGGCTATTTGGACAATTACTCTCCCAGCCGGATCCACCAGATGGCTCACGTGAAAGTCACCAAGAAGGTAGAGGGAGTCCTGCCCATACAGATTATGTGGTTGTACGATATCACTATGATGAGGTCATATGAAACTGTCCTTATGTTGGTGAGGCGGCTCCAACAAGTCCACGACAGGTGGACTAAACCGAAGCACACAACTACTCATTCACCATATCCTGCCTCAACCATCCCTTTCTTCACTTCACCGAACACTAGTTTTTTTGGCATAGTTCCCTCATCTCACTTTCTAACTCACACCACCAAGTCACCTTTTGACACCTTTCGCAAATCCGGTGAATAGTTGTAGTAAGTTGCGATGCAAAAATCGCAGGGGTCACTAAGCATTCTACTATCAAAGGAGCAAACACATCATCACATTATAGTATGATCATGGATCCTTAAGATATCAAGAAGGTAAATCATCAAGGTGAAGGAGGAGTTTGTGATACTTCTTCACATATCATTCATGCGACCGTCACTATGCTAATCCCCCGGCCTTGGATGATGAGAGACGAACATGTTACTTGCTAGTATAACGGCTAGTTGATGACATCATGCTACATTATTGAAGAGCATGTAACCACTATCAATATCAAATAATCATCATGAAGTTATAAAACTATCGCGTCGGCCATACTACTGACATAATAACACCACCACTAATCAAGTGGGCTTTAGATAACACAATATATTTTAAAATAGCTTCGGAAAACATGCATGGTAAAAACAGGCTATTAGGAGCATTTGCAAAATCATAGGAGTAATCATGATCAAAGACTTAGAGCTTGCCTTCACAGGCTTCTAGAAGTTCGTCGTAGTCCGGGTCTTCGGGTTCCTCATCGAATTCCTCGTTTGCTATAGTACGTAGTTTACATGAGTAAGTAATAAACTCAAGGAAACTGTAAGAAATCCAAATAACACTCCAAATATAACTACTGACTTTTTTAGGAAATTATTGGTGGGGAGATTACTTAATGTTGAAGCTCGCATGTGCTTTTCCCTAATTTGTGGCTATTTAAATGGTTTCTAAGTGGATGTAATAAACCTCCCACTTCCCATGATTTGTTTTGGACAGGTATTACTTTTATTACATACTAGAGATAAAATAGTATTTACTAGGAATTTTGGTGGAGTTTTAGATATTTATTTGCACAAGTGCTACTTAATATGGAGCTTACACGTAAGTTCTCTTATATTTTAACTAATTAAATGATTTATGGCAATATATAGGTAATTTACGGATTTTATACAGCCTAACTTGGCAACTACTCACTGTTATTATGTTTTAAAAATTGAATACCATTTTTACAGAATTTTTAATAATTTTTCTACACTGAGGAATGTATTCCAAAATGTCTTGTGTACATTTAGGTGTGGACTTAGCAAGTTTCATTGTTTATGGTGTCTAACATGTGGGCCAGGCCTGCCAGTACATGCATGTGTCCTGGGTTCATGTTGATCAAGTCCACTGAGGGGTTTTAGTTGAATGGGTGTGGACTAGGCTGAGGTGGCGCCTAGGTGGTAGATGACTGGACTGCCAACCAAGCAAAAATGCTGAGGTGGTTGGCATCTCAGCTGCCACACGGGCACTGTCATGGATGGGGTGAGGTTTTGCTGATTGTGCTGCCAAGTGGTCTAAACTGCTGATGTGTTGTGCCACGCGTACACCACATGTGTGCCACACGGGCGCCACCTAGGACTGGGTGGGTGAGGTGGCTTCCGGCTAGAGCAGCTCGCCGGCGGCTATCCGGAGCTATGAATTTTCTTCGCATGGCCTAACCGGTTACTTGCCGGTGATCTACATGACACGAGGAGGCAAGTGGTTGTGGTGTGCGACTGGGGTGGTCACCGGAGCGTCGCCAACGGTTCGCCAGAGTAGACAGAGGTGACGGTGTTCATGGATACGTGCACGCGTGCGGGACTTCGGCGTGCTGTGGTGTCCAGATCGTGCGCACGGTTTGTGGAGGCGCGTTTAGCGATCTAGGCCGTGCCGGGGAGGCGCTCACGACAGCTGGCGACGGCGTGCAGCGGCTAGGAGCGGCGGTGCTCAAAGCGAGCACCCCTACAAGGCCTTAGCGCGAGTCCTAGCGAGCGGTGCCAAGCCGTGGACCTCTAGGGACGTCGATGGAAGAGAAAGGAGAAGGTGGGAAAGCTCACCGGTGACGAATCGAGAAGATGGCCGGAGTGGAGGAAGAAAAGATGAACTGCAAAATTAGCTTCGGTTGGTGCTCCAATTCACTTGGCTTTGGGCTTTGCACTTGTGGATTGGTGAGGGGGCTTTTTAAATAGCCGTGCTATGGCGGTTCCACGGCGTGGGGGTGCCGGCGACACTTCGTGCGCACGATTTGACAATGGCAGCTGGGAATTCGGGGTATGTCGTGCCAGATCGGTTTGATGGGGGGTGGGAGGAACATCTTTGGCTGGCGGTATGGGCGAGGAGCAGGGTTGGCCGGCGCGAATTTAGGCGGTGGCGCGGCGGGTTTCATGCAAGGAAGAAGGGGGGCGCGCTAGAGGTTGAAGAAAGGTGGGGGCGGTGGGGGTTTGGGTCGAGCTGGGCCAGGCCGGAGGGGAGGAGGGGACATGGGCCGCGCAGGAAAAATGAAGAGGAAAGCAGGCTGGGCTGCAGAAAAGAGAGGAGGAATGTGGGCCGGCTGGAAAAATTGGGCTGAGCCCGAAGGAAGGAAATAAGGGGATTTCGGATTTTTCTAAGAGTGTGGGTTTCGAACATTAGGTTCGAATTTCAGTTGAATTTGGATTCAGTTTGCACTGGGTAATTTACGAGTAATTTGAGTTAACATTTCTTATACACGATTTGTATATGGATTTAAATTAAAAGTTGTCACATCTATACATGTATATGCACACAAATGCAACTTGGCCCAGTTTAAACTCATTTGTTTTAATTGATTTATTAGTTAGTTATATACAAACAATCATATTTATGTATACGTGTGTGTATTGCTATATTTGAAATGTTATTTGAGGCAACTTGCACTTGATTTCTAGTTGAACTTATTAGTTCGTGATGGCCAACACATATACGTATGTATACACGTATACGTCACCATTAAATATTTTTCGAGTTTGGTTACTAAAATATACCAAGTGGTTTGAATTGCATTGCTCATGTGTATATGTTGTTTTATATAAGTTTTGGTTCAAGATTTGATTCCATACTCCTGTTCATTGTTTCACGGCAAATCTCTATATCTGACACAGACATAGACCTGCGTATACACGTCTCAGCTTTAATTAGAAATTAATATATGCTCATGATTCTCTAAAATTTTTAGTTTGGACCTATTGTTGTTTGGTTTCAATAGTCTAAATTGTTCCTAGTTATTATTTTTAGACTGGGTTTTAAGTGATTGATTCTGATTTCTACAACTATGATGAGTTTACATTTTAAATGCAATGCAGATGAAACTGGAACATCTGCTATGCACTCGAGAGCTTCAATGTCCCCCACCGGTGGACAACACAAGGTTTGTTCCTCTTATACCGGTTCATCCTCTTATAGCTGTATTTCTTCATACCACCATTTTCAGTATCAGTGCACTGACTGTGCTCTTAGGCCCATAATTCACCCATTATATACTTCCAATATATAACTCAATCCAGAAGTTCATTTGCAACTCCATCTCAATGTCTTAGACTAATTGCCACAACAAACATGCATGCATATATTGGCTCATCACTTCTAAATTAACTTATTAAGGGCAGATGTTTCCCATGTTCTTGTTAGTAATGCATGTGAGCATGAGCATGTACCACACTGATGTCCCATGCTCCTTTTTTATCTAAAAAAGTCTAAAATTTTAAATCAAAATCGAATCAAGTTAGGTGGGACGTGTTGGTTTAAAAAATAAGGTTAATAATGTTGGCAATCAGCTAAGTCACTCTCCTCTCCTCTCTGTGGATTACTGGAGTACTAGAGAGTTTGATGCTGCTTAACTGCGCAGCTAATCAGAGACTCAGCTCTCTTTATTTCTGATGTAACCACCCTGGAATACAGGAACAAACCCTGTTGACCTAGCACAAAATGGCTAACTCCCTACAGACTAGGGATAGCTGATGACCAGCTCTAATAGCCGGCTAACCGGTACTGTCGCTAATGACAGTTTTATTCAGACTGAAAAATACCAAAACACTAGACTTAAACTACATTTCTCCCCTAAGACTAGTGTTTCAGACTTCTCCCCATCTGAATCATCCCAATTCTGCTTCTCAGTTCTAGCTGAAACTTCAGCCTTCCCAGTGCTTTAGTTCCAATGTCAGTCAGTTGATCTTTTGAGTTTATGAACTCTACAATGATGCTTCCATCTTCAATACACTATCTCGCATAGTGATAGCGCACCCTAATATGTTTGCTGCGCTCATGGAAAACTGGATTCTTCATGAGAGCAAGTGCTGACTTGTTATCCACCCTCAGCTCTATAGGCTTTAATTTTTCTTCCTTGAGATCAGCCAGCAGCCAAGCCAACCATACACCTTGTGTTGAAGCTGCAGTGGCGGCGATGTACTCAGCTTCAAACGCCGACATTGCTACCACTCTTTGCTTGAGGGAGTACAGCTAATTAAGCTTGCGCCGAGGAAGAAGAACACCCCAGAGGTGCTGTGGCTGTCGTCGGCATCGCCGGCATAGTCACTGTCGCTGTAGCCGACCAACCTTGCCTCGCCATGGTTAGTAGTGTACCGATAACCGAGAAACTCCTCATAGGGGGAGATCTCAATGGTCACGTGGGTGCAACTAACCTAGGATTGAGGGAGTACATGGAGGCTTTGGATGCGGCGATAGAAATCAAGAGGGTAAGGACATCCTAGACTTTGCCGTAGCCTATGATCTGTTGGTAGCTAACACCCTCTTTAGGAAGAGGCAATCTCACCTAGTGACCTTTAGTAGTGCTCAACACTCTAGCCAGATTGACTTTGTCCTCACTAGGAGAAGGGATAGACGGGAGTGTCTAGATTGTAAGGTGATCCCCGGGGAGTGTATTGTGACATAACATAAGCTTGTGGTAGTGTACTTTCGCTTCCATACATGTTCTTTGCGGGACAAAGGTGTCAAAATCACAAGAACAAAGTGGTGGAAGTTGAAAGGAGAATCACAAGAATCCTTTAAAAATAGGGTGATCACAGAAGGACCCTGGGTAGAAAATGGAGATGCAGATAGTATGTGGGTGAAGATGGCAACTTGCATTAGGAAGGTAGCTAGTGAGGTGTTCGGTGTGACAAAAGAAAAGAAACTTGTAGATAAAGACACTTGGTGGTGAAATGAGGATGTACAAAAGGCCATTAAGGAGAAGAAGGAGTGTTACAAGAGTTGGCATAATGATAGAAGCGCAAGCAACATGCTTAAGTATAAATAGGCTAAGAAGAATGCAAGGCAGGCTATGAGTAAGGCAAGAGGACAATCCTGTGATAAGTTATATGGGAGACTAGAGACAAAAGAAGGTGAAAAGGACATATACAAGGTAGCAAAAATCCGTGAGAGAAAGATGAGGGATTTCAATCAAGTTAAATGCATCAAAGATGAGTCTGACCGCATTCTAGTGAAGGATGAAGAGATTAAAAATAGATGGTGTGATAACTTTAATGGCCTATTCAAGGATGGGAATGTGAGCACTATGTTGAGTTGGATGAATCCTTTGATGACCCCAACAGTCGGTTCATGCGGACGATACAAGAGTTTGAGGTTAAGGAGGCCTTAAAAAGGATGAAAGGAGGAAAGACCCTCGGCCCTGACGATGTCCCTATTGAGGTGTGGATATGCCTTGAGGACGTGGCAATAGTATGGCTCACAAAGCTATTCAACCACATTTTTCAGTCAAACAAGATGCTTGAAGAATCGAGAAAAAGTATATTAGTACCTATCTTAAAAAATAAAGGAGATATTCAAAGTTGTGCTAATTATCGAGGTATTAAGCTTATGAGTCATACTATGAAGCTTTGGGAGAGAGTGATTGAATACCGCCTGAGGAAAGTGACCAATGTCACTAAAAACCAGTTTGGTTTTATGCTTGGGAGGTCTACAATGGAGGCGATTTTCTTGCTTCGTCAGCTTATGGAGAGATATAGGGAGCAGAAGAAGGACTTGCATATGGTGTTCATCGACTTGGAGAAGGCGTACGACAAGATACCAAGGTCAGTCATGTGGTGAGCACTAGAGAAACATAATGTGCCAACAAAGTACATTACCCTTATCAAGGATATGTACAATAATGCTAGAACAAGTGTGCGCATAAGTGATAGTGAGACTGATGCATTTCCTATCACGGTAGGACTATATCAAGGATCAGCTTTGAGCCCATACATCTTTTCCTTGGTGATGGATGAGGCGTCGAAGGATATACAAGGGGATATCCCTTTGTGCATGCTCTTTGCCGATGATGTAGTGCTGGTAGATGAAACTAGAGATGGTGTTGATAAGAAAATAGAGTTATGGAGACAAACCTTAGAGTCCAAGGGGTTTAGACTTAGTAGGACCAAAACCGAGTATATGAGGTGTAACTCTAGTGGCGTTGGTCGTGAAGAGGGAAATGTTAGTCTACAATGACAAATAGTACCTAGAAGGGACTCTTTCCGATACTTAGGATCAATGTTACAAAGCAATGACAATATTGATGAGGATGTTTGGCACAGGATCAAGGTAGGGTGGATGAAATGGTGACAAGTCTCTAGAATCCTATGTGATAGGAAAGTCCCACAAAAGCTAAAAGGGGAAGTTCTATAGGACGGTGATCAGACCCGCGATGCTCTATGGGGCGGAATGTTGGCCAACTAAACGGCAACATGTCCAACAAATGAGTGTCGCAGAGATGCGCATGCTATGGTGGATGTGCGGGCACACGAGAAGAGACCGAATAAGGAATGAGGCGATTCGTGATATGGTAGGGGTGGCGCCGATTGAAGAAAAGTTAGTCCAACATCGACTTAGGTGGTTTGGACATATCCAGCGGAGACCTCCAGAAGCACCGGTTAACAGTGGGATTTTAAGAGGTAGAGAAAATATTAGGAGGGGTAGAGGACGACCAAGGTTTACCTGGGAGGAGGCCGTAAAACGAGATTTGAGAGATTGGAATGTATCCAGAGACTTAGCTCATGATAGGACCGCATGGAAAGTAGCAATTCATGTGCTAGAATCCTAGTCTTGTTTTTTTCTTTTCTTTTCTTTTCCTTTTTTTTTCTTTTTTCCTTGTTCTTATATCTCTTCCTCTCTTTTACTTCATTGATATTGGGTTTCATGTCTAGCCGACCCCAACATGCTTGGGATAAAGGCTTGGTCGTTGTTGTTGTTGTGAGTTGTAATGTATTTTTGGACTATGTAATGAATGTTTTGATGTGAAATGAACAATATTTGTTATGAAAAGTATCAATGTGTTGTGTATGTGCTGGGAAGTGTCAAAATTTAAACTATTATATTTATTTATGTGCTGAGAAGTAAATAGTTAGTTTATTTTTTAAACTGTAATGCAAATATTTTCATGAGTTTTTTTCTGGCCCACAAAAATATGACCAAATTATTTTCATGGGTTTTTTCCCTGGCCCACGAAAATATAACTACCTATTTTCGTGGGTTTTTTGTGGCCCACCACACTCCCTTATTTTCGTTGGTTTTTTGTAGCCCACGAAAATATACCCCTTATTTTCGTGGGTTTTTTGTGGCCCACGAAATTAAACCCCACTTATCTTCGTGGGTTTTTTTGTGGCACACGAAAATAAACCCCACTTATTTTCGTGGTTTTTTTGTGGATCACAAAAATATATTTATTTTCATGGGTCATACTAGGCCGACAAAAATATATTTATTTTCATAGGTGGCCCATGAAAATAAATTTGTTTTCGTCAGTTTATTTTCGTGGGTTCTTAACACACGAAAATAAGACCTACACCCACGAAAATGCGTATTTTCATGGGGTTTTTTTATATATTTTTGTGGGTTCTTGGCCCACGAAAATAAATTGTATTTTTGTAGTGATACTTCCATCCAACATTGTTTGACTTGCTCTTAAAACATGCTAGAGCATTCACCTGGGACGTTGAAGCAACGGACGGCATTCTAATCAAATTAAACTTCAAGTAAGCTTGGGAATTAAAATCAACAAGCAAGTAGTAGCAGCAGTGCATCACCAGAAAGACTCTAGTCTCTAGCAGACTAGCACTACGGGCAGTGGCCAAGCCACACATCACAACAGCAGCTATATAGGAGGGCAACAATGGAGTCAGGAATAGTATATATTGATCGATACGACCAGGACAGCAGCAGCTAGTGGCTGAATTAGTAGCGCTGCTCCCTAGGCAAATGGAGAGGAGAGAAGTCGATGGCTTTGGTGGAGAGAAGTCAATGGTGACTGCCCGAGACGAGAACTCGATGACTGACAGCAGTAGCCACTACCGGACAATTGCTGGAGAGGAGAAATGTAGTCGATGATATTATCATAGCACATGTTCGATAAATTATACTTTGATTTTATAGACATGAGCAACGTAAGGACATACACTTTAGTATGATCATGCAACTCTTCATGTGATGCTGAGAGAATTCTACATAACTCTTCAACTTTGGGTCTACGAATTTTCACATATTTATCGGCACCACAGTCACGATCTAGTGTTTCAACCATGTTTCTCATTATGTCCTTGTTTTCACCACCTCTCTCATCAACATCAACATTATTATGATACAACTCATCATGCTCATACCATGTTTCATAACCTGGTGTAAAACCAAATCTATAAAGCTCGCGTTCCATCTCGAACTTTTTATTACATAAAAAGTTACGACACTTGTTGCACGGACATTTGACAAAACGATTGGTTGATAAAGAGAAAACACGATTGGTAAAAGTCTTAGTATTAATGGCCCATTCATCCGTAGACGTAACATTCTTCAGTCAACCATCATACATCCATCATCTATCATCACCCATGATCCAGACTATATAATGCAAGAACAAATAACTAAGAAATATAGATGCTAATACAACATCAAAAGGTGGGGCGGTCGGGGCGGGGCAGGGCGGAGCGCACTGGGGTGGAGTGGGGACGGTGCGACGGGGCTGGGGTGAGGCATGGCGCACCGGGACGGGGCAGGGCGGAGCGCACTAGGGTGGGGCGGTGACGGCATGACGGGGCTGGGGGCGGGGCTGGGTGCGATGGGGCCGGGGCGGGGTGGATGCGGATGCGAACCGGTGAGGGGCGGCTAAAGTATATACGATTATTTTCATGAGCCATGTGTAGCCCACGAAAATAGGGTTTATTGTATAAGTCTTATTTTGGTCGCCTAAATTCTGAGCCGATGAAAATAGGTTTTATTATCGTTAGCCAGCGAGATGACTCACAATAATAACTTCTCTTTTGTATGCCTACATGTGACCATAAAAATATATTTTTAAGGGCCCACGAAAATAACTCTAGCTCACAAAAATATTTTTTCCTGTAACCAGCAGCAACTAGTGGCTGAATTAGCAGCGCTGTTCCCTATGCAGATGGAGAGGAGAGCTGTCGATGGCATTGGCGGAGAGAAGTCAATGGTGACTGCCGGAGAGGAGAACTCGATGATGGGCAGCAACTGGGATACGGTACGGGAGAGCAGTCACCTAATTTAGTGTCCCTTATTTTCAGCCATATCAATCAGATTCTCTATTAAAAATTAGAAATCTAAACTAAAAGGGTTTCCATGTGAATCAGATTCTTCAGAATCATTAGATTTTTCTAGTGTAAATAAAAATCTTTCAAGACCTCAGATCTCCCAGATGAATCTTCTAACTTTTCTTAGAATTTACCCACCATACCACTGATTACACAACCTGAAATATTTTTTCTTTATAGAAAAATTATTACAGAATCCACAGTTGACAGTTGTTAACAGATTTCAGCTTCCGTGCAACTCAGCTTATAGTAGCTTTCTTTTTTTAAGAATCCACGGCTGAATCAAACACATGCTTAGTCAGCTGCCACCAGTGGGAGAGGAAAATGGTAGGGCAACTTGACCGTTGCTCGTTTTATATGTCAGCGAAGCAGCAGGGCGGTCTCACCCAAGGAAGCAGCCAAAACGGTCAATTCCTTTCAAATGTTTAAGCGTCCAGTCCCTTAATAGTGGTGCATTGGGGCACCGCTCAGCGTCTAGTCACGTAGGTGCAGTTTTTTTAAACACTATTATAAACTCATGACCTTTAGTCCAACTTTATGAAATGATTGAACTACTTATGAATAGGGAACTTATGAAAACTTATTGTAGTTCAATTATATACCCAAAAAATATATTTTCTGCAAATCATACCCAAAGTTTAGAGAGAGATCATATCTCGTAGCCTTAATATTCTATTATTTATGAAGTTTTATTCCATAACTGTACATACGCCCTTTGAACTTTTGATGTGTCCAGGATACAAAATGAAGTATCTAAATTTGGTAGCGACATCAGGAATGAAGAAGTATCTTGTTAGACAAGAAGTCCTTTATGCACAATTTGAACAACAACATGGTTGTAAACTACTTACATGAACATTATATTTTTCTCTTTATTCTTGCACCAAAAGCTATTTATACTCTACTGTATATCATCAGCAAAAGGAATGTTGTTGATAGGCCATGTAGTAATAAAATTACCACAAATAAACGTGAGTTGACGATCACTTCTGAGGTGGTAAATAAAACATTGGGAGCCAAAGTCAAGGGACGACATCTTCAGTCAAACATGAGTATGGTGCTGGTTCGTCTTTGTATGCTCCAAATTATTAAGTTCCTGATGATACTATGCCTTTATATAACCACAAATTTTGAAGTATATTTCGTCTTTCAAAAATAATGGAAATAATAGAGACCACAAAACACCACAAGCTTCGACTTGCCTATGTATACTATGCTGACTCTATCACTTAATGCTGTAAAGCTAGCATTTCTTGCAAGCATGCACATGAAAGTGGCCAGTTGTTCCTACAGGACCTCCACTGTAACACCTGTTGTACTTCGCAAATGCTCTGCTAATTTTGTTAAAGTAGAAAAGAAGAATGAGTTACATATTAAAGGCCCTATGTTGCATTGGTAACTTAAGCTACTAAAGAACAGAGGTCACAAGCTAGTACTACATGTCCATCAGGGAGCTCCAAATGTAACAAGAAGGGAAAAAGAAACAAGAAATATATCTCAGGAATATTACAGTTATTCTCTCAATGGCTAAAGGGTCATAGCCAAGTCATACTGATCAATATCTTCCTTCGCCAATATCACTACCTGCAACTCATCTTTGTCTAACCTTTAGAAGATTCTTCTATTACGCTCCTTTCATATATCGCAAAAGATTTTTTTGAAGCAAGGTTATTCAAGTTCACAAAATAACTTGCGATATCACTATACAGAACATCATCAAGAACAGGTTCCACAAATCACAAGAACCTGGTGTTTCTTAAAACCTGCTATTTTATTTTTGCAAAAGGAGCTCCAAAACAGACTGATAACAGACATTTCACTGCAGTATTCTTTGAAAAAATCCAATACCCCATCCGTTTTAAATAAATGACATTGATGTCACACCCGATTTCCCATAAGGAACACCCGAGCGTATTGTCACATGTATGCCAGGATCATTTGATTCGTACATGTGCCGACAAGAGTGTAATATCATTATATTACAAGCCAAGTTCAACGTACATCAAATATTACATCATAATACATGAAATAATAAATAAGAGTATCATTACACTATAACACAACAGCGGAAGACTACGGCGTGGATGCTCCAGTTCCACAGGCGTTGCCCGGAGGTTACGCCAACCTAGAACAACTCCTCGGGATCGAAGTCCTCCTCATCAAAGTCTACATCTTCATTTGCACCTGAGCCAACATATGATATCCAACAAAAGCAAGTTTGAGTACCGAAGGTACTCAGCAAGTGTAGGAAAGAATGTTATGAAGGCCAATAGCAAGGGAAGGCTAACATGGTTAAGCACTATGCATTAGTCCTAAGTCTTAGCTTTAGTTAGCAACCTATCTTACTAAGTGATAATCCCACCATCATCATAATTAAGTCACTTGACGTTAGGTTACACCACCCAACAACCTCTTTTTGACTCACATCCATGTTTCTCTAATTATGGACAAGTCCAAGCCGCTCTTGACCGTGAGCACGGCTGTCATGACAGTTTGGTTCTCTGCAGAGATTGTACCACTTTACCCACAAGTAGTGATTTCATCCCCTGTTGCCAGGTGGACTAAGAAACCTCCCTGATATCCGTGGTTGCAAGCCACATTACACACTTCCTTTGGTGTGCGATCAGGAGATCACTACATGGCCTTTACAAAGGATTTACCGGCAAGTACAAGCCCACTGAGGTTTCACCGCTGTAGTTCCTAGGAGTAACCCTCCCCTACAGAAGCCCCCTCTTGAGCCTTGCAGTTACCAGGGCAGTCAAAAATGGACTCCCATTCCCCGCACCATCCAAATACTCATACTATACCGGCAAACTCCTAATTAATTGGCCAAGCTGCCCCATCTCAGTCTTGTGGTGGCACTGTAAAGCCGGGTTAACCGTTCCATGAACCGGTCCTAAGAATCTAAGACAGGCACTAACTCATTCCCGAGTCTCGTGCACGAAGCACCAACCAAACAACCAGCCTGCCTAGATTCCCAACACCATGACACACTCTTGTGTCCTTTATATAATTCCACAAGACTATCCACATAATGTTTCATTCATTCTCTAAGTTCTAAGCATGCTTGGCTAAGCACATAAAATGATAACCAACAAATATCAACTAAGTCCCTCCATGGTTAAACAAGGAATGATAAAGGAATATAACTAGGGAAACAACCTAGATTAGGTCTCATATTAATGACATCATGCAATCATTCTAACTAATCATCCTAGAATAGGAACAAAGTGGTCAAGGAACACTTGCCTTTGAAGGAAGGGTGATTTACTTCAAATTCTTGCTTTGAAGATTTGGGTGTAGTTCTTGATTTGGTTCTAGCCATTCATATGCACACAAAACAATGCCAAACATGCCATAAGAATCCTATCAATGTATTATAATCATATATGTTTGTATACACACATGCACCTATTGTTTTTGTATCATTTCATGTGGGTTAGAATGAAAATAAATTTCAATTGGGTACTTATATCCTTCTACTTTACTATTGCCACAGCTAAACACTCATTTTCAGTTTGTGGGATGATTTGAATAAATTTTAGAGTTCTATAGATATATATGGTCATTGTTGTAATTAATTAAATACTAAAAATCATTTAAATTATTATTATAATGATTTTCAGAACTCATATCTCTAATTTCTGCATTTCAGAACCTATTTAAGTATTTAGAACAGTTTCCAAAATTTTTCTTTAATATACACTATTTTTATCCATATTTAAGTATTTATTTAATACCAAAAAATGCATTTTCAGCCATTTAAATAATTATTCTGGACTACAGAAACTTTAAATGCATAAAAAAATAAAAACAAAATAATATTGTGCTGTTTAATAAATTTCTACAATTTTTCTGATATTTATATTACTTTTGTTTAAATTTTCAGAATTAATTTGTCATTATATAATTAATTTCAGTCTTTGGAACTAATTACTTTTAATTTCAGATTTAATATTCTGGTCAGAATGTTTTAATAGTGTTTTGAATGAATTTCTAACATTTTCCAGAATTTATTTAGCCTATTTTGAATGATTACAGAATTAAAAACCAACTTTTAAATTGATTTGGGCTGATTTGCAATAAATTCAAACTTTCTGGGGTTCAAATTGAAAATACAGAACTATTTGGCTAATTTGCTATTCGCACAGGGGCTATTTGGTTATTTTAAACTAAATTTTCTAATTTCTAATAAGCCTAGGGTTTATTCTGCAAAGAACAGGGGCTATTTCTGGTTTATTTAAATCTCCAGGGACCCCTCTGTGAATTTCCTAACGTTTATAACTATTTTGAATGTGGGCCGTTGGATCTGAGATCAACGGTCCAGATTTAAAATAACCGAACCGGTACGCTCCTTCTAATCTTAACCGTTCACGCGAGATGGACGCTCCCGATTGCGCCACGTCGCCCTAACTGCTTCTCCCTCGCGTCCGGCGGCCGCGCGATTGCCGGCGGTGGCCGGAATCTCTCGGGTTTTGCCGTTTCTCCACCATTTCTTAATCTACTTGCACCAGAAGAGAGAGGAGAGTGTGGGAAACTCACCTAGGGGAGTTTTGGAGACCGAATTTGGCCGGAGGAGCGTGATCGACAACGACCGTAGGAAAACTCCGACGATCTTCGCCGGCAGCGCTTCCCAGTCATTTTTCTTCAAAGATTTTCGTAGGGATTGGGCTCTGGTGATTGGGGAAGGGCTCAGAGGGTGTTAGATACGAAGATCGACGTGTGTTTTTGGAGAATTGAAGAGGAGGGTGGTTTTTCCGATCAGAGTGAATTGGGGCGGTTTCTGTGGGGAAAATGATCGGGGGTTGGGCTGTATATATAGGTGGGGAGGGGGCGGCGGCGTGGAGTGCGGCGGTTGCTGCAGAGGCGCCGAGTTTCACACGTGGCCGAAGTAAATCGCTCACATGCGATAATAGAGGGGTTGGGGAAGAGAGCGAGCGGTCGGCGGCGGTTTTGGAGGGGAAAGGGATGACGGCTGGGCCCTGGTGGCAGTGAGGAAGAGAGAGGGAGAGGGTGAGGCGGTTTTGCTTCATGGATGAGGAATTCGGGTATTACAACTCTACCCCCCTTAAGAAAAATCTCGTCCTCGAGATTGGGTTTACAAAGGGAATAAATCAGGGAATTGTGATCTGAGTTCATCTTCTCTTTCCCATGTAGCTTCTGCCTCGGAATGATGTTTCCATTGAACCTTGCACATACGAATTATTTTGTTTCTGGTAACCTTTTCCATTGTGTCAAGAATTCTGACAGGATACTCGGTATATGAAAGATCTTCTTGTACATCCAACTCATCCATTGGCAGTTGTTCTTCTGGTGTTCTCAAACACTTCTTGAGCTGTGATACGTGGAACACATCGTGTACGTCCGACAACCAGGAGGGTAACTCCAACTGATATGCTACCTCTCCTTTGTGTTCTAGTATCTTGAATGGTCCGATATACCGAGGTGCTAGCTTCCCTCTTACTTTAAATCTCCTTAGTCCACGCATGGGTGACACTTTGAGATACACATAGTCTCCCACTTCGAAGACTAGTTCTCTTCGCCTTGTGTCCGCATAGCTCTTTTGTCTTGTTTGAGCTATCTTTAGATTATTGTGAATTTCTCTTACTTTCTTTTCTGCATCTTTTAGTACTTCAGGTCCAAACACCTTATTTTCACATATTTGATCCCAAAATAGTGGAGTTCTACATCTTCTTCCATATAGAGCCTCAAATGGGGACATCTTCATACTTGCTTGGTAGCTATTATTGTAGGAGAATTCTGCATATGGCAAATTCTTATCCCAACTCCTATTATTTTTGAGTGCACAAGCTCTAAGCATATCTTCAAGAATCTGGTTGGTCCTTTCGGTCTGCCCATCAGTTTGTGGATGATATGCAGAACTGAAATTTAATCGAGTTCCCATAGACTCATGTAATTTCTGCCAAAACCTTGAAGTGAACTGTGTACCTCTATCTGATACTATCTTTTTGGGTACACCATGTAGGCAGACTATTCTTGACATATACAGTTCTGCTAGTTTGGAACCATTATAATTTTCTTTCACTGGAATAAAGTGAGCAACTTTTGTCAATCTACCCACTATCACCCATATTGAATCATACCCTGTTTGTGTCCTGGGCAAACCCACTATGAAGTCCATCCCTATTTCTTCCCACTTCCATTCAGGTATCTTTAGTGGTTGTAATAGCACTGCAGGCCTTTGGTGTTCTGCTTTGACTAGTTGACATGTGTCGCACAATGCCACATGCTCTGCAACATCTCTTTTCATTCCATACCACCAATACCTTGTTTTAAGATCATGATACATCTTTGTACTTCCAGGATGGATGAAATAATCAGAATCATGAGCCTCTTTTAAGATTAACTTCTTTATTTCCTTGATGTCTGGCACACATATTCTTTTACCATGCCATAAGATACCATTCTCATCTTCTCTAAATCCCGGAGCCTTGTTTTCTTTGATCAACTCCTTGATTTCTTTGATCTTTTCATCGTCCTTTTGACCTTTTGGTATATCTCGTTCTAGAGTTGAATCAACTTCCATTGCTATGGCTTCTGTATGATTCACTAAGCATAAGTTGAGCTTTGCGAACTCTTCACAAAGTTGGGGTTGAAGATATCTTATTGTTAACATGTTAACATGTGTCTTTCTGCTCAAGGCATCTGCAACCACATTAGCTTTTCTAGGATGGTAATTGATTCCCACATCAAAATCGTTAATGAACTCCAACCATCTCCTTTGCCAAAGGTTGAGATCTGGCTGAGTGAAGATATACTTCAAACTCTTATGATCAGTATAGATCTCAATTCTTTTACCCATTAGGTAATGCCTCCATAACTTTAATGCATGTACAACTGCTGCCAACTCTAGATCATGGGTAGGATAGTTCTTCTCATATACAGAGAATGATTTCTCCATATCGAGCATAACCAAGACTGGGGCAGTTGTTAACTTCTTCTTTAATTCTTGGAAGCTTGATTCACACTCTTGAGACCATATAAAAGCAGCTCCTTTTTCCAACATCTTTGTGAGTGGCTTGGCTATTTTTGAAAATCCTTCAATAAACCTTCGGTAATAGCCTGCCAATCCTAAGAAGCTTCGGATTTCACCAACATTCTCTGGTGTCTTCCACTTTTGCACACCAGATATATTTTCTGGGTCTACTGCGATTCCTCCTTCGGAGATGATATGTCCCAGAAAAGCAACTTTCCTAAGCCAGAATTCACACTTACTGAATTTGGCATAAAGTTGGTTTTCTCTTAGCTTTTGTAATACTATTCTCAGGTGCTCTTCATGTTCTTTCTCATTCTTTGACTATATGAGGATACCATCAATGAACACTACTACAAACTTGTCCAAATATTTCATGAACACCTTGTTCATAAGGTACATGAAATATGCCAGAGCATTTGTTAGTCCAAAAGGCATAACTGTATATTCATACAGTCCATATCTAGAAACAAATGCCGTCTTCGGGATATCCGATTCTCTTATCTTTAGTTGATGATATCCGGAACGGAGGTCAATCTTGGAAAATACACACGCACCTCTTAATTGATCAAACAAGTCCTCAATACGTGGTAAAGGGTACTTGTTTTTGATTGTCACTTCATTGAGGGCACGGTAATCTACACATAGGCTCTTGGTTCCATCCTTCTTCGGTACAAATATGACCGGAGCTCCCCATGGTGAGGAACTAGGACGGATATACCCTTTCTCCGATAACTCTCGGATATGATCCTTGAGTTCTGCTAGTTGTTGGGTATCCATCCGGTATGGTCTTTTATATATGGGAGCAGTACCAGGTACTAACTCTATCATGAATTCTACTTCTCGATCCGGTGGCATACCTGGTAACTCCTCGGGAAATGCATTTGGAAATTCATTGACCACCTTTATGTCCTCAATAACTACTTCGGTCTTGTTGAGTTGAATATTTCCAGAGGGTACTTGAATAGATGTGAACTCAACCTTTGTTCCATCCGTATGTGTTAGTTCCACTGTTCTCGTGGAGCAATGTATAACTTCTTTATACTTGGTTAATCAGTCCATCCCCAAGATGATATCTATCCCTTGTGATTCTATCACAATGAGATTTGCAAGGAATTCTACTCCATTAACTCCTAGCTTTATCTTGGGACATACTTGTTTTGTCTTTATTTCTCCCCCAGGAGAATTTACTAGTAACACTCGATTCATAGATATAATTGGTAATTTGTGCTTGGTTATGAATTCCTTGGCTATGAATGAGTGTGTTGCACCAGAGTCAAACAGAATTGTTGCAGGATAAGTATTGGCAGAGAACATACCAATCACCACATCTAGTGCCTCTTGTGCTCCTTCCATAGTCACATGGTTCACCTTGCCACGCACAAGATTCTGTGGTTGAGGTGGCTTCTTGTTGGGGCACCGGTTGGCATAGTGTCCTGTTTCTCCGCAGTTGAAGCATTGCCCCGTGACCTTGTTCATTGGTGCTTTGTTGCCTGGCTGTGCATTCGGAGGATTTGACCCTGCCGGACGGGGTTGGAAAGCAGGACGTTGTTGCTGCACTTGTTGTCGCTGCTGCTGTGGTTGGAAGGTTGGATTCCTAGCAGCAGGGTTGTAGCTCCCCTGAAACTGATTGGGAGCTATAGGTCGATTCATTGCTCCCATCGGCGGCGATGAGAAACGGGGCCGACTGTTGCTGCTAGAAGCTTGTCCTTGCCAATTCATTTTCCTCTTTCGCTCCTCAACTAACTTCTGTCTTTTCCTTTCCACTATGAAAGCCTTGTTGATGAGCTTTTGGAAACTTTCATAGTCACTTGAAGACATACATACTGTATTTCTAAGTTCAATCCCTCAATGAAATAATCTTGTTTCTTTTCATCCGTGTCTATGTCTCCCGGAGCATAGCGAGATAACTGTGTGAACTTGGTAAGGTACTCTCGCACGGACATGCTACCTTGTTTCAGGTTGAGGAATTCCTTCCGCTTGTTCTTGATTTCTCCTGTTGTAACATAGTGATTGCGGAAGGCAAGTTTGAACTCATTCCATGAGATACTTTCTAGATCCTAGCTTCTTTGTATGCCGTCCACCAGTCCGCTGTAGATCCATATAGTTGGTGAGAATCAAAGAGCACTCTCTCACGTCCTGGGCACTGTATGATCTGCAACTTGTTCTCAATATTCTTGAGCCAATCATCAGCTTCCAATGGCTCCATAGCGTTGTCGAACCTTGGTGGTTGAGTGCTTAGAAACTCATTCAATTTGGGTTGACGCGGTGCATTCTGAATTTGTGGTTGCATGTTGGCCACCACTTGTGTTAAGTTCTGAAGGAGTTGGTTTTGCATGTTCATCATCTGTTGTATAACCTCTCCATCTGCTCTGCGTGCAACTCGTGGCTGCCATCCAGGCAAAGGGAACTCTGCAGCCTCATTGTTGTTGTTCCCTTCATTGCGTCTCCTTCTTCCTGCCATCTATTGTGAAATACTATGTTTAAAATTAATGTATAGGTGTTCTCTTAAGTGTATTACGTTGTGTACTTACTTCATCAATTCTATACAAGAGTTACTAAAGTTTCTACTTCGTTTATTAGATGATCATGATTGAAACAAACTAAGCACTTATATTCCTTAATAGATATTTACATACACTAACGAGGTTGTGAACATAAGCCTACGGCTTTCACAACTCACGTTCACATACTAACACACACATTACATCATTAATCTAAACAATTACACTAATCAACCATTACACACTAGTCAACACAATACCATACAAGCGTACTACACGAGTTAATACATAAGTAAGGACACCTATCCTAGTTGTCCCCTGGGTTCTGTGCATCCTCCTGTGGGTTCCCGCCATCACCATCAGGAGTGCTAGCCTCTGACTCAGCTGTGGAGGCCTCAGGTGCTGGAGAAATATGAGGGCGTTTGGCTGCCCTACGGTCTGGAGAGTCCGGAGTCCAAGTGTCTCCATCCGAAGCATAGAGATCACTCACTTCTCCGTCCCTCATCCTCATCAGTCCACGCATAATGGCCTCCGTCCTCTTCAGAAGGTCCCGGACGTCTTGGAGTTCCTGTTGGCAGTTCTGCAGCCTCGTACTGACGTCCACTCCTACCTGGAGGCTCATATCCATCTGCACTACATCACAACCTTCATGGATGGGCTCGTAGTTGAATACCGCACTTCCACTTTGTCGCGGAGGGGTGTACATGTATTGGGTCCCCTCAAGGCGGCCACAGTTGGTGTAGCTCTGGAAAGTGATTGCCTCCCAAGTGGCGTCCTTCTTAGCCTCTGCCATGGTAGACCTCCATGCTGGCGAGTTGTGGATCTTGAGCAGCTTGTTCTCGTAGTAGATCCTCGCTTGTGACTTCCACTCGTCTCGTTCTGCACGAGAGACTCGAGTGGTGTCGTACTGCACCTCTAGCTTGCCGGTATAACCAGCACAGCGAAGGAGGTGTCTAAGGCGATCTACCATGCCTCTAGTGGACTCCCCGTGGGTCTGGTAGGTGGCGGGGTTGTCCACCTCCTCAGTAGTGCGCTCAGCCAGCTGGTGTCGAGGAACTCGTCCTCCGGTGGACTTACGGGCCGTGAGACGTGTGCGTGCCATCTGTTTCAAGAAAAATTTAAATATGTGTTAGAAAATAAACAATAATATAATTTTGAGTTTTTGCGTCCTACGGGCAACCTTGGCTCTGATACCACTTTGTCACACCCGGTTTCCCATAAGGAACACCCGAGCGTATTGTCACATGTATGCCAGGATCAGTTGATTCATACATATGCCGACAAGAGTGTAATATCATTATATTACAAGCCAAGTTCAACGTACATCATAATATTACATCATAATACATGAAATAATAAATAAGAGTATCATTACACTATAACACAACAGCGGAAGACTACGGCGTGGATGCTCTAGTTCCACAGGCGTTGCCCGGGGGTTACGCCAACCTAGAACAACTCCTCGGGATCGAAGTCCTCCTCATCAAAGTCTACATCTTCATTTGCACCTGAGCCAACATATGATATCCAACAAAAACAAGTTTGAGTACCGAAGGTACTTAGCAAGTGTAGGAAAGAATGTTATGAAGGCCAATAGCAAGGGAAGGCTAACATGGTTAAGCACTATGCATTAATCCTAAGCCTTAGCTTTAGTTAGCAACCTATCTTACTAAGTGATAATCCCACCATCATCATAATTAAGTCACTTGACGTTAGGTTACACCACCCAACAACCTCTTTTCGACTCACATCCATGTTTCTCTAATCATGGACAAGTCCAAGCCGCTCTTGACCGTGAGCACGGCTGTCATGACAGTTTGGTTCTCTGCAGAGATTGTACCACTTTACCCACAAGTAGTGATTTCATCCCCTGTTGCCAGGTGGACTAAGAAACCTCCCTGATATCCGTGGTTGCAAGCCACATTACACACTTCCTTTGGTGTGCGATCAGGAGATCACTACATGGCCTTTACAAAGGATTTACCGGCAAGTACAAGCCCACTGAGGTTTCACCGCTGTAGTTCCTAGGAGTAACCCTCCCCTACAGAAGCCCCCTCTTGAGCCTTGCAGTTCCCAGGGCAGTCAAAAATGGACTCCCATTCCCCGCACCATCCAAATACTCATACTATACCGGCAAACTCCTAATTAATTGGCCAAGCTGCCCCATCTCAGTCTTGTGGTGGCACTGTAAAGCCGGGTTAACCGTTCCATGAATCGGTCCTTAGAATCTAAGACAGGCACTAACTCATTCCCGAGTCTCGTGCACGAAGCACCAACCAAACAACCAGCCTGCCTAGATTCCCAACTCCATGACACACTCTTGTGTCCTTTATATAATTCCACAAGACTATCCACATAATGTTTCATTCATTCTCTAAGTTCTAAGCATGCTTGGCTAAGCACATAAAATGATAAACAACAAATATCAACTAAGTCCCTCCATGGTTAAACAAGGAATGATAAAGGAATATAACTAGGGAAACAACCTAGATTAGGTCTCATATTAATGACATCATGCAATCATTCTAACTAATCATCCTAGAATAGGAACAAAGTGGTCAAGGAACACTTGCCTTTGAAGGAAGGGTGATTTACTTCAAATTCTTGCTCTTGAAGATTTGGGTGTAGTTCTTGATTTGGTTCTAGCCATTCATATGCACACAAAACAATGCCAAACATGCCATAAGAATCCTATCAATGTATTATAATCATATATGTTTGTATACACACATGCACCTATTATTTTTGTATCATTTCATGTGGGTTAGAATGAAAATAAATTTCAATTGGGTACTTATATCCTTCTACTTTACTATTGCCACAGCTAAACACTCATTTTCAGTTTGTGGGATGATTTGAATAAATTTTAGAGTTCTATAGATATATATGGTCATTGTTGTAATTAATTAAATACTAAAAATCATTTAAATTATTATTATAATGATTTTCAGAACTCATATTTCTAATTTCTGCATTTCAGGACCTATTTAAGTATTTAGAACAGTTTCCAAAATTTTTCTTTAATATACACTATTTTTATCCATATTTCAGTATTTATTTAATACCAAAAAATGCATTTTCAGCCATTTAAATAATTATTCTGGACTACAGAAACTTTAAATGCATAAAAACATAAAAACAGAATAATATTGTGCTGTTTAATAAATTTCTACAATTTTTCTGATATTTATATTATTTTTGTTTAAATTTTCAGAATTAATTTGTCATTATATAATTAATTTCAGTCTTTGGAACTAATTACTTTTAATTTCAGATTTAATATTCTGGTAAGAATGTTTTAATAGTGTTTTGAATGAATTTCTAACATTTTCCAGAATTTATTTAGCCTATTTTGAATGATTACAGAATTAAAAACCAACTTTTTAATTGATTTGGGCTGATTTGCAATAAATTCAAACTTTCTGGGGTTCAAATTGAAAATAAAGAACTATTTGGTTAATTTGCTATTCCCACAGGGGCTATTTGGTTATTTTAAACTAATTTTTCTAATTTCTAATAAGCCTAGGGTTTATTCTGCAAAGAACAGGGGCTATTTCTGGTTTATTTAAATCTCCAGGGACCCCTCTGTGAATTTCCTAACGTTTATAACTATTTTGAATGTGGGCCGTTGGATCTGAGATCAACGGTCCAGATTTAAAATAACCGAACCGGTACGCTCCTTCTAATCTTAACCGTTCACGCGAGATGGACGCTCCCGATTGCGCCACGTCGCCCTAACTGCTTCTCCCTCGCGTCCGGCGGCCGCGCGATCGCCGGCGAGCGGCGGCGGTGGCCGGAATCTCTCGGGTTTTGCCGTTTCTCCACCATTTCTTAATCTACTTGCACCAGAAGAGAGAGGAGAGTGTGGGAAACTCACCTAGGGGAGTTTTGGAGACCGAATTTGGCCGGAGGAGCGTGATCGACAGCGACCGTGGGAAAACTCCGGCGATCTTCGCCGGCAGCGCTTCCCAGTCGTTTTTCTTCAAAGATTTTCGTAGGGATTGGGCTCTGGTGATCGGGGAAGGGCTCAGAGGGTGTTAGATTCGAAGATCGACGTGTGTTTCTGGAGAATTGAAGAGGAGGGTGGTTTTTCCGATCGGAGTGAATTGGGGCGGTTTCTGTGGGGAAAATGATCGGGGGTCGGGCTGTATATATAGGTGGGGAGGGGGCGGCGGCGTGGAGTGCGGCGGTTGCTGCAGAGGCACCGAGTTTCACACGTGGCCGAAGTAAATCGCTCACATGCGATAATAGAGGGGTTGGGGAAGAGAGGGAGCGGTCGGTGGCGGTTTTGGAGGGGAAAGGGCTGACGGCTGGGCCCTGGTGGCAGTGAGGAAGAGAGAGGGAGAGGGTGAGGCGGTTTTGCTTCATGGGTGAGGAATTCGGGTATTACAATTGATTTGTTCAATTTTGAACTAACCATTGTATTTATTTTCAAATGGAGGAGTACAATGCAATACTCAATTCAGCAAAAAAACCATGGCAATAATCTAAAACACTGGCACTAGCTAGGTAAGAAACTCAGGCTATTCTGTAAGAAAGACCGAAGACATCTGAAACTATCATTAAAGTAACAACACACATCCAGCTGTACAATTGACTAGGTACAGTTTGTATCAGTTTACCACTGAAATCGTCACAGGCATTCCTCACAAGGAGAAAGGGAGCCTCCCTTTCCAACACAAGGAGACAAGCGAGCGGAGGAGCTCCGCCTAGCGTCTAGCTGGCTAGGCGGCGCCTAAGCGTTTCTAGGCGTTTCACAAAAAGCGGAGTTAAATCCATATAATATATATATTTTTAAAATTAAAAATATTCAATCAATCAATAAAATAAGATGAGATAGAGTGTGACGCTATCTTGTGTAGGCAGCTAGACACTAAGACAGGACACTACCACCTTGCTAACAGCAACCGCCACCGTTAGGGATAAAAAATAGAGTTAGTTGTTTTTTTATATGGACACACAAAGAGGTGGAAAGCGGAATTAAGCGGAAGAAAGCAGTAAAAAAGTGGACCGAAGGGGATAAAAACAGAAAAAAAGCGGTCCGACCACTTAATGCTGTCGTCTAGAGAAAAACGAAGCAGTCCAGTGCCACTCAGCGTCTAGGCGGCGCTTAAGCGGCCTAGGCGACCGCCTTTTTAAACAGAGACTGTTACACCTAATAATATACATTTCTGTTATTTTTTCTCAGATGAACCCTAAGTCCAGTATCTTCCCCAAATACCTGTAATATATATCACAAAACAGAGAGCTCTTCTACATATTTATTTTTACAATTAGCACCACATCATATCTGCATAAAAAATATATTAGATGCGTGCGTACTCTCGGCAAGGCAGGGGTTAGGAAGCCTTTTGGTGTGGCACAAGTTAGCAAATTCTACAAAGGTTCCATTGCCAACAGAAATAGCACTGTTGACAGTGGATCTCTTGTCTCAGTCCCCTCTTGTGTTTGATGCTGGTATTTGCCCAAGTACTATATAGAATGTTCGCATAAACAACAGCTGGAGGCTATTGAATGTGCCTAGAATATTTATCTGACGACTATAATTGAAAAAATTCTTCCATGCCCTTGTATAATAGAATATTGTATTGTTTAGGAGGACAGACTTATAAGTGTCATGAGTTAGGAGTAGATATTCAATAGTCTTCGAATTGTCTTCTAAGTGGAGCAAACTAATTTAAACAGTTCCTAGTTATTATTTTTAGACTGGATTCTAAATGCTTGGTTCTGATTTTTAAAACTATGATGAAATTACATTTAAATTCAATGCAGATGAAACTGGAACATCTGCTATGCACTCCAGAGCTTCAATGCTCTCCACTGGCGGCAGCCAACACAAGGTTTGTTCCTCTCATACCGTTTCATCCTAGCATTATCACTGCACTTGCTAAACTTTTGGTGCCATTAAGCTGTATTTCTTCATACCACAATTTTCAGTATCGGTGCACTGATTGTGCTCTTACGCGCTCTCACAATTCACCGGCCCATTATATACTTTCCAATATAACTTAATCCAGAAGTCCATTTGCATCTTCATCTCAATGTCTAAGACGTATCCACAACATACATGCATTGCATTGACTCACTAGTATTAAATTAACTTATTAAGGGCAGATTTCCCCATATATGTTCTTTTGCATTGTTAATAATACATGTGAACATGAATACGTATCACAGTGATGCCCCATGCTCCTTTTTATCTAAAAAGGTTTACAAATTTAAAGCAAAATTGAATCAAGTTAGGTGAGCCATATTTATTAAAAATAAGACCAATAAAAAATTTTCCTACCTTATCTTAGAACCTATATCCATATATCAAATGTGCATTTTGATTTAATATATAATATTTTTTTTCAAATAAACAGCACCTAATGTTAATAACTACTTTGCTGCTTGATGATTTAGAGCCCTAAGCAAACCCCACTGACAAAACACAACGAATGCAAGCCTACTAATTTCCTTATGCTTAACCCCTGTCTCATAATTTAATTATCATATCAATATATACAGATCTTAATAAAATATTCCAACAGTCATCATTTCATTTCTCTCATTCGAAAGGCCAGTATAAAAAGTTAAAGTTTAAAAAATCCTGGTTGGCGTAAACTTTGACATCTTGAATTTATATCTCATCTCCTTATGCTATCACAATTCAAGAAGCAACACACATGTTTAAAAAAATCCATGGACTGCACTATCTGATTTCTTTGAAGTCTTGCTCTATTGAAGCAGCACAAAACTTGACAGCTTTAAAATATGCACCATATTAATTCTGTTTAAAAAGGGCAGACCTGTGGTAATGTGTCTCCACTTGTGTTATGAGGTATTGGGTTCAAACCTGCCTAACTGCAAAAGCAGGGGTAAGACTGTTTAGAAATAAACCTTTCACAGATCGCACAATGTGAGGAGCCTTCGGCACTGGGTGCGTCTATTTTTATTAATTCTATCTAAAAAGTATCATTAAAATATATTTAGTATAGTAGCATAAATTCTTGATAAAATTAATTTGCATCTTTACTCAAAATGCAATTTCTCTATTTGTAGCTCCTTGCACTTTCACATGCGGCGGTTGCTCTAGCGGAGGCAGAGGGTCACGAGACATGGATAGAGAGAACCAAGGAGGTATGTGTATCTAGCTCGTTCATACCTTTTAATGCTCTAGTTTCATTCATGCATAACTAAAAATATTTACTTCACTGTCGTTTTATATCTTGCTGGATGTAGGTGAACAATTATGCAATCGACACTGCTGCTCCTAGAAACTGTAAGTGCTTTCAGTTTATGGTCACCTATATTGGTCGTCATGGTCCATAATTTTTCCCAAATGAGTTGCATGCAGGTATTTAATTTTTTACGATAAACACAATTGTTCTACCCCTTCCACTAAAGAAGGAAAAGAGTTTACAAAAAAACTAGTCTCAAGCAGAGATAGCATAGGCTAATACGGTGAAAATATGAAGCACAACTTTAGAATAAGAACCACATACATATTGTTTATTGGACTACTCCATAAGACAAACTGCTGCTTGTCCTGAAGTTTATAATTCTTACATTGCAACTATAGGCCCACATGCTTTCACCAATTGTATAGTTCAATTTCCTCTTTCGCCATGACCTGCAACTTGTCATGCTAGTATTTGAAAAAAAAATACTATGTAGAATACTTGCATTAGCAATAGCTGGAACATCACCTGAGAGGTATTGAATGTGCTTAAAAGATTTATCTGACTATGATTAAAAAAATTCTTGCATACCCTTTGTATAATAGAACATTGTTAGTTGTTTAGGGGGATCATGAGTTAAGAGTAGATGTTCAATTGTCTTCAGATTGTCTTTCCCAGGTGTAGCATGTGAGACCCACCTTTACCGTGACCCACTCGTGCTTTCCGTACCAATCCCTGGATCAGTAGTTGGTACGCACAACCGAATATACCGAGTTCTATACATTATATTATTCTCAATAGGACTATTATGGTCTTATAAGCATGTCTTAGATTACAATTCGTGTGGCCTGCAAGGCCACTGAAAACAAAAGAAGATGAACAACAACGGAACAAGTGGCACCCTGCCCCTTAGGCAGCCTTGGATGCAAGACTAGACCTACTCGTCATCGTTACGGGCTTCACCTTCTTCGTCCTCTTCTTCTCCATCCTTTGGGGTTGTGGAATATGCAAGAGTGAGTATGGAAGGTACTTAGAAAGCCCTAACACTACTCAAGGGGGAGTGTTTCATGCAAAAGGTTATAACAAGGCGTGGTCATATGGCTTAGTGATGCACAAAAACATTAATGCGGGGTTCTCTTTTGAGAGTGGTTTGCAAACCAGAAGGTTAACTAAGTCATGATTTTAGTTGGTGGGACCTGGGGGAGTTGAACTCCATCCCGCCAGTTCTCTAGGTTTTATTCGAGTGTTTGAGCCCCATGGCCCTACTAGACCTGGCACACTGCCATAATATCCAAAACACGACAAGTACTGCCACACAATCCACATCAAGGGAACATACTAAGACTATTCAATAGGAGCTTAAAACATAGTGTGCAAGACCGTGACAACGGTTATACGGATGTTAACGCTCTGCAGAGGTTGTACACTTTACCCATAGGTCATGTACTCCTAACAAGGGAGTAATGCAACGCTCGCCTCATCTTCTCCAAGTAACCCCACAATCACATCTCGAGATGCACACAGGGGCTATTTGGACAATTACTCTCCCAGCCGGATCCACCAGATGGCTCACGTGGAAGTCACCAAGAAGGTAGAGGGAGTCCTGCCCATACAGATTATGTGGTTGTACGATATCACTATGATGAGGTCATATGAAACTGTCCTTATGTTGGTGAGGCGGCTCCAACAAGTCCACGGCAGGTGGACTAAACCGAAGCACACAACTACTCATTCACCATATCCTGCCTCAACCATCCCTTTGTTCACTTCACCGAACACTAGTTTTTTTGGCATAGTTCCCTCATCTCACTTTCTAACTCACACCACCAAGTCACCTTTTGACACCTTTCGCAAATCCGGTGAATAGTTGTAGTAAGTTGCGATGCAAAAATCGCAGGGGTCCCTAAGCATTCTACTATCAAAGGAGCAAACACATCATCACATTATAGTATGATCATGGATCCTTAAGATATCAAGAAGTTAAGTCATCAAGGTGAAGGAGGAGTCTGTGATACTTCTTCACATATCATTCATGCGACCGTCACTATGCTAATCCCCCGGCCTTGGATGATGAGAGACGAACATGTTACTTGCTACTATAACGGCTAGTTGATGATATCATGCTACATTATTGAAGAGCATGTAACCACCATCAATATCAAATAATCATCATGAAGTTATAAAACTATCGCGTCGGCCATACTACTGACATAATAACACTACCACTAATCAAGTGGGCTTTAGATAACACAATATATTTTAAAATAGCTTCAGAAAACATGCATGGAAAAAATGGCTATTAGGAGCATTTGCAAAATCATAGGAGTAATCATGATCAAAGACTTAGAGCTTGCCTTCACAGGCTTCTAGAAGTTCGTCGTAGTCCGGGTCTTCGGGTTCCTCATTGAATTCCTCGTTTGCTATAGTACGTAGTTTACATGAGTAAGTAATAAACTCAAGGAAACTGTAAGAAATCCAAATAACACTCCAAATATAACTACTGACTTTTTTAGGAAATTATTGGTGGGGAGATTACTTAATGTTGAAGCTCGCATGTGCTTTTCCCTAATTTGTGGCTATTTAAATGGTTTCTAAGTGGTTGTAATAAACCTCCCACTTCCCATGATTTGTTTTGGACAGGTATTACTTTTATTACATACTAGAGATAAAATAGTATTTACTAGGAATTTTGGTGGAGTTTTAGATATTTATTTGCACAAGTGCTACTTAATATGGAGCTTACACGTAAGTTCTCTTATATTTTAACTAATTAAATGATTTATGGCAATATATAGGTAATTTACGGATTTTATACAGCATAACTTGGCAACTACTCACTGTTATTATGTTTTAAAAATTGAATACCATTTTTACAGAATTTTTAATAATTTTTCTACACTGAGGAATGCATTCCAAAATGTCTTGTGTACATTTAGGTGTGGACTTAGCAAGTTTCATTGTTTATGGTGTCTAACATGTGGGCCAGGCCTGCCAGTACATGCATGTGTCCTGGGTTCATGTTGATCAAGTCCACTGAGGGGTTTTAGTTGAATGGGTGTGGACTAGGCTGAGGTGGCGCCTAGGTGGTAGATGACTGGACTGCCAACCAAGCAAAAATGCTGAGGTGGTTGGCATCTCAGCTGCCACACGGGCACTGTCATGGATGGGGTGAGGTTTCGCTGATTGTGCTGCCAAGTGGTCTAAACTGCTGATGTGTTGTGCCACGCGTACACCACATGTGTGCCACACGGGCGCCACCTAGGACTGGGTGGGTGAGGTGGCTGCCGGCTAGAGCAGTTCGCCGGCGGCTAGCCGGAGCTATGAATTTTCTTCGCATGGCCTAACTGGTTACTTGACGGTGATCTACACGACACGAGGAGGCAAGTGGTTGTGGTGTGCGACTGGGGTGGTCACCGGAGCGTCGCCAACGGTTCGTCGGAGTAGACAGAGGTGACGGTGTTCATGGATACGTGCACGCGTGCGGGACTTCGGCGTGCTGTGGTGTCCAGATAGTGCGCACGGTTTGTGGAGGCACGTTTAGCGATCTAGGCCGTGCTGGGGAGGCGCCCACGACAGCTGACGATGGCGTGCAGCGGCTAGGAGCGGCGGTGCTCAAAGCGAGCACCCCTACAAGGCCTTAGCGCGAGTCCTAGCGAGCGGTGCCAATCCGTGGACCTCTAGGGACGTCGATGGAAGAGAAAGGAGAAGGTGGGAAAGCTCACCGGTGACGAATCGAGAAGATGGCCGGAGTGGAGGAAGAAAAGATGAACTGCAAAATTAGCTTCGGTTGGTGCTCCAATTCACTTGGCTTTGGGCTTTGCACTTGTGGATTGGTGAGGGGGCTTTTTAAATAGCCGTGCTATGGCGGTTCCACGGTGTGGGGGTGCCGGCGACACTTCGTGCGCACGATTTGACAATGGCGGCTGGGAATTTGGGGTATGTCGCGCCAGATCGGTTTGATGGGGGGGTGGGAGGAACATCTTTGGCTGGCGGTATGGGCGAGGAGCAGGGTTGGCCGGCGCGAATTTAGGCGGTGGCGCGGCGGGTTTCATGCAAGGAAGAAGGGGGGCGCGCTAGAGGTTGAGGAAAGGTGGGGGCGGTGGGGGTTTGGGTCGAGCTGGGCTGGGCCGGAGGGGAGGAGGGGACATGGGCCGCGCAGGAAAAATGAAGAGGAAAGCAGGCTGGGCTGCAGAAAAAAGAGGAGGAATGTGGGCCGGCTGGAAAAATTGGGCTGAGCCCGAAGGAAGGAAATAAGGGGATTTCGGATTTTTCTAAGAGTGTGGATTTCGAACATTAGGTTCGAATTTCAGTTGAATTTGGATTCAGTTTGCACTGGGTAATTTACGAGTAATTTGAGTTAACATTTCTTATACACGATTTGTATATGGATTTAAATTAAAAGTTTTCACATCTATACATGTATATGCACACAAATGCAACTTGGCCCAGTTTAAACTCATTTGTTTTAATTGATTTATTAGTTAGTTATATACACACAATCATATTTATGTATACGTGTGTGTATTGCTACATTTGAAATTTTATTTGAGGCAACTTGCACTTGATTTCTAGTTGAACTTATTAGTTCGTGATGGCCAACACATATACGTATGTATACACGTA
Source organism: Neostapfia colusana (assembly GCA_030760725.1). Taxonomy (NCBI): domain Eukaryota; kingdom Viridiplantae; phylum Streptophyta; class Magnoliopsida; order Poales; family Poaceae; genus Neostapfia; species Neostapfia colusana. The sequence continues at coordinate 125,467,395 of JASWHV010000003.1, forward strand.
TACGTCACCATTATATATTTTTCGAGTTTGGTTACTAAAATATACCAAGTGGTTTGAATTGCATTGCTCATGTGTATATGTTGTTTTATATAAGTTTTGGTTCAAGATTTGATTCCATACTCCTGTTCATTGTTTCACGGCAAATCTCTATAGCTAACACATACATAGACCTGCGTATACACGTCTCAGCTTTAATTAGAAATTAATATATGCTCATGATTCTCTAAAATTTTTAGTTTGGACCTATTGTTGTTTGGTTTCAAAATTTGGGCTGTGACGTAGCAAATTAATCTAAATTGTTCCTAGTTATTATTTTTAGACTGGGTTTTAAGTGATTGATTCTGATTTCCACAACTATGATGAATTTACATTTTAAATGCAATGCAGATGAAACTGGAACATCTGCTATGCACTCGAGAGCTTCAATGTCCCCCACCGGTGGACAACACAAGGTTTGTTCCTCTTATACCGGTTCATCCTCTTATAGCTGTATTTCTTCATACCACCATTTTCAGTATCAGTGCACTGACTGTGCTCTTAGGCCCATAATTCACCCATTATATACTTCCAATATATATAACTCAATCCAGAAGTTCATTTGCAACTCCATCTCAATGTCTTAGACTAATTGCCACAACAAACATGCATGCATATATTGGCTCATCACTTCTAAATTAACTTATTAAGGGCAGATGTTTCCCATGTTCTTGTTAGTAATGCATGTGAGCATGAGCATGTACCACACTGATGTCCCATGCTCCTTTTTTATCTAAAAAAGTCTAAAATTTTAAATCAAAATCGAATCAAGTTAGGTGGGACGTGTTGGTTTAAAAAATAAGGTTAATAATGTTGGCAATCAGCTAAGTCACTCTTCTCTCCTCTCTGTGGATTACTGGAGTACTAGAGAGTTTGATGCTGCTTAACTGCGCAGCTAATCAGAGACTCAGCTCTCTTTATTTCTGATGTAACCACCCTGGAATACAGGAACAAACCCTAGCACAAAATGGCTAACTCCCTACAGACTAGGGATAGCTGATGACCAGCTCTAATAGCCGGCTAACCGGTACTGTCGCTAATGACAGTTTTATTCAGACTGAAAAATACCAAAACACTAGACTTAAACTACATTTCTCCCCTAAGACTAGTGTTTCAGACTTCTCCCCATCTGAATCATCCCAATTCTGCTTCTCAGTTCTAGCTGAAACTTCAGCCTTCCCAGTGCTTTAGTTCCAATGTCAGCCAGTTGATCTTTTGAGTTTATGAACTCTACAATGATGCTTCCATCTTCAATACACTATCTCGCATAGTGATAGCGCACCCTAATATGTTTGCTGCGCTCATGGAAAACTGGATTCTTCATGACAGCAAGTGCTGACTTGTTATCCACCCTCAGCTCTATAGGCTTCAATTTTTCTTCCTTGAGATCAGCCAGCAGCCAAGCCAACCATACACCTTGTGTTGAAGCTGCAGTGGCGGCGATGTACTCAGCTTCAAACGCCGACATTGCTACCACTCTTTGCTTGAGGGAGTGCAGCTAATTAAGCTTGCGCCGAGGAAGAAGAACACTGTCGCTGTCGACATCGCCGGCATAGTCACTGTCGCTGTAGCCGACCAACCTTGCCTCGCCATGGCCTCGCCGGTAGAAACAGCCATAGTCCACCGTGCCTGCAACATAGCACAGCACCCTCTTCAGCGCCGCCATGTGCTCCGCCGTGGGCCTCTGCATAAAACGGCTAAGGTACCCGACGGCGAAGGCAAGATCCGGCCGGGTATGCACGAGGTATCGAAGGCTGGCGATCAGGCTTCTATACAGCCCTGAGTCCTCTTCCTTTTCTGCACAACCATGGCTCAGTTTCAGCCGTTGCTCCATCGGCGTTTGGGCCGGGTTACACTCCACCATCTGCCCTGCTTCCAAAATCTTCAAAGCATAGTGTGATTGCCATAATTAAATCCTGGCAGTGCTCTGTCTTACCTTCAATCCGAGGTAGAATGTCAGCAACCCGAGATCCGCCATTTTGAACTGCTTCTTCATCTCTTCCTTGAAGTGAGTAATCACTTCTGGTGCCGCTCCGGTGATGATGAGGTCGTCGACATAGACTTCGACGATGAGGCGGCCATGATTTGCCCCTCTGCAGTAGATGGCAGGCTCATGATCACTCTGCCGGAACCCTAGTTCTCGGAGAGTGCCATCGAGCTTGCCGTTCCATGCTCGTGGCGCTTGACAAAGACCGTAGAGAGCTCGCCGTAGGTGAAGGACTTTGTCTTCCTTGCCAGCGACGATGAAACCCTGTGGTTGTCGAACATAGACCTCTTCTGCCAATTCTCCGTTGAGAAAAGCAGTCTTTACGTCCATGTGATGGACCTCCCATCGGCGGACAGCGCCAGAACCAGTCTCACTGATTCCATGCATGCCACCGGAGCAAAGACCTCCTCAAAGTCGACTCCTGCTTGCTGCACATATCCCTTTGCGACGAGGCGGGCCTTGTGCTTGACCACTGCACCGGAATCATCCCTTTTTAGCTTGTAGATCCACTTGAGCCAAATTACACGGTGTCCAGCCAGCAATTCAGCCAACTCCCATGTCTGGTTGTCTTCTATTGATGCAATTTCATCTTCCATTGCCGCTCACCAGGCTGGGTCCTCCTTTGCCTCGGCGAATGATGCAGGTTCTGCGATATCCGCTACCAACTGGAGCTGCTCCTGGATCCGCCGAGGCCTTCCTCTTTGTGGAATGGTCCCATGTGCCTGCCCTGGGCTTGGTTCGTCAGTGGCGATGATGTTGTCCATCCGCCGATACTGAATGGGGGTTAGGTCATGATAGGCATCCAATCAGTCTCCGTCGTTGTCCAGCGGCGACACCAGTTCTGGCTGTAATTGGGTCAGTGGAGGAGGAGTTGCCGCTTCGTCGACTTGTGGCGACTCTTGCCCCACCGGCAGTGGTGACACTCCCCTTGAGGTCCATCCTCTCTGTTCTCAACGGGTGGGTAGACTGAGTAGAATTGGATCGAGAATTCTTGGTCCATTCTATCTGCATCGCTGGTGGCGTGACTCCAATTCCATACCCCGTCTTCATCAAACACAATGTCACGAGAAATTACAATCTTACCGGACCTTGAATCAAGCATCTTGAATGCTTTTACTCCCTCGACGTAGCCGATGAACACCATGGGGCTGCTCCGATCATCCAGCTTTCTTCCACCGGGCTTGATGTTCTTGACAAAGCCTACACAGACGAACACTTTGAGGAAGCTGACTGAAGGCTTTCTCCTGTAATAGGCTTCAAACGGTGTCTGGCCGTCTAATGCCCTCGTCGGCGCACGGTTGAGGATGAACACAGCAGTGGCACCCCAAAACCTCACCGGCACTCTTCTTTCCTTCAACAATGCCGGGCCATAGCAAGCACTGATTGATTCCGGCGCTCCACCATGCCATTTTGCTGCAGCGAGTAGGGGGCGGTGAATTGTGTTTGCACGCCTTCACCGGCATAGTAGTCGGCAAACTCCTTTGCCGTGAATTGAATTCTCCACCATTGTCAGTGCGTAGAACGCGTAATGGGCGTCCTACCTCCAATTCAACCGCCGCCTTTACTTACTTGATGCTTGCCACAGCGTCGCTCTTGGCAACCAGGAGCTTGATCCACATAAATCGTGTTGCATCATCGACGAGAAGCAGAAAATATCGACGCCTTCCTGGCGTCGCCGGTGTGATTGGTCCACAGAGGTCACCATGGACCAGGTCGAGTGTCGCCGGAGCCCTGTACTTGGTCTGGGCAGGGAATGCTGCGCGTCGTTGCTTAGTGATGAGGCAGACGTTGCAGACACCCCCCTGGCCTTTGCCAAGTTCCGGCAGACCTCTCACCATCCCCCGGTGGCTCAGTTGGTACATCGCATCGTGGCCAATGTGTGCCACCGATGCTGATCTTCTTCCACCTTGTGATGGACAGTGAGACAAGCTCCTTGTGCAACGTTGTCTGCAGCACATACAACGGATTTGTTCTTCTGCAGACTCTGGCGAGTAGGCGGCTCCGGCGATCCCAAATTCACAGCACTCCCTTCTCAATCTGAACTTTGCATCTGCTACGGTCCAATTGACCCAGTGATATGATGCTATTCTTGAGACAGGGGATGAGAAAAACTCTAGTGAGTTTAATCTTTTCTCTTGTCTTCGCCATGAAGGTGACAGCTCCTCTTCCTTTGATCTGTACAACAGATCCGTCGCCGAACTTCTCTGTCCCTTACACAGATTGGTCGAGTTCCGAGAAGGCCTCCACCCTTACAGTAATATGGCTTGTAGCTCCGGTATCCAAATACCACCCGTTCGTGGATGCCGTCCCCATCAGTGCCTAGATAGGCCTGGGCTTCTGCCTCGTGGAGATGGATGTTGCTCAACGGCGTTGGTGTGACAGAGATCACGTCGGCCTCTGAGACATGCACCATCAGCAGGGTCTCCTCCTCGTCATCCTTGCGGCGAGATTCGCCTGCCCCTTGCATGGCGCACGACAATCTCGCGCCCAATGACCTTTCTTGCCGCAGTGGTGTCAAGTGTCGTCGGCACTCTTCTTCTTCCTCTGACCGGGCTTTCGGTTTCTTGATCCGGATTTCCTGGATCCCGATTTGGACCCGGTCTGCTTCTCCCTGTATCGGGCTTGCCACTGCTCCTCAGTGAGCAGCAACTTGCCGTCGGAGGTCAATTACTCCTCCTCACCAATGCGGTCTTCGACTGTACGGAGGCGGCCGGTGATCTCCTCGATTGACATCACTGAGATGTCAAGTACCGATTCAGTTGCAACGGCGACGTGCGCATACCTCTTTGGATCACCCGGAGGTACTTAGCGGCGACTTTCTTGGGCTCCTCCAGGTCGCCGAGTATCTCCAGCTCTTGGACCATCCTCGCAAGTCGCAACGCGAAGTCGTCAAGTGACTCGCCGTCGAGGAATGCCACATTCTCGTACTGCCTCCTGACACGCGGCGCCGCCGCCGTCCTGGCGCGACCGGACCCGAGCCGTGAGGTCTTCAGGTGCTCCCAGGTGGCTCTAGCAGAGGGCTTCGCCGCCAGTGTCGATGCCATCTCCAGCGGAACACCACGGAGCAGTGCCTCCATGGCCATCTGGTCCTCCATCTCTTCGTCGATGCCAATGCTGATGGCGCCCTACAGTCCGCGCGCACGAAGCATCACCCGCATCATTGCCGACCAATCGGTGTAATTGGTCTTCGTGAGCAGCGGGAACTGCCCGCTCACTTCACGAACAACCCACGCAGGGGCTGGGCTTATCTGATGGCCTTGCCGTCCTCGACGGCGGATGGGTGATGGAGTCTGCGGCCGGCGCCTGGGTGGTGACCGGGAAGCACACGGGGGAGCCGACATCGCCACGGACCAGAACCTGGAGCTCTGATACCAATTGTTGGCAAATCAGCTAAGTCACTCTCCTCTCCTCTCTGTGAATTACTGGAGTACTAGAGAGTTTGATGCTGCTTAACTGCGCAGCTAATCAGAGACTCAGCTCTCTTTCATTATATCAGTTCAGGGCTGATGTAACCACCCTGGAATACAGAAACAAACCCTGTTGACCTAGCACAAAACGGCTAACTCCCTACAGACTAGGGATAGCTGATGTCCAGCTCTAATAGCCGGCTAACCGGTACTGTCGCTAATGACAGTTTTATTCAGACTGAAAAATACCAAAACACTAGACTTAACTACAAATAAAAGTTTTTCATTCCTTATCTGAGAACCTATATCCATATCAACTGTGCATTTTGATTCAATATAGGTTGCTGTAAATAAACTGCACCTAATGTTAATAACTACTTTGCTGCTTGACATTCAGAGCCCTAAGCAATTCCCACTGACAAAACACAACGAATGCAAGCCTACCAATTTCCTTATGCTTAACCCTATCTCATAGTTTAACTATCATATTACCTTATACAGATCAATATAATAATACACTCAAACAGTAATCATCTCATTTAAAATATTTTAAAAAAATTATAGATTAAAAACTCCTGCTTGGTTTAAACTTTGACATCTAGGATTTATATCTCACCTCCTTATGTTATCCAATTAAAAAAACAGCATGCATGTTTAAACAAATCCATGGACTGCACTATCTGATTTCTTTGAAGTCTGCGCTATTGAACCAGCACACAAAACTTTGTGACTTTAAAATATGCCCCATGTTAATTCTTGTTGGTGATATGCCCAAGAGGCAATCATAACAATTCGGATAAAGGCCTGATGGATATTTGATCCATAAGAAATTAGGGTACTAATGGGCCTGTGACCTAAAAGCCCATTAGCGCGCCTATAAATATGAGGGGTAGGGTTAGGGGCAGATTACTCCACTACGTAACAGCCCTAGCCGCTGCCCCTCACAGGCCACACACCGAAACCCCTGCCGCGCGCGCGGTGCTAGCACACCGACGCACGACGTTCCTCCCTGTACGTGTGGACTCCATGGAGGTGCTGCTGTTACTGCTGCGCTGATCGGCTACGGTGACGTGACGACGTTCCTGTGATGAGGATTCAGGAGGAGACGAACGTGATCATCTACTTCTCCTACACCGACATGCATCTATGATCCGTTGCGCTGCGCGTCTAGTGGTAACGATCCATGACCTCCTTACTCGCATGTTTCCTGGTGATACGGTCGAATTGGTAGAGTAGCGCATCGCCTATTTCCCAACCGTGGTAGCAGAGCCGACTTGCGTAGTTTTTGGTCTGTATCTTAGATGCGATCTACTGCAGACAAGTTCGTATGATAAATTTTTATTGTTTGGCTTTTGGGGTTTGGAATTGGTTAGAGTAGATTGCCATCATATGCCTAAAGGATTAGTTCGTGCTCCTTCTCTGCTGTGTGTGCAACCTGTCCCTACCGGCTGGAATCACCATCGGGACTAATAGTGTACATAGCTAACAGATTGAGCCAACAGGTCACGGTCATGTGTCGCAATCTTCTCGTGGATAACCAGTCACAATGAAAATTGAGGCATTCTGAATGATTTAGATTCGGGTTGATTTGATCAATTCGATGAGATTTTCATAGTGATTTCATAGATGCGATCTATGCAATTCCGTTTGGTGTCTGCTATAGTGACATCGGGACTGCCGTTGTTGTCTGCTATAGTGACATCATTAAGTTGTTTCGCGATAGAAATCGTTCTACGCTTAAGTTGTTTTTGCAGGCAATGATGTGAATGGTATGGCCTAAATGTGATGTGATGATCTGTGTGTAAAATTCATGTAGCCCGCGTGTTACAAATTTAATACAATCGGGTTGAGGTTGTCACATAATTGTATAACGACCTGCATGTCGCCCTGTGATGCCTGATCTCTCATGTAATTTATTTGATATCTATTAGATGTATTAGTTTCTTTTATATTCATTGAGAAACCTCAAGCATGATGGCTATGGTGATCACGATAAGAAGGGAGACATGGCGGTGTAGATCATGATGGAGACCACTATGATCCTAAAGGCCATACTATTCATAGATATGATATGATCGTATGTCTGTGATGTTTTACTATTCTTTTCATGCTTTTCATATGGTGGATGTTTTGTCATGATAAAATAGCTTCCCTCAGAAAAGTTGAGTATTTGATGCCGTTTATCTATAGCTGCACCTATGTTGTTTTGATCGTTGTATGGTAGGTTTGCCAAAGCAAAATACCGTCATCTATCATAATGAATAGGGTGAATGTTGGACATTCACATGCATAGTATTGATTTACTCAACAAAGCTATCAAAACAGTTTTGGGCTTTATGACATAGTGTTGGGAGCCGGGGCATTGAATGTCACCCAACAAACAAGAATCATATAGAGATATGATTAACAATGGTTGTTTACCTATGTCACTAATTTTCTAGGAGTGAAGCCAAAGCTCACTAGAAATTAGTGAATATGGATCTTGGACCACTATATGTCGTTAGAGGGAGGATGATGCTCATATAGTGGTGGTGTATTTTATTAAACTGTTAATAAAAGATTGCTACATAACATAGTGCTAAAACCTTGCATATTTATTGTAGATCATATCTGCTAGTAACAATTCTGGTTTCAATTTGCGATCTGTGCTTGAGAAAGAAAAGCTCAATGGAGCTAACTTTATTGATTGGTACCGCAACCTGTGAATTGTTCTCAGGCAAAAGAAAATTGAGTATGTTCTTGAGCAACCATACCCCAATGACCTTCCCGATTATGCAAATGCCACAACTCGCAGGACTTATGAGAAGCACTACGATGATGCGCTTAATGCAAGCTGCCTCATGCTTGCCACAATGTCCCCTGATCTACAGAAACAGTATGAGCATACAAATGCTTATTCTATGATTCAGGGACTACTTGGAATGTTTGAGAACCAAGCAAGGGCTGAGAGGTGCAATATCTCAAAGTCCTTGTTCTCATGCAAGCTGGCAGAAGGTAGCCCGGTCAGTCCCCATGTAATCAAGATGATTGGTTACATTGAGACTTTGGACAAACTTGGTTCTGAACTCAAGAATGACCTAGCTATTGACGTTATTCTCCAGTCACTCCCACTGAGCTATGAACCATTTATATTGAACTATCAAATGAATGGCATGGAGAAAACGATGGCTGAATTGCATGGGATGCTTAAAACAGCCGAGGAAAGCATTAAGAAAAACACCACTCATGTGATGATGGTTCAAAAGGAAAATAAAAAGAGGAAGCGTGTGACACATCCTAAAGGCAAGGGAAAGGTTCCCAATGATCCTTCAAGCTCAAAGCCAAAGGGTAAATCAGGCCCTTCTCCTAATGATGAATACTTTCACTGTCATTCTAAGGGGCATTGGTCTAGGAACTGCAAGAAGTACTTGGAGGATAAGAAGAATAAAGAGAGTGAGACTTCCACTTCAGGTATAAATGTTATAGAAATCAATATTGCTACATCTTCTAGTGAATCATGGGTATTTGATACCAGATCAATGATTCACACTTGCAAATCGTTGGAGGGTCTAAGTGAGACTAGAAGATTTGCAAAAGGCGAGTTGGATATTCGGGTCGGCAATGGAGCAAAGGTTGTTGTCATAGCTGTCGGAACTTATCACTTGTCATTACACTCAGGATTAGTTTTGGAATTAAATAATTATTATTGCATTCTTTCTTTGAGCAAGAACATTATATCTTCTTTATGTTTGGAAGAAGTTAATGGTTATGAGATTATAATAAAGAATAAATGTCCTTCTATTTATTATAATAATATTTTTTATGCTTAACGTCCATTAGTGAATGGATTATATGGTCTTGATCTTGAGGATAAAATAGTCTATAACATTAATAAAAAAGGGCTCGACGATATGATCTAAATCCCACTTTTATTTGACATTGTCGCTTAGGTCATATAAATGAGAAACGTATTGAGAAACTCAATAAAGATGGTTTGTTAAGTTCATTTGATTTTGAAGCACTTAACACATGCGAGTCTTGTTTGCTTGGGAAGATGATCAAAGCACCCTTCACTGGTCAAAGTGAGAGGGCAAGTGACTTGTTGGGACTTATACATACTGATGTATGTGGACCAATGAGTTCGGTAGCTAGAGGTGGTTTTCAGTATTTTATTACTTTTACCGATGACTTTAGTAGATATGGATATGTCTATCTAATGAGGCACAAGTCTGAATCTTTTTAAAAGTTCAAAGAATTTCAGAATGAAGTACAAAATCAGTTGGGCAATACAATTAAACTTCTACGATCTGATCGTGAGGGTGAATATTTGAGCCATGAATTTTATGATCATTTAAAACAAAGTGGAATTGTTCCACAGTTGACTCCACCTGGAACGCCTCAATGGAATGGGGTGTCCGAGCGGAGGAACCAAACCTTGTTAGACATGGTTAGGTCGATGGTGAGCCAGACTAATTTTCCACTATCCTTTTGATTAGTTTTCCTTCCCATAAGAAATTATCAGCTTTTTATTTTTTACTCCCTTCTTTATGATAGTTTTCCCTTCAATTTGAGGTAACCAAAAGTCATTATTCAGGAATGCAACACACTTACGATGACCAGAAACCGTCGTACATAAGAGAAAACCGTCGTAAACAACTAACTTACGACAGCTGAACCCTAGCCGTCGTAAACAACCTTTTATTTACGACGGTCAAACTTGGCCGGCGTAAATAAACTTATTTACAACGGTTGTAGGGTTAGCCATCGTAAATTAATTTGACCGTCGTAGATTTGCTGGATTCCTATAGTGATTCTTTACTGAACCAATATGTACCTTCATTCTCGCTATAGCCATTGTATATTAATTTCATTTATTTAGTATTGTCAGCCCAAGATCGACTGAGAGCCCGCGTGCAAGTATTGCAGGAGAAGGTATGGATTGTGTCCCTGAGCTCGCAGCTAGGCAGTGCAGTAATCATATATACTGTTTCATTCTGCCCAAAATCAAACCTGTTGGAAACTAGAAGTTTTTCTAGGTTTATATATATATATATATATATATATATATATATATATATATATAATGAGATAATGGACGTCTTGTTTTCTCATGAAATGCTACAATGAGGTATTTGTTTTGTAGCTGCATGTAGTTCATGAGATTATTTGAAGGGCTCTTCAATTGATTTATTGCTAGAGAAATGAGCTTGAATTGAAATAGGATATGGTTTCTGCATGCAAATAAAAAATATGATTTTTTGTTTCTGCAACTCATTATTAAATGAATTAACTAATTCCCCTATGGTTTTCCTCACAAACATGGTTGAACACTCTATATTTCGTCACCATAGCCATCCTCAGATATAGCTGCATCAGCCCCCTATAGTCATTAGTTGGCCTTTCCATGATGTTAGTTTAGCAACAACTTTGTCTAGCAAAGGTTGGAAATCCATGTAAAAGCCCAAGAAAAGGGACATGCAAAAACTTTTCTTCACCTCACAACACCACAGTTTTTGTTGTGGATATTTTAGGAAATATTGTGAAGAACAAGTAACCTCCATCAAAAGAGTGATTAGATGGGAAAGCCTTCACTTTCACAAAGTAGGATTTCTACACATGAACATGAGAGGTTGAGCTCACCCCTAGGAATTGAAAAGTCTTGGGAAGGTTCAAGCCAAGTTTCATGTAAATCCAACACTTTTCGAGACACTTTTGGAGGTATTTGAAAAAGAGGCCAATTTGAATGTAAATTCAAATTGCAGCAACTTTCATCACTCAAATTCAAAAGTTAGCTTCATATTCAAACTCAGCACATTTTTCTGAGTTAGCCCACAAATTTTCATCCCCATTAGAGTTCATCTTGTCGGGAGCTAGATTTGCAATAATTCAAAACTGAATTTGAATTTCAGTTTAAACATAAAGCAAATTTAACCCAACAAATTTTAAATTTGAGAACTCAAATTCAAACCAATACTTGGGGGCTAAGTCTCTCATTCAATGTTTAGTAGTTGGAGATATTTTCAGCAAAAACAGAGATGAAAAATGGAGAATACATTAGGGGGGAGAGGAGGGCCCACTGGTCAGCAGGCTTAAGGCCGAAGGCAGCTCGGGCGAGTCAGCCGGCAGCCGGCGATCAGCGCTCGACACCTCCTGCTCCCGCGCTCGAGTGGAAGAGGCCACCGCGCGGTGAAAACGCCGAGTCAACACGCCAGCGCGACCCCCACTCGATTTGTTTCACGGTGCCCCGGCTGCCCCAACGTCCTCCCATCCACAATCGCCTCCGCTCGCAAGCTTTTTCACCGCCGCTCTCTGGTCGCCGGCGTCCGAGCAACACAGGCACTCTCGTGCCCCAACGAGCAACACAAGAAATAACCGCTTTAGGTGCTGATCCTTCTGGTCCCAACCGTTCTTCAGTCCGTGTGCTGTCGGAGGAGGATTTCGCCGGGGAAGTTTCGGTAGTCCTAAGACCGAGCCACCACCAAATCCTAAAATTCACGGGTGTTGGCTTATCACCAGGCATACCGAGCTAAACACACGATCTACACCCTGCCACGACCACCTAGGATCGAAAACCAGCAAGAACCATGGGCTAGGGTTGCGGTTATCCGAGTTTTTCGAGCAACAGCCGATATCGGGCCTAGGTCGACGGTGAGGTCTTAGTTCCGGCCATTTCCATGGCCAACCGAGCTCATATTCGTGCTCAGCATGCCACAGCGGAGCTGTAGGAGCAAACCGTTGGAAGAATAAGGCCCTGAGTAGCCCGGGCGACATCGCCGGAGTAGAGAGGAGCTCTGTCACCGTCGCGGGCATAGTTTCGACCATTGCCGAGCTCCGGTGAAGGCACCAGCGTGTTCTCCGAGTCGAGTTAGGCACAGGCGGCAAGTTTAGTCGAAGGTCGGGCGGTGGAACGCCCGGCGGCGAGCGCTCCGGCGAAGCGCCGCCGCGGGAGCCGCGGGAGAGCGCGAGGTAGATGAGGGGGGGCCGGGTCCACCGGTCAGCCTCTGATCTCGCGCGGGGATCTGTTTGCGGCTGGGATTCAGTGCGGCAGCGCAGGTAAAACCCCGTGGGCCACGGTGTGATCGCATTCTGAGTGGACCGGCTCGAGGAGTGGGCCCCACCTGCAGAATTTAAACATTTTGGGAATTTCTATTTTAGTTCAAACTTCAAATGAATAGAACTTTGGCTAGGAAACTCCAAATTCGATGAACCAAATTTTGCTGAACTCATAATTCTGAGTACTTTTAAGCAATACCAATTTCAGCTCATAAAAGTGAATAGTGTCCCAGAAATAAATCCCTAAATTTTAAACTGTGGGGAATTTTATCTGGAGAACTACTTTATGAAAAATTCTGAAATTTGGCTGAGAGGTTCACTGGAAAATCCCTTAATCACAGTAAAATTTTCAGAAGCATCCAAGTTCATTTAGTCCCCCTAATTGGGTGATTAAGTGAACTGCCCTGAGAAAATAGAAAAATGTACAGAAACATTTTTCAGATTTTCTCAAATCTTAATTAGGGCATAACTTTCAGTAGAATTCTTCAAATGACATGAAACCAATTCCATAAGAACCCTCTTAAATTCTAGTTTCCAGAAAGTAATGGTTGGAGCCATGAAAACCCCTGGAATTGCTTAGAGGCTCAATTATTGACCAAATAGGCTTTTGTTTGTACAAAGCTCAAATGAACTTTGTTTCAAATGAAACTTGGTCAAGACTCTGGTTAGTACCCTACCAAGCCACCATAAAAATTTCAGAAACCAAGGGGAGGGCTAGCTAGAGTTATTAGTAAGTATGGATTGAAGTTACACTTTGCATTTACATTGACATGTAGCATATTTCATTAACGTGTAGTCGCTGAAGGCGAAGAGACTCCGGAAGTGCTGGACTTCCTCCTTTCGGAAGAAGCACTAAACCCTGACCAGCAGCAACAAGGCAAGCCCCGGTTTGCATTAAGCCTTCTATAAAGTTTTTACTTTGTTACATACGTAGAGTGAAGTGTGTATGTGCATTAGGTGTAGGATGGATGAATACCCCACTTGCATAACCAGAATTTTCCGACAAGAGCGAGGGTAGTGTCTAAGACCTCGAGTAGACAAACTATGCTTAATGATTCATAGGATTTCGGTACAAGTCGAGCAGTTGGAATCTAATCGCGAGTTAGGTTTGGGACACACGGGTTTGGTTCGAGTGACGTGAGATCACTTTAGTAATGAAAATGAGACTAGGCAGGGGCTAGGGCGCAGCAAGAGGAAGTCTTGTGTGCGCAGCCCTGTCCGTGTCGATTGAGGACCGATCCGTGTGCGGCCCTGCTGAACAAGTATTGAACGTACCGAAGGTATATCGGATATATGGGCCCCGATAAACCGATGTAGCCTAAACCTCCGGACGTCGAGGCATAGCACACCGATTTATAGGTGTAGGTTGAGGGCAGAAAGGTGGAAATCTGCTAACGGGCATAGAGAGATGCTCCGTGTAGGGAACCTCCTGTCCGTTTCTGTAACAGACACAAAAAAAAGGAAAACCACCTCACCTGGTGCAGCCCGGCCCAATTCCTCTTCCCCCCTCCTTTTCTCTCCCCTGGCCCAGCCCGCAAGGGCCAGCGCCCCCGCCCCCGCTTCTCCTCTCGCTGCCGCCTCAACCAGGCGCGCGCCGCGCGCTAGGGTCCCGCGCCACCACCGCCGGGAATCCCGACGATGGGACGCCTGTCCCGTCGCCGGTCACCGCCCCGCGCCCCATCCCTGCCACCGCCGCAGATCCCGCCGAGCTGACCCGAAGTCAAGCGAGCCGAGGCGCGGCCGCTCGCACCCGCTCGCCGCGCGCGCCAGGAGATCCGTCGACGGGACGCCCCGTCCCGTCACCGGTCGCCGCACCTTACCAAGTCATCCTCCTCCCGAAATCCCGGATGCCACATCAAATGCATTTGCCAGGTGCCCCGCCGCGTGTGGTCACTGAGATGCCTCGCCCGGCTATAAAATGGGCGCCCCCTTCCACTGTTACTCCTCACATGCCCGCCACCGAGTTCACAGCACTAGTTGAGCAAGAAGAAGGGTCGCCGGCGCCAAAATCTTGCAAGAACAGCACCCCCTTCATCAACTCCGGCCACCTCCCGAGTCCCCCACGGTGAGTTCCCCCACCTCTCAACTCCTTAGTGTAGCAGCACCTTTGTGGTCTCCTGTAGCTCTCCGCGCTGTACTCTGTGTATTTGGTCGCCGAGACGGGCCAGCCATGCAAGGCCGAGCTCGCCGTTGCCATGGGGTGTCGCCGTCTGTCCTGAGGGCTGCATTGACCCAACCGAGGTCACCGCAGCACCTACGCACCCTCGCGCACGTAGCCGACGCGCTAGGCTGAGGGAAAACACACGTGACAGCGAGTTCAAACAACGTCGCTGTCCCCACATACTCAGGCAAAGCCATTGACGACGCTCCGACAGTCGTCCTAGCTGCACACCCCACCCACAGGGCTCCTCCCGATAAGTAGATGCCTGGCCACTAGCTGGTTGTCCCGGAGAACGAAAGGATTGCGGCTCCGGCTAGCCGCCGGCAGCCACCCCGCCGCCCAATCCTATGTGGCACCTCTATGGCATTCGCGTGAAGTACACGTAGCGCGACGGGCCAGCAAACCAACCCACCCGGCCGCCACCGTCGCGATCCCCGGCAAACTGCCACCGCCTCTCCGGCGACCCCCGTGGCCTAAGGACCTTTACGTTAGATTCCCCACGATACGTAGGCTTCCGGCACGAACCACGTTAGACAAACCGACAAAGCGCGGCTCTAGCTAGCTGCCGATCGCCTCCGCCGCACGAACAACCTCCCCTGACCGGCCACTCACATAGCAGCCAAGCGGCAGGGCCACACGGGCAAGGTGTTGATGTGGTCGCTGACCCAGCGCCCCACGGGCGCCGGCTCACCGCACGCTTGATAGAGCTCCTGTGGACTCAGTCCATGTGGACCGGAGGGCCAGCAGCTATGTACCAAGTCCCGGTCCACGGAACAGTGACCCGTGAGGTCCTGGCCCCGCCGGTCAGCCGCTACATGCAGAGAAAAGCGCTAGGTACACCCGATAAGTGAACACAAAAGCCTGGAAAGAACATTCGCGGGTACATAAAACCCTAAGGCTAAAAAAACCATTTTTGAGCGTTACTAATTGCTAGTACTTGCACTAACCCAAATAATCAAGTAAACAACAAACGGGGATAGGATGAGGCCCCCGTCCAAATACACAACCCCCTAAAACCCCGACAACCACCTTACTGAAGTGGTACCTAAGTTCTTGCAATCCTTTGGGTTCGACGCTAACTCGAACAACTTACGTGCTATAGCGAGCGAGGGATTCGACGAGGAACTCGAAGACCCGGATTACGAGGAGTTCTTAGAAGCTTTTGAAGGCAAGCTCTAATTCCCTTGATCATTATTGCTCCTATGAATTTGCAAAATTACCCTATTAGCCTGATTTTCAATATGCATGATTTTCGTGATTACTTTTAAAACGTTGTAGTAGCTAAGACCCATTTGTTAGTGGCTGCGTAGTCACGTGGTTGTCATATGACGTGCCACGAACCTTCCTTGACCTTGTCAACTCCTCCTTGACGCCCTAAGGCCCCATCATCACAATATAACGTGATGACGTGCATAATCCCTTGAAAGTAGAATTGCTCAGGGACCCTCGCGATGTTCGCATCGCGTCTCACTACAATTAATCATTGGATTTGCGAAGAGTGTGAAAAGTGTCTTGGTGGTGTGAGATAGGAAACGGGTTAGGGATGGTGATATACAACCTGTGAGGAGTGAAGTGGGAAAAAGGGGTGGTTGAGGCGGGATTGGTGAATGAGTAGTGTGTGCTTCGGTGTAGTCCACCTGTCGTGGACGTGGACGGAGCCGCCTCACCAACTCAAGGACCGGTTCACATGACCTCGTCATAGTGATTCCGTACAACCACAGAACCTGTATGGGCAGGATCCCCTCTACCTTCTTGGTGACTTCCACATGAGCCATCTGGCGGCCAGTAGGGCACGGGAGACCAGGAAAAGACACGGGGGAGTCATTAGCCGTGGTCCGGTTGGGAGAGTAATTGCCCAAATAGCCCCTGGGTGCGTCCCGAGGTGTGATTGTGGGGTTATTCGGGGAAGATGAGGCGAACGTCGCGCTACTCCCTTGCTAGGAGTGCCTGACCTGTGGGTAAAGTGTACAACCTATGCAGAGTGTAAATCCGGATAACCATTGCCACAGTATTGGCACGCTATGCTCCGAGCTCTTGTTGATTAGTCTTAGTGTGTTGCCTTGGTGTGACGGGTGGCAGTGTTTGCCGTGTTTTGGAGACTTCGGCTGTGTGCCGGGAACTAGTAAAGCCGTGGGCTTGAACGTTCGGTTAAAACTTAGGGAACTGGCGGGATGGAGCTCAAACTCCCCCAGGCCCCACCAACTAAAAGCAAGAAAAGACTGCCTGTTTTGCTTTGCGAAATCTTCTTCAAAGAAGACCCTGCATGGATGCTTTTCGGCAACCCTAAGCCATATGGCCCTTCCTTGTTATAACCTTAGCATGAAACACATTCCCTTGCGTAGTGTTAGGGCTTGCTGAGTACCTTTCGTACTCACTCTTGCTTTCTTCGTGACCCTCAGAAGCAGAGGAAGAGAGGGAGATGGAGGATGAAGCGCAATACATCGACGAGTAGGCCTAGTCCCGCGCCCAAGGCTGCCTGAGGGGAATGGGAGCCACTTAGTCCGCTGCCTTTCACTAGTTGTCGCTCTTTTGAGGCCCTGCGAGGCCAATGAGGTGTAACTTAAAAACTTGGTTGTAAGACCTTAAGGGTTATATTGTGGCTAAATTATTGCATGGCTTTGGATCCATTCTATTGTGCGTACCGACTACTGATCCAGGGATTGGTACAAGATGCACAAGTGGGCCCCGCAAGAGGTGGGTCCTGACAAAGTGGTATCAGAGCCGTACTTGGCCGTAGGACGAAGCCATAGAGACGAAACATTGACGGAACACACATTTTCCAAAAATTATGTGCGAAAACCTACCTTTACGAGACTTACCTCACTCTTATGTAAAATTGTTTTGTCAAACAACACTGACCCACAGTTTACCTTGACAGATGGACGGCTGGTCTGAGGGTACTTGCCGAGACATGACTGGGTTCCCGCAGGTGATGATCCTTACCTTGGAGAGACTCGGTTACACGAGGTTTCCGTGCTACCGCTGAGGGAGTACGAGGAGGACGGTGCACTCCGCTGCGAGGCAGAGGTCCACGTCACTGAGGCATCATGACCTTACGGAGTGCAGCCCTACTCGCTCACCTTCACCGGAGCCCGCTATGAGGACTCCATCAGAGCTGTTGCGCGGGAGGCACCGTTGGAGCTCAGCGACAGGTGCATGGAGCAGACCGGGCCGATGCCCATCCGTTACTTCCCTGTGCGCCGAGAGGACAGCTACGTCTGGAGGCACCGAGTTGCGACACTAGAGGGACCCACCAGGACCGTGGAGGACACCACCTTGACAGAGACTGCCAGATACCTGCACGCCTTGGACCAGTGTTGTGAGAACGCCCACACAGAGTGAAGTGCAGAGGTTGCTCGCACTCAGGACACGGAGGCTAGAGTGAGGAGTCTGCAGACCCAGCTGGACGAGGCCCGCACCGAGACCACGCGAGCTCGTGAGGTGACCGAGGCTCTGCACGTGGAGCTCAACCACAGGACTGCAGCACACGTCAGGGAGTTGGACTCCCTCTACCAGGCCGGAGCTCGCTCAGGGGAGCACGAGTCCAGATCACTGCTCGTAAGAGCACCCTGGCCGTGCAGCACGAGAGTGGCACGCAGACGATGCGTGTGCCGGCTGTACCCCACCTGACTCCCTCCGTCCAGGCCACGATAGCCAGGGGCGCTGGACACTTCGGTCAAGGCAAGAGCCTTCGACTGCTGGAGCAGCTGCGTGGAGGACGCACTGGGAGCACGGAGACGTACAGCGACTCCGACGACGACACCGGAGACGAGCCAGAGGAGGACGAGCACCCGCTGGGAGGCGACGGTCAGGACTCGAGCGTCGAGATACTGGAGGAGGTTGCTAGCTGTGGAGGACCCAGTCAAGGGACCGCAGGACACGGCGGTGGACAGTTCCCCTTCACCGTTGAGGAGTTGGTCGACGATGGGATTGACTTGGGGCGCGAGTGGCGCCAGGACCACGGCATGGAGGATGTCGTACCCCCACAAGTCCCACCACAGTAGGCAGCAGCCTGTAGTACCATGAGTAGCCCGGCATAGTGTGAGTTTATGTATCCCGTGTTAGTGGATGATTAGCATCGTGATCGTTAGATGTAGCGTGAGTATGTTGCAAGGTCCTAGACCTGCTATGTGTTGTACCATGTGATGATTGTACTCTAGTAATGATGGTGTGATTTGCCGGGAATTAATGGACTTCTAGTATGTATGATAAAACTCTGTTGAATGAAATGGGCAAGGGCTCAGGCGAGGGGCACCCCTCTTAAAAAAATAATAATAATAGTAATAAGTAAAATATGAACCTAGTTAGCAAACCCTTATATTAGAATATGGTCACACAAAACAAGAAACAATAAATAAAGCAACAACTAAAGTTCCGTGAAATTTTACTTCTCCAGATGGCCCCCAAGAGATCCGCCAGAGTTCAGGCACGCTGGGAGCGCATTGCCGAAGGGGCTCAGGCACCTGTGGCACGTGCACCCCGAAGCGTACCCGCCCAGAGGGGCAGGGGAGCAGGACGTCGTGCACCAATCCAGGCCCCACGGGTAGCAGCTTTTGGAGGAGGTGAACCCAATAGGGCGAACAACCCTCCGGAAGGAGTTGGGGAAATCAACCCCGAAGAAGTGCCAGCTGCGGAGGAGGAAGTGGTGCCTCCACCACCACTGGCTACGTTGGCCGAAGTCATGGTAGTACAGACATAGTTGTTACAGACCATAACTCAAGCGATACAGGGACAGCGAGGCCCTGGGGCACCTCCACCCTCTAGGATGTCAGAGTTCATGAGACTCCGACCCCCGGTCTTCGACGGCGCTGATGAGGACCCGTTGGCAGCCGATGATTGGCTGCGCAACATAGGCAAGAAACTCGACATTACCGCAGCTGGAGACCAAGAGCGAGTAATGCTAGCCTCCCATCAACTAGTGGGAGCTGCCGCGGAATGGTGGGACAACTACCGTGAAGCAGCGGCCGAACCTGACACAATAAGCTGGGAGGAGTTTCAGCAAGCCTTCCGGGATTACCATATTCCCGAAGGAGTTATTGAAATGAAGGCAGACGAGTTTCGTGCACTACACCAAGGAGCCATGACCATCAACCAATACATCAAGAAGTTCTTAAAGTTAGGACGCTACGCCAATAGCGAAATCAACACTGACAAGAAGAAGCAAGACCGTTTCCGCAAAGGGTTGAACGGTGTCATGAAAGCCCAACTTGTCACACACATATACCCGGATTTGAACATCCTCATGAATAGGGCCATATTACTGGAAGAGGCACGTTCCCAGCTGGATGGGGAACGAAAGAGGAAGTTCCAGGTGCAAAAGTTCAAGCAGCAAGAGCGATTCCAACGGGCAAGGCCTAGCTTTCCGCTGAAGCCACGACAACAACCCACAATGCAGTTCCGCACCACGGGGTCCAACCTACAGCAGCCAATGCAACAATACCGACCACCAAGCACCAATGCGCCGCAGCAGGGCAATGCCAACACAACTCGGACGACGACTGCCGGCAGGGCTTGCTTCCATTGCCGCGACCCGGGGCACTTGATCGCAAATTGTGGGTAAAGTGGTACAATCTCTGCAGAGAACCAAACTGTCATGACAGCCGTGCTCACGGTCAAGAGCGGCTTGGACTTGTCCATGATTAGAGAAACATGGATATGAGTCAAAAGAGGTTGTTGGGTGGTGTAACCTAACATTATTGACTTAATTATGATGATGGTGGGATTATCACTTAGTAAGATAGGTTGCTAATCAAAGCTAAGGCTTAGGATTAATGCATAGTGCTTAACCATGTTAGCCTTCCCTTGCTATTGGCCTTCATAACATTCTTTCCTACACTTGCTGAGTACCTTTGGTACTCAAACTTGCTTTTGTTGGATATTATATGTTGACTCAGGTGCAAATGAAGACGTAAACTTTGACGAGGAGTACTTCGATCCCGAGGAGTTATTCTAGGTTGGCGAAACCCCGGGCAACGCCTGTGGAGATGGAGCAACCATGATATAATCTTCCGTTGTTGTGCTTAATGTATTGGTACTAATAGTTGATATTTTATGAATAATTATGTAATATTATTATGTACGTTAAACTTGGCTTGTAATATAATGATATTACACTCTTGTCGGCACATGTATGAATCAACTGATCCTGGCATACATGTGAGAATACGCTCGGTGTTTCTTATGGAAAACCGGGTGTGACAAAGTGGTATCAGAGCCAAGGTTGCCCGTAGGACGCAAACCTAGTTAGAAATGGACGAGATAGACATCACTATTTTATTAAAAACTATTTTTACTAAATATTTTGTTTAAAAGGAGGATTAATTAAATTATATATATGTTGTCTAACCTCTTCTATACTCAAAATTATATTATTGTTTATTTTTCTAACACATTTTAAATTTTACTTGAAACAGATGGCACGCACACGTCTCACGGCTCGTAAGTCCACCGGAGGACGAGTTCCTCGACACCAGCTGGCTGAACGCACTACTGAGGAGGTGGACAACCCCACTACCTACCAGACCCACGGGGAGTCCACTAGAGGCATGGTGGATCGCCTCCGACACCTCCTTCGCTGTGCTGGTTATACCGGCAAGCTAGAGGTGCAGTACGACACCACTCGAGTCTCTCGCGTAGAGCGAGACGAGTGGAAGTCGCAGGCGAGGATCTACTATGAGAACAAACTGCTCAAGATACACAACTCGCCAGCATGGAGGTCCACCATGGCAGAGGCTGAGAAGGACGCCACTTGGGAGGCAATCACTTGCCAGAGCTACACCAACCGTGGCCGCCTTGAGGGGACCCAATACATGTACACCCCTCGGCGACAAAGTGGAAGCGCGGTGTTCAACTATGAGCTTCTCCATGAAGGTTGTGAAGTGGTACAGATGGACATGAGTCTTCAGGTAGGGGTGGACGTCAGCACGAGACTGCAGAACTGTCAACAGGAACTCCAAGACGTCCGGGACCTTCTGAAGAAGACGGAGGCCATTATGCGTGGACTGATGAGAATGAGGGATGGAGAGGTGAGTGATCTCTATGCTTCGGATGGAGACACTTGGACTCCGGACTCTCCAGACCGTAGGGCAGCCAAACGCCCTCATATTCCTCCAGCACCTGAGGCCTCCACAGCTGAGTCAGAGGCTAGCAACCCAGGTGGTGATGGCGGGAACCCACAGGAGGATGCACAGAACCCAGGGGACAACTAGGATAGGTGTCCTTGTTCATGTAGTAACTCGTGTAGTACGTATGTATGGTAATGTATTGACTAGTATGTAATGTTTGATTAGTGAACTTGTGTAGAATGATGATGTAATGTATGTTAGTAGATGAACGTGAGTTGTGAAAGCCATAGACTTATGTTCACAACCATGTTAGTGTATGTAAATATCTATTAAGGAATATAAGTACTTAGTTTGTTTCAATCATGACCATTTAATAAACGAAGTAGAAACTTTAGTAACTCTTGTATAGAATGGATGAAGTAAGTATACAACATAATACATCTAAGAGAACATCTATACATTAATTTTAAACATAGTCTTTTACGATAGATGGCAGGAAGAAGGAGACGCAATGAAGAGAACAACAACAATGAGGCTGCAGAGTTCCCTTTGCCTTGATGGCAGCCACGAGTTGCACGTAGGGCAGATGGAGAAGCTATACAACAAATGATGAACATGCAAAACCAACTCCTTCAGAATTTAACACAAGTGGTGGCCAACATGCAACCACAAATTCAGAATGCACCGCGTCAACCCAAACTGAATGAGTTTCTAAGCACTCAACCACCAAGGTTCGACAACGCTATAGAGCCATTGGAAGCTGATGATTGGCTCAAGAATATTGAGAACAAGTTGCAGATCATACAGTGCCCAGGACGTGAGAGAGTGCTCTTTGCTTCTCACCAACTATATGGATCTGCAGCGGATTGGTGGACGGCGTACAAAGAAGCTCATGAAGATCCAGAAAGTATCTCCTGGAATGAGTTCAAACTTGCCTTCCGTAATCACTATGTTACAGCAGGAGAGATCAAGAACAAGCGGAAGGAATTCCTCAACCTGAAGCAAGGTGGTATGTCCGTGCGAGAATACCTTACCAAGTTCACACAGTTATCTCGCTATGCTCCAAGAGACATAGACACGGACGAAAAGAAACAAGATTGTTTCATTGAAGGATTGAACTCAGAGATACAGTATGCTATGTCTTCAAGTGACTATGAAAGTTTCCAAAAGCTCATCAACAAGGCTTTCATAGTGGAGAGGAAAAGACAGAAGTTAGTTGAGGAGCGAAAGAGGAAAATGAATTGGCAAGGACAGGCTTCTAGCAGCAACAGTCGGCCCCGTTTCTTATCACCGCCGACGGGAGCAATGAATCGACCTATAGCTCCCAATCAGTTTCAGAGGAACTACGACCCTGCTGCTAGGAACCCAACTTTCCAACCACAACAGCAGAGACCACAAGTGCAGCAACAACGCCCTGCCTTTCAACCTCGTCCTGCAGGGCCAAATCCTCAAAATGCGCAATCAGGCAACAAAGCACCAATGAACAAGGTCACGGGGCAATGCTTCAACTGTGGGGAAACGGGACATTATGCCAACCGATGTCCCAACAAGAAGCCACCTCAGTCACAAAATCTTGTGCGTGGTAAGGTGAATCATGTGACGATGGAGGAAGCACAGGAGGCACCAGATGTGGTGATTGGTATGTTCTCCGCGAACACTTATCCTGCTACAATTCTGTTTGACTCTAGTGCAACACACTCATTCATATCCAAGGAATTCATAAACAAGCACAATTTACAAATCATATCTATGAATCGAGTGCTATTAGTGAATTCTCCTGGAGGAGAAATAAAGACAAAACAAATATGTCCCAAGGTAAAGCTAGGAGTTAATGGAGTAGAATTCCTTGCAAATCTTATTGTGATAGAATCAAAAGGAATAGATATCATCTTGGGGATGGACTGGTTAACCAAGTACAAAGGAATTATACATTGCTCAACAAGGACAGTGGAACTAACCCATACGGATGGAACTAAGGTTGAGTTCACATCTATTCAAGTACCCTCTGGAAATGTCCAACTCAACAAGACTGAAGTAGTTATTGAGGACATAAAGGTGGTCAACGAATTTCCAGATGTATTTCCCGAGGAGCTACCAGGTATGCCACCGGATCGAGAAGTAGAATTCATAATAGAATTAGTGCCTGGAACTGCTCCTATATATAAAAGGCCATACCGGATGGATACCCAACAACTAGCAGAACTCAAGGATCATATCCGAGAGTTATCGGAGAAAGGGTATATCCGTCCCAGTTCCTCACCATGGGGAGCTCCGGTCATATTTGTACCAAAGAAGGATGGAACCAAGAGGCTATGTGTAGATTACCGTGCCCTCAATGAAGTGACAATCAAAAACAAGTATCCTTTACCTCGTATTGAGGACTTGTTTGATCAATTAAGAGGTGCATGTGTATTCTCCAAGATTGACCTCCGTTCCGGATATCATCAACTAAGGATAAGAGAATCGGATATTCCGAAGACGGCATTTGTTTCTAGGTATGGACTGTATGAATATACAGTTATGCCTTTTGGACTAACAAATGCTCCGGCATATTTCATGTACCTTATGAACAAGGTATTCATGAAATATTTGGATAAATTTGTAGTGGTATTCATTGATGATATCCTCATATACTCAAAGAATGAGGAAGAACATGAAGAGCACCTGAGAATAGTATTACAAAAGCTAAGGGAAAACCAACTTTATGCCAAATTCAGTAAGTGTGAATTTTGGCTTAAGAAAGTTGCTTTTCTGGGACATATCATCTCTGAAGGAGGAATCGCAGTAGACCCAGAAAAGATATCTGGTGTGCAAAAGTGGAAGACACCAGAGAATGTTGGGGAGATCCGAAGCTTCTTAGGATTGGCAGGCTATTACAGAAGGTTTATTGAAGGGTTTTCAAAAATAGCCAAGCCACTCACAAAGATGTTGGAAAAAAGGAGCTGCTTTTATATGATCTCAAGAGTGTGAATCAAGCTTCCAAGAATTAAAGAAGAAGTTAACAACTGCCCCAGTCTTGGTTATGCCTGATATGGAGAAATCATTCTCTGTATATTGTGATGCTTCAGGGCAAGGGTTAGGATATGTGCTTATGCAAGAAGGACATGTTATTGCCTATGCTTCCCGACAACTTCTGAAGCATGAGAAGAACTATGCTACCCATGACCTAGAGTTGGCAGCAGTTGTGCATGCATTGAAGTTATGGAGACATTACCTAATGGGTAAAAGAACAGAGATCTATAACGATCATAAGAGCTTGAAGTATATCTTCACTCAACCGGATCTAAACCTTCGGAAAGGAGATGGTTGGAGTTCATTAACAATTTTGATGTGGGGATCAACTATCATCCTGGAAAAGCTAATGTGGTTGCAGATGCTTTGAGCAGAAAGACACATGTTAACATGTTGACCATAAGAGATCTACAACCCCAACTATGTGAAGAGTTCGCAAAGCTCAACTTATGCTTGGTGAATCATACAGAAACTATAGCAATGGAAGTTGATTCAACCCTGGAACAAGATATACGGAATGGTCAAAAGAACGATGAAAAGATCAAAGAGATCAAGCAGTTGATCAAAGAAAATAAGGCCCCGGGATTTAGAGAAGATGAGAATGGTATCATATGGCATGGTAAAAGAATATGTGTACCAGACATCAAGGAAATAAAGAAACTAATATTAAAAGAAGCTCATGATTCTGAATATTCTATCCATCCTGGAAGTACAAAGATGTATCATGATCTTAAAACAAGGTATTGGTGGTATGGAATGAAAAGAGATGTTGCAGAGCATGTGGCATTGTGCGACACATGTCAACTAGTCAAAGCAGAACATCAAAGGCCTGCAGGGCTATTACAACCACTAAAGATACCTGAATGGAAGTGGGAAGAGATTGGGATGGACTTCATAGTGGGTTTGCCCATGACACAAACAGGGTATGATTCAATATGGGTGATAGTGGATAGATTGACAAAAGTTGCTCACTTTATTCCAGTGAAAGAAAATTATAACGGTTCAAAACTAGCAGAACTATATATGTCAAGAATAGTCTGCCTACATGGTGTACCTAAAAAGATAGTATCAGACAGAGGTACACAGTTCACTTCAAGGTTTTGGTAGAAATTACATGAGTCTATGGGGACTCGATTAAATTTCAGTTCTGCATATCATCCACAAACTGATGGGCAGACTGAAAGGACCAAGCAGATTCTTGAAGATATGCTCAGAGCTTGTGCACTCAAAAATAGTAGGAGTTGGGATAAGAACTTGCCATATGCAGAGTTCTCCTACAATAATAGCTACCAAGCAAGTATGAAAATGTCCCCATTTGAGGCTCTATATGGAAGAAGATGTAGAACTCCACTATTTTGGGATCAAATAGGTGAGAATAAAGTGTTTGGACCTGAAGTGTTAAAAGATGCAGAAAAGAAGGTGAGAGAAATCCGCAATAATCTAAAGATAGCTCAAACAAGACAAAAGAGCTATGCAGACACAAGGCGAAGAGAAGTCTTCGAAGTGGGAGACTATGTGTATCTCAAAGTGTCACCCATGCGTGGACTAAGGAGATTCAAAGTAAGAGGGAAACTAGCACCTCGGTATATCGGGCCATTCAAGATACTGGAACGCAAAGGAGAGGTAGCATATCAGTTGGAGTTACCCTCTCGATTATCGGATGTACACGACGTGTTCCACGTATCACAACTCAAGAAGTGTTTGAGAACACCAGAAGAACATCTGCCAATGGATGAGTTGGACATACAGGAAGATCTTTCGTATACCGAGTACCCCGTCAAAATCCTTGACACAATGGAAAAAGTCACAAGAAACAAAATAATCCGCATGCATAAGGTTCAATGGAAACATCATTCCGAGACAGAAGCTACATGGGAAAGGGAAGATGAACTCAAATCACAATTTCCTAATCTATTTCCTTTGTAAACTCCAATCTCGAGGACGAGATTTTTCTTAAGGGGGGTAGAGTTGTAACACCCGAATTCCTCACTGCCACCGGGGCCAAACCGTCAGCCTTCTTCCCCAAAGCAACCGCCGGCTCCTCCTCTCTCTCTCTCTCTCCCCGTTATTATCACATGTGGGGGAAATATGTGGCAACCGACCAAATCCCGCGCCCCTGCAGCAACCACCGCCTCTCCCCCCCGCCGCCTCCTCCCCTTCTATAAATACCACCCCAAACCGGCCCTCCTTCCTCACAGAAAACGCAAACTCTCCTCTCCCGAAGAGAAAACCACCAATTCTCAATTTCCCGAGAAACACACGTTGATCTTCGGATCTAACACCCTCTAAGACATTCCCCGATCACCAGAGCCCAATTCCGACGAAAATTTGTGAAGAAACAAGCCTGGGAAGTAATTCCAACGAGGTTCACCGGAATCTCTCACTGCCGCCGTCGATCGTGCTTCTCCGGCCATCTCTGACCTCCGAGGACCCCCTAGGTGAGTTCTCCACCCCCTCCTCTCTCTTTTAGTGCAAGTAGATCAAGAATCGGTAGAGAAATCGGGAAAACCGAGAATTCCGGCCACCGCCGCCGCTCGCCGGCGACTGCGCGGCCGCCGAACGCGAGAGAGACGAAGTCGGGGCGACGTGGCCGCCTCTGAGCCTTCGGATCTAAAGTGAACGGTTAAAATTAAAAGAACCGATACCGGTTCGATTCTTTTAATCTGGGCCGTTGATCTCAGATCCAACGGCCCATATTTAAAACAGTTATAAACGTTAGAAATCTTCTGGTTAGGCCCCTGGAGATTTAAACAAATAGGGAATAGCCCCTGATTCTTACAGAATCAACCCTGAGTTCATAGAAAATTGGAAAAATTACTTTGGAATAGCCAAATAGCCCCTGTACTTTTTAGAAATTGGTAAAATAGTTATGAAAATTCAATCTGAACCCTAGAAAGTTTGAAATTGTTACAGATTAGCCCAAACAGTTTTAAAAGTTTGTTTTAATTCTGTAATTAATCAAATAAGGCTAAATGAATTCTGGAAAATGTTAGAAATTTATTTTCAGCACTGTTAAAACATTCTGAACAGAATAAAAATTCTGAATTTAAAAATAACAGTTTACAAATGCTGATATTATTTATATAGTGACAATTAACTTGGAAAAATCAAAGTAAAAATCATATATATTCCAGAAAATTTTGGAAATTTATTTAAAAAGTATAAAATTATTCTGTTATCATATTTTTGTACATATATAACTTCTGTGATCTAGAGTAATTATTTAAATGATTAAAAATGTATTTTTAAGTATTAAATAAATACTAAAAAATAGATAAAAACAGTATATATTAAAGAAAAATTTTGGAAACTGTTCTAAATGTTAAAATAGGTTCTGAATTGCAGAAAAATAGAAATATGAGTTCTGAAAATTATTATAGTAATAATTTAAATGATTTCTAGGATTTAGTTAATTATAAGAATTCACATATATTTTAAAAAAAAATCTAAAATTTATTTAAATCATCTCACAAACTGAAAATGAGTGTTTGGATGTGGCAATAGCAAAATCAAAGTCTATAAGTAGCCAATTGAAACATATTTTCTCCTAACTCACATAAAATGACAAGAAATCAATAGTTGCATGTGTGTAACCAAACCTATGTGATTGAAATGACTTGATATGATTCTTATGGCATGTTTGTTACTGTTTTGTGGGTACAAATGTATGGATAGAACCAACCCAAGAACTAATACTCAATCTTCAAGATCAGGATTTTGAAGTAAATCCCTCTTCATTCAAAGGCAAGTGTTCCTTGATCACTTTGTTCCTATTCTAGGATGAATAGTTAGATTATTTGCATGATGTCTTTAATATGAAACCCAGTGTAGGATGTTTCCATAGTTTCATTGCTTTATCTTTCCTTGCAAAACCATGGAGGGAATTAGATAGGATTTGATGGTTATCATTTTATGTGCTTAGCCATGCTTAGAACTTTAGAGATGAATGAAATGTAGTTGATACTAGTCTTGTGGATTATATGAAAGACACAAGTGTATGTGTCATGTGGTTATGAATCTAGACAGGCTGGTTGTTTGGTTGGTGCTTCGTGCACGAGACTCGGGAATGAGTTAGTGCCTGTCCTAGATTCTAAGGACCGGTTCATGGAACAGTTAACCCGGCTTTACAGTGCCACCACAAGACTGAGATAGAGCAGCTTGGCTAATTAATTAGGAGTTTGCCGGTATAGTATGAGTGTTTGGATGGTGCGGGGAATGGGAGTCCATTTTTGACTGCCCTGGGAACTGCAAGGCTCAAGAGGGGGCTTCTATAGGGGAGGGTTACTCCCAGGAACTACAGCGGTGAAACCTCAGTGGGCTTGTACTTGCCGGTAGACCCTTTGTAAAGGCCATGTAGTGATCTCCTGATCGCACACCAAAGGAAGTGTGTAATGTGGCTTGCAACCACGGATATCAGGGAGGTTTCTTAGTCCACCTGGCAACAGGGGATGAAATCACTACTTGTGGGTAAAGTGGTACAATCTCTGCAGAGAACCAAACTGTCATGACAGCCGTGCTCACGGTTAAGAGCGGCTTGGACTTGTCCATGATTAGAGAAACATGGATATGAGTCAAAAGAGGTTGTTGGGTGGTGTAACCTAACATTATTGACTTAATTATGATGATGGTGGGATTATCACTTAGTAAGATAGGTTGCTAATCAAAGCTAAGGCTTAGGATTAATGCATAGTGCTTAACCATGTTAGCCTTCCCTTGCTATTGGCCTTCATAACATTCTTTCCTACACTTGCTGAGTACCTTTGGTACTCAAACTTGCTTTTGTTGGATATTATATGTTGACTCAGGTGCAAATGAAGACGTAGACTTTGACGAGGAGTACTTCGATCCCGAGGAGTTATTCTAGGTTGGCGAAACCCCGGGCAACGCCTGTGGAGATGGAGCAACCATGATATAATCTTCCGTTGTTGTGCTTAATGTATTGGTACTAATAGTTGATATTTTATGAATAATTATATAATATTATTATGTACGTTAAACTTGGCTTGTAATATAATGATATTACACTCTTGTCGGCACATGTATGAATCAACTGATCCTGTCATACATGTGAGAATACGCTCGGTGTTTCTTATGGAAAACCGGGTGTGACAAAGAGGCCGAGGGCAAGGCGGCCGAGGTGAAGGTTTAGCGAGGGGTAAAAACACTAGACCTCCTAACAAAGGCCGAGACAAGAGCCATATTCAGTGTTTTAATTGTGAGAAATATGACCACTTTGCAAGTGAGTGTAAGACTCCAAAGAAAGAGGAAGCCAACCTGACCAAAGAAGAAGAAGAACCTGCCCTGCTGCTCGCAATGGCAGAGGAAGAACTGTCTCCTGAAGACGGAAGTTCAGGGGAGTCCAGTTTTTTTGAATGAAGAAAGAGTATGTCCAAGCCTGTTTCTAACAGAGAAAGAAACAACCATTGGCGATATGTGGTACTTGGATAATGGAGCCAGTAGTCACATGACTGGAGATAAATCAAAATTTCAAGAACTAGATGAGAGTGTGACTGGTTTGATCAGATTTGGAGATAGCTCAACTGTGGAGATAATGGGGAAAGGATCAATTTTATTTGCCTGCAGGAATGGAGATCAGTGGATGCTGAAAGAAGTGTACTTCATTCCAAAACTGAGGAGTAACCTTGTGAGTCTGTGTCAGCTCACTGAGGTAGGTCACAAAATTGTGATGGATGAAGACAGGCTTGAAGTGTACGAGAAGAACCCATCACGATTGATCATGAAGGTAAAAAGATCTCCAAATCGACTCTATCGTATTTGTCTGAAACAAGACCAGCCAGTATGTCTTTTGACAAAGTTAGATGATCAAGCATGGTTGTGGCACGCTTGGATGGGTCATGTAAATTTCAAGTCTCTCGGAATGCTTGCAGAAAAGAAGATGGCACCTGGTGTCCCTCTGGTCGAACATCCAGATCAGATTTGCCGTGGTTGCCTAGTGGGCAAACAAGCAAGGAGGCCTTTTCCAACAATAGCACAATTCAGGGCACAAGAACCTTAGAGCTTCTGCATATTGATCTTTGTGGGCCCATCACACCTTTAACTGTTGCAGGTAACAAGTACTTTATGTTGATTGTTGATCATTACTCAAGGTTCATGTGGGTTTATATGCTTAAGACCAAGGATCAGGCCTGTCCATTATTTGAGAAGTTCAAAGCCTTGAATGAAAACTCCAAGAACAGACGCATCAAAACCCTTCGGTCAGACCGTAGGGGGGAGTTTCTGTCAGCAAGATTTTTAGAACTATGTGAGCAAGCAGGGATTGAGATACATCTCACTGCACCATATACACCGCAGCAAAATGGTGTAGTAGAGCGAAGGAATAGAACGATCTTGTCCATGGCAAGATCTATGCTCAAAAGTATGAGTGTGCCGGGGAAGTTTTGGGGGCGAGGCAGTAAGACATTCAGTCTATCTTCTCAACAGGCTGCCAACCAAAGCAAATGGTGAGAAAACACCTTTTGAAGCCTGGCATGACAGGAAACCACAGCTTGCTCACCTTCGAGTATTTGGATGCCTTGCACATGTCAAGAATGTTGTACCACATCTGAAGCTAGATGACATGAGTTGTCAGATGATATACTTGGCTGTGGAGGAAGGCAGTAAAGCTCATTGGCTATTTGATCCGAGCTGAGGGAAAATTATTATCAGCAGGGATGTTGTTTTTTAAGAGTTTAAGCTGGAATTGGGGAGCAGGTGAAGACTGTTGATTTTGTGGTAGAAGAGTTTCATGAGGAGCAAACAATCATTCCTGGTCCATTGGTAGGTGATCAGATGGCTGGTGAAGATCAACATCTCGAGCCAGTTTCACTAGTAAGCAGTGCTCTCTCTCCATCAACCCCTGGCATGGCAGGCCAAGGAGCTATGCAAGCACCACAAAATTCAGTCTCTTCAGTGCAGAATACAGCTAGTGGAGGACTGACAGAGTCTTCACAAAACATCCTGTCGGGAAGACAATCTGCAGAAGCCCCCCACATATTCAGAGTGGTGCATCAAGAATTATCAATACAACTCCCTCAGAAGGATGGAGGAGTGAAGATGGTCCCATCAGGTATAAAGCTGTCTCTGAAGTTATGCAGAATGCACCTATAGTGGAATTATCCTATGGTGATTCAGACAATGAAGCTCTTGTGGCTGAAACTGATGAACCAGAGAGTTTCAGAGAAGCCAGTGAACACCCAGCGTGGTAAGAAGCTATGAAGAAGGAGATTGAGTCCATTGAGAAGAATAATACATGGACACTGACTAAGTTGCCCCCTGACCACAAACCTATAGGTGTAAAATGGGTTTACAAACTCAAAAGGGACTCTGCTGGGAACATCATAAAGCACAAAGCTAGATTAGTGGCAAAGGGATATATTCAGAAGCAAGGAGTAGATTATGAGGAGGTGTTTGCGCCTGTGGCTAGGCTTGACACTGTCAGAGTGTTACTTGCCTTAGCTGCGAACCAGGGATGGAAAGTTCATCACCTTGATGTCAAGTCTGCATTTTTGAATGGGGAGCTTGAAGAAGAAGTCTATGTAAATCAACCTGAAGGTTTTATGCAGAAGGACAATGAACATCTGGTGCTGAAGTTAAAAAAGGCCCTATATGGGTTAAAGCAGGCCCCTAGAGCCTGGAATTTGAAACTTGACAGAAGCCTGAAGAATTTGGGTTTCATCAAGTGCAAACAAGACCATGCAGTTTACAAGAAAGGTGAAGGTAAAACAGGAGTTCTCCTTGGTGTCTATGTTGATGATTTAATAGTGACAGGAGGAAGTCCAGAGATTATCAAAGATTTCAAGTCTCAAATGATGTCAGAATTTGAGATGAGTGAACTTGGGCTACTCAGCTATTACCTTTGAATTGAGGTAGAGCAAGAAAAAGGAGGAATTGCTCTCAGACAAACTGCATATGCCAAGAAAATCCTGAAACAATTCTGCATGAGTGGACGTAACTCGGTGAAGGTGCCCATGGAACAGAAAGGTCAGTTGCACAAGGATCCTGAAGGTGAGCCCACTGATGCTACTGAATATAGACAAATGATAGGACGTCTAAGATATTTACTTCACACTCGACCAAACCTTTCTTTTGCTGTTGAGGTAGCTAGCAGGTATATGGAAAGACCAACAACAATACACTACAGAACAGTGAAGCATATTCTAAGATACTTGAAGGGAACAACTCAGTTTGGTTTATGGTACCCTCAAGAGAGCAGCAAAAAATTGACAGTCACTGGATATTCAGACAGTGATATGGCTGGTGACAAAGATGATAGAAAAAGCACCGGTGGAATGGTTTTCTACATCAACAAAAGTCTGATTTCATGGAATTCTCAGAAGCAGAGGACAGTAGCATTGTCATCTTGTGAGGCAGAATTTATGGCAGCTTCTATGGCTGCTTGTCAGGCACTTTGGCTAAAAGGTTTGCTGAAAGAACTGACAGGGGAGGAGCCCGGTACAATCAAGTTATTTGTTGATAACAAGTCAGCTATTGCCTTGATGAAGAATTAGGTGTTCCATGGGCGCAGTAAACACATCATAACCAGGTATCATTTCATAAGGGAGTGTGTTCAAGAAGGCCTGATATCTATCGAGTTCATTCGTTCTGAAGAACAAAGAGTTGATGCTCTGACGAAGGCGCTGCCGGCTGGGAAGCTGGACATCATGCGTCATCTGCTAGGTGTTCACAATCACGAGACACAACAGGATTAAGGGGGAGTATGTTGGACTTAATCCTATGTGCCTCGGTCAATAAACAGAGCTCATGCAGGAACACGTCGTGCGCGGGTAGTTGCAGTTGAGCGTGTTGCAAGTCATGGCCGGTGTGGCCCGAATAAAACGTGTAGATCAAGCACAGATTAGTTGGCGTCTTTGGTGGATCGGTTTTTAGATCCAATCTCTACTTTGGTGTTTATTTAAACAATTTGTGAACTCATCTATTTGTAGTTGTATGTATGAAAAAAACTGAACTCTCGGTTTGGGTTCAGAACACTTGTTCTCGCGTGCATCTCTGATCCTCTTGCATAGGCTAGAAACTTCGGTCTTTGTTTCTGTCACACTCAACACTCCATGTGATATTCTTTAATTCATTTATTTCTTGTATAAGCTCTGCAAAGTGAGATAAGATAGATGCAAACCTAGTCACTCCATATGTGATGGTGGGATTATAATACCACCGTCGAGCTAGGGATGTGCGCAGGCGGAATAGAACTTTAAAGTAATTGTCTAGGAGTTGTATTCGGTTTAGAGCAAACTGAATAAAGTTAGGAGGAGTCCAGAGTCTAGTTAGTTTAAAGTTTCAGATTCATATTCAGTTAGTTTCAAAGTCAGATCGAGTCTAGGTCAGTTTTGATATCTCTAGGATGTAATAGGCCGGCTATAAATAGTAGCAGATATTGAGTAATAAAACAAAACAGTTTTAGAGTTCAACTTATCTCCTGGCTCTGTTGGTTAGCGGCACCACGACGCCGCCGGCGAGCAGCCGTCAGGTTCGGCGGGCGTGCCTCCGGCCTCCGGCTTTCCACCCCTATAACCTGCGATCACACAAGAATAGAGAGAAAGTTTATCACAATTTGGTATCAGATTTTAGGGCCGATCCAATGGGAGAATCCAAGGACGCAATGAAAGCGCTGGGAACAACAATCAAGGATATCAGTGAGAAGCTTGCAAGACTGAACACATCCATCAACGAAATAGGAGGACATGTCAAGCTTCAGGCCACGCAGCTGGCAGGCTTGACTTCAATCAAGGGAGATATTCATGACATGAAACAACAGCTATCTGTGCATAACATGGCAATATCACGGCTGGAAAAGGCGCCAAGCGGCCAAAACAGAGTTGATGTAGAGCCAACAGTTCAAAACCTGCACAACAAAACTAATAGGGCATCAGGTATAGATCATGGGGGTGACCCTATTTTTAATCTGGATGGACAGAGTGGACATCGCAACAATGGAGCTAATGAGCAGCACCAGGGTCACAGGTTCCCACAACAGCTCCATCGTGTTAAATTCACTGTGTATGATGGTTCTTCAGACCCCCTGCCATGGCTTAACAAATGCCAACAGTTTTTCAAAGGACAAGATATACAAGAGGCTGATAAAGTATGGTATGCCACACTACATTTAGAAGGTGCTGCAGATTTATGGTACTATCGTTTATCCCGTGACCATGGTGAACCATCCTGGTCTGAATTTGTGGCCTTTGTGTAGCAAAGATTTGGTCCCCCCATTGAGTTCAAATACTCTCGGAGAGCTTGCCAAATTAAGCCAACTAGGCAAAGTTGCTGAATACCAGGATCAGTTCTTGCAACTGCTGTGCAGATATGATCAAATGAATGATAAAAGGGCAATGCAATTATTTACAGCAGGGCTCCGACAGCCTTTACGTTCTGACGTAGAGCTACAAAGACCCTCCTCCTTGGAAGAGGCAATGAGCTTAGCTCGCCTGTATGAGCAGCGCAACACATTTATCTCTGACAGCAGACAGAGACCCTTTCGAGCAGCATCAATAGTCAGAGAAAAAGGTGACACAGTAAACCCCGTAAATCCGAGCTCATCCACAGGTAACACTCGGCGTATCTTTAGGTTTCTCAATAAAGATGAGGTGGCAGAAAGAAGAGCCAAGGGTATTTGCTACAATTGTGATGAAAAGTGTTCAATGGAACATAAGAAAACCTGTCCAAAACTATTTCATATTACGCTGGATTTTGAAGGGGGGGGGGGTGACCTCTTTGTTCAGGATGAATATGATCAAACTCCAGAAATTTCTCTATATGCTATCACTGGTATTCAAAACAGAGACTCCATGCGTATACCCATTCATATTGGGGGGTCAACAACTCATTGCTCTCATTGATTCGGGATCCACACATAATTTTATCTCAGAAGAAGCTGCTAGGAAGGCTGGGCTGAAACCCTCTTCACAACAAGGATTATAGGTGAAAGTAGCAAATGATGACAGGGTGAATAGCCCAGGATCTTGCTGCGATGTCACAACTCAAATCAAAGACACTATCTTTCACATAGATTTCTTTGCTATAATTTTAAGAGATCATGATGTTGTACTAGGAGTCCAGTGGCTAAGGACAATAGGACCAATATTGTGGGACTTCGATACCATGACCATGTCCTTTTGGCAAGATCAACAAAAAATCATATGGGAAGGGCTACCGGCTCATAAACTATTTAAACAAAATCATCAGTCTTGTTCTGTTCGGCTGCTCCTGGATTCAGTGTTGGAAGAGCTTTCTGACCTGTTTGCAACTCCTAAAGGCTTGCCTCCATCACGTGAGTGTGACCACAGAATTCATCTCCTACTAGGAATAGAACCTATCATAATAAGACCTTACAGATACCCTCCAACCCAAAAAGCAGAGCTGGAAAGACAATGTGCAGAACTTTTGGCTCAAGGGTTCATTCGTAAGAGTTCATCGTCTCCGGTACTGCTAGTAAAAAGCATGATGGCACATGGGGATTATGCATTGACTATCGAGCATTCAACAACAAAACAGTAAAAGATAAGTTCCCCATTCCTGTTGTAGATGAATTACTAGATGAACTCAATGGGAGTTGCTTCTTCACAAAACTTGACTTACGTTCCGGGTATCACCAAGTGCGTATGTTCACAGATGATATTGCCAAGACAACCTTCAGAACACATGAGGGCTTATTTGAGTTTGTGGTGATGCCTTTCGGCTTGACTAACGCCCCGACTACATTTTAAGCCTTAATGAACTTAGTCTTACAACCTTACTTATGACGTTTTGTGCTTGTATGTTTTGATGATATATTAGTTTACAGCAAAACATGGTCTGAACATCTACAACATATCCGCATGGTATTCCTCTTGTTACGTCAACATTAACTATTTCTAAAAAGATCGAAGTGTGCCTTTGGTGAAGAATCAGTAGCCTATTTGGGCCATGTTATTTCCATACATAGAGTGTCCATGGATACTTTAAAGGTGGAAGCAGTTCAGCAATAGCCAGCTCCGAAGTCAATTCGTACCCTAAGAGGATTTCTGGGCCTAGCAGGGTATTACCGAAAGTTCATTAAAAACTTTGGTTCTATAGCTGCTCTACTAACGAAACTACTATCTAAACAAGGGTTCAGCTGATCACCGGAAGTAGAATCAACATTCTTATCCCTTAAGCATGCATTAACATCAGTCCCTGTATTACAATTACCTGATTTTTCTGCTACTTTCATCGTTGAATGTGATGCTTCAGGGTCAGGTTTTGGAGCAGTCCTACACCAAGGTAGGGGTCCATTGGCTTATTTCAGTCGCCCCATACTTGCAAGACATTCTAAGTTGGCTGCGTATGAACGAGAACTAATTGGACTGGTATATGCGGTGCGCCATTGGCGACCATATTTATGGGGATGACCATTTGTGGTACTTACGGATCATTATAGTCTCAAATTTTTACTTGATCAGCGATTGTCGACCATACCACAACACCACTGGGTAGGCAAGCTATTTGGGTTTGATTTCTCAGTAGAATTAAGACCAGGGCGCCTTAACACAGCAGCAGATGCTCTTTCAAGAAGAGATTCAGAAACAGCTAACCTAAATACAATTTCGGGCCCAAATTTTGAATTCTCCAAGAAATAAGGAAAGAGGTCATGGAACATTCTGACTCAATTGCATTACATCAAAAGATAGCAGATGGACTCATGGGAACAGATTGGTCCATATGTGATGGATTAATTCTACACAAGAAACGTATTCATATTTTTCGCAGTTCACCAATTATCAGTACTATACTGCAAATAGTTCATGGCAATCGCCATGAAGGAGTGGAGAAAACATAGCACCGGGTTAGACATGATTTTACATGGCAAGGTATACGCAAGTCGGTGGAAGAATTTGTGAAAGCTTGTATAACCTGCCAGCAGAACAAAACATTGAATCAACATCCAGCTGGTCATTTATAGTCCCTACCGATTCCTCATCATGTCTCGGAAGATGTGGCTATGGATTTAATTGAAGCCTTACCTAAAGTTTTTGGTAAATCGATCATTTTAACAGTGGTGGATAGATTCTTCAAGTATGTGCATTTTATACCCCTATCACATCCTTATACTTCAGAAACAGTTGCAAAATCTTTCTTCTCTGAAATTGTTCGCCTACATGGTATGTCATCTACAACTGTATCTGATAGAGACCCAGTTTTTAGCAGCAAATTCTGGCAGGAATTATTCAAGCTACAAGGGGTCCAGTTGTACTAAGTACTGCTTTCCATCCCCAAACAGATGGGCAGTCTAAAGCTGTTAATAAATTGCCATGTATTTGAGGTGTATGACAGGGGATAGACCTCGTCAGTGGATCCAATGGCTACCATGGGCTGAATACTGCTATAATACATCTTATCACACATCTCTGAAAACTACTCCTTTTAAGGTTGTGTATGGTCGTGATCCTCCTCAGCTTAGTTCATATGATAAAAGAGCTGCGGCTAGAGTCCCTGCTGTAGAGCAGACCCTAATAGAACGAGATCAGTTCTTGAAAGAAGTCAGGGAAAGACTTATTCAAGCTCAACAGCATGATAACCACTACTATAACATGAAGCATCACCCATTAGAATTTACAGCTGGATAGTGGGTATGGCTTAGAATTCATAATTGAGCTACGGCCGCAGGTATTCAAGGGCCAAAATCAAAGATATCTGCCCGTTTCTATGGGCCCTATCAAATTTTGCAAAAAATTGGACAAGTTGCATATAGACTGGATTTACCACCAAAAAGGTGAATACATCCAGTTTTTCATGTGGGGCTACGTAAACCATTTCATGGATCACCCCTGCTTATCCTCCAAGCTTGCCAGTAATTTATAATGGTAGAACAACACCATCCTCAGCATTGGTCCTACAGTCAAGACTATATAGAGGTACTTGGCAGATTTTGGTGCAATGGGAAGGAGGTGCTAGTTCAGATGCTTCATGGGAAGATGTCACGGAATTCAAAAAAGCTTATCCAATGTTCAAGCTCGAGGACGAGCTTTTTCCCGAGGGAGAGAAAGATGTGATGGTGGGATTACAATACCACCATCGAGCTAGGGATGTGCACCGGCGGAATAGAAATTAAAAGTAATAGGCCGGCTATAAATAGTAGCTGACATTGAGGAATAAAACACAAGAGTTTTAGAGTCCAACTTATCTCCTGGCTCTGTTGGTTGGCGGCACCACGACGCCGCCGGCGAGCAGCCGTCAGGTTCGGCGGGCGCGCCTCCGGCCTCCGGCTTTCCACCCCTATAACCTGCGATCACACAAGAATAGAGAAAAAGTTTGTCACGCCATACCATATTATGTCCCTTTTCTTGGTGAATCGCCTCATCAAGGCCAAAGTCCTATGGTGTAAGTAGATAAATATGGTTGCTCCCTTAGCTTTGTCAATGGTTTGCTTGTATTTTGGTTTGCACCAATAGTTTGCAGCAACAAACTGATTGCGTGAGTTGCGCATGAACCCTACAAGATTCTTAGCTTCTTTTTCTTTAGTGTTTCCTTTGCATCCATATTGTTTGAAGCATTGTCTCTGACCACCTGCATCACATTTTCTTCACTCATCTCCTAAATACAAGCATGCACATATAGTTAAATATTAGCTCAATCATGTGTGCCTCATCAGATGCCTCTTTTGATTCTAGGGAAGATGTACCTAGTGAGTAATGTGAACACAAGGTTATTATGTACATTTTGTTTTCTATGTAACTAATCATCAGTCACGACGGAGCAATTGTCAATACCTCTCCAGTTCATGCTTGCAACAGCTCCTTAGTCCTTTCAAGTTCTTCTTTCAACAACTTTCCCCCAAGCTCATGTTGAGGGGGATTTCAAATCCAGTTTCAAATCACCGTATAGCCTCACAAAATCCTTCCAAGGCATAATTTCAAATGACATTAAATGAAATATCTGTAGCAAAGATATATGTACAAATTTAGTAAACTGAACTTGGTGACATGCTAGGAAAAACAGCAAAGAGGTCTGAACATACTTGATTGATACATCCATCTTGCAAGATATTGTTTACTTTCCACAATCTTTCCTTGAAAAGAGAAGCACGGATGTTTTGTTATCATCTAGCTTGTGTTGTCATTGCATCCTAGGAAGGGTCTATAAGATTGACAAATGTATCTATAGGACCCAAATTGCTAGGTCTGGAGGGGCCAATACCTTTAGGTCCTTGACTTCCATCATCGTCAACAACAAGTGAAGCAATCGGTTCATCTCAATTCCCATCACCAATATTTAGCAGTGGGCATTCGGGATTAACCAAAATTTTGGATCGAGAAATTCCGGTTTCAAAAAATCGAGTTTCAAAATCAGTACCCGAAGTTGTACCCAAATTTTCAGTTACCCAAAAATTCAGGTTCAACTTCAGGTTACTCATATTACTCGAATAGTGACAGAACGACTAAAAGTAGCTAAAAAAATACAGCAGCCAAAATAGAAAAAAAATTGACATTCTATCAGCAAAATAAGTAAAACTTTATAAGGATAATTGAAGAACATTAGTGTGACTATGTAACATTACAATTACATGCAAACCACGACCTAAAACCAGGGTGCTTTGGGTCAAGCCCGAAAAAGCCACGACCTAACCTAGCTAGAGGTCGGGTATTTAGGATATTTTGGGTATCGAACATCATTATCTAAAAATACCTGAAATGTTATCGAGTTTTGTAAACCTCTACCAAAAAATGATTTCGGGTTTCAGTTTTCGAGATTTTCCGGTTCGAGTTTTTTTGTGACCATAATTCGGGTTTTAGTTTTATACCCACTTCTACCAATATTTACGTCCTTTTTAACTTCATCATTCTGAGATCGTTTGGCCATCTTGTTTTCCTATGCAGCTTCAATAGCTTTGTCACACTCATCCTTCTCTTACTGTGTAGTATTCATACACTACAAAAAACTGCACTATTTTGTGGGCCAAACATATTTTCGTCGTCACTCACGGAAACAAATAAAGTTTCGTGAGCCAATGTGCAGCTCACGAAAATACATGATATTATCGTGGGTTTCAGTGCCGCCACACGAAATTACGACATATATTCGTGGGTTTCAGTGCTGGCACACGAAATTAAGAGCAATCTTCATCGGTTTTCGTGCAACTCACGAAAGTAGGACATATCTTCGTGGGTTTTCAGTTCTGGCACACAAAATTATGGTGCGTATTTTCGCGGATTAGGACAAGCGCACGAAATTAAGTTCC
Source organism: Neostapfia colusana (assembly GCA_030760725.1). Classification (NCBI taxonomy): domain Eukaryota; kingdom Viridiplantae; phylum Streptophyta; class Magnoliopsida; order Poales; family Poaceae; genus Neostapfia; species Neostapfia colusana. The sequence continues at coordinate 125,508,304 of JASWHV010000003.1, forward strand.
TAATTTTGGGGGTTTGGACAAGCGCATGAAATGCAGGGAGAACGGCGAGCGGAAAGAGATGATGAGTTGTAATGTGTTATCAAATTAATTGCGAGTTGCAATTAGTATGAACCATGTAATGGATGTTTTAATTTTAATTGAACTCGTTGTGAGTTGTAATGTAACTCCGCCTATATTGTAATGACATAGCCGGTCCCAAGCCCGGGTAAAGGAGGAGGGGTTGTGATAGGCTTGGCGAGCCAACAACTACACTTAGCCATTCTCATAGAAATGAAACCCAATAGAAATTCGTTGGGGCGTAACCCTCTTAGCGGCGCGCCATATCGGAACCTGAGTATGGTGTTAAGTGGGCAAGGGCCGGGGCGTGACCGCCTTAGTGGCGCACCATATCGGAACCCGGATATGGTGTTAAATGAGCAAGGGCCGGATCGCCACCACCTTAGTGGCACGCTACATCATCGCCCGGATATAGTGATAAGTGAGCAAGGGTCTTTGCATCTTACTCGACGGGTGCAAAGCGTAAGGAAGCTAGCCGAGAAACATAGATTTCGAGTGGCTAGTTGGAATTTAGGATCCTTGACGGGGAAGCTACGTGAGTTAGTAGATGTTGCCATTAGGAGACGAGTAAATATCCTTTGTGTACAAGAGACTAGATGGGCGGGTCAAAAGCGAGAGAAGTCGAGAATACCGGCTTCAAGCTTTGGTATTCTGGATCGGCTGGGACTAGGAATGGCGTAGGTGTTCTAATAGATAAGAGTCTTAAGGATGGAGTAGTGGATGTTCGAAGACGAGGATATATGATCATCTTAATCAAGATAGTAATTGGGGACATTGTCTTGAAAGTCGTTAGTGCTTATGCCCCACAAGTTGGGCTCAACATGAGTGCTAAGAGGCTATTTTGGAAGGACTTGGAGGATATGGTTAGTAGTGTACCGATAACCGAGAAACTCCTCATAGGGGGAGATCTCAATGGTCACGTGGGTGCAACTAACCTAGGATTGAGGGAGTACATGGAGGCTTTGGATGCGGCGATAGAAATCAAGAGGGTAAGGACATCCTAGACTTTGCCGTAGCCTATGATCTGTTGGTAGCTAACACCCTCTTTAGGAAGAGGCAATCTCACCTAGTGACCTTTAGTGCTCAACACTCTAGCCAGATTGACTTTGTCCTCACTAGGAGAAAGGATAGACGGGAGTGTCTAGATTGTAAGGTGATCCTCGGGGAGTGTATTGTGACATAACATAAGCTTGTGGTAGTGTACTTTCGCTTCCATACATGTTCTTTGCGGGACAAAGGTGTCAAAATCACAAGAACAAAGTGGTGGAAGTTGAAAGGAGAATCACAAGAATCCTTTAAAAATAGGGTGATCACAGAAGGACCCTGGGTAGAAAATGGAGATGCAGATAGTATGTGGGTGAAGATGGCAACTTGCATTAGGAAGGTAGCTAGTGAGGTGTTCGGTGTGACAAAAGAAAAGAAACTTGTAGATAAAGACACTTGGTGGTGAAATGAGGATGTACAAAAGGCCATTAAGGAGAAGAAGGAGTGTTACAAGAGTTGGCATAATGATAGAAGCGCAAGCAACATGCTTAAGTATAAATAGGCTAAGAAGAATGCAAGGCAGGCTATGAGTAAGGCAAGAGGACAATCCTGTGATAAGTTATATGGGAGACTAGAGACAAAAGAAGGTGAAAAGGACATATACAAGGTAGCAAAAATCCGTGAGAGAAAGATGAGGGATTTCAATCAAGTTAAATGCATCAAAGATGAGTCTGACCGCATTCTAGTGAAGGATGAAGAGATTGAAAATAGATGGTGTGATAACTTTAATGGCCTATTCAATGATGGGAATGTGAGCACTATGTTGAGTTGGATGAATCCTTTGATGACTCCAACAGGCGGTTAATGCGGAGGATACAAGAGTTTGAGGTTAAGGAAGCCTGAAAAAGGATGAAAGGAGGAAAGACCCTCGGCCCTGACGATGTCCCTATTGAGGTGTGGAGATGCCTTGAGGACGTGGCAATAGTATGGCTCACAAAGCTATTCAACCACATTTTTCAGTCAAACAAGATGCTTGAAGAATGAAGAAAAAGTATATTAGTACCTATCTTAAAAAATAAAGGAGATATTCAAAGTTGTGCTAATTATCGAGGTATTAAGCTTATGAGTCATACTATGAAGCTTTGGGAGAGAGTGATTGAACACCGCCTGAGGAAAGTGACCAATGTCACTAAAAACCAGTTTGGTTTTATGCTTGGGAGGTCTACAATGGAGGCGATTTTCTTGCTTCGTCAGCTTATGGAGAGATATAGGGAGCAGAAGAAGGATTTGCATATGGTGTTCATCGACTTGGAGAAGGCGTACGACAAGATACCAAGGTCAGTCATGTGGTGAGCACTAGAGAAACATAATGTGCCAACAAAGTACATTACCCTTATCAAGGATATGTACAATAATGCTAGAACAAGTGTGCGCGTAAGTGATAGTGAGACTGATGCATTTCCTATCACGGTAGGACTATATCAAGGATCAGCTTTGAGCCCATACATCTTTTCCTTGGTGATGGATGAGGTGTCGAAGGATATACAAGGGGATATCCCTTGGTGCATGCTCTTTGCCGATGATGTAGTGCTGGTAGATGAAACTAGAGATGGTGTTGATAAGAAAATAGAGTTATGGAGACAAACCTTAGAGTCCAAGGGGTTTAGACTTAGTAGGACCAAAACCGAGTATATGAGGCATAACTCTAGTGGCGTTGGTCGTGAAGAGGGAAATGTTAGTCTACAATGACAAATAGTACCTAGAAGGGACTCTTTCCGATACTTAGGATCAATGTTACAAAGCAATGACGATATTGATGAGGATGTTTGCCACAGGATCAAGGTAGGGTGGATGAAATGGTGACAAGCCTCTAGAATCCTATGTGATAGGAAAGTCCCACAAAAGCTAAAAGGGGAAGTTCTATAGGACGGTGATCAGACCCGCGATGCTCTATGGGACAGAATGTTGGCCAACTAAACGGCAACATGTCCAATAAATGAGTGTCGCAGAGATGCGCATGCTACGGTGGATGTGCGGGCACACGAGAAGAGACCGAATAAGGAATGAGGCGATTCGTGATATGGTAGGGGTGGCGCCGATTGAAGAAAAGTTAGTCCAACATCGACTTAGGTGGTTTGGACATATCCAGCGGAGACCTCCAGAAGCACCGGTTAACAGTGGGATTTTAAGAGGTAGAGAAAATATTAGGAGGGGTAGAGGACGACCAAGGTTTACCTGGGAGGAGGCCGTAAAACGAGATTTGAGAGATTGGAATGTATCCAGAGACTTAGCTCATGATAGGACCGCATGGAAAGTAGCAATTCATGTGCTAGAATCCTAGTCTTGTTTTTTTCTTTTCTTTTCTTTTCCTTTTTTTTTCTTTTTTCCTTGTTCTTATATCTCTTCCTCTCTTTTACTTCATTGATATTGGGTTTCATGTCTAGCCGACCCCAACATGCTTGGGATAAAGGCTTGGTCGTTGTTGTTGTTGTGAGTTGTAATGTATTTTTGGACTATGTAATGAATGTTTTGATGTGAAATGAACAATATTTGTTATGAAAAGTATCAATGTGTTGTGTATGTGCTGGGAAGTGTCAAAATTTAAACTATTATATTTATTTATGTGCTAGGAAGTAAATAATTAGTTTATTTTTTAAACTGTAATGCAAATATTTTCATGAGTTTTTTTCTGGCCCACAAAAATATGACCAAATTATTTTCATGGGTTTTTTCCCTGGCCCACGAAAATATAACTACCTATTTTCGTGGGTTTTTTGTGGCCCACCACACTCCCTTATTTTCGTTGGTTTTTTGTAGCCCACGAAAATATACCCCTTATTTTCGTGGGTTTTTTGTGGCCCACGAAATTAAACCCCACTTATCTTCGTGGGTTTTTTTGTGGCACACGAAAATAAACCCCACTTATTTTCGTGGTTTTTTTGTGGATCACAAAAATATATTTATTTTCATGGGCCATACTAGGCCGACAAAAATATATTTATTTTCATGGGTGGCCCATGAAAATAAATTTGTTTTCGTCGATTTATTTTCGTGGGTTCTTAACACACGAAAATAAGACCTACACCCACGAAAATACGTATTTTCATGGGGTTTTTTATATATTTTCGTGGGTTCTTGGCCCACGAAAATAAATTGTATTTTTATAGTGATACTTCCATCCAACATTGTTTGACTTGCTCTTAAAACATGCTAGAGCATTCACCTGGGATGTTGAAGCAACGGACGGCATTCTAATCAAATTAAACTTCAAGTAAGCTTGGGAATTAAAATCAACAAGCAAGTAGTAGCAGCAGTGCATCACCAGAAAGACTCTAGTCTCTAGCAGACTAGCACTACGGGCAGTGGCCAAGCCACACATCACAACAGCAGCTATATAGGAGCGCAACAATGGAGTCAGGAATAGTATATATTGATCGATACGACCAGGACAGCAGCAGCTAGTGGCTGAATTAGTAGCGCTGCTCCCTAGGCAAATGGAGAGGAGAGAAGTCGATGGCTTTGGTGGAGAGAAGTCAATGGTGACTGCCCGAGAGGAGAACTCGATGACTGACAGCAGTAGCCACTACCGGACAATTGCTGGAGAGGAGAAATGTAGTCGATAATATTATCATAGCACATGTTCGATAAATTATACTTTGATTTTATAGACATGAGCAACGTAAGGACATACACTTTAGTATGATCATACAACTCTTCATGTGATGCTGAGAGAATTCTACATAACTCTTCAATTTTGGGTCTACGAATTTTCACATATTCATCGGCACCACAGTCACGATCTAGTGTTTCAACCATGTTTCTCATTCTGTCCTTGTTTTCACCACCTCTCTCATCAACAGCAACATTATTATGGTACAACTCATCATGCTCATACCATGTTTCATAACCTGGTGTAAAACCAAATCTATAAAGCTCGCGTTCCATCTCGAACTTTTTCTTACATAAAAAGTTACGACACTTATTACACGGACATTTGACAAAACGATTGGTTGATAAAGAGAAAACACGATTAGTAAAAGTCTTAGTATTAATGGCCCATTCATCCGTAGACGTAACATTCTTCAGTCAACCATCATACATCCATCATCTATCATCACCCATGGTCCAGACTATATAATGCAAGAACAAATAACTAAGAAATATAGATGCTAATACAACATCAAAAGGTGGGGCGGCCGGGGCGGGGCAGGGCGGAGCGCACTGGGGTGGAGTGGGGACGGTGCGACGGGGCTGGGGTGAGGCATGGCGCACCGGGACGGGGCAGGGCGGAGCGCACTAGGGTGGGGCGGTGACGGCATGACGGGGCTGGGGGCGGGGCTGGGTGCGATGGGGCCGGGGTGGGGTGGATGCGGATGCGAACCGGTGAGGGGCGGCTAAAGTATATACGATTATTTTCATGAGCCATGTGTAGCCCACGAAAATAGGGTTTATTGTCATGAGCCAGCTCGCTGGCCGATGGCAATAAGTCTTATTTTGGTCGCCTAAATTCTGAGCCGATGAAAATAGGTTTTATTATCGTCAGCCAGCGAGATGACTCACAATAATAACTTCTCTTTGTATGCCTACATGTGACCATAAAAATATATTTTTAAGGGCCCACGAAAATAACTCTAGCTCACAAAAATATTTTTTCCTGTAACCAGCAGCAACTAGTGGCTGAATTAGCAGCGCTGTTCCCTATGCAGATGGAGAGGAGAGCTGTCGATGGCATTGGCAGAGAGAAGTCAATGGTGACTGCTGGAGAGGAGAACTCGATGATGGGCAGCAACTGGGATATGGCACGGGAGAGCAGTCACCTAATTTAGTGTCCCTTATTTTCAGCCATATCAATCAGATTCTCTATTAAAAATTAGAAATCTAAATTAAAGGGGTTTCCATGTGAATCAGATTCTTCAGAATCATTAGATTTTTCTAGTGTAAATAAAAATCTTTAAAGACCTCAGATCTCCCAGATGAATCTTCTAACTTTTCTTAGAATTTACCCACCATACCACTGATTACACAACCTGAAGTATTTTTTCTTTATAGAAAAATTATTACAGAATCCACAGTTGACAGTTGTTTCCAGCCAAACAGATTTCAGCTTCCCTGCAACTCAGCTCATAGTAGCTTTCTTTTTTCAAGAATCCACGGCTGAACCAAACATATGCTTAGTCAGCTGCCACCAGTGTGAGGGGAATTCGGGTATTACAATTGATTTGTTCAATATTGAACTAACCATTGTATTTATTTTCAAATGGAGGAGTACAATGCAATACTCAATTCAGCAAAAAAACCATGGCAATAATCTAAAACACTGGCACTAGCTAGGTAAGAAACTCAGGCTATAAGACCGAAGACATCTGAAACTATCATTAAAGTAACAACACACATCCAGCTGTACAATTGACTAGGTACAGTTTGTATCAGTTTACCACTGAAATCGTCACATGCATTCCTCACAAGGAGAAAAGGAGCCTCCCTTTCCAATAACCTCTAAACAAAATTATCACGTTCATACGTGCAATCTGAGGCAGACCATAAGGAGAGAAGGTATTACCTTGGCTTGCGGGCGAGCGTGTTTGAGCGTCAGGCCAGTGTGGCGGAACAATTCGGGCACCAGACAGCAGGTGAGCCGACGATGGCGACGTGGTAGGCGTAGATCCGGCGGCAAGAGGTACGCCGACGTCTGCACAGGCGGAATCGAGGTCTCAGTGCAGGAATTCAGTGGCCGAGGCGGTGGAGCCGAACCCTTTCCACGCGGAAACAGTGGCTCAGACATTTTCATTACTGGAAACTGGCAGAATCCACCCCCACTGTCCTAGCCGTACGTCATACATCCCCTGTGTCTTTTTCTTTATCCCTCCTCTCTCCCTCTCTCTCTCTCCCCCCTCCCTCTCCCTCTCTCTCTCCCTCTCCCTCTCTCTCTATCCCTCTCCTTCTCTCTCTCAGTTTGCATTCTCTCATATCTCTCATCACCCAACAACAGGTAATCGCCTAGTTAATCCCGATCTAAACCAGCCTTTGCTCTTGCGGTCCTCACGCTCCTCGTTCTCCAGACGCCCTTGTCATCTCGCTAGTTTTTTCATACACCATCTTTTGGGGTAGATCTAGGTTAGTTAGCTCTCACTATCTCTTTCCCTCTGGGCTTGCATTCTCTCTAATCTCTCGTCTCCCAACCACGGGAAATCGCCTAGCTAATCCCGGACGAAACCAGCCTGTTCTTGCGATCCTTGTGTTCCCTGTTCCCCAATCGACCTTGGCATCTCGCTTGTTTTGTCATACGCCATCTTTTGGGGTAAATCTAGGTCGGTTAGGGTTTAGACCGGCTGTGATTACCCTCGATCTGCTGCCGACTGCCGTTCCCATCAGAATTTTCTTGATATGGCTCCCACCATTTCTCTGTCTGTGCATCGCTTTAATCTGCTGAAGGAGAATCTGCGTCTCCTTGATCCACCGGCCAAGCCCGTGGAGATGGACGACGACGCCCTCCGTGCCCTTGACCTATTCAATTTCGTCCACCTCGAGGTCCCATTTCCTACTATTCCCTTCCATCGGGACATCCTCATCGACTTCATCTTCTTCTTCAGAAACAACTGTCGGCAGAGCAAAGTTGGCAGTAGAGCTATTAGTGCCCACAAGGATTTGTTCCGGAAAGCTCTTGGATTCCGACATATGGACAGGTCTAGGCCCCGACCCATCGCCACCCCGGAAACCTTGTCCTCCACTGCTACCAAGTTCATCGAGGCCTACATCCTGCCAGTGCACGCAAGAAGTGCCGCTGCAGGCGCTGGCAGGGTTGGACTGGGCAGGGCTGATCTTCAAGGTTGCCAAGAAGGAGATTGTTGATATGATGAACGAAAAGAAGAACATCATCTTCTGGGACTGCTTTTACGCGGGGTACTGGCTTAGGCTCATTTGGATACAGCAGCAAGACCTCTTTACGCGTTACATTGTACTGCGGGCATCTCTCCGCGCAGCTGGTGCCAATGTATCTATGCAACGGGGAGATGATGTGGTCATACAATCGAGAGCCGAGCAGTACCACTACCACAGGTCTTTGAGGTAATTAAACTTGATTATACAATTTTCAGTTCATGTCATCATGTGTGCCTTTCTACATCTAATAATGTTTTTCCTTTCTCCATTGCTCCAGCATTTCCACTCATCAGGCTACCACACTTCATGAAGGTACGGGGACAGGTTGTATCAACTCACAACAAGAGGAGGATGGGAGGAATGGAGATGCCCTGGGGGTATCCGTTGATGATGTGAATGTGATCAGCAATCTTCCCCAACTTTTGAGGGATTGAGGTATATATATGGGCATATACCAGGTTACAGTTCAAAAGTTACAGCTTCTTGGAACACCACATTTTTTTAGTGCAAGCCATGAATACTATCGCTTGAATCTATAGACCATGATCTTTTTTTCCTCTTTGGGTCCAGACTCCAGACGGAGCTATCCACAATTATTCTCAATTAAGTCCTAACGTAGCACTGAGCCAAATTTAGTAAAAAGTGTTAAACATTTAATCTTTAAACCCTAAAACCTATGAGACACCCTGAGTAGACATATTTTTTGAAAGAGTTTTCATATGTATGTCTTTATCAGAGATGACATCATTTGTTGAATTACTCCTTTGGCTGTACTTTATTATAGGTTATAAATAATCCATAACTGTAAGTATTGTTTATCATGAACACACATCATTGAACAATTCCCCACACAAATTATGGGTATTGTTCTAGTTAGACAAAAAAATGTTAGTTTCAATATTTAAGCCACATATACTTACTTGTACTAATTAAGTAAACAATGGACGAGTAATGTTTTTGGTCAAGCATAAGTTTTTGTTGCGCCATTTACAAGAGTTTCAAATTTTGGTTCATCTAAAATTATTTTTAACATGCATTATTTTTACAGTTTGGCAGGTTCATACCCTTGTTTCGTTCAGCTATAACCTATCTATAACTTGTTGCATCTTTGTACTCACCCTTTTGAATTTAGCTATGTATGGGTTATGATGAAGAAGACATGCATGGAGTAGAGATCTTTTCCCCATGACATCTGGTTATGAGGATCTAATTAATAATTTTATGACAGTTTTGTTTCATCTCATAAAATTTAATAGTTCATCAACATTTTGCTGAAATGGAGTATGACCTCATTTATATTCAATACTTATCGCGTTCCATGTTCTTCAAAAGCTCTCTTTTACTCCACCCAACGCTAGCCCACTCTGCAAATTTTTATTATAATGCATGGACATACATTGTTCATTTCTTGTTATTTATCTGATTAGTTTTCCTTCCCATAAGAAATTATCAGCTTTTTATTTCTTTTACTCCCTTCTTTATGATAGTTTTCCCTTCAATTTGACTAAACCAAAAGTCATTATTCACTACAGGAATGCAACACACTTACGACGACCAGAAACCGTCGTACATAAGGGAAAACCGTCGTAAATAACTAACTTACGACAGCCAAACCCTGGCCGTCGTAAATAAGCTTTTATTTACGACAGTCAAACTTGGTCGGCGTAAATAAACTTATTTACGACGGTTGTAGGGTTAGCCATCGTAAATTAATTTGACCGTCATAGATTTGCTGGATTCCTGTAGTGATTCTTTACTGAACCAATATGTACCTTCATTCTCGCTATAGCCATTGTATATTAATTTCATTTATTTAGTATTGTCAGCCCAAGATCGACTGAGAGCCCCCGTGCAAGTATTGCAGGAAAAGGTATGGATTGTGTCCCTGAGCTCACAACTACGCAGTGCAGTAATCATATATACTGTTTCATTCTGCCCAAAATCAAACCTGTTGTAAACTAGAAGTTTTTCTAGGTTTATATATATATATAATGAGATAATGGACATCTTGTTTTCTCATGAAATGCTACGATGAGGTATTTGTTTTGTAGCTGCATGTAGTTCATGAGATTATTTGAAGGGCTCTTCAATTGATTTATTGCTAGAGAAATGGGCTTGAATTGAAATAGGATATGGTTTCTGCATGCAGATAAAAAATATGATTTTTTGTTTCTGCAACTCATTATTAAATGAATTAACTAATTCCCCTATGGTTTTCCTCACAAACATGGTTGAACACTCTATATTTCGTCACCATAGCCATCCTCAGATATAGCTGCATCAGCCCCCTGTAGTCATTAGTTGGCCTTTCCATGATGTTAGTTTAGCAACAACTTTGTCTAGCAAAGGTTGGAAATCCACCCTTGTCATTCTTGACGTGTGCAGCGGTAACCCAAGATACTGCAAGGGAAAATTTTTAGAGTTGCTGGGAAGGCCTGCAACAACAACTTTTGTGTTCATACCGTTACTAGTGTTTAAAAAAGCGGTAGAAAAAAGCGAGCGGAGGAGCTCCGCCTAGCGTCTAGCTGGCTAGGCGGCGCCTAAGCGTTTCTAGGCGTTTCACAAAAAGTGGAGTTAAATCCATATAATATATTATATATATATATTTAAAATTAAAAATATTCAATCAATCAATAAAATAAGATGAGATAGAGTGTGACGCTATCTTATGTAGGCAGCTAGACACTAAGACAAGACACTACCACCTTACTAACAGCAACCGCCACCGTTAGGGATAAAAAAAATAGAGTTAGTTGTTTTTTTATATGGACACACAAAGAGGTGGAAAGCGGAATTAAGCGGAAGAAAGCAGTAAAAAAACGGACCGAAGCGGATAAAAACAGAAAAAAAGTGGTCCGACCACTTAATGCCGTCGCCTAGAGAAAAGCGAAGCCGTCCAGTGCCGCTCAGCGCCTAGGCGGCGCTTAAGCGGCCTAGGCGACCGCCTTTTTAAACAGAGACTGTTACACCTAATAATATACATTTCTGTTATTTTTTCTCAGATGAACCCTAAGTCCAGTATCTTCCCCAAATACCTGTAATATATATCACAAAACAGAGATCTCTTCTACATATTTATTTTTACAATTAGCACCACATCATATCTGCATAAAAAATATATTAGATGCGTACGTACTCTCGGCAAGGCAGGGGTTAGGAAGCCTTTTGGTGTGGCACAAGTTAGCAAATTTAACAAAGGTTCCATTGCCAACAGAAATAGCATTGTTGACAGTGGATCTCTTGTCTCAGTCCCCTCTTGTGTTTGATGCTGGTATTTGCCCAAGTACTATATAGAATGTTCGCATAAACAACAGCTGGAGGCTATTGAATGTGCCTAGAATATTTATCTGACGACTATAATTGAAAAAATTCTTCCATGCCCTTGTATAATAGAATATTGTATTGTTTAGGAGGACAGACTTATAAGTGTCATGAGTTAGGAGTAGATATTCAATAGTCTTCGAATTGCCTTCTAAGTGGAGCAAACTAATTTAAACAGTTCCTAGTTATTATTTTTAGACTGGATTCTAAATGCTTGGTTCTGATTTTTAAAACTATGATGAAATTACATTTAAATTCAATGCAGATGAAACTGGAACATCTGCTATGCACTCCAGAGCTTCAATGCTCTCCACTGGCGGCAGCCAACACAAGGTTTGTTCCTCTCATACCGTTTCATCCTAGCATTATCACTGCACTTGCTAAACTTTTGGTGCCATTAAGCTGTATTTCTTCATACCACAATTTTCAGTATCGGTGCACTGATTGTGCTCTTACGCGCTCTCACAATTCACCGGCCCATTATATACTTTCCAATATAACTCAATCCAGAAGTCCATTTGCATCTTCATCTCAATGTCTGAGACGTATCCACAACATAATGCATTGCATTGACTCACTAGTATTAAATTAACTTATTAAGTGCAGATTTCCCCATATATGTTCTTTTGCATTGTTAATAATACATGTGAACATGAATACGTATCACAGTGATGCCCCATGCTCCTTTTTATCTAAAAAGGTTTACAAATTTAAAGCAAAATTGAATCAAGTTAGGTGAGCCATATTTATTAAAAATAAGATCAATAAAAAATTTTCATACCTTATCTTAGAACCTATATCCATATATCAAATGTGCATTTTGATTTAATATATAATATTTTTTTCAAATAAACTGCACCTAATGTTAATAACTACTTTGCTGCTTGATGATTTAGAGCCCTAAGCAAACCCCACTGACAAAACACAACGAATGCAAGCCTACTAATTTCCTTATGCTTAACCCCTGTCTCATAATTTAATTATCATATCAATATATACAGATCTTAATAAAATATTCCAACAGTCATCATTTCATTTCTCTCATTCGAAAGGCCAGTATAAAAAGTTAAAGTTTAAAAAATCCTGGTTGGCGTAAACTTTGACATCTTGAATTTATATCTCATCTCCTTATGCTATCACAATTCAAGAAGCAACACACATGTTTAAAAAAATCCGTGGACTGCACTATCTGATTTCTTTGAAGTCTTGCTCTATTGAAGCAGCACAAAACTTGACAGCTTTAAAATATGCACCATATTAATTCTGTTTAAAAAGGGCAGACCTGTGGTAATGTGTCTCCACTTGTGTTATGAGGTATTGGGTTCAAATCTGCCTAACTGCAAAAGCAGGGGTAAGACTGTTTAGAAATAAACCTTTCACAGATCGCACAATGTGAGGAGCCTTCGGCACTGGGTGCGTCTATTTTTATTAATTCTATCTAAAAAGTATCATTAAAATATATTTAGTATAGTAGCATAAATTCTTGATAAAATTAATTTGCATCTTTACTCAAAATGCAATTTCTCTATTTGTAGCTCCTTGCACTTTCACAGGCTTCTAGAAGTTCGTCGTAGTCCGGGTCTTCGGGTTCCTCATCGAATTCCTCGTTTGCTATAGTACGTAGTTTACATGAGTAAGTAATAAACTCAAGGAAACTGTAAGAAATCCAAATAACACTCCAAATATAACTACTGACTTTTTTAGGAAATTATTGGTGGGGAGATTACTTAATGTTGAAGCTCGCATGTGCTTTTCCCTAATTTGTGGCTATTTAAATGGTTTCTAAGTGGATGTAATAAACCTCCCACTTCCCATGATTTGTTTTGGACAGGTATTACTTTTATTACATACTAGAGATAAAATAGTATTTACTAGGAATTTTGGTGGAGTTTTAGATATTTATTTGCACAAGTGCTACTTAATATGGAGCTTACACGTAAGTTCTCTTATATTTTAACTAATTAAATGATTTATGGCAATATATAGGTAATTTACGGATTTTATACAGCCTAACTTGGCAACTACTCACTGTTATTATGTTTTAAAAATTGAATACCATTTTTACAGAATTTTTAATAATTTTTCTACACTGAGGAATGTATTCCAAAATGTCTTGTGTACATTTAGGTGTGGACTTAGCAAGTTTCATTGTTTATGGTGTCTAACATGTGGGCCAGGCCTGCCAGTACATGCATGTGTCCTGGGTTTATGTTGATCAAGTCCACTGAGGGGTTTTAGTTGAATGGGTGTGGACTAGGCTGAGGTGGCGCCTAGGTGGTAGATGACTGGACTGCCAACCAAGCAAAAATGCTGAGGTGGTTGGCATCTCAGCTGCCACACGGGCACTGTCATGGATGGGGTGAGGTTTTGCTGATTGTGCTGCCAAGTGGTCTAAACTGCTGATGTGTTGTGCCACGCGTACACCACATGTGTGTCACACGGGCGCCACCTAGGACTGGGTGGGTGAGGTGGCTTCCGGCTAGAGCAGCTCGCCGGCGGCTATCCGGAGCTATGAATTTTCTTCGCATGGCCTAACCGGTTACTTGCCGGTGATCTACACGACACGAGGAGGCAAGTGGTTGTGGTGTGCGACTGGGGTGGTCACCGGAGCGTCGCCAACGGTTCGCCGGAGTAGACAGAGGTGACGGTGTTCATGGATACGTGCACGCGTGCGGGACTTCGGCGTGCTGTGGTGTCCAGATCGTGCGCACGGTTTGTGGAGGCGCGTTTAGCGATCTAGGCCGTGCCGGGGAGGCGCTCACGACAGCTGGCGACGGCTTGCAGCGGCTAGGAGCGGCGGTGCTCAAAGCGAGCACCCCTACAAGGCCTTAGCGCGAGTCCTAGCGAGCGGTGCCAAGCCGTGGACCTCTAGGGACGTCGATGGAAGAGAAAGGAGAAGGTGGGAAAGCTCACCGGTGACGAATCGAGAAGTTGGCCGGAGTGGAGGAAGAAAAGATGAACTGCAAAATTAGCTTCGGTTGGTGCTCCAATTCACTTGGCTTTGGGCTTTGCACTTGTGGATTGGTGAGGGGGCTTTTTAAATAGCCGTGCTATGGCGGTTCCACGGCGTGGGGGTGCCGGCGACACTTCGTGCGCACGATTTGACAATGGCAGCTGGGAATTCGGGGTATGTCGCGCCAGATCGGTTTGATGGGGGGTGGGAGGAACATCTTTGGCTGGCGGTATGGGCGAGGAGCAGGGTTGGCCGGCGCGAATTTAGGCGGTGGCGCGGCGGGTTTCATGCAAGGAAGAAGGGGGGCGCGCTAGAGGTTGAAGAAAGGTGGGGGCGGTGGGGGTTTGGGTCGAGCTGGGCCAGGCCGGAGGGGAGGAGGGGACATGGGCCGCGCAGGAAAAATGAAGAGGAAAGCAGGCTGGGCTGCAGAAAAGAGAGGAGGAATGTGGGCCGGCTGGAAAAATTGGGCTGAGCCCGAAGGAAGGAAATAAGGGGATTTCGGATTTTTCTAAGAGTGTGGGTTTCGAACATTAGGTTCGAATTTCAGTTGAATTTGGATTCAGTTTGCACTGGGTAATTTACGAGTAATTTGAGTTAACATTTCTTATACACGATTTGTATATGGATTTAAATTAAAAGTTGTCACATCTATACATGTATATGCACACAAATGCAACTTGGCCCAGTTTAAACTCATTTGTTTTAATTGATTTATTAGTTAGTTATATACACACAATCATATTTATGTATACGTGTGTGTATTGCTATATTTGAAATGTTATTTGAGGCAACTTGCACTTGATTTCTAGTTGAACTTATTAGTTCATGATGGCCAACACATATACGTATGTATACACGTATACGTCACCATTAAATATTTTTCGAGTTTGGTTACTAAAATATACCAAGTGGTTTGAATTGCATTGCTCATGTGTATATGTTGTTTTATATTAGTTTTGGTTCAAGATTTGATTCCATACTCCTGTTCATTGTTTCACGGCAAATCTCTATATCTGACACAGACATAGACCTGCGTATACACGTCTCAGCTTTAATTAGAAATTAATATATGCTCATGATTCTCTAAAATTTTTAGTTTGGACCTATTGTTGTTTGGTTTCAATAGTCTAAATTGTTCCTAGTTATTATTTTTAGACTGGGTTTTAAGTGATTGATTCTGATTTCTACAACTATGATGAATTTACATTTTAAATGCAATGCAGATGAAACTGGAACATCTGCTATGCACTCGAGAGCTTCAATGTCCCCCACCGGTGGACAACACAAGGTTTGTTCCTCTTATACCGGTTCATCCTCTTATAGCTGTATTTCTTCATACCACCATTTTCAGTATCAGTGCACTGACTGTGCTCTTAGGCCCATAATTCACCCATTATATACTTCCAATATATATAACTCAATCCAGAAGTTCATTTGCAACTCCATCTCAATGTCTTAGACTAATTGCCACAACAAACATGCATGCATATATTGGCTCATCACTTCTAAATTAACTTATTAAGGGCAGATGTTTTCCATGTTCTTGTTAGTAATGCATGTGAGCATGAGCATGTACCACACTGATGTCCCATGCTCCTTTTTTTATCTAAAAAAGTCTAAAATTTTAAATCAAAATCGAATCAAGTTAGGTGGGACGTGTTGGTTTAAAAAATAAGGTTAATAATGTTGGCAATCAGCTAAGTCACTCTCCTCTCCTCTCTGTGGATTACTGGAGTACTAGAGAGTTTGATGCTGCTTAACTGCGCAGCTAATCAGAGACTCAGCTCTCTTTATTTCTGATGTAACCACCCTGGAATACAGGAACAAACCCTGTTGACCTAGCACAAAATGGCTAACTCCCTACAGACTAGGGATAGCTGATGACCAGCTCTAATAGCCGGCTAACCGGTACTGTCGCTAATGACAGTTTTATTCAGACTGAAAAATATCAAAACACTAGACTTAAACTACATTTCTCCCCTAAGACTAGTGTTTCAGACTTCTCCCCATCTGAATCATCCCAATTCTGCTTCTCAGTTCTAGCTGAAACTTCAGCCTTCCCAGTGCTTTAGTTCCAATGTCAGCCAGTTGATCTTTTGAGTTTATGAACTCTACAATGATGCTTCCATCTTCAATACACTATCTCGCATAGTGATAGCGCACCCTAATATGTTTGCTGCGCTCATGGAAAACTGGATTCTTCATGAGAGCAAGTGCTGACTTGTTATCCACCCTCAGCTCTATAGGCTTCAATTTTTCTTCCTTGAGATCAGCCAGCAGCCAAGCCAACCATACACCTTGTGTTGAAGCTGCAGTGGCGGCGATGTACTCAGCTTCAAACGCCGACATTGCTACCACTCTTTGCTTGAGGGAGTACAGCTAATTAAGCTTGCACCGAGGAAGAAGAACACCCCAGAGGTGCTGTGGCTGTCGTCGGCATCGCCGGCATAGTCACTGTCGCTGTAGCCGACCAATCTTGCCTCGCCATGGTTAGTAGTGTACCGATAACCGAGAAACTCCTCATAGGGGGAGATCTCAATTGTCACGTGGGTGCAACTAACCTAGGATTGAGGGAGTACATGGAGGCTTTGGATGCGGCGATAGAAATCAAGAGGGTAAGGACATCCTAGAGTTTGCCGTAGCCTATGATCTGTTGGTAGCTAACACCCTCTTTAGGAAGAGGCAATCTCACCTAGTGACCTTTAGTAGTGCTCAACACTCTAGCCAGATTGACTTTGTCCTCACTAGGAGAAGGGATAGACGGGAGTGTCTAGATTGTAAGGTGATCCCCGGGGAGTGTATTGTGACATAACATAAGCTTGTGGTAGTGTACTTTCGCTTCCATACATGTTCTTTGCGGGACAAAGGTGTCAAAATCACAAGAACAAAGTGGTGGAAGTTGAAAGGAGAATCACAAGAATCCTTTAAAAATAGGGTGATCACAGAAGGACCCTGGGTAGAAAATGGAGATGCAGATAGTATGTGGGTGAAGATGGCAACTTGCATTAGGAAGGTAGCTAGTGAGGTGTTCGGTGTGACAAAAGAAAAGAAACTTGTAGATAAAGACACTTGGTGGTGAAATGAGGATGTACAAAAGGCCATTAAGGAGAAGAAGGAGTGTTACAAGAGTTGGCATAATGATAGAAGCGCAAGCAACATGCTTAAGTATAAATAGGCTAAGAAGAATGCAAGGCAGGCTATGAGTAAGGCAAGAGGACAATCCTGTGATAAGTTATATGGGAGACTAGAGACAAAAGAAGGTGAAAAGGACATATACAAGGTAGCAAAAATCCGTGAGAGAAAGATGAGGGATTTCAATCAAGTTAAATGCATCAAAGATGAGTCTGACCGCATTCTAGTGAAGGATGAAGAGATTAAAAATAGATGGTGTGATAACTTTAATGGCCTATTCAATGATGGGAATGTGAGCACTATGTTGAGTTGGATGAATCCTTTGACGACTCCAACAGGCGGTTCATGCGGAGGATACAAGAGTTTGAGGTTAAGGAGGCCTAAAAAGGATGAAAGGAGGAAAGACCCTCGGCCCTGACGATGTCCCTATTGAGGTGTGGATATGCCTTGAGGACGTGGCAATAGTATGGCTCACAAAGCTATTCAACCACATTTTTCAGTCAAACAAGATGCTTGAAGAATCGAGAAAAAGTATATTAGTACCTATCTTAAAAAATAAAGGAGATATTCAAAGTTGTGCTAATTATCGAGGTATTAAGCTTATGAGTCATACTATGAAGCTTTGGGAGAGAGTGATTGAATACCGCCTGAGGAAAGTGACCAATGTCACTAAAAACCAGTTTGGTTTTATGCTTGGGAGGTCTACAATGGAGGCGATTTTCTTGCTTCGTCAGCTTATGGAGAGATATAGGGAGCAGAAGAAGAACTTGCATATGGTGTTCATCGACTTGGAGAAGGCGTACGACAAGATACCAAGGTCAGTCATGTGGTGAGCACTAGAGAAACATAATGTGCCAACAAAGTACATTACCCTTATCAAGGATATGTACAATAATGCTAGAACAAGTGTGCGCATAAGTGATAGTGAGACTGATGCATTTCCTATCACGGTAGGACTATATCAAGGATCAGCTTTGAGCCCATACATCTTTTCCTTGGTGATGGATGAGGCGTCGAAGGATATACAAGGGGATATCCCTTGGTGCATGCTCTTTGCCGATGATGTAGTGCTGGTAGATGAAACTAGAGATGGTGTTGATAAGAAAATAGAGTTATGGAGACAAACCTTAGAGTCCAAGGGGTTTAGACTTAGTAGGACCAAAACCGAGTATATGAGGTGTAACTCTAGTGGCGTTGGTCGTGAAGAGGGAAATGTTAGTCTACAATGACAAATAGTACCTAGAAGGGACTCTTTCCGATACTTAGGATCAATGTTACAAAGAAATGATGATATTGATGAGGATGTTTGGCACAGGATCAAGGTAGGGTGGATGAAATGGTGACAAGTCTCTAGAATCCTATGTGATAGGAAAGTCCCACAAAAGCTAAAAGGGGAAGTTCTATAGGACGGTGATCAGACCCGCGATGCTCTATGGGGCGGAATGTTGGCCAACTAAACGGCAACATGTCCAACAAATGAGTGTCGCAGAGATGCGCATGCTACGGTGGATGTGCGGGCACACGAGAAGAGATCGAATAAGGAATGAGGCGATTCGTGATATGGTAGGGGTGGCGCCGATTGAAGAAAAGTTAGTCCAACATCGACTTAGGTGGTTTGGACATATCCAGCGGAGACCTCCAGAAGCACCGGTTAACAGTGGGATTTTAAGAGGTAGAGAAAATATTAGGAGGGGTAGAGGACGACCAAGGTTTACCTGGGAGGAGGCGGTAAAACGAGATTTGAGAGATTGGAATGTATCCAGAGACTTAGCTCATGATAGGACCGCATGGAAAGTAGCAATTCATGTGCTAGAATCCTAGTCTTGTTTTTTTCTTTTCTTTTCTTTTCCTTTTTTTTTCTTTTTTCCTTGTTCTTATATCTCTTCCTCTCTTTTACTTCATTGATATTGGGTTTCATGTCTAGCCGACCCCAACATGCTTGGGATAAAGGCTTGGTCGTTGTTGTTGTTGTGAGTTGTAATGTATTTTTGGACTATGTAATGAATGTTTTGATGTGAAATGAACAATATTTGTTATGAAAAGTATCAATGTGTTGTGTATGTGCTGGGAAGTGTCAAAATTTAAACTATTATATTTATTTATGTGCTGAGAAGTAAATAATTAGTTTATTTTTTAAACTGTAATGCAAATATTTTCATGAGTTTTTTTCTGGCCCACAAAAATATGACCAAATTATTTTCATGGGTTTTTCCCTGGCCCACGAAAATATAACTACCTATTTTCGTGGGTTTTTTGTGTCCCACCACACTCCCTTATTTTCGTTGGCTTTTTGTAGCCCACGAAAATATACCCCTTATTTTCGTGGGTTTTTTGTGGCCCACGAAATTAAACCCCACTTATCTTCGTGGGTTTTTTTGTGGCACACGAAAATAAACCCCACTTATTTTCGTGGTTTTTTTGTGGATCACAAAAATATATTTATTTTCATGGGTCATACTAGGCCGACAAAAATATATTTATTTTCATAGGTGGCCCATGAAAATAAATTTGTTTTCGTCGGTTTATTTTCGTGGGTTCTTAACAAACGAAAATAAGACCTACACCCACGAAAATGCGTATTTTCATGGGGTTTTTTTATATATTTTTGTGGGTTCTTGGCCCACGAAAATAAATTGTATTTTTGTAGTGATACTTCCATCCAACATTGTTTGACTTGCTCTTAAAACATGCTAGAGCATTCACCTGGGACGTTGAAGCAACGGACGGCATTCTAATCAAATTAAACTTCAAGTAAGCTTGGGAATTAAAATCAACAAGCAAGTAGTAGCAGCAGTGCATCACCAGAAAGACTCTAGTCTCTAGCAGACTAGCACTACGGGCAGTGGCCAAGCCACACATCACAACAGCAGCTATATAGGAGGGCAACAATGGAGTCAGGAATAGTATATATTGATCGATACGACCAGGACAGCAGCAGCTAGTGGCTGAATTAGTAGCGCTGCTCCCTAGGCAAATGGAGAGGAGAGAAGTCGATGGCTTTGGTGGAGAGAAGTCAATGGTGACTGCCCGAGAGGAGAACTCGATGAGTGACAGCAGTAGCCACTACCGGACAATTGCTGGAGAGGAGAAATGTAGTCGACGATATTATCATAGCACATGTTCGATAAATTATACTTTGATTTTATAGACATGAGCAACGTAAGGACATACACTTTAGTATGATCATACAACTCTTCATGTGATGCTGAGAGAATTCTACATAACTCTTCAACTTTGGGTCTACGAATTTTCACATATTCATCGGCACCACAGTCACGATCTAGTGTTTCAACCATGTTTCTCATTATGTCCTTATTTTCACCACCTCTCTCATCAACATCAACATTATTATGGTACAACTCATCATGCTCATACCATGTTTCATAACCTGGTGTAAAACCAAATCTATAAAGCTCGCGTTCCATCTCGAACTTTTTCTTACATAAAAAGTTACGGCACTTGTTGCACGGACATTTGACAAAACGATTGGTTGATAAAGAGAAAACACGATTGGTAAAAGTCTTAGTATTAATGGCCCATTCATCCGTAGACGTAACATTCTTCAGTCAACCATCATACATCCATCATCTATCATCACCCATGATCCAGACTATATAATGCAAGAACAAATAACTAAGAAATATAGATGCTAATACAACATCAAAAGGTGGGGCTACCGAGGCGGGGCAGGGCGGAGCGCACTGGGGTGGAGTGGGGATGGTGCGACGGGGCTGGGGTGAGGCATGGCGCACCGGGACGGGGCAGGGCGGAGCGCACTAGGGTGGGGCGGGTGACGGCATGACGGGGCTGGGGGCGGGGCTGGGTGCGATGGGGCCGGGGCGGGGTGGATGCGGATGCGAACCGGTGAGGGGCGGCTAAAGTATATACGATTATTTTCATGAGCCATGTGTAGCCCACGAAAATAGGGTTTATTGTCATGAGCCAGCTCGCTGGCCGATGGCAATAAGTCTTATTTTGGTCGCCTAAATTCTGAGCCGATGAAAATAGGTTTTATTATCGTCAGCCAGCGAGATGACTCACAATAATAACTTCTCTTTGTATGCCTACATGTGACCATAAAAATATATTTTTAAGGGCCCACGAAAATAACTCTAGCTCACAAAAATATTTTTTTCCTGTAACCAGCAGCAACTAGTGGCTGAATTAGCAGCGCTGTTCCCTATGCAGATGGAGAGGAGAGCTGTCGATGGCATTGGCAGAGAGAAGTCAATGGTGACTGCTGGAGAGGAGAACTCGATGATGGGCAGCAACTGGGATATGGCACGGGAGAGCAGTCACCTAATTTAGTGTCCCTTATTTTCAGCCATATCAATCAGATTCTCTATTAAAAATTAGAAATCTAAACTAAAGGGGTTTCCATGTGAATCAGATTCTTCAGAATCATTAGATTTTTCTAGTGTAAATAAAAATCTTTAAAGACCTCAGATCTCCCAGATGAATCTTCTAACTTTTCTTAGAATTTACCCACCATACCACTGATTACACAACCTGAAGTATTTTTTCTTTATAGAAAAATTATTACAGAATCCACAGTTGACAGTTGTTTCCAGCCAAACAGATTTCAGCTTCCCTGCAACTCAGCTCATAGTAGCTTTCTTTTTTCAAGAATCCACGGCTGAACCAAACATATGCTTAGTCAGCTGCCACCAGTGTGAGGGGAATTCGGGTATTACAATTGATTTGTTCAATATTGAACTAACCATTGTATTTATTTTCAAATGGAGGAGTACAATGCAATACTCAATTCAGCAAAAAAACCATGGCAATAATCTAAAACACTGGCACTAGCTAGGTAAGAAACTCAGGCTATAAGACCGAAGACATCTGAAACTATCATTAAAGTAACAACACACATCCAGCTGTACAATTGACTAGGTACAGTTTGTATCAGTTTACCACTGAAATCGTCACATGCATTCCTCACAAGGAGAAAGGGAGCCTCCCTTTCCAATAACCTCTAAACAAAATTATCACGTTCATACGTGCAATCTGAGGCAGACCATAAGGAGAGAAGGTATTACCTTGGCTTGCGGGCGAGCGTGTTTGAGCGTCAGGCCAGTGTGGCGGAACAATTCGGGCACCAGACAGCAGGTGAGCCGACGATGGCGACGTGGTAGGCGTAGATCCGGCGGCAAGAGGTACGCCGACGTCTGCACAGGCGGAATCGAGGTCTCAGTGCAGGAATTCAGTGGCCGAGGCGGTGGAGCCGAACCCTTTCCACGCGGAAACAGTGGCTCAGACATTTTCATTACTGGAAACTGGCAGAATCCACCCCCACTGTCCTAGCCGTACGTCATACATCCCCTGTGTCTTTTTCTTTATCCCTCCTCTCTCCCTCTCTCTCTCTCCCCCCTCCCTCTCCCTCTCTCTCTCCCTCTCCCTCTCTCTCTATCCCTCTCCTTCTCTCTCTCAGTTTGCATTCTCTCATATCTCTCATCACCCAACAACAGGTAATCGCCTAGTTAATCCCGATCTAAACCAGCCTTTGCTCTTGCGGTCCTCACGCTCCTCGTTCTCCAGACGCCCTTGTCATCTCGCTAGTTTTTTCATACACCATCTTTTGGGGTAGATCTAGGTTAGTTAGCTCTCACTATCTCTTTCCCTCTGGGCTTGCATTCTCTCTAATCTCTCGTCTCCCAACCACGGGAAATCGCCTAGCTAATCCCGGACGAAACCAGCCTGTTCTTGCGATCCTTGTGTTCCCTGTTCCCCAATCGACCTTGGCATCTCGCTTGTTTTGTCATACGCCATCTTTTGGGGTAAATCTAGGTCGGTTAGGGTTTAGACCGGCTGTGATTACCCTCGATCTGCTGCCGACTGCCGTTCCCATCAGAATTTTCTTGATATGGCTCCCACCATTTCTCTGTCTGTGCATCGCTTTAATCTGCTGAAGGAGAATCTGCGTCTCCTTGATCCACCGGCCAAGCCCGTGGAGATGGACGACGACGCCCTCCGTGCCCTTGACCTATTCAATTTCGTCCACCTCGAGGTCCCATTTCCTACTATTCCCTTCCATCGGGACATCCTCATCGACTTCATCTTCTTCTTCAGAAACAACTGTCGGCAGAGCAAAGTTGGCAGTAGAGCTATTAGTGCCCACAAGGATTTGTTCCGGAAAGCTCTTGGATTCCGACATATGGACAGGTCTAGGCCCCGACCCATCGCCACCCCGGAAACCTTGTCCTCCACTGCTACCAAGTTCATCGAGGCCTACATCCTGCCAGTGCACGCAAGAAGTGCCGCTGCAGGCGCTGGCAGGGTTGGACTGGGCAGGGCTGATCTTCAAGGTTGCCAAGAAGGAGATTGTTGATATGATGAACGAAAAGAAGAACATCATCTTCTGGGACTGCTTTTACGCGGGGTACTGGCTTAGGCTCATTTGGATACAGCAGCAAGACCTCTTTACGCGTTACATTGTACTGCGGGCATCTCTCCGCGCAGCTGGTGCCAATGTATCTATGCAACGGGGAGATGATGTGGTCATACAATCGAGAGCCGAGCAGTACCACTACCACAGGTCTTTGAGGTAATTAAACTTGATTATACAATTTTCAGTTCATGTCATCATGTGTGCCTTTCTACATCTAATAATGTTTTTCCTTTCTCCATTGCTCCAGCATTTCCACTCATCAGGCTACCACACTTCATGAAGGTACGGGGACAGGTTGTATCAACTCACAACAAGAGGAGGATGGGAGGAATGGAGATGCCCTGGGGGTATCCGTTGATGATGTGAATGTGATCAGCAATCTTCCCCAACTTTTGAGGGATTGAGGTATATATATGGGCATATACCAGGTTACAGTTCAAAAGTTACAGCTTCTTGGAACACCACATTTTTTTAGTGCAAGCCATGAATACTATCGCTTGAATCTATAGACCATGATCTTTTTTTCCTCTTTGGGTCCAGACTCCAGACGGAGCTATCCACAATTATTCTCAATTAAGTCCTAACGTAGCACTGAGCCAAATTTAGTAAAAAGTGTTAAACATTTAATCTTTAAACCCTAAAACCTATGAGACACCCTGAGTAGACATATTTTTTGAAAGAGTTTTCATATGTATGTCTTTATCAGAGATGACATCATTTGTTGAATTACTCCTTTGGCTGTACTTTATTAGAGGTTATAAATAATCCATAACTGTAAGTATTGTTTATCATGAACACACATCATTGAACAATTCCCCACACAAATTATGGGTATTGTTCTAGTTAGACAAAAAAATGTTAGTTTCAATATTTAAGCTAATTAAGTAAACAATGGACGAGTAATGTTTTTGGTCAAGCATAAGTTTTTGTTGCGCCATTTACAAGAGTTTCAAATTTTGGTTCATCTAAAATTATTTTTAACATGCATTATTTTTACAGTTTGGCAGGTTCATACCCTTGTTTCGTTCAGCTATAACCTATCTATAACTTGTTGCATCTTTGTACTCACCCTTTTGAATTTAGCTATGTATGGGTTATGATGAAGAAGACATGCATGGAGTAGAGATCTTTTCCCCATGACATCTGGTTATGAGGATCTAATTAATAATTTTATGACAGTTTTGTTTCATCTCATAAAATTTAATAGTTCATCAACATTTTGCTGAAATGGAGTATGACCTCATTTATATTCAATACTTATCGCGTTCCATGTTCTTCAAAAGCTCTCTTTTACTCCACCCAACGCTAGCCCACTCTGCAAATTTTTATTATAATGCATGGACATACATTGTTCATTTCTTGTTATTTATTTGATTAGTTTTCCTTCCCATAAGAAATTATCAGCTTTTTATTTCTTTTACTCCCTTCTTTATGATAGTTTTCCCTTCAATTTGACTAAACCAAAAGTCATTATTCACTACAGGAATGCAACACACTTACGACGACCAGAAACCGTCGTACATAAGGGAAAACCGTCGTAAATAACTAACTTACGACAGCCAAACCCTGGCCGTCGTAAACAAGCTTTTATTTACGACAGTCAAACTTGGTCGGCGTAAATAAACTTATTTACGACGGTTGTAGGGTTAGCCATCGTAAATTAATTTGACCGTCATAGATTTGCTGGATTCCTGTAGTGATTCTTTACTGAACCAATATGTACCTTCATTCTCGCTATAGCCATTGTATATTAATTTCATTTATTTAGTATTGTCAGCCCAAGATCGACTGAGAGCCCCCGTGCAAGTATTGCAGGAAAAGGTATGGATTGTGTCCCTGAGCTCACAACTACGCAGTGCAGTAATCATATATACTGTTTCATTCTGCCCAAAATCAAACCTGTTGTAAACTAGAAGTTTTTCTAGGTTTATATATATATATAATGAGATAATGGACGTCTTGTTTTCTCATGAAATGCTACGATGAGGTATTTGTTTTGTAGCTGCATGTAGTTCATGAGATTATTTGAAGGGCTCTTCAATTGATTTATTGCTAGAGAAATGGGCTTGAATTGAAATAGGATATGGTTTCTGCATGCAGATAAAAAATATGATTTTTTGTTTCTGCAACTCATTATTAAATGAATTAACTAATTCCCCTATGGTTTTCCTCACAAACATGGTTGAACACTCTATATTTCGTCACCATAGCCATCCTCAGATATAGCTGCATCAGCCCCCTGTAGTCATTAGTTGGCCTTTCCATGATGTTAGTTTAGCAACAACTTTGTCTAGCAAAGGTTGGAAATCCACCCTTGTCATTCTTGACGTGTGCAGCGGTAACCCAAGATACTGCAAGGGAAAATTTTTAGAGTTGCTGGGAAGGCCTGCAACAACAACTTTTGTGTTCATACCGTTACTAGTGTTTAAAAAAGCGGTAGAAAAAAGCGAGCGGAGGAGCTCCGCCTAGCGTCTAGCTGGCTAGGCGGCGCCTAAGCGTTTCTAGGCGTTTCACAAAAAGTGGAGTTAAATCCATATAATATATTATATATATATATATATATTTAAAATTAAAAATATTCAATCAATCAATAAAATAAGATGAGATAGAGTGTGACGCTATCTTATGTAGGCAGCTAGACACTAAGACAAGACACTACCACCTTACTAACAGCAACCGCCACCGTTAGGGATAAAAAAAATAGAGTTAGTTGTTTTTTTATATAGACACACAAAGAGGTGAAAAGCGGAATTAAGCGGAAGAAAGCAGTAAAAAAACGGACCGAAGCGGATAAAAACAGAAAAAAAGTGGTCCGACCACTTAATGCCGTCGCCTAGAGAAAAGCGAAGCAGTCCAGTGCCGCTCAGCGCCTAGGCGGCGCTTAAGCGGCCTAGGCGACCGCCTTTTTAAACAGAGACTGTTACACCTAATAATATACATTTCTGTTATTTTTTCTCAGATGAACCCTAAGTCCAGTATCTTCCCCAAATACCTGTAATATATATCACAAAACAGAGATCTCTTCTACATATTTATTTTTACAATTAGCACCACATCATATCTGCATAAAAAATATATTAGATGCGTACGTACTCTCGGCAAGGCAGGGGTTAGGAAGCCTTTTG
Source organism: Neostapfia colusana (assembly GCA_030760725.1). Classification (NCBI taxonomy): domain Eukaryota; kingdom Viridiplantae; phylum Streptophyta; class Magnoliopsida; order Poales; family Poaceae; genus Neostapfia; species Neostapfia colusana. Next base: position 125,535,146 of record JASWHV010000003.1, read on the forward strand.
GTGTGGCACAAGTTAGCAAATTTAACAAAGGTTCCATTGCCAACAGAAATAGCATTGTTGACAGTGGATCTCTTGTCTCAGTCCCCTCTTGTGTTTGATGCTGGTATTTGCCCAAGTACTATATAGAATGTTCGCATAAACAACAGCTGGAGGCTATTGAATGTGCCTAGAATATTTATCTGACGACTATAATTGAAAAAATTCTTCCATGCCCTTGTATAATAGAATATTGTATTGTTTAGGAGGACAGACTTATAAGTGTCATGAGTTAGGAGTAGATATTCAATAGTCTTCGAATTGCCTTCTAAGTGGAGCAAACTAATTTAAACAGTTCCTAGTTATTATTTTTAGACTGGATTCTAAATGCTTGGTTCTGATTTTTAAAACTATGATGAAATTACATTTAAATTCAATGCAGATGAAACTGGAACATCTGCTATGCACTCCAGAGCTTCAATGCTCTCCACTGGCGGCAGCCAACACAAGGTTTGTTCCTCTCATACCGTTTCATCCTAGCATTATCACTGCACTTGCTAAACTTTTGGTGCCATTAAGCTGTATTTCTTCATACCACAATTTTCAGTATCGGTGCACTGATTGTGCTCTTACGCGCTCTCACAATTCACCGGCCCATTATATACTTTCCAATATAACTTAATCCAGAAGTCCATTTGCATCTTCATCTCAATGTCTGAGACGTATCCACAACATAATGCATTGCATTGACTCACTAGTATTAAATTAACTTATTAAGTGCAGATTTCCCCATATATGTTCTTTTGCATTGTTAATAATACATGTGAACATGAATACGTATCACAGTGATGCCCCATGCTCCTTTTTATCTAAAAAGGTTTACAAATTTAAAGCAAAATTGAATCAAGTTAGGTGAGCCATATTTATTAAAAATAAGATCAATAAAAAATTTTCATACCTTATCTTAGAACCTATATCCATATATCAAATGTGCATTTTGATTTAATATATAATATTTTTTTCAAATAAACTGCACCTAATGTTAATAACTACTTTGCTGCTTGATGATTTAGAGCCCTAAGCAAACCCCACTGACAAAACACAACGAATGCAAGCCTACTAATTTCCTTATGCTTAACCCCTGTCTCATAATTTAATTATCATATCAATATATACAGATCTTAATAAAATATTCCAACAGTCATCATTTCATTTCTCTCATTCGAAAGGCCAGTATAAAAAGTTAAAGTTTAAAAAATCCTGGTTGGCGTAAACTTTGACATCTTGAATTTATATCTCATCTCCTTATGCTATCACAATTCAAGAAGCAACACACATGTTTAAAAAAATCCATGGACTGCACTATCTGATTTCTTTGAAGTCTTGCTCTATTGAAGCAGCACAAAACTTGACAGCTTTAAAATATGCACCATATTAATTCTGTTTAAAAAGGGCAGACCTGTGGTAATGTGTCTCCACTTGTGTTATGAGGTATTGGGTTCAAATCTGCCTAACTGCAAAAGCAGGGGTAAGACTGTTTAGAAATAAACCTTTCACAGATCGCACAATGTGAGGAGCCTTCGGCACTGGGTGCGTCTATTTTTATTAATTCTATCTAAAAAGTATCATTAAAATATATTTAGTATAGTAGCATAAATTCTTGATAAAATTAATTTGCATCTTTACTCAAAATGCAATTTCTCTATTTGTAGCTCCTTGCACTTTCACAGGCTTCTAGAAGTTCGTCGTAGTCCGGGTCTTCGGGTTCCTCATCGAATTCCTCGTTTGCTATAGTACGTAGTTTACATGAGTAAGTAATAAACTCAAGGAAACTGTAAGAAATCCAAATAACACTCCAAATATAACTACTGACTTTTTTAGGAAATTATTGGTGGGGAGATTACTTAATGTTGAAGCTCGCATGTGCTTTTCCCTAATTTGTGGCTATTTAAATGGTTTCTAAGTGGATGTAATAAACCTCCCACTTCCCATGATTTGTTTTGGACAGGTATTACTTTTATTACATACTAGAGATAAAATAGTATTTACTAGGAATTTTGGTGGAGTTTTAGATATTTATTTGCACAAGTGCTACTTAATATGGAGCTTACACGTAAGTTCTCTTATATTTTAACTAATTAAATGATTTATGGCAATATATAGGTAATTTACGGATTTTATACAGCCTAACTTGGCAACTACTCACTGTTATTATGTTTTAAAAATTGAATACCATTTTTACAGAATTTTTAATAATTTTTCTACACTGAGGAATGTATTCCAAAATGTCTTGTGTACATTTAGGTGTGGACTTAGCAAGTTTCATTGTTTATGGTGTCTAACATGTGGGCCAGGCCTGCCAGTACATGCATGTGTCCTGGGTTTATGTTGATCAAGTCCACTGAGGGGTTTTAGTTGAATGGGTGTGGACTAGGCTGAGGTGGCGCCTAGGTGGTAGATGACTGGACTGCCAACCAAGCAAAAATGCTGAGGTGGTTGGCATCTCAGCTGCCACACGGGCACTGTCATGGATGGGGTGAGGTTTTGCTGATTGTGCTGCCAAGTGGTCTAAACTGCTGATGTGTTGTGCCACGCGTACACCACATGTGTGTCACACGGGCGCCACCTAGGACTGGGTGGGTGAGGTGGCTTCCGGCTAGAGCAGCTCGCCGGCGGCTATCCGGAGCTATGAATTTTCTTCGCATGGCCTAACCGGTTACTTGCCGGTGATCTACACGACACGAGGAGGCAAGTGGTTGTGGTGTGCGACTGGGGTGGTCACCGGAGCGTCGCCAACGGTTCGCCGGAGTAGACAGAGGTGAGGGTGTTCATGGATACGTGCACGCGTGCGGGACTTCGGCGTGCTGTGGTGTCCAGATCGTGCGCACAGTTTGTGGAGGCGCGTTTAGCGATCTAGGCCGTGCCGGGGAGGCGCTCACGACAGCTGGCGACGGCTTGCAGCGGCTAGGAGCGGCGGTGCTCAAAGCGAGCACCCCTACAAGGCCTTAGCGCGAGTCCTAGCGAGCGGTGCCAAGCCGTGGACCTCTAGGGACGTCGATGGAAGAGAAAGGAGAAGGTGGGAAAGCTCACCGGTGACGAATCGAGAAGTTGGCCGGAGTGGAGGAAGAAAAGATGAACTGCAAAATTAGCTTCGGTTGGTGCTCCAATTCACTTGGCTTTGGGCTTTGCACTTGTGGATTGGTGAGGGGGCTTTTTAAATAGCCGTGCTATGGCGGTTCCACGGCGTGGGGGTGCCGGCGACACTTCGTGCGCACGATTTGACAATGGCAGCTGGGAATTCGGGGTATGTCGCGCCAGATCGGTTTGATGGGGGGTGGGAGGAACATCTTTGGCTGGCGGTATGGGCGAGGAGCAGGGTTGGCCGGCGCGAATTTAGGCGGTGGCGCGGCGGGTTTCATGCAAGGAAGAAGGGGGGCGCGCTAGAGGTTGAAGAAAGGTGGGGGCGGTGGGGGTTTGGGTCGAGCTGGGCCAGGCCGGAGGGGAGGAGGGGACATGGGCCGCGCAGGAAAAATGAAGAGGAAAGCAGGCTGGGCTGCAGAAAAGAGAGGAGGAATGTGGGCCGGCTGGAAAAATTGGGCTGAGCCCGAAGGAAGGAAATAAGGGGATTTCGGATTTTTCTAAGAGTGTGGGTTTCGAACATTAGGTTCGAATTTCAGTTGAATTTGGATTCAGTTTGCACTGGGTAATTTACGAGTAATTTGAGTTAACATTTCTTATACACGATTTGTATATGGATTTAAATTAAAAGTTGTCACATCTATACATGTATATGCACACAATGCAACTTGGCCCAGTTTAAACTCATTTGTTTTAATTGATTTATTAGTTAGTTATATACACACAATCATATTTATGTATACGTGTGTGTATTGCTATATTTGAAATGTTATTTGAGGCAACTTGCACTTGATTTCTAGTTGAACTTATTAGTTCGTGATGGCCAACACATATACGTATGTATACACGTATACGTCACCATTAAATATTTTTCGAGTTTGGTTACTAAAATATACCAAGTGGTTTGAATTGCATTGCTCATGTGTATATGTTGTTTTATATTAGTTTTGGTTCAAGATTTGATTCCATACTCCTGTTCATTGTTTCACGGCAAATCTCTATATCTGACACAGACATAGACCTGCGTATACACGTCTCAGCTTTAATTAGAAATTAATATATGCTCATGATTCTCTAAAATTTTTAGTTTGGACCTATTGTTGTTTGGTTTCAATAGTCTAAATTGTTCCTAGTTATTATTTTTAGACTGGGTTTTAAGTGATTGATTCTGATTTCTACAACTATGATGAATTTACATTTTAAATGCAATGCAGATGAAACTGGAACATCTGCTATGCACTCGAGAGCTTCAATGTCCCCCACCGGTGGACAACACAAGGTTTGTTCCTCTTATACCGGTTCATCCTCTTATAGCTGTATTTCTTCATACCACCATTTTCAGTATCAGTGCACTGACTGTGCTCTTAGGCCCATAATTCACCCATTATATACTTCCAATATATATAACTCAATCCAGAAGTTCATTTGCAACTCCATCTCAATGTCTTAGACTAATTGCCACAACAAACATGCATGCATATATTGGCTCATCACTTCTAAATTAACTTATTAAGGGCAGATGTTTTCCATGTTCTTGTTAGTAATGCATGTGAGCATGAGCATGTACCACACTGATGTCCCATGCTCCTTTTTTATCTAAAAAAGTCTAAAATTTTAAATCAAAATCGAATCAAGTTAGGTGGGACGTGTTGGTTTAAAAAATAAGGTTAATAATGTTGGCAATCAGCTAAGTCACTCTCCTCTCCTCTCTGTGGATTACTGGAGTACTAGAGAGTTTGATGCTGCTTAACTGCGCAGCTAATCAGAGACTCAGCTCTCTTTATTTCTGATGTAACCACCCTGGAATACAGGAACAAACCCTGTTGACCTAGCACAAAATGGCTAACTCCCTACAGACTAGGGATATCTGATGACCAGCTCTAATAGCCGGCTAACCGGTACTGTCGCTAATGACAGTTTTATTCAGACTGAAAAATACCAAAACACTAGACTTAAACTACATTTCTCCCCTAAGACTAGTGTTTCAGACTTCTCCCCATCTGAATCATCCCAATTCTGCTTCTCAGTTCTAGCTGAAACTTCAGCCTTCCCAGTGCTTTAGTTCCAATGTCAGCCAGTTGATCTTTTGAGTTTATGAACTCTACAATGATGCTTCCATCTTCAATACACTATCTCGCATAGTGATAGCGCACCCTAATATGTTTGCTGCGCTCATGGAAAACTGGATTCTTCATGAGAGCAAGTGCTGACTTGTTATCCACCCTCAGCTCTATAGGCTTCAATTTTTCTTCCTTGAGATCAGCCAGCAGCCAAGCCAACCATACACCTTGTGTTGAAGCTGCAGTGGCGGCGATGTACTCAGCTTCAAACGCCGACATTGCTACCACTCTTTGCTTGAGGGAGTACAGCTAATTAAGCTTGCACCGAGGAAGAAGAACACCCCAGAGGTGCTGTGGCTGTCGTCGGCATCGCCGGCATAGTCACTGTCGCTGTAGCCGACCAATCTTGCCTCGCCATGGTTAGTAGTGTACCGATAACCGAGAAACTCCTCATAGGGGGAGATCTCAATTGTCACGTGGGTGCAACTAACCTAGGATTGAGGGAGTACATGGAGGCTTTGGATGCGGCGATAGAAATCAAGAGGGTAAGGACATCCTAGACTTTGCCGTAGCCTATGATCTGTTGGTAGCTAACACCCTCTTTAGGAAGAGGCAATCTCACCTAGTGACCTTTAGTAGTGCTCAACACTCTAGCCAGATTGACTTTGTCCTCACTAGGAGAAGGGATAGACGGGAGTGTCTAGATTGTAAGGTGATCCCCGGGGAGTGTATTGTGACATAACATAAGCTTGTGGTAGTGTACTTTCGCTTCCATACATGTTCTTTGCGGAACAAAGGTGTCAAAATCACAAGAACAAAGTGGTGGAAGTTGAAAGGAGAATCACAAGAATCCTTTAAAAATAAGGTGATCACAGAAGGACCCTGGGTAGAAAATGGAGATGCAGATAGTATGTGGGTGAAGATGGCAACTTGCATTAGGAAGGTAGCTAGTGAGGTGTTCGGTGTGACAAAAGAAAAGAAACTTGTAGATAAAGACACTTGGTGGTGAAATGAGGATGTACAAAAGGCCATTAAGGAGAAGAAGGAGTGTTACAAGAGTTGGCATAATGATAGAAGCGCAAGCAACATGCTTAAGTATAAATAGGCTAAGAAGAATGCAAGGCAGGCTATGAGTAAGGCAAGAGGACAATCCTGTGATAAGTTATATGGGAGACTAGAGACAAAAGAAGGTGAAAAGGACATATACAAGGTAGCAAAAATCCGTGAGAGAAAGATGAGGGATTTCAATCAAGTTAAATGCATCAAAGATGAGTCTGACCGCATTCTAGTGAAGGATGAAGAGATTAAAAATAGATGGTGTGATAACTTTAATGGCCTATTCAATGATGGGAATGTGAGCACTATGTTGAGTTGGATGAATCCTTTGACGACTCCAACAGGCGGTTCATGCGGAGGATACAAGAGTTTGAGGTTAAGGAGGCCTAAAAAGGATGAAAGGAGGAAAGACCCTCGGCCCTGACGATGTCCCTATTGAGGTGTGGATATGCCTTGAGGACGTGGCAATAGTATGGCTCACAAAGCTATTCAACCACATTTTTCAGTCAAACAAGATGCTTGAAGAATCGAGAAAAAGTATATTAGTACCTATCTTAAAAAATAAAGGAGATATTCAAAGTTGTGCTAATTATCGAGGTATTAAGCTTATGAGTCATACTATGAAGCTTTGGGAGAGAGTGATTGAATACCGCCTGAGGAAAGTGACCAATGTCACTAAAAACCAGTTTGGTTTTATGCTTGGGAGGTCTACAATGGAGGCGATTTTCTTGCTTCGTCAGCTTATGGAGAGATATAGGGAGCAGAAGAAAAACTTGCATATGGTGTTCATCGACTTGGAGAAGGCGTACGACAAGATACCAAGGTCAGTCATGTGGTGAGCACTAGAGAAACATAATGTGCCAACAAAGTACATTACCCTTATCAAGGATATGTACAATAATGCTAGAACAAGTGTGCGCATAAGTGATAGTGAGACTGATGCATTTCCTATCACGGTAGGACTATATCAAGGATCAGCTTTGAGCCCATACATCTTTTCCTTGGTGATGGATGAGGCGTCGAAGGATATACAAGGGGATATCCCTTGGTGCATGCTCTTTGCCGATGATGTAGTGCTGGTAGATGAAACTAGAGATGGTGTTGATAAGAAAATAGAGTTATGGAGACAAACCTTAGAGTCCAAGGGGTTTAGACTTAGTAGGACCAAAACCGAGTATATGAGGTGTAACTCTAGTGGCGTTGGTCGTGAAGAGGGAAATGTTAGTCTACAATGACAAATAGTACCTAGAAGGGACTCTTTCCGATACTTAGGATCAATGTTACAAAGAAATGACGATATTGATGAGGATGTTTGGCACAGGATCAAGGTAGGGTGGATGAAATGGTGACAAGTCTCTAGAATCCTATGTGATAGGAAAGTCCCACAAAAGCTAAAAGGGGAAGTTCTATAGGACGGTGATCAGACCCGCGATGCTCTATGAGGCGGAATGTTGGCCAACTAAACGGCAACATGTCCAACAAATGAGTGTCGCAGAGATGCGCATGCTACGGTGGATGTGCGGGCACACGAGAAGAGACCGAATAAGGAATGAGGCGATTCGTGATATGGTAGGGGTGGCGCCGATTGAAGAAAAGTTAGTCCAACATCGACTTAGGTGGTTTGGACATATCCAGCGGAGACCTCCAGAAGCACCGGTTAACAGTGGGATTTTAAGAGGTAGAGAAAATATTAGGAGGGGTAGAGGACGACCAAGGTTTACCTGGGAGGAGGCGGTAAAACGAGATTTGAGAGATTGGAATGTATCCAGAGACTTAGCTCATGATAGGACCGCATGGAAAGTAGCAATTCATGTGCTAGAATCCTAGTCTTGTTTTTTTCTTTTCTTTTCTTTTCCTTTTTTTTTCTTTTTTCCTTGTTCTTATATCTCTTCCTCTCTTTTACTTCATTGATATTGGGTTTCATGTCTAGCCGACCCCAACATGCTTGGGATAAAGGCTTGGTCGTTGTTGTTGTTGTGAGTTGTAATGTATTTTTGGACTATGTAATGAATGTTTTGATGTGAAATGAACAATATTTGTTATGAAAAGTATCAATGTGTTGTGTATGTGCTGGGAAGTGTCAAAATTTAAACTATTATATTTATTTATGTGCTGAGAAGTAAATAATTAGTTTATTTTTTAAACTGTAATGCAAATATTTTCATGAGTTTTTTCTGGCCCACAAAAATATGACCAAATTATTTTCATGGGTTTTTTCCCTGGCCCACGAAAATATAACTACCTATTTTCGTGGGTTTTTTGTGGCCCACCACACTCCCTTATTTTCGTTGGTTTTTTGTAGCCCACGAAAATATACCCCTTATTTTCGTGGGTTTTTTGTGGCCCACGAAATTAAACCCCACTTATCTTCGTGGGTTTTTTTGTGGCACACGAAAATAAACCCCACTTATTTTCGTGGTTTTTTTGTGGATCACAAAAATATATTTATTTTCATGGGTCATACTAGGCCGACAAAAATATATTTATTTTCATAGGTGGCCCATGAAAATAAATTTGTTTTCGTCGGTTTATTTTCGTGGGTTCTTAACAAACGAAAATAAGACCTACACCCACGAAAATGCGTATTTTCATGGGGTTTTTTATATATTTTTGTGGGTTCTTGGCCCACGAAAATAAATTGTATTTTTGTAGTGATACTTCCATCCAACATTGTTTGACTTGCTCTTAAAACATGCTAGAGCATTCACCTGGGACGTTGAAGCAACGGACGGCATTCTAATCAAATTAAACTTCAAGTAAGCTTGGGAATTAAAATCAACAAGCAAGTAGTAGCAGCAGTGCATCACCAGAAAGACTCTAGTCTCTAGCAGACTAGCACTATGGGCAGTGGCCAAGCCACACATCACAACAGCAGCTATATAGGAGGGCAACAATGGAGTCAGGAATAGTATATATTGATCGATACGACCAGGACAGCAGCAGCTAGTGGCTGAATTAGTAGCGCTGCTCCCTAGGCAAATGGAGAGGAGAGAAGTCGATGGCTTTGGTGGAGAGAAGTCAATGGTGACTGCCCGAGAGGAGAACTCGATGACTGACAGCAGTAGCCACTACCGGACAATTGCTGGAGAGGAGAAATGTAGTCGATGATATTATCATAGCACATGTTCGATAAATTATACTTTGATTTTATAGACATGAGCAACGTAAGGACATACACTTTAGTATGATCATACAACTCTTCATGTGATGCTGAGAGAATTCTACATAACTCTTCAACTTTGGGTCTACGAATTTTCACATATTCATCGGCACCACAGTCACGATCTAGTGTTTCAACCATGTTTCTCATTATGTCCTTATTTTCACCACCTCTCTCATCAACATCAACATTATTATGGTACAACTCATCATGCTCATACCATGTTTCATAACCTGGTGTAAAACCAAATCTATAAAGCTCGCGTTCCATCTCGAACTTTTTCTTACATAAAAAGTTACGACACTTGTTGCACGGACATTTGATAAAACGATTGGTTGATAAAGAGAAAACACGATTGGTAAAAGTCTTAGTATTAATGGCCCATTCATCCGTAGACGTAACATTCTTCAGTCAACCATCATACATCCATCATCTATCATCACCCATGATCCAGACTATATAATGCAAGAACAAATAACTAAGAAATATAGATGCTAATACAACATCAAAAGGTGGGGCTACCGGGGCGGGGCAGGGCGGAGCGCACTGGGGTGGAGTGGGGATGGTGCGACGGGGCTGGGGTGAGGCATGGCACACCGGGACGGGGCAGGGCGGAGCGCACTAGGGTGGGGCGGTGACGGCATGACGGGGCTGGGGGCGGGGCTGGGTGCGATGGGGCCGGGGCGGGGTGGATGCGGATGCGAACCGGTGAGGGGCGGCTAAAGTATATACGATTATTTTCATGAGCCATGTGTAGCCCACGAAAATAGGGTTTATTGTATAAGTCTTATTTTGGTCGCCTAAATTCTGAGCCGATGAAAATAGGTTTTATTATCGTCAGCCAACGAGATGACTCACAATAATAACTTCTCTTTTGTATGCCTACATGTGACCATAAAAATATATTTTTAAAGGCCCACGAAAATAACTCTAGCTCACAAAAATATTTTTTCCTGTAACCAGCAGCAACTAGTGGCTGAATTAGCAGCGCTGTTCCCTATGCAGATGGAGAGGAGAGCTGTCGATGGCATTGGCGGAGAGAAGTCAATGGTGACTGCCGGAGAGGAGAACTCGATGATGGGCAGCAACTGGGATATGGTACGGGAGAGCAGTCACCTAATTTAGTGTCCCTTATTTTCAGCCATATCAATCAGATTCTCTATTAAAAATTAGAAATCTAAACTAAAAGGGTTTCCATGTGAATAAGATTCTTCAGAATCATTAGATTTTTCTAGTGTAAATAAAAATCTTTCAAGACCTCAGATCTCCCAGATGAATCTTCTAACTTTTCTTAGAATTTACCCACCATACCACTGATTACACAACCTGAAATATTTTTTCTTTATAGAAAAATTATTACAGAATCCACAATTGACAGTTGTTAACAGATTTCAGCTTCCGTGCAACTCAGCTCATAGTAGCTTTCTTTTTTTAAGAATCCACGGCTGAACCAAACAAATGCTTAGTCAGCTGCCACCGGTGGGAGGGGAAAATGGTAGGGCAACTTGACCGTTGCTCGTTTTATATGTCAGCGAAGCAGCAGGGCGGTCTCACCCAAGGAAGCAGCCAAAACGGTCAATTCCTTTCAAATGTTTAAGCGTCCAGTCCCTTAATAGTGGTGCATTGGGGCACCGCTCAGCGTCTAGTCACGTAGGTGCAGTTTTTTTAAACACTATTATAAACTCATGACCTTTAGTCCAACTTTATGAAATGATTGAACTACTTATGAATAGGGAACTTATGAAAACTTATTGTAGTTCAATTATATACCCAAAAAATATATTTTCTGCAAATCATACCCAAAGTTTAGAGAGAGATCATATCTCGTAGCCTTAATATTCTATTATTTATGAAGTTTTATTCCATAACTGTACATACGCCCTTTGAACTTTTGATGTGTCCAGGATACAAAATGAAGTATCTAAATTTGGTAGCGACATCAGGAATGAAGAAGTATCTTGTTAGACAAGAAGTCCTTTATGCACAATTTGAACAACAACATGGTTGTAAACTACTTACATGAACATTATATTTTTCTCTTTATTCTTGCACCAAAAGCTATTTATACTCTACTGTATATCATCAGCAAAAGGAATGTTGTTGATAGGCCATGTAGTAATAAAATTACCACAAATAAACGTGAGTTGACGATCACTTCTGAGGTGGTAAATAAAACATTGGGAGCCAAAGTCAAGGGACGACATCTTCAGTCAAACATGAGTATGGTGCTGGTTCGTCTTTGTATGCTCCAAATTATTAAGTTCCTGATGATACTATGCCTTTATATAACCACAAATTTTGAAGTATATTTCGTCTTTCAAAAATAATGGAAATAATAGAGACCACAAAACACCACAAGCTTCGACTTGCCTATGTATACTATGCTGACTCTATCACTTAATGCTGTAAAGCTAGCATTTCTTGCAAGCATGCACATGAAAGTGGCCAGTTGTTCCTACAGGACCTCCACTGTAACACCTGTTGTACTTCGCAAATGCTCTGCTAATTTTGTTAAAGTAGAAAAGAAGAATGAGTTACATATTAAAGGCCCTATGTTGCATTGGTAACTTAAGCTACTAAAGAACAGAGGTCACAAGCTAGTACTACATGTCCATCAGGGAGCTCCAAATGTAACAAGAAGGGAAAAAGAAACAAGAAATATATCTCAGGAATATTACAGTTATTCTCTCAATGGCTAAAGGGTCATAGCCAAGTCATACTGATCAATATCTTCCTTCGCCAATATCACTACCTGCAACTCATCTTTGTCTAACCTTTAGAAGATTCTTCTTTTACGCTCCTTTCATATATCGCAAAAGATTTTTTTGAAGCAAGGTTATTCAAGTTCACAAAATAACTTGCGATATCACTGTACAGAACATCATCAAGAACAGGTTCACAAATCACAAGAACCTGGTGTTTCTTAAAACCTGCTATTTTATTTTTGCAAAAGGAGCTCCAAAACAGACTGATAACAGACATTTCACTGCAGTATTCTTTGAAAAAATCCAATACCCCATCCGTTTTAAATAAATGACATTGATGTCACACCCGATTTCCCATAAGGAACACCCGAGCGTATTGTCACATGTATGCCAGGATCAGTTGATTCATACATGTGCTGACAAGAGTGTAATATCATTATATTACAAGCCAAGTTCAACGTACATCATAATATTACATCATAATACATGAAATAATAAATAAGAGTATCATTACACTATAACACAACAGCGGAAGACTACGGCGTGGATGCTCCAGTTCCACAGGCGTTGCCCGGGGGTTACGCCAACCTAGAACAACTCCTCGGGATCGAAGTCCTCCTCATCAAAGTCTACATCTTCATTTGCACCTGAGCCAACATATGATATCCAACAAAAGCAAGTTTGAGTACCGAAGGTACTCAGCAAGTGTAGGAAAGAATGTTATGAAGGCCAATAGCAAGGGAAGGCTAACATGGTTAAGCACTATGCATTAATCCTAAGCCTTAGCATTAGTTAGCAACCTATCTTACTAAGTGATAATCCCACCATCATCATAATTAAGTCACTTGACGTTAGGTTACACCACCCAACAACCTCTTTTCGACTCACATCCATGTTTCTCTAATCATGGACAAGTCCAAGCCGCTCTTGACCGTGAGCACGGCTGTCATGACAGTTTGGTTCTCTGCAGAGATTGTACCACTTTACCCACAAGTAGTGATTTCATCCCCTGTTGCCAGGTGGACTAAGAAACCTCCCTGATATCCGTGGTTGCAAGCCACATTACACACTTCCTTTGGTGTGCGATCAGGAGATCACTACATGGCCTTTACAAAGGATTTACCGGCAAGTACAAGCCCACTGAGGTTTCACCGCTGTAGTTCCTAGGAGTAACCCTCCCCTACAGAAGCCCCCTCTTGAGCCTTGCAGTTCCCAGGGCAGTCAAAAATGGACTCCCATTCCCCGCACCATCCAAATACTCATACTATACCAGCAAACTCCTAATTAATTGGCCAAGCTGCCCCATCTCAGTCTTGTGGTGGCACTGTAAAGCCGGGTTAACCGTTCCATGAACCGGTCCTTAGAATCTAAGACAGGCACTAACTCATTCCCGAGTCTCGTGCACGAAGCACCAACCAAACAACCAGCCTGCCTAGATTCCCAACACCATGACACACTCTTGTGTCCTTTATATAATTCCACAAGACTATCCACATAATGTTTCATTCATTCTCTAAGTTCTAAGCATGCTTGGCTAAGCACATAAAATGATAAACAACAAATATCAACTAAGTCCCTCCATGGTTAAACAAGGAATGATAAAGGAATATAACTAGGGAAACAACCTAGATTAGGTCTCATATTAATGACATCATGCAATCATTCTAACTAATCATCCTAGAATAGGAACAAAGTGGTCAAGGAACACTTGCCTTTGAAGGAAGGGTGATTTACTTCAAATTCTTGCTCTTGAAGATTTGGGTGTAGTTCTTGATTTGGTTCTAGCCATTCATATGCACACAAAACAATGCCAAACATGCCATAAGAATCCTATCAATGTATTATAATCATATATGTTTGTATACACACATGCACCTATTGTTTTTGTATCATTTCATGTGGGTTAGAATGAAAATAAATTTCAATTGGGTACTTATATCCTTCTACTTTACTATTGCCACAGCTAAACACTCATTTTCAGTTTGTGGGATGATTTGAATAAATTTTAGAGTTCTATAGATATATATGGTCATTGTTGTAATTAATTAAATACTAAAAATCATTTAAATTATTATTATAATGATTTTCAGAACTCATATTTCTAATTTCTGCATTTCAGAACCTATTTAAGTATTTAGAACAGTTTCCAAAATTTTTCTTTAATATACACTATTTTTATCCATATTTCAGTATTTATTTAATACCAAAAAATGCATTTTCAGCCATTTAAATAATTATTCTGGACTACAGAAACTTTAAATGCATAAAAAAATAAAAACAGAATAATATTGTGCTGTTTAATAAATTTCTACAATTTTTCTGATATTTATATTACTTTTGTTTAAATTTTCAGAATTAATTTGTCATTATATAATTAATTTCAGTCTTTGGAACTAATTACTTTTAATTTCAGATTTAATATTCTGGTCAGAATGTTTTAATAGTGTTTTGAATGAATTTCTAACATTTTCCAGAATTTATTTAGCCTATTTTGAATGATTACAGAATTAAAAACCAACTTTTAAATTGATTTGGGCTGATTTGCAATAAATTCAAACTTTCTGGGGTTCAAATTGAAAATACAGAACTATTTGGCTAATTTGCTATTCGCACAGGGGCTATTTGGTTATTTTAAACTAAATTTTCTAATTTCTAATAAGCCTAGGGTTTATTCTGCAAAGAACAGGGGCTATTTCTGGTTTATTTAAATCTCCAGGGACCCCTCTGTGAATTTCCTAACGTTTATAACTATTTTGAATGTGGGCCGTTGGATCTGAGATCAACGGTCCAGATTTAAAATAACCGAACCGGTACGCTCCTTCTAATCTTAACCGTTCACGCGAGATGGACGCTCCCGATTGCGCCACGTCGCCCTAACTGCTTCTCCCTCGCGTCCGGCGGCCGCGCGATCGCCGGCGAGCGGCGGCGGTGGCCGGAATCTCTCGGGTTTTGCCGTTTCTCCACCATTTCTTAATCTACTTGCACCAGAAAAGAGAGGAGAGTGTGGGAAACTCACCTAGGGGAGTTTTGGAGACCGAATTTGGCCGGAGGAGCGTGATCGACAACGACCGTGGGAAAACTCCGGCGATCTTCGCCGGCAGCGCTTTCCAGTCATTTTTCTTCAAAGATTTTCGTAGGGATTGGGCTCTGGTGATCGGGGAAGGGCTCAGAGGGTGTTAGATTCGAAGATCGACGTGTGTTTTTGGAGAATTGAAGAGGAGGGTGGTTTTTCCGATCAGAGTGAATTGGGGCGGTTTCTGTGGGGAAAATGATCGGGGGTTGGGCTGTATATATAGGTGGGGAGGGGGCGGCGGCGTGGAGTGCGGCGGTTGCTGCAGAGGCGCCGAGTTTCACACGTGGTCGAAGTAAATCGCTCACATGCGATAATAGAGGGGTTGGGGAAGAGAGGGAGCGGTCGGCGGCGGTTTTGGAGGGGAAAGGGCTGACGGCTGGGCCCTGGTGGCAGTGAGGAAGAGAGAGGGAGAGGGTGAGGCGGTTTTGCTTCATGGATGAGGAATTCGGGTATTACAACTCTACCCCCCTTAAGAAAAATCTCGTCCTCGAGATTGGGTTTACAAAGGGAATAAATCAGGGAATTGTGATCTGAGTTCATCTTCTCTTTCCCATGTAGCTTCTGCCTCGGAATGATGTTTCCATTGAACCTTGCACATACGAATTATTTTGTTTCTGGTAACCTTTTCCATTGTGTCAAGAATTCTGACAGGATACTCGGTATATGAAAGATCTTCTTGTACATCCAACTCATCCATTGGCAGTTGTTCTTCTGGTGTTCTCAAACACTTCTTGAGCTGTGATATGTGGAACACATCGTGTACGTCCGACAACCGGGAGGGTAACTCCAACTGATATGCTACCTCTCCTTTGCGTTCCAGTATCTTGAATGGTCCGATATACCGAGGTGCTAGCTTCCCTCTTACTTTAAATCTCCTTAGTCCACGCATGGGTGACACTTTGAGATACACATAGTCTCCCACTTCGAAGACTAGTTCTCTTCGCCTTGTGTCCGCATAGCTCTTTTGTCTTGTTTGAGCTATCTTTAGATTATTGCGAATTTCTCTTAATTTCTTTTCTGCATCTTTTAGTACTTAGGTCCAAACACCTTATTTTCACATATTTGATCCCAAAATAGTGGAGTTCTACATCTTCTTCCATATAGAGCCTCAAATGGGGATATCTTCATACTTGCTTGGTAGCTATTATTGTAGGAGAATTCTGCATATGGCAAATTCTTATCCCAACTCCTATTATTTTTGAGTGCACAAGCTCTAAGCATATCTTCAAGAATCTGGTTGGTCCTTTCGGTCTGCCCATCAGTTTGTGGATGATATGCAGAACTGAAATTTAATCGAGTTCCCATAGACTCATGTAATTTCTGCCAAAACCTTGAAGTGAACTGTGTACCTCTATCTGATACTATCTTTTTGGGTACACCATGTAGGCAGACTATTCTTGACATATACAGTTCTGCTAGTTTGGAACCATTATAATTTTCTTTCACTGGAATAAAGTGAGCAACTTTTGTCAATCTACCCACTATCACCCATATTGAATCATACCCTGTTTGTGTCCTGGGCAAACCCACTATGAAGTCCATCCCTATTTCTTCCCACTTCCATTCAGGTATCTTTAGTGGTTGTAATAGCCCTGCAGGCCTTTGGTGTTCTGCTTTGACTAGTTGACATGTGTCGCACAATGCCACATGCTCTGCAACATCTCTTTTCATTCCATACCACCAATACCTTGTTTTAAGATCATGATACATCTTTGTACTTCCAGGATGGATGAAATAATCAGAATCATGAGCCTCTTTTAAGATTAACTTCTTTATTTCCTTGATGTCTGGCACACATATTCTTTTACCATGCCATAAGATACCATTCTCATCTTCTCTAAATCCCGGAGCCTTGTTTTCTTTGATCAACTCCTTGATTTCTTTGATCTTTTCATCGTCCTTTTGACCTTTTGGTATATCTCGTTCTAGAGTTGAATCAACTTCCATTGCTATGGCTTCTGTATGATTCACTAAGCATAAGTTGAGCTTTGCGAACTCTTCACAAAGTTGGGGTTGAAGATATCTTATTGTTAACATGTTAACATGTGTCTTTCTGCTCAAGGCATCTGCAACCACATTAGCTTTTCTAGGATGGTAATTGATTCCCGCATCAAAATCGTTAATGAACTCCAACCATCTCCTTTGCCAAAGGTTGAGATCTGGCTGAGTGAAGATATACTTCAAACTCTTATGATCAGTATAGATCTCAGTTCTTTTACCCATTAGGTAATGCCTCCATAACTTTAATGCATGTACAACTGCTGCCAACTCTAGATCATGGGTAGGATAGTTCTTCTCATATACAGAGAATGATTTCTCCATATCGGGCATAACCAAGACTGGGGCAGTTGTTAACTTCTTCTTTAATTCTTGGAAGCTTGATTCACACTCTTGACACCATATAAAAGCAGCTCCTTTTTCCAACATCTTTGTGAGTGGCTTGGCTATTTTTGAAAATCCTTCAATAAACCTTCGGTAATAGCCTGCCAATCCTAAGAAGCTTCGGATTTCACCAACATTCTCTGGTGTCTTCCACTTTTGCACACCAGATATCTTTTCTAGGTCTACTGCGATTCCTCCTTCGGAGATGATATGTCCCAGAAAAGCAACTTTCCTAAGCCAGAATTCACACTTACTGAATTTGGCATAAAGTTGGTTTTCTCTTAGCTTTTGTAATACTATTCTCAGGTGCTCTTCATGTTCTTTCTCATTCTTTGACTATATGAGGATATCATCAATGAACACTACTACAAACTTGTCCAAATATTTCATGAACACCTTGTTCATAAGGTACATGAAATATGCCAGAGCATTTGTTAGTCCAAAAGGCATAACTGTATATTCATACAGTCCATACCTAGAAACAAATGCCGTCTTCGGGATATCCGATTCTCTTATCTTTAGTTGATGATATCCGGAACGGAGGTCAATCTTGGAAAATACACACGCACCTCTTAATTGATCAAACAAGTCCTCAATACGTGGTAAAGGGTACTTGTTTTTTATTGTCACTTCATTGAGGGCACGGTAATCTACACATAGGCTCTTGGTTCCATCCTTCTTCGGTACAAATATGACCGGAGCTCCCCATGGTGAGGAACTAGGACGGATATACCCTTTCTCCGATAACTCTCGGATATTGTAACACCCCAAATTTTGATTCAAAACCCTAAACCATGTTCAGAGGGGAATTTAAAAATTTTTGGACGTGTTGCATGTTTTGCAAAAATTCAAATTCAAACTGGAATTCAAATTATACTCAAAACAGAAAAGAAATGGAAAAAGAAAAAGAGAAACGGGAAAAAAAAACCGGCCAGTGGGCCGAAACCCGCCAGCTGGCCCAGCTTTCCCCGCGCCAGCCCGCCCCCGCGCGCGCCGCGCTGCCTCTCACCGACGGGTGGGACCCACATGTCATCCCTAACCCTGAGCCCCCGCGACCCCGGACTTTTCCCCCGAGCGCGTGAAATCGCAACCGACCGGAAACCGCGTCCCGTCGCCCGAATTCTGGTCCCAGCGGACTCCAACTCGATCACAACAGACCCACCGCCCTCCCCCGGCTATAAAAACCCCCGATCCGATCAGTTTTTCCCACGTGATCGCCGATTTTTACTCCGGTGAGCACCGAGACTTCGCCGGTGAATTCTGGCCGATCTAAGCTCGGAAACTCTGATCTAACTCGCTGGTCTTGATCCACCGCCTCCGGGGAACTTTGCAGGTGCAGAAAACCCGAAGACTTACGGTGTAAACCCAGCGCCGACGAGCTTCGCCGTGGTTTTGCCTCGGACCTCGCCGCCGATCACTTTCCAGGACCCCCGAGCTCGAGAAAACCCCCGAGGTGAGATCCCTGGCCTCCCCTCTACCGATCTAGGCCATAAGATCACAGTTCTAGGCAGAATTCTCGAGGATCCGAAACTTTCCGGCGAGATCGCCGCTTCCCGCCGCCGTGCGCCGCCGGCAGCGCCGCCCGCGCTCGATCAGAGCGACGTGGCCGCTTGTGCGCCGTTTATTTTAAATCGCACGGTAGACTTTAAAACCCCGCGTACCGGTTCGATGTTATAATCTCGGCCGTCGGTTTAAAATCGGACGGTCCACGTCAGCCCCGCATTATAAAGACTGAAATTCTTACGTGCTACCCCCTGGGGTTCTCTGGAATTGAGAGCTAGCCCCGGAAACTTCAGATCTAGCCCCTAGAACTCCAGAAAATCATGTAAATTCATTTAAAAATCAGTTTTAGCCCTGGACTTAATAGAAATTAGGAAAAACACCTCTGATAAGTGTAGCTAGACCCCTGGAAATTATGAAAACAATATTATAGACCCTGTAATGGGGTGAATTCATTATTTTAGCACTGTTTAGTATTTGATTTAGAAAATTGAATATGTAACTAGTGTTTAAGAATTAAAAAGGGGGACAAACATAATTGTAAAAGTTAATTAAAAACTTTCTCAGTACTTAGAAAACTTTGGAGTGAGATAAAAATATATTTTTGGGCTGAAATGAATCTGTTTCATCTATTATTCACATTTATTAGTATAGGGACGCATTTTTGAGTAAAGAATAGCTATAGAAAAATAGGGAAAATAATTATGAAATAGTATACATCAGAAGCCAAGGTCAAAATATGTTATTAAATTATTTAGGACCAGAACCTATACTGTTTAGGTGATGTGTATTACCAATTTCATAATAAAATACACAATTATGCATAGGAATATAAATCTGAAAATATAGCAACTAGTAAATGATAAATGGAGTTTTTAAAATCCAAAGGGTTCAGTTTAGGGTTGGTAGAAATTATGAAGGCACATATGGGGAAGAAAAATACTTTTCATACACACTTGGTAGTAAAAAGGTGTAGTAGTTGAATATAAGAAATTTATTGGAAACCCATATAAATAGTATGTAGGTATAAATGTGGACACAAAAGTAGGAATCATATATACATGGTTAAAAGTGCATGCAAGCCACAACTTGACACACATAAAGTAACCACAACACATATAATGGTAAAGAACTTTTATAAATATGAATGTGTGGTTTGTATGAAGTAGAAGTGTGAACTATGTCTTATGATTGTTGTTTTTCTTTTGCTATGTGTGATGGTATGAAGTAGAACCTGTTCAAGAGCAAGTTAACCCTTTCCAAGATCAGAACTACCCATTTCAAGAGCAGCAAGAAGGAGGCAAGTGTCCTTGACCACTTTGATCCTATGCTAGGATGGGTAGATAGAATTATTTGCATTGTCAAATGAAATATGAAACCCATGCTAGGAAAGTTTCCCTAGAATTGCATTACCTTGTTTCCTTGAAGCTTGGGTTGGGATTTATTTTACCATGTCATTTATTTACATGCATATGCTTAGCCATGCTTAGAATGGGATATTTGGGACATGAGATCATCAGTTTATTATACCATACTCTTGAATGAGCTATTGGAAGTTATGTAGAGGTAGGGATCAAGGCAAGTTGGATGTTTTGGTTGTGTGCTGGGTGCACGAGACTTGGTTTTGTGTTTAGTACTTGCCTGGATCCTAAGGACCGGTTCATGGAGCATGTAACCCGGCTTTACAGTGCCAACCACATGCTGAGATGGGGCAGCTTGGCCAATTAATTAGGTGTATCCCCGGCGTAGTATGGGTGTGTTGGATGTGCGGGGAGTAGGTGTCAGCTGGACTACCATATGAACCGCAAGGCTCAAGAGGGGGCCACTGCAGCGGGGTTGGAGCCTCTTGTATGCTGTTAGGGGTGAAACCTCAGTGGGCCCACGCTCGTCGGGAATCCCTTTGTAAAGACTTCGTAGTGATCTCCTGGCCGCACACCTGGGAAGTGTGAATGTGGATCGTAGCCACTGGCATAATGGAGGTTCTTTTAGTCCACCCGGCAACGGGGGATGAAATCACTACTTGTGGGTACAGTGGTACAAACTCTGCAGAGTCAAAACTGTCTTGACAGCCGTGCTCACGGTTAAGAGCGGCCTGGACTTATTCATGATTAGATGAGTGAAGGTTTTTGGAAGTTGTGGATGTTAAGCGGGGAGCTTAACATTTGAAATGATGTTATGGTTATTTGGTTATGATGATGGGATGGGAGATTTGGACCATTTCACCTGTGTAGTAATGTAGGTGCTTAATAAGCTAAGGTGATAGGTATTAATTGCGTAGTGCTTTAACCATGAGTTCAACCTCTCCTTATTCTAGCCATGCATGATATAATTTTCCCACACTTGCTGAGTACCATTGGTACTCAACCTTGCATATTTGTTGGTTTATATTGCTGCTCAGGTCAAGATAATGAGGTGGTGTACAATGACCAAGATTTTGGACCCGAGGAAGGATTTTAGGTTCATGAAGACCCCCGGGCAACGCCTGTGATGGAGCCCTAATGAATAATATTCCGCTGCTAGTTTATTTACTTGTGATGAAGCATTAGTGTCCATTGAGACATTTGCGATGTAAGACTTATTTATATTCGACACCTGGCTTGTAATAAATGATGCTTCACTATTTGTCATCACATGTATGAGAAAATGATCCTGGCATACATGTGATATTCACTTGGTTGTTTCTTCGGAAAAACCGGGTGTGACAGAGGTGGTATCAGAGCCAAGGTTGCCCGTAGGAACGTGGACCTAGGTAGAAATGGACGTATTTAAGGGCCCTATTTTCTTAAAAACTATTTTCCAAGGTGTGGGTAGAAAAGTGTTATTAAAGGAGTCATTTTTCTTCATCTTACCCCAACTTTCATTCAAAATAGGATTTTTGTTTGAGAATTTATCTAACCTAATTTTAAATTCTTTTGTTTTAGATGGTTCGCATGATTCGCACCGCTCGTAAGTCCACAGGAGGGAGGGTTCCCGTAGTGGCCCTTGCCGAAAGAGAGGAGAGTCGTCCAGTGACGTACCTTTCCTACGGATTGGCAGTAGGAGATTTGTTGCGCCGTCTTCGACGGATGCTCGAAGCCGCCGGCAATACGGGCAAGCTAATCATCCACTATAACTCCACCAGGACCATCCGTGAGAAGAGGGAAGAATGGAGTTCGGAGATGAGGATTATACACGAGAATCAATTGCTTAAGATTCACCACTCTCCAGCTTGTCGAGCAACACAAGTTGACGCGGAGAAAGATGTCACCTGGGAGGCCATCACCTACCAGAGTCACATCTATCGTCGCCACTTGGACAAAACTGAGTACATGTATGTCCTCCAACGTGAGAGTGGTACCACGGAGTACAAGTACCCACCGGTGCAGCAAGGGACTTCCCATGAGCACATGGACTTGTGCTTGGAGGATGCTGCTATGCTCAGCACTCGGCTGCAGGAGTGTCAACAAGAGCTTCAGGATGTCCGAGACACCCTGAAGGAAACGGAGGCGTTGCTGCGAGCTTGCTTAAAGGCGAGAGAAAGAGGAGATGGGAATGAACTGTGTGTCACTGTGAGTGATCCATGGACTCCTGACTCCCCGGATCGCCGAGCGATCAAGCGTCGTCGCACTTCTCCACCAGCAGCCTCCCCACCCAAAGCAGAGTCAGAAGGTAGCCGAAATGAGGAGGAAGATCCCGAGGAGCCAGCTCAAGAGGACGAGTGGCGTAGAGTCTTCCCCTAGCTAGCAAGAGGTCGAGTAGTCGAGTCGTTACGTAGTTAATGGTGTGATAATGCTTGGTGTGTGACGTGAGTTGTGGAAGCAATGAGCAATTGTCCACAGCCTCGTCTTCAGATTGTTTTGCTTTGGTGTGTGAATCCACAGGAAATAATAGTGCATTTATTTTGAGATATAAACCCTCGTAAAATTTTAACAAAGCCTCAAAACCTCAAAGCACCAACAAATGAAAGTAGTAAGATGATACTAAATGATACCAAATTAACATTTGTTGATTCTGCCAGATGGCCGGAAGAGGAAAAGGACGTGCTGCCAACCGCGCCAACAACAATGATGAGGCATGCAACCCTCATCTTTCTGAAGGCCAGGACCGGGGTGGTCGCCGTGAAGAAGTTGATCCTCTCCACCAAATGCTGGAGAATCAAAATCAGCTCATCCAGAACTTGACTCAAGTGGTGGCCAACTTGCATCAAGTTCCACCTCCACAAGCGGCACCACGCCAACCAAGGTTGAGTGAGTTTCTAGGAACTCAACCTCCAAAGTTTGCAAGTGCTGCTGAACCTCTGGAGGCAGATGATTGGCTGAAGACCATTGAAAGTAAGATGAGGATAATACAATGCCAAGGGTATGAGAGGGTGCTGTTTGCCTCTCATCAATTGAATGGACCTGCTGCTGATTGGTGGACCGCCTACGTGGCTGCCCATCCTGACCCTGAGAACATCACTTGGGAAGAGTTCAAGCGTAGCTTCCGCAACCATTACATCCCAAGAGGTGAACTCAAAAACAAGAGGAAGGAATTTTTGGGACTGCAGCAGGGAAACATGACGGTGAGGGAATCACATTCACCTGGACGCCACAGTGCGAGACGAGCTTTCAGGAGTTAAAGAAGAGACTGACAACAGCCCCAGTGTTGGTTATGCCAGATATGCAGAAGAATTTCACAGTGTACTGCGATGCCTCTGGAAATGGGTTGGGATGTGTTCTCATGCAAGAAGGACATGTCATGGCTTATGCATCCCGGCAGCTTCGGAAGCACGAGAAGAACTATCCTACACATGACCTAGAACTAGCTGCAGTGGTACACGCGTTGAAAATTTGGCGGCACTATTTGATGGGGAAGAGGACAGAGATATTTACGGATCATAAGAGTTTGAAGTACATATTCACACAGCCAGATCTCAATCTCCGACAAAGGAGATGGTTAGAGCTAATCAATGACTTTGATGTGGGCATCAACTATCATCCCGGAAAAGCAAACGTCGTGGCCGATGCTTTGAGTCGGAAAGTGCAGGTCAATAAGTTGAGTTTGAAGGACATGCCTGCAGAATTGAAGGACGAGGTTATAAGGCTCAATCTATGTCTAGTAAATAGTGGTGAAGCCATCGCCATGGAAGTGGACTCCACACTCGAGCGAGACATACGCGAGGGCCAAAAGAATGATGAGAAGATACAAGAGATCAGACAGCTTATCAAGGAAAATAAAGCTCCTGGTTTTAGAGAGGATGAACAAGGAACGGTGTGGCACAGGAAAAGGATCTGTGTGCCAGAAGTAAAGGAGATTCGTGAATTGATTTTGAAGGAGGCTCACGATTCTGACTATTCCATTCATCCTGGGAGTACGAAGATGTACCAGGACCTCAAAGGAAGGTATTGGTGGTATGGCATGAAGCGAGATGTCGCGGAACATGTTGCCCTATGTGACACATGTCAGTTGGTGAAAGCTGAACATCAACGACCCGCGGGATTATTGCAACCACTCAAAGTGCCTGAATGGAAATGGGAAGAAATCAGCATGGATTTTGTCGTGGGATTGCCTAGGACCCAATCCGGGTATGATTCAATATGGGTCATTATTGATAGGCTAACCAAGGTAGCTCATTTCATCCCTGTGAAAGAAAGCTACAGTGGATCTAAATTGGCAGAATTGTACATGTCAAGGATTGTGTGTTACCATGGAGTGCCAAAGAAGATAGTGTCGGACCGAGGGACACAGTTCACCTCGAGGTTTTGGCAAAAGTTGCATGAAACCATGGGAACCCATCTGAATTTCAGCTCTGCCTATCATCCCCAAACTGACGGGCAGACGGAGAGAACCAATCAGATCCTTGAAGATATGTTAAGGGCATGTGCACTCAAAAACAATAGGAGTTGGGACAAGAACTTACCGTATGCGGAGTTTTCCTATAACAACAGCTATCAAGCTAGTATGAAGATGTCACCGTTTGAAGCTTTGTATGGAAGGAAGTGCAGAACTCCCCTATTTTGGAACCAAACGGGAGAAAGTAAAGTGTTTGGTCCAGAAGTGCTACAAGAAGCCGAAGCGAAGGTGAGGGAGATTCGCAACAACTTGAGGATAGCACAAACACGCCAGAAGAGCTATGCCGATGTACGAAGAAGAGAGCTCGTTTTCAACGTGGGAGACTATGTTTATCTCAAGGTGTCCCCTATCAGAGGACTTCGTCGGTTCAAGGTGAAAGGGAAGTTGTCACCTCGATACATCGGACCCTTTCAAGTTTTGGAAAGGAAAGGCGAAGTGGCGTATCAACTAGAGTTACCAGTTCATCTATCGGACGTGCACGATGTATTTCATGTGTCACAACTCAAGAAATGTCTGAGGACGCCTGAGGAGGTGTTACCCATGAATGAAGTAGATGTAGCTGAGGATTTGTCTTATGTCGAGCAACCATACAAGATTTTGGAGACGATGGAACGCCTCACCAGAAATAAGAGAATCCGGATGTGCAAGGTGCAGTGGAAGCATCACTCAGAAGAGGAAGCCACCTGGGAACGGGAAGATGAGCTTAAGGCACAATTTCCGGAATTGTTTTCTTAGAAACACCAATCTCGAGGACGAGATTTCTTTTAAGGGGGGTAGAGCTGTAACACCCCAAATTTTGATTCAAAACCCTAAACCATGTTCAGAGGGGAATTTAAAAATTTTTGGACGTGTTGCATGTTTTGCAAAAATTCAAATTCAAACTGGAATTCAAATTATACTCAAAACAGAAAAGAAATGGAAAAAGAAAAAGAGAAACGGGAAAAAAAACCGGCCAGTGGGCCGAAACCCGCCAGCCGGCCCAGCTTTC
Organism: Neostapfia colusana; assembly: GCA_030760725.1. Lineage (NCBI taxonomy): Eukaryota > Viridiplantae > Streptophyta > Magnoliopsida > Poales > Poaceae > Neostapfia > Neostapfia colusana. Next base: position 125,560,995 of record JASWHV010000003.1, read on the forward strand.
CCCGCGCCAGCCCGCCCCCGCGCGCGCCGCGCTGCCTCTCACCGACGGGTGGGACCCACATGTCATCCCTAACCCTGAGCCCCCGCGACCCCGGACTTTTCCCCCGAGCGCGCGAAATCGCAACCGACCGGAAACCGCGTCCCGTCGCCCGAATTCTGGTCCCAGCGGACTCCAACTCGATCACAACAGACCCACCGCCCTCCCCCGGCTATAAAAACCCCCGATCCGATCAGTTTTTCCCACGCGATCGCCGATTTTTACTCCGGTGAGCACCGAGACTTCGCCGGTGAATTCTGGCCGATCTAAGCTCGGAAACTCTGATCTAACTCGCTGGTCTTGATCCACCGCCTCCGGGGAACTTTGCAGGTGCAGAAAACCCGAAGACTTACGGTGTAAACCCAGCGCCGACGAGCTTCGCCGTGGTTTTGCCTCGGACCTCGCCGCCGATCACTTTCCAGGACCCCCGAGCTCGAGAAAACCCCCGAGGTGAGATCCCTGACCTCCCCTCTACCGATCTAGGCCATAAGATCACAGTTCTAGGCAGAATTCTCGAGGATCCGAAACTTTCCGGCGAGATCGCCGCTTCCCGCCGCCGTGCGCCGCCGGCAGCGCCGCCCGCGCTCGATCAGAGCGACGTGGCCGCTTGTGCGCCGTTTATTTTAAATCGCACGGTAGACTTTAAAACCCCACGTACCGGTTCGATGTTATAATCTCGGCCGTCGATTTAAAATCGGACGGTCCACGTCAGCCCCGCATTATAAAGACTGGAATTCTTACGTGCTACCCCCTGGGGTTCTCTGGAATTGAGAGCTAGCCCCGGAAACTTCAGATCTAGCCCCTGGAACTCCAGAAAATCATGTAAATTCATTTAAAAATCAGTTTTAGCCCTGGACTTAATAGAAATTAGGAAAAACACCTCTGATAAGTGTAGCTAGACCCCTGGAAATTATGAAAATAATATTATAGACCCTGTAATGGGGTGAATTCATTATTTTAGCACTGTTTAGTATTTGATTTAGAAAATTGAATATGTAACTAGTGTTTAAGAATTAAAAAGGGGGGCAAACATAATTGTAAAAGTTAATTAAAAACTTTCTCAGAACTTAGAAAACTTTGGAGTGAGATAAAAATATATTTTTGGGTTGAAATGAATCTGTTTCATCTATTATTCACATTTATTAGTATAGGGACACATTTTTGAGTAAAGAATAGCTATAGAAAAATAGGGAAAATAATTATGAAATAGTATACATCAGAAGCCAAGGTCAAAATATGTTATTAAATTATTTAGGACCAGAACCTATACTGTTTAGGTGATGTGTATTACCAATTTCATAATAAAATACACAATTATGCATAGGAATATAAATCTGAAAATATAGCAACTAGTAAATGATAAATAGAGTTTTTAAAATCCAAAGGGTTCAGTTTAGGGTTGGTAGAAATTATGAAGGCACATATGGGGAAGAAAAATACTTTTCATACACACTTGGTAGTAAAAAGGTGTAGTAGTTGAATATAAGAAATTTATTAGAAACCCATATAAATAGTATGTAGGTATAAATGTGGACACAAAAGTAGGAATCATATATACATGGTTAAAAGTGCATGCAAGCCACAACTTAACACACATAAAGTAACCACAACACATATAATGGTAAAGAACTTTTATAAATATGAATGTGTGGTTTGTATGAAGTAGAAGTGTGAACTATGTCTTATGATTGTTGTTTTTCTTTTGCTATGTGTGATGGTATGAAGTAGAACCTGTTCAAGAGCAAGTTAACCCTTTCCAAGATCAGGACTACCCATTTCAAGAGCAGCAAGAAGGAGGCAAGTGTCCTTGACCACTTTGATCCTATGCTAGGATGTGTAGATAGAATTATTTGCATTGTCAAATGAAATATGAAACCCATGCTAGGAAAGTTTCCCTAGAATTGCATTACCTTGTTTCCTTGAAGCTTGGGTAGGGATTTATTTTACCATGTCATTTATTTACATGCATATGCTTAGCCATGCTTAGAATGGGATATTTGGGACATGAGATCATCAGTTTATTATACCATACTCTTGAATGAGCTATTGGGAGTTATGTAGAGGTAGGGATCAAGGCAAGTTGGATGTTTTGGTTGTGTGCTGGGTGCACGAAACTTGGGTTTGTGTTTAGTACTTGCCTGGATCCTAAGGACCGGTTCATGGAGCATGTAACCCGGCTTTACAGTGCCAACCACATGCTGAGATGGGGCAGCTTGGCCAATTAATTAGGTGTATCCCCGGCGTAGTATGGGTGTGTTGGATGTGCGGGGAGTAGGTGTCAGCTGGACTACCATATGAACCGCAAGGCTCAAGAGGGGGCCACTGCAGCGGGGTTGGAGCCTCTTGTATGCTGTTAGGGGTGAAACCTCAGTGGGCCCACGCTCGTCGGGAATCCCTTTGTAAAGACTTCGTAGTGATCTCCTGGCCGCACACCTGGGAAGTGTGAATGTGGATCGTAGCCACTGGCATAATGGAGGTTCTTTTAGTCCACCCGGCAACGGGGGATGAAATCACTACTTGTGGGTACAGTGGTACAAACTCTGCAGAGTCAAAACTGTCTTGACAGCCGTGCTCACGGTTAAGAGCGGCCTGGACTTATTCATGATTAGAGGAGTGAAGGTTTTTGGAAGTTGTGGATGTTAAGCGGGGAGCTTAACATTGGAAATGATGTTATGGTTATTTGGTTATGATGATGGGATGGGAGATTTGGACCATTTCACCTGTGTAGTAATGTAGGTGCTTAATAAGCTAAGGTGATAGGTATTAATTGCGTAGTGCTTTAACCATGAGTTCAACCTCTCCTTGTTCTAGCCATGCATGATATAATTTTCCCACACTTGCTGAGTACCATTGGTACTCAACCTTGCATATTTGTTGGTTTATATTGCTGCTCAGGTCAAGATAATGAGGTGGTGTACAATGACCAAGATTTTGGACCCGAGGAAGGATTTTAGGTTCATGAAGACCCCCGGGCAACGCCTGTGATGGAGCCCTAATGAATAATATTCCGCTGCTAGTTTATTTACTTGTGATGAAGCATTAGTGTCCATTGAGACATTTGCGATGTAAGACTTATTTATATTCGACACCTGGCTTGTAATAAATGATGCTTCACTATTTGTCATCACATGTATGAGAAAATGATCCTGGCATACATGTGATATTCACTTGGTTGTTTCTTCGGAAAAACCGGGTGTGACAGATATGATCCTTGAGTTCTGCTAGTTGTTGGGTATCCATCCGGTATGGTCTTTTATATATGGGAGCAGTACCAGGTACTAACTCTATCATGAATTCTACTTCTCGATCCGGTGGCATACCTGGTAACTCCTCGGGAAATGCATCTGGAAATTCATTGACCACCTTTATGTCCTCAATAACTACTTCGGTCTTGTTGAGTTGAATATTTCCAGAGGGTACTTGAATAGATGTGAACTCAACCTTTGTTCCATCCGTATGTGTTAGTTCCACTGTTCTCGTGGAGCAATGTATAACTCCTTTATACTTGGTTAACCAGTCCATCCCCAAGATGATATCTATCCCTTGTGATTCTATCACAATGAGATTTGCAAGGAATTCTACTCCATTAACTCCTAGCTTTATCTTGGGACATACTTGTTTTGTCTTTATTTCTCCCCCAGGAGAATTTACTAGTAACACTCGATTCATAGATATAATTGGTAATTTGTGCTTGGTTATGAATTCCTTGGCTATGAATGAGTGTGTTGCACCAGAGTCAAACAGAATTGTTGCAGGATAAGTATTGGCAGAGAACATACCAATCACCACATCTGGTGCCTCTTGTGCTCCTTCCATAGTCACATGGTTCACCTTGCCACGCACAAGATTCTGTGGTTGAGGTGGCTTCTTGTTGGGGCACCGGTTGGCATAGTGTCCTGTTTCTCCGCAGTTGAAGCATTGCCCCGTGACCTTGTTCATTGGTGCTTTGTTGCCTGGCTGTGCATTCGGAGGATTTGACCCTGCCGGACGGGGTTGGAAAGCAGGACGTTGTTGCTGCACTTGTTGTCGCTGCTGCTGTGGTTGGAAGGTTGGATTCCTAGCAGCAGGGTTGTAGCTCCCCTGAAACTGATTGGGAGCTATAGGTCGATTCATTGCTCCCATCGGCGGCGATGAGAAACGGGGCCGACTGTTGCTGCTAGAAGCTTGTCCTTGCCAATTCATTTTCCTCTTTCGCTCCTCAACTAACTTCTGTCTTTTTATTTCCACTATGAAAGCCTTGTTGATGAGCTTTTGGAAACTTTCATAGTCACTTGAAGACATACATACTGTATTTCTAAGTTCAATCCCTCAATGAAACAATCTTGTTTCTTTTCATCCGTGTCTATGTCTCCCAGAGCATAGCGAGATAACTGTGTGGACTTGGTAAGGTACTCTCGCACGGACATGCTACCTTGTTTCAGGTTGAGGAATTCCTTCCGCTTGTTCTTGATTTCTCCTGTTGTAACATAGTGATTGCGGAAGGCAAGTTTGAACTCATTCCATGAGATACTTTCTGGATCCTAGCTTCTTTGTATGCCGTCCACCAGTCCGCTGTAGATCCATATAGTTGGTGAGAATCGAAGAGCACTCTCTCACGTCCTGGGCACTGTATGATCTGCAACTTGTTCTCAATATTCTTGAGCCAATCATCAGCTTCCAATGGCTCCATAGCGTTGTCGAACCTTGGTGGTTGAGTGCTTAGAAACTCATTCAATTTGGGTTGACGCGCTGCATTCTGAATTTGTGGTTGCATGTTGGCCACCACTTGTGTTAAGTTCTGAAGGAGTTGGTTTTGCATGTTCATCATCTGTTGTATAACCTCTCCATCTGCTCTGCGTGCAACTCGTGGCTGCCATCCAGGCAAAGGGAACTCTGCAGCCTCATTGTTGTTGTTCCCTTCATTGTGTCTCCTTCTTCCTGCCATCTATTGTGAAATACTATGTTTAAAATTAATGTATAGGTGTTCTCTTAAGTGTATTACGTTGTGTACTTACTTCATCAATTCTATACAAGAGTTACTAAAGTTTCTACTTCGTTTATTAGATGATCATGATTGAAACAAACTAAGAACTTATATTCCTTAATAGATATTTACATACACTAACGAGGTTGTGAACATAAGCCTACGGCTTTCACAACTCACGTTCACATACTAACACACACATTACATCATTAATCTAAACAATTACACTAATCAACCATTACACACTAGTCAACACAATACGATACAAGCGTACTACACGAGTTAATACATAAGTAAGGACACCTATCCTAGTTGTCCCCTGGGTTCTGTGCATCCTCCTGTGGGTTCCCGCCATCACCATCAGGAGTGCTAGCCTCTGACTCAGCTGTGGAGGCCTCAGGTGCTGGAGAAATATGAGGGCGTTTGGCTGCCCTACGGTCTGGAGAGTCCGGAGTCCAAGTGTCTCCATCCGAAGCATAGAGATCACTCACTTCTCCATCCCTCATCCTCATCAGTCCACGCATAATGGCCTCCGTCCTCTTAAGAAGGTCCCGGACGTCTTGGAGTTCCTGTTGGCAGTTCTGCAGCCTCGTACTGACGTCCACTCCTACCTGGAGGCTCATATCCATCTGCACTACATCACAACCTTCATGGATGGGCTCGTAGTTGAATACCGCACTTCCACTTTGTCGCGGAGGGGTGTACATGTATTGGGTCCCCTCAAGGCGGCCACGGTTGGTGTAGCTCTGGCAAGTGATTGCCTCCCAAGTGGCGTCCTTCTTAGCCTCTGCCATGGTAGACCTCCATGCTGGCGAGTTGTGGATCTTGAGCAGCTTGTTCTCGTAGTAGATCCTCGCTTGTGACTTCCACTCGTCTCGTTCTGCACGAGAGACTCGAGTGGTGTCGTACTGCACCTCTAGCTTGCCGGTATAACCAGCACAGCGAAGGAGGTGTCTAAGGCGATCTACCATGCCTCTAGTGGACTCCCCGTGGGTCTGGTAGGTGGCGGGGTTGTCCACCTCCTCAGTAGTGCGCTCAGCCAGCTGGTGTCGAGGAACTCGTCCTCCGGTGGACTTACGGGCTGTGAGACGTGTGCGTGCCATCTGTTTCAAGAAAAATTTAAATATGTGTTAGAAAATAAACAATAATATAATTTTGAGTATAAATGAGGTTAGACAACAACATAATATAATTTTAAATAACCCTCCTTCTAATAAAATAGTTTTTAATAAAATAGTGATATCTATCCCGTCCATTTCTAACTAGGTTTGTGTCCTACGGGCAACCTTGACTCTGATACCACTTTGTCACACCCGGTTTCCCATAAGGAACACCCGAGCGTATTGTCACATGTATGCCAGGATCAGTTGATTCATACATATGCCGACAAGAGTGTAATATCATTATATTACAAGCCAAGTTCAACGTACATCATAATATTACATCATAATACATGAAATAATAAATAAGAGTATCATTACACTATAACACAACAGCGGAAGACTACGGCGTGGATGCTCCAGTTCCACAGGCGTTGCCCGGGGGTTACGCCAACCTAGAACAACTCCTCGGGATCGAAGTCCTCCTCATCAAAGTCTACATCTTCATTTGCACCTGAGCCAACATATGATATCCAACAAAAGCAAGTTTGAGTACCGAAGGTACTCAGCAAGTGTAGGAAAGAATGTTATGAAGGCCAATAGCAAGGGAAGGGTAACATGGTTAAGCACTATGCATTAATCCTAAGCCTTAGCTTTAGTTAGCACCCTATCTTACTAAGTGATAATCCCACCATCATCATAATTAAGTCACTTGACGTTAGGTTACACCACCCAACAACCTCTTTTCGACTCACATCCATGTTTATCTAATCATGGACAAGTCCAAGCCGCTCTTGACCGTGAGCACGGCTGTCATGACAGTTTGGTTCTCTGCAGAGATTGTACCACTTTACCCACAAGTAGTGATTTCATCCCCTGTTGCCAGGTGGACTAAGAAACCTCCCTGATATCCATGGTTGCAAGCCACATTACACACTTCCTTTGGTGTGCGATCAGGAGATCACTACATGGCCTTTACAAAGGATTTACCGGCAAGTACAAGCCCACTGAGGTTTCACCGCTGTAGTTCCTAGGAGTAACCCTCCCCTACAGAAGCCCCCTCTTGAGCCTTGCAGTTCCCAGGGCAGTCAAAAATGGACTCCCATTCCCCGCACCATCCAAATACTCATACTATACCGGCAAACTCCTAATTAATTGGCCAAGCTGCCCCATCTCAGTCTTGTGGTGGCACTGTAAAGCCGGGTTAACCGTTCCATGAACCGGTCCTTAGAATCTAAGACAGGCACTAACTCATTCCCGAGTCTCGTGCACGAAGCACCAACCAAACAACCAGCCTGCCTAGATTCCCAACACCATGACACACTCTTGTGTCCTTTATATAATTCCACAAGACTATCCACATAATGTTTCATTCATTCTCTAAGTTCTAAGCATGCTTGGCTAAGCACATAAAATGATAAACAACAAATATCAACTAAGTCCCTCCATGGTTAAACAAGGAATAATAAAGGAATATAACTAGGGAAACAACCTAGATTAGGTCTCATATTAATGACATCATGCAATCATTCTAACTAATCATCCTAGAATAGGAACAAAGTGGTCAAGGAACACTTGCCTTTGAAGGAAGGGTGATTTACTTCAAATTCTTGCTCTTGAAGATTTGGGTGTAGTTCTTGATTTGGTTCTAGCCATTCATATGCACACAAAACAATGCCAAACATGCCATAAGAATCCTATCAATGTATTATAATCATATATGTTTGTATACACACATGCACCTATTGTTTTTGTATCATTTCACGTGGGTTAGAATGAAAATAAATTTCAATTGGGTACTTATATCCTTCTACTTTACTATTGCCACAGCTAAACACTCATTTTCAGTTTGTGGGATGATTTGAATAAATTTTAGAGTTCTATAGATATATATGGTCATTGTTGTAATTAATTAAATACTAAAAATCATTTAAATTATTATTATAATGATTTTCAGAACTCATATTTCTAATTTCTGCATTTCAGAACCTATTTAAGTATTTAGAACAGTTTCCTAAATTTTTCTTTAATATACACTATTTTTATCCATATTTCAGTATTTATTTAATACCAAAAAATGCATTTTCAGCCATTTAAATAATTATTCTGGACTACAGAAACTTTAAATGCATAAAAACATACAAACAGAATAATATTGTGCTGTTTAATAAATTTCTACAATTTTTCTGATATTTATATTATTTTTGTTTAAATTTTCAGAATTAATTTGTCATTATATAATTAATTTCAGTCTTTGGAACTAATTACTTTTAATTTCAGATTTAATATTCTGGTAAGAATGTTTTAATAGTGTTTTGAATGAATTTCTAACATTTTCCAGAATTTATTTAGCCTATTTTGAATGATTACAGAATTAAAAACCAACTTTTTAATTGATTTGGGCTGATTTGCAATAAATTCAAACTTTCTGGGGTTCAAATTGAAAATAAAGAACTATTTGGTTAATTTGCTATTCCCACAGGGGCTATTTGGTTATTTTGAACTAATTTTTCTAATTTCTAATAAGCCTAGGGTTTATTCTGCAAAGAACAGGGGCTATTTCTGGTTTATTTAAATCTCCAGGGACCCCTCTATGAATTTCCTAACGTTTATAACTATTTTGAATGTGGGCCGTTGGATCTGAGATCAACGGTCCAGATTCAAAATAACCAAACCGGCACGCTCCTTCTAATCTTAACCGTTCACGCGAGATGGACGCTCCCGATTGCGCCACGTCGCCCTAACTGCTTCTCCCTCGCGTCCGGCGGCCGCGCGATCGCCGGCGAGCGGCGGCGGTGGCCGGAATCTCTCGGGTTTTGCCGTTTCTCCACCATTTCTTAATCTACTTGCACCAGAAGAGAGAGGAGAGTGTGGGAAACTCACCTAGGGGAGTTTTGGAGACCGAATTTGGCCGGAGGAGCGTGATCGACAGCGACCGTGGGAAAACTCCGGCGATCTTCGCCGGCAGCGCTTCCCAGTCGTTTTTCTTCAAAGATTTTCGTAGGGATTGGGCTCTGGTGATCGGGGAAGGGCTCAGAGGGTGTTAGATTCGAAGATCGACGTGTGTTTCTGGAGAATTGAAGAGGAGGGTGGTTTTTCCGATCGGAGTGAATTGGGGCGGTTTCTGTGGGGAAAATGATCGGGGGTCGGGCTGTATATATAGGTGGGGAGGGGGCGGCGGCGTGGAGTGCGGCGGTTGCTGCAGAGGCGCCGAGTTTCACACGTGGCCGAAGTAAATCGCTCACATGCGATAATAGAGGGGTTGGGGAAGAGAGGGAGCGGTCGGTGGCGGTTTTGGAGGGGAAAGGGCTGACGGCTGGGCCCTGGTGACAGTGAGGAAGAGAGAGGGAGAGGGTGAGGCGGTTTTGCTTCATGGGTGAGGAATTCGGGTATTACAATTGATTTGTTCAATATTGAACTAACCATTGTATTTATTTTCAAATGGAGGAGTACAATGCAATACTCAATTCAGCAAAAAAACCATGGCAATAATCTAAAACACTGGCACTAGCTAGGTAAGAAACTCAGGCTATTCTGTAAGAAAGACCGAAGACATCTGAAACTATCATTAAAGTAACAACACACATCCAGCTGTACAATTGACTAGGTACAGTTTGTATCAGTTTACCACTGAAATCGTCACAGGCATTCCTCACAAGGAGAAAGGGAGCCTCCCTTTCCAACACAAGGAGACAAGCGAGCGGAGGAGCTCCGCCTAGCGTCTAGCTGGCTAGGCGGCGCCTAAGCGTTTCTAGGCGTTTCACAAAAAGCGGAGTTAAATCCATATAATATATATATATTTTTAAAATTAAAAATATTCAATCAATCAATAAAATAAGATGAGATAGAGTGTGACGCTATCTTGTGTAGGCAGCTAGACACTAAGACAGGACACTACCACCTTGCTAACAGCAACCGCCACCGTTAGGGATAAAAAATAGAGTTAGTTGTTTTTTTATATGGACACACAAAGAGGTGGAAAGCGGAATTAAGCGGAAGAAAGCAGTAAAAAAGCGGACCGAAGCGGATAAAAACAGAAAAAAAGCGGTCCGACCACTTAATGCTGTCGTCTAGAGAAAAGCGAAGCAGTCCAGTGCCACTCAGCGTCTAGGCGGCGCTTAAGCGGCCTAGGCGACCGCCTTTTTAAACAGAGACTGTTACACCTAATAATATACATTTCTGTTATTTTTTCTCAGATGAACCCTAAGTCCAGTATCTTCCCCAAATACCTGTAATATATATCACAAAACAGAGAGCTCTTCTACATATTTATTTTTACAATTAGCACCACATCATATCTGCATAAAAAATATATTAGATGCGTGCGTACTCTCGGCAAGGCAGGGGTTAGGAAGCCTTTTGGTGTGGCACAAGTTAGCAAATTCTACAAAGGTTCCATTGCCAACAGAAATAGCATTGTTGACAGTGGATCTCTTGTCTCAGTCCCCTCTTGTGTTTGATGCTGGTATTTGCCCAAGTACTATATAGAATGTTCGCATAAACAACAGCTGGAGGCTATTGAATGTGCCTAGAATATTTATCTGACGACTATAATTGAAAAAATTCTTCCATGCCCTTGTATAATAGAATATTGTATTGTTTAGGAGGACAGACTTATAAGTGTCATGAGTTAGGAGTAGATATTCAATAGTCTTCGAATTGTCTTCTAAGTGGAGCAAACTAATTTAAACAGTTCCTAGTTATTATTTTTAGACTGGATTCTAAATGCTTGGTTCTGATTTTTAAAACTATGATGAAATTACATTTAAATTCAATGCAGATGAAACTGGAACATCTGCTATGCACTCCAGAGCTTCAATGCTCTCCACTGGCGGCAGCCAACACAAGGTTTGTTCCTCTCATACCGTTTCATCCTAGCATTATCACTGCACTTGCTAAACTTTTGGTGCCATTAAGCTGTATTTCTTCATACCACAATTTTCAGTATCGGTGCACTGATTGTGCTCTTACGCGCTCTCACAATTCACCGGCCCATTATATACTTTCCAATATAACTTAATCCAGAAGTCCATTTGCATCTTCATCTCAATGTCTGAGACGTATCCACAACATACATGCATTGCATTGACTCACTAGTATTAAATTAACTTATTAAGGGCAGATTTCCCCATATATGTTCTTTTGCATTGTTAATAATACATGTGAACATGAATACGTATCACAGTGATGCCCCATGCTCCTTTTTATCTAAAAAGGTTTACAAATTTAAAGCAAAATTGAATCAAGTTAGGTGAGCCATATTTATTAAAAATAAGACCAATAAAAAATTTTCATACCTTATCTTAGAACCTATATCCATATATCAAATGTGCATTTTGATTTAATATATAATATTTTTTCAAATAAACAGCACCTAATGTTAATAACTACTTTGCTGCTTGATGATTTAGAGCCCTAAGCAAACCCCACTGACAAAACACAACGAATGCAAGCCTACTAATTTCCTTATGCTTAACCCCTGTCTCATAATTTAATTATCATATCAATATATACAGATCTTAATAAAATATTCCAACAGTCATCATTTCATTTCTCTCATTCGAAAGGCCAGTATAAAAAGTTAAAGTTTAAAAAATCCTGGTTGGCGTAAACTTTGACATCTTGAATTTATATCTCATCTCCTTATGCTATCACAATTCAAGAAGCAACACACATGTTTAAAAAAATCCATGGACTGCACTATCTGATTTCTTTGAAGTCTTGCTCTATTGAAGCAGCACAAAACTTGACAGCTTTAAAATATGCACCATATTAATTCTGTTTAAAAAGGGCAGACCTGTGGTAATGTGTCTCCACTTGTGTTATGAGGTATTGGGTTCAAACCTGCCTAACTGCAAAAGCAGGGGTAAGACTGTTTAGAAATAAACCTTTCACAGATCGCACAACGTGAGGAGCCTTCGGCACTGGGTGCGTCTATTTTTATTAATTCTATCTAAAAAGTATCATTAAAATATATTTAGTATAGTAGCATAAATTCTTGATAAAATTAATTTGCATCTTTACTCAAAATGCAATTTCTCTATTTGTAGCTCCTTGCACTTTCACATGCGGCGGTTACTCTAGCGGAGGCAGAGGGTCACGAGACATGGATAGAGAGAACCAAGGAGGTATGTGTATCTAGCTCGTTCATACCTTTTAATGCTCTAGTTTCATTCATGCATAACTAAAAATATTTACTTCACTGTCGTTTTATATCTTGCTGGATGTAGGTGAACAATTATGCAATCGACACTGCTGCTCCTAGAAACTGTAAGTGCTTTCAGTTTATGGTCACCTATATTGGTCGTCATGGTCCATAATTTTTCCCAAATGAGTTGCATGCAGGTATTTAATTTTTTACGATAAACACAATTGTTCTACCCCTTCCACTAAAGAAGGAAAAGAGTTTACAAAAAAACTAGTCTCAAGCAGAGATAGCATAGGCTAATACGGTGAAAATATGAAGCACAACTTTAGAATAAGAACCACATACATATTGTTTATTGGACTACTCCATAAGACAAACTGCTGCTTGTCCTGAAGTTTATAATTCTTGCATTGCAACTATAGGCCCACATGCTTTCACCAATTGTATAGTTCAATTTCCTCTTTCGCCATGGCATGCTAGTATTTGAAAAAAATACTATGTAGAATACTTGCATTAGCAACAGCTGGAACATCACCTGAGAGGTATTGAATGTGCTTAAAAGATTTATCTGACTATGATTAAAAAAATTCTTGCATACCCTTTGTATAATAGAACATTGTTAGTTGTTTAGGGGGATCATGAGTTAAGAGTAGATGTTCAATTGTCTTCAGATTGTCTTTCCCAGGTGTAGCATGTGAGACCCACCTTTCCGTGACCCACTCGTGCTTTCCGTACCAATCCCTGGATCAGTAGTTGGTACGCACAACCGAATATACCGAGTTCTATACATTATATTATTCTCAATAGGACTATTATGGTCTTATAAGCATGTCTTAGATTACAATTCGTGTGGCCTGCAAGGCCACTGAAAACAAAAGAAGATGAACAACAACGGAACAAGTGGCACCCTGCCCCTTAGGCAGCCTTGGATGCAAGACTAGACCTACTCGTCATCGTTACGGGCTTCACCTTCTTCGTCCTCTTCTTCTCCATCCTTTGGGGTTGTGGAATATGCAAGAGTGAGTATGGAAGGTACTTAGAAAGCCCTAACACTACTCAAGGGGGAGTGTTTCATGCAAAAGGTTATAACAAGGCGTGGTCATATGGCTTAGTGATGCACAAAAACATTAATGCGGGGTTCTCTTTTGAGAGTGGTTTGCAAACCAGAAGGTTAACTAAGTCATGATTTTAGTTGGTGGGACCTGGGGGAGTTGAACTCCATCCCGCCAGTTCTCTAGGTTTTATTCGAGTGTTTGAGCCCCATGGCCCTACTAGACCTGGCACACTGCCATAATATCCAAAACACGACAAGTACTGCCACACAATCCACATCAAGGGAACATACTAAGACTATTCAATAGGAGCTTAAAACATAGTGTGCAAGACCGTGACAACGGTTATACGGATGTTAACGCTCTGCAGAGGTTGTACACTTTACCCATAGGTCATGTACTCCTAACAAGGGAGTAATGCAACGCTCGCCTCATCTTCTCCAAGTAACCCCACAATCACATCTCGAGATGCACACAGGGGCTATTTGGACAATTACTCTCCCAGCCGGATCCACCAGATGGCTCACGTGAAAGTCACCAAGAAGGTAGAGGGGGTCCTGCCCATACAGATTATGTGGTTGTACGATATCACTATGATGAGGTCATATGAAACTGTCCTTATGTTGGTGAGGCGGCTCCAACAAGTCCACGGCAGGTGGACTAAACCGAAGCACACAACTACTCATTCACCATATCCTGCCTCAACCATCCCTTTGCTCACTTCACCGAACACTAGTTTTTTTGGCATAGTTCCCTCATCTCACTTTCTAACTCACACCACCAAGTCACCTTTTGACACCTTTCGCAAATCCGGTGAATAGTTGTAGTAAGTTGCGATGCAAAAATCGCAGGGGTCCCTAAGCATTCTACTATCAAAGGAGCAAACACATCATCACATTATAGTATGATAATGGATCCTTAAGATATCAAGAAGTTAAGTCATCAAGGTGAAGGAGGAGTCTGTGATACTTCTTCACATATCATTCATGCGACCGTCACTATGCTAATCCCCCGGCCTTGGATGATGAGAGACGAACATGTTACTTGCTAGTATAACGGCTAGTTGATGATATCATGCTACATTATTGAAGAGCATGTAACCACCATCAATATCAAATAATCATCATGAAGTTATAAAACTATCGCGTCGGCCATACTACTGACATAATAACACTACCACTAATCAAGTGGGCTTTAGATAACACAATATATTTTAAAATAGCTTCGGAAAACATGCATGGTAAAAAATGGCTATTAGGAGCATTTGCAAAATCATAGGAGTAATCATGATCAAAGACTTAGAGCTTGCCTTCACAGGCTTCTAGAAGTTCGTCGTAGTCCGGGTCTTCGGGTTCCTCATCGAATTCCTCGTTTGCTATAGTACGTAGTTTACATGAGTAAGTAATAAACTCAAGGAAACTGTAAGAAATCCAAATAACACTCCAAATATAACTACTGACTTTTTTAGGAAATTATTGGTGGGGAGATTACTTAATGTTGAAGCTCGCATGTGCTTTTCCCTAATTTGTGGCTATTTAAATGGTTTCTAAGTGGTTGTAATAAACCTCCCACTTCCCATGATTTGTTTTGGACAGGTATTACTTTTATTACATACTAGAGATAAAATAGTATTTACTAGGAATTTTGGTGGAGTTTTAGATATTTATTTGCACAAGTGCTACTTAATATGGAGCTTACACGTAAGTTCTCTTATATTTTAACTAATTAAATGATTTATGGCAATATATAGGTAATTTACGGATTTTATACAGCCTAACTTGGCAACTACTCACTGTTATTATGTTTTAAAAATTGAATACCATTTTTACAGAATTTTTAATAATTTTTCTACACTGAGGAATGTATTCCAAAATGTCTTGTGTACATTTAGGTGTGGACTTAGCAAGTTTCATTGTTTATGGTGTCTAACATGTGGGCCAGGCCTGCCAGTACATGCATGTGTCCTGGGTTCATGTTGATCAAGTCCACTGAGGGGTTTTAGTTGAATGGGTGTGGACTAGGCTGAGGTGGCGCCTAGGTGGTAGATGACTGGACTGCCAACCAAGCAAAAATGCTGAGGTGGTTGGCATCTCAGCTGCCACACGGGCACTGTCATGGATGGGGTGAGGTTTCGCTGATTGTGCTGCCAAGTGGTCTAAACTGCTGATGTGTTGTGCCACGCGTACACCACATGTGTGCCACACGGGCGCCACCTAGGACTGGGTGGGTGAGGTGGCTGCCGGCTAGAGCAGCTCGCCGGCGGCTAGCCGGAGCTATGAATTTTCTTCGCATGGCCTAACTGGTTACTTGACGGTGATCTACACGACACGAGGAGGCAAGTGGTTGTGGTGTGCGATTGGGGTGGTCACCGGAGCGTCGCCAACGGTTCGTCGGAGTAGACAGAGGTGACGGTGTTCATGGATACGTGCACGCGTGCGGGACTTCGGCGTGCTGTGGTGTCCAGATAGTGCGCACGGTTTGTGGAGGCACGTTTAGCGATCTAGGCCGTGCTGGGGAGGCGCCCACGACAGCTGGCGACGGCGTGCAGCGGCTAGGAGCGGCGGTGCTCAAAGCGAGCACCCCTACAAGGCCTTAGCGCGAGTCCTAGCGAGCGGTGCCAATCCGTGGACCTCTAGGGACGTCGATGGAAGAGAAAGGAGAAGGTGGGAAAGCTCACCGGTGACGAATCAAGAAGATGGCCGGAGTGGAGGAAGAAAAGATGAACTGCAAAATTAGCTTCGGTTGGTGCTCCAATTCACTTGGCTTTGGGCTTTGCACTTGTGGATTGGTGAGGGGGCTTTTTAAATAGCCGTGCTATGGCGGTTCCACGGTGTGGGGGTGCCGGCGACACTTCGTGCGCACGATTTGACAATGGCAGCTGGGAATTTGGGGTATGTCGCGCCAGATCGGTTTGATGGGGGGGGGTGGGAGGAACATCTTTGGCTGGCAGTATGGGCGAGGAGCAGGGTTGGCCGGCGCGAATTTAGGCGGTGGCGCGGCGGGTTTCATGCAAGGAAGAAGGGGGGCGCGCTAGAGGTTGAAGAAAGGTGGGGGCGGTGGGGGTTTGGGTCGAGCTGGGCCGGGCCGGAGGGGAGGAGGGGACATGGGCCGCGCAGGAAAAATGAAGAGGAAAGCAGGCTGGGCTGCAGAAAAAAGAGGAGGAATGTGGGCCGGCTGGAAAAATTGGGCTGAGCCCGAAGGACGGAAATAAGGGGATTTCGGATTTTTCTAAGAGTGTGGATTTCGAACATTAGGTTCGAATTTCAGTTGAATTTGGATTCAGTTTGCACTGGGTAATTTACGAGTAATTTGAGTTAACATTTCTTATACACGATTTGTATATGGATTTAAATTAAAAGTTTTCACATCTATACATGTATATGCACACAAATGCAACTTGGCCCAGTTTAAACTCATTTGTTTTAATTGATTTATTAGTTAGTTATATACACACAATCATATTTATGTATACGTGTGTGTATTGCTACATTTGAAATTTTATTTGAGGCAACTTGCACTTGATTTCTAGTTGAACTTATTAGTTCGTGATGGCCAACACATATACGTATGTATACACGTATACGTCACCATTAGATATTTTTCGAGTTTGGTTACTAAAATATACCAAGTGGTTTGAATTGCATTGCTCATGTGTATATGTTGTTTTATATAAGTTTTGGTTCAAGATTTGATTCCATACTCCTGTTCATTGTTTCACGGCAAATCTCTATAGCTAACACATACATAGACCTGCGTATACACGTCTCAGCTTTAATTAGAAATTAATATATGCTCATGATTCTCTAAAATTTTTAGTTTGGACCTATTGTTGTTTGGTTTCAAAATTTGGGCTGTGACGTAGCAAATTAATCTAAATTGTTCCTAGTTATTATTTTTAGACTGGGTTTTAAGTGATTGATTCTGATTTCCACAACTATGATGAATTTACATTTTAAATGCAATGCAGATGAAACTGGAACATCTGCTATGCACTCGAGAGCTTCAATGTCCCCCACCGATGGACAACACAAGGTTTGTTCCTCTTATACCGGTTCATCCTCTTATAGCTGTATTTCTTCATACCACCATTTTCAGTATCAGTGCACTGACTGTGCTCTTAGGCCCATAATTCACCCATTATATACTTCCAATATATATAACTCAATCCAGAAGTTCATTTGCAACTCCATCTCAATGTCTTAGACTAATTGCCACAACAAACATGCATGCATATATTGGCTCATCACTTCTAAATTAACTTATTAAGGGCAGATGTTTCCCATGTTCTTGTTAGTAATGCATGTGAGCATGAGCATGTACCACACTGATGTCCCATGCTCCTTTTTTATCTAAAAAAGTCTAAAATTTTAAATCAAAATCGAATCAAGTTAGGTGGGACGTGTTGGTTTAAAAAATAAGGTTAATAATGTTGGCAATCAGCTAAGTCACTCTTCTCTCCTCTCTGTGGATTACTGGAGTACTAGAGAGTTTGATGCTGCTTAACTGCGCAGCTAATCAGAGACTCAGCTCTCTTTATTTCTGATGTAACCACCCTGGAATACAGGAACAAACCCTAGCACAAAATGGCTAACTCCCTACAGACTAGGGATAGCTGATGACCAGCTCTAATAGCCGGCTAACTGGTACTGTCGCTAATGACAGTTTTATTCAGACTGAAAAATACCAAAACACTATACTTAAACTACATTTCTCCCCTAAGACTAGTGTTTCAGACTTCTCCCCATCTGAATCATCCCAATTCTGCTTCTCAGTTCTAGCTGAAACTTCAGCCTTCCCAGTGCTTTAGTTCCAATGTCAGCCAGTTGATCTTTTGAGTTTATGAACTCTACAATGATGCTTCCATCTTCAATACACTATCTCGCATAGTGATAGCGCACCCTAATATGTTTGCTGCGCTCATGGAAAACTGGATTCTTCATGACAGCAAGTGCTGACTTGTTATCCACCCTCAGCTCTATAGGCTTCAATTTTTCTTCCTTGAGATCAGCCAGCAGCCAAGCCAACCATACACCTTGTGTTGAAGCTGCAGTGGCGGCGATGTACTCAGCTTCAAACGCCGACATTGCTACCACTCTTTGCTTGAGGGAGTGCAGCTAATTAAGCTTGCGCCGAGGAAGAAGAACACCCCAGAGGTGCTGTGGCTGTCGTCGACATCGCCGGCATAGTCACTGTCGCTGTAGCCGACCAACCTTGCCTCGCCATGGCCTCGCCGGTAGAAACAGCCATAGTCCACCGTGCCTGCAACATAGCGCAGCACCCTCTTCAGCGCCGCCATGTGCTCCGCCGTGGGCCTCTGCATAAAACGGCTAAGGTACCCGACGGCGAAGGCAAGATCCGGCCGGGTATGCACGAGGTATCGAAGGCTGGCGATCAGGCTTCTATACAGCCCTGAGTCCTCTTCCTTTTCTGCACAACCATGGCTCAGTTTCAGCCGTTGCTCCATCGGCGTTTGGGCCGGGTTACACTCCACCATCTGCCCTGCTTCCAAAATCTTCAAAGCATAGTGTGATTGCCATAATTAAATCCTGGCAGTGCTCTGTCTTACCTTCAATCCGAGGTAGAATGTCAGCAACCCGAGATCCGCCATTTTGAACTGCTTCTTCATCTCTTCCTTGAAGTGAGTAATCACTTCTGGTGCCGCTCCTGTGATGATGAGGTCGTCGACATAGACTTCGACGATGAGGCCGCCGTGATTTGCCCCTCTGCAGTAGATGGCAGGCTCATGATCACTCTGCCGGAACCCTAGTTCTCGGAGAGTGCCATCGAGCTTGGCGTTCCATGCTCGTGGCGCTTGACAAAGACCGTAGAGAGCTCGCCGTAGGTGAAGGACTTTGTCTTCCTTGCCAGCGACGATGAAACCCTGTGGTTGTCGAACATAGACCTCTTCTGCCAATTCTCCGTTGAGAAAAGCAGTCTTTACGTCCATGTGATGGACCTCCCATCGGCGGACAGCGCCAGAACCAGTCTCACTGATTCCATGCATGCCACCGGAGCAAAGACCTCCTCAAAGTCGACTCCTGCTTGCTGCACATATCCCTTTGCGACGAGGCGGGCCTTGTGCTTGACCACTGCACCGGAATCATCCCTTTTTAGCTTGTAGATCCACTTGAGCCAAATTACACGGTGTCCAGCCAGCAATTCAGCCAACTCCCATGTCTGGTTGTCTTCTATTGATGCAATTTCATCTTCCATTGCCGCTCACCAGGCTGGGTCCTCCTTTGCCTCGGCGAATGATGCAGGTTCTGTGCCTTCCGCTACCAACTGGAGCTGCTCCTGGATCCGCCGAGGCCTTCCTCTTTGTGGAATGGTCCTATGTGCCTGCCCTGGGCTTGGTTCGTCAGTGGCG
Source organism: Neostapfia colusana (assembly GCA_030760725.1). Lineage (NCBI taxonomy): Eukaryota > Viridiplantae > Streptophyta > Magnoliopsida > Poales > Poaceae > Neostapfia > Neostapfia colusana. Next base: position 125,580,661 of record JASWHV010000003.1, read on the forward strand.
ATGATGTTGTCCATCCGCCGATACTGAATGGGGGTTAGGTCATGATAGGCATCCAATCAGTCTCCGTCGTTGTCCAGCGGCGACACCAGTTCTGGCTGTAATTGGGTCAGTAGAGGAGGAGTTGCCGCTTCGTCGACTTGTGGCGACTCTTGCCCCACCGGCAGTGGTGACACTCCCCTTGAGGTCCATCCTCTCTGTTCTCAACGGGTGGGTAGACTGAGTAGAATTGGATCGAGAATTCTTGGTCCATTCTATCTGCATCGCTGATGGCGTGACTCCAATTCCATACCCCGTCTTCATCAAACACAATGTCACGAGAAATTACAATCTTACCGGACCTTGAATCAAGCATCTTGAATGCTTTTACTCCCTCGACGTAGCCGATGAACACCATGGGGCTGCTCCGATCATCCAGCTTTCTTCCACCGGGCTTGATGTTCTTGACAAAGCCTACACAGACGAACACTTTGAGGAAGCTGACTGAAGGCTTTCTCCTGTAATAGGCTTCAAACGGTGTCTGGACGTCTAATGCCCTCGTCGGCGCACGGTTAAGGATGAACACAGCAGTGGCACCCCAAAACCTCACCGGCACTCTTCTTTCCTTCAACAATGCCGGGCCATAGCAAGCACTGATTGATTCCGGCGCTCCACCATGCCATTTTGCTGCAGCGAGTAGGGGGCGGTGAATTGTGTTTGCACGCCTTCACCGGCATAGTAGTCGGCAAACTCCTTTGTCGTGAATTGAATTCTCCACCATTGTCAGTGCATAGAACGCGTAATGGGCGTCCTACCTCCAATTCAACCGCCGCCTTTACTTACTTGATGCTTGCCACAGCGTCGCTCTTGGCAACCAGGAGCTTGATCCACATAAATCGTGTTGCATCATCGACGAGAAGCAGAAAATATCGACGCCTTCCTGGCGTCGCCGGTGTGATTGGTCCACAGAGGTCACCGTGGACCAGGTCGAGTGTCGCCGGAGCCCTGTACTTGGTCTGGGCAGGGAATGCTGCGCGTCGTTGCTTAGTGATGAGGCAGACGTTGCAGACACCCCCCTGGCCTTTGCCAAGTTCCGGCAGACCTCTCACCATCCCCCGGTGGCTCAGTTGGTACATCGCATCGTGGCCAATGTGTGCCACCGATGCTGATCTTCTTCCACCTTGTGATGGACAGTGAGACAAGCTCCTTGTGCAACGTTGTCTGCAGCACATACAACTGATTTGTTCTTCTGCAGACTCTGGCGAGTAGGCGGCTCCGGCGATCCCAAATTCACAGCACTCCCTTCTCAATCTGAACTTTGCATCTGCTACGGTCCAATTGACCCAGTGATATGATGCTATTCTTGAGACAGGGGATGAGAAAAACTCTAGTGAGTTTAATCTTTTCTCTTGTCTTCGCCATGAAGGTGACAGCTCCTCTTCCTTTGATCTGTACAACAGATCCGTCGCCGATCTCCGTCCCTTACACAGATTGGTCGAGTTCCGAGAAGGCCTCCACCCTTACAGTAATATGGCTTGTAGCTCCGGTATCCAAGTACCACCCGTTCGTGGATGCCGTCCCCATCAGTGCCTAGATAGGCCTGGGCTTCTGCCTCGTGGAGATGGATGTTGCTCAACGGCGTTGGTGTGACAGAGATCACGTCGGCCTCTGAGACATGCACCATCAGCAGGGTCTCCTCCTCGTCATCCTTGCGGCGAGATTCGCCTGCCCCTTGCGTGGCGCACGACAATCTCGCGCCCAATGACCTTTCTTGCCGCAGTGGTGGCAAGTGTCGTCGGCACTCTTCTTCTTCCTCTGACCGGGCTTTCGGTTTCTTGATCCGGATTTCCTGGATCCCGATTTGGACCCGGTCTGCTTCTCCCTGTATCGGGCTTGCCACTGCTCCTCAGTGAGCAGCAACTTGCCGTCGGAGGTCAATTACTCCTCCTCACCAATGCGGTCTTCGACTGTACGGAGGCGGCCGGTGATCTCCTCGATTGACATCACTGAGATGTCAAGTACCGATTCAGTTGCAACGGCGACGTGCGCATACCTCTTTGGATCACCCGGAGGAACTTAGCGGCGACTTTCTTGGGCTCCTCCAGGTCGCCGAGTATCTCCAGCTCTTGGACCATCCTCGCAAGTCGCAACGCGAAGTCGTCAAGTGACTCGCCGTCGAGGAATGCCACATTCTCGTACTGCCTCCTGACACGCGGCGCCGCCGCCGTCCTGGCGTGACCGGACCTGAGCCGTGAGGTCTCCAGGTGCTCCCAGGTGGCTCTAGCAGAGGGCTTCGCCGCCAGTGTCGATGCCATCTCCAGCGGAACACCACGGAGCAGTGCCTCCATGGCCATCTGGTCCTCCATCTCTTCGTCGATGCCAATGCTGATGGCGCCCTACAGTCCGCGCGCACGAAGCATCACCCGCATCATTGCCGACCAATCGGTGTAATTGGTCTTCGTGAGCAGCGGGAACTGCCCGCTCACTTCACGAACAACCCACGCAGGGGCTGGGCTTATCTGATGGCCTTGCCGTCCTCGACGGCGGATGGGTGATGGAGTCTGCGGCCGGCGCCTGGGTGGTGACCGGGAAGCACACGGGGGAGCCGACATCGCCACGGACCAGAACCTGGAGCTCTGATACCAATAGTTGGCAAATCAGCTAAGTCACTCTCCTCTCCTCTCTGTGAATTACTGGAGTACTAGAGAGTTTGATGCTGCTTAACTGCGCAGCTAATCAGAGACTCAGCTCTCTTTCTTTATATCAGTTCAGGGCTGATGTAACCACCCTGGAATACAGAAACAAACCCTGTTGACCTAGCACAAAACGGCTAACTCCCTACAGACTAGGGATAGCTGATGTCCAGCTCTAATAGCCGGCTAACCGGTACTGTCGCTAATGACAGTTTTATTCAGACTGAAAAATACCAAAACACTAGACTTAACTACAAATAAAAGTTTTTCATTCCTTATCTGAGAACCTATATCCATATCAACTGTGCATTTTGATTCAATATAGGTTGCTGTAAATAAACTGCACCTAATGTTAATAACTACTTTGCTGCTTGACATTCAGAGCCCTAAGCAATTCCCACTGACAAAACACAACGAATGCAAGCCTACCAATTTCCTTATGCTTAACCCTATCTCATAGTTTAACTATCATATTACCTTATACAGATCAATATAATAATACACTCAAACAGTAATCATCTCATTTAAAATATTTTAAAAAAATTATAGATTAAAAACTCCTGCTTGGTTTAAACTTTGACATCTAGGATTTATATCTCACCTCCTTATGTTATCCAATTAAAAAAACAGCATGCATGTTTAAACAAATCCATGGACTGCACTATCTGATTTCTTTGAAGTCTGCGCTATTGAACCAGCACACAAAACTTTGTGACTTTAAAATATGCCCCATGTTAATTCTTGTTGGTGATATGCCCAAGAGGCAATCATAACAATTCGGATAAAGGCCTGATGGATATTTGATCCATAAGAAATTAGGGTACTAATGGGCCTGTGACCTAAAAGCCCATTAGCGCGCCTATAAATATGAGGGGTAGGGTTAGGGACAGATTACTCCACTACGTAACAGCCCTAGCCGCCGCCCCTCACAGGCCACACACCGAAACCCCTGCCGTGCGCGCGGTGCTAGCACACCGACGCACGACGTTCCTCCCTGTACGTGTGGACTCCATGGAGGTGCTGCTGTTACTGCTGCGCTGATCGGCTACGGTGACGTGACGACGTTCCTGTGATGAGGATTCAGGAGGAGACGAACGTGATCATCTACTTCTCCTACACCGACACGCATCTATGATCCGTTGCGCTGCGCGTCTAGTGGTAACGATCCATGACCTTCTTACTCGCATGTTTCCTGGTGATAAGGTCGAATTGGTAGAGTAGCGCATCGCCTATTTCCCAACCGTGGTAGCAGAGCCGACTTGCGTAGTTTTTGGTCTGTATCTTAGATGCGATCTACTGCAGACAAGTTCGTATGATAAATTTTTATTGTTTGGCTTTTGGGGTTTGGAATTGGTTAGAGTAGATTGCCATCATATGCCTAAAGGATTAGTTCGTGCTCCTTCTCTGCTGTGTGTGCAACCTGTCCCTACCGGCTGGAATCACCATCGGGACTAATAGTGTACATAGCTAACAGATTGAGCCAACAGGTCACGGTCATGTGTCGCAATCTTCTCGTCGATAACCAGTCACAATGAAAATTGAGGCATTCTGAATGATTTAGATTCGGGTTGATTTGATCAATTCGATGAGATTTTCATAGTGATTTCATAGATGCGATCTATGCAATTCCGTTTGGTGTCTGCTATAGTGACATCGGGACTGCCGTTGTTGTCTGCTATAGTGACATCATTAAGTTGTTTCGCGATAGAAATCGTTCTACGCTTAAGTTGTTTTTGCAGGCAATGATGTGAATGGTATGGCCTAAATGTGATGTGATGATTTGTGTGTAAAATTCGTGTAGCCCGCGTGTTGCAAATTTAATACAATCGGGTTGAGGTTGTCACATAATTGTATAACGACCTGCATGTCGCCCTGTGATGCCTGATCTCTCATGTAATTTATTTGATATCTATTAGATGTATTAGTTTCTTTTATATTCATTGAGAAACCTCAAGCATGATGGCTATGATGATCACGATAAGAAGGGAGACATGGCGGTGTAGATCATGATGGAGACCACTATGATCCTAAAGGCCATACTATTCATAGATATGATATGATCGTATGCCTGTGATGTTTTACTATTCTTTTCATGCTTTTCATATGGTGGATGTTTTGTCATGATAAAATAGCTTCCCTCAGAAAAGTTGAGTATTTGATGCCGTTTATCTATAGCTGCACCTATGTTGTTTTGATCGTTGTATGGTAGGTTTGCCAAAGCAAAATACCGTCATCTATCATAATGAATAGGGTGAATGTTGGACATTCACATGCATAGTATTGATTTACTCAACAAAGCTATCAAAACGGTTTTGGGCTTTATGACATAGTGTTGGGAGCCGGGGCATTGAATGTCACCCAACAAACAAGAATCATATAGAGATATGATTAACAATGGTTGTTTACCTATGTCACTAATTTTCTAGGAGTGAAGCCAAAGCTCACTAGAAATTAGTGAATATGGATCTTGGACCACTATATGTCGTTAGAGGGAGGATGATGCTCATATAGTGGTGGTGTATTTTATTAAACTATTAATAAAAGATTGGTACATAACATAGTGCTAAAACCTTGCATATTTATTGTAGATCATATCTGCTAGTAACAATTCTGGTTTCAATTTGCGATCTGTGCTTGAGAAAGAAAAGCTCAATGGAGCTAACTTTATTGATTGGTACCGCAACCTGTGAATTGTTCTCAGGCAAGAGAAAATTGAGTATGTTCTTGAGCAACCATACCCCAATGACCTTCCCGATTATGCAAATGCCACAACTCGCAGGACTTATGAGAAGCACTACGATGATGCGCTTAATGCAAGCTGCCTCATGGTTGCCACAATGTCCCCTGATCTACAGAAACAGTATGAGCATACAAATGCTTATTCTATGATTCAGGGACTACTTGGAATGTTTGAGAACCAAGCAAGGGCTGAGAGGTGCAATATCTCAAAGTCCTTGTTCTCATGCAAGCTGGCAGAAGGTAGCCCGGTCAGTCCCCATGTAATCAAGATGATTGGTTACATTGAGACTTTGGACAAACTTGGTTCTGAACTCAAGAATGACCTAGCTATTGACGTTATTCTCCAGTCACTCCCACTGAGCTATGAACCATTTATATTGAACTATCAAATGAATGGCATGGAGAAAACGATGGCTGAATTGCATGGGATGCTAAAAACAGCCGAGGAAAGCATTAAGAAAAACACCACTCATGTGATGATGGTTCAAAAGGAGAATAAAAAGAGGAAGCGTGTGACACATCCTAAAGGCAAGGGAAAGGTTCCCAATGATCCTTCAAGCTCAAAGCCAAAGGGTAAATCAGGCCCTTCTCCTAATGATGAATACTTTCACTGTCATGCTAAGGGGCATTGGTCTAGGAACTGCAAGAAGTACTTGGAGGATAAGAAGAATAAAGAGAGTGAGACTTCCACTTCAGGTATAAATGTTATAGAAATCAATATTGCTACATCTTCTAGTGAATCATGGGTATTTGATACCAGATCAATGATTCACACTTGCAAATCGTTGGAGGGTCTAAGTGAGACTAGAAGATTTGCAAAAGGCGAGTTGGATATTCGGGTCGGCAATGGAGCAAAGGTTGTTGTCATAGCTGTCGGAACTTATCACTTGTCATTACACTCAGGATTAGTTTTGGAATTAAATAATTATTATTGCATTCTTTCTTTGAGCAAGAACATTATATCTTCTTTATGTTTGGAAGAAGTTAATGGTTATGAGATTATAATAAAGAATAAATGTCCTTCTATTTATTATAATAATATTTTTTATGCTTAATGTCCATTAGTGAATGGATTATATGGTCTTGATCTTGAGGATAAAATAGTCTATAACATTAATAAAAAAGGGCTCGACGATATGATCTAAATCCCACTTTTATTTGACATTGTCGCTTAGGTCATATAAATGAGAAACGTATTGAGAAACTCAATAAAGATGGTTTGTTAAGTTCATTTGATTTTGAAGCACTTAACACATGCGAGTCTTGTTTGCTTGGGAAGATGATCAAAGCACCCTTCACTGGTCAAAGTGAGAGGGCAAGTGACTTGTTGGGACTTATACATACTGATGTATGTGGACCAATGAGTTCGGTAGCTAGAGGTGGTTTTCAGTATTTTATTACTTTTACCGATGACTTTAGTAGATATGGATATGTCTATCTAATGAGGCACAAGTCTGAATCTTTTTAAAAGTTCAAAGAATTTCAGAATGAAGTACAAAATCAGTTGGGCAATACAATTAAACTTCTACGATCTGATCGTGAGGGTGAATATTTGAGCCATGAATTTTATGATCATTTAAAACAATGTGGAATTGTTCCACAGTTGACTCCACCTGGAACGCCTCAATGGAATGGGGTGTCCGAGCGGAGGAACCGAATCTTGTTAGACATGGTTAGGTCGATGGTGAGCCAGACTAATTTTCCACTATCCTTTTGATTAGTTTTCCTTCCCATAAGAAATTATCAGCTTTTTATTTTTTACTCCCTTCTTTATGATAGTTTTCCCTTCAATTTGAGGTAACCAAAAGTCATTATTCAGGAATGCAACACACTTACGATGACCAGAAACCGTTGTACATAAGAGAAAACCGTCGTAAACAACTAACTTACGACAGCTGAACCCTGGCCGTCGTAAACAACCTTTTATTTACGACGGTCAAACTTGGCCGGCGTAAATAAACTTATTTACAACGGTTGTAGGGTTAGCCATCGTAAATTAATTTGACCGTCGTAGATTTGCTGGATTCCTATAGTGATTCTTTACTGAACCAATATGTACCTTCATTCTCGCTATAGCCATTGTATATTAATTTCATTTATTTAGTATTGTCAGCCCAAGATCGACTGAGAGCCCGCGTGCAAGTATTGCAGGAGAAGGTATGGATTGTGTCCCTGAGCTCGCAGCTAGGCAGTGCAGTAATCATATATACTGTTTCATTCTGCCCAAAATCAAACCTGTTGGAAACTAGAAGTTTTTCTAGGTTTATATATATATATATATATATATATATAATGAGATAATGGACGTCTTGTTTTCTCATGAAATGCTACAATGAGGTATTTGTTTTGTAGCTGCATGTAGTTCATGAGATTATTTGAAGGGCTCTTCAATTGATTTATTGCTAGAGAAATGAGCTTGAATTGAAATAGGATATGGTTTCTGCATGCAGATAAAAAATATGATTTTTTGTTTCTGCAACTCATTATTAAATGAATTAACTAATTCCCCTATGGTTTTCCTCACAAACATGGTTGAACACTCTATATTTCGTCACCATAGCCATCCTCAGATATAGCTGCATCAGCCCCCTATAGTCATTAGTTGGCCTTTCCATGATGTTAGTTTAGCAACAACTTTGTCTAGCAAAGGTTGGAAATCCATGTAAAATCCCAAGAAAAGGGACATGCAAAAACTTTTCTTCACCTCACAACACCACAGTTTTTGTTGTGGATATTTTAGGAAATATTGTGAAGAACAAGTAACCTCCATCAAAAGAGTGATTAGAGGGGAAAGCCTTCACTTTCACAAAGTAGGATTTCTACACATGAACATGAGAGGTTGAGCTCACCCCTAGGAATTGAAAAGTCTTGGGAAGGTTCAAGCCAAGTTTCATGTAAATCCAACACTTTTCGAGACACTTTTGGAGGTATTTGAAAAAGAGGCCAATTTGAATGTAAATTCAAATTGCAGCAACTTTCATCACTCAAATTCAAAAGTTAGCTTCATATTCAAACTCAGCACATTTTTCTGAGTTAGCCCACAAATTTTCATCCCCATTAGAGTTCATCTTGTCGGGAGCTAGATTTGCAATAATTCAAAACTGAATTTGAATTTCAGTTTAAACATAAAGCAAATTTAACCCAACAAATTTTAAATTTGAGAACTCAAATTCAAACCAATACTTGGGGGCTAAGTCTCTCATTAAATGTTTAGTAGTTGGAGATATTTTCAGCAAAAACAGAGATGAAAAGTGGAGAATACATTAGGGGGGAGAGGAGGGCCCACTGGTCAGCAGGCTTAAGGCCGAAGGCAGCTCGGGCGAGTCAGCCGGCAGCCGGCGATCAGCGCTCGACACCTCCTGCTCCCGCGCCCGAGTGGAAGAGGCCACCGCGCGGTGAAAACGCCGAGTCAACACGCCAGCGCGACCCCCACTCGATTTGTTTCACGGTGCCCCGGCTGCCCCAACGTCCTCCCATCCACAATCGCCTCCGCTCGCAAGCTTTTTCACCGCCGCTCTCTGGTCGCCGGCGTCCGAGCAACACAGGCACTCTCGTGCCCCAACGAGCAACACAAGAAATAACCGCTTTAGGTGCTGATCCTTCTGGTCCCAACCGTTCTTCAGTCCGTGTGCTGTCGGAGGAGGATTTCGCCGGGGAAGTTTCGGTAGTCCTAAGACCGAGCCACCACCAAATCCTAAAATTCACGGGTGTTGGCTTATCACCAGGCATACCGAGCTAAACACACGATCTACACCCTGCCACGACCACCTAGGATCGAAAACCAGCAAGAACCATGGGCTAGGGTTGCGGTTATCCGAGTTTTTCGAGCAACAGCCGATATCGGGCCTAGGTCGACGGTGAGGTCTTAGTTCCGGCCATTTCCATGGCCAACCGAGCTCATATTCGTGCTCAGCATGCCACAGCGGAGCTGTAGGAGCAAACCGTTGGAAGAATAAGGCCCTGAGTAGCCCGGGCGACATCGCCGGAGTAGAGAGGAGCTCTGTCACCGTCGCGGGCATAGTTCCGACCATTGCCGAGCTCCGGTGAGGGCACCAGCGTGTTCTCCGAGTCGAGTTAGGCACAGGCGGCAAGTTTAGTCGAAGGTCGGGCGGTGGAACGCCCGGCGGCGAGTGCTCCGGCGAAGCGCCGCCGCGGGAGCCGCGGGAGAGCGCGAGGTAGATGAAGGGGGGGCCGGGTCCACCGGTCAGCCTCTGATCTCGCGCGGGGATCTGTTTGCGGCTGGGATTCAGTGCGGCAGCGCAGGTAAAACCCCGTGGGCCACGGTGTGATCGCATTCTGAGTGGGCCGGCTCGAGGAGTGGGCCCCACCTGCAGAATTTAAACATTTTGGGAATTTCTATTTTAGTTCAAACTTCAAATGAATAGAACTTTGGCTAGGAAACTCCAAATTCGATGAACCAAATTTTGCTGAACTCATAATTCTGAGTACTTTTCAGCAATACCAATTTCAGCTCATAAAAGTGAATAGTGTCCCAGAAATAAATCCCTAAAGTTTAAACTGTGGGGAATTTTATGTGGAGAACTACTTTATGAAAAATTCTGAAATTTGGCTGAGAGGTTCACTGGAAAATCCCTTAATCACAGTAAAATTTTCAGAAGCATCCAAGTTCATTTAGTCCCCCTAATTGGGTGATTAAGTGAACTGCCCTAAGAAAATAGAAAAATGTACAGAAACATTTTTCAGATTTTCTCAAATCTTAATTAGGGCATAACTTTCAGTAGAATTCTTCAAATGACATGAAACCAATTCCATAAGAACCCTCTTAAATTCTAGTTTTCAGAAAGTAATGGTTGGAGCCATGAAAACCCCTGGAATTGCTTAGAGGCTCAATTATTGACCAAATAGGCTTTTGTTTGTACAAAGCTCAAATGAACTTTGTTTCAAATGAAACTTGGTCAAGACTCTGGTTAGTACCCTACCAAGCCACCATAAAAATTTCAGAAACCAAGGGGAGGGCTAGCTAGAGTTATTAGTAAGTATGGATTTAAGTTACACTTTGCATTTACATTGACATGTAGCATATTTCATTAACGTGTAGTCGCTGAAGGCGAAGAGACTCCGGAAGTGCTGGACTTCCTCCTTTCGGAAGAAGCACTAAACCCTGACCAGCAGCAACAAGGCAAGCCCCGGTTTGCATTAAGCCTTCTATAAAGTTTTTACTTTGTTTACATACGTAGAGTGAAGTGTGTATGTGCATTAGGTGTAGGATGGATGAATACCCCACTTGCATAACCAGAATTTTCCGACAAGAGTGAGGGTAGTGTCTAAGACCTCGAGTAGACAAACTATGCTTAATGATTCATAGGACTTCGGTACAAGTCGAGTAGTTGGAATCTAATCGCGAGTTAGGTTTGGGACACACGGGTTTGGTTCGAGTGACGTGAGATCACTTTAGTAATGAAAATGAGACTAGGCAGGGGCTAGGGCGCAGCAAGAGGAAGTCTTGTGTGCGCAGCCCTGTCCGTGTCGATTGAGGACCGATCCGTGTGCGGCCCTGCTGAACAAGTATTGAACGTACCGAAGGCATATCGGATATATGGGCCCCGATAAACCGATGTAGCCTAAACCTCCGGACGTCGAGGCATAGCACACCGATTTATAGGTGTAGGTTGAGGGCAGAAAGGTGGAAATCTGCTAACGGGCATAGAGAGAGGCTCCGTGTAGGGAACCTCCTGTCCGTTTCTGTAACAGACACAAAAAAAAGGAAAACCACCTCACCTGGCGCAGCCCGGCCCAATTCCTCTTCCCCCCTCCTTTTCTCTCCCCTGGCCCAGCCCGCAAGGGTCAGCGCCCCCGCCCCTGCTTCTCCTCTCGCTGCCGCCTCAACCAGGCGCGCGCCGCGCGCTAGGGTCCCGCGCCGCCACCGCCGGGAATCCCGACGATGGGACACCTGTCCCGTCGCAGGTCACCGCCCCGCGCCCCATCCCTGCCACCGCCGCAGATCCCGCCGAGCTGACCCGAAGTCAAGCGAGCCGAGGCGCGGCCGCTCGCACCCGCTCGCCGCGCGCGCCCGGAGATCCGTCGACGGGACGCCCCGTCCCGTCACCGGTCGCCGCACCTTACCAAGTCATCCTCCTCCCGAAATCCCGGATGCCACATCAAATGCATCTGCCAGGTGCCCCGCCGCGTGTGGTCACTGAGATGCCTCGCCCGGCTATAAAATGGGCGCCCCCTTCCACTGTTACTCCTCACATGCCCACCACCGAGTTCACAGCACTAGTTGAGCAAGAAGAAGGGTCGCCGGCGCCAAAATCTTGCAAGAACAGCACCCCCTTCATCAACTCCGGCCACCTCCCGAGTCCCCCACGGTGAGTTCCCCCACCTCTCAACTCCTTAGTGTAGCAGCACCTTTGTGGTCTCCTGTAGCTCTCCGCGCTGTACTCTGTGTATTTGGTCGCCGAGACGGGCCAGCCATGCAAGGCCGAGCTCGCCGTTGCCATGGGGTGTCGCCGTCTGTCCTGAGGGCTGCATTGACCCAACTGAGGTCACCGCAGCACCTACGCACCCTCGCGCACGTAGCCGATGCGCTAGGCTGAGGGAAAACACACGTGACAGCGAGTTCAAACAATGTCGCTGTCCCCACATACTCAGGCAAAGCCATTGACGACGCTCCGACAGTCGTCCTAGCTGCACACCCCACCCACAGGGCTCCTCCCGATAAGTAGATGCCTGGCCACTAGCTGGTTGTCCCGGAGAACGAAAGGATTGCGGCTCCGGCTAGCCGCCGGCAGCCACCCCGCCGCCCAATCCTATGTGGCACCTCTATGGCATTCGCGTGAAGTACACGTAGCGCGACGGGCCAGCAAACCAACCCACCCGGCCGCCACCGTCGCGATCCCCGGCAAACTGCCACCGCCTCTCCGGCGACCCCCGTGGCCTAAGGACCTTTACGTTAGATTCCCCACGCTACGTAGGCTTCCGGCACGAACCACGTTAGACAAACCGACAAAGCGCGGCTCTAGCTAGCTGCCGATCGCCTCCGCCGCACGAACAACCTCCCCTGACCGGCCACTCACATAGCAGCCAAGCGGCAGGGCCACACGGGCAAGGTGTTGATGTGGTCGCTGACCCAGCGCCCCACGGGCGCCGGCTCACCGCACGCTTGATAGAGCTCCTGTGGACTCAGTCCATGTGGACCGGAGGGCCAGCAGCTATGTACCAAGTCCCGGTCCACGGAACAGTGACCCGTGAGGTCCTGGCCCCGCCGGTCAGCCGCTACATGCAGAGAAAAGCGCTAGGTACACCCGATAAGTGAACACAAAAGCCTGGAAAGAACATTCGCGGGTACATAAAACCCTAAGGCTAAAAAAAACCATTTTTGAGCGTTACTAATTGCTAGTACTTGCACTAACCCAAATAATCAAGTAAACAACAAACGGGGATAGGATGAGGCCCCCGTCCAAATACACAACCCCCTAAAACCCCGACAACCACCTTACTGAAGTGGTACCTAAGTTCTTGCAATCCTTTGGGTTCGACGCTAACTCGAACAACTTACGTGCTATAGCGAGCGAGGGATTCGACGAGGAACTCGAAGACCCGGATTACGAGGAGTTCTTAGAAGCTTTTGAAGGCAAGCTCTAATTCCCTTGATCATTATTGCTCCTATGAATTTGCAAAATTACCCTGTTAGCCTGATTTTCAATATGCATGATTTTCGTGATTACTTTTAAAACGTTGTAGTAGCTAAGACCCATTTGTTAGTGGCTGCGTAGTCACGTGGTTGTCATATGACGTGCCACGAACCTTCCTTGACCTTGTTAACTCCTCCTTGACGCCCTAAGGCCCCATCATCACAATATAACGTGATGACGTGCATAATCCCTTGAAAGTAGAATTGCTTAGGGACCCTCGCGATGTTCGCATCGCGTCTCACTACAATTAATCATTGGATTTGCGAAGAGTGTGAAAAGTGTCTTGGTGGTGTGAGATAGGAAACGGGTTAGGGATGGTGATATACAACCTGTGGGGAGTGAAGTGGGAAAAAGGGGTGGTTGAGGCGGGATTGGTGAATGAGTAGTGTGTGCTTCAGTGTAGTCCACCTGTCGTGGACGTGGACGGAGCCGCCTCACCAACTCAAGGACCGGTTCACATGACCTCGTCATAGTGATTCCGTACAACCACAGAACCTGTATGGGCAGGATCCCCTCTACCTTCTTGGTGACTTCCACATGAGCCATCTGGCGGCCAGTAGGGCACGGGAGACCAGGAAAAGACACGGGGGAGTCATTAGCCGTGGTCCGGTTGGGAGAGTAATTGCCCAAATAGCCCCTGGGTGCGTCCCGAGGTGTGATTGTGGGGTTATTCGGGGAAGATGAGGCGAACGTCGCGCTACTCCCTTGCTAGGAGTGCCTGACCTGTGGGTAAAGTGTACAACTTATGCAGAGTGTAAATCCGGATAACCATTGCCACAGTATTGGCACGCTATGCTCCGAGCTCTTGTTGATTAGTCTTAGTGTGTTGCCTTGGTGTGACGGGTGGCAGTGTTTGCCGTGTTTTGGAGACTTCGGCTGTGTGCCGGGAACTAGTAAAGCCGTGGGCTTGAACGTTCGGTTAAAACTTAGGGAACTGGCGGGATGGAGCTCAAACTACCCCAGGCCCCACCAACTAAAAGCAAGAAAAGACTGCCTGTTTTGCTTTGCGAAATCTTCTTCAAAGAAGACCCTGCATGGATGCTTTTCGGCAACCCTAAGCCATATGGCCCTTCCTTGTTATAACCTTAGCATGAAACACATTCCCTTGCGTAGTGTTAGGGCTTGCTGAGTACCTTTCGTACTCACTCTTGCTTTCTTCGTGACCCTCAGAAGCAGAGGAAGAGAGGGAGATGGAGGATGAAGTGCAATACATCGACGAGTAGGCCTAGTCCTGCGCCCAAGGCTGCCTGAGGGGAATAGGAGCCACTTAGTCCGCTGCCTTTCACTAGTTGTCGCTCTTTTGAGGCCCTGCGAGGCCAATGAGGTGTAACTTAAAAACTTGGTTGTAAGACCTTAAGGGTTATATTGTGGCTAAATTATTGCATGGCTTTGGATCCATTCTATTGTGCGTACCGACTACTGATCCAGGGATTGGTACAAGATGCACAAGTGGGCCCCGCAAGAGGTGGGTCCTGACAAAGTGGTATCAGAGCCGTACTTGGCCGTAGGACGAAGCCATAGAGACGAAACATTGACGGAACACACATTTTCCAAAAATTATGTGCGAAAACCTACCTTTACGAGACTTACCTCACTCTTATGTAAAATTGTTTTGTCAAACAACACTGACCCACAGTTTACCTTGACAGATGGACGGCTGGTCTGAGGGTACTTGCCGAGACCTGACTGGGTTCCCGCAGGTGATGATCCTTACCTTGGAGAGACTCGGCTACACGAGGTTTCCGTGCTACCGCTGAGGGAGTACGAGGAGGACGGTGCACTCCGCTGCGAGGCAGAGGTCCACGTCACTGAGGCATCAGGACCTTACGGAGTGCAGCCCTACTCGCTCACCTTCACCGGAGCCCGCTATGAGGACTCCATCAGAGCTGTTGCGCGGGAGGCACCGTTGGAGCTCAGCGACAGGTTCATGGAGCAGACCGGGCCGATGCCCATCCGTTACTTCCCTGTGCGCCGAGAGGACAGCTACGTCTGGAGGCACCGAGTTGCGACACTGGAGGGACCCACCAGGACCGTGGAGGACACCACCTTGACAGAGACTGCCAGATACCTGCACGCCTTGGACCAGTGTTGTGAGAACGCCCACACAGAGTGGAGTGCAGAGGTTGCTCGCACTCAGGACGCGGAGGCTAGAGTGAGGAGTCTGCAGACCCAGCTGGACGAGGCCCGCACCGAGACCACGCGAGCTCGTGAGGTGACCGAGGCTCTGCACGTGGAGCTCAACCACAGGACTGCAGCACACGTCAGGGAGTTGGACTCCCTCTACCAGGCCGGAGCTCGCTCAGGGGAGCACGAGTCCAGATCACTGCTCGTAAGAGCACCCTGGCCGTGCAGCACGAGAGTGGCACGCAGACGATGCGTGTGCCGGCTGTACCCCACCTGACTCCCTCCGTCCAGGCCACGATAGCCAGGGGCGCTGGACACTTCGGTCGAGGCAAGAGCCTTCGACTGCTGGAGCAGCTGCGTGGAGGACGCACTGGGAGCACGGAGACGTACAGCGACTCCGACGACGACACCGGAGACGAGCCAGAGGAGGACGAGCACCCGCTGGGAGGCGACGGTCAGGACTCGAGCGTCGAGATACTGGAGGAGGTTGCTAGCTGTGGAGGACCCAGTCAAGGGACCGCAGGACACGGCGGTGGACAGTTCCCCTTCACCGTTGAGGAGTTGGTCGACGATGGGATTGACTTGGGGCGCGAGTGGCGCCAGGACCACGGCATGGAGGATGTCGTACCCCCACAAGTCCCACCACAGTAGGAAGCAGCCTGTAGTACCATGAGTAGCCCGGCATAGTGTGAGTTTATGTATCCCGTGTTAGTGGATGATTAGCATCGTGATCGTTAGATGTAGCGTGAGTATGTTGCAAGGTCCTAGACCTGCTATGTGTTGTACCATGTGATGATTGTACTCTAGTAATGATGGTGTGATTTGCCGGGAATTAATGGACTTCTAGTATGTATGATAAAACTCTGTTGAATGAAATGGGCAAGGGCTCAGGCGAGGGGCACCCCTCTTAAAAAAAATAATAATAATAGTAATAAGTAAAATATGAACCTAGTTAGCAAACCCTTATATTAGAATATGGTCACACAAAACAAGAAACAATAAATAAAGCAACAACTAAAGTTCCGTGAAATTTTACTTCTCCAGATGGCCCCCAAGAGATCCGCCAGAGTTCAGGCACGCTGGGAGCGCATTGCCGAAGGGGCTCAGGCACCTGTGGCACGTGCACCCCGAAGCGTACCCGCCCAGAGGGGCAGGGGAGCAGGACGTCGTGCACCAATCCAGGCCCCACGGGTAGCAGCTTTTGGAGGAGGTGAACCCAATAGGGCGAACAACCCTCCGGAAGGAGTTGGGGAAATCAACCCCGAAGAAGTGCCAGCTGCGGAGGAGGAAGTGGTGCCTCCACCACCACTGGCTACGTTGGCCGAAGTCATGGCAGTACAGACATAGTTGTTACAGACCATAACTCAAGCGATACAGGGACAGCGAGGCCCTGGGGCACCTCCACCCTCTAGGATGTCAGAGTTCATGAGACTCCGACCCCCGGTCTTCGACGGCGCTGATGAGGACCCGTTGGCAGCCGATGATTGGCTGCGCAACATAGGCAAGAAACTCGACATTACCGCAGCTGGAGACCAAGAGCGAGTAATGCTAGCCTCCCATCAACTAGTGGGAGCTGCCGCGGAATGGTGGGACAACTACCGTGAAGCAGCGGCCGAACCTGACACAATAAGCTGGGAGGAGTTTCAGCAAGCCTTCCGGGATTACCATATTCCCGAAGGAGTTATTGAAATGAAGGCAGACGAGTTTCGTGCACTACGCCAAGGAGCCATGACCATCAACCAATACATCAAGAAGTTCTTAAAGTTAGGACGCTACGCCAATAGCGAAATCAACACTGACAAGAAGAAGCAAGACCGTTTCCGCAAAGGGTTGAACGGTGTCATGAAAGCCCAACTTGTCACACACATATACCCGGATTTGAACATCCTCATGAATAGGGCCATATTACTGGAAGAGGCACGTTCCCAGCTGGATGGGGAACGAAAGAGGAAGTTCCAGGTGCAAAAGTTCAAGCAGCAAGAGCGATTCCAACGGGCAAGGCCTAGCTTTCCGCCAAAGCCAGGACAACAACCCACAATGCAGTTCCACACCA
The DNA here is from genome assembly GCA_030760725.1 of Neostapfia colusana. Classification (NCBI taxonomy): domain Eukaryota; kingdom Viridiplantae; phylum Streptophyta; class Magnoliopsida; order Poales; family Poaceae; genus Neostapfia; species Neostapfia colusana. The sequence continues at coordinate 125,597,901 of JASWHV010000003.1, forward strand.
CGGGGTCCAACCTACAGCAGCCAATGCAACAATACCGACCACCAAGCACCAATGCGCCGCAGCAGGGCAATGCCAACACAACTCGGACGACGACTGTCGGCAGGGCTTGCTTCCATTGCCGCGACCCGGGGCACTTGATCGCAAATTGCCCCCTCATGAGGAAACCAAACGACGCCCCGGCAAACTCAGGAGTAAGGACCGTTGCGTCCAACAACGGGCAACCCACCACAGGCGTCAGGACCGCAGAACCGAGCTCAGTCCTTCGGACGCGGTCGTGTGAACCACATCGATGCAAGCCAGGCTGAGAATGCTCCAGACGTCATACTCGGTGAGTACCTAGTCAACTCAACCCTCGCCACAGTACTATTTGATTCTGGGGCTTCGCACTCCTTCATTTCCTCCAACTTTGTGGCTAAAAGTGCATTACCCACGGTATGGCTAAAAACCCCACTAGTGACCAGATCCCCAGGGGCCACTATAAAGTGCCACCTCGGATGCCTGGGGGTTAAGATTCAAATAGGTGGGGTAGAATTTCTAGCAGACCTAGTCGTCCTGAAGTCGGACGGCATAGATGTCATCCCTGGAATGGACTGGCTGGCACGACATAAAGGGAATATATCATGTGCCGACCGCAAGGTCACGGCGATGAACCGCGACGGGATTACTGTGACATGCCAACCCCGTAGGCTCAGGATGGAACCCCTAGTGTGCAGTCTGGACACAACACCCTTGGAGAAAGTGCCAGTTGTAAGTGAATACCCAGACGTATTCCCAGAAGAGCTACCCGGAATACCACCGGATAGGGATATTGAATTTCTAATTGACCTGATACCTGGGGCAACACCGATAGCTAAGAGGCCGTATCGGATGGCAGCCAATAAGCTGGCCGAGCTAAAGGAGCAGATCAGAGAATTGCAAGAGAAAGGATTTATCCGACCTAGCTCTTCACCCTGGGGAGCTCCCGTACTATTTGTCAAAAGGACGGTAGCTTGAGGATGTGTATCGACTACCGGTCCCTGAATGAGGTCACGATCAAGAACATGTACCCCTTGCCGCGGACCGATGATTTATTTGACCAACTAAAGGGAGCGAAGTACTTCTCCAAGATCGATCTGCGATCTGGATACTACCAACTAAAAATCATAAATGCAAATATCATGAAGACAGCCTTCGTAACTCGTTATGAGCAGTACGAGTTCATAGTAATGCCGTTCGGGCTGACCAACGCACCGGCTTACTTCATGAACTTAATGAACAAGATATTCATGAAAGAGTTGGATAAGTTTGTCGTCGTCTTCATAGACGACATACTGATCTACTCGAGAAGTCAAGCGGAGCATGTTGAACATCTCAGAATAGTGCTGGAAAGGTTAAGAGCGCATCAGCTGTACGCCAAGTTCAGCAAGTGCGAATTTTGGCTGCAGCAGGTCGCGTTCCTCGGGCACATCATAAAGGCCGAGGGAGTGGCAGTGGACCCAGCTAAAGTCGAAGCAGTCACCGACTGGAGGCAGCCCACTAGCGTGACGGAAATACGTAGCTTCCTTGGACTAGTCGGGTATTACCGGAGGTTTATAGAAGGGTTCTCCAAAATTGCGAGGCCCATGACCGAGCTGACGAAGAAGGACAAGAGATTTGAGTGGACTCCCGCCTGCGAGAACAGCTTCAGAGAATTAAAGAAGAGGTTGACCGCAGCCCCAGTGCTGATCTTGCCGGATATACACAAAGATTTCGTCGTGTACTGCGACGCCTCCCGACAAGGACTTGGGTGTGTGCTGATGCAGGACGACCGAGTCGTCGCCTATGCATCCAGACAACTAAAGGTCCATGAAAAGAACTACCCAACCCATGACTTGGAGTTGGCAGCTGTAGTCACACACTAAAGATCTGGAAACACTCCCTGATCGGAAACAAGTGTAAGATCTTTACAGACCACAAGAGCCTCAAATACATATTCACTCAGTCGGAACTAAACCTAAGGCAGCGAAGGTGGTTGGAGCTGATTAAGGACTACAACCTGGAAGTGCAGTATCACCCTGGAAAAGCTAACGTAGTAGCCGACGCTCTAAGTCGGAAGGCTCACTGTAGCACAATAAGGCTTGTTACCCGCCAGCCGAGTCTGAGAGCGGAAATGCAAAAGTTGAATCTGCACCTAGCACCAAATGGGTATCTCGGCACCCTATGCCTACAACCCACATTGGAGGATCGAATTCGGCAGGCCCAACGGGAGGACCCGGAAATCCGTACACTAAAGGCTCAGACAGGGGTAGGCAAGGCCCCTGGGTTTTGAGTGGACAAGCACGAGACCCTATGGTACGAGAACCGGATATGTGTGCCAAAGGCGAACGGGCTGAGACAACTAATAATGGATGAGGCTCACAATTCAGCATACTCCATCCACCCGGAAACCACCAAGATGTACCAGGACCTAAAATAGAAGTATTGGTGGGTGGCTATGAAAAGAGAAATAGCAGAATTCGTCGCCCATTGCGACGTCTGCCGCCGAGTGAAAGCCGAACATCAGAGGCCAGCAGGGTTGCTACAACCCCTAACCATACCGGTGTGGAAATGGGATGAAATCGCTATGGATTTCATAACCGGGTTACCACAGACGAAAAAGGGAAACAACTCCGTTTGGGTCATCGTAGACCGTCTGACGAAGGTGGCCCATTTCATACCCGTCAAAACGACCCACCGTGGAGACCAATTAGCACAACTATACATCGACCACATACTCCGACTATACGGAGTACCAAGCCAGATAGTGTCGGATCGTGGCTCCCAATTCACAGCACACTTTTGGAAGAGTTTGCATGCTCTCCTGGGCACCAAACTAGATTACAGTTCCGCCTACATCCGCAGACGGACGGTCAGACCGAACGGGTAAATCAGATACTAGAGTCATGCTACGCGCATGTGCTCTGACATACGGAAAGGATTGGGAGAAGAGTCTGTCCTTTGCAGAGTTCTCCTACAACAATGGCTACCAGGCCAGCCTACAGATGTCACCCTTTGAGGCATTGTACGGAAGAAAGTGCCGAACACCACTGATGTGGTCAGAGGTTGGAGAGCGATCGTATTTTGGCCCTGCCATAATTAAGGACGCAGAGGAACGAGTGGCCACAATCAGAGAGAACCTCAAGATAGCCCAGAGCAGACAGAAGAGCTATGCAGACACCCACTGAAGGGAGCTCACTTTTGAAAAGGGGGACTTTGTATACCTCAAGGTGTCGCCTATCCGAGGAACGAGAAGGTTCCAGATCCGGGGAAAGTTGGTCCCACGATACATCGGACCATTTGAAATACTCGGAAGAATAGGAGCAGTAGCTTACCGTTTGAAACTGCCAGAGACCATGTCTGATGTCCATAACGTGTTCCACGTATCACAACTCAAGAAATGCCTGACAGTTCCCGAGGAACGGGTATCGTGTGATGCAATGGACCTACATCCGGACTTAAGATACCAAGAGCTGCCTACAAGGATCCTAGACGTAATCACTCGGCAGACGCGCAGGAGGGCAGTGCGATTCTGTCGAGTCCAATGGACTAACCATACCGAAGCAGAAGCTACCTGGGAACGAGAGGAAGACCTCAGGAGAGAGTTTCCTCACCTGTTTGAGGAAGCAACCGAATCATGAGGACGAGATTCTATTTAAGTGGGGTAGATCTGTAACAGACACAAAAAAAGGAAAACCACCTCACCTGGCGCAGCCCGGCCCAATTCCTCTTCCCCCCTCCTTTTCTCTCCCCTGGCCCAGCCCGCAAGCGCCAGCACCCCCGCCCCCACTTCTCCTCTGGCCGCCGCCTCACCCAGGCGCCCGCCGCGCGCTAGGGTCCCGCGCCGCCGCCGCCGGGAATCCTGGCGATGGGACGCCCGTCCCGTCGCCGGTCACCGCCCCGCGCCGCATCCCTGCCACCGCCGTAGATCCCGCCGAGCTGACCCAAAGTCGAGCGAGCCGAGGCGCGGCTGCTCGCACCCGCTCGCCGCGCGCGCCCGGAGATCCGTCGACGGGACGCCCCGTCCCGTCACCGGTCGCCGCACCTCACCAAGTCGTCCTCCTCCTGAAATCCCGGATGCCGCATCAAATGCAGCTGCCAGGCGCCCCGCCGCGTGTGGTCACTGAGATGCCTCGCCCAGCTATAAAATGGGCGCCCCCTTCCACTGTTACTCCTCACACGCCCGCCACCGAGTTCACAGCACCGGTTGAGCAAGAAGAAGGGTCGCCGGCGCCAAAATCTTGCAAGAACAGCACCCCCTTCATCAACTCCGGCCACCTCCCGAGTCCCCCACGGTGAGTTCCCCCACCTCTCAACTCCTTAGTGTAGCAGCACCTTTGTGGTCTCCTGTAGCTCTCCGCGCTGTACTCTGTGTATTTGGTCGCCGAGACGGGCCAGCCATGCAAGGCCGAGCTCGCCGTTGCCATGGGGTGTCGCCGTCTGTCCTGAGGGCTGCATTGACCCAACCGAGGTCCCCGCAGCACCTACGCACCCTCGCGCACGTAGCCGACGCGCTAGGCTGAGGGAAAACACAAGTGACAGCGAGTTCAAAGAATGTCGCTGTCCCCACATACTCCGGCAAAGCCATTTACGACGCTCCGACAGTCGTCCTAGCTGCACACCCCACCCACAGGGCTCCTCCCGATAAGTAGATGCCTGGCCACTAGCTGGTTGTCCCGGAGAACGAAAGGATTGTGGCTCCGGCTAGCCGCCGGCAGCCACCCCGCCGCCCAATCCTAAGTGGCACCTCTATGGCATTCGCGTGAAGTACACGTAGCGTGACAGGCCAGCAAACCAACCCACCCGGCCGCCACCGTCGCGATCTCCGGCAAACTGCCACCGCCTCTCCGGCGACCCCCGTGGCCTAAGGACCTTTCCGTTAGATTCCCCACGCTACATAGGCTTCCGGCACGAACCACGTTAGACAAACTGACAAAGCGCGGCTCTGGCTAGCTGCCGATCGCCTCCGCCACGCCAACAACCTCCCCTGACCGGCCACTCACATAGCAGCCAAGTGGCAGGGCCACACGGGCAAGGTGCTGATGTGGTCGCTGACCAAGCGCCCCACGGGCGCCGGCTCACCGCACGCTTGATAGAGCTCCTGTGGACTCAGTCCATGTGGACCGGAGGGCCAGCAGCTATGGATCAAGTCCCGATCCACGTAACAGTGACCCGTGAGGTCCTGGCCCGCCGGTCAGCCGCTACATGCAGAGAAAAGCGCTAGGTACACCCGATAAGTGAACACAAAAGCTTGGAAAGAACATTCGCGGGTACATAAAACCCTAAGGCTAAAAAAACCATTTTTGAGCGTTGCTAATTGCTAGTACTTGCACTAACCCAAATAATCAAGTAAACAGCAAACGGGGATAGGATGAGACCCCTGGCCAAATACACAACCCCCTAAAACCCCGACAACCACCTTACTGAAGTGGTACCTAAGTTCTTGCAATCTTTTGGGTTCGACGCTAACTCGAACAACTTACGTACTATAGCGAGCGAGGGATTCGATGAGGAACTCGAAGACCCGGATTACAAGGAGTTCTTAGAAGCTTTTGAAGGCAAGCTCTAATTCCCTTGATCATTATTGCTCCTATGAATTTGCAAAATTACCCTGTTAGCCTGATTTTCAATATGCATGATTTTCGTGATTACTTTTAAAACGTTGTAGTAGCTAAGACCCATTTGTTAGTGGCCGCGTAGTCACGTGGTTGTCATATGACGTGCCATGAACCTTCCTTGACCTTGTCAACTCCTCCTTGACGCCCTAAGGCCATGACATGTGTAATCCCTTGAAAGTAGAATTGCTTAGGGACCCTCGCGATGTTCGCATCGCGTCTCACTACAATTAATCATTGGATTTGCGAAGAGTGTGAAAAGTGTCTTGGTGGTGTGAGTTAGGAAACGGGTTAGGGATGGTGACATACAACCTGTGAGGAGTGAAGTGGGAAAAAGGGGTGGTTGAGGCGGGATTGGTGAATGAGTAGTGTGTGCTTCGGTGTAGTCCACCTGTCGTGGACGTGGACGGAGCCGCCTCACCAACTCAAGGACCGGTTCACATGACCTCGTCATAGTGATTCCGTACAACCACAAAACCTGTATGGGCAGGATCCCCTCTACCTTCTTGGTGACTTCCACATGAGCCATCTGGCGGCTAGTAGGGCATGGGAGACCAGGAAAAGACACGGGGGAGTCATTACCCGTGGTCCGGTTGGGAGAGTAATTGCCCAAATAGCCCCTGGGTGCGTTCCGAGGTGTGATTGTGGGGTTATTCGGGGAAGATGAGGTGAATGCCACGCTACTCCCTTGCTAGGAGTGCCTGACCTGTGGGTAAAGTGTACAACCTCTGCAGAGTGTAAATCCGGATAACCGTTGCCACGGTATTGGCACGCTATGCTCCGAGCTCTTGTTGATTAGTCTTAGTGTGTTGCCTTGGTGTGACGGGTGGCAGTGTTTGCCGTGTTTTGGAGACTTCGTCTGTGTGCCGGGAACTAGTAAAGTCGTGGGCTTGAACGTTCGGTTAAAACTTACGGAACTGGCGGGATGGAGCTCAAACTCCCCCAGGCCCCACCAACTAAAAGCAAGAAAAGACTGCCTCTTTTGCTTTGCGAAATCTTCTTCAAAGAAGACCCTGCATGAATGTTTTTCGGTAACCCTAAGCCATATGGCCCTTCCTTGTTATAACCTTAGCATGAAACACATTCCCTTGCGTAGTGTTAGGGCTTGCTTAGTACCTTTCGTACTCACTCTTGCTTTCTTCGCGACCCTCAGAAGCAGAGGAAGAGAGGGAGATGGAGGATGAAGCGCAATACATCGACGAGTAGGCCTAGTCCTGCGCCCAAGGCTGCCTGAGGGGAATGGGAGCCACTTAGTCCGCTGCCTTTCACTAGTTGTCGCTATTTTGAGGCCCTGCGAGGCCAATGAGGTGTAACTTAAAAACTTGGTTGTAAAACCTTAAGGGTTATGTTGTGGCTAAATTATTGCATGGCTTTGGATCCATTCTATTGTACCGACTACTGATCCAGGGATTGGTACAAGATGCACAAGTGGGCCCCGCAAGAGATGGGTCCTGACAGTTTCGGTGCGACCGGTTCGACGTTTGGGCTGTTGGGTGAAAGGTTGTCCCGTACGACATCGAGTGAGCGTGCTGTGCAGCTCCACGGGTGGGCGTACGTGACGTGCTCTTTGGGTTTCCCTGCAGGTGTATCTCGAGTCGATTCGCCGTCCCTCACGGTGACGAGTACCGCTTGTTCACTGCGTCGTAACGTAGATAATTTATGGAATATTATGATTCAATACTGCTGTTATGATATAATTGTATTGCTACATGTGTGCCACCAAATATTGCTTACTAAATTTCAGATTCCCGAACTGTTAACCTGTGGCTAAAAGTGGAACTAAGGATGATCTTGTAGGCGTGTCCATTTGATGCATTGTGATTATCCTATGTTCATTGTACACCTCATGTAGAGTTTCATGCATAGGTGAGTCGGTTAAGTCTTGTTGAGCCATCGTGGTCACGGTTGCTGCTTAAGTGTTTTTCAGGTGAGGAGCCACCCACGGACTCGGAGTACGAGTCCACCGGCGAGGGTTACCCTCCGTCGGGGACCACGACTGAGTGGTAGCCGTACACGCCGCGCTGAGCTGAGACGTGCAGCTAGTGTGGGTTGCCCTAGGGCTGGGCAACCGACTTTTGCTAGATAGGCGGGCGTGAGTTGTATAGTTTAGACTTCCGCTGTGTATTATAAACAATAGTTTGTAACTGAATTTTTGTACCTGTTTGTACAGTTCAGTTGTTTTTCCATGTAATATATTGTGTTCTTATGACGTGTGCTGTCGGGTGTCGCATCGTGCGGCACCATCCTCTGCGATCCTGGATGGGCGGATCCCGTTCCGCCACAGCCTGGTATCAGAGCTGCATTGGGAATAGCACAGTACTTAAGGGCTGTATTACGGGAAAAACTTAGGTTACGGTGAGGATTCGGTAGTTGCCCAAGTAAGGACTATATTAGCATAGTTACTTAAAGTGGCAAAGACTAACCTATGTGTTATAATTCTGAATTTTAATTATGTAACGACGTACCTACGCTCTGGTAAGAAGGGTAAGAAACGCCACTGAAAGCGGTTCAATTTTGGTTAGCTCCCGTGACGAGGAACGTGGTTCAAGGATAGGTCTCACAGCTTGGTGTGAGACGTCAATATGAAACTCTTGGACTCTTCATGTTCCTGAGTTCATATGAAACGTTGATCCCTAGCGTGCATTAGGCAAGTAAGTGGAGACCCCATCGCATGGTCAGTAACGCGAGAGTGTGTTCGTCTGGAAGTAGCCCAGGAGGACATACGCAGCACTTGCCATCGGCGTGCCCTGCAGGGCAGTAGGTGGTATCTGTTGGGTTGACAACATTCCCAACCGTGACGACCCGTTCATGACATACTCGGGTTCCCCGTCGTGTGGTGTTGAAACACGATCACGTACCTTGAGACGTGACTTAACTCAAGGACGGCCGTATGACAATGATACGGGCGTTTGTATTTATTTTCAAATATGGAACTGCCTGGAATGAAACAACCTTTGAGTGCACCATTATTGTGTGGTCTTCGCAGGTACTAACCACGTATGTATCCGTGTAGTAAACGTATGCGAGAGACCGTTTAGTGCCACACTTGAGACGTATATGCCGGTATAATCCGGTTAGGATTTTCTTTTGTGAGGAACGTAGTACCGAGATATCATAGGCATATGCATGAAAAATAATGATAACAAGGAATTAAAATCACTAGGTTCAACATTTAGGACCCTGGTTGGGTAGACAAATTAGATAGTGATGAGTGTAGTTCCAAAAAGACTGAAAAACATAGTGCTCTGTTTTGGGTAGCAAGTATGCTGATCTTCAACAGGGCATAACTCACAGGTCTTTTAGCCCAGGGAGGTGTGGCATAAAGTTCTGGGAATGCATTTGAGTACTCTACAATTTTGTTGTAGACTTCCAGAGCTGAAACACACCTTAAGATGGCTTAAATCCCAGAGGAATGTAAACTGTCCAGAATCAGAACACTCTCTGGACTGTTCTGTTTTTCAAACATAACTACCAGTAGAAAAATCTAAAATTGTCATATGATACATTTTTAGAAAGGATAGAAGATGTGTTACATTTCTGCAATTCAAAGATTCTGAAATTTCAGCACATAATTCAGTGGAAATCAGAGTTGAAAACAGCAACTTCCCAAAGGAGGTGCTGTTAAAATTCTTCCAGAAATTCTGCTGATTTTGAATTACCATAACTTTTTAACCAGAGCTGATCTGAGGGCAAATAAGTACTCGTTGGAAACATACTGAAGTTAACTTTAACTTTGGTTTTCAACTGGAGTCATGAAAACGCCCAGAACCAGATCAAAATCTCGGATATGTAGAAACTGGTCGTTCTGACAGAGGAATGACAGTTGAACTCATATGGGAGATTGTGGTACCCTAGAGGGGGTTTGAATACTTCCAATGGGGTAGAATATACTCATGAGAGGTTATCATCAACTAGTAAAAGATTTGAGTATAGATTTCACTCAAGTTCCTTTTACTAGAGACCATGTTTGTGTCATATTAAAGATAAAAGGGTGGTTTACGTGATGACAAAGCGATAGTAATATCTCGTAGTGACCAAACCTAGTTGTGGTGAGCTTCCAAAGAGGAGGTTCATCAAGTTGGATGTAACTAGCTTGTATTTGGTCTGGTAATAGTGTAGCTTGTGCAAAGTTATTACATTATCTACATACGAGATGTATCGCATGTTTTATTGTCATGGTGTTTTACACCTATTTTTATTGGACTGCATGCAATATGTTGCGGGACTGATGTTTATTGTCGTATGGTTGCAGATGGTTCGTACTAGGACCACGCAAGAGGTTGATGGCTCTAGCCAACAGGGAGGTGATGACTCCCAGCCACCGGCCCACGACAGCACCCCGCAGCAGCAGCCACCACCGCCGCCTCCGCTTACTCTAGCGGATGTGATAGCGGCACTGGTGGGTGGTCGTGAGGAGCAGACCGACCTGCTCCGCATGATCGTGCAGAATACGTCCCAGGCGGGGGGGGGGGGCATCAAGACAGAGGGCCCCGTGAGCCCTGTGAGGTGTCGTACTCAGATTTCATGAGTACGCACCCTCCAGTGTTCACCGAAGCTGAAGAACCACTGGAGGCCGACAACTGGCTGCGGACTATCGAGTCTAAGTTCAGGCTGCTCCAATGCACGGAGCGGCAGAAGACTCTGTTCGCAGCGCAACAGCTTCACGGTGCCGCTGGCACGTGGTGGGCGAACTATGTCGCCTCACGTCCGGCTGGCCATACCGTGGAGTGGGTAGAGTTCCGGGAGGCGTTCCGCGCCTATCATATTCCTCCCGGGATCATGAAGAGGAAGTTCCAAAAATTCTTGGAGCTGAAGCAGGGAGGGAGGAGTGCCCATGACTACTCCCGTGCCTTCAACCATCTGGCGCAATACGCGTCAGACTATATCTCCACTGAGGAGGAGAAGAAGCGGGAACATTTCTATCGGGGGTTACACCCCGAGATGAAGACACACCTCGTTCAGTGGAATCGCAGCACCTTCAATGACCTAGTCAATGCCGCGATCATGCAAGAGGATGCCCAGTGGGAGTTGGCAGCTGAGCAGCGGAAGCGCAGCGCTCCACCCAGTGATGGGAGTGGCGCTCCTCAGAAGTACCGTATGGTGTATCGGACACCATCCGGACAGCAGTGGCATCCACTAGCGCGACCTCAACGGTTCGGGGGACGTCCTTTTCAGTCACCTCCGTTCCGTCCGCCGATGCCACCACCAAGACAGCAGCAGCAGCAGCAACAGACGGTACCCCGGGCGTTTCCACCGCCACAACACGCCCCGGGTTTCCGCCCACCGATCAGCGGGGGACCGCCCCGTTTTACTTGCTTCACGTGTGGCCAGGCAGGCCACTTCGCGAAGGACTGCCCCCAGGGGCAGCAGAGCAGCGGGCAAGCCCAGTTCCAGGGCGGTGCTCGAGGCCGACCTCCGGTGAAGAAGGTTGGTCAACGGACTGGGGGCGTCCGCAACCTCGACAATGAGGACGCCCCAGAGGGAGACAACGTGCTGGCGGGTACATTTACTCTCAACAACCAAGCCATCATTATTCTGTTTGATTCGGGTGCAACCCACAGCTTTATAAGTGCATCCTATGTGGCTAAGCATCAAATGCATGTCTTCCCAACCGACTGCACCTATATGATCTGCTCACCGGGAGGGAAGATCTCCGCAAATATGATGATCCCAAAAGCACCTTTGTGCTTAGGTGGGAAACTATATCCCACCACCTTAATAATCCTTATGGGGCAAAAGATTGATGCAATCTTAGGGATGTCATGGCTACAATACCATGGCGCTGTCCTAGAGACTCGGACACGGACGGTTCATTTAAACTCTCCATTCCACTGTCTGCATTCCATGGTGTTAGACACTCCAGTCCGGGAAGTGGTAGCAACTAATAATGCTGAAGCTCTCAAGTTAGAAGACATCCCCGTAGTCCGGGAGTACCCCGATGTGTTCCCGGATGATCTTTCGGGCATGCCACCTGAGCGGGACGTCGAGTTCAAGATTGAACTTGCACCCGGGACTACGCCCATATCATGGAGACCATACAAAATGGCTCCAAATGAGCTGGCTGAACTGAAAGAACAGCTCAATGATCTGTTGAGCAAGGGTTTCATTAGCCCGAGTTCCTCGCCTTGGGGATGCTCGGCGCTGTTCGTGAAGAAGAAGGATGAAACCTTGAGGCTGTGTGTGGATTACCGGCCGCTCAACGTCGTCACCATCAAGAATAAATACCCACTGCCCCGTATTGACATTTTGTTTGATCAACTTGTGGGGGCAAGTGTGTTCTCAAAGATGGACCTTCGCTCTGAATATCATTAGATAAAGATCCGGGCGGAGGATATCCCGAAGACGGCCTTCTCGACGAGATATGGATTATATGAATATCTCGTCATGTCTTTTGGTCTCACAAATGCTCCAGCCCATTTCATGTATCTCATGAACTCGGTGTTCATGCCGGAGCTAGACAAGTTCGTGGTAGTGTTCATCGACGATATCTTGGTTTACTCCAAGACAGAAGCCGAACATGCCGAACACTTGAGGATCGTTCTTCAACGATTGCGAGACCACAAGCTCTACGCCAAGTTTAGCAAATGCGAGTTTTGGATCAGCCAAGTGCCATTCTTGGGACATATCATCTCAGCAGAAGGCATTGCGGTTGACCCAAGCAAGATAGAGCAAGTGCTGAAATGGAAAGCTCCCACTTCAGTTCATGAAGTCAGAAGCTTCCTCGGGTTAGCGGGATACTATCGGAATTCATTCCAAGATTCTCCAAGCTTGCTAAACCGATGACAGAATTGCTGAAGAAGGGGACGAAATATGTTTGGAACACGGCATGTGAAGGAGCATTCCAAGCATTGGTAAAGCATCTCACAACAGCCCCGGTCTTAGCTCAGCCGGATACAACAAAGCCCTTCGACGTGTATTGTGACGCGTCTGGTATTGGGCTAGGCTGCGTGTTGATGCAGGAAGGACGTGTGGTCGCATATGGCTCACGCCAACTTCGGAACCACGGGCAACATTATCCCACTCATGATCTTGAGCTTGCTGCAGTGGTTTTGGCGCTGAAAATGTGGAGGCACTATCTCCTGGGGAATCTGGTGCATCTCTACACGGACCACAAGAGCTTGAAATACATTTTCACCTAGAAGGAGCTGAACATGAGGCAAAGGAGGTGGTTAGAACTGATCAAAGATTATGAAATTGAGATTCATTACCACCCCGGCAAGGCAAATGTGGTTGCCTACGCGCTGAGTCGGAAATCACATGTCCATCACCTCACCATTACACCGGTGGAGGAGGAAGAGCCAAGTTTATACTTGGTTCCTTATGGATCGCTGTACAACCTTGCCCTCATCCCTACTATTAGGGAGGACATCATTGCAGCTCAGAAGACTGATAAAGGCATGGCACATCTCCGGAGACGGATAGACAACGGGGAGATCAAATGTTTCCGGAAGGATGATGAGGGGACGATATGGTTCAATGAACGCATAGTCGTATCCTGGGATATGGAACTGAGGAGGAAGATCCTCGATGAAGCTCACTTGTCTAAATACTCCATTCATCCGGGCAGCAACAAAATGTACCAAGATTTGAAGAAGAAATTTTGGTGGACACGGATGAAGCGGGAGGTAGCGAAGTACGTATCCGAGTGCGATACGTGTAGACGAGTGAAGGCGGATCATATGAAGAAATCAGGGCTGCTGCAACCCCTGAAGATCCCGGCATGGAAATGGGAAGATGTGAGCATGGATTTCATTGTGGGATTGCCCCTAACTTCCAACAAACATGACTCCATATGGGTAATCGTTGATCGGTTACCAAGACGGCTCACTTCATCCCGGTGAATACACGTTACAATGCCGACAAATATGCAGAGCTGTACATAGCAAAGATTTTGTGCTTATACGGGGTACCCAAGACCATCGTCTCGGATCGAGGTGCATTATTTGCATCTCGCTTTTGGGAGCAGCTACACGCTGCATTGGGTACTAAGCTGATCAGGAGCTCCGCCTATCACCCTCAAACAGATGGGCAAACAGAGAGGGTGAACCAAGTATTAGAAGACATGTTGAGAGCATGTGCCATCCACCACGATAGGAACTGGGATGATCACCTACCGTTGGCGGAATTCTCGTATAACAACGGCTATCAGGCGAGTATCAAGATGGCACCCTACGAAACTCTCTACGGTCGAAAATGCCGCACCCCATTAAACTGGTGCGAGTCCGGCGAAAGGGTCACATTCGGGATTGATGTGGTGAACAACGCCGAAGAGCGCGTTCGGACGATCCAAGCTAATTTGAAGGCTGCTCAATCCCGGCAAAAGAGCTACGCTGATAAGAGGCGTAGGCCATTGCACTTTGACGTCGGTGAACACGTGTACCTCCGTGTGTCTCCGATGAAGGGCGTGCACCGGTTCGGTGTGAAGGGGAAGCTCGCTCCCCGTTTCATTGGACCCTATGCTATCACCGAGAAGTGTGGACCAGCGGCGTATAGATTGGAGCTACCGGCATCTCTTGCTGGTGTCCATGACATTTTCCATGTCTCACAGCTGAGGAAATGTCTGAAGCATACCGCTGCTGTTACTACCGAAGACATCGGCGAGCTGCAACCGGATTTAACGTATGATGAATATCCGGTGGCAATCTTGATGAGAAAGCCCGAACCACGCGTAACAGAACATTGTGGTTCTACAAGACACTCTGGAGCAACCACACCGCCGAAGAAGCGACGTGGGAGAGCGAGGAATTCCTTCGCTCAAATTACCCGGAGTTCATGGCATCTCAGCACGGGTAAGTCCCTATTACATCGCTATCTCTTCTTTTGTAATCTCGGGACGAGATTCTTTTAAGGGGGGAGGGATGTAAAAGCTCAAGAAAAGGGACTTGCAAAAACTTTTCTTCACCTCACAACACCACAGTTTTTGTTGTGGATATCTTAGGAAATATTGTGAAGAGCAAGTAACCTCCATCGAAAGAGTGATTAGAGGGGAAAGCCTTCACTTTCACAAAGTAGGATTTCTACACATGAACATGAGAGGTTGAGCTCACCCCTAGGACTTGAAAAGTCTTGGGAAGGTTCAAGCCAAGTTTCATGTAAATCCAACACTTTTCGAGACACTTTTGGAGGTATTTGAAAAAGAGGTCAATTTGAATGTAAAATCAAATTGCAGCAACTTTCATCACTCAAATTCAAAAGTTAGCTTCATATTCAAACTCAGCACATTTTTCTGAGTTAGCCCACCAATTTTCATCCCCATTAGAGTTCATCTTGTCGGGAGCTAGATTTGCAATAATTCAGAACTGAATTTGAATTTCAGTTTAAACATGAAGCAAATTTAACCCAAAAAAATTTAAATTTGAGAACTCAAACTCAAACCAATACTTGGGGGCTAAGTCTCTCATTCAATGTTTAGTAGATGGAGATATTTTCAGCAAAAACAGAGATGAAAAATGGAGAATACATTAGGGGGGAGAGCAGGGCCCACTGGTCAGCAGGCTTAAGACCGAAGGCAGCTCGGGCGAGTCAGCCGGCAGCCGGCGATCAGCGCTCAACACATCCTGCTCCCGCGCCCGAGTGGAAGAGGCCACCGCGCGGTGAAAACACCGAGTCAACACGCCAGCGCGACCCCCACTCGATTTGTTTCACGGTGCCCCGGCTGCCCCAACGTCCTCCCATCCACAATCGCCTCCGCTCACAAGCTTTTTCACCGCCGCTCTCTGGTCTCCAGTGTCCGAGCAACACAGGCGCTCTCGTGCCCGACGAGCAACACAAGAAAGAACCGCCTTGAGGTGCTGATCCTTCTGGTCCCAACCATTCTTCAGTTCGTATGCTGTTGGGGGAGGATTTCGCCGGGGAAGTTTCGGTAGTCCTAAGACCGAGCCACCACCAAATCCTAAAATTCACGGATGTTGGCTTATCACCGGGCATACCGAGCTAAACACACGATCTACACCCTGCCACGACCACCTAGGATCAAAAACCAGCAAGAACCATGGGCTAGGGTTGCGGTTATCCGAGTTTTTCGAGCAACAGCCGATATCGGCCTAGGTCGATAGTGAGGTCCTAGTTCCGGCCATTTCCATGGCCAACCGAGCTCATATTCGTGCTCAGCATGCCACAGCGGAGCTGTAGGAGCAAACCGTTGGAAGAATAAGGCCCTGAGTAGCCCAGGCGACATCGCCGGAGTAGAGAGGAGCTCTGTCACCGTCGCGGGCATAGTTCCGGCCATTGCCGAGCTCCGGTGAGGGCACCAGCATGTTCTCCGAGTCGAGTTAGGCACATGCAGCAAGTTTAGTCGAAGGTCGGGCGTTGGAACGCCCGGCGGCAAGCGCTCCGGCGAAGCGCCGCCGCGGGAGCTGCGGGAGAGCGCGAGGTAGACGAAGGGGGGGGGGAGGGGGCCGGGTCCACCGGTCAGCCTCTGATCTCGCGCGGGGATCTGTTTGCAGCTGGGATTCGGTGCGGTAGCACGGGTAAAACCCCGTGGGCCGCGGTGTGGTCGCATTCTGAGTGGGCCGGCTCGAGGAGTGGGCCCCACCCGCAGAATTTAAACATTTTGGGAATTTCCAGTTTTAGTTCAAACTTCAAATGAATAGAACTTTGGCTAGGAAACTCCAAATTCGATGAACCAAATTTTGCTGAACTCAGAATTCTGTGTACTTTTCAGCAATACAAATTTCAGCTTATAAAAGTGAATAGTTTCCCAGAATTAAATCCCTAAAGTTTAAACTGTGGGGAATTTTATCTGGAGAACTACTTTATGAAAAATTCTGAAATTTGGCTGAGAGGTTCACTGGAAAATCCCTGAATCAAAGGTAAAATTTTCAGAAGCATCCAAGTTCATTTAGTCCCCCTAATTGGGTGATTAAGAGAACTGCTCTGAAAAAATAGAAAAATGTACAAAAACATTTTTCAGATTTTCTCAAATCTTAATTAGGGCATAACTTTCAGTAGAATTCTTCAAATGACATGAAACCAATTCCATAAGAACCCTCTTAAATTCTAGTTTCCAGAAAGTAATGGTTGGAGCCATGAAAACCCCTGGAATTGCTTAGAGGCTCAATTATTGACCAAATAGGCTTTTGTTTGTACAAAGCTCAAATGAACTTTGTTTCAAATGAAACTTGGTCAAGACTCTGGTTAGGACCCTACCAAGCCACCATAAACATTTCAGAACCAAAGGGGAGGGCTAGCTAGAGTTATTAGTAAGTATGGATTTAAGTTACACTTTGCATTTACATTGACATGTAGCATATTTCATTAACGTGTAGTCGCTGAAGGCGAAGAGACTCCGGAAGTGCTGGACTTCCTCCTTCCGGAAGAAGCACTAAACTCTGACTAGCAGCAACAAGGCAAGTCCCGGTTTGCATTAAGCCTTCTATAAAGTTTTTACTTTGTTTACATACGTAGAGTGAAGTGTGTATGTGCATTAGGTGTAGGATGGATGAATACCCCACTTGCATAACCAGAATTTTTCCACAAGAGTGAGGGTAGTGTCTAAGAACTCGAGTAGACAAGCTATGCTTAATGATTCATAGGACTTCGGTACAAGTTGAGTAGTTGGAATCTACTCGCGAGTTAGGTTTGGGACACACGGGTTTGGTTCGAGTGACGTGAGATCATTTTAGTAATGAGAATGATACTAGGCAGGGGCTAGGGCGCAGCAAGAGGAAGTCTTGTGTGTGCAGCCCTGTCCGTGTCGATTGAGGACCGATCCGTGTGCGGCCCTGCTAAAGTATTGAACGTACCGAAGACATATCGGATATATGGGCCCCGATAAACCGATGTAGCCTAAACCTCCGGACGTCGTGGCATAGCACACCGATTTATAGGTGTAGGATGAGGGCAGCAAGATGGAAATTTGCTAACGGGCATAGAGAGATGCTTCGTGTAGGGAACCTCCTGTCCGTTTCGGTGCGATCGGTTCGACGTTTGGGCTGTTGGGTGAAAGGTTGTCCCGTACGACATCGAGTGAGCGTGCTGTGCAGCTCCACGGGTGGCGTACGTGACGTGCTCTTTGGGTTTCCCTGCAGGTGTATATCGAGTCGATTCGCCGTCCCTCGCGGTGACGAGTACCGCTTGTTCACTGCATCGTAACGTAGATAATTTATGGAATGTTATGATTCAATACTGCTGTTATGATATAATTGTATTTCTACATGTGTGCCACCAAATATTGCTTACTAAATTTCAGATTCCCGAACTGTTAACCTGTGGCTAAAAGTGGAACTAAGGATGAACTTGTAGGCGTGTCCATTTGATGCATTGTAACTATCGTATGTTCATTGTACACCTCATGTAGAGTTTCATGCATAGGTGAGTCGGTTAAGTCTTGTTGAGCCATCATGCTCTAGGTTGCTGCTTAAGTGTTTTTCAGGTGAGGAGCCACCCACGGACTCGGAGTACGAGTCCACCGGCGAGGGTTACCCTCCGTCGGGGACCACGGCTGAGTGGGAGCCGTACACGCCGCGCTGAGCTGAGACGTGCAGCTAGTGTGGGTTGCCCTAGGGCTGGGCAACCGACTTTTGCTAGATAGGCGGGCGTGAGTTGTATAGTTTAGACTTCCGCTGTGTATTATAAACAATAGTTTGTAACTGAATTTTTGTAACTGTTTGTACAGTTCAGTTGTTTTCCCATGTAATATATTATGTTCTTATGACGTGTGCTGTCGGGTGTCGCATCGTGCGGCACCACCCTCTGCGATCCTGGATGGGCGGATCCCGGTCCGCCAGAATCCACCTTTGTCATTCTTAACGTGTGCAGCGGTAACCCAAGATACTGCAAGGGAAAATTTTTAGAGTTGCTGGGAAGGCCTGCAACAACAACTTTTGTGTTCATACCGTTACCAGTGTTTAAAAAAGCGGTAGAAAAAAGTTAGCGGAGGAGCTCCGCCTAGCGTCTAGCTGGCTAGGCGGCGCCTAAGCGTTTCTAGGCGTTTCGTAAAAAACGGAGTTAAATCCATATAATATATTGTATATATGTATATTTTTAAATTTAAAAATATTCAATCAATCAATAAAATGAGATAAGATAGAGTGTGACGCTATCTTGTGTAGGCAGCTAGACACTAAGACAGGACACTACCACCTTGTTAACAGCAACCGCCACCGTTAGAGATAAAAAAATAGAGTTAGTTGTTTTTTATATGGACACACAAAGAGGTGCAAAGCGGAATTAAGCGGAAGAAAGCAGTAAAAAAGCGGACCGAATCGGATAAAA
This sequence comes from Neostapfia colusana, assembly GCA_030760725.1. Taxonomy (NCBI): domain Eukaryota; kingdom Viridiplantae; phylum Streptophyta; class Magnoliopsida; order Poales; family Poaceae; genus Neostapfia; species Neostapfia colusana. The sequence goes on from JASWHV010000003.1 coordinate 125,616,725, forward strand.
CAGAAAAAAGCGGTACGACCGCTTAATGCCGTCGCCTAGAGAAAAGCGAAGCGGCCCAGTGCCACTCAACGACTAGGCGGCGCTTAAGCGGCCTAGGCGATCGCCTTCTTAAACAGAGACTGTTACACCTAATAATATACATTTCTGTTATTTTTTCTCAGATGAACCCTAAGTCCACTATCTTCCCCAAATACCTGTAATATATATCACAAAACAGAGAGCTCTTCTACATATTTAGTTTTACAATTAGCACCACATCATATCTGCATAAAAAATATATTAGATGCGTGCGTACTCTCGGCAAGGCAGGGGTTAGGAAACCTTTTGGTGTGGCACAAGTTAGCAAATTCTACAAAGGTTCCATTGCCAACAGAAATAGCATTGTTGACAGTGGATCTCTTTTCTCAGTCCCCTCTTGTGTTTGATGCTGGTATTTGCCCAAGTACTATATAGAATGTTCGCATAAACAACAGCTGGAGGCTATTGAATGTGCCTAGAATATTTATCTGACGACTATAATTGAAAAAATTCTTCCATGCCCTTGTATAATAGAATATTGTATTGTTTAGGAGGACAGACTTATAAGTGTCATGAGTTAGGAGTAGATATTCAATAGTCTTCGAATTGTCTTCTAAGTGGAGCAAACTAATCTAAACAGTTCCTAGTTATTATTTTTAGACTGGATTCTAAATGCTTGGTTCTGATTTTTAAAACTATGATGAATTTACATTTAAATTCAATGCAGATGAAACTGGAACATCTGCTATGCACTCCAGAGCTTCAATGCTCTCCACTGGCGGCAGCCAACACAAGGTTTGTTCCTCTCATACCGTTTCATCCTAGCATTATCACTGCACTTGCTAAACTTTTGGTGCCATTAAGCTGTATTTCTTCATACCACAATTTTCAGTATCGGTGCACTGATTGTGCTCTTACGCGCTCTCACAATTCACCGGCCCATTATATACTTTCCAATGTAACTTAATCCAGAAGTCCATTTGCATCTTCATCTCAATGTCTGAGACGTATCCACAACATACATGCATTGCATTGACTCACTAGTATTAAATTAACTTATTAAGGGCAGATTTCCCCATATATGTTCTTTTGCATTGTTAATAATACATGTGAACATGAATACGTGTCACAGTGATGCCCCATGCTCCTTTTTATCTAAAAAGGTTTACAAATTTAAAGAAAAATTGAATCAAGTTAGGTGAGCCATATTTAATAAAAATAAGATCAATAAAAAAATTTCATACCTTATCTTAGAACCTATATCCATTTATCAAATGTGCATTTTAATTTAATATATAATATTTTTTCAAATAAACTGCACCTAATATTAATAACTACTTTGCTGCTTGATGATTTAGAGCCCTAAGCAAACCCCACTGACAAAACACAACGAATGCAAGCCTACTAATTTCCTTATGCTTAACCCCTGTCTCATAATTTAATTGTCATATCAATATATACAGATCTTAATAAAACATTCCAACAGTCATCATTTCATTTCTCTCATTCGAAAGGCCAGTATAAAAAGTGAAAGTTTAAAAAAATCCTGGTTGGTGTAAACTTTGACATCTTGAATTTATATCTCATCTCCTTATGCTATCACAATTCAAGAAGCAACGCACATGTTTAAAAAAATCCATGGACTGCACTATCTGATTTCTTTGAAGTCTTGCTCTATTGAAGCAGCACAAAACTTGACAGCTTTAAAATATGCACCATATTAATTCTGTTTAAAAAGGGCAGACCTGTGGTAATGTGTCTCCGCTTGTGTTCTGAGGTATTGGGTTCAAACCTGCCTAACTGTAAAAGCAGGGGTAAGACTGTTTAGAAATAAACCTTTCACATATCGCACAATGTGAGGAGCCTTCGGCACTGGGTGCGTCTATTTTTATTAATTCTATCTAAAAAGTATCATTAAAATATATTTAGTATAGTAGCATAAATTCTTGATAAATTATTTTGCATCTTTACTCAAAATGCAATTTCTCTATTTGTAGCTCCTTGCACTTTCACATGCGGCGGTTGCTCTAGCGGAGGCAGAGGGTCACGAGACATGGATAGAGAGAACCAAGGATGTATGTATATCTAGCTCGTTCATACCTTTTAATGCTCTAGTTTCATTCATGCATAACTAAAAATATTTATTTCACTGTCCTTTTATATCTTGCTGGATGTAGGTGAACAATTATGCAATCGACACTGCTGCTCCTAGAAACTGTAAGTGCTTTCAGTTTATGGTCACCTATATTGGTCATCATGGTCCATAATTTTTCCCAAATGAGTTGCATGCAGGTATTTAATTTTTTTACGATAAACACAATTGTTCTACCCCTTCCACTAAAGAAGAAAAAGAGTTTACAAAAACACTAGTCTCAAGCAGAGATAGCATAGGCTAATACGGTGAAAATGTGAAACACAACTTTAGAATAAGAACCACATACATATTGTTTATTGGACTACTCCATAAGACAAACTGCTGCTTGTCCTGAAGTTTATAATTCTTGCATTGCAACTATAGGCCCACATGCTTTCACCAATTGTATAGTTCAATTTCCTCTTTCGCCATGACCTGCAACTTGTCATGCTAGTATTTGAAAAAATACTATGTAGAATACTTGCATTAGCAACAGCTGGAACATCACCTGAGAGGTATTGAATGCGCTTAAAAGATTTATCTGACTATGATTAAAAAAATTCTTCCATACCCTTTGTATAATAGAACATTGTTAGTTGTTTAGGGGGGTCATGAGTTAAGAGTAGATGTTCAATTGTCTTCAGATTGTCTTTCCCAGGTGTAGCATGTGAGACCCACCTTTACTGCGACCCGCTCGTGCTTTCCGTACCAATCCCTGGATCAGTAGTTGGTACGCACAACCGAATATACCGAGTTCTATACATTATATTATTCTCAATAGGACCATTATGGTCTTACAAGCATGTCTTAGATTACAATTCGTGTGGCCTACAAGGCCACTGAAAACAAAAGAAGATGAACAACAGCGGAACAAGTGGCACCCTGCCCCTTAGGCAGCCTTGGATGCAGGACTAGACCTACTCGTCATCGTTACGGGCTTCACCTTCTTTGTCCTCTTCTTCTCCATCCTTAGGGGTTGTGGAATATGCAAGAGTGAGTATGGAAGGTACTCAGAAAGCTTCGGAAAACTCGCATGGTAAAAACAGGCTATTAGGAGCATTTGCAAAATCATAGGAGTAATCATGATCAAAGACTTAGAGCTTGCCTTCACAGGCTTCTAGAAGTTCGTCGTAGTCCGGGTCTTCGGGTTCCTCATCCAATTCCTCGTTTGCTATAGTAGGTAGTTTACATGAATAAGTAATAAACTCAAGGAAACTGTAAGAAATCCAAATAACACTCCAAATATAACTACTGACATTTTTAGGAAATTATTGGTGGGGAGATTACTTAATGTTGAAGCTCGCATGTGATTTCCCCTAATTTGTGGTTATTTAAATGGTTTCTAAGTGGTTGTAATAAACCTCCCACTTCCCATGATTTGTTTTGGACAAGTATTACTTTTATTACATCCTAGAGATAAAGTAGTATTTACTAGGAATTTTGGTGGAGTTTTACATATTTATTTGCACAAGTGCTACTTAATATGGAGCTTACACGTAAGTTCTCTAATATTTTAACTAATTAAATGATTTATGGCAATATATAGGTAATTTACAGATTTTATACAGCCTAACTTGGCGACTACTCACTGTTATTATGTTTTAAAAATTGAATACCATTTTATAGAATTTTCCAGAATTTTTCTGCACTGAGGAATGTATTCCAAAATGTTTTGTGTACATTTAGGTGTGGACTTAGCAAGTTTCATTGTTTATGGTGTCTAACATGTGGGCCAGGCCTGCCAGTACATGCATGTGTCCTGGGTTCATGTTGATCAAGTCCACTGAGGGGTTTTAGTTGAATGGGTGTGGACTAGGCTGAGGTGGCGCCTAGGTGGTAGATGACTGGACTGCCAATCAAGCAAAAATGCTGAGGTGGTTGGCATCTCAGCTGCCACACGGGCACTGTCATGGATGGGGTGAGGTTTTGCTGATTGTGCTGCCAAGTGGTCTAAACTGCTGATGTGTCGTGCCACGCGTACACCACATGTGTACCACACAAGCGCCACCTAGGACTGGGTGGGTGAGGTGGCTGCCGGCCAGAGCAGCTTGCCGGCGGCTAGCCGGAGCTATGAATTTTTCTTCGCATGGCCTAACTGGTTACTTGCCGGTGATCTACACGACACAAGGAGGCAAGTGGTTGTGGTGTGCGACTGGGGTGGTCACCGGAGCGTCGCCAACTGTTCGCTGGAGTAGACAGAGGTGACGGTGTACATGGATATGTGCACGCGTGCGGGACTTCGGCGTGCTGTGGTGTCCAGATCGTGCGCACGGTTTGTGGAGGCGTGTTTAACGATCTAGGCCGTGCCGGGGAGGCGCCCACGACAGCTGGTGACGGCGTGCAGCGGCTAGGAGCGGCGGTGCTCAAAGCGAGCACCCCTACAAGGCCTTAGTGCGAGTCCTAGCGAGCGGTGCCAATCCGTGGACCTCTAGGGACGCCGATGGAAGAGAAAGGAGAAGGTGGGAAAGCTCACCGGTGACGAATCGAGAAGATGGCCAGAGTGGAGGAAGAAAAGATGAACTGCAAAATTAGCTTTGGTTGGTGCTCCAATTCGCTTGGCTTTGGGCTTTGCACTTTTGGATTGGTGAGGGGGCTTTTTAAATAGCCGGGCTATGGCGGTTCCACGGCGTGGGGGTGCCGGCGACACTTCGTGCGCACGATTTGACAATGGCAGCTGGGAATTCGGGGTATGTCGCACCAGATCGGTTTGATGGGGGGGACATCTTTAGCTGGCGGTATGGGCGAGGAGCAGGGTGGGCCGGCGCGAATTTAGGCGGTGGCGCGGCGGGTTTCATGCAAGGAAGAAGGGGGCGCGCTAGAGGTTGAAGAAAGGTGGGGGCGGTGGGGGTTTGGGTCGAGCTGGGCCGGGCCGGAGGGGAGGAGAGGACATGGGCTGCGCAGGAAAAATGAAGAGGAAAGCAGGCTGGGCTACAGAAAAGAGAGGAGGAATGTGGGCTGGCTGGAAAAATTGGGCTGAGCCCGAAGGAAGGAAATAAGGGGATTTCGGATTTTTCTAAGAGTGTGGGTTTCGAACATTAGGTTCGAATTTCAGTTGAATTTGGATTCAGTTTGCACTGGGTAATTTACGAGTAATTTGAGTTAACATTTCTTATACACGATTTGTATATGGATTTAAATTAAAATTTGTCACATCTATACATGTATATGCACACAAATGCCACGTGTCCCAGTTTAAACTCATTTGTTTTAATTGATTTATTAGTTGGTTATATACACACAATCATATTTATGTATACGTGTGTGTATTGCTATATTTGAAATTTTATTTGAGGCAACTTGCACTTGATTTCTAGTTGAACTTATTAGTTCGTGATGGCCAACACATATACGTATGTATACACGTATACGTCACCATTAAATATTTTTCGAGTTTGGTTACTAAAATATACCAAGTGGTTTGAATTGCATTGCTCATGTGTATATGTTGTTTTATATAAGTTTTGGTTCAAGATTTGATTCCATACTCCTGTTCATTGTTTCATGGCAAATCTCTATAGCTGACACAGACATAGACCTACGTATACACGTCTCATCTTTAATTAGAAATTAATATATGCTCATGATTCTCTAAAATTTTTAGTTTGGACCTATTGTTGTTTGGTTTCAAAATTTGGGCTGTAACGTAGCAAATTAATCTAAATTGTTCCTAGTTATTATTTTTAGACTGGGTTTTAAGTGATTGATTCTGATTTCTACAACTATGATGAATTTACATTTTAAATGCAATGCAGATGAAACTGGAACATCTGCTATGCACTCGAGAGCTTCAATGTCCCCCACCGGTGGACAACACAAGGTTTGTTCCTCTTATACCGGTTCATCCTCTTATAGCTGTATTTCTTCATACCACCATTTTCAGTATCAGTGCACTGACTGTGCTCTTAGGCCCACAATTCACCCATTATATACTTCCAATATATATAACTCAATCCAGAAGTTCATTTGCAACTCCATATCAATGTCTTAGACTAATTGCCACAAGAGACATGCATGCATATATTGGCTCATCACTTCTAAATTAACTTATTAAGGGCAGATGTTTCCCATGTTCTTGTTAATAATGCATGTGAGCATGAGCATGTACCACACTGATGTCCCATGCTCCTTTTTCATCTAAAAAAGTCTAAAATTTTAAATCAAAATCGAATCAAGTTAGGTGGGCCGTGTTGGTTTAAAAAATAAGGTTAATAATGTTGGCAATCAGCTAAGTCACTCTCCTCTCTGTGGATTACTGGAGTACTAGAGAGTTTGATGCTGTTTAACTGCGCAGATAATCAGAGACTCAGCTCTCTTTATTTCTGATGTAACCACCCTGGAATACAGGAACAGACCCTGTTGACCTAGCACAAAATGGCTAACTCCCTACAGACTAGGGATAGCTGATGACCAGCTCTAATAGCCGGCTAACCGGTACTGTCGCTAATGATAGTTTTATTCAGACTGAAAAATACCAAAACACTAGACTTAAACTACATTTCTCCCCTAAGACTAGTGTTTCAGACTTCTCCCCATCTGAATCATCCCAATTCTGCTTCTCAGTTCTAGCTGAAACTTCAGCCTTCCCAGTGCTTTAGTTACAATGTCAGCCAGTTGATCTTTTGAGTTTATGAACTCTACAATGATGCTTCCATCTTCAATACACTATCTCACATAGTGATAGCGCACCCTAATATGTTTGCTGCATTCATGGAAAACTGGATTCTTCATGAGAGCAAGTGATGACTTGTTATCCATCCTCAGCTCTATAGGCTTCAATTTTTCTTCCTTGAGATCGGCCAGCAGCCAAGCCAACCATACACCTTGTGTTGAAGCTGCAGTGGCGGCAATGTACTCAGCTTCACACGCCGACATTGCTACCACTCTTTGCTTGAGGGAGTGCCAGCTAATTAAGCTTGCGCCGAGGAAGAAGAACACCCCAGAGGTGCTGTGGCTGTCGTCAACATTGCCGGCGTAGTCACTGTCGCTGTAGCCGACCAACCTTGCCTCGCCATGGCCTCGCCGGTAGAAACAGCCATAGTCCACCGTGCCTGCAACATAGCGCAGCACCCTCTTCAGTGCCGCCATGTGCTCCGCCGTGGGCCTCTGCATAAAACGGCTAAGGTACCCGATGGCGAAGGCAAGATCCGGCCGGGTATGCACGAGGTATTGAAGGCTGGCGATCAGGCTTCTATACAGCCCTGAGTCCTCTTCCTTTTCTGCACAACCATGGCTCAGTTTCAGCCGTTGCTCCATCGGTGTTTGGGCCGGGTTACACTCCACCATCTGCCCTGCTTCTAAAATCTTCAAAGCATAGTGTGATTGACATAATTAAATCCCGACTGTGCTCTGTCTTACCTTCAATCCGAGGTAGAATGTCAGCAACCCGAGATCCGCCATTTTGAACTGCTTCTTCATCTCTTCCTTGAAGTGAGTAATCACTTCTGGCGCCGCTCCGGTGATGATGAGGTTGTCTACATAGACTTCGACGATGAGGCGGCCGTGATTTGCGCCTCTGCAGTAGATGGCAGGCTCATGATCACTCTGCCGGAACTCTAGTTCTCGGAGAGTGCCATCGAGCTTGGCGTTCCATGCTCGTGGCGCTTGACGAAGACCGTAGAGAGCTCGCCTAGGTGAAGGACTTTTTCTTCCTTGCCAGCGATGATGAAACCCTGTGGTTATCGAACATAGACCTCTTCCGCCAATTCTCCGTTGAGAAAAGTAGTCTTTACGTCCATGTGATGGACCTCCCAAGCTTCTTCGGCGGCAAGCGCCAGAACCAGTCTCACTTATTCCATGCACGCCACCGGAGCAAAGACCTCCTCAAAGTCGACTCCTGCTTGCTGCACATATCCCTTTGCGACGAGGCGGGCCTTGTGCTTGACCACTGCACCGGAATCATCCCTTTTAGCTTGTAGATCCACTTGAGCCCAATTACGCGGAGTCCAGCCAGCAATTCAGCCAACTCCCATGTCTGGTTGTCTTCTATTGATGCAATTTCATCTTCCATTGCCGCTCGCCAGGCTGGGTCCTCCTCTGCCTCGGCGAATGATGCAGGTTCTGCGCCTTCCGCTACCAACTGGAGCTGCTCCTGGATCCGCCGAGGCCCTCCTCTTTGTGGAATGGCCCGATGTGCCTGCTATGGGCTCGGTTCGTCAGTGGCGATGATGTTGTCCATCCGCCGATACCGAATGGGGGTTAGGTCATGATAGGCATCCAATCGGTCTCCGTCGTTGTCCAGCGGCGACACCAGTTCTGGCTGTAATTGGGTCAGTGGAGGAGGAGTTGTCGCTTCGTCGAGTTGCGGCGACTCTTGCCCCACCGGCAAAGGTGACACTCCCCCTTGAGGTCCATCCTCTCTGTTCTCAACGGGTGGGTAGATTGAGTAGAATTGGACCTAGAATTCTTAGTCCATTCTATCTGCATCGCTGGTGGCATGACTCCAATTCCATCCCCCGTCTTCATCAAACACAATGTCATGAGAAATTACAATCTTACCGGACCTTGAATCAAGCATCTTGAATGCTTTTACTCTCTCGACGTAGCCGATGAACACCATGGGGCTGCTCTGATCATCCAGCTTTCTTCCACCGGGCTTGATGTTCTTGACAAAGCCTACACAGCCGAACACTTTGAGGAAGCTGACTGAAGGCTTTCTCCCGTAATAGGCTTCAAACGGTGTCTGGCCGTCTAATGCCCTCATCGGCGTACGGTTGAGGATGAACACAGCAGTGGTTACTGCTTCACCCCAAAACCTCACCGACACTCTTCTTTCCTTCAACAATGCCCGTGCCATAGCAAGCACTGTTTGATTTCGGCGCTCCACCATGCCATTTTGCTGCAGCCAGTAGGGGGCGGTGAATTGTGTTTGCACGCCTTCACCGGCACAGTAGTCGGCAAACTCCTTTGCCGTGAATTGAATTCTCCACCATTGTCAGTGCGTAGAACGCGTAATGGGCGTCCTACCTCCAATTCAGCCGCCACCTTTACTTCCTTGATGCTTGCCGCAGCGTCGCTCTTGGCAACCAGGAGCTTGATCCACATAAATCGTGTTGCATCATCGACGAGAAGCAGAAAATATCGACGCCCTCCTGGCGTCGCCGGTGTGATTGGGCCACAGAGGTCACCGTGGACCAGGTCGAGTGTCGCCGGAGCCCTGTACTTGGTCTGGGCGGGGAATGGTGCGCGCCGTTGCTTAGTGATGAGGCAGATGTCGCAGACACCCCCCTGGCCTTTGCCAAGTTCCGGCAGACCTCTCACCATCCCCCGGTGGCTCAGTTGGTACATCGCATCGTGGCCAATGTGATCATATCGCATGTGCCACCGATGCCAATCTTCTTCCACCTTGTGATGGACAGTGAGACAAGCTCCTTGTGCAACGTTGTCTGCAGCACATACAACTGATGTTCTTCTGCAGACTCTGGCGAGTAGGCGGCTCCGGCGATCCCAAATTCACAGCACCCCCTTCTCAATCTGAACTTTGCATCCGCTGCGGTCCAATTGACCCAGTGATATGATGCTATTCTTGAGGCAGGGGATGAGAAAAACTCCAGTGAGTTTAATCTTTTCTCCTGTCTTCGCCATGAAGGTGACTGCTCCTCTTCCTTTGATCTGTACAACAGATCCATCGCCGAACTTCTCCGTCCCTTACACAGATTGGTCAAGTTCCGAGAAGGCCTCCGCCCTCCCAGTCATATGGCTTGTAGCTCCGGTATCCAAGTACCACCCATTCGTGGATGCCATCCCCATCAGTGCCTAGATAGGCGTGGGCTTCTGGCTCGTGGAGATGGATGTTGCTCAATGGCGTTGGTGTGACAGAGATCACGTCGGCCTCTGAGACATGCACCATCAGCAGGGTCTCCTCCTCGTCATCCTTGCGGCGAGATTCGCCTGCTCCTTGCGTGGCGCACGACAATCTCACGCCCAATGACCTTTCTTGCCGCAGTGGTGGCAAGTGTCGTCGGCACTCTTCTTCTTCTTCTGACCGGGCTTTCGGTTTCTTGATCCAGATTTCCTGGATCCCGATTTGGACCCAGTCTGCTTCTCCCTGTATCGGGCTTGCCACTGCTCCTCAGTGAGCAGCAACTTGCCGTCAGAGGTCAATTCCTCCTCCTCACCAATGCGGCCTTCGACTACACGGAGGCGGTCGGTGATCTCCTCGGTTGACATCACTGAGATGTCAAGTACTTTGCGGCGACTTTCTTGGGATCCTCCGGGCCGCCGAGTATCTCCAGCTCTTGGACCATCCTCGCAAGTCGCAGCGCGAAGTCGTCAAGTGACTCGCCGTCGAGGAATGTCACATTCTCGTACTGCCTCCTGACACGCGGCGCCGCCGCCGTCCTGGCGCGATCGGACCCGAGTCGTGAGGTCTCCAGGTGCTCCCAGGTGGCTCTAGCAGAGGGCTTCACCGCCAGTGTCGATGCCATCTCCAGCGGAACACCGCGGAGCAGTGCCTCCATGTCCATCTGGTCCTCCATCTCATCGTCGATGCCGATGCTGATGGCGCCCCACAGTCCGCGCGCACGAAGCATCACCCGCATCATTGCCGACCAACCGGTGTAATTGGTCTTCGTGAGCAGCGGGAATTGCCCGCTCACTTCACGAACAACCCACGCAGGGGCTGGGCTTACCTGACGGCCTTGCCGTCCTCGACGGCGGATGGGTGATGGAGTCTGCGGCCGGCGCCTGGGTGGCGACCAGGAAGCACGCAGGGGAGCCGACATCGCCACGGACCAGAACCTGGAGCTCTGATACCAATTGTTGACAAATCAGCTAAGTCACTCTCCTCTCCTCTCTGTGAATTATTGGAGTGCTAGAGAGTTTGATGCTGCTTAACTGCGCAGCTAATCAGAGACTCAGCTCTCTTTATTTATATCAGTTCAGGGCAGATGTAACCACCCTGGAATACAGGAACAAACCCTGTTGACCTAGCACAAAACGGCTAACTCCCTACAGACTAGAGATAGCTGATGACCAGCTCTAATAGTCGGCTAACCGGTATTGTCGCTAATGACAGTTTTATTCAGACTGAAAAATACCAAAACACTAGACTTAACTACAAATAAAAGTTTTTCATTCCTTATCTTAGAACCTATATCCATATCAACTGTGCATTTTGATTCAATATAGGTTGCTGTAAATAAACTGCACCTAATGTTAATAACTACTTTGCTGCTTGATATCCAGAGCCCTAAGCAATTCCCACTGACAAAACACAACGAATGCAAGCCTACCAATTTCCTTAGGCTTAACCCTATCTCATAATTTAATTATCATATTACCTTATACAGATCAATATAATAATACACTCAAACAGTAATCATCTCATTTAAAATATTTAAAAAAATTATAGATTAAAAACTCCTGCTTGGTTTAAACTTTGACATCTCGGATTTATATCTCACCTCCTTATGTTATCCAATTAAAAAAGCAGCATGCATGTTTAAACAAATCCATGGACTGCACTATCTGGTTTCTTTGAAGTCTGCGCTATTGAAGCAGCACACAAAACTTTGTGACTTTAAAATATGCCCCATGTTAATTCTTGTTGATGATATGCCCATGAGACAATCATAACAATTTGGATAAAGGCCTGACGGATATTTGATCCATAAGAAATTAGGGTACTAATGGGCCTGTGACCTAAAAGCCCATTAGTGCACCTATAAATATGAGGGGTAGGGTTAGGGGCAGATTACTCCACCACGTAATAGCCCTAGCCGCCGCCCCTCATAGGCCACACACCGTAACCCCTGTTGCGCGCGCGGTGCTAGCACAACGACGCACGGCGTTCCTCCCTGTACGTGTGGACTCCGTGGAGGCGCTGCTGTTACTGCTGCGCTGATCGGCTACGGTGACGTGACGACATTCCTGTGACGAGGATTCAGGAGGAGACGAACGTGATCGTCTACTTCTCCTACACCGACGCGCATCTACGATCCGCTGCGCTGCGCGTCTAGTGGTAACGATCCATGACCTCCTTACTCGCATGTTTCCTGGGTGATAGCGCATCGCCTATTTCCCAACAGTGGTATCAGAGCCGACTTGTGTAGTTTTTGGTCTGGATCTTAGATGCAATCTATTGAAGACAAGTTCATATGATGAATTTTTATTGTTCGGCTTTTGGGGTTTGGAATTGGTTAGAGTAGATTGCCATCATATGACTAAAGGATTAGTTCGTGCTCCTTCTCTGCTGTGTGCGCAACCTGTCCCTATCGGCTGGAATCACCATCGGGACTAATAGTGTACATAGCTAACAGATTGAGCCAACTAGTCACAATGAAAATTGAGGCATTCTGAATGGCTCAGATTCGGGTTGATTTGATCAATTCGATGAGATTTTCATAGTGATTTCATAGATGCGATCTATGTAATTCCGTTTGGTGTCTGCTATAGTGACATCGAGACCGCCGTTGCTATCTGCTATAGTGACATCATTAAGTTGTTTCGCGACAGAAATTGTTCTACACTTAAGTTGTTTTTGCAGGGAATGATGTAATGGTATGGTCTAAATGTGATGTGATGATCTGTGTGTAAAATTCGTGCAGCCTGCGTGTTGCAAATTTAACACAACCGGGTTGAGGTTGTCACATAATTGTATAACGACCTGTGTGTCGCCCTATGATGCCTGATTTCTCATGTAATTTATCTGATAGCTATTAGATGTATTAGCTTCTTTTATATTCATTAAGAAATCTCAAGCATAATGGTGATGATGATCACCATAAGAAGGGAGACATGGCGGTGTAGATCATGATGGAGACCACTATGATCCTAAAGGCCATACTATTCACAGATATAATATGATCGTATGCCTGTGATGTTTTACTATTCTTTTCATGCTTTTCATATGGTGGATGTTTTGTCATGATAAAATAGCTTCCCTCGGAAAAGTTGAGTATTTGATGTCGTTTACCTATAGTTGCACCTATGTTGTTTTGATCGTTGTATGGTAGGTTTGCCAAAGCAAAATACCGTCATCTATCATAATGAATAGGGTAAATGTTGGACATTCACATGCATAGTATTGGTTTACTCAACAAAGTTATCAAATCGGTTTTGAGCTTTATGGCATAGTGTTGGGAGTCGGGGCATTGGATGTCACCCAACAAACAAGAATCATATAGAGATATGACTAACAATGGTTGTTTACCTATGTCACTAATTTTCTAGCAGTGAAGCAAAGCTCACTAGAAATTAGTGAATATGGATCTTGGACCACTATATGTCGTTAGAGGGAGGACGATGCTCATATAGTGGTGATGTCTTTTATTAAACTGTTAATAAAAGATTGGTACATAACATAGTGCTAAAACCTTGCATATTTATTGTAGATCATGTCTGCTAGTAAGAATTCCGGTTTCAATTTGTGATCTGTGCTTGAGAAAGAAAAGCTCAATGGAGCTAACTTTATTGATAGGTACCGCAACCTGAGAATTATTCTCAGGCAAGAGAAAACTGGGTATGTTCTTGGGCCACCATACCCCAATGACCTTCCCGATGATGCAAATGCCGCAACTCGCAGGACTTATGAGAAGCACTACGATGATGCGCTTAATACAAGTTGCCTCATGCTTGCCAAAATGTCCCCTGATCTATAAAATAGTATGAGCATATAGATGCTTATTCTATGATTTAGGGACTACGTGGAATGTTTGAGAACCAAGCAAGGGCTGAGAGGTACAACATCTCAAAGTCCTTGTTCTCATGCAAGCTGGCAGAAGGTAGCCCGGTCAGTCTCCATGTAATCAAGATGATTGGTTACATTGAGACTTTAGATAAACTTGGTTCTGAACTCAAGGATGACCTGGCTATTGACGTTATTCTCCAGTCACTCCCACCGAGCTATGAGCCATTTATATTGAATTATCAAATGAATGGCATGGAGAAAACTTTGGCTGAATTACATGGGATGCTTAAAACAGCCGAGGAAAGCATTAAGAAAAACACCACTCATGTGATGATGGTTTAAAAGGAGAATAAAAAGAGGAAGCATGTGACGCATCCTGGGAAAGGTTCCCAATGAGCCTTCAAGCTCAAAGCCAAAGGTTAAATCAGGCCCTTCTATTAATGATGAATACTTTCACTGTCATGCTAAGGGGCATTGGTCTAGGAACTGCAAAAAGTACTTGGAGGATAAGAAGAAGAAAGGGAGTGAGACTTCCACTTCAGGTATAAATGTTATAGAAATCTATATTGCTACATCTAGTGAATCATGGGTATTTGATACCGGATCGATGATTCACACTTGCAAATCGTTGCAAGGCCTAAGTGGGACTAGAAGATTTGCAAAAGGCGAGTTGGATATTCGGGTCGGCAATGGAGCAAAGGTTGCTGTCATAGCTGTCAGAACTTATCACTTGTCAATACTCACAGGATTAGTTTTGGAATTAAATAATTGTTATTGCACTCCTTCTTTGAGCAAGAACATTATATCTTCTTCATGCTTGGAAATTGCATTCCTTCTTTGAGCAAGAACATTATATCTTCTTCATGCTTGGAAGAAGTTAAGGGTTATGAGGTTATAATAAAGAACAAATGTTGTTCTATTTATTATAATAATATTTTTTATGCTCAATATCCATTAGTGAATGGATTATATGTTCTTGATCTTGAGGATAAAACAATCTATAACATTAATACAAAAAGGGTTCGACGAAATTATCTAAATCCAACTTTTATTTGACATTGTCACTTAGGTCATATAAATGAGAAACAAATTGAGAAACTCCATAAAGATGGTTTGTTAAGTTCATTTGATTTTGAATCACTTGACACATGCGAGTCTTGTTTGCTTGGGAAGATGACCAAAGCACCCTTCACTGGTCAAATTAAGAGGGCAAGTGGCTTGTTGGGACTTATACATACTGATGTATGTGGACCAATGAGTTCGGTAGCTAGAGGTGGTTTTCAGTATTTCATTACTTTTACCGATGACTTTAGTAGATATGGATATGTCTATCTAATGAGGCACAAGTGTGAATCTTTTGAAAAGTTCAAAGAATTTCAGAGAGAAGTACAAAATCAGTTGGACAAGACAATTAAACTTCTACGATCTGATCGTGGGGGTGAATATTTGAGCCATGAATTTTATGATCATTTAAAACAATGTGGAATTGTTCCACAGTTGACTTCACCTGGAACGCCTCAATGGAATGGGGTGTCCGAGCGGAGGAACCGAAACTTGTTAGACATGGTTAGGTCGATGATGGGCCAGACTGATCTTCCACTATCCTTTTGGGGTTATGCTCTTGAAACTGTTGTGTTTACACTAAACAGAGTCCCAACTAAGTCTGTTGAGAAGACACCATATGAGATGTGGACCGGGAAACGTCCCGGATTGTCTTTCCTCAAAGTTTGGGGATGTGATGCTTATGTCAAGCATTTGACGTCAGACAAACTTACTCCCAAATCAGACAAATGCTTCTTTGTGGGATATCCTAGGGAAACCAAAGAATATTATTTTTATAATAAAAGGGAGGGTAAAGTGTTTACTGCTCGCAATGGTGTCTTCTTGGAGAAAGAGTTTCTCTCAAAAGGAGTTAGTGGAGCAAGGTGCATCTTGAAGAAATTCAAGAAATAACTAAAAATGTTTCGGCACCCTCTAATCCTATACAGGATGTACAAGATGTTTTACAACCACTTGAAGCCCCACGAAGGTCTACAAGGGTACGTCGTGTAACTGAAAAGTTGACACTCCTAACTATGGAACAACAGGACATGGTATTATTGGAAAATAATGATCATGTGACCTACACTAAAGCAATAATGGGACCTGACTCTGAGAAATGTCTTGGAGCCATGGAATCCGAAATAGAATCCATGCATGAGAATCGAGTTTGGAACTTGGTTGATCCAATCGATGGTGTGAGACCGATCGATTGCAAATGGATTTTCAAGAAAAAGATTGATATGGATGGAAAAGTTCACATCTATAAAGCATGATTTGTGGCGAAAGGTTTCAAACAAATTAAAGGTGTTGATTATGATGAAACATTTTCGCCCGTTGCTATGCTAAAGTTTGTTCAGATTCTCCTAGTAATTGCTGCATATTTTGATTATGAAATATGGCAGATGGATGTCAAAACAGCCTTTCTTAATGGGAGTCTGACTGAGGATGTGTACATGACACAACCTGAGGGTTTTGTCGATCCTAAAAATGCTATAAAATATGCAAACTTTAAAAGTCCATCTATGGATTGAAACAAGCATCTCGGAGTTGGAATCTACGTTTTGATGAAATGGTCAAAGGATTTGGTTTCATCAAGAACGTAGAAGAACCTTATATTTACAAGAAGGTTAGTGGGAGCGCACTTATATTTCTGGTCCTATATGTAGATGACATATTGTTGATCGGAAATGACATTCCAGTACTAGATGCTGTTAAATCCTCATTAAGGAAAAGTTTCTCAATGAAGGATTTAGGAGAGGCAGCGTATATTTTGGGCATAAAGATCTATAGAGATAGATCCAAAAGGCTAATTGGATTAAGCCAAGACACATATATTGACAATATATTGAATCGGTTCAATATGCAAGATTCTAAAAAAGGTTTCTTGCCAATGTCACATGGCATCACTCTAAGCAAAAGTCAGTGTCCTTCTACGCCTGATGAGTAAAAGAGGATGAGAGCGATTCTTTATGCTTCGGCTATTGGATCTATCATGTATGCAATGTTTTGTACACACCTAGATGTATCCTATGCTATAAGTGTTACGAGCAGGTATCAATCATATTATGGTGAGGCTCATTGTACAGTTGTCAAAAACATTCTTAAGTACTTGAGAAGAACTAAGGATGTGTTCCTAGTGTTTGGAGGTGAAGAAGAGCTCGTAGTAAGAGGTTACACTGATGCTAGCTTCCAAACCGACAAGGATGACACTAGATCGCAATTCGGTTTTGTGTTCTGCCTCAATGGAGGGGCAGTGAGCTAGAAAAGTTTCAAGAAAGACACAGTAGCAGATTCAACGATGGAGGTGGAGTATATTGCAGCTTCTGAAGTTGCAAAGTAAGCTGTTTGGATCAGAAAATTTGTTTCTGAGTTGGGTGTTGTTCCTAGTGCGTCCGGACTTGTGGATCTCTATTGCGACAATAATGGAGTCATTGCACTGGCAAAGGAGCCTAGATCACACAAAAGATCCAAACATATACTACGACGCTATCACCTCATTCGAGAGATTATCGACCGAGGTGATGTGAATATATGCAAGGTGCATACGAATTTGAATGTGGCAGATCCGTTGACAAAGCCTCTTCCACAATCAAAGCATGAAGCGCACATGAGATCTATGTGTATTAGATACTTACATCAGTGATCCTAGTGTGTACGTGGGAGACTTGTGTCATAGCTATGTTTATGTACTATTTGAGTAACTATTATTCACATTGATCATCAAGTATGTGACTTGTTCGTGAGACTCTTTGTTAATTATAATGTTACTCAAAATGATCCCTAGTGTACATCGTTATATGAGATAATGATAGTACGCAGACTAGCACATGTATTAATTGATGATCATGTTTCACGGATCATAGATATGGAGATATCAAATTAATAATATGAACACATGTTAGTGAAAATGGTGTTGGATAGACCCATTCCGAGACACTGTTGGGATTGTTATTTACATATGTGCCATCAGTTGGTCTTGAGTGATACACCTGCTAGATTCTTAGACCTTAGATCGCCATTGTTTCTCACTATGTGTAGTTGTGCACTTTGAAACTATCAAACGCTACTCCGTAGCTGGGTGGTCATAAAAATAGTCTTCAGGTACATGATGAAGCATGGAATGAGATGTGTGCGGATCAAGATGGGATTCGCCCCTCCTAAATAATAGGAGAGATATCTCTGAGCCCCTCGAGATAGTTGGATTAGAAAGTGCATGGCCATGCCAAAGTGATTAAGGAGTTAATTATTATGACTAAAAGTTAGTCATAGATTGAATCCACTATTTGATCGAGTGAATGGTCGAGCTATCACAAGGATGACACGTATCTCGCCTTGAGCTTGACTGATATCGTGTGGCAAAGGAATTAGCATGTGAATGTATCTAGGTTCAACTGATATGATCTTTATGTACATTCGGGAGTCAGTATGTCCTGCTAGGTACCTCTACTGACTTGTGTTTGAAAACGGTTTTCATTCATAACCGACTGTACATGAACCTAACGGGTCACACACTTAAGGGATGGAACATTGAAAAACTTGACTATATGATTGTCTCTAGTGAAAGTGGGAGATTGTTGGTGATATGCCCAATAGGCAATCATAACAATTCGGATAAAGGCCTGATGGATATTTGATCCATAAGAAATTAGGGTACTAATGGGCCTTTGACCTAAAAGCCCATTAGTGCGCCTATAAATATGAGGGGTAGGGTTAGGGGCAGATTACTCCACCACGTAACAGCCCTAGCCGCCGCCCCTCACAGGCCACACACCGAAACACCTGCCGCGCGCGCGGGCGGTGCTAGCACACTGACGCACGACGTTCCTCCCTGTACGTGTGGACTCCGTGGAGACGCTGCTGTTACTGCTGCGCTGATCGGCTACGGTGACGTGACGACGTTCCTGTGATGAGGATTCAGGAGGAGATGAACGTGATCGTCTACTTCTCCTACACCGACGCGCATCTACGATCCGCTGCGCTGTGCGTCTAGTGGTAACGATCCATGACCTTCTTACTCGCATATTTCCTGAGTGATACGGTCGAATTGCTAGAGTAGCGCATCGCCTAAAAAGGGCTTACCTAGTGCTGAAAGCTCCCACACGTTGTGGGGTCTGGTGAAGGGAATTTCTAGGCAGTCTTCCCCTTGCTTATTTTGCAAGGAGGCTGATTCGAACCGAGGACCTCCAGGACACAAGTGGAGAGACTCTACCACTGCGCCAGGCATGCCCTTCTGTCTAAAAAATAGTATCATATATGAATATATTCAGTGTAATAGCGTAAATGTTTGATAAATTTAGTTTTACATCTTCGTCACACAAAATTCAATTTCTCCTCTATTTGTAGCTTCTTGCACTTTCACATCTTGCGGTTGCTCTAGCGGAGGCAGAGGGCCACGATCTATCGGTTGAGAGAACCGAGGAGGTACATCTAGAGCTCGTTCCTACCTTTTAATGCTTTACTTCCATTCATGCATAACTAAAAATATTTACTTCATTGTCGTTTCATTTCTTGCTGGATGTAGGTGAATAATTACGCAGTGGATACCGCTGCTCCTACTAGAAACTGTAAGGGATTTCTATCAGTTTATACTTATATCCAATTATCAAAACTGTGGCTAACTAGCTAGGGTTCTAACATCATCACAGCAAAGCGTAAGATTGCTGATGAATATTGTGGTGAAAGCTCTGAGCATGGAAATGGCCAAGCGTCGTCGTCAGCAAATAAAAGAAGATCAGATCCTGCAGCCAGCGCCTATACGAGCAGCTAGCGGGCTTCCTCATCATGTCTCGCGGCATCCCCAACGATGAATAGATTGGCCGTAGTGACCCTGTAAGGCCAGTGGGCATGTTACATGCAGCGCCATGTCTGTGCAGTTTATGTACTTCGTTTCTTTTATCTACTTTTGCTACAGATGAACTATGTTTTTTTGTCAGAGGAACCGTGAACTGTGGTGTTATTTCAGATACTTCCAATTGTGGGGCTTTTCGTACTTTTACTCTGCCTGTGTGCTGCCTGTGTATCCAGAGAGATGTGATCCGGAAGTCATCTGCTTAGTTAAAATCTGCATATTTGCTGAACCCTAGACTCTTGCTTTGCTGAGCCCTGGACTCTTGCTTGCTGCTACCGAAGGTACTCATCACTCTTCCTCTCTTGTTAGTAGTTTCCCAAAAATCATCGACCTAATTACCAGATCCAGAATAAACGGCCTCAGCTCTTTCGATTCTAATCGACCCTTGGCATGCATGCCTCCATTTCTAACATCAATATTCGTTTAGAGATCATTACTCTGGCGAGGGAGGGGTAGGTGTCTACAACTCTGTTTCAGATCAGGGGAGGATGAGAGGCTGTGAGCGTTCCCCGTCCCCGGCGGCTGCCTCGCCGCTGTTCGTCACCCCATCCACCACCATCCCAGCTGCTTCCTTCTCCCCGTCGTTCCCCCACACCTCCGTCCAGCTCCCATGCCCTGTTAGCCCTCCTCCCGATCTCGTTTCCCACAGGCTGCTCCGCCGGGAGTCATTCCTGGTCTGCACCCCTTTCTCTACTCTTCTTAGCCTGTCGAAAGCTAGCAGGAGCTTTGCGGCATCGATCGATGACTACGAGTTCTCGCTCCTGCCAGTGATTCTTGGTGAGTTCTCCGACTCCGACGACGATGGGTGGCACCTTTCATTCGGGAGTGGCCGCTCTCCCCACCACACCGTGCAGGAGGACTCATCAAAGCTGCTGCACCTTCTGGCTTCACTGTCGACGGCCAGGGATGGCCATCCCTCTTAACTCCGGCTGTCCTTCCATGCCCATTACTCAGGAACATCGGGATGACGACTGGCATATCTCTCTGGCATTCAACTCTCCTGGCCGGCCCTGTTCGTTCAAGGCTCAGCTGGTGGAGCTTACGGGTCCAGATCTGTCATGCCTTTCAAGATTGCTGTGCTGCAGATGAGAAGGCGCTGAACCTTGAAGCATTCAAGGATCTGCAGGAATCAGGTACCACGCCAGAGCAACAGAGGTTGTTTGTGACCCGTTGTCGCAGCGCCATCACTCCCCCTCCGTCCTTGTTGATTCAAGAGGTTCCGAGGATGGAAAGCAGATGAGGCCTCCCCCCCTCGACATGAACTCGCTGACAACCTTTGAAGGAAATATGGAGACTCTGCTTTCACCGGAGTGAAAGCTGGTCAGCCCGAAGCGTCGTGGGCGCTAGGTTGACCCTTCCTTATCTGCGGCGGACCGAAGCTTGAAGCGGCGTGCATTGTTTCCGGCGGAGGAGCTTAAGAAGGCCCTGCGGGGTCGCTGTTTTCAGTGCCTTGCTAAAGATCATATTGTGTTCAACTGTCGTGATCCTCCTCGGTGTCTTTCCTGCCTCCACTGCGGCCATACAGCCCGCCATTGCCCAGCAACCTCCCACTCCGATGGCCAATGCAAAATCCATCCTCGACTGCTAGACTCTGCGCCTGACCTCATGAGCCAACTGGTCTTCCCGCCTCTCCCGTCGACCGTTGGTGTCCCAAAGCTTTCTCATCCAGGAGTATCCTTCAGAGAAGTTGTGTCTCGACCTCCCACCTGCAAGCCTCAGATGGCCGGAAGACCTCTCCATGGCCAGGCGCCTTGATCAGTGGGACGATGGCAGCTAGGATGGTGCGTCTCCGTCGCCGTCTCATCCTCCTCTCCACTGTTGGTGGACGCCATGGTGCAGGATCTGGTGATGTGCGTTACGCCATTCATCCGCAGGTTCGCATTCCACTATGGAATGTCTCGGTGGCTACCCACGGTGGTGACGCCTTTGTTGCGCGTCTTGACCACTTGGAGAAGTGTGACATGGTGCTGCAGCAGGGCAACATCTATGCTGGTGGTGCGGAGTTCCGGACGTCGCCATGGAGCTTGGGAGCAACAGCTCAGGGCACGGCCTGGCTGTTTCGGGTGAAAATCATCATTGAGCACTTGTCATGACTTGCTCGTTCTGCTCAAGGTGTTCGGCAAATTCCGAGAGATGTCTGCCTCTTCGATCACTTGGATCGTGCTGCGGTTGCGCAGGCCGACCCGGAGGAATTCAGCTTCTTCGCATGGATGGCAGACGCCTAACCTCCTCCCTTGTGTCAAGACGGTCACGTTCTTCCCTTCGGATGTTGCTCGCTCTGTGAGGGCTTGCCCCGCCATCGATGGGGGCGTGCCTCTCGTCCGAAAATTACACTGGGTGGTGCCGTGCGATGCGGCACCCAATAGCATGCACAAAAAGACGGTACGAAAATATGAAACCATTTATTACTCAACATAAGCTCTTTTACAACATAATGGACACATGCGGCGGAATTTAAAACTAACAACTACTCACCCTCGACCCTAACTACGCCGAAGAGAAGTCGTTCAGCTCGTGAACGCTTCCTACTAGCTTCACCAAGTAAGGCAGCGGCTAAGTTTCCGGTGAGTTGCACGAACCATGAGGTCCGACATCTCACCGAACAACCCTCTTCATAGCAGGCATCCTGCTACCTGCAAAAACAACTCAGAAGCAACCGTGAGCACTAAGGCTCAGCAAGTCTTAACCGTCAATCCTAAACATGTAACTCTACATGCAGGGGTAGTAAGACAGTAGGAACATGAATTTGTAAAATGAAGCTTGACTAAACTTGATCCTTATATTCAGATTCTTGTAGCCTTCATTTTAGTGGTCCTCACGCCTCGCAACACCTGAAGTCCACAATCAAACAAAAAAGGCTTATCCCGATGTTGCTAGCCTAAGGTGGAAATGAACTTTACTTGACACTATATGTAATTTAGTCAACGTTCCAATACAATGATTAAGCCATAAACAACATGTTAAGAGACTTAGTTCCTCTTCTTACTATGTCATGGCGCAGTGGGCAAGTATGTTCAATCCTCTTCCGCGAGCGACGGTGATTCGAATCAATAACAACCTGGAATACATGACACATACACCCGCCTCAAAAGACTCTCTCAAGAGCCCTTTCTTACGTTGCATGCAGCAATCTTTCACACGACACCCCGACATAGAAAAACATTTTGCGTCGAGCAGAATGGTCCTCTACGCGGACACGTCGAAGTTGTCCCCTAAAGGATTTACACCTCCCGCCTTCTCAACGCCATTCCCATGCGAAGGATGAGTTTCTATATCACTGTCCATCGAGTTACATTGGTTTCATGATTCCCATACCCCACTATATATCCGGTACAGCTCAATCTTGTCCAGCAGGGCCCCATACGCGTGGTCCTTAACCGACACAGACGGGGCTACAAACCAACCTCCACATTTGCCCTACCATCCCGGCCCAGGCCCAATGTGGTCTCAAGCATTGTCACACCCATCGCAGGTCGACTCCGTCCCCATCTCATTTTTATGAGGGTGCTCTTATCATCAACCTCTCGCGAGTAAACTCCATTACTCGACCTTTCTCGCGAGTAGCTTTTTACTACTCGACTTTTATCGAGCTAGCTACAACATTAACCTAGCAGCTAAAACGAGGCAAAGGCTACACTAAACGTTCTACCCAGGGATGTAATATCCATGCAAGTGGGTTTCAAGCATCCTAGATGAAGCGTCCTGACCCATAAGATCAGAACTAAACATGTAATATTATGCCAACAGAGTTCGGTACATAATATTACAACACAAGTGGAACCACAACCATACAGAGCTTTATTACAACGGCATACACTTTAGTACAACAATAATAAGGACCAACATAAGGATGATTAACGACATAAAAACATGGATGACTAGCTCCTCCTCGTACATGGTTCCACGGTAACACCTTGGGTGTGGATGCGACCCTACTCAAAGTCCTCCGGGTCGAAGTCAGGATCCTCTGAAGATATCAACAACGGTTGAGTACAAAAGTACTCAGCAAGCTCCACCTCGCCCTTCGGGAGGGGAATGAAACAAACATAGATGCAATGCACAACAATAAGAGTGATGCATCCTAATGCAACTAAATGCAACCAAATAACCCATCCAGAGACATTCCTCACCTCATTCTCACAACAGGTGGCTTCCTAGTTGTTAGGACCACACCATAACCTGTCCTATACCGAGGACACGGCCGTCCGAACGGGTTCTACACTCTGCAGAGGTTGTACGCTTTACCCACACGCACGGACCATCCACGACAGCCGTCATAACCGACACCCAGTCGAAACATCACCCAAACCAGTCGTCCCCAACCCAGTGTCATGACTTATCTCAATATCATCTCAATTTTCATAAATGCATCTCTCTCTCTCTCTCTCCACCTTGGACGACTGTCGGGCTAGCCACCGGGGTTAGGCTAAGCCCCGCCCATACAGGGTCATGTGGTCGTACTGAAGAAAGTTAGGTGAGATGTCAAAACAACTCGGTCCTTAAGGCTCACCAGGGCAGCCTCCATACTCAAACCACGAGCCTATCATCTTGATAGTACTCACTGTAAGTCTACCACCACGGTAGCGCTTACACCAACACTAACCCTTCTGCCCCGGTCTCAACTCATGCTCTCCCCAACCGTGCAACATAAACAAGGCAACATCATCATGCATAATCTCATCCTATCAATATGATGCAAAAAGAGAAACCTGTATGTTTACACTCTATCACTCGAATAACTCATGCTCAACAATGCAGAGGCCTAATCTAATGGCCACAATGGATGAACCTCACATAGGAGCAATATGATCAAAAAGGGGGTGATGGAACTTGCCTTCGCTACCGTCTGCAGCGTCGTGCTCTTGGTCACTTGGCTCCCCTGGGTTCTCTTCCGGCACTGGTTCTACACCGCGCACAAGCAAACATACAAACAAAGCAAACATACATCATTCAGACTTTCTTACACTAACTATATTATGATATTAGATGATTTTTATAAGAAGAATCGGATTAAGTGATCCTTTTGTGTGTGGGTGAGATCTGCTCTAAGGCCAATCAAGGGGTTGCTTAAGGTTGGGCTCAAATCAGCAAGAGTAAACGGGGGAGGATGGCCAGAGAGTAAGAAATCGAACGCCGAGGCTATGAATCACTCGATTAAGCTGCCGATTTTGGGTAGGAAGTAGAGCAACTTCATGGAAGGGCAGCCATGCCACGGGGTGGTCGCGGCCAAACCCGAGGAGAGGGGGAAGGGGGGGGATGACTCGGGGAAGAGAGTGGAGGTTGGGGTGCTCACCTTGGCCGTGGCTTGGCGGGGCTCGACGGGGAGGGTTCCTCGTCGGAGATCGATGTTGGAGGGAGGGGGAGAGGAGACGCGAGCGCCGGTGCTCAATGGGGCGGGGGAGAAAGTGAGCCCCCGAGCCCCTTTTATAGATGAAGGGGGAAATGGATAGGGATGGAGGGAGGAGAGGTAGGTGAGGTGTAATTAATGCATGTTCCGGGGGTTTCTCGTGGAGTGGATAAGGATGGGGGGAGATATGTATATGAGGGGTGGTTTCGGGAGCTTCTCGTGGAGTGGATAAGGATGGGGGAGATATATATGAGGGGTGCTGCCGGAAGCTTCTTGTGGAGTGGATAAGGATGGGGGGGAGATATGTATATGAGGGGTGGTTCCGGGAGCTTCTCGTGGAGTGGATAAGGATGGGGGGAGATATATATGAGGGGTGGTTCCGGAAGCTTCTCGTGGAGTGGATAAGGATGGGGGAGATATATATGAGGGGTGGTTCCGGAAGCTTCTCGTGGAGTGGATAAGAATAGGGGAGATATGTATATGAGGGGTGGTTCCGGGAGCTTCTCGTGGAGTGGATAAGGATGGGGGAGATATATATGAGGGGTGGTTCCGGAGGCTTCTCGTGGAGTGGATAAGAATAGGGGAGGAAGAGATGGGTGATGTGTGGTTATAGAAGCTTCTCGTAGAATGGATGAGGATGAGGGAGGAAGAGGAAAAGAGTTTGCCTTTAGGCAAAAGTAGGGGGGTGGCTGCACCAGTTTCGATGAAAGACATATCTGAGATCGGCCAGTAATGTGCGTAATTTGTCTGGTGATTAATTCTATAATTCTGATTTATTAGCTTTACGAAAAATGGGGCGTTACAGACCTACCCCACTTAGGATGAATCTCGTCCTCGAGATTCGAGTGGTCTGCAAAGAGATGGGGGAACTCTGTCCGCAATGCATCTTCTCTTTCCCAAGTAGCTTCGGCCTCCGAGTGTCTGCTCCACTGGACCCGACAAAGTGTGACGGTGTTTCTCCGTGTCCTTCGGGTGACTGTTTCCAAGATCTTTACTGGCACCTCCTGGTAGCGCAGATCATCTTGCAGGTCTAGAGTTTCTTGTGCCACCTGTTCCTCGGGAACCCGTAGGCATTTTCTTAGCTGTGACACATGGAAGACGTTGTGCACGCCTGACATTTCTTCGGGTAGCTGAATCTCATACGCTACTGATCCTACCCTTTTTAGGACTGAGAAAGGGCCAATGTACCGTGGTGCCAACTTTCCACGTACTTGGAATCTGCGCGTGCCACGGATAGGAGATACTTTAAGGTACACATGATCTCCAGCTCGGAAACTGAGTTCACGCCTCCTCTTGTCTGCGTAGCTTTTCTGACGTGATTGGGCGGCCTTGAGATTCGCTCGAATCTCCGCTACCTTGTCCTCTGCTGCCAAGATGAAGTCTGGTTGCTCCACAATGCGGTCCCCAACTTCTGACCACATGAGTGGGGTTCGACACTTCCTTCCATAGAGGGCTTCATACGGTGACATCTTGATGCTGGCCTGATAACTGTTGTTGTATGAGAACTCGGCATACGGTAAACTGTCTTCCCAATCCTTGCCGTAGGTTAGAACAGCGGCCCTCAACATGTCTTCCAAGATTTGGTTGATCCTCTCTGTCTGACCATCTGTCTGAGGGTGATATGCTGAACTAAAGTCTAACTTGGTACCAAGCGCCTTTTGAAGACTCCTCCAAAACCTTGACGTAAACTGCGTACCTCGATCTGAGACTATCCTCGAGGGTACTCCATGTAGTTTCACAATACGGTCTATGTACAACATGGCCAGCTTACTCCCATTGTAGGTAGTGCGCACAGGAATAAAGTGTGCAACTTTAGTCAGACGGTCGACCACTACCCATACGGAGTCATTACCATTCTTGGTCCTTGGTAGGCCAGTGATGAAATCCATTCCTACCTCATCCCATTTCCAAACGGGAATCGGTAAGGGCTGTAATAGGCCACTCGGCTTTTGATGCTCAGCTTTGACCCTTCTACACACATCACAATAAGCCACGAATTTGGCTATGTCACCCTTAATGCCAACCCACCAATATTTTTGCTTAATATCCACATACATCTTTGTGGCTCCAGGGTGGATGGAGTAGGCAGAGTTATGAGCTTCATCCATGATCGTATTCCGATAGTGACCTTGTGAAGGCACACACAACCGTTTCTTGAACCACAATATTCCATCTCTATCAACTCTAAAGTCTGGTGCCTTGCCTTCACCGGTTTGTTCCTTGATCTTCATTAACTTTTCATCTTCCTGCTGAGCCTTCTTAATCTGGTCATCCAGCATAGGGTGAACACTAAGGTTGTAGTTGTAGGAGTGAGGTACAATACTTAGGTTCAATTTCAGCATCTCCTCGCACAGTTGTGGTACTTGAGTCACCAAGTGATCACAGTATGCTTTCCTGCTAAGAGCGTCTGCCACAACATTTGCTTTACCCGGGTGGTAGTGGATCTCCACATCATAATCCTTAATTAGTTCCAACCATATTCGTTGTCTTAGGTTCAGATCAGGCTGGGTAAAGATATACTTGAGGCTCTTGTGATCTGTGTATATTTCACACTTGTTACCGATCAGATAGTGTCTCCAAATCTTAAGAGCATGCACTACCGCAGCCAATTCCAAGTCATGGGTTGGGTAGTTCTGCTCGTGCGGCCTTAACTGACGGGAGGCATAGGATACCACTCGTCCTTCTTGCATTAGCACACATCCTATGCCGTGTCTAGAAGCATCACAATAAATAACAAAGTTCTTGTGAATATCCGGTAAGACTAAGACTGGGGCCGTGGTTAGTCTTCCCTTCAACTCACGAAAGCTTCGCTCACATGCTTCAGTCCACACAAACTTCTTATCCTTCTTTAGTAGTTCCGTCATTGGTCGGGCTAGCTTGGAAAATCCTTCGATGAACCTCCGATAATAACCAGCCATACCTAGAAAACTACGAATCTCCGAGACCGAAGTTGGTTGCTTCCAAGATGATACGGCTTTGACCTTCTCTGGATCAACTGCAACCCCCTCGGCTGTTAGCACATGCCCAAGGAAACTAACTTTCTGTAACCAAAACTCACATTTGCTGAACTTGGCATAAAGTTGATGGCTCCTGAGCCGGTCCAAAACAACACGCAGATGTTGCGCGTGCTCTGCTTCACTTCGGGAATAGACTAGAATGTCGTCGATGAAGACAACAACAAACTTGTCCAACTCTTGCATGAACACCCGGTTCATTAGGTTCATGAAGTAGGCAGGGGCATTGGTTAATCCAAAAGACATCACTGTGAACTCGAACTGACCGTAGCGAGTCACAAATGCCGTCTTAGGTATATCTTCGGGCTTAATCCTCACTTGATGATACCCAGACCTCAGGTCAATCTTTGAGAAAAACTTGGCCCCCTTTAGCTGGTCGAATAGATCATCTATCCGGGGTAGAGGGTATTTATTCTTGATGGTCACCGCATTAAGAGCTCGGTAATCTACACAGAGTCTCTTACTTCCATCCTTTTTCTCTACGAAGAGGACTGGTGCGCCCCATGGTGATGCACTAGGCCTTATGTACCCTTTCTCTTGCAACTCATCTAACTGTTTCTTTAACTCGGCTAGTTCTGGCGCTGCCATTCTATAAGGCCTCTTGGCTATTGGGGCCGTTCCGGGAACTAGATCAATGGAGAACTCCACTTCTCTTTCTGGCGGCATGCCTGGCAACTCCTCAGGGAACACATCAACATACTCTTTAATCACTGGCACTTCCTGAGGTGTTTCCGCCTTCAAGTGATTTACTACTGGCTCAGACAGGCTGGAGTTGACATGACATGTGACAGTCTTCCCTTCATGGTTTGTCACTGTCACAGTCTTCTGTGCACAAGCTATACTCCCATTGCACTTGGCTAACCAATCCATACCGAGGATCACATCTATCCCATGGGAGTCAAGCACTACTAGATTAACCAAGAACTCTACCCCACTTAAGTTTAAAGGGATGTTGTTAACTCCTAGGTGGCAAGGTATATAACCTCCCGGTGATCGAGTCATTAAGGGCCTCTTAAGGGCTACCGTAGATATATCATGTGTCTCTACGAAGTGTGATGATATAAAAGAATGCGATGCGCCAGAATCAAATAGTACTGAAGCCAAAACTGACTGAACCAAGAACTCACCAAGTAGAACTCCTGGTGCTGCATCTGCCTCTTCGGCGTAGACGTGGTTTACTGTGGCCTTTCCAAAGGAGTGTTGAGTCCTTGACGGTGCTCCGCGGTTGCCTCCAGCTGGTTGCCTTGGTCCGTTAACTGAGTTGGAGACGACTGATGGTGCTGGCTTAACCTTGTAAGGGCAGTTAACGGCGATATGCCCAGGCTCACGGCAGCTGAAACAGATCCTCTGGCCAACAGTTTGATTGACCACAGACTGCTGAGGATGGAATGAGCCATGTGATTTAGCAGGCTGTACCGGTTGCTTGAAAGTGGTGGTTGGTGCTTTATAGGATACACCACTATGAGCCATCTGCCCAGAGTAAATAGGTTGTTGGGTCTTCTGCACAAAGTAGGTTGGTTGTTGAGTCCTCTGTAGTGAATAGACAGGTTGATTAGTCCTCTGAAGTTTCACCTGCTGGAACCCCTTCTTGTCCTCGAATTTTCTTTTCTTCTCCCGTAGCTCATCCTCTATGTTCTTTTCTGTAGTGATGGCCTTGTTAACCAGGGTACTGAAATCTGGATAAACACATGCTTCAAGAAATTTCCTGATTTCAGTGTTTAACCCACGCAAAAAGGCTTCTTGCTTCTTCTCTTCTGTATCCACAGCGTGGGGGTCATAGCGGGATAACCCGGTAAACTTGTGTAGATACTCCGTCACAGTTAGTCCCTTCTGCTTAAGGTTCATAAACTCTTCCCTCTTTAGCTTCATAACGCTACTTGGGATGTGTTGCTCTCTAAACAACTTCACAAACTCGTCCCATATCATGGTCCTAGCATGTGGATGCATCTCTCTGTAGCTGTGCCACCAGGCTAAGGCAGATCCCCTCAGTTGTTGGACTGCAAGCAGAACCTTATCCTGCTCGTTTGCATGCACAACCTCGAGTTTCATCTCAATCTCTCTTAGCCAGTCATCTGCCTCAATGGGGTCCTCAGATCCAGAAAACTTGGGCGGGTTCATCCTGTTGAAGTCTGCGATCTGGTGATTGTTTTGCGGCACGGGCTGATGGTTGTTGAGACCATCGTTGTTCCGGGCAGCCAGGGTGTTCGTCAGTAGCTCTAGGAGTCGATTCTGGCGGTCCAGAATGGCAGTCAGATCGTAGTTAGGTGCTTGGGGATGTGGCCGGACAGGTGCACTCTCCGCTGTCTCATGCTCGTGAGGTGCAGGCGGAATCTCTCGTAGTCCTTGGTCCGCCTCGTGTCCATTAGTGACTCGGCTCAAGCGGCGAGGCATCTGTGACAAGGCAATCGATGGGTTTAGATTTTCTACCTATTATTATTACTATGGTGCATCATAATTAGTTAGGCTTACCGTCTTTTATCATTGTTATTATTATTTTTTTTTCCTATATTTTTTTTTCTATTTTACTATGTGTATCTAATCACATATATATAGTTTTATACCACACAATTCACACAAACATCACACATTGCAAGCAACACACCAAGCATTCATTCATTCATTCGGGCAAGCGGGTACAAGATACATAGCGCATGTCGTCGCTGGGTCTATTCCCTTAAGGGTCAGCCGGGACCTCTGCCTGGCTACTGGGTCCTACATCCTGATCTTCAGGGTCTTCGTTGGTCCCGCGAGGTGAGGTCAGAGGAGTAGGTGGAACAGGCTCACAAATCCTCCTTCGGGGGTTGGATAGGTGATACACTGGGGTTCCTTCTAGGACAAGTGGCTCCATCGTTGCACCAGCCTGACGGTCCTTCCGCTTGGCCCGGTCTACAAGGTAGACACCCCTAAGCAGCTGGCTGTGACGGTCGGCCTGCTCCCTAAGGTTCTCCTCGGCCAAGGCGACTCGACTTTCGGCGCTGGCAACCCGGGCTTCAGCCTGCGCTAGTGCTAGCTTAGCCTTTCGCCAGTGGGTCTCCAATGTCTCAGCACGCTGGACGAGGGTCTTCACGCGCTGGTTCAGCTGGTCGCACAAGTCGTCCAGGCTCAATAAATAACCGGACATGGCGACAATGGTGGGGTCGTCTTCGGTCGACCCGAGGCCTTCCAAGTTGCGAATCCTCGCCATCCATGCGGGACGACTACGGTCTAGTGGTGGGAAGTACTTCATGGGTGTGGAACCCAAATGCCAGTCAAACATGTGGCAGAGGTACTTCAAAGCTTTGCGGGCCACCAATTGGCACGTATCTTTCATGCGGCATCCAGTGGCGGAGACATTCCATGGCTTCATGTCCAGGAACCTCTCACTGGCGCCGATGTGCACAGTGACCTCGCAGCTTTCGGTGCCATGCTCCACGAACTCATGACCCACGTACTCCGGACGGTCTGGAATACCTAGTCGTGCCGTGGCGGCATAGAGCACCTTGGGGAAGCCGTCTTCGTTGATGCAGAAGGTGGTGATACGGTCGTCCGCCATCTGGCTTAGAACAGGGCACAAGGATTAGATGAGAGCAAAACCTATCACCAAGGCTCTACGGTCCAGGTTTCCTACCGGCCAACTATTCTACGGTCTCCTATGGTCACCTAAGTACTAGGGTACGCATCCTACAACCAAGTATGGCTCTGATACCACTTGAAGCGTCCTGACCCATAAGATCAGAACTAAACATGTAATATTATGCCAACAGAGTTCGGTACATAATATTACAACACAAGTGGAACCACAACCATACAGAGCTTTATTACAACGGCATACACTTTAGTACAACAATAATAAGGACCAACATAAGGATGATTAACGACATAAAAACATGGATGACTAGCTCCTCCTCGTACATGGTTCCACGGTAACACCTTGGGTGTGGATGCGACCCTACTCAAAGTCCTCCGGGTCGAAGTCAGGATCCTCTGAAGATATCAACAACGGTTGAGTACAAAAGTACTCAGCAAGCTCCACCTCGCCCTTCGGGAGGGGAATGAAACAAACATAGATGCAATGCACAACAATAAGAGTGATGCATCCTAATGCAACTAAATGCAACCAAATAACCCATCCAGAGACATTCCTCACCTCATTCTCACAACAGGTGGCTTCCTAGTTGTTAGGACCACACCATAACCTGTCCTATACCGAGGACACGGCCGTCCGAACGGGTTCTACACTCTGCAGAGGTTGTACGCTTTACCCACACGCACGGACCATCCACGACAGCCGTCATAACCGACACCCAGTCGAAACATCACCCAAACCAGTCGTCCCCAACCCAGTGTCATGACTTATCTCAATATCATCTCAATTTTCATAAATGCATCTCTCTCTCTCTCTCTCTCTCCACCTTGGACGACTGTCGGGCTAGCCACCGGGGTTAGGCTAAGCCCCGCCCATACAGGGTCATGTGGTCGTACTGAAGAAAGTTAGGTGAGATGTCAAAACAACTCGGTCCTTAAGGCTCACCAGGGCAGCCTCCATACTCAAACCACGAGCCTATCATCTTGATAGTACTCACTGTAAGTCTACCACCACGGTAGCGCTTACACCAACACTAACCCTTCTGCCCCGGTCTCAACTCATGCTCTCCCCAACCGTGCAACATAAACAAGGCAACATCATCATGCATAATCTCATCCTATCAATATGCTGCAAAAAGAGAAACCTGTATGTTTACACTCTATCACTCGAATAACTCATGCTCAACAATGCAGAGGCCTAATCTAATGGCCACAATGGATGAACCTCACATAGGAGCAATATGATCAAAAAGGGGGTGATGGAACTTGCCTTCGCTACCGTCTGCAGCGTCGTGCTCTTGGTCACTTGGCTCCCCTGGGTTCTCTTCCGGCACTGGTTCTACACCGCGCACAAGCAAACATACAAACAAAGCAAACATACATCATTCAGACTTTCTTACACTAACTATATTATGATATTAGATGATTTTTATAAGAAGAATCGGATTAAGTGATCCTTTTGTGTGTGGGTGAGATCTGCTCTAAGGCCAATCAAGGGGTTGCTTAAGGTTGGGCTCAAATCAGCAAGAGTAAACGGGGGAGGATGGCCAGAGAGTAAGAAATCGAACGCCGAGGCTATGAATCACTCGATTAAGCTGCCGATTTTGGGTAGGAAGTAGAGCAACTTCATGGAAGGGCAGCCATGCCACGGGGTGGTCGCGGCCAAACCCGAGGAGAGGGGGAAGGGGGGGATGACTCGGGGAAGAGAGTGGAGGTTGGGGTGCTCACCTTGGCCGTGGCTTGGCGGGGCTCGACGGGGAGGGTTCCTCGTCGGAGATCGATGTTGGAGGGAGGGGGAGAGGAGACGCGAGCGCCGGTGCTCAATGGGGCGGGGGAGAAAGTGAGCCCCCGAGCCCCTTTTATAGATGAAGGGGGAAATGGATAGGGATGGAGGGAGGAGAGGTAGGTGAGGTGTAATTAATGCATGTTCCGGGGGTTTCTCGTGGAGTGGATAAGGATGGGGGGAGATATGTATATGAGGGGTGGTTTCGGGAGCTTCTCGTGGAGTGGATAAGGATGGGGGAGATATATATGAGGGGTGCTGCCGGAAGCTTCTTGTGGAGTGGATAAGGATGGGGGGGAGATATGTATATGAGGGGTGGTTCCGGGAGCTTCTCGTGGAGTGGATAAGGATGGGGGGAGATATATATGAGGGGTGGTTCCGGAAGCTTCTCGTGGAGTGGATAAGGATGGGGGAGATATATATGAGGGGTGGTTCCGGAAGCTTCTCGTGGAGTGGATAAGAATAGGGGAGATATGTATATGAGGGGTGGTTCCGGGAGCTTCTCGTGGAGTGGATAAGGATGGGGGAGATATATATGAGGGGTGGTTCCGGAGGCTTCTCGTGGAGTGGATAAGAATAGGGGAGGAAGAGATGGGTGATGTGTGGTTATAGAAGCTTCTCGTAGAATGGATGAGGATGAGGGAGGAAGAGGAAAAGAGTTTGCCTTTAGGCAAAAGTAGGGGGGTGGCTGCACCAGTTTCGATGAAAGACATATCTGAGATCGGCCAGTAATGTGCGTAATTTGTCTGGTGATTAATTCTATAATTCTGATTTATTAGCTTTACGAAAAATGGGGCGTTACACTAGACCTAATGCACAATATCAAGTCTAATAAACATGATGTGAAGTAATACAAAATTCAAAACGGTAATTATATGCAAACTGGGGCTTGCCTTGCTCAACGATTTCTATTAGAAGCTAGGAGTTAGTCTTCATCCAGAGAATCCGTCAAACTCGTCACGAGATGAAGATCCTCGCTGCGGAGTTGAATCCTTGTCGAACGTCGACGTCACGTGCTATTAAGATGCAATGCACATATTTTTAAAAGCAACTTATAAAATGCTTCAAAAACTGTTGTACAAGTTAACTCACACTTAAGAGAGATAAACAACAGCAAGGTTTCTGTTGCTGGATCTACAACCTTAGAGAAAAAGATGCTAAGTGAAATGGAGGTACTATTAATGACCATGTGATTAAGTCCATTATATGAACACTTAGACCTACATAATGGTAGCTCAAGTTATAGAGGTCCAATGAAGCTGAAAATTTAACCATAGCTTAAAGGGAAAGTATTTAGGCAGTGTGCCAAAATTGGGCTCATGAAATGGCTCCATGAGATCACAAGAAATCCTTATGTAGTTTTATCTAATCTGCCTTTACCCCCTAGATATTAAGCTTTCCTATGCTGCAAAGTAGACTTTTTGTGAAGAACAAAATATCCTGAGTCCATAGGAAATCGTTTTACCATTTTTGGAGTTTTCTACATGGAGATATAGATTTTACAAGGATTGGAGAAAAGCTGAAAATGGCTTTGTTCCTTTTTCCTATTTTTCAAAGACATAAAGGAGTGACACTACATTTGTCCAAACAAATGAGGTCCAATACCTCTGAAATTTTTACTGTATTTCAAGTATCTTAGGGGAAGGTCCTGTCTAAAATTGGGAATTTTCCAATAAACAGAACTCCTGTAATAATTTCTACAAGATTTTATTTAAATGGATTAATGAGCCAAATCCAGTGGTTTTCATAAACATTGGGCTGCACCCCTGGATAGTACTCTCTGAAAGGAATCCAACAAAATTTATTTGACAATTTTTGGACACTCCTACACAAAGTTATGGCTCTTCAAAATTTTGACCGAATTAGGAAATTCCTGGAAAAAGTTTAAACGCTGCCGGCGGGTCCCACTCGACAGCCTTGTTCCTCCTCGCGCCAAACAGGGCACAGAGGCGGCGCCCTCCAGCGAGGGTCGCCGGAAGGGCCTTCCCGGCCGCCTCCCGAGCTAAATCTCGCCGCCCCCCCCCCCCATTTTTTGACCCACTGAGCTCATTGGTGGGGTCGCCGGCGACCGAAGCTCGCCAAAAACACGCGTGCGCTGGCAACAGCGGAGATTAGGGTTCCGGCGAGGTCGTTCCCACTCTATACCGCATGAAAACGGTCTGGGATTGCTCGGTGAGCACCGTGGCAGCTCGATGATGCTGAAAATGAACTCCACACACCGTGAAAAGGCCGACAACTGAGGGCTCCACGGTGACCCAAGGCGCTTTTGCACCGACGGCTAAGAAACCGGCTAGAACTTCCTCAATTCTTGATTTTTTTCCTCGGTTCTTCGTCGAGGAGGAGCGCTAGGAGGTGTAGAAGCTACGTGCAAGCTTACTCGAGCTTTGGTGGATCGTGCAACTCGAATTTGAGTATAAACCGAGACTTAATAGAATGAACTCGGGTTCGGTTTTCGTGGAAATTCTCCCTAGAGGATGGATCATTTGTTGAACGGATTTCGGCTACACGATCTATGGAGGATAGCGCACCTTTCTTGTTCAGCAAGTTGGAGGAGAGGGTGGCCGTGGCGTTCTGTCCACGGTGACCCGAAGTGGCGTCCGCCGGTTTCTCCCCGATCCTCGGCGACGACCGTCGAAATGTGATCAACCGAAGCGACAAAACTTCGGAGTAGCGATGGGAGTAGCTAAAGAACGTGTTGGCGCTCACTTTTTCTGTGCATCACTCGAGCCAAGGAGGAGAAGCACCGGTGTGCGATCGAGAAAAACAGAGGCGGCACCGGCGGCTAGCTTTCGCGTGTGGGTGCAGAACAGAGAGTCGGTAGGAGCTGGGAGCGAAGGCAACTTCGTTTTTGCCGTCATGTACGAGAGATAAGAGCAAGCAACCGGTTGGGAGAATAACCAAACCCACAGCTCGCGGGCAGCTGCTCTCGCGGTGGCGCGCGCTGAAGAGCTGAGCAAGTCGGTTCACTGCACATAGTATGACATGTGGGCCACAACACCCCAAATATCTCCCCCTTTGTCTGAATTTCACCAAAATGAGATGGTAGACAAACAAAATGTATGGAATTTGAATCGTAAATCAGATCTCAAAATTGAGCCCGTTTGGTTCAGAATTCAAATTCAAATTTGAATTTGAAGGTGCTCTCAACTATTCCTTCGAATAAATGGTAGATGAGCGCCAAAATTATCCAAATTTGGATTGTGAGCTCATTGATACATGGGGAATGCATCGGTGAATTCAATTGTATGTATTTGGGCAATATGAACATGAATCCTTTCAGAAGAATTCAAATTATGTTTAAGTTCCTTCCACTCTACTACTAGAGGATGTGCACATGAGTGCCATTTAGGGAGTAAAGTTCTTTCCCTAGGTTAACATGTGTTGAGCATGGGCTAGAGAAAATTTTTAACTCCCTCACATGTCCATTTTTGTGTTCATCATTTGATGTGACACAAACTCAAGCCTTTTTTGCCTTAACTTTGTTTCACAATGTGAAATAAAACTTTATAAAAGTTAGGGCTATTAAATTCCTCCCCCCTTCAAAGAATCTCGTCCCGAGATTACAAAAAGAAAGAGGAAGGGAGAATGACTACTAGACATATGGTACAAACAAGTCGGGAAATTTTAAACAGAGGAAATCCTCACTTTCCCACGTGGCTTCATCAGCGGTGTGGTTGCTCCACACGACTTTGTAAAATCACAATGTCCGATTTCTTGTGGCGCGAGTCTTCTCGTCAATAATCTGGATCGAATACTCGGAATAAGTGAGATCCGGTTGAAGATCCTCAATGTTATCCATATGAACTACAGTTGGGTACTTAAGAAATTTCTGCAACTGAGAGACGTGGAAAACATTGTGAATACCTGAAAGTGACGTCGGTAACTCCAGACGATAGGCCACGGGTCCGCATATTTCAGTGACAGCAAACGGCATGATGAATCGCGGAGCTAGTTTCCCCTTCACTCCGAAGCGATGAACCCCTTTCATCGAAGAGACACGAATATACACCTGGTCCCCGATGTCGAAGTGGAGATGTCGACGTTGTTTGTCTGCATAGCTCTTCAGTCGAGATTGAGCAGCTTTTTAAGTTGGCTTGAATTACTCGCACTCGTCCCTCGGCTTCATTCACAATATCAATCCCGTAGACCACTCTCTCGCCGGACTCACACCAATTCAGCGGTGTGCGACACTTCCGGCCATAAAGAGCTTCATACGGGGGCCATCTTAATGCTGGATTGATAAACGTTATTATATGAGAATTCTGCTAACGGTAGATGGTCATCCCAATTCTTCCCATGATTGATGACACATGCCCGTAGCATATCCTCTAGAATCTGATTTACCCTTTCAGCTTGACCATCAGTTTGCGGATGATACGCTGAACTCCGAATTAACTTGGTTCCCAGTGAAGCATGTAGTTGCTTCCAACATCAAAGCCATTTGTGAGAAGCTAGAGATTGAGCCGGTTGGATCACCACAGATCTCTGAGGACTCTCAAGAAGACTTTACTGAAATGGCTCCACTCCCCGAACAAGAATTTAGATCTTTTGGACTTGCAGGTATCTCCGCTCCTCCTCCTCAGCATGGTCATGAAGATGATGATGAAGATGACGATGAAGATAGAGCGACGATGAGTGATTCCACTCAATTTTTCCCTTTTTGGTGCATTGATGCCAAAGGGGAGAGATTGAGATTTATGTTAAGTTATCTTATTGTAAACCTTAAGGATGTGTGATGGACATGGACATGTATTTTGAAGTTTCATGTGATTTTTATTTTTAGGTTTCATGGAAGTGTGATGCCTATTCGATATCGATGTGATGACTACCTTTACTTTTGATATGATCTTATCTTCTTGTGGCATTTCACATTCTGTTTCACACACTTTTAGGCATCCCACCATAAAGACTGCATATATGTGAGAGGTTCTTGTTACTCATTTGTCATTCTCATATATGCACACTTTATGAAAATAACATTTTATCATTAATTATGCAATCTCAGTTGGTTGCCATCAATCACCAAAAATGGGGAGATTGAAAGTGCATTTAGGCATTCCCTTGTGGGTTTTGGACGATTGATGACAAATGAATTGAGATCCTAATGAACTTGTTGAGATGAATGCAGATTAACTCGTGTAAGGTAGAAGTGGAGCACTCAAAAAGGTGAAAAATCAAGTGATGAAGAAAAAAGAAAAAGAACAGATTCATGAGCCAAGAGCAATGTCGACATACTTGTATAGGATGTGTGTGAGAGACACATCTCAAGAGCTCAAAATCGTTGCGTAGGGGGTAAGAGATTAAAACATATCCCAATCAGTCACAACACGGTGTACCGGACTAGTCCGCTCAGAAACCGGACTAGTCTATTCAACTTTCTGTTGCCTCACAACACTTGCATCGGACTAGTTGGCTCAGAAACCGGACTAGTCCGATCAACTCTCTGGAACCAACATTCACCTTGCACCGGACTAGTCCGCTCAGAAACCAGACTAGTCCGATCAACTCTCTGGAACCAACATTCACCTTGCACCGGACTAGTCCACTCAGAAACCGACTAGTCCGATCAACTCCCTGGAACCAGCATTCACCTTGCACCGGACTAGTCCGCTTAGAAACAGGACTAGTCCGATCAACTCTCTGGAACCAGCATTCACCTTGCACCGGACTAGTTCGCTCAGAAATCCGACAAGTCCATTCAACTCTCTAGAACCAACATTCACCTTACACCGGACTAGTCCGCTCTTGGACCGGACTAGTCCGTTCAACTTTCTGTTAACACATTAAATTAGGGTTTCCATTGTGCCACATGCAACACAAAAATTGTACATGGCAAACCGGACTAGCCCCGTGAACAGAGCGGACTAGTCCGGCCTCCAGGGTTTTTGGAAACCTTATATAAATAGTGGTGCGCGGTCACACATGATCAACACACGATTCCCAGCGCCACCGCACGCCCCCAAGAGCATAAAAATTACCTCTCTCCACTCATTCTAAGGCGAGAAAGATTAAGTCTTTGAGGATTAGAGATTGAATCAAGGAGAGAGTCGTTCTTCTCGACATTGAGCTCTTGGTTTGTCTTCTCTCACACAATAGCTGATCGTTGTTCTTTGTTTGTGTGTGTGGGAGGAATAATTGCTTTCTGTAATCTTGTGGGAGCTCTCAGATTGTGAGAACGCCCCACGTATAATTGTTTACCCCTATGTGTGGATCGTGGAATTGAATTAGCCTTTGTGGCGATTCAACGAGGGAAGGGTTGGTGAGACCCGGCCCTTGGTGGATTCCTCAAAGGGATGTAGATTCCTGGGTGGAATCAAAACTCGGGATAAAACCTTGTCTTGTGTTTTCTTAATCGTCCTTCAGTTTCTAATTAAGGGTGTTAGTCATTATTTGATTCACATCCACACCTTGTATTAAAATTGAGAGTTATTGTATCTTACTTCACCCTACTTAAATAAGCATTTATTTTCCGCCGCACAAATACCTGAAGTAGGAACAAGTCTCACGTTGATCTATCAATTACGATCATACCGGACTAGTCTGCACCATACCGGACTAGTCCGACCCACCTGGAATTAATCCGCCTGCTAAGTGTTTCAGGAAACCGCCTAAAAGTTCAAAGAGCCTATTCACCCCCTCTAGGCTACATTCAATTGGTATCAGAGCCAAACTCTTAAAAGGAGAATCACCGCTCGAAGAGACGATGTCGGAAATCAAGGGTGAATCCAAGGGCTTCCATTATGAAAATGGTGGTGACGAAGGGAACCAAAAGTTGGAGAAGCTCCTCAATGCCATCCAGGACTGCGAGGATGATGATGAGGAGATGCTCCAACTAAAGGCACTTATGCGGAAGAAGGCACTCTCCTCCAATAGGAAGAAAATCAAGAAAAAGAAGCAATATGGCCAAGCTCATCTAGGGAAGGAATGGGACTCCAATGATGAGTCCTCATCTAAAGAAGAAGAGGAGATGACCACCATAGCTATCAAGAAGCCTACCATGAAGTCTACCCTATTCCCAACCATGGGAGCATGGAAGGACACCAACCACACATGCCTAATGACCAAGGAAGGAAAAAGAAAGGTTAAAACCAAATCCCCCTCCTTACATTCTTTTACTAGTGATACTGATAATTCTAGTGATGATGAAGATATACTTAGAGGTTTAGATAAAAACACTATAGCTAAAATGGAAATTCTAATGGATGAGATAGTTGATAAGGAGGAGCTAGTCAATCGACAAGAAGATATGATCATTCTCCAAAAGGAGAAATATCTTAAGATTGAAGGGCTTCTTGAGATTGAAAAGGAGCGAAGTAAATCACTTGAGCTTGAGTTAACTTCAAGCAAGGATACTTTTTTGAAGCTAAGAGACTCAAACACTGCACTCAAGGATGAACATGCTAACTTAACCAAGGTTAACAAGACTCTTGAGGCGCAAGGTGAGTCACTCAGGCAAAGTGGTTCTTCATCCTATTTAAGCTCACCTTCTCAACATGTTGAATCCATAACTCTTGCAAGTTGTACATGTACTAAAACGACACCCACATAAAAGAAAAGTCAAACTTGACAAAAAAATAAGCATCCCTCTCAAAGTGGCATGTTTGACAAGGAGAAGGTCAAGTATGCACGTAGTGCATACTTGATCACAAGACCTCATAATGTCAAACATGGCATTGGGTATTCTTATGGTGAAAGACAAAACGCTAGAAGCCACAAGGATAACAAGAAGAGCATTGTCTTTGTCAAAGGAAATTCCTCCCATGTTGGAAAACATAACAAGATTGATAAAATTAACATTGAAAACTCATATGAACAACAAATCTTGTTTAGAACCTTTGATACTTCATATGTCCTTATGAAAAATAGTCTTGGAAAAGTTCATGCGAAATATGTTGGGCCACGCCATGAGAACACCAAGTCTCACGTGTGGGTGCCCAAGTCACTTGTCACTAACCTCAAAGGACCCAAGCAATCTTGGGTACCTAAAGCCAAAGCATAGCTTCTTTCTTGCAGGCATATGCATCCAGTGGAGCGAAATGGGTGCTAGATAGTGGATGCACCAATCATATGACCAAAGAAAGAAAAAATGTTTGTGGAGTACGAACAAAATGAAGACTCAAGCGAAGGCATATGTTTTGGTGACAATAGTCAAGGAAAGGTACTAGGTATCGGTAAAATAGCCATTTCATCACAACACACACTTTCTCATGTCTTACATGTTGATTCCTTAGATTATAACCTCCTGTCCATATCTCAACTATGTGACAAAGGTTATAATTGATTGTTCACTAATGAGGGTTGTGACCGTCTCTAGAAGGAGTGATGACTCTATTGCTTTCAAGGGTGTGATAAAGGGAAAACTTTATCTAGTTGACTTCAACAAAGATAAAGCCGAACTTGACACATGCTTGATTGCAAACACCAACATGGGTTGGCAGTGGCATAGACGGATAGCGCATGTAGGTATGAGGAATCTATAAAACTTCTAAAAGAGATCACATCCGAGGTTTGAAGATTGTTGTCTTTGAGAAAAACAAGCCTTGTAGCGCGTGTCAAGCCGGGAAACAAGTAGGAGCACTCCATCCAGCGAAGAATGTCATGACTACAACAAGACCACTCGAGATCCTCCACATGGACCTATTCGGTCCAATTACTTACATAAGAGTCGGTGGTAATAAATATGGTTTAGTTATTTTTGATGATTTTTCACGCTTCACGTGGGTTTTCTTTTTGCATGATAAGTCAGAAACTCAAGGAACACTCAAGAAGTTTCTCATGCGAGCTCAAAATGAATTCTCATTGACAATCAAGAACATAACAAATGACAATGGAATAGAATTAAAGAACACACAAGTCGATGAGTAGCTAGATGAAGAAGGAATAAAGCATGAACTTTCGACACCCTACTCCCCACAACAAAACGGGGTAGCTGAAAGGAAGAACCGGGCGCTCGTTGAGATGGCAAGGACAATGGTTGACGAATACAAGACCTCTGACCTCTTTTGGGCTGAAGCTATCAACACTGCTTGTCACGCAACAAACCGACTGTACCTTCATCGCATACTCAAGAAAACCTCATATGAACTACTCACTGGTAACAGACCAAATATTTCATACTTTCGAGTTTTTGGTTCAAAATGTTATATTCTAAACAAGAAGCCTAGGACCTCGAAGTTTACTTTGAAGTCTGATGAGGGTTTCTTGCTCGGCTATGATTCGAACTCCTACACTTATCATGTCTTCAACAAGGTCTCCAGACTTGTTGAAGTAGCACGTGACGTAGTGTTCAATGAAACTAACCTCTCCCAAATAGAGCAAGTTGATAAGTGTGTGCTAGATCAAGAATAAGCTCCATGTCAAGCATTGAGGAGAATGGCACTTGGTGATATTTGACTTCAAGAACAATCACAAGAATCAGGTGCTCAAGATGAACCTCAACAGGAGAGCTATGATCAAGGGGGAGCCCATGCACAAAATCAAGATCACAAAGACCAACAAGATGATCAAAGCATTAATGATAACAACGATCCAGGGGGAGCCGAAGAAGATGATGATTATGAGAACACAACACCAGAAGTGCCACATTCAAGAGTACACCAAAGCATACAAAGAGATCACCCTGTCGACAACATAATTGGTGATATACAAAAGGAAGTGACAACTCGATCTCGTATAGCTAATTTTTGTGAATACTATTCCTTTGTATCCTCTTTAGAACCATACAAGGTCGAAGATGCGCTAAAAGATCCGAACTGGGTGATAGCAATGCAAGAAGAATCGAACAACTTCGAGAGGAATGAAGTATGGGTACTTGTTGAAAGACCAAAGTCCAATATCGTCGGCACTAAATGGGTCTTCCGAAACAAGCAAGATGAACATGGAGTTGTAACAAGAAACAAGGCACGACTTGTGGCCAGAATTTACTCACAAGTCAAAGGTTTGGATTTCGAAGAGACTTTTGCTCCTGTAGCTAGACTTGAATCAATTCGTATAT
This sequence comes from Neostapfia colusana, assembly GCA_030760725.1. NCBI lineage: Eukaryota > Viridiplantae > Streptophyta > Magnoliopsida > Poales > Poaceae > Neostapfia > Neostapfia colusana. The sequence continues at coordinate 125,660,095 of JASWHV010000003.1, forward strand.
TACTTGCATATGCTACTCACCATGATTTCAAGCAGTATCAAATGGATGTCAAAAGCGCCTTCCTCAATGGACCTATCAAGGAGGAGGTATACGTGGAGCACCCCCCTGGTTTTGAATATCGAGAGTACCCCGACCATGTGTTCAAACTGCGTAAGGCTCTCTATGGCCTCAAACAAGCTCCTAGATCTTGGTATGAGTGCCTTAGAGATTTTCTAATTGATAATGGCTTTAAAAATGATAAAGTTGATTACACCCTTTTTACCAAGTACATCAATGATGATCTGTTTATTTGTCAAATTTATGTTGATGATATCATATTTGGTTCAACTAATAAATCTTTCTGTCAAGAATTTAGTAAAATCATGACAAATAGATTCGAGATGTCCATGATGGGAGGATTGAGATACTTTTTGGGATTCCAAGTGAAACAACTAAAGGAAGGAACGTTCATAAGCCAAACAAAGTACACTCAAAACATTCCCAAGAAATTTGGCATGGACAAAACGAAGCCCATAAAGACTCCCATAGAAACAAATGGACATTTAGACCTTAATGAAGATGGACCTAACATGGATCAAAAGGTATATCGTTCTATGATTGGATCTCTACTTTATCTTTGTGCATCTAGGCCTAATATTATGTTGAGTGTGTGTATGTGTTGAAGATTTCAAGCCAATCCTAAGGAATGGCATTTGACAGCCGTAAAGAGAATCTTGCGATATTTAGTCCATACACTCAACCTAGTCCTTTGGTACCCTAAAGGTTCAAAGTTCAATCTCATTGGATACTCTGATGTAGATTATGCAGAGTGCAGAGTAGATAGAAAAAGTACCTCCGGGACTTGCCAATTCTTGGGTAGGTCCCTAGTTTCTTGGTCCACCAAAAAGCAAAACTCCATTGCCTTGTCCACAGCCGAAGCAGAGTATGTTGCAGCCAGAAGTTGTTGTGCACACATCCTTTGGATACGACAAACTCTAAGGGACTACGGTTACAATATGAACCGTATTCCGCTCCTTTGTGACAATGAGAGTGATTAATATTGCACATAACCCTATTGAGCACTCTAGGACCAAACACATTGATATTCGGCATCACTTTTTGAGAGACTACTCAATCAAAGGAGACATAGCCATTTCCCATGTCAGAACTGAGAAACAACTAGTTGATATCTTCACCAAGCCACTTAATGAAAAAACGCTTTTGTGAGCTTAGGAATGAACTAAATATACTTGACTCTCGGAATGTGGCCTGAAACACTACATACCTGCTTGAATTCTCAAATTCTTACTTACTTTGCAAAAAACTATCCCTTATCTCGATTTTCTCTAAAAACTATTTAAATTAATGAATCTTGATGAATTATGGCCATTGTTTGATTGTTGATTGCTTACTAGGCATGTTCATCAAAGATTATTTGTGAAAATTATGTCCTTAGATCACTATTAGATAAAATTCTAGATATTTCCCTAATTTCTACTCTAATATGTCTAGTTGACCCGGACTAGTCCGGTGTCAACACCGGACTAGTCCGCTCTCTCAGACTAGTCCAGACAGATCTGGCATACCGGACTTGTTACGTTCTCCCACCGGACTAGTCCGTATGTCCGAGTTTAAGAGTCCATAGACGCGCCAACTCAACCCTCTTCACCTCACAAACACTCCTTTGCCTCTCACTCCTCGAACCCTAGCCCCCAAAGGTGATTTTTGACTTTAGCCAACGAAGTCGAAGTCTTCTCCACGGGAAAGCTTCTCCTCGACGCGTGGTCTCCTCTCCTCCGGACTAATCCGGATTAGACCTCACGCTTCAACTCAAATCCTCATTCTTTTCGGTAAAATTCCTCTCAACTCAAGTTCTCATCTTTTCAATACTTTAGCTCAATTTTCCTGATTCCTAGGGCTTATACTACCTTCCTAGATGAATTCCTAGTATATTCCTGCATACTTTGCATAAATTTGCGGTAGATCTATTGAAAATACGAAGTTAGGGTTCTTCAACAGGTCCAGACTAGTCCGGTCTCTGAAACGTACAAGTCCGCACTCTGAAAATGGACAAGTACGGTCACCTATCAGTTGAACATCTAATTTCTTATCTTCACATAATCTACAATAAATCGTGTCAATCAATCCTTGATTGTCCTGTCAGGCATGATGTCGTCACACTCCGAGGCCATGAAGAAGAAACATGACAACGTTGCCTAACCATCTTCTCCCGACGACTCTCTTCCTAAAAGGAGGAGAGTGGTTGGTAAGACGGAACAGAGAAAGACATTGTTGGAAGCTCTGCGGCCCCCAGAAGAAGTGTCGGGAAGGGCAAAGGACTTGCTACTGGTCCTATTGGTTCCTTGAAGAAGAAAGCCCCCATCCACCGCAAAATGCAGCCATCAAGTGATGACTTTGCTGGAAAGGGGAGTGAACTAGCGGACAACCTCAGAAAAGTTCAAGTCTATGGGCAGCCAAAGCAATGTGCAGACCCAAGATTCTAGAGCAACTTCCATGCCGACTACAATGAGCATGTATACATGAAGATGAAGAATCCTGTGGTTGAGAGTCAGTGTCTCAACATTGACTACTTGAAGTCCAAGAAATGCCAAGCCTATCATGAGGTACTAGAGGCATTAGAGATGCATGGGTTGAAAGACCTCCTTTCTTTTCAGTATGACTGGAACAATAAGGTAATCACCCAGTTCTACTCTACTCTCTACTTTACCCGTAATGATGGGGATGAGATGATTTGGATGACACATGGATCCAGATACAGTGTCACTTATGAGGAATTTGCAAAAATCCTTCATCTTGAACACACCCTAGACAATGAGCTTGTCATTCACAACCTAAAGCCCTTGGAAAAGAATGAGATGGAATTCTTGTATGATACAAGAATGCCATATGTACCCCCCACTACCAAGTACTTGAAGCTATTTAAGTAGGGTGAAGTAAGATACAATAACTTTTAATTTTAATACTAGGTGTGGATGTAAATCAAATGATGACTAACGTTTATTTTCTGCTGCACAAATACCTGAAGTAGGAACAAGTCTCAAGTTGATCTGTCAATTACGATCATACCGGACTAGTCCGCACCATACCGGACTAGTCCGGCCCACCTAGAATTAATCCGTCTGCTAAGTGTTTCAGGAAACCGCCTAAAAATTCGAAGAGCCTATTCACCACCCCTCTAGGCTACATTCAGTAGGAATAAGTGCGAGATTAAACAGCGATCCATAGGGAACTAAGCGCAGGCTTGGTTCTCCTTCTTCCTGTGCAGCCATTGCTAAATGGTGAACATGGGCTTTCCGACTAAGTGTGTCGGCAATGACATTCGCCTTGCCTGGATGGTAATGAATCTAAATTTTATAATCCTTGATCAATTCAAGTCATCTTCCCTACCTCATATTCAGTTCTTTCTGTGTGAAGATGTACTTCAAACTTTTATGGTCAGTGTAGAGATGTACTAGATTGCCTAGTAAATAATGTCTCCACATTTTCAATGCAAGGACCACTGCAGCTAGTTCAAGGTCGTGTGTCGGGTAATTCTGCTCATGACCCCTAAGTTGTCGGGATCCATACGCGACCACACGTCCTTCTTGCATAACACACAACCTAAACCAATGTCGAATGCATCACAATAAATATCAAACGGTTTTGTTGTGTCCAGCTGGGCTAAAACTGGAGCTGTAGTGAGATGCTTCACTAAAGTTTGAAAAGCCTGTTCACATGAATTGCTCCAATCATACTTGGTGCTTTTCTTCAACAGCTCCGTCATAGGTCTAGCGACTTTGGAGAAGTTTGGAATAAATCTCCGGTAGTAACCCGCTAAACCTAGGAAACTCCTCACTTCATGAACAAATGTTGGAGATTTCCAATCCAGCACTTGCTAGATTTTACTTGGGTCCACAGCGATGCCTCCGCGGAAATAATATGCCCAAGAAACGGTACTTTGCTGATCCAAAACTCACATTTACTGAACTTTGCATAAAGCTTGTGATCTCTCAAGCGTTGAAGTACAATACGCAAATGTTCAGTGTGTTCTTCTTCTGACTTTGAATAGACCAAGATGAAGTCGATGAAAACCACAACGAACTTCTCTAACTCCGGCATGAACATAGAGTTCATGAGATACATATAGTGATCCGGAGCATTCATCAACCCAAAATACATGACAATATATTCATAAAGACCATATCTTGTCGAGAACGCCGTCTTAGGTACATCTTGTGCCCGGATTTTTATCTGGTGATACCCGGACCAAAGATCCATCTTGGAGAATACCTTAGCACCCAATAGTTGATCAAACAAAATGTCAATGCGCGGCAGTGGATACTTATTTTTGATAGTGACAACATTCAATGGACGATAATCTACACATAGTCTCAAAGTCTCGTCCTTCTTCACGAAGAGTGCGGAACAGCCCCAAGGTGATGAACTTCAGCATATAAAACCTTTGTCCAGGAGGTCATTCAGCTGCTCCTTCAATTTTGCTAGCTCCTTTGGTGCCATTTTTTTTGTCGCCGAGAAATAGGTGTTGTTCCCGATGCTAGTTCTATCTTGAACTCTACATCACGTTTGGGTGGCATGTCTGGTAAATCGTCGTGAAACCCATCTGGATATCCACATACCGTTGGAATATCCTCAAGCTTAGGAGCTTCAATCTGATGCATTGCTGCAACTCATTGTGATGGATCCACAAGGTTCAATGTGTTGCAACCGTGATTGAGGAATTCAGTTGGACAGTCCGAGAGTTGATGTCAAAGATACCTCTATAATGTGTCAACCATGACATCCCAAAGATAATATCAATCCTTTGGCCTTTGAGTATGATAAGTCTCGCAGGATAGATGTTTCCACCCAAATATAAAGGTGCCCGAGAGACTATCTCATCAGTTGATATCTTGCCTCCGGGTGAGTTGATATGAAACGAATGTTTGACTGTGCTAAATGGAAGATTATTCTTCAGCACATAGTCTCTGCTAATAAAATTATGGGTGGCCCCGGAATCAAACAACACGAAAGTGGGTTATTCATGTAAAGTGAACATGTTCGCTAAAACTGGTTCGCCGTTTGCAATATCCTCAATAGCAGTGTAGTTAACCCTGCCAGCTTTTGAAAGATGCTTCTTTGAAAGTTCCTGGTGCTGATCTGAGCATTTGTGAGACGGCACATGAGTGTGACTCTGCTCAGCACCACGACGGTTCGTGTTGCAGAAATCCTCAGCTCTCTACTAACACGAGGTGGAGATAAATTATGCACAGCTGGTTGTGGTAGGGTTGCACAAACAACTTCTGATAGCTGCTGTTGAGGTGGAGGCTCATAAGTGAGTAACTCCAGCCGTGGTTGTGAGAGTTGCACCACATACTGAGTTTCTTGCCTGACTGGCGAGTAATACCGCACTCGATAGTTTGGAGGAACCTCGATATCCCTATCCGGTGTTATACTCCTTTTCAGCTCCACTTCACAACGGAGATGTGTGTCTTCTTTAATAATAGTGGCATTTACCAACCCATTGTTAATACTGTTGTTGAACAAGGTAACTTGTTCCTTAAGATCGGCATTCAAACCTCATAAGAAATACTCACACTTCAAAGCTTCCAAGTCTACCATATGAGTGGCGTATTGCATCAAGTCTTCAAACTCTTTGAAGTACTCGTACGCACTCATTTCTCCTTACTTTAACTCTAGAAAGTCTTGATACTTTGTTCGAAGAATTCCAGGACAAATGTGACGTGCCCGGAAAACATTCCGGAATTCATCCCACGTCACTCGAGGACCTTCAGGACAAGTAGCGATGTACTACACCCACCAAGCTCCAGCGGCTCCGTGGAGTTGTTGAGCGGCAAATAGAGTCTTCTGATATTCAGCGCACTCCAACATATCAAACTTGGCTTCAATACATTGGAGCCAATGAGTTGATTCTAACGGTTCTTTCGCTTCCAAGAAAACCGGTGGTTGTCTTGCTAGAAAATCCAGATAAGTGCTTGGCGGGGGATTACGCTGTAAGGTCTTTTGACATATGCTTTGTTGCACCAACAGATCGAGAGACTCAGTCATCTTTCCCAAGATCTCCGCCAATCCGGTTGATGATGTCGGTACTTGTTGTCGTGGTGAATTATTTCCACAGTGACTCGACTTACCAACCTCACTCCTGAAATGAGTGTGATCCATACTATAAGAGTGAGCAATTTACAGTTAAAATTCAAAGTTTAAACTCAACTTGAATTCAAAAACATTAACCGTAAAAGCATCACATAGATATTGCAACACTACACAATCTAACCAGGGCTTCGACAATTCTGAAATCTACCAAACTTTAGCAAGTTTGTCCAAACCCTTAATTCCAACAGTAGTAAAACTGAAAAATAACTCAAGAACATGTTATGGAACTTAGAGAAGTCTAAAACATCCCTGTCCACAACAAGTCTCAACCTAAATGGCAATAAGCACTACTCTGTTCAGAATGACCAATAGGTCTTAATCCCAGAATTTGAATATGAAAATGGCAATTTCATGACTCAAGTTGAATATCAAAGTTATAGTTAACTTCAATATATTTCCTACGAGTATTTATTTTCCTTCATATCAGTTCTGGATCAAAAGATATGATATTTCAAAGTTGACAGAAATCTAGAACAATTTTGACAGCGCCTCTTTTGAAAGTGGCTGTTTTGTCCGCAAGATTTCATCAATTTCAAATCCAAATCTGGAGAACCTTTGAACTACAAAGTCATAGCACATATCAAAAGCTTTCCAATGGTGTCTTACTTGATCCTTAGAATTTTTTCTACAGAAAGTTATGGTCGAAACACCAAAATTTCCAAAGAGAATTTGTGTCTACCCTGTTTTTGAATAGTTCACAGTCATCTGAGAATTTCATCGAGGGTGATTCTGATCTAGAGTTCTACAGAAAAGTTGTAGAAGACTTCAAAACATTTCCAGAAATGTATCACACACATCCATTGGTCCAACCAAACAAAAGTTATGTCCTGTTTAACTTCAGAAAAAATTCTGCCGAAAACAGGGGAGGTTATTCCTAAGTCTTTGTGAATAAATCTATACTCCCAATTAACTCTTAGTTTAATATAGGAGTTCATTAACCCCCTAATAGAATCCTAGACTCAAAATTTCCTCTTTTATCTTTGCAAACCTCTTTCTTCATGCAGTTCAAAACATATCACGGTACTACGTTTCCTCACCAAATCAAAATCCTAACCGGTTTTATACCGGCATATACGTCTCAAGTGGTGGCACTAAAACGATCACTCACACATGTTTTCTAAATGCAATGTTCTACTCGTGGGTAAGGTACCTGCATAAAACCACTCAATAGTGATGCACGCAATGGTTTGTCATTTCAGGCATGTCCACATCATAGTAAAAACATACGCCTTGTATCATTGCCATATGGGTCATCCTTGAGTCAAGCCACGTCTCAAGGTACATGATCGGGTTATTCACCACCCGACGGGAGCTCCACACCTTTGCAATAAAGCACACCGGTGGAACAGCGCTTTCGTAAGCCTCATATGTAACACCCTCAAATTCATTTCCATTCATTGCATACAATTTTCATATAGAGAAACATTATAAAAGAAGTAGAAATGGAGAAAGAATCATAAAAATGGTGGGGGGTGGGAAAAAGATAGCTGAAACGAGACAATTCCAATCTGTCGAAGTGCGCCGTCGACACTTCCCCCGGCCCCGCGGGACACGTGGTGCTCTCGGAGCTCACCCTTGCGGAGGGGGTGAGGTCCGGCACTACTGGCTACGTGGCAGGCTCGGAGCTCGCCTCTGAGGAGAAGGGCGGTCCGGCCCGCGGGACATGTGGCGCCCTCGGAGCTCGCCTCTGAGGAGAAGGGAGGTCCGGCCCGCAGCACACGTGGCGCCCTCAGAGCTCGCCTCTGAGGAGAAGGGAGATCCGCCCTGCTGGACACAAGGCGCTTTCGGAGCTCACCTCCGCGGAGGAGGGGAGGTCCGGCACCGCTGGACACGTGGTGCCTTCGGAGCTCAACTCCGCGGAGGAGGGGACGTCCGGCACCGCTGGACACGTGGCGCCTTCGGAGCTCACCTCCGCGGAGGAGGTGAGGTCCGGCACTGCTGGACACATGGCACCCTCGGAGCTCGCCTCTGAGGAGAGGGGAGGTCCGGCACCGCTGAACATGTGGCGCCCTCGGAGCTCGTCTCTGAGGAGAGGGGAGGTCCGGCCTCGCTAGACATGTGGCGCTCTCGGAGCTCGCCCCTACGGAGGGGGCGAGGCCCGGCTCTGCTGTCCGTGTGGCAGGCCCGGAGCTTGCCTCTAAGGAGGAGGGTGGCCCGGCCCCGCTGGGCACGTGGCGCTTTCGGAGCTCACCCCTGCGGAGGGGGCGAGGTCCCTAGGCGGTTTTTCTACTGTGCGTGGTGGTACCCGGTACTGAGGGTACCGGCACAATTTCCCCACATTGCTGCCACACGTAACTGAAAAGATAAGTTTGTTAAGATCCAAAATTGAGTAGGACTCTTATTTGAGCTCCAATTGGAGTAGGACTCCTCTTTTTTCCCTTACAAATAGAACCCCAAACCCCCCCTTTTGTCCATAACCCCTTTTCTTTTTTCCCCCCTCCCAAGTCGATGACTTGGAGGCCCTAGCCCCCAACTCGCCGAGTTGGACACACACCCCCCCTCGCCGGAGTTCAGTCGCCGGTGAGCCCGCCGAAGAGCCCCGTCACGCCTCGCCGTCGCTTGAAAAGAGACGACGATCATAAGGGAAGTGAGCTAGGTGTTCGTTACCCATCTTACGACATCGTCGCTGCTTCTACGCATCCGTTTCTTTGCTCCCTTCGAACAGAAACTTTTTTGTGTGGACAGATCACGTTTTGATCAGTTTTTGACGGTGGAATTGATCTAGATCTTGAGTCAAGATCATCACCACGTCCACACTTGATCCATACACCCTTGTTCATCATAAAACCCCATGAAAGTCCATTAAAACATGCAAGAACACGTACAAACTGGTTTAATAAAACAGCACCATAGGATTTGCATTCATCTACACCATTGCATCTTGAGTAGAGTTGTGCATGATGTTTGATTGCTGTAAATTTTGTATGTGCATGTTCGTGAGTAGGAGGACAAGCTCAGGAAGCCATCTATAGAACTACAGCGCCAAGACTTCGGGACTCTTGAGCAAGAAGAGCCACGGGAGCAAGGCAAGTGCCCCTTGACCATATTGATCCCATGTTTTGAAACTGTTTTGTTTGCGAAAACGTGTGTGCTTGAGTCAACTTGATGGGACACCCTTTTATAGGAGTTTACTAGTTTTGTTAACCATTCTTGTCACCGGGAAAGTTGATAAGTCGGGTATGGTCATTTTTCCTTTTTGCTTCACTTAATTCACGGGATACGGGAAGCTGATTTAAAACATGGTTAGCTACTGCACTCATATGAATAATGATGATGTTAATGAGCATGGAATCGGGGGAGATCTAGTCAAGCTTGGTTCGTGGATGTTGCTGAATGAGATGGTGGTTTACTTGTCGTAGATCTAAGGATCGGTTCATGCCAGCACATGCCAGGAAAACAGTGCCACTACAAGGCCAAATATGGGTGCGGCTTAGCTGACTAATTAGGTGTGTTGCTAGCTTGTTATGGACCGTGGATGGCGTGAGGAATGGGTGTCGAGGGGGCCCATGGGTGGGAGAATGGTGATTCGAGCCTGCCGGTGAAACTCAGTGAGTCCATACATCTAGTAGTCCCTTTGTAAAGGCTATTTAGTGATCTCTTGGCCATACACCGACGGTTGTGTACTGGTATAATGGAGGTTCTGCAGTCGTCGACGGGTGACGAAATCACAAACTTGTGGCTAAAGTGGTGCCACCTCTGCAGAGTGTAAAACTATCATGATAGCCGTGCTTCCGGTCACAAGCACTTGGCCAACTCCCATGATTAGAGGGAAAACTTGGGATGGTTATTCGGTATGGTTATGGTATGGTCATTGGGAATGGTTTTGGGACTATTTTGGGTCATGAAAATAAGTTTGGCTTTGGTTATATGAATATGAGATGGTTATGAATGTTTACGAGTATGAGATGAACTTGAGAAAGGTTAATGGCTGGTTGAGACTTGATAAATGGTGAATTATGATGGAGAAAATGATGTTGAATTACTTGGTCATGTTGGGATAAATATCACTTAGAAATAGTTGCTGTTTTTATCATATTGTGAAATAAAATTTATTTGCTGCAATGATCCCTTTTTATTCCTACCTTGTTGTAAGCTACATGTCATACTTTTCCCGCACTTGCTGAGTACGACATGTACTCAACCTTGCATTATCACATAAACATTAGCAACAGGAGAAGAGTACTTCGAGGACCATGTGGAGTATTAGGTGTGCGAACTACCATCAACATGCCTGTGGAGTTGAAGATGGAGTTGCTGCTTTTTAGTTATTTCCGCTGTCGTTTAGAGACTTCCGCTGCAAGAATAAGATAGACAATCATGAGTGAGACAATTAGTCAATGTAATAAATTACTTAAACACTATTTATTTGTAGTTATATTCTAAATTCAGTTTGTGGATTACATGTGTATGTGTGATCAACATCCTGGGCACACATATGCATTAACTTGGTTCTGTTTCCGGAACCGGGTGCCACAGATTGGTATCAGAGCCACGTTGACCATAGAACACAAGTCTAGGTAGAATGAACACTCTAAAACACATAGGAACACCCCTCTAAACTGCTATTTTCAAAAATTGCTTGCTGCTGCACTTTACTTGTCAATTCAGCCACCGCAAGGTGCTATTTTCAGCCCCTCTTTTTTCTCTTCTTTTGGACAGCAACACTTTTGCTTTCTTGCTTCATAGCTTCTGAAGTTTTGGAGTTATTTTTTCCTTCTCTAAAGTTTCTCATGTCTTATTTAAAGATGCTGGTGATTAGGAGCACCAGCGCCATCTAACCCTACATGGACTGCCGACTCACCATGACATGCGCCCATGTATGGACCACCCCCGTCACACGGTAGGAACAGCACGAGTTCACATGCTTAAGTTTAGGATTCCCATTGAATAAGCTCTAATAGGAACGTTTAAATCGTAGTAGCGTGAATAGGAGTGGTGTGTTGAACTTTTGTGATGATTGCTTGTGTTTGTGTGCTAGTGTGAGTTGTGGGACGCTTCTGCGAAAGTCCCCATCCACACATAGTAGAGAGATGTGAGATGCTTTGGCACTTATTCACATCCTCATATAGGCCAAAATTAATAAAATAAGTTACTTAGTTCATACACCTTGATGCATATAGTTGGGGGGATCAATCTAAACTTCTATTCTCTATTCTACTCAACTCCCTCACATAGATGGTGAGGGAAAACGCCAGCAGTCAAAGGAGGAACGTTCGTGGCAACCATGAACCACGAGAGGATGGCAACATTGAAGTACCTGGAAATGCTAACCCCGGGGCTGATGCAAACAACCTTGAACGGTTGATGGCTATGCAGAACCAGCTCATGCAAACTATGATACAAACTTTGGGACATCTGCAAGCCAACAACAACAACAATCCTAACCCCGTTCCTGCACCCCCACCACCACCACCACCACCACCGCCACCACCGCCAGCTCACAACAGATTGGGAGAGTTCATGAGGACTCGATCGCCTACTTTTACACAAGCTAATGATCCCATGGAGGCTGATGATTGGTTGAAATCCATGGAAAAGAAGCTTGCTATTGTTCAATGCAATGATTGGGAGAAAGTTCTCTTCGCATCGCACCAACTTATGGGAGCAGCCGCTGACTGGTGGGACGCTCTTTGCAATGCTCATGACAACCAGGAGACTATCACTTGGGCTGAGTTCAAGGAGAGTTTCCACTCTCATTACGTCCCTGCTGGAGTCATGATGCTTAAAAGGCAAGAGTTCGAAGGTCTCCGCCAAGGAAAGAAGAGCATGAATGAGTACTTCAACAAGTTCACGCAGCTGTCAAGGTATGCTCCCGAAGACGTTAACTCGGATCAAAGGAAGCAATACTTGTTCATGAGAGGATTGAACAAGTAGATCCAAGTTCAGCTGCTCAACAACGATTATGCAAGCTTCTAGAAGCTCGTTGACAAAGCTATAGTGGTTGAGAGCAAGATCCGTGACATCGAGCAAGAGGGCAAGAGAAAAATGCCATACCAGCCACAAGGGAGCAATGTACGTCCCCGTTTCATGCCACCAGCTGCACCGCAGTATGGTTCGTCCGCTTCTACTTTCCACCCTGCAAACCCACCTCACCCTAATCAACCACCGCAGCAACGTCCTGTTATGCAAGCACCTCGTATGCCTTTGCCTCCTGCGCCCCGTCCCAACATGGACGCCTATGCTCAAAACCAGCCTCGCCCCAACATTCCTGCTATTTTGGGCAACAAAGCATGCTTTTCATGCAGATAGGTGGTGAAAGCATCTAGGCCCCCGTGAGGTATGGTTTCGGTGATTAATGACAACCGTTCGTTATTACTAATGAGTTTGTGGATGTGAGGTTTCACGTATATCACATCAAACGTTAATGAACTATCTATTCACACCATCTACTGCTCATTGGATACAAATGGAGACCCCTCAACGATCTATTCTAAGGGGTTATTCGATACTCATGAAGACTAAATGAAGAACTCATACAACGAGTCTATTCTATCAAAATTGGCAACACAAGAAGCTTACACTTCATCAAAATATCATTTCAAACAAGTGTCAAAGAGGTCACTCAAGAAGATTCCAAAAGATCAACTCAAAACAACTCGAAGCAAACAAGTTGCACTCACCGGATCATCCGATGTCTTGCAAAATGACTACATCAGTCGAGTTTGAGTTGGCAGAAGAAGAAGACCTCAGAGCCCAGTACACACCGGATCATCCGATGTGAAGGAAGTGGCACATCGGTTGATTTCAACAGAAGGATGATTTCTGAGTTATTCTGAAGAAGTACACACCGGATCATCCGATGATGAAGTAAGTGTACATCGGTCAATTTCAACAGAGACATTATTTCTGAACCAATTCTGAAGATCAACTCACCGGATCATCCGATGATGAAGTTGAAGTAACATCGGTCGATTAAACAGTCAGATCCAACGGTTATATCCAACGGTCACATCTGACACATGACATCAGCTAATTTGGAATTCGACCGATGCTCAAATAAAGGGGTGCATCGGATGATCCGATGTTCACAGAAAAAGTCTGCCTACTTTTCCAACGGCTATCTCGTGTGGGCTGGCTATAAATACCCCTCCAACCGGCCATTTCGTGAAGTCTTGATCACCAGAGCCTCACTACACATCCTCAAGCATTCAAGACCAAGAGCTACCACTTCCACACCTCAAAACCTCTTGTACTCCAACTATAGGCTAGATCTAGCTAGAGAGAAGCTTGTGTGCGTCCATTCTTGGTGATTGGAATCTCTAGGCTAGTGAGAGAGAGTGTCTTGGTGACTTCTCTCACCTTGTAAAAGTTGGAGGAAGAAGAGATCGCTCCGGAGCTTACCAAGGCGTTTGTGGAAGCCCGGAGGATCACCATTGTACAAGGCTTGAGCTCCACCTTGCCGGAGATGGCGAACGGAGAAAGATAGTGGATTCCCTTGTCTTGGTGACTTGGGAGTGGTTTATACCCTTTGGTGGGTGCCACAACATGGACGTAGGTAGATCTTTGTGATCTTACCGAACCACGGGAAAAATCGCCGTGTCTCCGAGTCTCCGCGGGAGTTTGCATCTCTCTCCTCACCCTCTTACTATTACGCATTTACTATTCCGCACTTAATACTCTTGCTTGCGTAGTTAGTTCGCATAGGGAATTGGGCTTCAACCATTAAGTTTTAAATTTCTCTAAAATTTTGAAAAGCCCAATTCACCCCCCCCCCTCTTGGGCGTTTTGATCCTTACAATTGGTATCAGAGCCAGGTTGCTCATTGGATCATTCTAGCTTCACTGCTAGAGAGCGAAAATGGCCAAGAATGGGGGTTCGGTTCCTACCTTCGAGGGCAAGAATTTTGCTTATTGGAAAGCACGCATGCGCGCTTACCTTGAGGCAATTGCTCCCGAAGTGAGGGAAGCGACCCATGCGGGGTTTGGAAATCTTGACTATGTTGGTGACCAATTAAAATGGGATGCTAAGGCTAGAAATGCCATATATGAATGCATTAGTCAAGATGTCTTTGCTAGGATTGCTAGTAAGGAAAAAGCATGTGAAATTTGGGCATGTCTAATTGAAATACATGAGGGCTCATCTCGTGTTAAAGAACTCAAATATCACATGCTTAAATCAAAATATGATGAATTTAAAATGTTTCCTCATGAGAATGTTAACCAAATGTTTTCTCGTTTAAATGTGCTCATTGAGGAAATTAACGCACTTGACATTGCTTCTCTTGGCAAGGGACTTATCAATCGCAAGATCCTCATGCTTCTACCCAAGCCCAAGTACAACATTATCAATTCAATGCTCCAAAAAGAGTCACTAGACAACATTGAAGTTTCGGAGCTCATTGGAGAAATCCATGCTCATGAGATGAGCGTACTTGGAATGATGGAGGAGTCATCATCAAAAACCATTGCTCTCAAGGCTTCAACCAAGAAGACAACTCCCAAGAAGAAGAAAGTGGTTGAGCCTAGCTCAAGTGAAGAAGAGCAAGAAACAAGCGAAGATGATGATGATGAGCTTGCTTTGATGATGAGGAAATTCTCACGCCTCAACTCCGAGATTGCAAAGAAAGGATACTCTTATGATCCCAAAAAGAAATCCTTCTTGCCAAGAAAAGATGAAAACAAGACGTGCTACAATTGTGGTGAACTAGGCCACATATCATATGATTGTCCAAGACCGGACAAAAGGAAGGACAATGGCAAGCATCACAAGCTAGAAGAAAGTGATGATGAAGAGGAGGTCAAGCCCAAGCGCTCTTTTGGAAAGAAGAAATTTGACAAAGGCAAGAAAACCAAGCTCTTTCCAAAGAAGAGAAGAGGGCCTCAAAAGGTCTTCATGTGTGAAGCCAATGAGTGGATCACGGATGAAGAGTCAAGCGACGAAGATAGTGAAGATGAAGAAAACTTGGCGGGCCTCGCCATCGTCAACAAGGATGACTCACCTCTTCGTCCACCTCCTATGTGCCTAATGGCGAAAGGTAACTCAAAGGTATGTGAAGATTCTAGCGATGATGATGATGAGATTTCACCCGATGAATTAGCATCTATGATTAATGAATATCATGCCATTATAAAAAGGGAAAAGGCTAAGGTTAAGGCTCTTGAGCTAGCTCGTGCTAAGCTTGAAAGTGCTAACCTCGATTTGCATGACAAGTATGTAACCATACTTAAAGAGCATGACACGCTCAAATCAAATGTCAAGCAAATCGAGGAGGAGAATGCTCAAATCAAGCTTGAGTATCATGAGCTTGACTTAGCTAACTTAGCACACTTGGCAAAGCACAATGAGTTGGTTCAAGAACATGAAGTGCTTAACCTTGCTTATGAAGCGATTGAACTTAAATTGAAAAACACAAAGAAAGAAACCCTTGATGGCAAAATATTATCTAATTCACATGCCACTAATATTTTGGATAAGTCTTTGCCTTTGAAAGCAAGCCCTAGGGAGAAGGAGCTAATGGACGAAATTGAAAGTCTTCGCACTAGTGTGGCAAGACTCTCTAAGGGGGAGGACAAGCACAAGGAAATCCTCTACCAACAAGCTAAAGGCTTCAACAAGAGGGGACTTGGATCCTTCCCGGTGCCCAACAAAGGAAAGGTGCCCTCACCGGAGCTTAGGACAAGCTTCATCAAGGAAGTTGGTTCCTATTGCCAACATTGTGAGGTCACCGGACATCACACGAGGGAGTGTCCTCTTCCCAACCGTCCTTCTCCCAAATTGCCTCCTAACTACAAATCTACTTTCAATGATTATCACTATCTATTGAGCAAAGTAGGTGGAAAGGTGAAGGCAAGGTTCATCGGCAAAGACATCAAGGGCATGAAGGGGAAGCTCCCCAAGCAACTTTGGGTCCCAAAATCACTTGTATCACACATACAAGGACCTAAGTTGGCTTGGGTTCCTAAACTCAAAAACTAACTTCATGTGTGTAGGTGAACTACAAAGCCGGAGGAAAGCATTGGGTACTCGATAGTGGGTGCACTCAACATATGACCGACAATGATGGTATGTTCACCTCCATAGAGAACCCCGGCAATCATGAACAAGTCACCTTTGGTGATAACTCAAAGGGGAAGGTAATTGGTTTGGGTAAAATTGCTATTTCTCATGATTTGTCTATCTCTAATGTGCTTTACGTTAAGTCTCTTAGTTTCAATTTACTTTCTATTGCACAATTATGTGATCTTGGACTAACGTGCACATTTGACAAGAATGGTGTTGTGATGACTAGTGAATCAAGCAAAGAACTAATATTCAAAGGTTTTCGGCATGGACATCTTTACTTGGTGGACTTCTCCAACAAGGATGCTAGCTTGACCACTTGTCTTTTCACCAAGACAAGTTTGGGATGGCTATGGCATTGGCGCATTGCTCACATTGGGATGAGCAAGCTCAAGAAGTCATTCAAGCTTGGGATGGTGACCGGCGTGAAGGATGTCACATTTGAGAAGAACAAGCTTTGTAGCGCGTGTCAAGCCGGGAAGCAAGTTGCCTCAAACCATCCGATGAAGACAATGGTGTCAACCTCCAAGCCACTTGAACTACTTCACATGGACCTCTTCGGACCGTCCACATACCAAAGCCTTGGCGGTAACCTCTATTGTCTTGTTATTGTTGATGACTACTCTCGCTATGCTTGGACATTGTTTCTAGGTGACAAGGGTGAAACTCCGGAAATCTTCAAGACCTTCGCTAAACGAGCTCAAAGGGAATTTCAACTTCCCATCATCAAGGTCCGGAGTGACAACGGCACCGAGTTCAAGAACTACAACATTGGGGAGTGGTTTGATCGTGAAGGCGTGAAGCACGAGTTTTCGGCCACATACACCCCTCAACAAAATGGTGTCGTTGAAAGGAAGAACAAGACTCTCATCACCCTTGCAAGAGCAATGCTTGATGACTATGGCACGTCGGAGAAGTTTTGGGCCGAAGCAATCAACACGGCGTGCCATGCCGCAAATAGGGTCTATCTTCATCGACTACTTCAAAAGACCCCATATGAGCTCCTCATTGGGAGAAAGCCCAACATCTCCTACTTCCGAGTCTTCGGGTGCAAGTGCTACATCTACCGCAAGAAAAGGCTCGGTAAGTTTGAAAGAAGGTGTGATGTTGGTATCTTTCTTGGTTATGCGTCAAACTCAAAAGCATATCGAGTATTCAACCAAACCTCCGGGTTAGTTGAAGAAAGTTGTGATGTTGAGTTTGATGAGACTAATGGCTCCCAAGAGGAGAGTTTTGGTCATGATGATATAGATGATGAGCCTCTACGAGAAGCTATGAAGAACATGACCATAGGAGACATCAAGCCCGAAGTTGAGGAGAGCCATGATCAAGGGGGAGCCTCAAGTTCCAACATCAACACCTCCATGGCGCCTCAAATTGATGAAGAAGAAGAGAAAGATGATCCATTGCCAATGCAAGATTCACATGCCACACAACACCAAGAAGAACAAGAAGTCCAAGGTCAAGTCCAACCACAAGACGAGCGAGATGCCTCACCACCGCCAAGTGCCTCACAACCTCTTATGAGGCATGGGCGCATCTCCAAGGCACATCCGATGGATCAAATCATCGGAAGTCCGTCACGGGGAGTAAGTACTCGTTCTCGCCATGTTTCTTCATTTTGTGAGCACTACTCTTTTGTTTCGTGTGTAGAACCCACAAATATTGAGGAAGCACTCCAAGATCCCAATTGGGTGATGGCTATGCAAGAAGAACTCAACAACTTCACCCGCAATGAAGTTTGGGTATTGGAGGAGCGACCTAAGGACAAGAACGTCATCGGAACGAAGTGGGTGTACCGCAACAAGCAAGACGAGAATGGCGTGGTGGTCCGCAACAAGGCAAGGCTTGTGGCCAAGGGTTTTTCACAAGTTGAAGGACTAGATTTTGGAGAGACATTCGCCCCGGTCGCACGGTTAGAAGCTATTCGCATACTCCTTGCTTTTGCTTCGCATCACAATATTATGCTTTATCAAATGGATGTTAAAAGTGCCTTCCTCAATGGTTATATTAACGAACTTGTTTTCGTTGAGCAACCTCCCGGGTTTGAAGATCCGAGGAATCCTAACCATGTGTATAGGTTACACAAGGCGCTCTACGGGCTCAAGCAAGCACCTAGGGCATGGTATGAACGTCTAAGGGATTTCCTAGTCATGCAAGGATTCAAGATCGGGAGGGTGGATACCACACTTTTCACCAAGGACATCAATGGGGATTTATTTCTTTGTCAAATTTACGTTGATGACATTATTTTTGGCTCAACTAACAAATCTCTTAGCCTTGAGTTTGGCACCATGATGTCTAGGGAGTTCGAGATGTCAATGATTGGAGAACTCAATTTCTTCCTAAGATTTCAAATCAAGCAACTTCAAGAGGGGACTTTCATCTACCAAGAGAAGTACACCAAGGACCTCTTGAAGAAGTTTGAAATGGAAGATTGTAGCTCAAGAAGTACTCCAATGGCGACAAATTGTCATCTCGACGCGGACATGGACGGTAAACCTATTGATCAATCTCATTACCGTTCCATGATTGGTTCATTGTTATATCTTACAGCATCTAGGCCCGATATCATGTTTAGTGTGTGCTTGTGTGCTCGCTTTCAAGCGGCACCTAAAGAATCGCATCGTAAGGCGGTCTTTAAGATACTTAGGTATCTCAAGCATACCCCAAGTGTAGGTTTGTGGTACCCCAAGAACGCTAGTTTCCATCTCTTGGGTTACTCGGATTCGGACTTTGCCGGATGCCGTGTGGATCGCAAGAGTACCTCCGGTGGGTGCCACTTACTTGGGCGTTCCCTAGTATCTTGGTCGAGCAAAAAGCAAAACTCCGTGGCTTTGTCCACCGCGGAGGCAGAGTATATAGCGGCCGGTGCATGTTGTGCCCAAATTCTATATATGAAGCAAACCCTTTTGGACTTTGGAATTAAATTTGATTGTGTGCCTCTCCTTTGTGACAATGAAAGTGCGGTTAAGATAGCTAGAAACCCCGTTCAACACTCCCGCACTAAGCACATTGATATTCGCCATCACTTCTTGCGGGACCATGAGGCTAAAGGAGACATCTCTTTGCAAGGTGTTAGGTCCGAAGAACAATTGGTGGATATCTTCACTAAACCA
This sequence comes from Neostapfia colusana, assembly GCA_030760725.1. Taxonomy (NCBI): domain Eukaryota; kingdom Viridiplantae; phylum Streptophyta; class Magnoliopsida; order Poales; family Poaceae; genus Neostapfia; species Neostapfia colusana. The sequence goes on from JASWHV010000003.1 coordinate 125,679,363, forward strand.
CTTGATGAGAAAACTTTTTCTAGACTTAGAAGTGAATTAAATGTGCTAGATGCATCTAACGTCATGTAAGTTGCCATGTTCCTGTAAGGTTGCATATCAAATAGGTCTTGTCTAACTCCCAAAGGATAGGGGCGAGCTAGAAATAGTTTTCCCTGAGGAAGCCTTTGGAAGGTTTAAACTTGGCAAGATAGATTTACATTATGCTTTGCATGATTCCTGCCATATAGACTTGCACTCATTTAATATCTTGCATTATTTTGTTTGGCATTGCATACGGTAGATTGTCACAAAGGGGAACCCACATCATGAGAAGGAGACTTGTTCAAAATGCAATATCTCAACTCATATGATGTGGATAGAGCAAAATTCTAAAGGTACATGCTTTAAAGAGATAGAAGTTTTCCATACTCTAGCTCACAAAGCATGGGCCTTACATTTTCGTGGTTTCCCTCCTAACCTTGTGTGTTCTCTTTGCTTAAGGGCTTAGCCAATATGTGGCACTATATTTGAAGCCATCTATTAGAGGTTAGGAGTTGCCCAAAAAGTCCTAGGACCCATCCTTATCTTTGTGTGTTTAAGTCCAAGGACACATATGGGCAGTCTTAAGTTTTCTGTAGTCATCGGATTATCCGATGCTAGGGCCAGCAGATCATCGGATCAATTGGTGCTTCAGTTTAGTGCTCAGATCAAGTCAGATGTCATAAATCAACCGATGAGTTCATTTCAGAAGACATCGGAGCATCCGGTGTTCAGTTTTCTGGTGCCCTGCAGAAATCGACCGATGATCGACACCTCAACGTCGGCTCATCCGGTGTTCCAAGAGAGTTTTTGGAACAACTCTCTGTTGAACTCGACCGATGCATCCTCCGATGATCATCGGTCCATCCGGTGTTTTGTGCGCGGCTAGGGTTTGCCCGTACGGTTTAAATAGCGGTTCGACCGCCTCTTTCGTTTTTCTTCCCCGACCTCCGCCGCCGCCCGCTTCTCTCGCCGCCCGTCGCCCTCACCGCCGTCCTCGCGCCCTCCGGCCACCTCCGGTCGCCGCCGCCGCCTCCCAGGCGCCGCCGCCACCGCCCTTCGGCCGCCGCCGCCTAGGCGCCGCCCGTGCCCGCGCCGCCGCCTCTCCCGCGCGCGCCGCCGCCGTTCCACCGCGCCGCCGCAGCTCCCTCCTCCGCCGCGCCTCCCTCGCCGTCTCCCCTCCACCACCAGCCGCACCACCACTCGCCGACGGCTTCCACCACCGCGCATCACCCTCTCTGCTAGGGTTTCGCCGTGCTTCGCCGTTCGTCGCTAAGATGGGTCGCGATCGCAAAGGAAAGGGCAAGGCTATTGAGGAGCCCGCCGCGAAGAAGCGCAAGATGTCCAAGGATGCTCGTCGTGCGGAGTTGGCCGCTCGCGCCGCCGAGGAGCGTGAGCGCGGCCATCGCGGTTCCTTACGGATCCGCGAGTCCCGGCAGAGGCAGGAGCAGCCTCCGGTCCAGCCGGTGCCTCCCGAGAGCTCCGACGAGGAGGAGACCGAGGTGCCGCCTCTCATCCGCCGGCGCACCCCGAGGACTCGTGGGGGTGGACAGACTCCTACGGCGAGTCGGCGCCCCTCTGCGGCTGACCGCACCGAGGACAGAGAGGCCCAAAGGGCCATCCACCTGATGGACACAACAGTCCGTGTTGCCGAGGATGTCAGACTGACCGACTACAGGAAGATGAAGGCAAGGCAACTGAAGAAGCTCAGATGGTCAGCGATGCCTGAGGAGTGGTTCCCGCGGCCTAGGGACGCTCGAGTTGACTCCCGCTTCTGGACCCTGACACAGGCGTCCCTGTACGAGACTTACAGGCGTCGGGGCCACAAGCTCTTCCAGCATAACAGCATCGACTGGGATCAGCTTGCAGTGGCAGCAGGACACGGGATCAGGCCACTCTTTGAGAGATACAGAGGACTTGTGGACTTGCTCTCGCACCAGAGGAGTGCCTACGTCGAGGAGTGGGTCAGGGTGTTCTACGCGACACTCTACGTCTCTGAGGGCCGTCGCTCGATTCACTTCATGTTCATGGGGCAGATCCACGACGTGTCTTGAGACTTGTTGGGTAGACTGCTTGGTGTGGAGCTCTCTACTACGTGCCTGCACCAGATAGTCTACGGAGACGCAGACCCGCCGAGGAGGCCACTGACTGGAGGAGTGGCACCGCCTTTCGAGGAGATTAGAGGTCTATTCACTCAGCCGTTCACTCCTGACCAGCCGAGGGTGCCAGCGCTTCTCACCCCAGCAGCTCGGACAGTTCACCACGTCCTCAGGCGTACCCTACTACCGAGGTCTGGCTACTTGGAGGGCTTCACGAGCCTTCAGCAGACCATCCTGTTCTATGTGATGAACGGGATGGAGTTCGACATCGTGGATATTCTGATCTGCGAGATGGAGGACGTGATCACCGACGGAGTTGGGATGCTTTGACAGTTGGTCTTCGGTCACTGGATCTGTCACCTTCTCCACCAGTTGGTTCCAGAGGACACTCCAGGAGTTTCTCAGCTGACGGAGATGCACGTGACCCGGTTCAGCCACTACCGAGTCCCCACTCCGGGAGACCGCCGCCTTGGCCTTCCCGTCGAGCGTGAGGTTCGAGCCAGACTGTCAGAGGAGGACTGGGCAGAGCTGACTCAGGAGGACGCAGAGCTGGCACAGGCAGAGGCTCAGGGAGGAGACCTACAGCATATATGGTTGGACAGCGACACCAGCGACAGTGTCGAGGAGTACTTCCCTCCTGCTCCTCCTTCACCGAGGCAGCACGACGCAGAGGCAGGAGGCTCAGCAGCTCCACCACCTACACCTCCTCCAGTGTTAGAGGCTCAGGTGACTCAGCCGTCAGAGCTCACTGCTTTACTTCAGCGGATGGCTCAGCAGCAGGAGCAGCAGGCAGCTCGACAGGAGCAGCTTCAGAGGCAGCAGCAATAGATGCAGCTGGAGATCGCCCGTCAGAGGCGAGAGGACATCGACAGGTACACCAACCTTGTCGACCAGATGACGAGACGCACTCTGGAGCAGCAGCAGCAGACTCAGCAGATGTTGTTGGGCGTCCTGGGGTTGGTCACCAACCTCTACCAGCAGACGGGAGTCGCCCTTCCACCTCAGCACTCGGGACTCAGTCAGGCTCCAGGTGCACCCCCACTGGCACCAGCTCCAGCACCGTCCTCGTCGATCCCCAGCTTCAGTATACCACCTCTGCTCGCCTCGACAGCGCCCGTTCACTCGACAGTACTGCCGCCGACGTCGTTCCAGTCCTCACCTCTTCCGGGAGTACCTTCTCCACCGGCGCCAGCAGTCTCAGCGGATCCCCCAGCAGCTCCAGCTCCAGCTCCCCCCGCTCCAGCGCCAGCGACCTCCACCTCCAGCAGCTCTGGCGACAGCACCGTCGACGCCGACCGCTTCACCATCGCCAGGAGCGCGCCTGAGTCGTAGGCACTCGACTTCCCTTTTTGGTGTCTTGATGCCAAAGGGGGAGAAGAGTTAGAGTCAGGGGGAGGGGTTAGCTCAGTTCTAGGGGGAGTTCTTGATTTTAGGGGGAGTGTCTATCCTTTTGCTACTTATTGTTATCTATTTGAGATTGCCTGTTATTATTATTTGCTATTATTGTACTCCGGGTGCTACTTTGTGCTCTTGCGCTTTATTGTTTATTATTTGAGCCTTCGAGCCACTTGTGTTGCAATTTCTACTTGTTATATTTCTTTTTTGAGCATTGCGTTTTAATTCCATTAATTCTATGCTCTACTCGTTGTGTTGTCATCAATCACCAAAAAGGGGGAGATTGAAAGCATCTAGGCCCCAGTGAGGTATGGTTTCGGTGATTAATGATAACCGTTCGTTATTACTAATGAGTTTGTGGATGCGAGGTTTCACGTATATCACATCAAACGTTAATGAACTATCTATTCACACCATCTACTGCTCATTGGATACAAATGGAGACCCCTCAACGATCTATTCTAAGGGGTTATTCGATACTCATGAAGACTAAATGAAGAACTCATACAACGACTCTATTCTATCAAAATTGGCAACACAAGAAGCTTACACTTCATCAAAATATCATTTCAAACAAGTGTCAAAGAGGTCACTCAAGAAGATTCCAAAAGATCAACTCAAAACAACTCGAAGCAAACAAGTTGCACTCACCGGATCATCCGATGTCTTGCAAAATGACTACATCGGTCGAGTTTGAGTTGGCAGAAGAAGAAGACCTCAGAGCCCAGTACACACCGGATCATCCGATGTGAAGGAAGTGGCACATCGGTTGATTTCAACAGAAGGATGATTTCTGAGTTATTCTGAAGAAGTACACACCGGATCATCCGATGATGAAGTAAGTGTACATCGGTCAATTTCAACAGAGACATTATTTCTGAACCAATTCTGAAGATCAACTCACCGGATCATCCGATGATGAAGTTGAAGTAACATCGGTCGATTAAACAGTCAGATCCAACGGTTATATCCAACGGTCACATCTGACACATGACATCAGCTAATTTGGAATTCGACCGATGCTCAAATAAAGGGGTGCATCGGATGATCCGATGTTCACAGAAAAAGTCTGCCTACTTTTCCAACGGCTATCTCGTGTGGGCTGGCTATAAATACCCCTGCAACCGGCCATTTCGTGAAGTCTTGATCACCAGAGCCTCACTACACATCCTCAAGCATTCAAGACCAAGAGCTACCACTTCCACACCTCAAAACCTCTTGTACTCCAACTATAGGCTAGATCTAGCTAGAGAGAAGCTTGTGTGCGTCCATTCTTTGTGATTGGAATCTCTAGGATAGTGAGAGAGAGTGTCTTGGTGACTTCTCTCACCTTGTAAAAGTTGGAGGAAGAAGAGATCGCTCCGGAGCTTACCAAGGCGTTTGTGGAAGCCCGGAGGATCACCATTGTACAAGGCTTGAGCTCCACCTTGCCGGAGATGGCGAACGGAGAAAGATAGTGGATTCCCTTGTCTTGGTGACTTGGGAGTGGCTATACCCTTTGGTGGGTGCCACAACATGGACGTAGGTAGATCTTTGTGATCTTACCGAACCACGGGAAAAATCGTCGTGTCTCCGAGTCTACGCGGGAGTTTGCATCTCTCTCCTCACCCTCTTACTATTACGCATTTACTATTCCGCACTTAATACTCTTGCTTGCGTAGTTAGTTCGCATAGGGAATTGGGCTTCAACCATTAAGTTTTAAATTGCTCTAAAATTTGAAAAAGCCCAATTCACCCCCCCTCTTGGGCGTTTCGATCCTTACAGGTGGGACACTTTGCAAGTCAATGCCCGAAGAAAGGCCTTGGACAGCTGACCAACGCACCAAAACAGAACCCATGGCCGAATGGAGGAGCTACGCAAGGTAACCGTGGACAGCAGAACTACGCTCGTGGCAACGTGAATCATGTCTCCGCTGAGGAAGCGCAACAAACTGAGGACGTCGTGATTGGTATGTTCCTTGCCAACTCCAACCCAGCCACTGTTTTATTTTATTCCGGAGCATCGCATTCATTCATATCATTCAAGTATGTTGCCAAGTATAATCTGCCCATATCACACATGAAACACACTATGTTGGTTAACTCTCCGGTGGAGAGATGAGTACTAATAGAGTATGTCCAAAAGTAAACCTTAAAATAAGGGGGTAGACTTTCTTACCAACCTTATTGTCTTGGATTCCCAAGGGACTGATATAATACTTGGAATGGATTGGTTAAGCAAGCACAACGGAGTAATTTAATGTGCTGAGAGGAGCGTGCAGTTGACAAATGAGCACGGTACTTGTATTGAGTTCGAGTCAGCCCAACCGGCAACCGAGAAGGCAGCGTTGAACCACGTCGAAGAAGCAACATTGGAAAGCATTCTGTTCAAGAATTTTCAGATGTGTTCCTGGAAGAACTTCCTAGTATGCCACCTGACCGGGACATTGAATTTGCCATTGATTTAGTACCTGGAACTGCACCTATAGCGAAAAGGCCATATAGGATGCCCGCTAATGAACTAGTGGAACTTAAGAAGCAAATTCAGGAGTGTCTAGATAAGGATTTTATACGCCCAAGCTCGTCACCGTGGGGAGCCCCCGTGCTCTTCGTAGACAAGAAGGATGGGACCCAAAGGATGTGTGTGGATTATAGGTCTCTCAATGAGGTTACGATCAAGAATAAATACCCGCTGCCCCGTATAGAGGACCTATTCGACCAAACGAAAGGTGCCCGAATTTTCTCCAAGATTGATCTTCGGTCGGGATACTTACAGCTGAAGATTAAGCCCTCCGACATACCCAAGACTGCATTTCGAACACGGTATGGTTCGTATGAATATACCGTTATTCTTTTGGGTTAACGAATGCACCCACATACTTTATGTAGCTCATGAATAAGGTCATCATGGAGTACTTAGACAAGTTCGTCGTGGTTTTCATCGACGATATCATGGTGTATTCAAAAAGCGAGGAAGAACATGAAGAACATTTGAGATTGATATTGTAGAAACTACGAGAGCATCAATTGTATGCCAAGTTCAGCAAGTGTCAATTTTGGCTAAAGGAGATATCGTTCCTAGGGCACATCATCTCCGAGAGAGGAGTATCGGTTGATCTCGGAAAAGTGGGAGATGTTCTGAAGTGGAACCAACCGCAGAATGTGAGAGATATTCGGAGTTTCCTTGGGATGGTTGGATACTACCGATGGTTCATAAAGGATTTCTCCAAAATAGCGAAGCCTATGACTGAATTGCTAATGAAAGGAAAAGCATTTCAGTGGACACCAGTATGCCAAGAAAGCTTTGAGGAGCTCAAGAAAAGACTAACCACAACGCCGGTTTTGGTATTGCCGGACGTAAGCAAGAGTTTCGATATATATTGTGACGCATCAAGACAAGGGCTTGGATGTGTGCTCATGCAAGATGGACAAGTGGTAGCCTATGTGTCGAGACAACTAAAGAAACACGAGCTGAATTACCCCACACATGACTTAGAACTTGCAGCCATGGTATATGCCTTGAAGATTTGGAGGCATTATATCCTTGGCCACCGATGTGAGATCTATACGGATCACAAAAGCCTCAAGTATATATTCATGCAAACGGATCTGAATTTGAGCCAACGTCGATGGTTGGAACTCATCAAGGATTATGATGTTGGAATCAATTATCACTCCGGAAAGGCCAATGTAGTAGCTGATGCGTTGAGCCGAAAGGCAGCATGTCACCAACTCACGGTTCGGGAGCTACCGCCTGAGCTGCGCAAGGAGTTCGAACGGTTACGTCTCGGGTTCTTGAACGAGATGGGAGTGATAGAACTCAACTCTTCGCTGGAACAAGAGATACGAGATGGCCAAGCAACATATGAGGAAATCAAGGAAAGAATCTGACAAGGCATAGAAAAGGATTTCAAGGAAGACGAGAAGGGCACACTTTGATTAGGGAAAAGGATTTGTGTGCCTAACATGAAGCACATCCGCGACACGATATTAAAGGAGGCACATGACTCACCTTATTCAATACATCCTTGCTGTACAAAGATGTACAAGGACCTGAAAACTTGCAATTGGTAGGATGGTATGAAAAGGGACATAACTGAATATGTTGTCTTATGCGACACGTGCCAACGGGTGAAGGCCGAACATCAAAGACCCACCGGACTGTTGCAGCCATTGAAAGTACTCGAGTGGAAGCAGGAAGACATCAGCATTTATTTCATTGTCGGATTGCCACGTACTCGGTCGGGTTACGACTCCATTTGGGTTATTGTGGACCGATTGACGAAGACAGCCCATTTCCTTCCTGTTAGAACTACGTACCGCGTCGCAGAACTAGCCGGGCTGTATATGGAGCAAATCGTGTGTCGCCATCCGAAGAGGATAGTTTCAGATCGGGGTTCTCAATTTACCTCTAGGTTCAGATCGGGGTACACGGCTGAATTACAGCTCCGCTTATCACCCGCAAACTGACTGGCAAACTAAGAGGACAAATCAAATTTTGGAAGACATGTTGAGAGCTTGCACCTTGAAACATGGGCGCAGCTGGGATAGAAGCTTGCCGTATGCTGAATTATCATAGAACAACAGCTATCAAGCCAGCTTGAAGATGTCACCTTTCGAAGCATTTTATGGTAGACGGTGTAGAACGCCGCTGTTCTAGAACAAGACCGGAGAGAGCCAAGTGTTTGGACCCGAAGTGCTGCAAGACGCCGAAAAGCAAGTCCAAACGATACGAGAAAATTTGAAGGCTGCTCAGTCAAGACAAAAAGGTTATGCAGACAATAAGTGAAGAAAATTGACCTTTGATGTAGGAGACTTTGTGTACCTTAAGGTATCGCCTATCTAAGGCCAACGACGGTTCAACGTCAAGGGCAAATTAACACCTCGCTAAATCGGTCCATTTAAGATTTTGGGCAAGCAAGGAGAAGTAGCCTATCAACTAGAGCTGCCAATGCACCTCTCTGACGTACACGACGTGTTTCACGTATCCCAACTCAAGAAGTGCTTAAGAGTACCATGAGAACAAGTACGATGGATGAGCTCGAGCTTCAAGAAGATCTGACCTATGTGGAGCACCCCATCCAAATTTTGGACGTGAAGGAAAGGGTCACGAGGAACAAAGTGATCCATTGGTGCAAGGTACAGTGGAGCCATCACACGGAAGCCGAAACTACATGGGAGCGTGAGGAAGACCTCAAGGCAGAATTCCCTCATCTATTCTCTACTCTATCGAATCTCGAGGGCGAGATTCAGTTTAAGGGGGGAGGTTTGTAACACCCTCAAATTCATTTCCATGCATTGCATACATTTTTCATATAGAGAAACATTATAAAAGAAGTAGAAATGGAGAAAGAATCATAAAAAATGGTGGGGGATGGGAAAAAGATAGCTGAAATGAGCCAATTCCAATCTGTCGAAGTGCGCTGTCGACACTTCCCCCGGCCCCGAGGGACACGTGGCACTCTCGGAGCTCACCCCTGCGGAGGGGGTGAGGTCCGGCACCACTGGCTACGTGGCTGGCTCGGAGCTCGCATCTGAGGAGAAGGGAGGTCCAGCTCGCGGGACACGTGGTGCCCTCGGAGCTCGCCTCTGAGGAGAAGGGGGGTCCGGCCCGTGGGACACGCGGCGCCCTCGGAGCTCGCCTTTGAGGAGAAGGGAGGTCCGGCCCCGCTGGACACGTGGCGCCTTCGGAGCTCACCTCCACGGAGGAGAGGAGGTCCGGCACCGATGGACATGTAGCGCCTTCGGAGCTCACCTCCACGGAGGAGGGGAGGGTCGGCACCGTTGGACACGTGACGCCTTCGGAGCTCACCTCCGCGGAGGAGGTGAGGTCTGGCACTGCTGGACACGTGGCGCCCTCGGAGCTCGCCTCTTAGGAGAGGGGAGATCCAGCACCGCTGAACACGTGGTGCCCTAGGAGCTCGCCTCTGAGGAGAGGGGAGGTCCGGCCCCACTGGACACATGGCGCTCTCGGAGCTCGCCCCTGCGGAGGGGGCGAGGCCCGGCTCCGCTGGCCATGTGGCAGGCCCGGAGCTCACCTCTTAGGAGGAGGGTGGCCCGACCCCACTGGGCATGTGGCGCTTTCAGAGCTCACCCCTGCGGAGGGGGCGACGTCCCTAGGCGGTTTTTCTACTGTGCGCGGGGTACCCGGTACTGAGGGTACCGACACAATTTCCCCAAATTTTCCCCACATTGCTGCCACACCTAACTGAAAAGATAAGTTTGTTACGATCCAAAATTGAGTAGGACTCTTATTTGAGCTCCAATTGGAGTAGGACTCCTCTTTTCCCCTTATAAATAGAACCCAACCCCCCCCCTTTTGGCCGTAACCCGTTTCCTTTTTCCCCCTCCCAAGTCGATGACTTGGAGGCCCTAGCCCCCAACTCGCCGAGTTGGACACACACACACCCCTCGCCGGAGTTCAGTCGCCGGTGCGCCCACTGACGAGCCCCGTCACGCCTCGCCGTCACCGGAAAAGAGTCGATGACCATAAGGGAAGTGAGCTAGGTCTTCGTTACCCATCTTACAACGTCATCGCTTCTTCTACGCATCCGTTTCTTCGCTCCCTTCAAACAGAAACTTTTTCTTGTGGACAGATCACGTTTTGATCGGTTTTTGACGGTGGAATTGATCTAGATCTTGAGTCAAGATCATCACCATATCCACACTTGATCCCTACACCCTTGTTCATCATAAAACCCCATGAAAGCCCATTAAGACATGCAAGAACACGTACAAACTGGTTTAATAAAATAGCACCATAGGATTTGCATTCATCTACACCATTGCATCTTGAGTAGAATTGTGCATGATGTTTGATTGCTGTAAATTTTGTATGTGCGTGGTCGTGAGTAGGAGGACAAGCCCAGGAATCCATCTACAAAAAACTACAACGCCAAGACTTTGAGACGCTTGAGCAACAAGAGCCACGGGAGCAAGGCAAGTGCCCCTTGACCATATTGATCCCATGTTTTGAAACTGTTTTGTTTGCGAAAACATGTGTGCTTGAGTCAACTTGATGAGACACCATTTTATAGGACTTTACTAGTTTTGTTAACCATCCTTGTCGCCGGGAAAGTTGATGAGTAGGGTATGGTTGTTTTTCTTTTTTGCTTCGCTTAATCCACGGGATATGGGAAGCTGATTTAAAACATGGTTAGCTACTGCACTCATATGAATAATGATGATGAGAACTTGATGATGTTAATGAGCATGGAATCGGAGAAGATCTAGGCAAGTTTGGTTCGTGGATGTTGCTGAATGAGATGATGGTTTACTTGCCGTAGATCTAAGGACCGGTTCATGCCAGCACATGCCAAGAAAACAGTGCCACCACAAGACCAAAGATGGGTGCGGCTTAGCTGACTAATTAAGTGTGTTGCTAGCTTGTTATGGACCGTGGATGGCGCGGGGAATGGGAGTCGAGAGAAGACTGCCCTGGGAACTGCATGGCACAAGAGGGGGCCCGTGGGTGGGAGAATGATGATTCGAGCCTGCCGGTGAAACCTCAGTGAGTCCATACATCTAGTAGCCCCTTTGTAAAGGCTATTTTGTGACCTCTTGGCCATACACCGACGGTTGTGTACTGGTATAATGGAGGTTCTGCAGTCGCCGACGGGTGACAAAATCACGAACTTGTGGGTAAAGTGGTGCCACCTCTGCAGAGTGTAAAACTATCATGGTAGCCGTGCTTCAGGTCACAAGCACCTGGCCAACTCACATGATTAGAGGGAAAACTTGGGATGGTTATTCGGTATGGTTATGGTATGGTCATTGGGAATGGTTTTGGGACTGTTTTGAGTCATGAAAATAAGTTTGGCTTCGGTTATATGAATATGAGATGGTTATGAATGTTTACGAGTATGAGATGAACTTGAGAAAGGTTAATGGCTGGTTGAGACTTGATAAATGGTGAATTATGATGGAGAAAATGATGCTGAATTACTTGGTCATGTTGGGATAAATATCACTTAGAAATAGTTGCTGCTTTTATCATATTGTGAAATAAAATTTGCTTGATGCAATGATCCCTTTTTATTCCTACCTTGTTATAAGCTACATGTCATACTTTTCCCGCACTTACTGAGTACGACATGTACTCACCCTTGCATTATCACATAAACATCAGCAATAGGAGAAGAGTACTTTGAGGACCATGTGGAGTACTAGGCCTGTGAACTACCGTCAACATGCCTGTGGAGTTGAAGATGGAGCCGCTGCTATTTAGTTATTTTCGCTGTCGTTTAGAGACTTCCGCTGCAAGAATAAGATAGACAATCATGAGTGAGACAATTAGTTGATGTAATAAAGTACTTAAACACTATTTATTCATGGTTATATTCTGAATTCAGTTGTTGATTACATGTGTATGTGTGATGAACATCCTGGGCACACATATGCATTAACTTGGTTCTGTTCCCGGAACCAGGTGCCACATCATAGGACATGAAGAGTCCTAGAGAACATACTTCATGTTACAAACCACACGATGGGGTCTCCTCTTATCCTTGGGTTTGCGCACTGGAGGCCAGTGCATTTCATATGTCTCTAAGACATGAAGAGTCTTAGAAAACATATTCACTTCCCGTCTATTGTTGAACGGGACATCCCACACTACTTTCCTCGTATGGGGGAGCTAACCGAAATAGATCCGCTTTCGATGGCGTTCCTTACCATCTTACCTGCATGTAGCTGCGACGTTACAGAATTGAAATACTTAATGATGACACTCTGTTAGCTTGCCACCTTAAGTAATTGTGCTATTATAGTCCTTGTATGGGCATACTATACGTTCCTCACTCGTATACCTCTAAGTTTTTGAAAATAGACTCATTTTTATGCGTGCTATTCCCAATGCGACTCTGATACCACGCTGTGAGAGCTTGCCCCACCATCGACGGGATCGTGCCTCTCGCCCTAAAATCGCGTTGGGTGGTGTCGTGCGATGCGGCACCCAACAACATGCACGAAAAGATGGTACAAACATATGAAACCATTTATTACTCAACATAAGCTCTTTTACAACATAATGTACACACGCAGCGGAATTTAAAACTAGACAACTACTAACTCTCGACCCTAACTACGCCGAAGAGAAGTCGTTCAGCCCGTGAACGCTTCCTACTAGTTTCACCAAGTAAGGCAGCGACTAGATTTCCGATGAGTTGCACGAACCGTGAGGTCCGACGTCTCCCCGAACAACCCTCTTTAAAGCAGGCATCCTGCTACCTGCAAAAACAACTCAGAAGCAACCGTGAGCACTAAGGCTCATCAAGTCTTAACTGTCAATGCTAAACATATAACTCAACATGCAGGGGTAGTAAGACAGTAGGAATATGAATTTGCAAAATGAAGCTTGACTAAAATTGATCCTTATATTCAGATTCTTATAGCCTTCATTTTAGAGGTCCTCACGCCTCGCAACACCGGAAGTCCACAATCAAACAAGAAACACTTATCCCGATGTTGCTAGCCTAAGATGGAAATGAACTTCACTTGGCACTATATCTAATTCAGTCAAGGTTCCAATACAATGATTAAGCCATAAACAACATCTTAAGAGACTTAGTTCCTCTTCTTACTACGTCACGGCGCAGTGGACAAGTATGCTCAATCCTCTTCCGCGAGCGACGGTGATTTGAATCAATAACAACCCGGAATACACGACACATACACCTGCCACGAAAGACTCTCTCTCGAGCTCTTTCTTATGTTGTATGTAGCAACCTTTCACACGACACACCGACATAGAAAAACGTTTCGCGCCGAGCAGGATGGCCCTCTACGCGGACACGTCGAAGTTGCCCGCTAAAGGATTTACACCTCCCACCTTCTCAACTCCATTCCCACGCGAAGGATGAGTTTCTATATCACGGTCCATCGAGTTACATCGGTTTCATGGGACCCATACCCCACTATATATCCGGTACAGCTCAATCTTGTCTAGCAGGGCCGCGTACGTGCGGTCCTTAACCGACACAGACGGGGCAACAAACCAACCTCCACATTTGCCCTACCATCCCGGCCCAGGCCCAATGTGGTCTCAAGCATTATCACACCCATCGCAGATCGAGACAACCTTGAGCGCTCCATCCTACAGGAACTTCCCCGTTCCCATCTCATTTCCATGAGGGTGCTCTTATCATCAACCTCCGCGGGTAAACTCCATTACTCGACCTTTGTCGCGAATAGCTTTTTACTACTCGACTTCTACCGAGCTAGCTACAACATTAGCCTAGCAGCTACAACGAGGCAAAGTCTACACTAAACCTTCCACTCAGGGATGTAATAGCCATGCAAGTGGGTTTCAAGCATACTAGACCTAATGCACAATATCAAGTCTAATAAACATGATGTGAATTAAAGCAAAATTGAAAACGGTAATTATATACAAACCAGGGCTTGCCTTGCTCAACGGTTTTTGTTAGAAGCTAGGAGTTGGTCTTCCTCCGGAGAATCCGCCAAACTCGTCACGAGATGGAGATCCTCGCTGTGGAGTTGAATCCTTGTCGAACATCGACGTCACGTGCTATTAAGATGCAATGCACATATTTTCAAAAGCAACTTAGAAAATGCTTTAAGAACTGTTGTACAAGTTAACTCACACATATTAGGGACAAACAACAGCAAGGTTTCTGTTGCTGGATCTACAACCTTAGATAAAAAGATGATAAGTGAAATGGAGGTACTATCAATCACCATGTGATTAAGTCCATTGTATGAACACTTAGACCTACATAATGGTAGTTCAAGTTCCAGAGGTCCAATGAAGCTGAAAATTTAACCATAGCTTCAAGGGAAAGTATTTAGGTAGTGTGCAAAAATTGAGCTCATGACATGGCTCCATAAGATCACAACAAATCCTTATGTAATTTTATATAATCTTCCTTTACCCCCTAGATCTTAAGCTTTCCTATGCTGAAAAGTAGAATTTTTGTGAAGGGCAAAACGTCCTGAGTCCATAGGAATTGGTTTTACCATTTTTGGAGTTTCCTACATGGAGATATGGATTTTACAAGGATTGGGGAAAAGCTGAAAATGGCTCTGTTCCTTTTTCTATTTTTCAGAGACATAAAAGGAGTGACACTACATTTGGCCAAGCAAATGAGGTGAAATTCCTCGGAAATTATTACTGGAGTATAGGTATATTTGGAGGAAGGTCCTTCCCAAAATTGGGAATATTCTAATAAATAGAACTCCTGTAATAATTCCTACAAATTTTTCCTTAAATGAATAATGAGCCAAATCCAGGTATTTTCATAAACATTGGGATGCACCCCTGGATAGTACTCTCTGAGAGAAATCCAATAAAATTTATTTGACAATATTTGGACACTCCTACATAAAGTTATGGCTCTTCAAAGTTTAAACCGAATTAGGAAATTCCTGAAAAAGTTTAAACGTTGCCGGTGGGTCCCAGTCGACAGCCTTCTTCCTCCTCGCGCCAAACAGGGCACAGTGGAGGCGCCCTCCAGCGTGGGTCGCCGGAAGGGCCTTACCGGCCGCCTCACGAACCAAGTCTTGCCCCCCCCCCTTTTTTTGACCCACTGAGCTCATTGGTGGGGTCGCCGGCGGCTAAAGCTCACCGGAAACACGCGCACACCGGCGACAGCGGAGATTAGGGTTTCGGTGAGGTCATTCCCACTCTATACCGCATGAAAACGGTCGGGGATTGCTCGGTGAGCACCGTGGCAGATCGAGGATGCTGAAAATGGACTCCACACACCGTGAAAAGACCGACAACCAAGGGCTCCACGGTGACCCGAGGTGCTTTTGCACCGACGGCTAAGAAACTGGATAGGACTTCCTTAATTCTTGATGTTTTTGCTCGGTTCTTTGTCGAGGAGGGGCGCTAGGAGGTGTAGCAGCTACGTGCAGGCTTACGCGAGCTTTGTGGATCGTGCAACTCGAATTTGAGTTTAAACCGAGACTTAAGAGAATGAACTAGGGTTCGGTTTTCATGGAAATTCTCCCTAGAGGATGGATCATTTGATGAACGGATTTCGGCTACACGATCTATGGAGGATAGCGCACCTTTCTTGTTTAGCAAGTTGGAGGAGAGGGTGGCCATGGTGCTCTGTCCACGGTGACTCGAAGTGGCGTCCGTCGGTTTCTCCCCGATCCTCGGCGGCGACCGTCAAGTTGTGATCAACCGAAGCGACGAAACTTCGGAGTAGCGATGGGAGTAGCTAAAGCACGTGTTGGCGCTCACTTTTGCTGTGCATCACTCGAGCCAAGGAGGAGCAGCACCGGTGTGCGATCGAGAAAAACAGAGGCGGCACCGGCGGCTAGCTTTCGCGCGTGGGTGCAGGACAGAGAGTCGGTAGGAGCTAGGAGCGAAGGCAACTTCGCTTTTGCTGTCGTGTACGAGAGATAAGAGCAAGCAACCGGTCGGGAGAACAACCGAGTCCACAGCTCGCCGGCAGCTGCTCTCGCGGTGGCGCATGCTGAAGAGCTGAACAACTTGGTTCACTGCACAGAGTATGACATGTGGGCCACAACACCCCAAATATCTCCCCCCCTTCCGTGCTTTAATATTCCCGCACCGTCTTTGTCCAAATTACACCAAAATTGGATGGTAGACCAAACAAAATGTAAGGAATTTGAATCTGAAATCAGATTTCGAAATTGAGCCTGTTTGGTTCAGAATTCAAATTCAAATTTGAAGGTGCTCTTAACTATTCCTTTGAATAAATGGTAGATGAGCTCCAAACTTATCCAAATTTGGATTGTGAGCTCATTGATACATGGGGAATGCATCGGTAAATTTATTTGTATGCATTTGGGCAATCTGAACATGAATCCTTTCAAAAGAATTCAAATTATGTTTAAATTCTCTCCACTCAACTCTTAGAGGATGTGCACATGAGTGCCATTTAGAGAGTAAAGTTTTTTCCCTAGATTAACATGTGTTGAGGATGGGCTAGAGAAAATTTGTAACTGCCTCACATGTCCATTTTTGTGTTCATCATTTCATATGACACAAACTCAAGCCTTCTTTTGCCTAACTTTGTTTCACAATATGAAATAAAACTTTACAAAAATTAAAGCTATTACATGCTCCAGCGCGTCCGACAGACCTCCCTATTGATCGGAGGGTGACACTCCGTTAGAGGGTAACCAAGTCGACATTCTTATACATATCATTTTTACGACTTCACCCCCATTCGCCCGGACTCTTCTCCCTCCGATGACAGTTGCAGGCTCTCCTCTGTTTCTTCGAACTCTGCGGAGGACGGAGCTCCTCGTTATTATCGGTGTATCTGGATTCCAAGTGTGCCTGATGAGGTCAGGGGAGATGCTAGGCAGTTTTTGCATCGCGGAGCCTGTCGTCTGCTGAGCGCTGGCGATCGTCGGCGTGACTCCAACGATGATGACCATCGTCCCCCTCCTGGCTTTCCGGGTTTTCGTCGTCGCCAGGCTGGTGGCCATGGTGGGCGGCCTCGGGCTTCGCAGCCTGCTCCGGACGCTGCACAGGGTGGTCCCCACCACCGACAGGAGGCGTGTGGTCCCGGGGACAGCCTGGAAAACAATGTCAAGTTAG
Organism: Neostapfia colusana; assembly: GCA_030760725.1. Taxonomy (NCBI): domain Eukaryota; kingdom Viridiplantae; phylum Streptophyta; class Magnoliopsida; order Poales; family Poaceae; genus Neostapfia; species Neostapfia colusana. The sequence continues at coordinate 125,696,397 of JASWHV010000003.1, forward strand.
GGCCTCGGCAAGCGCTGGATCCAGAAGATTGGGAGTGGCATCCCACCATTGGTCAAAGAAACCAACAAAGATCGTTGTGGTTTGGAGGTCTTGGCACCCGACCCAATCTGTTCTGCAAGCAACCTGCCACTGACCTGTAATGATAGGCCGCCAATGGAAGCTGACGCCTCCTGGTTGTTGTGCAGCATAGAAAGAGATGCAGGATCTTTCACCCAAAAGAACGCCGCGGACCCGACGCTGGAGGAGTTGTGGGGATGGCCCACTGTTGTGGCCAGCAGGCCTGCCACGCCTCCGACCAATGGCGTCGTTCCTACGTCGCCGAACTCCATGGGCCGGTTGGCTAACCTTGTGGAGCCCACCCCGCCAGGCAACCTTGGAGTTGATGAACAGCATGCAATAAAACGTGGGCAGCAACAACGTGCTTCATCAGCTTTTCCAGCCAGTGCCTACACCGCTGGTAGATACCACCCCGATGCTACTTGCCAAAGGGGGCCGTCGCAGGAAGAAAGACTCCTCCATGGAGCCAACCCGTCACACCGCAAGACAGGACGGATCCGTGATCCCGGTGTCGCAGCGGGCCCAACAGCGCCTAATGCGCATTATGGACCCCACAGCAGTACCGACAGGAGATGAAGATTTGGTCAAGTACAAGAACGCCTTCAAGGAGACATTGCCAACTGCAGCGATAGCGGTCATTCGTGGTGCACTCCAGCTGGGAAACTCACCTCTGTCGGAGGCTACTGCAGCTCTTGCGGTGAAGGAGGTGACCATCAATGCCTAGCTATCTTCTGGCATTAACTCGAGCTTGTGTGGTGTCATCAGTCGTGATGTTATTTTCAGCTATGTTTAGTCCATGCAGTGTCAACTGTGTTAGTCTCTCAATGTCAGCTGTGTTAGTCTCTCTGTGTCAGCTATGTTTAGTCCGTGGAGTGCTCTGGGTGTATTTTTTGTTTTCTGTTTGCTCTCTCCCAGCGTTCCTGTGTCGCCCCGGGCAGTTTATGTCGGTTATCTAGTGGTTTATTTGTTTCCTCTATGGCTCACAACCACATTAGTCCTTCATCCTGGAATGACAGAGGGTTGAACCTGCCCGCTAGACGTGTTGTTGTCCAGCAGCTACTCCAAGATGCAGCGCTGCTGATCGTTTGTCTTCAAGAGGCCAAGCTCTCCACTTACCATTATCAACTTAACGCGAAATCTAGGGTTCCTGCTGGAGTGGCCTTGAGTTCCTGCCGGCAGAGGCACTCGAGGTGGTGTTCTAGTGCCTGGGATCCAGTATACTTGCAAGTGCACAATGCAACCAGGGGTATTTACTGTCTATCAACTTTGTGGTATCAATGATGCTTTCCAATTAGGGGTGAAATTCGGAAGGAAATTTCCCGGATCATCCGATACCAATTTTGGAAATTTTCGTACCGATTTCCGTTTATATCGAAAATTTTCAGAAATCGGATCGAAAACAATCTAGACAGATTTGCGATCGAATTACCGGAATTCCATATTCGTTCGGAAATTTATTTGGAAATCCATTCAGAAATCTATTTAGTAATTTATTCAAAAATTTATTCAAAAGATTGTTTGGAAATTTATTCGAAAATTTATTCAGAAATTATAAAACAACATGATTACAATCAGCAGCAGAACTATTACCTAGCTTATCTTGACATAGGCTCACTAACGACCTCAAATAGTGAACCGGCCAAATGAATCACACAGATAGATATAATGCTCACTTTTTTGCAATTATAGTGGGAGCATAGAACATGTCAGCTACGCTCAAGTACTAAAGACATAACAACACTTGAAAAGCTCTCTACTCTAAAATCCATTGTTGATACTCCTCTCTCCTACCCCGCATAATAGGATAAGTCATCCATTTGTTAATCGCACGTTCATTAGTGTGGTATGGGCGTGCCTTACTCATCTGTGTGCGTCTTACCTACTTATATAACTACTTCATTAGACTACGTGTATGTATTTTTTAGTTTATTATAATTAATCATATGAAAACATTTATCATGGTTTATTTATATCATTTGAAGTAATGCTAACATATTATTTTGGAGCACTATTTCCAAAATAAAAGCATTCGAATCCGACCAATATCGATATGTTTCCGTTCTGATTTATCCATTTTTGATATTTTTGAAATTTCTGATACCGTGACCATTTCCTAAAGTATTGTTTCCGACTCCAATTCCGAATTTAAAATACGAAAATGAAAATGATTTGACTATTTTTCTGACCGTTTCTGACAGTTTTCAACCCTATTTCCAATTGACCACTGTATATGGCCCTTATGATGATAACGAAAAGTCTACATTTCTGCCAGAGCTTGTTAGTTTGAAGCCGCCAGATGGTACTCCTTGGCTATGTGCAGAAGATTTTAACCTTATTTAGCAGGCTTGTGACAAGAATAATGCCAACCTCAACCGCAGACAAATGGGCTCTTTTCAGCGCATTCTTGACAGATGTGAACTGGTGGAGTTTGCTTTGCAGAACAGAAGATATACGTGGAGTAATGAGCACGCCAATCCAACTCTGGTTCGCCTGGACAGGCTATTTTGCAATAAAGAGTGGGACTTGAGCTTCTCTGGTTTTGGTCTATGACCGTTATCTTCCTTTTTGTCGGATCACTGTCCTACCCTTGTCCTACCCTTCTCAGTCACCAAAAGAAGCCTCGGCGCCAAGCTCTCTTCTGCTTTGAAACCTTCTGGATCAAGGTTTCGGGCTCCCGTGACGTTGTCAAAGAGGCCTGGGACTCCATTTCTGAACAATACTCGCCTCTCAACACTTTGCAGGGTAGGTTACAGGATGTAACATCTGCACTCAGGAAATGGAGCCGAGAAGTTTTCGGTAAAGCGCGGTTGCAGCTCGCTGTAGCTAATGAGGTCATACTTCAACTAGACCTTGCGCAGGAATTCCGAGCCCTCTCTGCTGAGGAACTTGACTTGCGGAAGGAGATAAAAATCAGGATAGTTGGTCTTGCAGCAATTGAACGGGCCAGACGACGACAAGCCTCAAGAATTACTTGGCTTAAAGCTTGAGATGCTTGCATAATTTTTTTTCACATGCGAGCCAACGCTCCGGCTCGTAAGCTTTTTGTGCCAAGACTTTGACGCCCTGAACAGTAATATGTCACATCTCAAGAAGGGATGGCCTCAATCATGTACTAATATTTTGCCAGCACACTTGGTACAAGACAACAATGGTCACCGACGTTTCGTAGGCACCAGCCGGACCTTCCCACATTGCAAACCCATGAACTTGATACTGAATTCACAGAAGAAGAAATTCTCAACACCATGAAGGCATGCCATCAAGGAATTGCATGCCGAGAAAGCTCTGGGGCCAAATGGCTTCACTAGCGACTTCTACCGGAGTTGTTGGGACATTGTGAAGCGTGATTTGGTTGCTGTTTTCAAGAGTATGTTTGAGCTACGTGTTGGACCTCTTTGGAAGATTAATGGGGCTTTGATCACTTTGATACCGAAGGGTGAAGTGGCCGACCATCCAGGGGATTTTTGCCCGATTAGTCTCATACACTTTACCAAGATCTTGGCCTTGCGTCTGCAAAAGCACATGGACTATCTCATTACACCGGCACAAAGTGCTTTCTTCCATAGGCGATGCATACATGATAAATATATACCTCTACGTTCTGAATCTGGTGCGTTTGTATCATCGGAATGGACTCCCCATCCTCATGTTTTAATTTGATATCTCAAAAGCCTTCGATTCTATCTCCTGGGAATTCTTGATTGAAATGATGGAGCAGAGAGGTTTTCCGCGATGATGGATAGACTGGTTATGCCTTCTTTAGACATCATCATCATCAGCAGTTAAACTTAACGAAAGTTTGGGACTGTGGGTTAAGCACCGTCGAGGGCTACGGCAGGGGGACCCCCTTTCCCGTATCTCTTCATACTTGGCATTGACGTGCTACAGAAAGTGTTTGAGACTGCTACCCGTGAAGGCTTCCTCACGCCTCTTACAGAACGATCAGCGAGACTTCGCATATCTCTCTATGTTGATGATGTCAGAGTGTTTCTCAATCAAATTCAGATAGAGGTAGATTATGTTATGGAGATTATGCAAGGCTTTGGAGATTCCACTGGTTTGCATGTCAACATTCAGAAGAGTTCGATCACTCCTATTTAGTGTGCAGAGTACAATCTTCCGGAAGTTCTCCGAAGCTTCACGGGGAATACGGTCGAGCTTCTAATCACCTATTTGGGGCTTCCTTTTGTCAACCTCTGGCCTATCCAAGGTTCAATTGCAACCCATTTTGGACCGTGCGCGGGGGAGGCTAGCTGGTTGGCAGAGCATACTTCTTAGCATGGCCGGGCATCGGGAGTTGGTTCGGTCAGTGCTCAGTACACTGCTGGTTTATGCATTAGCGGTTGTCAAATTATCCAAACAGTTCATCAAGGCATTTGATAAGCTGCGCCGTCAGTTTCTCTGGGCGGGCTCGCACGATCTGCATGGATACAAGTGCAAGGTTAGTTGGTTAATAGTGTCTATCGGCCCATCGATCGCGGAGGCCTAGGGATTCTTGATCTTGGGTGTTTTGGGCGAACACTCGGGCTTCGGTGGCTATGGCACCAGCGGCGATCTCCTCTTAAACCCTGGTCCAGAATGGAGGTTCCGGTGGACTCAACAGATGAAAGTCTTTTTGTCATGGCCACACATGTCACAGTACGTCTACAATGGCTGCATTGCCAAGTTCTGGACCATCAACTGGCGGGATGGCCGCCCACTGTCAGTCATCTTCCCATTGTTATATCGGCAAAGCAGAAGGAAGAACCGATTAGTGGCTGACGCCCTGCAAAATGGCAATTGGATTTGGGTTGTTGCAAGGGGGGCCGAGACTCTAGCCATCCGCACCCCTGGGTTCGCATTCTGCAACTCATACGCTAGCCATACACTCTCAAGCTGTAACTCACCCCCAAGCTCAGGCCCCCGGCCCTGAGCAGCAAGCAATATAGCGAGCTCCATAGCTCGCCGTGGACGTAGGGTTTTACGCTCCGGCGGCCTGAACCACGTAAAACATCCCGTGTCAAGCTCTCACTAACTCGTCCATCCGCGCAAGCTCTCCGCTAGGAACTAGCCCCTCCGAAAAAAGAACCTCCGCGGGCTGCCCAGTGCAGGCCCGGGGGAAGTGTCGATCGCACACTTCGACATTTGGCGCGCCAGGTAGGGGGCTTTTCCCCTAGCGCGACGAGTTACCGCCGACGAAGATGACCAAGCTTCCTTCAGCGGCAAACTCTCCCCCTCCGCGTTCCCGGCAAACCGTGACAAGGAGCCAGCAACCGGCTCTGGCAGCGCCGACCCCGGCAATGCAGGCTCCAACCAGCGTCAGGTCTTCAGTAGCGCTGGGCGTACCCGGCGGGGGTGCGCCAGCCGCAGCAAGAGCGCTACTGCGCAATCTGCCTGCTGGGGACGCGCCTCAGGCAGCGACCCAGCAGTGGATTCGAGAGATAGACCATCTCGTCGTTGCCGCCGCAAACCCTCGACTTCGGCGGGGACGACGCTCCGGCCAACCGGCCGTGCCGCTGACACGCACGCCAATGGTTGGCGAGCGGACGGCGGACTCCAGCTCCACCAGGCTTCCGTCGACGGACCTGGGGGCAGAGCCGGAGCGATGCCACTTGGGCCAAGATGCCCGAGTGTTCTTCGAGCGACGTCGAGAAAGGCGTCGCAACTAAGAGGCTGGCGACATTATGACGTCGGCCTCGACCCAGCCTGAAGGGCAGATCTTCGCCACGCGAGCTCTGCCCCAGGCATACGCCGCGCAGCATATGCCACAACCATATGCCCCGCAAACGGCAGCCTCTTAGGAGAGGGTGAAGCCTGACATCGGAGCTCGGCCCGACTGTGGGGGCGGAGGTCCGGAAGTCATCGGAGCTCAGGCCAGCGAAGGGCGTGAGGTCCGACATCAGCGCTCACTTCTGAAAGGAGGGCGAGGGCTGGCCTAGGAGCTCGGCCCAGCTGTGGAAGCGGAGTCCGGAAGTCATCGGAGCTCAGGCCAGCGAAGGGCGTGAGGTCCGGCATCAGCGCTCGCCTCTGAAAGGAGGGCAAGGGCTGGCCTCGGAGCTCGGCCCAGCTGTGGGGGCGGAGGTCCGGAACTGCTCAGTGGTCCCCCCTTTCCTACTGTCGGTACCTGAGATATGGGGTACCCCCGCGCACAGGGTAAAATGCCTAAGGTGCTCGCCCTTCTCCGCAGGGAGAGCTCCGAAGGCGCCACGCGTCTGGCGGGGCCGGACCTCCCTCTCCTCAGAGGAGAGCTCCGGGCCCGCCACGTGGCATACAGAAGTCGGACCTCCCCCTCCGCGGGAGAGGGGTCCGAAGACACCACGCGTCCAGCGGGGCCGGACCTCCCTCTCCTCAGAGGTGAGCTCCGGGCCCGCCACGTGGCATGCAGAAGCCGGACCTCCCCCTCCGCGGGAGAGAGGTCCGAAGGAGCCACGCGTCCAGCGGGGCCGGACCTCCCTCTCCTCAGAGAAGAGCTCCGGACCCGCCACGTGGCCGGAAGAACGGTGCTGCCTGCCCCCGAGCTGTAGGCAGCGGGCGTAAAGGCGCCCCTCACCTTGCCCGTACAAGGAATTCAAGGCCCGCGTCTTCCCAAGACGCGGAAACGCGGAGCACGCGCCTGTCAGGTGCCGTTGCGTCCAGTCGCATCACAGACTGGCGCGCGGTGTCAGAACCTGACAGGTAATAAACGCCGCGACAAGACATCCCATGCCTCCTGCGCCGTCATCAACCACTACGACTAGCGCACGGCATGGGCAGGGCGGCAAAAGGAAGACTCAGAAGCCTTCGACCGGAGGCAACCACCGGCATAACTACTGATACGGTAGATAATAGACAATCTTCCCGGGACCACCTGTCGGGTCCCGGCTTCCCTTTTAGCCGCCCGAGCCTTGGACTATAAAAGGCTCGGGTAGGCGTCGATAGCAGGGGTTCGCATTCTGCAACTCATACGCTAGCCATACACTCTCAAGCTGTAACTCACCCCCAAGCTCAGGCCCCCGGCCCTGAGCAGCAAGCAATACAGCGAGCTCCATAGCTCGCCGTGGACGTAGGGTTTTACGCTCCGGCGGCCTGAACCACGTAAAACTTCCCGTGTCAAGCTCTCACTAACTCGTCCATCCGCGCAAGCTCTCCGCTAGGAACTAGCCCCTCCGAAAAAGAACCTCCGCGGGCTGCCCAGTGCAGGCCCGGGGGAGGTGTCGATCGCACACTTCGACATTTGGCGCGCCAGGAAGGGGGCTTTTCCCCTAGCGCGACGAGTTTCCGCCGACGAAGATGACCAAGCTCCCTTCAGCGGCAAACTCTCCCCCACCGCATTCACGGCGAACCGTGACCAGCGGGGAGTACATGTCGACACACTCAGGACGGAGTGTGTCGGCACAAGCGGGTAGCCAGCAGCCGACTCCGGCAACGCCGACTCCGGCTATGCAGGCCCCGACCAGCGTGAGGTCTTCTGCAGCGCTGAGCGTACATTCAGCGACCCAGCAATGGGTCCGCGAGGTGGACCGCCTCGTCGTCGCCGCCGCGAACCCTCGGTTTCGGCGAGGGCGGCGCCCGGGGCAACCGACTGTGTCGCTGACGCGCACACCCACGGTTGACGGGCTAACGGCGGATTCCAGCTCCTCCAGGCTCCTGTCGACGGACCTACGAAGGGAACTGGAACGGTGCCACTTGGGGCAGGACGCCCGAGTGTACCTCGAGCGACGTCGAGAAAGGCGTCGCAACCATGAGGCAGGCGACAGCATGTCATCGGCCTCGACACAACCGGAAGGGCAGGCCTTCGCCATGCGAGCCCTGCCTCAGGCATATGCTGCGCAACATATGCCACCACCATATGCGCCGCAAGTAGCGGCCCCAGCCTATGGTGCAGCCTTGCCCATGCCGGGATACCTGGTGCCAGGTGTGAACCACCTGCTCGCAGCACCAGTACCTGCAGCAGCAGGTGCAGGGTGTGCGGCCCTTGCACCCCACCTTCGCTTCGCAAGGTGGCCGCGCAAGTTTCGCCCGCACTTGCCCGAGAAGTACGACGGAAGCGTCAACCCGGCGGAGTTCCTCCAGATCTACTCCACCGCCGTACTTGCTGCAGGAGGCGATGAGGCTGTCATGGCCAACTACTTTCCCGTCGCCTTGACCGGCCCAGCCCGGTCCTGGCTCATGAATCTACCCCAGGGGTCCATAACCTCCTGGGGTGAGCTCTGCCGGCAGTTCGTCGCCAACTTCGGCAGCTCCTACACCCGCCCCGGCACGGAGCTCGACCTCCACGCCGTCAAGCAACAACCTGGGGAGTCGCTGCGCTCTTTCATCCAGCGGTTCTCTCAGGTGCGCAACACCATCCCACATATCCAGAGCGCCTCTGTGGTGGTGGCGTTCCGACAGGGTGTCCGGGACGAGAAAATGCTCGAGAAGCTCGCGACCAGAGAGGTCCGCGACGTCTCGGAGCTCTTTAGCCTGGCGGATAAGTGCGCCAGGGCAGCCGAAGGGCGGAACTGGCACGCACTGCCGACCTCCGAGTCAGGAGGGCAGCCCGGGTCCGGTGCTGCTGCCTATGGGGGTGGCAAGAAGACCAAGAACCGGGGGAGTGGGAAGATGAAGCCACCATTCACGGCCCCCGTCGCCGCAGCTGCGACAACCAGTGGAGCTCGGGGGCCGCGCCCTGACAAGAGGCAGCGGCAATCACCGGCCCCAGACAGTGGTCAAGGCGGGCTATGCCCCGTGCATGGAACCTGCAACCATACAGCTGCCGAGTGCTGGGAGATCCAGAGGCTCGCAGAGCGCTTCCGTAATGGAAGACAGCAGAGGGCTGAAGCACCGCCCTACCCTCAGAGGGATGGCAAACAGAAGGCCGATGCCCCAGTCACCGCTGCCCACCAAGTGGGGTTTCAGGAGCCTCAGCGTGTCATAAAGACAGTGCATGACGGTGAGGACTCCAGTTCTGACGGTGACGGGCCGAGGCGTTAGCCAGCTGCGGCACGCCTCCGTGCCTCGAACATACCTCTCGGGGGCCGCCTAGGGTCCGTCCACCCCTTGAAGGCCTTGCCAGAAGGGGGAGACGCCTTAGGTCATCCAAGGCGAGCCCGGGTCCACCTACCCCTTGAAGGCCTTAGCCAGAAGGGGAGAACTCCACGGGGGCCCCGGAGAGAAGCCACGCAGGACCTGATCCAGCGTGAAGACAACAACTTCGACAAGACTCGGCTTGCAGGGAACACCCCACAACGCACGGTCTCGGCTAATGCTCTAGGCACTACCGCCAAAGAACCAAACGCGACGGGGGCCCGCAAGAAGGCAGCCTGGTGAAGCGGCACGCTATATTCCAAGAAGGACCCATAAGCTCTCCCCCAGCAGGGAAGGTCCCTTCCGAATCATGAAAGTTGCCGCCCCAGGTACGCATGCCTTTCAACCGAGAGTGGGATCCGTTCCCAAAAAATCCTTGCCATGGAGCAACACTGTAAGTCCTACTTACTGAGCATCGGTAGAACAGGGTTATTCACTTCTGTAATAGACCCCATAGAACTTAGGAACAGAGCTTGGGGTAGCTAAGTCTCAAGGGACGGTACAGGACTACGTCCAGTTTAGCCTGGTTCCGACCCTAAGCGCGTAGAGTCTTGCTTCCCTTGTAGACGAGGCGGAACATTGCCCCCACGAACAGCCAGAATTCCACCTATGGGCGCGAATACAGAGACCTGTTCTACTTAGCTCCTTCTCATGCGCTCATTTAAATTATGCATTAATTTTTATGATCGCACTATCTCTGTATGCTCATCATGCGTCTAGCTCCCCCTCTCCTACGCTCACCCATAGTCGGCATTTGCTATCCTCCCGAAGGCGGCTGCGCTTGAGGCACCTGCCGATGGCCGAGTGAGTCTCTCGGGCCTCCCCCAGTCAGGTGTTGCGGTGTCAGTTGGTCACCTCCAGGAAAGGCCAGCGTTGTGCATGGGGGGTCCAGGGTGCGTATCCAGCTTAGCCGGCCCAGAGCCCAAAGCATGCGCATCCTGCTCTCCGGAGGTCCAGGGGAGTACGTCCGCTTTGCCTGGTCATGAACCCAAAGCGCGTGCACTCTGCTTCCCCAGCGCATGGCCCGGTACTAGGGATCGGACGGCCGTACCCGGACCTCGGAGGGAGCCGGAGCTCCGGCGCCTCGTGCACAGAATTGCCCAAGCCCCGTATAGCGGGCCAGGACCATAAGACGGATAAGACTAGGAGACAGGAGGGGAGGACCCCCCGAGGAGAATTACGTTTCCTCTACCTGTGTGCAGGACCTTCAGGTTACGGCAACAGGGACTGCATGAAGCGGGGGGAAAGGAGCTACCAGCTACACCGGCCTGGGACTGGAAGGACCGGGACCTGCCCCCCCAGCAGGGGCAGGGCCCGGGGGCCCCGCGTGTTCCAGCAGGCCCGAAACTCTCTCCTTCCTTGAGGGCTCCGGGCTCGCCACGTGGCAGGCAGGAACCGGACCTCCCCCCTCAGCGGGAGGGCTCCGAAAGCCCTACGTGTCCAAAATGACCGGAGCTCCCGTCTCTTGAGGAGGAGCTCCGGACCCACCACGTGGCCAGCAGATTTGGAGCCCCCCATAGGGCGAGGTTCGGAGACCTCCGGGGGCCCCTAACACGGTTAGGACCCGGGGGGGTGTCTGAGCGAAGCTCTGAGATTGGAAATGACCTCTGAGTACCTTGCGGAGCTAAGGACTTAGCCAGGCAAAGCCAAGAAGGAGGGAAAAGCATCACAGACACAAGTATCCAAGAGAGTCAAATTAAGCAAGGCTCCTTGAGCTGGACTACAGACTCGATAGAAAAGGGAAAAGCAAGTCCTAAGGACCACCCGGCTCTCGCCGGAACCTTGCTGCTACAAGGGCGGCCACATCCTCAACTTCATCCCTGGCAGCTTCCTCCCGCTCCGCGGCTGGGCCCTCTCTTGCTGGCTCCAGTGAGAAAGAGGGGTCGCGGCTCTTGAAGCATGCCAGCACATGCGAGGCGACCTCTAAAGCTAAGCCGCGGCCCTCGGCTTCAAGCTCGTTGGCGACCACCGAGTCGAGTCTGTCCAGCTTGGCGCCGATTGACTCCAATGCAGGGATCACCTCTGCCACCTGCAATGCGGGAGTTGCGGCCCTCACCGGACTGAAACCCAGAGGGATCAGGGCGGACCCCGCCCGATCCACGAAGCTTGAGACCGCAAGGGCCTCGGAGGACCGTAGGGCTGAGAGCTCCTCCACCTCGCGGCGGGCCGCCCGCAGAGCCTCCAGGTTCCTCTCGGAGAATTCCTTCTCCTGGGCCGCCAGGGAACTCTCCCGAAGGCGGAGGGTCTCGGCTAGCCGCTCCAACTCAGCGGCCCTGAAGCCGGCAGTCAACTCGCGGTCCAAGACCGCCCGGCGATCATGGGAGACCTGTTCATCCCTCAAGTCAAGGTCTGCCTTCAGAATCTCCAGCTCCTCCATCCGAGCTCGGAGGTCATCCTCGCCCGCAGCCAGCTGCGCGGCGACCCTCTCTGCCTCAGCTGCCACGGAACGCTCCCGCTCTTCAACGGCGAGTTCGCGGCGCTCCAACCGCTGCCGTATTTCCACAGCAGCAGAGAGGCTCTCTTCGGCTAGGGCGTGAGCCTCCAGGGCCTCCCTGTTGATCCGCCGCGACTGGGTGTCCATGCGGTCAACAAATCGCTTCATCCGATCGACGAGCGTTTCCCGGAAGTCGAGCAACTCCCGCCTGGAGTCGAGCTCGCTCTTAACCTTCGCGGTCCTCTCCCGCAAAAGGTTCCCCCAGGTGAGGAGGCGGTCCCGTTCAACCGTATACTCCTCCCGCTCGCGCCCTAGCGCAGCCAAGACCTGCCGGACGCTCGACTCGGCGAGCGCGAAGGCGTCCGCCAGAGGCAATGGAGCAACAGAAGCTGGGGCAGTCCCTCCGACCTCCTCCATTACCTCGTCCTCGGGAAGAGCCGGCGCGCCAGCCGCCGAGACGAGACGCCGATCAGGAGAAACTGGCCCAGCGGCCCTGGCAGCCGGGTCAGCCGGGCTTTCTTCACCTTCAGGCTCCTTGACCTGAGGAGAGGGACGAGCCGGGGAAGACGGAGCTGGAGAAGAAGCCAGGCCGCCTAGTGCAGGATCAACCTGTGCTGGCTCGGGGGCCGCGGTAACCGTCTCGGCAGGAAGAGACGGCGCCGCAGCGGAGTCCGGGCACACCGGAACAGGAGAAGTCCGCGCTGGCCTGGGGGCCGCAGCAGTCTCCCCTGGCTCCGAGCGCATCGGCACAGATTCCCCGCAAGACGGGGAAGGCCGGGAAGCGCGGACACTCCAGCGGGCTCTGAACCCCGACTTCCGAGCCGGGGTAGGATTTCCAGAGCCCGCTACCGTCTCCAACGACCGCTCCGCAGTCGCTTGGACTGGCGGAACAGGGGACGCCACAGAGGCTTCCCCTAGCACATCAGCCCGGGGCCTCTTCGAGTCGCCACCGGAGGGAGTGTCAGGCACCCCAGAATCCCGACTTGGCACCGGCGCCGTTGCTGGAGGAGATCGGGCGCGTTTCTTCTCTGGCAGCGGGTTGGAAGCCATGGCAAGGGAGAGCTCAAAGGCAAGAAAGCAAAAGCGCAAGAGTCCAAGAAGAAACGTAGAGAAGTGCGAAGGGAAGCTACAATGTGGGTGAGACCCCCTCTAAAAAGCTTCCCGGTGCAGTTCCAAGCGATTCGGAACTCTTTGAATACCCCGCACCCGCAACCGCTTCGGTTCCGAGACCGAGTGCCGATGACGGGTGGGCCCAAGCCGCTTAACTGGGGCGGTGGGGGCAAGGAGTCAGTCTCCTAAGAAGATGAGCCGGCAAGGCCCTTCGGCGGTTCCCGAAGAAAGTGCCGCAACGTGCAGAAGTGGCAGCCTTGGGAACCACCGCAGTAAAAGCAATCATCAAGTGGGCGCACGCTCTCACGACCCCGCGGCCGTTCGTGCTCCAGCAGCGGTCAAGTCGGGACTTAGAGAAAGTGCGCGAATCGGAAGAGACGGAGGTCCCACCTCGGGCTCGCTATCTCCCCCGAGATGGGCCCGGGGGCCACTGTCGGTACCTGAGATATGGGGTACCCCCGCGCACAGGGTAAGATGCCTAAGGTGCTCGCCCTTCTCCGCAGGGAGAGCTCCGAAGACGCCACGCGTCTGGCGGGGCTGGACCTCCCTCTCCTCAGAGGAGAGCTCCGGGCCCGCCACATGGCATACAGAAGCCGGACCTCCCCCTCCGCGGGAGAGGGGTCCGAAGACACCACGCGTCCAGCGGGGCCGGACCTCCCTCTCCTCAGAGGTGTGCTCCGGGCCCGCCACGTGGCATGCAGAAGCCGGACCTCCCCCTCCGCGGGAGAGAGGTCCGAAGGCGCCACGCGTCCAGCGGGGCCGGACCTCCCTCTCCTCAGAGAAGAGCTCCGGACCCGCCACGTGGCCGGAAGAACGGTGCTGCCTACCCCCGAGCGGTAGGCAGCGGGCGTAAAGGCGCCCCTCACCTTGCCCGTACAAGGAATTCAAGGCCCGCGTCTTCCCAAGACGCGGAAACGCGGAGCACGCGCCTGTCAGGTGCCGTTGCGTCCAGTCGCATCACAGACTGGCGCGCGGTGTCAGAACCTGACAGGTAATAAACGCCGCGACAAGACATCCCATGCCGCCTGCGCCGTCATCAACCACTACGACTAGCGCACGGCATGGGCAGGGCGGCAAAAGGAAGACTCAGAAGCCTTCGACCGGAGGCAACCACCGGCATAACTACAGATACGGTAGATAATAGACAATCTTCCCGGGACCACCTGTCGGGTCCCGGCTTCCCTTGTAGCCGCCCGAGCCTTGGACTATAAAAGGCTCGGGTAGGCGTCGATAGCAGGGGTTCGCATTCTGCAACTCATACGCTAGCCATACACTCTCAAGCGGGGCCTGAGCAGCAAGCAATATAGCGAGCTCCATAGCTCGCCGTGGACGTAGGGTTTTACGTTCCGGCGGCCTGAACCACGTAAAACTTCTCGTGTCAAGCTTTCACTAACTTGTCCATCCGCGCAAGCTCTCCGCTAGGAACTAGCCCCTCCGAAAAAAGAACCTCCGCGGGCTGCCCAGTGCAGGCCCGGGGGAAGTGTCGATCACACACTTCGACAATATGATAGTTGACGTGCAATTGTCTACTGATCCGCATCAGCACGACCAAATCTCTTGTTTTTTTACAGGCAATGGTGAGTTCTTTGTGCGGTCTGCATACAGGTTGCAGTTCGAGGGTGGCTTCAGGTCTTGGTTTTCGACAAAACTATGGAATGTCTAGCTCCTCCCAAATGCGATTTTTTTAGCTGGCTCATGTTGCAAAACCGATTGTGGACCGCGGACAGACTTCAGCAGAGAGGCTGGCAAAATCAGTACTTATGCGTGCTATGTTAATGTTGAAACAACAATCCATTTATTTGCTGAATGCCCGGTGTTCGGAAGTGTTTGGACCGTCGCCTCCCATGCTCTGGATCAGCCGTCGCTTGATCCGATCAACTGCTGGGCAGCCGCCGATGACATTGCGGCTTGGTTCCAGCGACTAAGCATTCCCGTAAAGGAGATGGGAGCCCTAGGTTCACGATCCGTCACTCTCCTCATCTGTTGGACTCTCTGGTGCGAACGGAATCGATGGATTTTTTACCAGAAGGAGAAGTCCGCAAACAGCTTCTCAACGACATCTCCGAAACTTCTTTGGTTTGGATTGGCACGAGCGAAGCACCTCCACAGGTTGTGTTTGAACTAGCGATCTCTAGATCTGTTATGCATGAGCTGTTGTGGACACTCTGTCGTGCTAGTGTATTGCTGGTACACCACAATCAGAGTTTCTCTGCTTTGTAATTTATCAAAACACCGTCTCCATCTTCTTATTGATATATGCTGACCTTGTCGGATCTTTGGAAAAAAATTACTCTGGCGACCGATAGCGTTATCATCGGACAGCTGCAAGAGGCGTCGTCGCATCCTTGGTGTACAGTGTAGGGAGAGCTAGAAAGAAAAGACCAGCTTGTTGACGACGCAGCTGGATTCTATTTTGTCTGGCAATGGAAGCTAGCGATCTTTGTTTCAGTTAGATCCGCGATGATGGCCTGGATGCTTCTTCGACTGTGGGTCGTGTACGTAGATGAGAGCAGATATCTCACCTTAAGCTATGAATACGAGAGTAGATTCACTCTTACTAATCGGTCATCCCTTCACGACAGATGGACTTGGTGCCAAGTCTCACCGAATCTCTAGGCGAAAACTTGATCTAGTTATGAATGGATATTGATGTCGCCTTTGCCATTACAAACTCTTTAGAGTATCGTCTTGTAGATCTGCTATAAAGGTCTTGCATCTTTATTCTTTGGTTATGACGACACTCTATATTTGTAGGGTGCTCGTTGTCACCGTATTGTGCCTTTCGTGGATCTTTCTTGTGCTCATCTTCACGCTTAAATGAAACTAGCATACCCATAGTTCGTCTTGTTACCCCCGTCGACGATGACCTAGGCTAACATAATTATTCATCATTTCTCTATCTCATCCGCGACTATGGATGCCTGATTCAAGTGGTCAATGGCTGGATCACACACGATAGATTGTTGGATAAATTAGCGTCATTTATATGATGATGATTACTAGCAGGCACTTATGAATGTGACGGGATATTTCGCTATAGTAAAGTATATTAAAGTATAAGTGAATTGCTCACCTTTTCTTATTAGCTTAAACTTTTAGGGTCAATCGGTCGGTACATTCTAGCTTAACATGGTACCAAATCCAGAGGTCTTGTCCTGGCAGACGCAATTATTAAAAAAATTAAAATAAAACTGTAGCCGACTCCAATTCCACGTTTGCGGTCTAAAAGAGCTTGCACATGAGGGTGAGTATTAAAGTATATTAAAGTATAAGTGAATTGTCCATCTTTCCCTATTAGCTTAAACTTGTAGGATCAATCGGACGGTGCATACTAGCTTAACACACTATACACTGGATGCAGACGAATTTTAGTAGAAGTATTCGGTATTAAATCTATATCTTTCTCTTCTATTTTGTATGTAACAAACCAAACTGCTTATAAAATACACTGAGACTAGAATGTAATTATATTTTTTTAAGAAAAGGTTAAAGTGACTAAGAACCGCGTAATTGTCAAAAGGCTATTATGTCAATGTATTTCTTGTTCAGTGGCTACTATTATTTGGATCCAGTAATTTATAAATTAGCTATGTACAAGTGAAGGATTATATTTCGGCAGAACTTGGTGGGGAATTCTCTGCGCATCTTAAACTTCAGTTCTTTTCAAAAACGAACCCAATGACTTGTTCCTCAGTTCCTCACTCGTAGACTGGGCCAGCCTATGGGTTTTAACAGCTCAAGGGCCCAGTCCAGCACCACTCCCCCTTAGACGTTTTGGCCTCTGACGTTAGGGCCCCATGGTTCACCTACAACCGCAGACCCGTCCGATTCGCATCTGACGGTCTCCATTCCAAGGCAGACCCGCCATTCCCGACAATCAAACCCTAAAACCTCCTCCATTCCCCAGCGCCGCCTCATATATAAAGTGTGTTCCTCTTCCCCATGCGGTGGCGCAGCAGACACACCACACAAAGCACACCGGCGGCGAAGGAGGAGGAGCACCAACGATGGTCAAGTTCCTAAAGCCCGGCAAGGCGGTGATCCTGCTGCAGGGCCGGTTCGCCGGCCGGAAGGCGGTGATTGTGCGCGTGTTCGAGGAGGGCACCCGCGACCGCCCCTACGGCCACTGCCTCGTCGTCGGGTTAGCCAAGTACCCCAAGAAGGTCATCCGCAAGGACTCGGCCAAGAAGACAGCCAAGAAGTCGCGCGTCAAGTGCTTCATGAAGCTCGTCAACTTCACCCACCTCATGCCCACCCGCTACACCCTCGACGTTGACCTCAAGGACGTCGCCGCCGGCCCCGACGCGCTCTCCACGAGGGACAAGAAGGTGGCCGCCTGCAAAGCCGCCAAGGCGCGCCTCGAGGAGAGGTTCAAGACCGGCAAGAACAGGTGGTTCTTCACCAAGCTCCGCTTCTGAGCTTCCTGCCGCGGATGCGAGATGGTTATTTCTTTCCATATATTTTGTTTCTGAGTAGCAGTTGTGGGGATTTTGATGTATCCATGTACCTGGATGTTAGTATGGATCTGTTAATGAAGCTTGTTGTCGAGACACATCTTGAGGATTTCTGCATTGGTTAAAATTATGGTCTTTGTCTAGCTGCTTGGAACAGTATTACTGCTAACTGCTTGAGGATTGTGATGTTGAAAATGTTTTGATAACACATGTCTGCTTGATCTCGTAGGATTGCTTTGTCGGGGACATGTGTGGTTACCGAATTGCCTATGCGAGTTCCGAATATGAATGCAATATTGTCTTGATTTTGCTGATACATGTGTTGTGTTAAATGGATTAAATTCACTTGTAACACAGAATGGCACGTAATACAAGTCTGGAATTTCTGTGCCTTAGTTGACTGTTTCAAGCTTTCAGAATCCTGCAGTTATTCAAAGTGGTTTCTGGTTACTCTTTGAGAATGACATGTAAGACCCCATAATGCTTTGTTTTCATGTTGGGAGGAGCATGCAATGCTTGTTTGACGGGATAGTTTGTACGGGGGGCAAAGATTCTGAACTGAATGCCTAACATTTTGGCAACAATTATTCTTCGTTCTCTATGTGATGTGGGTCACTTTAATGCATGCTGCTTCTAGTTGTTAACTAGTGCCCTTTTTGAGTTCAAATTGTTGGAATCGGTTAGTTTGTTTGCAATGGAGCACACATTGTTCGTCTGTGGGTAGTCTAATCAGTCACTTCGGGTAGTTTGGATGCTGCCTGGCCCACGCAAGGAACGGCAGCCCGCATCCCCAGGTGCTCAAAATCAAGCTCCTGGGAGTGACAGGGAGTTTCTTGTGGGTCTGATCCAAACAGACCCTCTTAGCTTGGAACCTGTCTCTCTAAACCACAGAAGATTCTGTGTGTTATGTTTGAGATATTTGGTTACCTTTCAAATGTAAGGTTAATCACTGATAGGTTCATTTAAACTTCTTGCATTGAATTGATCTGGATGTTTGTTCATTCATTGTTACTTTGTTTTGTTCATTCAGCAAAACCTTGAATGAGTTTTGATCTTGTGGCCTTCATTGGCGTCGAGTCGTGGAATGGTCGCAACAATAGTTTTGTTCCTAATAAGCATTATATTACCCTGTTCAATGTGATACTCTGTTACTGCCTGCCTGCAGTTTCTCTGCCTTGTGACTGCTTTGTATCATACTGTCATTGCTATCGCCAACTCTTAATGTATCAACTGTTGCATACTGTAAAACAAGCCATCGGTTGAATCTCTCATCTGCTCAAGTACTCGTATTCCCACTAGTGATGCTTCTTTTCTTCTTTTAGCCTTTGTCTCAAGCATATTGATATAAGCTTAGATATGAATCTAAGCCTATCATAACCCTCTCTTTTATTCGGTCTTGGGACCAGCTATACCTAGTTCAGTTAATTAAATGATAAGTTGTTATAGGAGTATGTAGTTACTCAATTGAATTTTTTCAACGTTGATGAAATGAGATGGCACGTTGGAATTTTAGATGGCTTCGTAAAAAATGCCTTGCCATGATTCAAATAATTTCGAAGATATGTTCCAAAAAAGAAGCATAGACGTTCCTCACACGGGATGAGACATAAATTGGTGACGTAGAACAGCGGGAAACTTTCCCAAATATCTGATGGTTTGGGGAATTATGTTGTAAATTTCAATAGAATTCTCGTAATGCTTTTGAAATGCCATGCAAACATAGCTTCAATTGGGCTGCATATAAACCGACCAAGTGAAAAGAAAGCCTAAGTAGCCGCCAACTGTTTCCATTTTGCCCCTCGGCGAAGCCCACAAATGAATCAAACCCAGCCCAATTAGCTCACCGTCCCGCACCGCCGGAACCAGTCGCGCCGCCATGAAATCTTGTGCGAGCGAGCGAGGAAGGCGGCGGCGTCGAGGACAAGAGAGGAGAGACGAGATGCTCAAGTTTCTGTCCAAGGTGGTGGTGGAGTACTGCTCGCTGGACTCGCGCAAGGCGGTGGCAGTGGAGCTTCTGGCGCAGTGCCACGGCCGCAAGGCCAAGGACTCCAACCCGGCCTGCTCCGTCGAGCTGCGGCGCCTCCCCTCACCGCCCGCTGCGGAGGACCCCAAGCCGCCGCAGCTCCCGCACCCGCGCGTCCTCGTCACCTACCTCAACGGCGCCGAGGAGCCCTTCGTCGCCGCCGACGGCGCCACCGCGCAGGGCATCCGCCAGCAGATTCTCGCCCGCGGTCGGCTGATAGAGACGGAGCAGATGTTCTGCGACGGCGGGGAGAAGTGGCCCGTCGTGGTCCCCGAAGAGGAGCTCGCCATGTCGTACCCGGGCATCAAGGTGCGCCCTTTTTCTTATTTTGTAATATCATTTCTTTTCGTCGAACACCTTGAGTGCGCGCGCGTATCTTGTTGAATCGCGTAGTACTGGTCGATCGAATTGTTAACACATTGCTTGTTTTTGTGACCTACCTGCAAGTTGTGTATATTATCCTTGTGTATGTTGCCTAGAGTTACACTGTCTCGCTATGTTTTCCCTGTTATCCTTCAAACAAAATTCCATATCTATAGGTAATTAGGTATTGATAACTACATGCAAAAGTTATTTTTGGACATTAGAGTACTATAGCCACGGTATAATACCCTATTTATTGCATACTTCTCGCGAGTACACCATTGATCCACCTTTACAGAGATTCATGGAAGTGGGGATTCTGAATATAAATGATTTTTGAGTGAAAGACAATAATTAGACTCCGATGATAGTTAACAGACGCCAGGTTTGGGCAGCCTTCACGGATGGTGGATTACTAGTGGTAGCGCCTAACCAACATGATCAAGTTTTTTTTCCCAGTGGTGGCGAAGGATGACTCAGTGCGTCAACAAGGCACAACTCAAGGGCCTGAACTTGTTAAGCATGCTTGGTTGGTGCTTGGATCATTTGGAAGCACCGCCATGACTGCGTCTTTCAGGGAGTGCGAGCCAACCTCGGCATGGTTCAATGGCACGCAAGGGAGGAATCATTCCTGTGGTCGATGGCAAGTGCTTGGATCTTGCATG
Organism: Neostapfia colusana; assembly: GCA_030760725.1. Lineage (NCBI taxonomy): Eukaryota > Viridiplantae > Streptophyta > Magnoliopsida > Poales > Poaceae > Neostapfia > Neostapfia colusana. The sequence goes on from JASWHV010000003.1 coordinate 125,716,527, forward strand.
GCTGCTCAGACGTTCCTAGGCTGCTGCTTGTGTGAGATGGAGTGGATCTGATGCTGCGAGAATTCAGTTTAGGTGTTTGAGTCAGTGTTCTGCTTGTAAACGGTTTTTGATTTCTGTTTGTACTGTGCTGTTTTATTCTTTAATTCAAAGATAATGCATTTCTCCTGTGTTGTTCGGAAAAGTTAACAGATGTGTCTGAACAGTTTTCCTTTTCTAATGGTCAGCTTTTTCCCTTTACATTTATTTATACAGAAAGCATACTTTGGGTTCCTTCTATATCACTTTATATTATTTCTGCTAATTATAGCTGATGGTATCCCTATTGAGCTGTGGAGATGCCTTGGGGACGTGGCAATAGTATGACTCACAAAGCTATTCGACCATATTTTTCAATCAAACAAGATGATTGAAGGATGGAGGAAAAGTATATTAGTACCTATCTTCAAGAATAAATGAGGTATCTAAAGTTGTACTAATTATCGAGGGATTAAGCTTATGTCATACTATGAAGCTTTGGGAGAGAGTGATTGAACATCGACTGAGGAAAGTGTCCAATGCCACTAAAAACCAGTTTGGTTTTATGTCTGGGAGGTCTATTATGGAGGCGATTTTTTTGTTTCGTGAGCTTATGAAGAGATATAAGGAGCAGAAAAAGGACCTCCATATGATGTTCATTGACTTGGAGAAGGCTTATGACAAGATACCAAAGTCGATCATGTGGTGGGCTCTAGAGAAACATAAAGTGCTAACAAAGTACATTACCCTTATCAAAGATATGTACAATAATGTTAGGACAAGTGTGCGCGTAAGTGATAGTGAGACCGATGCATTTTCTATCACGTTAGAACTGCATTAAGGGTCAACTTTGAGCTCATACATCTTTTTCTTAGTGATGGATAAGGTGTCAATGGATATAAAGGGGATATCCTTTGGTGCATGCTCTCTGTCGATGATATAGTGCTGGTAGATGAAACTAGGGATGATGTTGATAAGAAATTAGAGTTATGGAGACAAACATTAGAGTCCAAGGGGTTTAGACTTAGTAGGAACAAGATCGCGTATACGAGGTGTGACTTTAGTGGTGTTGGTTGTGAAGAGAGAAATGTTAGCCTACAAGGACAAATAGTATCTAGAATGGACTCTTTCCGATACTTAAGATCAATGCTACAAAGCAATGGCGATATTGACAAAAATGTTTGCCACATGATCAAGATAGTGTGGATGAAATGGTGACAAGCCTCTGGAATCCTATGTGATTGAAGGTCCCACAAAAGCTAAAAGGGAAGTTCTATAGAACGGTGATCAGCCCTGTGATGATATATAGGGTGGAATGTTGACCAACTAAACGGCAACATATCCAACAAATGAGTGTCGCGGAGATGCACATGCTACGGTGGATGTGTGGGCATACAAGAAAAGACGGAATAAGAAACAAGACGATTCGTGATAGGGTAGGGGTGGCACCGATCGAAGAGAAGTTAGTCTAACATCGACTAAGGTGGTTTGGACATATTCAGCGGAGACATGGGATTTTAAAAGGTTGAGAAAATATTAGGAGGGGTAGAGGACGACCAAGGTTGATCTGGGAAGAGGCGGTAAAACGAGATTTGAGAGATTGGAATGTATGCAAAGATTTAGCTCATGATAAGACTGCATGGAAAGTAGCCATTCATGTGCCAGAATCTTAGTCTTTTTTTTTTCTTTTCTTTTTCTTTTTTTCTTGTTACTCATATATCTCTTTCTCTCTTTTACTTCATTTAAAAATATAGAAAAAATTATTGGGTTTCATGTCTAGCCTACCCAACATGCTTGGATAAAAGCTTGGTTGTTGTTATTGTTGGATTTTGCATGCTGAGTTGTTTTTTATGAAATCGATATTTACATATTTGGATCATTTCACCGATGTGTTTAGAATAATTTGGTGGAGTTCTTTTAAAAAAAAGAAAGGGCAACCCGGTGCATGTAGCTCCCGCTTGCGCAGGGTCCGGGAAAGGGTCCGACCCATTTGGTTCTTTTGTACGCAGCCTTTCCCTGCATTTTTGCAAGAGACTGTTTCCAGGACTCGAACCCGTGACCTCATGGTCACAAGGCAACAGCTTTACCGCTGCGCCAAGGCCCCCCCTTCGGTGGAGTTCTTTTGCTCTCTACATTTTTAGGGAGCCTCCATATATGCTTTATGTTTTGAGCCTCTGTTGTTGCCAACTCAGTTAGAATTAAAATTTAATGAGCATGAAGCTTAATAGTCATTATTTGTTATATATCCTATTAACTTAAACTATCTCAGATGTACCGAATATTCTTTGGTTTTGTGTTCTGTTATTGCAAAACATTGTTACAACAAAATGCCTGCTGCATACGAATTCTGTTTTGTGTACCAGGAGTGAGGCATGGCCTGTTTTTTGTATTTATTTTCTTGGACGTGTTTTTATATGTCGTTGTCTGAGTGTCTGACCAGGTTACCATCTTTTCTTGCTTGGCAGCCAAAAAAGGCTGAGGAGAAGCCCCAGGCATAGTTACCAAGCTAGAGCTTTCTTTTGATGTAGCTATTAAAGGTCACATGGGGAGAAGCAGGTTCGAGGGACTGCCGGACAGGGACAGGAGGAATGTGCATGATTTTCTGTTTCCCGAAGGTTGCCTAACTTCAATGCTTGTATCAGGTGTGGAGTTTATTCAAATAGATCTATAAAGAATGATTGGTTCAAAATTTGATTGGGCAATCGCGTAGACATGAAAAGTGATCTTGGTCTGATTATCTTTGCCTTACTGTTATTTAGTAAGTTGAAAGCTGTGAAGACTTCAGATGAACGCCTTTCAGCATGTGTAAAGAAACATGCAAACCCTCTGTATTGCATCTAGGGGACATCTAGTGTAAAAGAGGATTGCAGTGCTAACATGTTAATACACATTTGGCCATGACATAAATACAGGGGTTATTTTTCAAGAACATTTATGGTAGCTAGATTGCACCTCCATCTTAGCCGTTGGTGATAGATCAGATAGTCGCAAATGTGTATTAGCATGTTAGCACCTTAAGCTACTTTTACACTAGATATATCCTTTTACATCTAAACTAGAAAAGTTATGGCAGAATTGTTTGTGCTAAATCATATAGAGTTAAACAATGAAAAATCCCATAGAGCGAGATTTAATCATCAAAGGGGAGGCATTTGGACTGTCCTGCAGCTATGAGCTCCATCTCACATGGTTAAGCGATCATTCATCAAATAAAGAAGAAAAAAGGCTCACAGAAAATCGAAAATGTAACTTGAATATCAAGCAACAGCCGGAGTGTTGGACAATCAATATTAATGTAGATATAGACACTGTTTTTTTACCAACCAGGGAGATATGTATGCATGTTAGGAGGTCATTGAGGGTTTGTAATTTACTGCAGTTGTAAATTTGTAATTCAATAAGGGATAAAAATGGTTTAATGCTGCTTTTTCCCCAGTGCCAAAAAATCTTCGCGAAAACAGTACTCTAATTGATGTAAGAGATGGACAGCCTGCGATCATTTGTACTCCCTCCATTCTTGTACATTTGACATTGGAGATAGTGAGATACTAGTTTTAGTTCTCCCGTTATATATGCAAGAACATAGGGAGTAGTTTAAATCTGGAAGGCTCCACCTTTTTAGTTGGATAAAATGGAATTTGATAAATTCAAATGTGCGAGAGCTTCACTCAGCATTATCTACAAACCTTGAGATTGGTAGCGAGACTAAGGGCTTCTAGGTTCTCTAGGAAATACAAATGTTTTTCAACATAAAACATAATCGCTTCTGAAACCATTTTGCTAGTTATTTGGATTCAGGTTCATAAATCAGAGAGAAATGATTGGATTGGCCAATCCACCCTTAGTCTATGTGCTTTTTTTTAAGAGGTATAGGCTTGCAGTGCATCATTTAAAAGTTCATGCAACTGCAAACAGCAAAGAAAAATTACATGTACCTAAATGAAATAGATGGACAAATTTATAAATGTAGAAATGCAAGCTGGACAAATTTATAAACCTTTGGTGCATTTTACTCTAAAAAAATTGAGAAGAAAGAATTGAGAATAAAAGTTCCAAGATACAATAATTCACACCCATGGGAGAGCATTAAATTCCTCAGCATAAGCTGGAATTTATGACATATATACTATTCAGAAGTACTATTTTCTACTATTCAGATATACTGTGTGAGTACGACAGTCACAAACTAAAAATTGTTCAAGGATAATATTGTTAGAGGTGTAGGGGTGTGTTTTTATATTTCCCTTTTGTATAAGGGCTTTTATGTTAATTGACCATCTCTGTACATCTATTTATAGAGGCCACCTGCCTCCTGAATAATACAAGCTCATTATTCTTAACATGGTATCAGAGCAAAAATTAGGGTTAGAGCTTTCTTTTTCTCTCCATCCGGCGATCTCTCACCGGCGGCTTTGTTTTTGCTGACCGGTGGATCTCTACCACTACTCCTTTTTTCTGGTGAGTTATCCGGAGCTGCTCACGAGCATCTCTGTTCCTAGCCCTGTCGTAGGCTGCTGCTGCCTGGAAATCGCAGCCTTTTGGCGCTGCTGCTTTTGGGGCTGCTGCTTGGTTCTTCATCGGTCCGCGTGTAGCTGCTGCTTTTGGCGCTGCTGCCTGGTTCTTTCGCGTGCCTGAACAGGCAACGTGAGCGTCGGTCCTGCTGTTGGATCTGAGCGGCCTGCAGCTCGCCCCTTCCTGAGGTTGTCGCCCGTGAGCAGCCGCCTTTCTTTCGGTAGGCGGCGGTGGTAGGGTTAAGCAAAAAAAAAAAGAAAAAGAAAAAGAAAAAAAAAGAAAAGAAAAAGAGAGAGAGAGAGAGAAAATAGCAGAAAAGAAAATGTTTTCTTATTATTGTTAATTTTTCTTTTCTTCTTTATTTTTTTTCTTTCTCTTTATTTCTTTTCTTTTGCACTCTCGTCGTCGTCAAGTCATATCATGATGACTTCCTCAGGTAGATTTCTAGTTATGCGGTGTCCCGTGCTTTTTGATGGCACTAATTACCGTGACTGGGTTCCTCGCATGCGTCTGCATATGCGTGGTCTACGACTATGGGAGTATCTTAGAGGCGATCTCAAATGCCCGTCTTGCCCTGCAGTTCCTTCAGAGCCTCTTATTTCAGATCAGACTACTGATGATGATAAGAAGAAGATGTTGACGGATTATGATGCACATATCTCTGCGTATCAGTCTCACATCAGTTTATACAGGACTTGGTTGGATGATGATGCTCGAGCTGCTGCTATTCTTGCTGCCAGTATGGAGGATCGTCTTGCTGCAGATATAGTTGAGTTTGAGCATGCATATCAGATGTGGGATTTTCTTCGCTCTCGATACGAGCCTACTGGACAGTCTACCTATCTTGCTGCTATTCGTCAGGAGCAGCTTTTGCAGCAGGGAGATGCTTCAGTGGAGGAGTTTTTCGGTCAGATGTCTGCTATTTGGCGTCAGCTTGATGCTCTTGGTCCGCGGTTGTCGACAGATACTTGCTCCTCATGTCAGAGTCAGAAGGCTGCACTTGAGCTTCGACGCACCTATGATTTTCTTACTCGTCTTCGTGCTGAATTTGAGCCTCTTCGTGCGCAGCTGCTTGCTCGTCACCCTTGTGTCTCTCTTATGGATGCTCTAACGAGTGTCCGCAACGAGGAGACTCGTCTTCAGGCTGCAGGATTGCTACGTCCATCTTCAGTGTTGGCAGCTCGTTATTCGACACCTATGCACACTACTTCTTCGTTGCCGGTATCGACTTTAGCTCCTCCTCCTTCAGCGCCATGGGGCGTGGTGCTCGTCATTGTGATTACTGCGGTAAAGATGGTCATGAGGAGACGTCTTGTTTCAAAAAGAGGAAGGCTCAGGCTCGTCGGTCTTCACAGGGTGCTGGTGGTTCTAGTACCGGAGGATCTCAGGTGAGTTCTGCTACTACGGATGCCCATTTACTCATGCTTCTTCGTCGCCTTGCTACCTCTGCACCATCGGGAGCTGCTGGTTCTGTGACTCAGTCTTGTACGTCTTCGAGTAATGCTGTTGCTGCTTCTTCGTCTTCCACTGAGGGATCACCTTCTACTTCTGCTCCAGGTACTTGTCGATGGATTCTTGACTCTGGTGCTTCATTCCATATGACTCCTTATCGTACCAGTTTGTCCTCCTTGAGTCTTTCTTACCGTCCTTCTATTGTTCATACTGCCGATGGTTCTCCTCTTTCAGTTATTGGACAGGACACTCTTCTATCTGACTCTTTTGCTGTTCCTGCTGTTTCTTTTGTTCCTGGACTTATAATGCAACTTATATCTGCTGGTCAACTCACTGATAATGATTGTCGAGTGATTCTTGATCATGATTGTTGCTATGTTCAGGATTGTCGCACGGGTCGTCTGCTTGGTACTGGCCCTCGTCGTCGTGACTCACAGCGTCTTTGGGAGCTTGACTGGCTTCGTCTTCCTTCCGCTACACCTACCAGTTCAGTCGGCTCCACTCTTGCTGCTTCGTCCACTTCGACGTTTGCTCAGTGGCACCACCGTTTGGGTCATCTTTGTGGCTCTCGCCTCTCCATTCTAGTTCGTCGAGGTGTTTTAGGATCGGTTTCTAGTTCCGAGTCTTTAGCTCATTGTCAGGGTTGTCGGCTAGGGAAGCAGATTCAGCTTCCTTATCCTTCTAGCGAGTCAGTGTCTAAGCGTCCTTTTGATTTTGTTCATTCTGATGTATGGGGCCCTGCTCCTTTTGTTTCAAAAGGAGGACATCAATATTATATTATTTTTATAGATGATTTTTCTCGCCACACATGGGTCTACTTCATGAAGCATCGCAGTGAGGCGTTATCTATCTATAAATCATTCTCGACTATGGTCCGTACTCAGTTTGACACCTCTATTCGTATTTTTCGAGCTGACTCTGCTGGTGAGTATCTATCCGATGCTCTTCGCCATTTTCTTTCTGAGCAAGGAACACTTGCACAATTCTCTTGTCCAGGTGCTCATGCTCAGAATGGCGTTGCAGAGCGCAAGCATTGACATCTCCTTGAGACAGCTCGCACACTTCTGATTGCATCTTCTGTTCCACCTCATTTTTGGGCTGAGGCTGTTTCTACTGCCACTTTCTTAATTAACATTCAGCCATTGTCTACCCTAAAAGGTGGAATTCCCTTTGAGCGTCTTACAGGCAAGATGCCTGATTACACCAGCCTTCGTCTCTTTGGCTGTGTGTGCTACGTGTTGCTTGCACCACGTGAGCGCACTAAGTTGACTGCTCAGTCTGTTGAGTGTGTTTTCTTAGGCTACAGTTCAGAGCATAAGGGATATCGTTGTTGGGATCCGGTTGATTGACGGATGAGAATTTCACGTGACGCACGTCCTTTCTATCCCCGACCATCTTATGATACTTCTTCTGTATCTGTGGTTGATCCTATTTCATTCCTTTTCCTTCCTGATGCTCCAGTTGTGAGTGTTTCTCCTTCACAGTCAGTACCTCCATCCATGACCTCCTCTTCTTCGGAACCTTCTTCGACGGTTCCTGATTATGCTTTGAAGGCTCCGGTGACGCGAGTCTCTACTCGACGAGTTGTGCCCCCAACAGATGTGCCATCTTCTTCTGATGAGCCATCTACTCCAGTTGAGTCATCTGATGTCTCAGCTTCTCCAGCTCTGTCTGACTCTCCGGATACGCCTTCTTCTCCTGAGGAATCATCTCCTTCTGATGATTCTTCTCCTGAGCAGCCCCTTGGACGAGGTCATCGTTCTCGCCAGCCTCCTGATCGGTACTCTCCTTCTAGCTTTGCTGCTACTGCTCTTCCTGAGCCGGCTATGTATCGTGATGCTGTTCCTCATCAGGAATGGCAGCATGCGATGGCTGAGGAGATTGCTGCTCTCGAGCGCACCGGCACGTGGGAACTTGTGCCCTGTCCCCCACGTGTTCGGCCCATCACTTGTAAGTGGGTCTATAAGGTTAAGACCCGCTCGGATGGTTCACTTGAGCGATATAAGGTTCGATTAGTTGCTCGTGGCTTCGAGCAGGAACATGGTCGTGACTATGATGAGACCTTTGCTCCTGTCGCTCACATGACCACAGTTCGTACTCTGCTTGCTGTGGCCTCTGTTCGTGATTGGTCCATCTCTCAGCTTGACGTAAAGAATGCTTTTCTTAATGGTGAGTTGCGTGAGGAGGTTTATATGCAGCCACCACCTGGGTATTCTGTTCCTGAGGGTATGGTGTGTCGCCTTCGGCGTTCTCTTTATGGCCTTAAGCAGGCTCCTCGTGCTTGGTTTCAGCGCTTTGCGTCTGTGGTCACTGCTGCTGGTTTCTCTGCCAGTGCTCATGATCCAGCGCTTTTTGTGCATACTTCGTCACGTGGTCGCACTCTTCTTCTTCTCTATGTTGATGACATGATCATCACCGGAGATGATTCAGAGTACATAGCCTTTGTGAAGGCTCGTCTCAATGAGCAGTTTCTTATGTCTGATCTTGGTCCTCTTCGCTACTTTCTTGGGATTGAGGTTTCCTCCTCCTCTGAGGGAATTTATATGTCTCAAGAGAAGTACATTCAGGATCTTCTTGATCGGTCTTCTCTTACTGATCACCGCTGTCGAAGTGTGCGGTCGACACTTCCCCCGGGCCTGCACTGGGCAGCCCGCGGAGGTTCTTTTTTCGGAGGAGCTAGTTCCTAGCGGAGAGCTTGCGCAGATGGACGAGTTAGTGAGAGATTGACACGGAGAGTTTTACGTGGTTCAGGCCGCCGGAGCGTAAAACCCTACGTCCACGGCGAGCTATGGAGCTCGCTGTATTGCTTGCTGCTCAGGGCCGGGGGGCCTGAGCTTGGGGGTGAGTTACAGCTTGAGAGTGTATGGCTAGCGTATGAGTTGCAAAATGCGAACCCTTGCTATCGACGCCTGCCCGAGCCTCTTATAGTCCAAGACTCGGGCGGCTTACAAGGGGAGCCGGGACCCGACAGGTGGTCCCGGGAAGATTGTCTATTGTCTACCGTATCTGTAGTTACGCCGGTAGTTGCCTCTGGTCGAAGGCTTCTGAGTCTTCATCTTGCCGCCCTGCCCATGCCGCACGCTAGTCGGCGCAGGCGGCATGGGATGTCTTGTCGCAGCGTTTATTACCTGGCAGGTTCTGACACCGCGCGCCAGTCTGTGATGCGACTGGGCGCAACGGCACCTGACATGCGCGTGCTCCGCGTTTCCGCGTCTTGGGAAGACGCGGGCCTTGAATACCTTGTACGGGTAAGGTGTGGGGCGCCTTTATGCCCGCTGCCTACCGCTCGGGGGCAGGCAGCACCGTTCTTCTGGCCACATGGCGGGTCCGGAGCTCTCTTCTAAGGAGAGGGAGGTCCGGCCCCGCTGGACGCGTGGCGCCTTCGGACCTCTCTCCCGCGGAGGGGGAGGTCCGGCTTCTGTATGCCACGTGGCGGGCCCGGAGCTCACCTCTGAGGAGAGGGAGGTCCGGCCCCGCTGGACGCGTGGCGTCTTCGGACCTCTCTCCCGCGGAGGGGGAGGTCCGACTTCTGTATGCCACGTGGCGGGCCCGGAGCTCTCCTCTGAGGAGAGGGAGGTCCGGCCCCGCCGGACGCGTGGCGCCTTCGGAGCTCTCCCTGCAGAGAAGGACGAGTACCTTAGGCATTTTACCCTGTGCGCGGGGGTACCCCATATCTCAGGTACCGACAGTGGCCCCCGGGCCCATCTCGGGGGAGGTAGCGAGTCTGAGGTGGGACCTCCGTCTCTTCCGATCCGCGCACTTTCTCTAAGTCCTGAATTGGCCGCTGCCGGAGCACGAACGGCCGCGGGGTCATGAGAGCGTGCGCTCACTTGATGATTGCTTTTACTGCGGCGGTTCCCAAGGCTGCCACTTCTGCACGTTGCTTCGCTTTCTTCGGGAACCGCCGAAGTGCCTTGCCGGCTCATCTTCTCAGGAGGCTGACTCCTTGACCCCACCGCTTTAGCTAAGCGGTTTGGGCCCAGCTTTTATTGGCGCCCAATCTCGAAGCCGACGAGGTCGCCGATGCGATGTTTCCGGAGGTTTTCAAATTACCTCGAACCATCCCTGGAAAGTTTTTAAAAGGGGATCTCACCCGCATCGCGGCTTCCCTTCGCATTGCGCTCGTACTTCCCTTGAACTCTTGCGCCCCGACTCTCCTGCCCTTGCGCCTTCTTTCGCTATGGCTTCCAACTTGCTTCCGACGCGCCTCGTTCGCTCCTCCGAGCTCGGGCCAGTGCGCAGGCTGCTGGGCTGGCGCTCGGAAGAGCAGAAGCATCGGCTCCGCCGAGGATCTCTCCCCCTGGTCCTGGAAAAGGGGGAGATAGTCTTCTTCACCGCTTATGCTCTGGCGGGGTTCGTTCCGCCGATTTCTTCCTTCTTCGTCACCCTGCTGGAGACATACGGTCTCCAGCTCCACCATCTCTCCCCCAACTCCTTCGCAATGGCGGCCGTTTTTGTCCACTTCTGCGAGATGTTCGTGGGGGTGCACGCCTCCGTGACGCTCTTCCGCCACTTCTTTGTGCTGCGGACGACTGGACGCGGCTCAAAGACTCAGATGGGGGCATATTACTTCCAGCATCACTGCAAAGACCCCAAGGTTTCCGGATACCTCCTGCCCTTCAGCGCATCAAGGTGGGAGAACTGGAGGGAGAGCTGGGTGGTAGTGTAGACCGACGAGCACGATCGCCTACAACTCCCAACCGCCAGCCTGACCACCGATCGCCGCTTCTGGGAGGAGATCCCTGAGCTGGAGCAGGAGTATACTCCGGTCTTGGAGCGGATCCGGTTCTTGGCCAACGAGGGGCTGACGTCTCTAATGGTGCTGATGGACTTTGTCTCTCGCCGCATTGCTCCCTTGCAGCAACGCAGCCGCCCAGCGTGGTACTATACCGGTGAGCAGGACTGTACCAGGCTGGAGAGAGGCCCCGGCTCTGTCCCTTCCGACGAGGAGCTGGAGGAGATGGTGAGCAAGGTGAGCGGTGACTACATTCCCAGCGGCGTCCCCGCCTTTCCGCCTTCTGCCACCCCCCTCTTCTTGGAGCCTCAGAGGAGGTCAGAGCTCCTGCGGAAGATGCCGAATCTTGATGATATCGGGATTGCCGTTCGTCAGGTCGGGGATGTCTTCCGGGGTATCACCATTCCAGGAACCGAGCACCCAGATCAGAGCATGAGGCATCCACTGCTGCCAATCCCTCCCCCAAAGCCGACGGAACCCAAGCCGCCGACAAAGGGAAAGGGAAAGAGCCGGTCCCCGGGCATTCAGAGAAGAAACGCGCTCGGTCTCCTCCGAGGGTGCCGCCTGTGCCAAGCCAGTGTGCCGGAGCTACTTTGCTTCCATCTCTCGGAGGTGCTGGTCCATCGGGTGGCGACCCGGAGAGGTCCCGAGTGTCCCCCCCCCCGGCGGGTCTCTCCCCAGATAGCTGCCGTCCGAATCAGCCCAAGTATCTCGCCATCTTCCCTCGAGCGGCGGGGCTCCCAGGACGGATGTTGGTGGGGCGGCGCCGACGAGCGCGCCGGAGGTCCAGGCGTCCCACTCCGCGACCGTTCCAGCCGCTGGTCCTGGCAGTTCAGCTACAGCCCAGAGGCCAGTGCTGCAAGCTCGCTGGAGCGCTCATGCCGCCCAGTAAGTGTTATCCTTTCTAACTTATAGGAGCAGATCTCCTGCCTCTTCTCTTATTCTGAGGGCTTCTTCTTCTTTGCAGGGACCGACCGGCTGCCAGGGGCGGGCCTCTTATCCGGCCGCCTTCAACCAGCAGGGGCTCCGCGCCTCGACATCTGGGGACCGCGGCGGCCCCCATAGCTCCCGAATCGGCGGGGACAGTGGCCGCAGTGGCCGCATCTGCTCCTACCCACCCTCCTTCACCAGCCCAGAAGCTAGGTCTTGAGACCGGGAGGGCTGCTGTAGGTGTGCCTGCTGGCCCCCTGGCCTGCTTAGGACAGCGCCCCACCGTAGCTGCTGGGGCGCCGGCGCTCCCGCCGGCCTTGGACTCGTCCGGGGGGTCCAGCGGCGCAACTCCTGCTCCCCCTGCTCCGGTGCCCGTGTGGGACGCCATGGAGCGTGCCCAGACCAGCACCCGGCAGCTCCAATCTGCCTTTGAGCAGGAGCGGAAGGCATTGGCCGGCGAGAGGGAACGCCTTCTCAGCTGGCAGCAGCGGGCCCGAGCGGACCTCGACTCAAGGCAGTCAAGGCTTGAGGCTATGAGTGCTCTGCTTAGCACCCAGAAGAAGGCCATTAGCCGCTTGGAGTTAGAGGCCCAACGGGTTCGTGCCTCCTGCCGCGAGGCTCTGGCCAAAGCTGAAGCTAAAGCCAAGGAGTGTTCCACCGCCGCGGAGGAGTTGCAGCTGCAGGTAGCCCGTCGGGAACACGCCGTCGCTGAGCGGGAACGCGCTGCTGCGGCCGAGGAGGAGAAGACCACCGCTCGGCTGAGGGTCAAGGTGGAGGAGCTAAGGGCTCGGACTAAGGAGCTGGAGCTCCGTGAGTCGGCTGTCGCCGCGAGGGAGGAACAGTCTTCCAAGGAGCTTCAGGCGGCGATGGATCGCGAGCTAGCGGCTCGCCAAGAGGTAGAGAGGCTCCAGTCCTTGCGGACTGCCGAGGCCCAGACGGTCTGGTGCTTCATTGCTAAGGCGGGATCCGCCTTGGCTCCTCTTGGTTTTAGCCCTGTGCAGGTGGAGACCCCAGCACGGCCGGTGTCCGAAGCGGTCCCAGCCCTTGAGTCTCTCGGCGACGAGCTAGGTCGGCTCGAATCAGTGATCGCCGACGAGCTGGAAGCGGAAGGTCGGGGCCTTGCGAAGGAGGTTGCGATGCACGTTCTGTCGTGCTTCGTTAGCCGAGACCCTTCCTTTTCTCTGGGGCCGGTCCGTTTAGGACCCATCGCCGACCGGGAGGAAGCTGCCAGGGCCGAAGTCGAGGACTTAGCTGCCCTTGTGGCCTCTAGGTTTCATCGGGAGTCCGGGGACCCCTAAGCATCTGCCCTCGTGTCCACAAGGCCCTGTACTTCCTTTTTTATTTTTGTTGAGTCTGTAGCCCAGCTCATGGAGCCTTTGTATGGACAGACTCTTGTTTCTTTCCGTGTCTGCATGCCCTAGTCTTCTTCTTGGCCTTTCCTGACCGAGCCCTTAGCTCCGCAAGGACTCGGGGGCCTTGACCGATCTCGAAGCTCTGCATAGACACCTTGTCCGGGTCCCCACTGTATAGTAAGGGTTTCGGAGGTCTCTAGGACCCGCCTTACGAGACCGGAGGGGGGTCCGAGCCTGTTGGCCACGTGGCGGGCCCGGAGCTCCCGCCTGAGAGGAGGTCCGGGCTTGCAGGGCACGTGGAGGCCCCGGGCCTCCCCTCGCAGAGGGGGGAGGTCCGACTTCTGTAGACCACGCGGCGGCCCCGGAGCTCCCCTCAAAAAGGTGGGAGGTCCGGCCCCGCTGGACACGTGGGGCCTTGGACCTCGCCCCTGTGAGGGCTAGCCCTTTTGATCTTACCTTGGGGTTTTTGGCCTACCGCGATCCCGTAGCGGCCCCCTGGTAGGTGCGTTCTATTGGGTGGATGCGCCTACCATACTCCTGCGGGGAACTGAGGCTGAGAAGTCCTGCACACAAGTAAGGAAAAAGTAATTCTCCTTGGGGGCTCCCCCCCTCTATTCCTTAGTCGTATCTGCAGCAAATTCCGACTAAAGATGAGAATGGGAAGAGGGAGTTGAACGCATAGTGAGCACGCGTTAGTTGGGTAATCATAAAAACTTAATAAGTAAATTAAATGAGTACCAAAGTAGAGCAACGTAGGGTAGGTTTCTTTTCATATAAATTTCCATACGGGGGAAGGCGGGCCACGTATGTAGGCCACGACCCACCTCAAGGGAAGCAAGACTCTACGCGCTTGTGGTCGGAACCAGGCGAAGCTGAACGTAGTCCTGGACCGTCCCCTGAGGCTTAGTTGCTCCAAGCCCTCTTCACGGACATTTATGGAAATTACTACAAAAAGAAAGGCCTGCCCTATTGTTGCTCTAGGGGTAGAACTTACAGCGGTGTTCCGTGTTCCGAAGGTTCGGGAGCGGGTCCCTGTCTTCGGTTCTGGGGAATGGTCCCAGGCCCGGGATGTCCAGCCCCAGTACGGCAAATGGCCATGCGGGCTGGATCATCTGTACCGTCCAAGCCGGTGTATGGATCTGCTTGGCGTGGAACAGGCACGCTTAGCAGCTCTCGACCAGCTCGACGGCATCCTGGAGTGTTGCCGGCTAGTAGAAGCCATGCCGAAAGGCTTTACCGACAAGCGTGCGTGAGGAAGAATGACTCCCACATTCGCCTCCATGGATCTCAGCGAACAAGTCGCAGCCTTCCCCCTGGGTTATGCACCGCAATAGGATGTGGTTGGCGCCACGTCGGTAAAGATCCCCCTCTACCGCCATGTGTCTCTTAGCCACACGCGCAATCCGTTCAGCGGATACACGTTCATCAGGGAGGATATTCTCTTTCAAGTAGTCCCGGACCTCCGTGATCCATGCATCGGGTCTGACTTGAGCATCTGGATCTTGAGCGCTGGGTTGCACGGAGTCCCCAGTGATGCTTATGATCCTTGGCGGCGCTCATGGCCGCCGGGACCGCCAGCTTCGAGGTGCTGGTCTAGCCCCCTTCGTCCGGCTCGGCGGGCCGGGCTGTGGGTCGCGGCAACGTCCTCTCGAGGCCTCCTCCAGGCACAGTGGCTCCGGTAGCAGTGGGGGCCCTCGTTGAAAGGTCATCAGCTGCGGCCTTGCTAGCGCGCGGTACGTGGTGCAGGTCCAAGGCGAGGGGGTCTGTCTCCACTGTCTTGGTTGTTAACCAGACTAGGGATTGCCCTGAGCCAACGACTAGCGAGAAGGATGGGCACTCCATACTTTGCTATGTTGTTGGTTGCCTTGGAATTGAAACGCGCCACATACCCAGACTGCTCCCCCGATGGCGTGAGGAACAGTACGCTAGCATCGGCCCCCTGCTTTCGCAAGGAGCCGTCGACGAACATCATTTGATAAGGCCTGGTGAAGGTCTGGGCTCAGGGTACTGCTTCATCGTCTCCGTGGCCCCCTGAGCGTGCGTCTACTTCAGCCATAAGTGAACTAATGCTTTGTTAATGTCTG
Source organism: Neostapfia colusana (assembly GCA_030760725.1). NCBI lineage: Eukaryota > Viridiplantae > Streptophyta > Magnoliopsida > Poales > Poaceae > Neostapfia > Neostapfia colusana. The sequence goes on from JASWHV010000003.1 coordinate 125,731,607, forward strand.
TACGACGGGAAAGGGAACCTAGATCAAACTTCAGTAGTTCCGCCGCCCATTTGGCGGCATCGCCCACCGCGCGGAGCTGTGGGGGGGTAGCTTTTAGCCTAGGGGGATCGTTGGGTGCCCGACACTCGGGGGTCCTCAGGCTGCTTTGGACCTCGCGGGAAGCTCCGCTGACGTCCCGGGAGCTCCGGGAGGTCCTGCTGGTCCTCCGGGAGGTTGTGTCGGGGATCCGAGGTCTGGTCTTCTGGTGCTTGCTTCTCGGTAGCGAAACAGGTTACTGTGGTATGGGGTTAAAGCCATTGCGCGAAGACCGGAAATTTGCGGGACCCCTAGCTATGCCGAGTCGGTTTACGCCGGGATTAGCAGGTAAAGGGCGCCCTCCAACTACTTCAGACCCAGGGGTCTGACGGGAGTCCTAGCAAGCATTTGGGAAGCGCAGCATATCACAGCCTGGTATCGAGTCTACTATTTGCTCTATCATAGGAAGAAAAAATAGGTCTTTAGGGCATGCCTGATTGAGACTGGTGTAGTGGATGCGCTTCCGGAGCTTCTCGCTGGCCTTCGGGATAATAACACGGTTTGCCAAGCGCCGGGAGCGGCGGACTCTCCGTCTCGTCGGACGGCTGGACGTCGGGAAAGACCTTTAAGTAGTGCTCCATCACCTCCCTAGGGATCTCTGGCCTCGGTGATGACTGTCATGCAGCACATCGACCTCATGTCGGAGGGGGGCAACGAGCGCGCCTTCCTATATGCTACCCAGGCCCCCGGCTACCCGGGTGGTCTGGGTGGCATCGGCGCTGATTCGGACGAGCCTTGTGGGGACGTCGTCCTCATCAAGGGGTTGCACGCGGGGTGCGGTGGTAGAGGCACGATGGCGTGCACTTAGGTGGAGCTGGTTTGGTTCTGTACTGCTGAGGGCTGGCGCTCTAGTTGCTGTAAGCGCCTGAAGCCTTTCCAAGGCTAATACTGCGGCAGCACAGTCTCCACAAACCTTGAGGACGCCTGTTGGTGTAGGCATCTTCAGGACAAGATAGCCGTAGTGGGCTACTGCCATGAATCGGTACAGGGCTGGCCTACCGATCATGGCAATCTCGGCCACGTCGAACAGAATGTACTCCGTCCGGTAGCTGTCCGGTGCCCCAAAGGTCACCGGGAGGCTGATGCGGCCGTAGGGAACGACCTGTCCCGGCCCTACCCCTGAGAACGGGCTTGATGGGGCGAGCTTGGCCATCGGGATCTGCAGCTTCTAGAAGGCTGCGTGACTGATGAGGTTCAGTCCAGCCCCACCATCCACCAAAACGTGGTACATCTTCACGTTGGCGATGGTAAGGGCCACCACGAGCGGTAGTTGGCCGGCCCCAGCCATGTTCCTGGGGCAGTCGGTGTCATCGAAGCTGATGGGGGTTCCCATCCACCTGAGGCGCGGTACTGCACCTGGGAGGGGAGCCACCGACGCTACCGCTCGGCGCAAGGCCTTAGCCATGCTTCTGGATAGGGGGGTCAGCGGACCCGCCGAAGATGTCACAAGGCATCTTCCAGTGCTCGTCGTCACTGGAGATGGAGCTCCCATGATTGCGCGCTGCCTTTGCGGCGCGCCGGAGCTCCTGGAAATCCACCTGGCGGTCGTCGCCGTCTCGGGCCTCGACCTTCTGGTTGCCCTCCCTTTAAATAGGATGGGGCATCAGCTAAGGGCTGCTTCCCCTTCCGGAAGCGCCCCGCGAGCTTCTGGATTTCCCGGCCTCTAGAGGAATTCCGCCGGGTTGGTGCTGCCGTCGTACTTCTCAGGCAAGAGCGGCCGAAACTTGCGCGGCCATTTTGTGAAGCGAAGGCGGGGCGCGAGGGCCGCACACCCTGCTTCTGTCGCCGCAGGTTCAGATGCCGCGAATGCTTGGTTCGCGCTGAGCACCGCATGCTCCGGCCGCCATACGTAGGGCATTCGACTGTGGCATATTGAGTAGCAGCGCTCTTCGCTGCGGCTAGCGCACCCTCACTAGGTACACCTAGCGCTACTGAAGACCTGACGCTGGTCGGAGCCTGCATTGCCGGGGTCGGCGCTGCCAGAGCCGGTTGCTGGCTCCCAGTGCAGGTATCGGCGCCGCGAACGCCTGGTTCTCCGCTGGCACAGTATGCCCCGGTATGGGCAAGGCCGCTCTATAGACCGGGGACGCCGTTTGCAGGGCATATGGTTGTGGCATATGCTGCGCGACGTATGCCTGGGGTAGAACTCGCGTAGCGAAGATCTGCCCTTCAGGCTGGGTCGAGGCCGACGTCATGTTGTCGCCAGCCTCTTGAGTGCGACGCCCTTCTTGACGTCGCTCGAGGAACACTCGGGCATCTTGGCCTAAGTGACACCGTTCCAGCTATGTCCTCAGGTCCGTCGACGGAAGCTTGGTGGAGCTGGAACTCCTCCGTCTGGCCGTCAACCGTTGGCATGCGCGTCAGCGACATAGCCGGTTGGTCGGAGCGTCATCCCCGCCGAAGTCAATGGTTTGCGTCGGCGATGACAAGACGGTCTACCTCGCGAATCCACTGCTGGGTCGCTGCCTGAGGCGCGTCCCCAGCAGACGGATTGCGCAGTAGCGCCCTTGCTGCGGCTAGCGCACCCCCACCGGGTACGTCCGGCGCTACTGAAGGCCTGACGCTGGATGGAGCCTGCATTGCCGGGGTCGGCGCTGCCAGAGCCGGTTGCTGGCTCCCAGCTTGCCCTGTCACACTCCGTCCTGAGTGTGTCATCATGTACTTTCCCCTGTGGTCACGGTTCGCCGTGACCGCGGAGGGGGAGAGTTTGCCGCTGAAGGAAGCTTGGTCATCTTCGTCGGCGGAAACTCGTCGCGCTAGGGGAAAAGCCCCCTACCTGGCGCGCCAAATGTCGAAGTGTGCGGTCGACACTTCCCCCGGGCCTGCACTGGGCAGCCCGCGGAGGTTCTTTTTTCGGAGGGGCTAGTTTCTAGCGGAGAGCTTGCGCAGATGGACGAGTTAGTGAGAGCTTGACACGGAGAGTTTTACGTGGTTCAGGCCGCCGGAGCGTAAAACCCTACGTCCACGGCGAGCTATGGAGCTCGCTGTATTGCTTGCTGCTCAGGGCCGGGGGGCCTGAGCTTGGGGGTGAGTTACAGCTTGAGAGTGTATGGCTAGCGTATGAGTTGCAAAATGCGAACCCTTGCTATCGACGCCTGCCCGAGCCTTTTATAGTCCAAGACTCGGGCGGCTTACAAGGGGAGCCGGGACCCGACAGGTGGTCCCGGGAAGATTGTCTATTGTCTACCGTATCTGTAGTTACGCCGGTAGTTGCCTCTGGTCGAAGGCTTCTGAGTCTTCATCTTGCCGCCCTGCCCATGCCGCACGCTAGTCGGCGCAGGCGGCATGGGATGTCTTGTCGCAGCGTTTATTACCTGGCAGGTTCTGACACCGCGCGCCAGTCTGTGATGCGACTGGGCGCAACGGCACCTGACATGCGCGTGCTCCGCGTTTCCGCGTCTTGGGAAGACGCGGGCCTTGAATACCTTGTACGGGTAAGGTGTGGGGCGCCTTTACGCCCACTGCCTACCGCTCGGGGGCAGGCAGCACCGTTCTTCTGGCCACGTGGCGGGTCTGGAGCTCTCTTCTGAGGAGAGGGAGGTCCGGCCCTGCTGGACGCGTGGCGCCTTCGGACCTCTCTCCCGCGGAGGGGGAGGTCCGGCTTCTGTATGCCACGTGGCGGGCCCAGAGCTCACCTCTGAGGAGAGGGAGGTCCGGCCCCGCTGGACGCGTGGCGTCTTCGGACCTCTCTCCCGCGGAGGGGGAGGTCCGGCTTCTGTATGCCACGTGACGGGCCCGGAGCTCTCCTCTGAGGAGAGGGAGGTCCGGCCCCGCCAGACGCGTGGCGCCTTCGGAGCTCTCCCTGTGGAGAAGGGCGAGTACCTTAGGCATTTTACCCTGTGCGCGGGGGTACCCCATATCTCAGGTACCGACAACCGCACTGTTGAGACTCCCATGGAACTCAATGTCCATCTTCGAGCCACTGATGGTGAGCCTCTTAATGATCCTACTCGTTACCGTCATATTGTAGGGAGTCTCGTGTATCTTGGTGTCACTCGTCCTGATATCTCATACTCTGTTCATATTCTGAGTCAGTTTGTTTCTGCTCCCACCCTGGTCCACTATAGTCACTTGCTTCGTGTCTTGCGTTATCTTCGTGGGACTATCTCTAGACGCTTGTTCTTTTCACGCTCTAGCTCTTTACAGCTCAAAGCATATTCTGATGCTACTTGGGCTAGTGATCCCTCTCATCGTCGATCTCTTTCTGCCTATTGGTGGTTCCCTCATTGCTTGGAAGACTAAGAAGCAGGTAGCAGTTTCTCGTTCGAGTGCAGAGGCTGAGTTGCGTGCTATATCTCTTGTGAGTACAGAGGTGACTTGGTTGAGGTGGTTGCTTGAGGATTTTGGTGTTTCTGTTGGTATGCCGACTCCTATTTTATCTAACAGTACAGGTGCTATCAACATTGCTCGTGATCCGGTCAAGCATGATCTTACCAAGCATATTGTTGTTGATGCTTCTTATACACGAGCGCAGGTACAGGATGGTGTTGTTGATCTTCAGTATGTGCCTTCAGAGCTCCAGCTAGCTGATTTCTTCACGAAGGCACAAACCAGAGCTCAACATTATTTTTATCTCTCCAAACTCAGTATTCGTAACGCACCTTGAGTTTGAGGGGGGTGTTAGAGGTGTAGGGATGTGTTTTTATATTTCCCTTTTGCATAAGGGCTTTTATGTTAATTGACCATCTCTTTACATCTATTTATAGAGGCCACCTGCCTCCTGAATAATACAAGCTCATTATTCTTAACAAATATAACCAGGGAACACTTGGAGCTATCTTACTTAATCCAGCGTTGAAAAATCCCCCAACATTCTTTCTTGATCGTTATGTAAAGTATCAAATATGACAGATTTTGCAACAAATATTAAGCAATTCTGTCCTATTTGTCTACTCAGTATAAGTTTTAAGATCTTTACAAAGGTAGCCGTCAATAGGAATACATGAATTGCTGAACAATCAATGCCTGGAAGGAGCATAATGAAAGGAGTAATATTGCACGAGACAATACACGAACTTCACTGTTCACTGTTCAGTCAGCGATATACTTTCTTTCACTTACATACAAATGGCTGGTGAAAAACTATAGATACTTCCTCAAGTAGCAACACCATCTTTGATAGAATGATAGTCATGCAACTACTGAGATTACCAGTCTTGGATCCATTCTGGAGCAGCAAGATCATCTGGATCTTTATAAGGAATTGAAGGAGATGCAGCTAAGTCCTCCATAAGAGTTTCTATATGACTCTTCATGCGATCCATGATTTCTTTAGGTACTTCATTAGGTACTTCATGCGTTCCAGCAGCTATTTGTTCCCAGTCAATGCCATCAAACCAGGGGTGTTTTTTCACGGCTTCAGCACCCGCGGTCCCAAGGCGTGCATTTTCATCTACTATAAGTAGCTGTATGAATGACACAAAAGAGAACAACCAGTGTCATCGTAGGTATCCACATAGGCTGAAAATGAGTAGACAAGTGAGATCCAACCTTGGTTATAAGGTCAACTACTTCCTTGCCAAATGTTGATGGCATAACAAGGCGTCCTTTTGAAATTTTTGCTAAAGGTTCCAGCTCGCTCTCCCTCCAGGACCCAAAAGGCATGTCTGATTGAAGCATGAAATAGATCAATACTCCAAGTGCCCACCTGACAATACAAAAACCAGATGATCCTGTCTTATTTCCAATTTAATAGTTGTGTATGAAATTAAAACAAACTCAAATGTACAGCACTCTCAGCCCAAATTTCAAGATTTGTTTTCTGGGTGCATATCTCTCCATTTAAATTTTGTTGAGATGAAGGCATCTGCTGCAGGTTGTATACTTTAATCTACTATGAGAATGCCAGGTATATAAATAAGCCTAGGTCTGCATATGCACAGAAAGTGAAGTAAATTATACCACAATCAATTTCTAAAGGTCAGTGGAAAATAAACGGTCACAATAGAAAGATCAGTGGGAAAAAACTACTGTCATATTTTCATATTTGATAAGAATTCACAACACAATGCCCTCACAGCGATCTATTGATATGGAATGCTTAGACAATAAAGGGGTCCACAAATAACTATCAGTCAGCAGCAAATCCGTGGCCCCTACCAAGAACCACCTCTGGTGCTAGAGAATCAGCAATCCCACATATTGTGTATGTCCTTTCACCTTCCAGCTTCTTTGCAAATCTGAAATCCACAACCTGCAGACATCCTGACTGGTCGAGCATAAGAACGTCTGCCGAAACACCCCTATAAATAATGGACTTCTGAAAATACACAAATATGTGTTAGCATGTATGTCATGAGAAACACTATAATACATATTGGGTTAACTCATTGAAAGAAACAGAATACGTTAGTGAAAACATACCTGATGAAGTTCTAGAGTAACAACAACAGAGGCTGCAAAAAATTGTGCAGATGACCAGTGTTTTCAAATCGGACGACTAATCGCGATTAGTCGTCCTTATCGCCAGGGGAAGTCCGATCAGGCCCGTCGACGCGATTAGGTCGACTAGAATCTTAGTCGGTCGACTAATCGACCGATCAGCCCGACTAATCGGGCGATTAGATGCTTTTGGCGATCAGGACGATTTGTACAATTTTGGCCCAACTGTCCGGCCCACTAGGGTTCCTTTCTTCTCAACTCAAGCCAGGTCTTTTCCTCTCCTTCTGTTTTCTAGCTTCTGTTTTCTCGCACAGCCGCCACGTTCTGCTCTGCGCCAAGTCCGACCGCCCTCCCCTGCGCCGGCCGCCACGTTCTCGCGCCCTGCGCCGGCTGCTCTCCCCGTCGCCGGCCGCTCTCCCCGTCGCCGGCCTCTCTCGGTCTCTCCCCTACGCCGGCCCGCTCCCCTGCGCCGGCGGCCGCACTCCCCTGCGCCGGAGGTCGCACTCCCCTGCGCCGGCGACCGCACTCTCTGTCTCCTGCGCCGGCCCGCTCCCCTGCGTCGGCCGCTGCTCTCTCTGTCTCCTACGCCGGCCGCTGAGCCCCTGTGGCCCTCTCTCCTGCGCCAGCAGCTAGAAAGTGGGGCACTCGGGCCTCTGTGCTCTGTGCCTCTGTTGAAGACTTGAAGTCTGATTGGGTCTCTGAAGTCTGAACTCTGAAGATGACTTCCTCCTCAGATGAAGGTATAGCACTTTAATTGTGGCATTGTTCTTCCTGCTAGACCTAGCCTCTGTTTTGTGCTATACATAGCTCTAAATTTTTGTATTATGTACTATCGTGTAGATGTGAGTCAGCAGCGACGTGCTTTGGTGGAAGTGAGTGTTCCCCAACAAGAAGGGGCTAAAGCTGGTGGCGCTGCTAATGCCACAGGTGAATCAGTTGCGTCTGTCTCTTCTACTGCAGATTGTTCATCCATTGCAGAGAAGACAATAGATGCATTATCAAAAGAAATGGCAGAGATGGCTAAGGATCCTAAGAGGAAGGCTCGATCTTCGGATCCAGGATGGAAGTATGGATTTTGGCCTGATTGTTCAAAGAAGGAGATGGTTCAATGCATTTTTTGTCTTAAGGTTGTCCCTTCAGGAATCAAAAGGTTCAAACAACACTTGGCTGGAGGGTTTGGTGATGTCGGGAAGTGCCCTAAAGCACCCGAGGTGGTCAGGAAGGAAATGGCAAACTATTTGAAAAAGAATGCAAGAAATAAGATTGTACAATTGGAATGTGAAGAGGAAGATGAAGGACAGGGGCAGCAAGAAGATGCACAGGAAGTTGCTGAAGAGGCAAACCTGGCACCAAGTTCTGGCACAAAAGGAAAGCAAATTAAGAAGAAAACTGCTCAAACTTCTATCAGTTCCTTCACGGTCTCTGCTCCTGTGAAACCACAAACTCAGAAACATTCAAAGTCCATTAGCTCTTTGCTTTGCAAGACACCAGAAGAAGTTGTTGCAGAAAGGTTCAAGTCTAAGACGACTCAACCCACGCTTGAGCACCTCACAAAGAAAGATAAGGAGTCCAAAATGGTTGTTGATGACCATGTTGCTGATTTCTTAATCGAGAATGGAATACCATTCAATGTCATTACCTCGAGAAGTTGGCACATCATGCTTGAGTCCATTGGACAATATGGTCCTGGGTACCGATCCCCTTCATACCATGAGTTGAGGGTGCCATTGCTTGATAGGGCCGTTGATAGGACAATGGAGTTGAGGAAAAAGCATGAGGAAGCTTGGAAGGAGTATGGCTGCACTATGATGTCCGATGGGTGGACCTCGACGAACCAGCGTCATATTATTAATTTTCTTGCCAACAGTCCAGCAGGGACCTTTTTCCTTGGGTCGGTGGATGCCTCAAACGAGGTAGCAAATGCAAGTATGCTAGCTGACTTGTTGGAGAAGCAAATTGATAAGGTTGGCAAGGAATATGTGGTGCAGGTAGTCACGGACAATGGATCTAACTTCAAGGCAGCAGGAAGAATTCTAATGGATAGGATCCCAACTCTCTTTTGGACACCTTGTGCAGCTCATTGCTTGGATTTGATGTTGGAGGATATTGGGAAGATAAAGGAGTTTAGTAGTTGCATCAATCACGCAAAGAAGGTGACTAGATTTATCTACAAGCATGGGAGATTGCTTGACACCATGAGGGAGAAAATAGGTGGAGATCTTGTGAGGCCTGCCGTGACTCGCTTTGCTACTTCATTTCTCACATTGGCAAGCATGCAAAGGCACAAGCAAGGCCTAAGAAGCCTCTTTGTTAGTGATGAGTGGCACCAAAATAACTTATCTGCTACCAGGGAAGGGCAGCAAGTTGAAAGCATTGTCCTCTCTATTCCATTTTGGACAAAGGTGGAAAATTGTCTAAGAGCTTCACAACCACTTCTTATTGCCCTTAGGATAGCAGATGGGGATGAAACACCAGCCATGCCTGAGATCATGGCAGCCATGAATGTTGCAAAGACCACCATCAAAGACGCTTTGAATGCAAAGCCACAACTGCTTAGAGAGGTCATGGATTGCTATGACAAGAGATGGGATGGCCAAATGGAGCAAAAATTATATGGGGCAGCCTTGTTCTTGAATCCATCTAAATTCTTTTCTTTTAGGGAAAAGGATAGGAGAAATGCATCAAGAGTAAGGTCCATGTTTAATGATGTTGTATGGAAGATGGTGCTTGATGAAGATGAGCAAAGCAAGATAAGTAAGCAAGCCGATGATTATGAGAGGTCTGAAGGAGAATGCTTCTCTAAGGCATTAGCAATAAGGGATAGAGATAAAAAAAATCCTAGTGAGTTTTCTCCTTAATTCTTTAAAATTAATATTCTTTAAGGAATAGTTGTTCTTCTAATGAATTGTTCTTTAAAATGCAGTTCTTTGGTGGGGAGCGTATGGTGGTCTTGCATTCGAGCTTCAGTGTCTAGCAAAAAGAATTGTGAGCCTTTGTTGTTCGGCATCGGGTTGTGAGCGCAATTGGAGCACATTTGCCCATGTATGTCCACCTTTTATTGTTACTAGTTTATTGTTAGGTTGCTGTCCTTTAATTGGTAGTGTTCTTAATTTGCTCATGTGTGTAGGTCCATACCAAAAAAAGAAACCGCTTAGAGCATAAAAGGTTGAATAAGTTGGTATATGTTAGCTACAATCGAAAGATGGCAAATAGGTTTCAAACAATTAAAGAGCTCGGTTCAAAGGGAAAGAAAAGTAACCCCTTGCTGCTTGAAGAGTTTGAATGGGAGAATGAGTGGGTTGATGAAAGTTGTGAGGCGGGAGAAGGAACTGAACTTTGGAGTGCCGTTGATGAGGCTATTGGTGTAACTGAGCATCTAAGAGGGAGAAATCTGCCAAGGTCTGCTGCTGCCAGTGGTTCTTCTACCCAAACATACTCAAGGAAGCGTGCAAGGACACTGCCTAAAACTATTTCAGAGCAGCCACAAGCTGATGAAGGATCTGATTCAGATGAAGAAATGGATAACCAAGGAGATGGAGATGGACAACACCCACCATCGACAACAGATCCAGCTGCAGGAGATGGAGCCTTCCAACTTGATGATAACATGCTGTTTTAAACTTTTAATTAAGATGTTGTTGGAGTGCTAGACTGAAAGACTTCTTTTTTAGTTTAATGTTGAACTTAAGTACTGAACCTTAAATACTGTTGCTTGTTTATTTTATTTAACTACTGCAGTTTTTTTTGTCTCTTCTAATATTGAGGATCTGATTTTATGAAAGTTTGTTGCTGAATGCTGAGCTGAGCTGAATTTGTAAGTACTTCTACACTGAACTTCTTCCCTTTTTTAGTTAAATGTTGAACTGAAATATGTGTATATTTTATTTATCAGGTCTGAAATTTTAATCTGGTATGTGTACATCATTATTTGTAGGCTTCAAAATTCAAATCTGGTATGTTTTCTATTTTCTAAGCATATTTTAAAGCTGCACTTAAAGGTTTGTTTGCTTTTGCTGGTATGTGTATTATTGTTACTGGAAATATATATATATATATATTATATATGTCGATATATATAAGCATCGACTAGAAACTGCTATAAGAAAAGGTTGGACGACTAGGACCTCGACTAGAGGTCGACTAGGAGCGACTAGTCGCCCTAGTCGACCTAGTCGCCCCTAAGGCGACTAGGGTCGACTAGGCGACTTAAAAACATTGCAGATGACTCATCTAGAGGTGTATGAAGTATTGAAGCCAATGAGCAACAAAGGCAGCAATTCAGCAATATTCCAAGGTATGACTGATCAGCACAAGTGCATAAGACTTGCACACAAGGTGATTGGCTCAGGCTTCTGATGAGATCTTTTTCATCAAAGACTTGTACTTCCTTATGAAGGTCCTTTACTCTCTTAATGTAAAACCTTTTTAAAGTTTTGATCTTGTCTGGTCCATGAGTATGACAGAAAAAGTGAAAACATGAATCATTAAAACGTACAGATGTTTATCAGTGAAAGATTTATTCACTAATAAAGGCCAATCAGGTAGAACCAATTATTGTACCAGAATCTCTGATTTGGACAAGACCAACCTCGCTGCAATCGGCAGCATATATGCACATTTTCCACTCCTGAGAAATATATGTACAACCATGCCACAGCATATAAGAGAAAAATCTCAATAAATCTCCTAAAGCATGCTACAGAAGAGGAAAGGAGTACTAATCCCCTACCAAATCAGATAGTTGAATCGTCCTCAAGACAGGATCATCATCCGTACCATGGTTCATAGATGTTAGACACTGTGATTATGTGTGTGTCACAGGGGCATATTAGTCATTAGTGAGGGATTAGGGTTAGGGGTGATTTAGTCATTTCCCCTCACCTAATCCCTCTATATAATGGACCCTGTACCCTCATGATGGAATCATCCCATTCAGTCCAGATTTATCCCTCTAATATGGTATCAGCTAGGTAATCAAGGATTAGGGCTTAACCCTAATCCTCTTCCCCTGATGGCTGTGCAGCCGCCGCCGCCACAGCCCCTCCACAGCGCCGCCGCTACAGCGGCCCTGCGCCGCCGCTGCAGCGGCCCTGCCCAGCCGCCGCCGCTGCAGCGGCCCTGCGCCGCCGCCGCCGCCTTCGTCGGCGCGCCGCCCGCAGGAGCAGCAGCCGCCGCCGAGGCGCCACGCCTCCGCGCAGCCGTGCCGCCCGCGGTGGCTGCTGCTGCCGCCGCCCCATTCGCCTCCGCTGCTCCCAACCACGCCGCGACGCCCAGGGCCGGGCCCGCCGCTGGCGCCGCCGCCGCCAGCACCCCAGTCGCGCCGCCCGCTGGGACCGCCACAGCTGCGCCCCTCGCCCACGCTTTCGCGCCGCCTGGCGCAGCCGCCGCCGCCACTGGCGCGTCTCCAGCCCACGCAGCTGCGCCCTGGGCCGCAGCGCCCTGGGTGCCCGCCGCCGCCTCGGGGAGGGCTGGCGCGGCCGCCACTGCCCCCTGGCCAGATGCCGCCGCATCACCACCCTGGGCCACCGCACAGCCACATCTGGCCCCCACCGCCCATCCAGCCCCCAGCGCTGCCACCCCTCGAGCCGAGCTCGCTGCTTCCGCCTGGCCTGCCGCCGTCGCCTCTGCAGCACCCCACGACAGCGCCACTGCTTGGCCCGCAGCAGCTGTAGACGCTCCTTGGGCCGTCAGCCCTGCAGCCCCCCACAACGGCGCCGCCTGGCCCGCAGCCGCCACTGCACCATGGGACGCCGCTCTGGGAGGTGCTCCTCGGCCGACATCGACTGGTGTACCTGGATCGGCTGTTGCCTACTCGCTTGGCACGACCGTCGAGGGTCCACGCGTGTTGTCTTCCTTCCCGGCGCCACCACCGCCGGGGCATGTCGCGACCCGTTCAACACCGTCGGTCTACCTGCGGGGTCTCACGCCGTCTGGCCCTGACTGGGTGGTAGACTCCGGTGCCTCCTACCACACCACCCCTGACGTCGGTATCCTCTCCTCTACCCGCCCTTCCCGTCCCTCTGATCCTTCATCTATCGTTGTTGGGAACGGGTCGACTCTCCCAGTCACCTCAGTAGGTGACTCGGGTTCGCCGGATTCGTTTCAGCTACGTGATGTTCTTGTTGCCCCTGACATCATTCAACATCTTCTTTCCGTTCGTCGTTTTACTACTGACAACCATGTTTCCCTTGAGTTTGATCCTTATGGTGTAACTGTGAAGGATCTTACTACTCGACGCTTTCTTTTTCGCTGTGATAGTACGGGTCCCCTGTACACGATGTGTCTTCCTGCTTCCGCTCCGCCTCTTGCCCTGACTACGACAGCATCTTCGACCATTTGGCATCGTCGGCTTGGCCATCCCGGTGTTGATGCTATGTCGAAGTTGTCTAGTAGTTCAGCGATTTCGTGTACTCGGGGTACTCATGAGTCTTTTTGCCATGCTTGTCAGTTGGGTCGCCATGTTCGACTTCTTTTTCCGCACTCTGTCACTCGTGTAGAGCACACATTCGATTTGATTCATTGTGATCTTTGGACTTCACCTGTTCTTAGTGTCTCTGGATGCAAGTATTACTTGGTGGTCGTGGATGATTTTTCGCACTATTCGTGGACTTTTTCCTTGCGACAGAACTCTGATACTTTCGGTACTCTTTCTCACTTCTTCGTTTGGGTGTCCACCCAGTTTGGGCGCACGATTCGTGCGGTCCAGTGCGACAACGGGCGCGAGTTTGACAACTCTACGTTCCGTGACTTTCTGCTTTCTCGCGGTGTTCAGTTACGCATGTCATGTCCGTACACTTCCCCCCAGAACGGCAAGGCTGAGCGCATGATTCGTACCACCAATGATGTCATGAGCTCCCTGATGTTTCAGGCTTCTACCCCTGCTCGCTACTGGGCGGAGGCGCTTCACACTGCCACCTACCTCATTAATCACCTTCCTACTAAGGCGATTAGTGCTCCCACCCCTCACTTCGCTTTGTTCGGCACCCACCCTCTTTACGACCATCTTCGGGTCTTCGGGTGCGCTTGCTACCCCAACCTCTCTGCCACAGCTCCACATAAGCTTGCGCCTCGTTCGACTCAGTGTGTTTTCCTTGGGTACTCCCCTGACCATAAAGGGTACAGGTGCCTTGACCCCACCACCCGTCGTATCTTGATCTCCCGACACGTCGTCTTCGACGAGTCTTCCTTTCCCTTTTCCACCCCGTCCTCTGACTCCGTCACTGAGTTGGATTCCCTCTTCTCTACTGACCCCGAGGCCGCTCCTGTACAGCGACCTTGTCAGTTACCTCTTGCAGGTTACCCACCCGCTACGCCACGCATGACTTCGGCGTCTTCCACGCCACCTGTTGTGCCTTACGTGGCCCCGGCGTCCCTGACGCCACTTGCTGCGCCACGCGCGGCACCGGCGTCCCTGACGCCACCGGCTGCGCCACGCGCGGCCTCGGCGCCCCCGACGTCACCCACTGCAGCACGCGCGGCCCCGGTGTCCCCGACGACGCCTGCTGCGCCAAGCGCGGCCTCTGCGTCCCCGACGTCGACTACTGCGCCACGCACGGCCTCAGCTTCCCCGACATCACCTGCAGCAAGCCCGACGTCACCAGACGCACCAGGAGCAGCACCGACGACGACTTCTCGCTTCGTTGACCCCGTCCTTGCCTACCAGTGACGAGCACGGGGGGGCGGCCCTACTCCAGCTGCACCACGTGTGGCCCCGAGACGAGAGAAGGTCGTTGTACCCGAGCGCCCGGTGTACAACCCTCCTCTTCTCCACAGGGATCCTGGTCACGTCCACCCGGTGGTGACTCGACGTGCATCCGGGTGTCTTCGTCCAGTTGAGCGCTTCACCGGAGCTGCCTTCTCTCGACTACTTCTCCACCGACCGACTCTTCTTCGATATCACCCATACCTACTTCCGTGCGTAGCGCCCTCGCCGACCCTCACTGGCGCCGCGCTATGGAGGAAGAGTATGAGGCTCTGCTTGCCAACCGGACCTGGGACCTGGTTCCCCGTCCTGGTCGTGGCAATGTTGTCACGGGCAAGTGGGTGTTCACGCACAAGAAGAAGGCGGACGGTACCTTGGAGAGGTACAAGGCTCGGTGGGTACTCCGGGGTTTCACTCAGCGCCCTGGAGTCGACTACGACGAGACCTTCAGCCCGGTGGTAAAGCCGGCGACGGTTCGTACCGTTCTGTCGCTGGCTCTCTCACGTTCTTGGCCTGTCCACCAGTTGGACGTCAAGAATGCCTTCCTCCACGGTACACTGACCGAGACGGTGTACTGCAGTCAGCCGGCAGGGTTTGTTGATTCAGCTCACCCAGACATGGTCTGTAAGCTGAACAAATCCCTATACGGACTGAAGCAGGCACCGCGAGCCTGGTATAGCCGGTTCGCCTCCTTCTTGGTCTCACAGGGGTTCGTCGAAGCTAAGTCGGACACTTCGCTATTTGTCTATCGACATGGCAGTGACACTGCCTACCTCCTACTGTACGTCGATGACATTGTACTAACAGCGTCTAGTCCGGCTCTGCTTCGGCGCACCATTTCTGCTTTACAGCAGGAGTTCGCTATGAAGGACCTGGGCCGTCTTCACCACTTCCTGGGCATTGCGGTCGAGGACCGACCAGGCGGCTTATTCCTTCACCAGCGACAGTACTGCCTGGATATCCTCCAGCGAGCGGGCATGACCGAGTGCAAGCCTTGCTCCACTCCAGTGGATACTCAGGCGAAGCTCTCCGCTACCGACGGGACACCCGTCTCTGACCCCACTACTTACAGGAGTCTTGCAGGTGCTCTTCAGTACCTCACCTTCACCAGGCCGGATATCTCGTATACAGTTCAGCAGGTGTGCCTCCATATGCATGACCCGAGGGAGCCGCACCTCACCGCTGTGAAGCGGATTCTTCGGTACCTACGAGGTACTCTCGACTACGGCCTCCTCCTTCGACGTGACACGGCCTCCGAGCTAGTCGTGTACACCGATGCTGACTGGGCTGGCTGCCCGGACACACGACGTTCTACTTCTGGGTATGCCGTCTTCCTGGGCGGTAACCTCGTCTCCTGGTCCTCGAAGCGACAGCCCGTGGTGTCGCGTTCGAGTGCTGAGGTGGAGTATCGCGCCGTGGCTAACGGCGTAGCTGAGGCCTCCTGGCTCCAGCAGTTGCTTCAGGAGCTCCACACTTCCGTCGCCAGGAGCACCCTCATCTACTGCGACAACGTCAGCGCCGTGTACCTCTCCACCAACCCGGTCCAGCATCAGCGCACAAAACATGTGGAGATCGACCTCCACTTTGTTCGTGAGCGGGTTGCACGCGGCGAGATTCGGGTACACCATGTCCCGACGACGACGCAGTTCGCTGACATCTTCACGAAGGGCCTCCCGTCGTCACTGTTCTCCGAGTTTCGGTCCAATCTCAACATCTGCAGTGGCTAGATGTTGTGACTGCGGGGGGGTGTTAGACACTGTGATTATGTGTGTGTCACAGGGGCATATTAGTCATTAGTGAGGGATTAGGGTTAGGGGTGATTTAGTCATTTTCCCTCACCTAATCCCTCTATATAATGGACCCTGTACCCTCATGATGGAATCATCCCATTCAGTCCAGATTTATCCCTCTAATAATAGAGACCAATGATTCTTTAATCCTGCATAGAGACCATGACAGGTTAATTTTTAAAGTTGAGGATCATTTTGAGGGCTGGCTGCATCTAAGACATTAAGTTCAGATGAATTTACCTGGAATCAGATGTCGAAAGTTTCGGTAAAGGCCCGACAATTGAATTGAAATCCTCCCTTGCAATAGTTGAACAAGCCACATCACCAACTGAGATAGCAGTGAAAGCAATTGTCTCACCAATGAGAGCCCACTCGCCAAAATGTCCTCCCTCATCTATCTCAATGCTGAGAAACAGGGAGGGGGGAGACCCCTTGGCTGCGCTTAGGGCTGCGCAGGGGAGAAACCAGCAGCGAGGAGGCGTGGGGGCAGCTGCGTAATACGTAACGTGGGGGACAAAGTAGCTGGTCACGGCGGCTAGGGTTAGGGTTCGAAGCCACCGTGATCCAAGGAGAAGAACAACCCTCAACAGGGATTCTTATTTTTTCTTGGATGCCCAAAACATGAGGGAGGGGGGCTGCTTATAAAGGGGGGACAGGACCCCCCCTTTGGCCGCAGCCTACTCCTAGTCTGTTTGGGGATAATCCCCCAAACTGACTAGGATTCTTTTCTTCCCTTTTTTAGTCTATTTCTTTCTATCTAAACTGATTCAATCTATAACTCCCTTTTATTCATAAACATTATCTAATTAATTCTTCTAAATATTTTCCTGGTGCGGCTGCAGGGCCTGGCCGGCCTAGTTGTGGGCTTTGTGGGCCCCACGCCGACCATATTGGCGGCCCACAAATGCATCCACAACATTTCCCCCCTTCCCGACAAAGAGCTCGTCCTCGAGCTTAAAGGAGGGGTGCTTCATCCTGAAATCTTCTAGTTGCTCCCATGATGAATCAGCTTCAGAATGTCCTGCCCATTTGACGAGTAGCTCCCAGACACCTCTGTTCAAACGCGCCCTTTGTACTTTTTCAGGCGTAGGTACAACACGTCCATGCAGAAGTGGTGGTAAAGGCACCACCTGTATGGGAGTAGGACCTTCAAATTTCTTTAACAGGGACACATGGAAGACATCATGTATCCTTGCTTGAGGAGGCAGCTGAAGTTTATATGATACAGTCCCAATGCGTTGAATGATCTGATATGGTCCAAAATATTTTGGTCCAATCTTTGAAGAAGGCATCGTCATTACTCCCACAGCTGTCCTCTGATGAAGCCGCAGCCAAAACCAATCACCGATCTGAAATTCCACCTCTCGGCGGAACTTATCTTCATAGCTTTTCATGGTGACTTGTGCTTGTACCAGCCTGTTCTTGATTTAAGCTAAGAATTCATCTCTATCCTTTAGCTGTTTATCCACTGCTGCTACTCTAGATACGCCCGGTTGGTAACCAACAAGAGCCGGAGGGTCCCTGCCATAGACCACTCTGAAGGGCGAGCATTTGAGGGCCGTCTGGTAGGAAGTGTTGTAGCAATACTCAGCCCAAGAAAGCCACTGCAACCAAGTCTTTGGTCGGTCACCAGCCAAGCAGCGAAGGTACACAGTGATGATCTTGTTGATGACCTCAGATTGGCCGTCAGACTGCGGGTGGAAGGCCGAGCTGAGCAGAAGTTGGACACCGACTAGCCGGAACAAATCTGACCAGAAGAGGCTGGTGAAGACGGTATCACGATCACTGACGATGGAGCAGGGAAAGCCGTGTAGTCGTACAATGTCGTCGAAGAATGCCCGCGCCACTGATGCAGCACTGTAAGGGTGGCTTAGGGGAATGGAGTGGGCATACTTGGAGAAGCGATCTACCACTGTCAAGATCACTGATTTCCCACCAACTTTCGGAAAACCTTCAATGAAGTCCATGGAGATATCACTCCAGACTTCCGACGGTATAGGCAACGGTTGTAGCAGGTCGGCTGGATGAAGATGATCAGTCTTGTTGCGTTGGCACGTAGCACACCCGCGGACATACTCACGCATCCGCCGTAGCAAGGACGGGTTGTAGAAGGAGAGGCGTAGCCGATGCACTGTCTTCTGGATGCCTTCCTAGCCCCCATCATGCGCCTCAGCTAGGAGAGAGGGCCACAAGGACTTGTCGGGAACGAAGAGCTTCCCCTTGTGAAGTAGAAGGCCGTCGCGTTCGGCCCAGTCAGCAGGTGCGACTCCCTCCCGGAGTTGGGCACATAGCTGCTGCGCCTGCTGGTCTGTAGCGATCTCCGCGCGGAGCGAGTCGAAGAGTGGAAAGACTGGCGCGGATATGGCGTGAATAACTATGTCTTCCTCGTCACGGCGAGACAGGGCGTCAGCTGCCCCATTCAAGCGCCCCGGTCGGTACTCAACCTGCAGATCATAACCAAAAAGTTTGCTCACCCAAGCATGTTGGGGAATCGTCGTGAGTCGTTGATCCAGGATATATTTCAGGCTGAAGTGATCAGTCCGAACAGTGAAGGGACGACCCCACAAGTAAGGCCGCCAATGACGTACGGCCTTCACAAGACCGATTAGCTCACGCTCGTATGCCGGTAGCTTATGATGGTGATTCGCTACAGCGCGGCTGAAGAATGCTATGGCGCCGTCGCCCTGGTGTAGAACCGCCCCAAAGCCGGCACCGGACGCGTCGCAGTCGACGATGAAGCGCTTGTCGAAATCTGGCATTTGAAGTAGAGGCGCTGTCATCAACGCCTGCTTGAGTTGGGAGAAAGCGTCCTGCGCATCATCAGTCCAGCGGAATGCTTCCCGCTTTAGTAGGGCGGTGAGGGGTGCGGCCACCGCACCATACCCCGCAATGAACTTGCGGTAGTAGCCGGTGAGCCCGAGGAAACCTCGCAAGGCTCGTAAGGACCGAGGTGTAGGCCAACGTTCCACGGCCTCCACCTTGGTCGGATCCATTGCCACGCCGTGAGCGGATATGATGTGTCCTAAGTAGGACACAGTCTCCTGGCCGAAGAAGCACTTAGATTTCTTCAGGAACAGCTTGTTTGTTCGTAGTGTCTGGAACACCTGCTTGACGTGCTGAAGGTGTTCGACCCAGGACCTGCTATACACCAATATGTCATCAAAGAAGACAAGCACAAATTTTCTGATGTAGGGGTCGAGGACGTCGTTCATCAACGACTGGAACGTGGACGGCACATTGGTGAGGCCGAATGGCATCACCAAGAACTCATAGTGGCCTCGATGAGTTCGGAATGCTGTCTTTTCAATGTCGTCCGAGTGCATGCGCACTTGAAAGTAGCCGCTGCGGAGGTCAAGCTTGGTGAAGAACCTTGCGCCGCGAAGCTCGTCCAGTAGCTCGTCAACCACCGGGATCGGGAACTTGTCTTTCAAAGTTCTAGCGTTGAGCTCGCGGTAGTCGATGCAGAAGCGCCACGTGCCGTCGGCTTTTCGGACCAACAGTACTGGCGAGGAAAATGCAGATGTGCATTCTCGGATGATGCCTTGGCGAATCATCTCGGCGCATTGCTTCTCAATCTCGTCTTTAAGAAGCTGGGGGTAGCGGTACGGACGGACAGCTACTGGAGTTGTGCCCGGCAGGAGCCTGATTTGGTGGTCGTGGCGTCGTGCAGGAGGAAGCCCGCGTGGCTCGTCGAAGAGGTCCTGGAAGCCATCCAGGAGGGCGCCCATCATATCAGTAGGTGGTGCTAGAGAGGCACATACCGGAGCTGAACTTCGCAGCCCCGTCCAGATCACCTCACGGTCCCCGCGCCACAATTTCATCGTGAGGTCCTCAAGGTTCCAGAGAATGGGTCCCAAAGATCGCAGCCACTGGACTCCTAGAACAAAGTCGAAGCCGTCCAGTGGGAGTGCGTAGCATGTGACGTCGAAGCGATCCCCTGCAATCATCAAGAGTACACGTGGACAGATGCCTGTACAGGAGATAGAGTCGCCGTTGGCGACTCGGACGCCGACGCCTGATCGTGGCAACATCATCAGGCCGAGCTCCTTGATGAGTGGTTCCCTGATGAAGGTGTGAGTGGACCCTGTGTCGACCAATGCTGTCAGTAGGTTGCCGTGGACGTAGACCTGGAGCTTCATTGTGTTGGCGAAGTCGATGCCGGTCAGGGCGTGTAAGGAGATGCCCATATCAGCTACGGTCGCGTCAACGTCATCATCGTCGTCAAGCTCCAGAAGGAAGATTCCTTTGCCGGCACACTTATGGTCCGGTGTGTACCGCTCAGGGCAGTGATAGCACTCGCCGCTTGCCCGCTTAGCAGCCATCTCATCGGGTGTAAGGCGTTTGAAGCGCGGGCGAGAAGATGCCGTTGTTGACGATGTCGGGGCGGGTGCTGTAGAACTGCCACTTGAGGCCGTAGTAGAGGCGCGGGACACAATAGAAGAGCGCGTGGAGCGTTGAGAGGCGGCGCCCTTCTGTATTCCGCTATCTGTTATTGCCGCAAGTCGACGTTCAAAGGCTCTGGCCAGACTCATGGCAGTTTGTAGATTAGTGGGAAACTGCAGCTCCACATCCGTTCTAAGTGGCTCGCCGAGGCCAGCTGTGAAGAGGTTGATCTGCTGGCGCTGGCTGAGGTCCTCGCAACGACAAAGAAGGACCAGGAATTGACGCTGATATTCCTCAACCGTGCCAGTACGACGGAGATCTTTAATTTCCGCTAGGTCGTTGGAGCGGAGCGGAGGCCCGAAGCGCATGTTGACGAAGTCCGCGAACCGCTCCCAGGACACGATGCCACAGTCACGTTCTAGAGCAGTGTACCACTCGGCCGCGACACCCTCCAGGTGGAGAGACGCGAGCCACACCTTTTCTTCTGGCATCGTACGTGTCCCTCGGAAGTATGTCTCACACTTGGTGAGCCAGGGCAGCGGATCTGTTTCCCTGTCGAACTTGGGGAAATTGACCTTGTGACGACGCAGCCCGCTGTCGTCGAAGGTCGGGCGTCCCGGTGGGCGCCTGGTACTGTAGTGGTCGTCGTTGCCGCCATGGCCGCCGCTGCCACCGCCGCCGCTCTTGCCGCTGCCGCAGCTGCGGGGAAGGTTGCTGCCCTGCGGTGAGTTTTGTTGCAAGTCCTCGCCACCGGAGAGCTCCCGCTCCGGTGCCTTCTCAAAGCGCGCAAGGCGCATATCGTGGCGGTCCAAGCGCTTGTTGATGGTGTCTATCTGCCCCATCATCTTGCTCATCATGTTGCCGAGATCTTAGAGGGTGAAAGTCCCAGAATCGTCCACGGGGCCGGACATGGTCGCTGCCCCGGAGTCTCTTGATACCAAATGCTGAGAAACAGGGAGGGGGGAGACCCCTTGGCTGCGCTTAGGGCTGCGCAGGGGAGAAACCAGCAGCGAGGAGGCGTGGGGGGCAGCTGCGCAATACGTAACGTGGGGGGCAAAGTAGTTGATCACGGCGGCTAGGGTTAGGGTTCGAAGCCACCGTGATCCAAGGAGAAGAACAACCCTCAACGGGGATTCTTATTTTTTCTTGGATGCCCAAAACATGAGGGAGGGGAGCTGCTTATAAAGGGGGGACAGGACCCCCCCTTTGGCCGCAGCCTACTCCTAGTCTGTTTGGGGATAATCCCCCAAACTGACTAGGATTCTTTTCTTCCCTTTTTTAGTCTATTTCTTTCTATCTAAACTGATTCAATCTATAACTCCCTTTTATTCATAAACATTATCTAATTAATTCTTCTAAATATTTTCCTGGTGCGGCTGCAGGGCCTGGCCGGCCTAGTTGTGGGCTTTGTGGGCCCCACGCCGACCATATTGGCGGCCCACAAATGCATCCACAACACTCAACCACATAATTACCATTTCCTTGACTCTTCTGAACCTGTTTTGTTTGAGCTATAATGAGATCCCAAGCATCTGAGTTCATCTGATCAGTGGGCACTATTAGTCTCACACGACCTCTTTGAATGATATACAGGGAAGATACATCATAATTCTGAAAATAACACATGATAGTGAAAACCTATAAACACGTTGGTAACCAAACAAGATAATTTTTAAAAATGGACATCATTCATGTTAAGAAACTGCTTTTTCACTCAGAATCCCCATAGTACCTCATCTACTATTATTTGCCCATCTGCAAAAGACACTTCAACCAGCGACTCAGCAAGTTGATTTAGTTGGAGCATTGTAAATCTTGTAAACAGGTCTACCGATCGGAGCAACTTCATTGACTGTATGTTTGAAAACTCATACATCAGAATTTCGCGGAAATCCTCCTACTTCAAGGCCCATAACGTTCCACCAGTCACGGCACGAACTGAAGCTTGAACTGGCTTATTGTGCCTGTTTATGCCAAGAATAAATAATGACGAGATGAACCAAATAGTGAAGTCAACGCGCTTAGTCATCTGAACTTAATCAACATATTCCATCATATCAAGCCAGGGCATGGTGTGTTTTAGAATTCAGTTCTAATTCCAAATGAACAATAAATACACTCTTTAATAATTTTTTAGTGCTTTGCTCTCTTTACCAATTCACGAGGGTCATATCGAAGTGTTTACGAATTAAATATAATAAAATAATGTTGTGAACTCTAGTTCACCAAGCCAGAGGTCTTGCTCACTTGAAAAAAAAATCGGTGCTTAATTTATGAATCTAGTTCTGGGTTCCTACAATGGTGGGTGTGAGTATGAATCTCACATCAGTGCTAGCTCCCCAAAAGAAGATAGTTTGTCAGCTGCATAACGATGTAGGACCTTGGTCATTTTCTTTCCATCTTCTTCCTGTTGCATGCAAATCTTTTGAGCCTCTGAATGTTATGGAATATAGAAGATCAACTTTTATAAACTAATTGAACTTTGTTGAGATACATGATCAGATAGAATCAGAAGGCCAGCGTCAGGGTCATATGTAGAAAGAGAACAACACTTGGCCCCCGACATTCCCTTTATGTGCTCTTTTTCCATGAACTATCAGACAAGCGACCTAGATATTCAATTTTGACACAAAGCAACTTGATTTATTACTAACTCACTCTTTGGATCCAAGAACATATCAGAAAAAGCTACATGCGTTTCTGCCAAAAAGTCTATGTTTAGGAAATTAATACTAGATACTGATCAAATAAGGTGTTGCATCTTGGACAAAAATGTTTGCATTTGACTTGGTCTGAACAAGAAATGATGGTTCATCGATATTGGTCCCTTTTTCCTAAGATCGAGTTCTACTTTCGCAAAAACTCACAATCTGAAATCAGATTTATACTTGTAATATATCTTAATTGAGATGTATACCTGAATGGCCAGAACTTCATACTCACCACTACCAACTACATAGAAGCAGTCACCTTCATGACCCTGCATTTCGTAATATAAATACTCAAAATTTCTATGGAACCTCAAATGCAATCAGAACTGAGATAACCAGCATCAGAAGTAACAACCTGCTGTACAACTATATCCCTGGGTTTCACCTCAACTCGTTGCATACAATCAAGTAGAACATGACATTGCGAGTCAGTAAGCTTTCTGAAGAGGAAATGATCATGTAGCACCTGTTCAATGTGCGCCTTCATATCAAGTTGTTTTGGGGTTTGTCAGTAATAGGACATTGCACAGCTGTTATTTAAATAATACGTTCATAATGAAAAAAAAAATGGGTGGGCCTTACTTGCTCTTCCCATGTCTTCCGATGCGATGGAGATGGAGCGACCCATAATTGACCATTTTCCAGAGAACTTTCAAGAGCCCTCAATCGTGTACGTGATAAGTCACGCCTGGAACGCTGAATGTTGGTGTTGGAACTTACTATTAACGGTGAATTGGAGCCTGCCAGTCCTACCACTGGCTGTGAAGGTTGTAATGACACTTTTGTAATAGTCTGGGTAGATTCTATCTAGCAAATTAAACAATGAAGGTAAAAATGTGAGGTTCTTCAGAGAATTATAATAGTATGAAAGTAACACAGAGACTAGAAAGATGGATCCGTACATCAGTTAACCCATTAATATGCACAACTATGATCGTAATGTCATCCGTACGAGTTTCATACTGTAGCCAAAGACGATAAGACTCAGCAACAATTTCTGCACATGCATCATAAGGATCCTTGTATTTAGAAATCTGCATATCAACCATTTGAAACTTTAGAGCAAAAATAATTAAACACTTCATTGAAATATCTAAATTTTTTGTGGGAAAGATAAAAGATCTCATTGGGACTCCAACACAAGGATTTGACTGTTTCTAGGGAAAACTAAACAGACATTATGAGGAAATCATTAACAGTTACTATAGTGCATTCTCCCTCGCAAGTTGAACTTAATGTGTTTCCTTGATGGTTGACCACATTCACGACCCACTGATTGAACAAGAACAATCTAATGAACCTTAACAAATAAAATAATCAAAGATGGTAGACGAAACTTACCATGTCAACAACAGTTTGACTGGAAAGAAACTCGAAAACTCCATCACTAGCAAGAACAAAAAATGGATGACCGGAATTGAGATCCAAAATGAAAATATCAGGATCTGCAACAACACCGATCGACTCAGCAACAGAATCTCCAATGCTACGTGTAAAAGCGGTTCCTGGATACATGCCATGTTGCACCCATAACCTCGGCGGATCACCATCATCGCTTTCTTCAGTACCCCAGCACTGCATATCTGCATTCTTTATCCCCTCTATTTGATCCAACGTTAGAACTCTAGCACCACATTCCTTGACCCTTTCAAGCTCATCTGATCTGTATGGAGTTTGATCGATGGAGAGGTCAACAGCAACAATATCATCCCCACGTTTCTCGGCAATAACAGCACGTGAGTCACCAGTATTTGCAACGTACATAGTTTTACCCCTGACTAATATAGTGATTGCCGTAGTACCACTCATAGAATCATCCAAGTTGTCTGCATGAAGCTGCGAGTTTGTTGACACAAAAGCAGTATGAAGGGCCAGTACAGCATCTGTACAGAACCGGCTATCTCTGAGCAGGTTCTCGCATAATCTTCGCTTCACAAATTGTGAGCATTGGGCACCATGTTCTCCATGACCATCAAATACACCAAAGAAATGGTCATCAGGACTTGTTCCAAATGGGGTATGTATGCAGAAGCTGTCTTGATTTGGCTTGTCCAGACCATCTGGGTAGTAACCTCTTTGAGACGAGAATGAGTAGCTCAGCTCATAGTTACCCAAGGGGACTCGAACTTTGCAGGAACCATCTGGAGGAAGAAATTGTGATGAGACTCTTGATGGTCGGTTGATGCCTACATTTGAGTCTCTTGTAATGTTCAAGTGGTTCAATGCATCATCCTCTCCCGCAAGGTCATCAGAAGAAGCATCCGAAGCACTGGAACCTATCTTTCCTCTCCCTCGACTTGACTTTCCCCTCAATCCTCTTGGGTAGTCAGGTGTTTGCCCGAAGCACCCATTGGAGCAGAAACAGCAATTTAGTTGTGAGAAACACTTTGAAGGCGAACAGCCCATCAATCAGCTTGGTAAGACCAAAATATCACGATCCGGGAGCAACATGAACAATCAAAAAGCCTCAACGTAGCAGTGAACTGTCCAAGGGGATGGACCAACAATCATTTATTGATAAATCAGAAGACTCTTTGACAACTCAAACAATCAGAATGGTCAAAATTAATAGAATCCATCCAGCTCACCTGAAATTAAACAAATGCAGTTCATTTGTGGATAAAGAGTGATTGGACAAACTCATTCTGGAACAGATAACTGGACTGTCTGACCAGAATGTGGAAGATACTCTCATACCGGTTACAGGGGGAAATAATGGGGAAAAACAAATTTATTAGACAAATTTATTTGGTCCAAAAAGAAGGCCATCAATAATCAATGATATACAAAAGAATGACGACGATCACTATTCATCCATAGAGCTAAAAATCATTTCCACACAGCCGTAAAACACAAAAGATTCCCCTTGCCTCAATGGTCCCAATATCCATTTTTGTCAGAGATCTTCGCACAAAACTACATGCTACAAGCCATTAGCGTCAAACAATCACCACTAAAAAGGACCAACAAGAAGTAACCAGAAGAAAGTGCAGCCGCCAAGAACCTGACAGGTAAATTGTAAAGAGAGAACATTCTACAATCCAGCACTTCAAGTTCGAGAACTGCGACAAAGAAGGATAAATGATGGTACTTACAGCCGCAAAGGTCGCCGTCACCAAAAGAAAACTCCAGCAGCGGCAGTCTTCTTGGGAGAGAGAGAGAGAGAGGGAAGGAGGAAGGTGTGAGGTGTACAGAGGAAGCAAAGGCACTGAACAGGGGTGGAGAGAGAGATGACTCGGGTGGGTGGCTGTAGTAGAGTGGCCGCTAGCCAGTCAAGGCAGGCATAGGGTGGAAGAAAGGTATCCGTGACGGACTCATGCGCTTTAGGTTATTCGCACTCGTGTACCTCTATATCGGATCTCTAAAAGAATATTATTAGTCTTTTATAGTCAACTCTAAAAGATTCCTGCCTTTACAGTTTAATTCTCCGCACTCGTTCATCTCTAAATCAGACCTCTATATCAACTATCACATATTTTATATTAGATAATACAACTATATAATATTTTATATCATTTCATATAACTATTTATATATTAATATTATATTTACAACTTACAAAAAATCACCAAATTCACTTTTTGTTTTCTTTTTTCCTTTCTTTTCTTCATATTTTTCCTTTTCCCTTTTTTCTCTTTCCATCTCTTTTTTCTTTCTTTTCTCCTTTTTCCCTCTCTTCTTCTATTTTCCTTTCTTTTTTCTCTTTTTTTCTTTCCTTTCTTCCTCTCTTCTTTTTCTCTTTTCTTTCTCAGTCCCTGCTATACAGGCGCTACAGTGCCGCGTTTAATTTACAGATGGCCTGTAGCGCCCTGGAAATTAGAGTAGCTGTAGCGGGGGCCGCTGCGGACGCGCGCTACCCGCGCGGTCGCTGTATTTGGCGGCCGCGCGCTGGTAGCGGCGCCCACTGCGGGCAGCCTTAGGTTGTCCGCGCGCTAATTAAGAGATTTGTATAGTGCAGCTCTAAACGTGGAGATGTAATGTAGCGCCGGTAGAAAAGAAAAAAAAGAAAAAATAAAAGAAAAGAAAAAAAGGAAAGAAAAAAGAAAGAAGAGAAGTAAAAAGGAAAAGAAAAAAGGAAAGAAGTGAGGAAAAAGAAGAAAAGAAAGAAAAAGGAAAAAATAAGAAGAAAGGAGAGGAAAAGTAAGCAAAAAAAATTTGGTGTTCTTTTATAAGTTGTAAATATAATATTATTAACATAAAAATATAACTATGCAATAAAATAAAATATGAGTTAGTTATATTATATAATAGAAAATAAATGATATTTGATATAGAGATCTAATTTAGAGGTGAACGAGTGCAGAGAATTGAACTGTAAAGGTAGGAATCTTTTAGAAATGACTGTAAAAGGGTAGGAATATTCTTTTAGAGATCCAATATAGAGGTCCACGAGTGCGACCAGTCTTAATGCAGGGAAAAGGAGGCGTCGCAAGCAAACCAAGGCAATGCAGCGGGGTGATGGCAAACCCATGCAACTCTCCGAGATACAGAGTACGGGTACGGGAGAGCTGGTGATGCAAATTGTCCGCAACGAAGAAAGAAATTGTGAGCCGTCGTCGGGGATGGGATAATGAAAGGGAAGGGATAGGTTAGGTTGGATGGACGTGTGTGGGCTTACATATGAGCAAACTCTTTCCTAGGTCTTTATCTGCTATTGAAAGCCACAGTTTTTATTTATTTATCATTCCAAATGTATTCTTCCTCGGCATGTTATTGCTTTTATATTTTTCGTCCTTTATATATCATTTTCATTGCATTCATAGATTAAAACCTTTCAATATCTCATAGTTTTATGTTGACATCTATTATACTCCTCTATTAACTAACTATATAGACTTGTTATGAACATGTTTATTGATTTAATTGTATCTGATCGAGCTTAGAGAGAGGGATAATGTTTACCCAGGTTGAAGACACTTAGAGGTGTAAAACCCTACTCCTGTGTTTTATTCTTTTTGGTTCTTAAAAATGTGTGGAAGAGGTTACAAGTGCTCGCTTTGTGTCCTCTAGTGTCAATCCTTTTACATGGTCTCATCCCCTTCCCTTTTATAGTGTTGGTATCACAACGGTCTCTACTCGAAGACATAATAATGATCTAGTTAGAACATATCCAAATCAAAAGAAAACATATTGTGTATTTCTACTTTGATTTATTCATTTTGTTAGAAGATGACATTCCTAGTTTAAAAGCGTCTCATGCTTAAGAAAACATATCCGGCTTTGACAGATGTCGCCCAGAGATCTGTAGCTCTTCCATTGCAGCCACCTCCCGCCAGCGTGCGCGCCAAAACTGTGGTTGCAGCAGAGCAGAGCAGAGCATCCACGAAACGGAAGGATATAGATAGCGCGAGAAAAGAGGCGCTAACCAAGCAGGCCACGTCCCAGCTAGCTGCAGGGCAGACACACGTGCCGCCGCCATGAGGGCGTTCCCGGCCACCGCCGCCCGCGGCGCGGTAGCCTGTGCGGCCGCCGCCGCGCCCGTTCCACGGAGGTCCCTGCTCCTCTCCACCGCCGCCGCAGGTGGCCACCTCCGCACAAGCAAGCAGCCTTTTTCTGTCGCTTGACTGGCCACCTCACCTGGCTCGTGCCTTCTCTCTCTCTCTCTCTCTCTCTCTCTCTCCCCCTCTCTCTCTCTCTCTCTCTCTCTCTCTCTCTTGCAAGGAGCGGCGCTGCACTCGGACCCGCTGAGGCTGGTGAACCAGAGCGCGGTCCGGGCCTCGGCGGCGCAGGCGGCCACCTTCGCCGGCAAGGACGAGGCCGTCGCGTGGGCCAGGAGCGACAACCGGCGGCTCCTCCACGTCGTCTACCGCGTCGGCGATCTCGACAGGACGATCAAGTAGTACTTCACGCTTGTACTATTCACCACCGGGGCGGAAAATAGCCGGAAACATCTGAAACTCTCGTTGCTCCTTGAATGGGGCAATGGGCAATATATGCAGGTTCTACACCGAGTGCCTGGGGATGAAGCTGCTGCGGAAGCGCGACGTCCCCGAGGAGAAGTACGCCAACGCGTTCCTCGGGTACGGGCCCGAGGACTCGCATTTCGTCGTCGAGCTCACATACAGTTAATTAGCTCCATTACCGCTCCATCGTCGTCCCCAGTCTGTAGTTTCGATCGAGTTCGCTGATCTTGGTTGGGTGGATCCTGCAGACTACGGGATCGACAAGTACGACATCGGAGCAGGTTTCGGCCATTTCGGTATCGCGGTCGACGATGTAACTAATACGCTGGTTCTTCTGGTTTCTCAATCCGATCCGTCGGTCAGCTAGGAGAAGATGAAGGTGTTGTCTGTTGATGGAAACTCGGTTCAAACTAACAGGTAGCGAGGACGGTTGAGCTCGTCAGAGAGAAGAGAGGCAAGGTGACGAGGGAACCTGGCCCTGTCATCAACAAGGGCGGCGAGACGGTGGTCGCCTTCGTCGAGGACCCCGACGGCTACAAGTTCGAGATCCTCGAGAGGCCGGGAACGCCTGCAGGGCCACAGCTGTGCAAGGTGATGCTCCGCGTCGGCGACCTCGACCGGGCCATAAGCTTCTATCAGAAGGTAGGCATGCAGACCAGACGAGAAAGCTCTGCTGCGTTTCTCATAGCCTCACACCCTCATGCACACTGCATCCTGTTGCGTTTCTCATATCCTCGTTCTTGCTGTTGGACACCGCAGGCATGTGGCATGCAGTTGCTACGGAAGAGAGATGACCCTGAATGCAAGGTGACCACCAATCTGCTCTGACGGTCGCTCCAAAAAAATAGAAATTCCTTGTGATGCAGTGGCGTGTGCTGTGTGTGTGTGTGTGTCATTCACTGATGAACGACTGCTGCTCCTGCTTCTTCTACAGTATACGGTCGCTATGATGGGTTACGGCCCTGACGACAAGAACGCGGTGCTGGAGCTGACCTACAACTACGGCGTCACCGAGTATGACAAGGGAGATGCATATGGTCAGGTACGCCGTTCGCGTCGCACTCGCACTGCATGCATGCCGGTCATCGTCAGTTCCGGGACGGCCTAGCTAGCTAGCTCCAGCTGGATCTGAGTCGCTGAGCTCTCACGTATGCAGATCGCCGTCGGCACCGACGACGTCTACAGGACCGCCGAGGTGGCGAAGCTGCTGGGAGGGCAGGTGGTGCGGGAGCCAGGGCCCTTGCCGGGGATCAACACAAAGATCACCTCCGTCCTGGACCCAGACGGGTGGAAATCGGTACCAGCTTAGCTAGCTCTGTTCTTCCTATACACGGCGGTGTAGCAGTTCAGGTCGTCTTGCCTCAGAACGACTGGCTAATCAGATCCATCAACTTCTCTCGATATGCAGGTGTTTGTTGACAATATTGACTTTGCCAAGGAACTGGAGTGATCATGCATGTGTTAGAGGTGTGTTAGAGGTGTAGTGGTGTGTTTTATATTTCCCTTTTGCATAAGGACTTTTATGTTTATTGACCATCCCTATACATCTATTTATAGAGGCCACCGACCTCCTGAATAATACAAGCTCATTATTCTTAACATGGTACAGAGCCAAAATTAGGGTTAGAGTTTTTTCTCTCTATCCTATCGATCCTGTTGGCCGTTTGTGGACGATCACTACAGGAATCGGGACTATAGACGACGGCCGGAAACCGTCGTCAATAAGGGCACTACCGTCGTCAATAAGTTATTGACGACGGTAAAAGCTTATAGACGACGGTTTTGAGCTGTCGTCAATTATTAGTCGTCAATAAGTTTATTGACGACGGTAACCGTCATCAATAAATTTATTGACAACAGCTAAATCTAGCTGTCGTCAATAAACTTATTGACGACAGCTAAATCAGGCTGTCGTCAATAAGCTTATTGACGACGGCCAGGATTTCAACCGTCGTCAGTAACCATGGCTTATTGACGACGGTTTCCACTAGGCCGTCGTCAATAACAATTGCTTATTGACGACGGTTTCTGGTACCTGGCCGTCGTCAATACTAGTGGCTTATTGACGACGGCCAAGTACCAGAAACCGTCGTCAATAAGCTTTTCAATTTTTTTTAAAAAAACAGAAAATCCTGCCCTGGCTTCGAGGCCAGCCCTGGCTCGATGGCCAGATCACAGGCAATTAAAACATACATCACAGGCAGGCACAAAAACACTATACGCACGCCACACTACCCTACGCTACCCCGACCGCTGCCACCGGAGTCCAGGAAGTCGTCGTGCGCTCGTCCAAACGCTGGTTGCTGAGGGGATGGAGTTTCCTGAGCCCGTGTCGCCGATCCCTATGATGTACATGTATAGGTAGACAAATTAGAAGTTCACAAATGTGTATATCATTAAATAAACTCATTACAAGTTAAAATTGAGCAAGTTAGCTAGATTTGGCTATGTTTGAGTAAGTTTGCTCATATTTTACTAAGTTTGAGAAGTATGGACTAGTAGTGTTTGTGTTTGAGCTAGTTCAAAAAGTTTTGGCTATGTTTGAGTAAGTTTGGTCATATTTGACTATAGTTGAGTAAGTTGTACCATATTTTACTCAGTTTGAGGATGTTTAACTAGTTTTCTCTAAGTTTAAGTAAGTTTGATCAAATTCAACTAAATTTGAGCAAATTTAACTAGTTGCAGCTATTATGAGAAATTTTGTACCTGTGCTCCTGACGTCGGCCCCTGTGGTAGCTGTATCGGTGGCGGCGCCCACTGAGGAAAGACAACGGGTTGTCCTGTGGCCATAGCCTGCAAATATGAAGTAAATTATTATACATGTCATTTATATATTAGAAACGTTGAGTACATTGATCTGAACTTACCTGCATGGCAGCTTGCAGTTGTAGCATGTACGAGTGTTGATACTCGTCCCTAGCCCGGAGCTCGGCTGCCTGCCTCTCGTTCGCGAGCCTCAGCGCTTCCTGCGTCCTCTGGAGCTCCTCCTGGACACTCTGGAGCTCCAGATCACGGCTGCCACGCCTGCTGGATCCACCCTGCGATGAAGAGGCCCTCGAGTAAGACCGCGCCTCCCTCGAGTCTACTACTCCATCGAAGATGGCCAACCTACACAACGAAGTAAGAGTATTAAAGTTTCATATCTCGAAGTTAATGAAAGTAAATGAAAACAACAGAACTCACCGGCCGTGAGGTTTACCGCCACCGCTTGCATAGGCGGCTTCAGGTACGATCGGCGAGTTCTGCCAATCGTAATCGTCGCCTCGAAGCCTCCGCACCTCCTCCCCATACTTTTCCTGAAAATACAGAAAATTAAAGTCATCAGAAGTTTTAAAGATAATACAATTAAGTCAACTAAAGAACTCACCAACGTCTCTGTCGCTGTCTGAGAAGACAGCTGATCAGGCTGCGAGGGGTCACTTCCCATGTGACCCCTCCTCCACACCTGGATAGCGGTCGGCTCCTGACCGATCTCGCGCTCCTATCGATACGTGTTAGCATAATGGTAGCGATAGAAATTAACTAGAATATAATTCGAGTATCACTTACCATCCGTTTAGCAAGGCGTACGTAGCCGTCCCCGCCAAGACGGTGTTTCCCGTCCGTCCCTCGACTCTGTCGGCGGGTCATCGACACGCCTTGGAAGCCCTGGCTCGCCCAACGAGCACACAGGGAACTGTAGGCGTCCGGACAGGACTCAAGCCACGGTACGCTGACCTGCACACATTTGTTGTTGGATGAAAACATTGATGAAAATTGGATAATGAAGCAAAGTAAAATAAAGAATTTACCTCTGCGTACTGTGCCTCCGTCAAGTACTTGTCCGCCACATCCCTAAACTGCCCCGGCTCACCCTCGTCCGGATGCAACTTATAGTACGCCTTCGTAGCCTGAATGCGAGCCGTTGAAATCGACTGCGTCAGGAGCTTCCTAGCGTTGTTGTTGAAGACCAGGCGAGCGTGATCCAGCTGGGCCTCGTCCTCCAAACGGTAATATTTCTACAAGTAGAAATATACAAGTTAATGTACTTAACATATAATAGGTTCGCATTTAACAAATAGACGATTTGCTTACCATGAATTCATGCCACACATGCTCCTGGTGGTTGCCGTAGGTAATGTCCTGGGCCGTAGCGTAATCGTCCCAAGACGTAGCAGCCCGTCCGTTCACTAGACCGGGGTAGTGACAACGGATGAGCTGACCCAGGACAGCGTTGACCTGGCGGTGGCGTCCTTGACCCGTGAACGAGTCATCGGCCCAAGACCTAATACACGATTCTCAATTAGTACATATATAAGTGTTAAAATATCTAAATTGATTTGTTATAGATTTACTTACCTATCGCCAACCGGACGAATAACGACCCGATCTTCTGGCCGTGCAGGAACCGGAGGAGGAGCCACGTAGTGGCTCCTCCTGTAACGCCGCTGTGGAGCCGGCTCCACATCAGGCTCTGTGGAAGGCTCTGAAGCAGGGTCTGAATCCTGCGGTGCCGGAACCTGAAGAGGATCCGAAGCAGGATCTGTAACAGGCTCCGAAACCTGTGGTGTCTGAAGAGGACCCCTGACCTCTGTCTCCTCAGACGTAGAGTCGTCCTAAAAATTTGAAGATTGGTAATATAGATTTAAGAAAGTTATTTATATAATTTATGTAATTAATTATTCTTTACCTGTCGTGACCGCTCTCGTGACCCCTGGCCTCTGTCGAGGCCCAACAGCTGAGACAGTCTACCATTGCTAGACTGACAGCCCTGGAAAACAGAGTCTGCTCTCGGGGGCAGAAAGCCCCGCGTCCCCCGTCGTCTACTGCTCGATGACATCCTGATGAAAGGAAATTTGATAATGAATTTAAAGGAAAATATAGAAGACGAAAGAAGAGATGGAAGAAACGATACTTGTACTTAATTTCAAAATTCATCAGTATCACGATCATGTACTCTACTTCGTAAACCGGACCATCGATCTTTTGTCATGGTTGTTCGCCGTTTTCGTTTTTTCACAATATGAGTCTGTACATCTTGTGCATCTCCAACTAATTCATCGAGTCGTAGACCAGGCTCAACGACAAAAGAATCCGGCAACTCTTCTTCTTGGTAAACAACATCTGCCTCATCAATGTAACCAGTATTGTCCGGTGTATATAACCGCTCACGAGGATTCACCTTTTGTACAACCCACCATGCACTAAGTTTTTCGCACGGATATTGTAGATAGTACACTTGTTCGACTTGGTGTGCAAGGACAAAGGTGTCGTAGCCTCGTAGTCGGTCCTTGTGTTTGACTTCTACCATGCCAAATTGGTTTTGTCGAGTTCCATTGTTATTATCAAACCAATCACAGTCAAAGAAGACTACTTTAAGGTCTTTATTCCCGGCAAAACTAAATTCTAGGATTTTCTTTATGATCCCATAGAAATTAGTTTCATGTCCTTCGGCATCGGCGGCCCTTGTCACAACTCCGGTGTTTGATGTTGCCCTTAGAGGACGTTGAGCTTCAAATTGAGTTGAACGGAATCGGAACCCATTGACATCATATCGACCGAAGAGTTTAACTTTAATGGATCCGTTGGACAGTTGTCGCAAATCTTCATGAACACCGACTTGTGTCTTGCACTGTCCAACATATGAAGTAAGAAGACTATTTTATGCTATGAACATAATTAATAAGAGGAACAAGACAAGGAAAACGTTACATGATTTCGAAACCACGTTTGGAAGTTAGGTCCTCCATTTACTCCATAGTGTCGCATTGTTTGTATTTGCTTGCTAGTAGGTTGCTGCTTAGACTTCCAATTTTGTCGATCGAACTCACTAAATCAGGACAAAAAAGAATTATTGGTGTAGATGTATAACACACCACACAAATTTGTATAGATGTTGAACAACCACTTACTGAAAAAAATTGTCCATCCCATCTATGTTAGCGTACATGTATAACAAAGCAGCTGTCTTTTCATCTGCTGAAGCATCATAGCTCGTGCCACTACCAACAGTGGTGCCTCTCGTTTGAAAAAGTGAGAGTTCGCTACAAGAGGTTGCTTCAGCCATATTATACCGTAACACCGATGCATTAATATTGTGTTCTTCTGCAAAGTAGACACTTGAAAAGTATCCTATCTCCTGAAGTGTAAATGCTTCGGCGATGCATCCTTCAACCCTTGCCCTATTACGAACCATCGGTTTTAGACATCTGAGTGCTCTTTCAATGTGGTACATCCACCTATATTGAACAGGGCCACCTACTTTAGCTTCATATGGAAGATGGATTAGAAGGTGTTGCATTGGATTGAAGAACCCTGGAGGAAATACTTTTTCCATCTTACATAAAAGCACGGGTATCTCTTTTTCCAACTTCTCCATCATCTCCCTTTTGATTTCTTTAGCACAAAGCTGTCTATAAAAATAGCTAAGCTCGGCTAACACTTTCCAAACCTCATCGTCAAGATAGCCTCGAAACATAACCGGCAGAAGTCTTTCCATGATTATGTGATAATCATGGCTCTTCAAACCAGTAAGATTTCCAGTCTTAACATTAACGGCTCTTCTCAGGCTAGCAGCATAACCGTCTGGGAACTTCAACTGTTTCAACCACTTGAAGACTTCTTTCTTTTCTTTTGGTCGAAGGCAGAAACAAGCTCGTGGTTTGCCACCAGCTTCGGAGAGCTCAAGACTTGGTCGGTTACAAACCTCTGCCAAATCCTTCCGAGCTTTTATATTGTCTTTTGTTTTTCCCGTCATATCCAAGCACGTGCTTATGATGCATTCGCCCATGTTACGTTCCTGGTGCATGACATCAATGTTATGCATTAGAATTAAAGACTTCATATACGGTAACTCCCATAGTGCACATATATGAGTCCAATTGTGATCCTCTCCGTAACCAACAAAATATCCAGGACGACCTTCATCTGGCACTAGATTATTGAGCTGTTTAACAATTTCCGACCCGTTCAGACGTTGTGGTGGTCCCTTTTTTACAATGGTACCCTTCCTGAAGGCATTTCTCTGTTGCCTAAACACGTGATTTGGCGGTAACCAACGTCTATGACAATCAAAGTAGCATATCTTGCCACCATGAATTAGACGAAAACAATCCGTGTCCGAAGCACATATTGGACATGTCAATCGACCATGAGTGCTCCAGCCAGAAAACATGCCGTAAGCTGGAAAATCATGAATAGACCACAAGTACGCAGCTCGAAGGTTGAATTTCTGTTTTCTATAACAGTCGTACGCTTCAACTCCTGTCCATAACATTTTGAACTCTTCAATCAATGGCTGCATCATCACGTTCAGTCGTGAACCAGGATGATCCGGTCCAGGTACAATAAGGCATAGGAACATGAACTCATACTTCATACAAAGCGATGGTGGTAAGTTGTACGGAATAGCGAACACGGGCCAACATGAGTATGGTGTGGCGTTTGTACTAAACGGTGAGAAGCCATCTGTCGCCAACCCAAAGCGAATATTTCTCGCGTCATTGGCGAAATCTAGATCGAAGTGGTCAAGCGCCTTCCATGCCTCACCGTCCGACGGGTGCACCATCATGCTGTTGTTCTCACGTACACCTTCTTTATGCCACCTCATGTGTCTAGCAGTTTTTTTTAGATAGAAACAAACGCTTGAACCTAGGTGTGACAGGCAAGTAGCGAAGCTGCTTCCGTGCGACTTGAGTCATTACTTTTGAACCGTCGTCATTAACAACTTCGACAAATCTCGCTTTACCACATTTTAAGCACTTGTTCTCGTTGGCATGCTCTCTCCAAAAAAGCATGCAATTGTCTAGACACATATCAATCTTCTCATATTTCATACCTAGACCAGAAATCAACTTCTTAGACTGATACATATCTTTAGGCACTTTATGTGGTTGTGGAAGGATATCGCTGATCAATTTGATAAGATCGTTGTAGCAGTTATTGGAGAAGAAATACTTAGACTTAATGGCCATAAATCTAGTCATGAAAGTAAGGAGCGTCACTTCGGTGTGTTCATGCAACGGCTCTTCTGAAGCTTTGAGAAGCGTGAAAAACGCTTCAACCTCCGTTGGAGGAGGATCCTCCATCAATTCAGGATTTATAGCATCAAGCATCTCGTCCATCCTATCGACCCCCGTGTTGTCATCCTCATCTGAAACTTGTAAGGGTTGAGAAGATGTCTCACCATGAAAGGTCCACACCTCATAATCTTGCATGAAACCGTATCGACATAAGTGAAACGCCAAATTCACTTTGTCCCAACACTTTGCACCTTGACATTTCGTACATGGGCACCGCACCTTATCGATCTTTGACAATGAAAACGCTCGATCTACAAAAGCATCTGTCTTTGCGAACCACTCATCCGAGTGACCACCAGAACTGTTCTTCCAACCGGTATACATCCAACTACGATCCTCACCCATGTTTGAATCTGCAGTTTAATGTCAAGGAAATTATAGTTACTTTATAATTTATTTATGTCACGGCCCTACATCTATTGGAAAGGATAGGTCCTAAACCCACCCAAGAGTGATCGAGCGGAGCGTGCTCACGACGAGACGCGTGGTATGGATCCGAACGAAATTTCGGCAGCATAACCCCGCTGTTCTCCACTGCACGCCCGAAAATGGTGCAGCAGAGAACAACAGGGTTATGCCGTCGAAATCTCGTCTAGATCTAAACCCGCGTTTCATCACATGCCACGCCCCCTCGGTCACTCCCAGGCTGTCCAAAAAGGGACAATTCCGAACGTACACGCCTCACATGCGCAACACATGTGAGACGGGCCCGTTCGAAACGGGTGACGCATGTTGTATAGGTTTACGTCAATCTTTCGTTTTTGAGTCATTTAAAAGAGAGAGAGGAAAGAACGAGAGAGAAGGAAAAAAGGAGAGACAAAGAAGTGGGTCAGCCGTCCTAAGTTATGCTCCGTTGGGGCCTTCCATTATCTTACGACGCCTTTAGGGTTAGCCGTCGTACGTTATACCCCGTTGTAAGTGGTTCAAAGATGAAACCGCACCGTTGGGGCCCGCGGTCCACGCGCGGGAGCTTGCCGTCCTCCGTGCCTGTCTCGACTAATACATTACCACTAAATGAGCCGTGACAGACCCTAAATGGGTCGTGTCAGGCCGGACCGGGCCGAAACCCATTTATTTACATATAGTAACTAATCACACAATCAATCAAAGTATTAATTAAACAATAATCAATTACATATAGTACGCAGCCACCCTAGCGGAGATGGAGGAGAGGAGTGCCTAGCTAGGGTTGCCACGGATGATTGAGCCCACGTTAATTACATGCAATAGCCGATAGATAATACTAGTAGCTACGGCGTACGTGAGCTTACCTTTGTCTCTGTCTTTTTAATGATTACTCACTCCGTTTCGAATTATTTGACGCTCGCTAGTTCAAATTTGAACTAACCAGTGTCAAATAACTCAAAACAGAGGGGGTACTTTACTACAGATCTGAGTACTGTCATGTTTCATTTATGCCTTTCAAAATAAACCGCGAATTCAACAGCGGATGTGTTTTTAACTAGTAGAATCTGCGGTGTATTATTCTTAATTAAACCTTATATAATCATGGAGAAATCTATGTCACAATGAACTAGCTAGCTGTTGCATGTAGGTAAAAACGTGATGCATGTGCGTGCCATGCATACAGGGGTGCGCGCGTGAATATTGATGGAAAAGCAGTGAGCCGTTCTTTTGCTCAACAATTTAATTAAAGAAATAGAGAGAGCAAACATTAATTCTTCTGCTCAAAAAATAAAACAAAAAAAAGCAGATGGAGAGGCAGCATGCAAGGAACTACATGCAAATCAGCAGACCACGGATCATCTTTCATCTAAAGCTGCTTTCACCTAAAGTACAATCTACCACTACAACCAATAAAGAGATGCCAAATGTTTGATTGCATCTACATCGAGATCGCCTACTGACTTGACAGGAAAGTAAAATCATTGCTCATCATCCTCACTCTGCAGCACCTCCTCAGATAACCACTCATCGACACTAGCTAGCTAAGGAAAAGTACTAGCTATACGTCCATAACATGAGTCAACCTCAGTTAATAACATATATAAACAAAACAAAGACGATTCACTAAATAGGCCATGAGACGTGTGAACAGTATCATACCCACGCACTGCCACTGAGAGTATGTCGTCTGATTGAAGAAGAACCTTGACGGGAATTTTATAGGCCAGGAAACAACACCAAACAGGACTTGTCTTCAGTCTTACACCGGTAATTAACAATCAACTGTTGTGGGGATTCAAATATATAGAGACGGGCGGCGACGGCGGCGGCGGGGACGGGCGGCGGCGGCGGGGGGAAGGGCGGCGGCGAGGCCGGAGGGGGAGGGGGAGGGAGATTTACCTCGGGCCAGAGACGGGCGGCGGCGGCGGCGGGGACGGCTGGCGGCGGCGGGGGGAAGGGCGGCGGCGACGAGCGGGGACGGGCGTCGGCGGCGGGGGGAAGGGCGGCGGCGACGAGACGTCCGACGCGAGTCGGGAGGCGGCACTGGCCGCCTCCCGGCTCGCGCACGGGTTATATGTCTCATTATTGACGACGGTGCTAAGAAACTGTCGTCAATAAGGACCTTGTTGACGACGGTGCTAGGTCACCGTCGTCAATAACTGCTCAGGTGGACCCGAATTAAGTTAAAGACGACGGCCACCGTCGTCAATAATTTATTGACGACGGTGCTCGTCTAGCCGTCGTCAATAACTAAGTTATTGATGAGGGCTAGATAAAGCCGTCGTCAATAACATTAAAGACGACGGCCCCGTCGTCAATAAAATTGGCCGTCGTCAATGATCGTTTTTCCTGTAGTGGATCTCTCACCGTCGGCTTTGTTTTTACTGACCGGTGGATCTCTCCCGAGGTTTTTTCCACTACAGGAATTTGAACAATAGACGACGGCCAAAAACCGTCGTCAATAAGCGAAGTACCGTCATCAATAACTTATTGACGACGGTAAACTGTTATAGACGACGGTTTATGGCTGTGGACAATTATTAGTCGTCATTAAACTTATTAACGACAGTCGGGGTTCTTACCGTCGTCAATAACGATGGCTTATTGACGACGTCAAAGTTTTTGGCTGTTGTCAATAACAATGGCTTATTGACGATGGTTTCTGGTACCTGGCCGTCGTCAATACTAATGGCTTATTGACGACGGGCAAGTACCAGAAACCGTCGTCAATAAGCTTTGCAGTTTTAAAAAAAACAGAAAATCCTGCCCTAGCTTCGAGGCCAGCCCTGGCTCGACGGCCAGATCACAGGCAATCAAAAATACATCACAGGCAGGCACAAAAACACTATACACACGCCACACTACCCTACGCTACCCCGACCGCTGCCACTGGAGTCCAGGAAGTCGTCGCGCGCTCGTCCAAACACCGGTTGCTGAGGGGATGGAGTTTACTGAGCCCGCGTCGTCGATCCCTATGATGTACATGTATAGTTAGACAAATTAGAAGTTCACGGATGTGTATATGATTAAACAAACTCATTACAAGTTAGAATTGAGCAAGTTAGCTAGATTTGGCTATGTTTGAGTAAGTTTGCTTATATTTTACTAAGCTTGAGAAGTATGGACTAGTAGTGTTTGTGTTTGAGCTAGTTCAAATAGTTTTGGCTATGTTTAAGTAAGTTTGGTCATATTTGACTATGGTTGAGTAAGTTGTAACATATTTTACTCAGTTTGAGGATGTTGAGCTAGTTTTCTTTTGATCAAATTCAACTAAATTTGAGCAAATTTAACTAGTTGCAGCTATTATGGGAAATTTTGTACCTGTGCTCCTGACGTCGGCCCCTGCGGTAGTTGTATCGGTGACGGCGCCCACTGAGGAAAGACAATAGGTTGTCTGCAAATATGAAGTAAATTATTATACATGTCATTAATATATTAGAAACATTGAGTACAACGATCTGAACTTACCTGCATGTCAGCTTACAGCTATAGCATGTACGAGTGTTGATACTTGTCCCTAGCCCGGAGCTCGGCTGTCTGCCTCTCGTTCGCGAGCCTCAGCGCTTCCTACGTCCTCTGGAGCTCC
Organism: Neostapfia colusana; assembly: GCA_030760725.1. Classification (NCBI taxonomy): domain Eukaryota; kingdom Viridiplantae; phylum Streptophyta; class Magnoliopsida; order Poales; family Poaceae; genus Neostapfia; species Neostapfia colusana. Next base: position 125,772,606 of record JASWHV010000003.1, read on the forward strand.
TCCTGGACACTCTGGAGCTCGAGATCGCGGTTGTCACGCCTGCTGGATCCACCCTGCGATGAAGAGGCCCTCGAGTAAGACCGCGCCTCCCTCGAGTCGACTACTCCATCGAAGATGGCCAACCTACACAACGAAGTAAGAGTATTAAAGTTTCGTGTCTCGAAGTTTATGAAAGTAAATGAAAAACAACAGAACTCACCGGCCGTGAGGTCTACCGTCACCGCTTGCATAGGCGGCTTCAGGTACGATCGGCGAGTTCTGCCAATCGTAATCGTCGCCTCTAAGCCTCCGCACCTCCTCTCCATACTTTTCCTGAAAATACAGAAGATTAAAGTCATCAGAAGTTTTAAAGAGAATACAATTAAGTTAACTAAAGTACTCACCAACGTCTCCGTCGCTGTCTGAGAAGACAGCTGATCAGGCTCCGAGAAGTCACTTCTCATGTGACCCCTCCTCCACACCTGGATAGCAGTCGGCTCCTGACCGATCTCGCGCTCCTATTGATACATGTTAGCACAATGATAGCGATAGAAATTAACTAGAATATAATTTGAGTATCACTTACCATCCGCCTTAGCAAGGCGTACGTAGCCGTCCCCGCCAAGACGGTGTTTCCCGTCCGTCCCTCGACTGTCGGCGGATCATCGACACGCCTTGGAAGCCCTAGCTCGCCCAACGAGCATACAGGGAACTGTATGCGTCCGAACAGGACTCAAGCCACGGTACGCTGACCTGCACACATTTGTTATTAGATGAAAATATTGATGAAAATCGGATAATGAAGCAAAGTAAAATAAAGATTTAACCTCTACGTACTGTGCCTCCGTCAAGTACTTGTCCGCCACATCCCTAAACTGCCCCGGCTCACCCTCGTCCGGATGCAACTTACAGTACACCTTTGTAGTCTGAATGCGAGCCGTTGATATCGACTGCGTCAGGATCTTCCTAGCGTTGTTGTTGAGGACCAGGCGAGCGTGATCCAGCTGTGCCTCGTCCTCCAAACGGTAATATTTCTACAAAAAGAAATATACAAGTTAATGTATTTAATATATAATAGGTTCGTATTTAACGAATAGACGATTTACTTACCATAAATTCATGCCACACATGCTCCTGGTGGTTTCCGTAGGTAATGTACTGGGCCGTGGCGTAATCGTCCCAAGACGTAGCAGCCCGTCCGTTCACTAGACCGAGGTAGTGACAACGGATGAGCTGGCCCAGGACAGCGTTGACCTGGCGGTGGCGTCCTTGACCCGTGAACGAGTCATCGGCCCAAGACCTAATACATCATTCTCAATTAGTACATATATAAGTATTAAAATATCTAAATTGATTTGTTATAGATTTACTTACCTATCGCCAACCGGACGAATAACGACCCGATCTTCTGGCCGTGCAGGAACCGGAGGAGGAGCATGTGTGGCTCCTCCAGTAACGCCGCTGTGGAGCCGGATCCACATCAGGCTCTGCGGAAGGCTCTAAAGCAGGGTATGAAGCTTGCGGTGCCGGAACCTGAAGAGGATCCGAAGCAGGATCTGGAACAGACTCCGGAACCTGTGGTGTCTGAAGAGGACCCCTGGCCTCTGTCTCCTCAGACTTAGAGTCGTCCTAAAAATTTGAAGATTGGTAATATAGATTCAAGAAGTTATTTATATAATTTATGTAATTTAATACTCTTTACCTGTCGTGATCGCTCTCGTGACCACTGGCCTCTATCGAGGCCCAACAGTTGAGACAGTCTACCATTGCTAGACTGACAGCCCTAGAAAACGGATTCTGCTCTTTGGGACAGAAAGCCCCGCGTCCTCCGTCGTCTACTGCTCGACGACATCCTAATGAAAGGAAATTTGATAATGAATTTAAAGAAAAATATAGAAGACGAAAAAAGAGATGAAGGAAACGTTACTTGTACTCAATTTCAAAATTCATCATTATCACGATTATGTACTCTACTTCGTAAACCGGACCATTGATCTTTTGTCGTGGTTGTTCGCCGTTTTCGTTTTTTCACATTATGAGTTTGTACATCTTCTGCATCTCCAACTAATTCATCGAGTCGTAGACCAGGCTCAACGACAAAAGAATCCGGCAACTCTTCTTCTTGGTAAACAACATCAACCTCATCAAGTAGCCAGTATTGTCCGGTGTATATAACCGCTCACGAGGATTCACCTTTTGTACAATCCACCATGTACTAAGCTTTTCGTATGTATATTGTAGATAGTACACTTGTTCGACTTGGTGTGCAAGGACAAAGGTGTCGTAGCCTCGTAGTCGGTTCTTGTGTTTGACTTCTACCATGCCAAATTGGTTTTGTCGAGTTCCATTGTTATTATCAAACCAATCGCAGTCAATGAAGACTACTTTAAGGTCTTTACTCCCGGCAAAACTGAATTCTCGGATTTTGTTTATAATCCCATAGAAATTAGTTTCACGTCCTTCGGCATCGGCGGCCCTCGTCACAACTCCGGTGTTTGATGTTGCCCTTAGAGGACGTTGATCTTCAAATTGAGTTGAACGAAATCGGAACCCATTGACATCATATCGACCAAAGAGTTTAACTTTAATGGATCCGTTGGACAGTTATCGCAAATCTTCATGAACACCGGCTTGTGTCTTTCACTGTCCAACATATGAAGTAAGAAGACTATTTTATGCTATGAACATAATTACTAAGAGGAACAAGACAAGTAAAATGTTACATGATTTTGAAACCAGGTTTGGAAGTTAGGTCCTCCATTTACTCCATAATGTCGCATTGTTTGTATTTGCTTGCTAGTAGGTTGCTGCTTAGACTTCCAATTTTGTCGATCGAACTCACTAAATAAGCACAAAACAGAATTATTAGCATAGATGTATAACACACCACATAAATTAGTATAGATGTTGAACAACCACTTACTGAAAAAAATTGTCCATCCCATCTATGTTGGCGTACATGTATAACAAAGCAGCTGTCTTTTCATCTGTTGAAGCATCATAGCTAGTGCCACTACCAACGGTGGTGCCTCTCGTTTGAAAAAGTGAGAGTTCGCTACAAGAGGTTGCTTCAGCCATATTGTACCACAACACTGATGCATTAACATTGTGTTCTTCTGCAAAGTAGACACTTGAAAAGTATCCTATCTCCTGAAGTGTAAATGCTTCGGCGATGCATCCTTCAACCCTTGCCCAATTACGAACCATCGGTTTCAGATATCTGAGTGCTCTTTCAATGTGGTACATCCACCTATATTGAACAGGGCCACCTACTTTAGCTTCATATGGAAGATGGATTAGAAGATGTTGCATTGGATTGAAGAACCGTGGAGGAAACACTTTTTCCATCTTACATAAAAGCACGGGTATCTCTTTTTCCAACTTCTCCATCATCTCCCTTTTGATTTCTTTAGCACAAAGCTGTCTATAAAAATAGCTAAGCTCGGCTAACACCTTCCACACCTCATCGTCAAGATAGCCTCGAAACATGACCGGCTGAAGTCTTTCCATGATTATGTGATAATCATGACTCTTCAAACCAGTAAGATTTCCAGTCTTAACATTAACGGCTCTTCTCAGGCTAGCTACATAACCGTCTGGGAACTTCAACTGTTTCAACCACTTGAAGACTTCTTTCTTTTTTTTAGTCGAAGGCAGAAAGAAGCTCGTGGTTTGCCACCAGCTTCGGAGAGCTCAAGACTTGGTCGGTTACAAACCTCTGCCAAATCCTTCCGAGCTTTTATATTGTCTTTTGTTTTGTCCGTCATATCCAAGCACGTGCTTATGATGCATTCGCTCATGTTACGTTCCTGGTGCATGACATCAATGTTATGCATTAGAATTAAAGACTTCATATACGGTAACTCCCATAGTGCACATATATGAGTCCAATTGTGATCCTCTCCGTAACCAACAAAATATCCAGGACGACCTTCATCTGGCACTAGATTGTTGAGCTGTTTAACAATTTCTGACCCGTTCAAACGTTGTGGTGGTCCCTTTTTTACAATGGTACCCTTCCTGAAGGCATTTCTCTGTTGCCTAAACACGTGATTTGGCGGTAACCAACGTCTATGACAATCAAAGTAGCATATATTGCCACCATGACTTAGACGAAAACAATCCGTGTCGGAAGCACATATTGGACATGTCAATCGACCATGAGTGCTCCAGCCAGAAAACATACCATAAGCTGAACAATCTTTCATTTTTGAGTCATTAAAAGAGAAAGAGAGGAAAGAACGAGAGAGAAGGAAAGAACGAGAGACAAAGAAGTGGGTCAGACGTTCTAAGGTATGCCCCGTTGGGGCCTGCCATTATCTTATGACGCCTAGGGTTAGCTGTCGTACATTATGCCCCGTCGTAAGTGGGTCAAAGATGAAACTGCACCGTCGGGGCCCGCCGTCCAAGCGCGGGAGCTTGCCGTCCTCCGTGCCTGTCTCGACTAATACATTACCAATAAATGGGCTGTGACAGACACTAAATGGGTCGTGTCAGGCCGGACCGGGCCGAAACCCATTTATTTACATATAGTAACTAATCAGGCAATCAATCAAAGTATTATTTAAACAATAATCAATAACAATACTAATTAAACAATTAATCAACTAAGGTCAGGGCTCGGGGCGGCCGAGGCGCGGCCGGGGCTCGGCGCGAGCAGGGGCGGCCGGGCGTGGCTTGGGACGGGACGGCAGCGACTGCGGCGGGGCGGGTCGCGGGATGGCGGTGCACAGTGGGGCGGGGCGCGGGACGGTGTTGCCCGGCGGCAGGGCGGGGTGTGGCGGCGCGAGGAATCGCCAGCGTGAGGCATCGGCGGTGGCAGCGCGAGGGGCCAACAACGCCTTGCAGCGACGGCGGCGGGCGGAGGCGGCGCCGGCATCGGCGACGCTCGGCCAGGCAATGGCGGCCAGACAAAAGTCTTTCTTTCTCTTCATCATGTTTTTGAGAGGTTGTCCGTACAATGGTAGCTTTTCTTACTGGAGTTGCAGAAGTCCTTGAACTAATAGTTGAACTAATTAAAGCTGCTAGGTGACATGCTTGTAATCTGGATCTCTGTTTTTTATAAATGGAGGTGGAGTGATCCGAATAAAAAAAATGGCCAATGCATACGCGTACGCCTAATTACAGGAGGGGGTCAACTGCCCCACAGGAGCTGGGTGAAGGGACAGTAAGGACGGAGGAGGGCCCTCCCCATCCATGAGGCACATAGCATGCACCCTTCGTTATTAGCAGCCGCATTGCGAAGCAAAACGCGAGTTGTGCAACCACAGCGAGATGCACGCTCTTGATGGCGAAGCAGTCTTGCTGCCACAAGAAGAAGCTGAGGAGAGGGCTATGGTCGCCCGAGGAGGACGACAAGCTAGCTCATGAGCCACATTGCCAACTATGGCCACGGCTGCTGGAGCTTGGTCCCTAAGCTTGCAAGTACTCTACTAATATGTCGCCAAAATGCACCATGTCATGAGTTTTGATAGTGCGTTACTTAATTTGGCTGATGAAGAATCTACTACATGACGATCGAGAACAAACTAGAGTTCGGGAGTGGAATCAGTAGATAACCTTGTCTAGAATCTGGTCACTATTGTTGGTCTGTTCAGGCCTCGAGAGGTGTGGCAAGAGCTGCAGGTTGAGATGGATAGGCCAGACCTCAAGAGGGGCACATTCTCACAAGAGGAAGAGACCTCATCATATACTCCACTCATCATATATTGTGTCCTTGAACCAGGGTTGTGAAACCATGCCTGGACGCCTAGGCGCCCGCCGGCCGCCGGGACGCCTAGGCGCCTAGGCGAGCGCCAGGCGAGGAGGGGAGGCGGGTGTGGCGGCGGCGGCAGCAGCAGAGGAGGCGAGCGGCCAGCTAGGCGGCGGAGGAGGCGGGAGGCGGCGGAGGAGGCAAGGCGGGTGACGGCGGCAGGGCGAGCGGGCGGGCGGCGGCAGGGCGGGTGGGTGGGTGGGCCTCACGGCCCAACTATTGTGGACCGTCGGATGAGATCCGACGATCCTCATTTTTAATGTAGAACGGAAGAAGCACAATTTCCTTTACTTTAATGACGAGGAATCCAACCGAAGAGAAGCCTATACATCCTATGGAGCTGATAGATATCGAGTGCACCCAGGTGAGGTAGGTTTAGTGTGTGAGGTGGCCCCGAGAGCTGAACCAAAGCCGGCCGTTTCGAGACCAGGGAGCTTTAACAGTTTCTACTTAAACTATGTGTTCAGATTATGCTATTTTTTAGTTGCTTTCGGTCTCGATGCGCCCTGAACCAAGGTCCAGGGATGCACATATTTATGCAGTAGGGTCAAACTTAGATTATGTGAAATGTCCCGAATCCATGCTTGCTGTTGCATAGCTTAGGCCACCGTTCGGTTCTTCCTCCTGCTGTGGGCATAGAGCTCGGGAAATTGTTGCGCTGGTGACTTGCCATTCAGCCAACTTGCTTTCCAGAATGATGCTGTTCTGCCATTGTGTACCGTGACAGCTGTTGCGGCGGCAAAGAGGTCCTCATCAGCGTTGTCTAGTGGGAGACTTGTCCCCACCCATGGCTTATTTGGCGTTTTCCATTGAAACCACTTCCAGTGCATTCTTTGTGCCCGACCATACCTCATGAGGTCCACGATACCCAGTCCTCCGAGCTCCAAGGGTCTGCAAACCTGAGACCAATTTACCTTTGCTTTTCCTCCTTGCAGCTCCTGTGTTCCTGCCTAGAGAAATTTCCTTCTCATTTTATCCATGTCCTGACAGAAACGGCTTGGCATTTTCATTTTTATTTTATCCATGCCCTTCCCTCGGAGGGATCAACTACCGGAGCTAGGGGGGAGGGGACACAGGCGGCCACCGGCCGCGGCTCTAGAAAATATGATGTACTGTCAGTTAATTTCATTTGTTGTTTCTATAAAACTATATCGATTTGTCACTTTAATCTGTGATGTTTGTATGTCAACTTGTCTTCTATATATGTGAGCCATCTCTTTGTATTTCCAGAAAGATCCTCGGCAGACTATATCCATATGAAGTTTAACCATATGAAAGATCCCCTGCGAGTTGGGAGGCGGCACTGTGGCCGTCTCCCGGCTCGCGTACGGGTTATATGTCTGGTTATTGACGACGGTGCCAGGTCACCGTCGTCAATAACTCCTCGGGTGGGCCCGAATTAAGTTAAAGACGACGGGCACCGTCGTCAATAATTTATTGACGACGGTTCTCGTTCAGCCGTCGTCAATAACTCCTCGGGTGGGCCTGAATTAAGTTAAAGACGACGAGCACCGTCGTCAATAATTTATTGACGATGGTACTTGTTCACCCGTCGTCAATAACTGTGTTATTGCCGACGGCTAGATAAAGCCGTCGTCAATAACATTAAAGACGACGGCCCCGTCGATAATAAATTTGGCCGTCGTCAATGATCGTTTTTCCTGTAGTGATATGAAGTTTGAATATGTTTTGTATACATTTATAAACCTTTTAACATAATTCGAGTCAAGAGGTGAAACTTTATTACAAGTCAAATCAATAAAAAGGTTAACAATCATACTGAACTAACATTCATACACAAAGGATACTTCAGCTAGTGATTTTTTCATCACGATATGTACAGCAAGGCACTAATTCTTTCTCCAACCATTAACATCTGAGCTACAAAACTAAGTGTGCAATAAAATAACATTGCATACAGCTCCTCATCCAAGAGAAATACAAAAAAATGAAATAATGAATATGAAGCTGTTCAAGAGTCGGCCGCAGGGGGGCGGGGGGAGTGCCGGAGGGGGAGAGGCGGGGCGGCGGCCGGCGGGCCATCGGTGGCCAGCGCGCGGTGGAGGAGGGGAGGGGGGAGGGAGGTGGCATACTCGTTGGTCGGCGGGGATGACGAGGTCGGCGACCGGCAGCGGGGACCGGTGGCGGCGGGGACCGGTGGGGAGGGCAGCGGCGACGAGACTGATTGGCGCGAGTCGAGAGGCGGCACTGTGGCCGCCTCCCGGCTCGCGTACGGGTTATATGTCCGGTTATTGACGACGGTGCCAGGTCACCATCGTCAATAACTCCTCGGGTGGGCCCGAATTAAGTTAAAGGCGACTGGCACCGTCGTCAATAATTTATTGACGATTCTCGTTCAGTCGTCGTCAATAACTGTGTTATTGACGACGGTGCTAGGTCACCGTCGTCAATAACTCCTCGGGTGGGCCCGAATTAAGTTAAAGTCGACGAGCACCATCGTCAATAATTTATTGATGACGGTACTTGTTCAGCCATCGTCAATAACATTAAAGATGACGGCCCCGTCGACAATAAATTTGGCCGTCGTCAATGATCGTTTTTCCTGTAGTGTTCCGTCTTGCAGAACCCGATCTCGTCGTCACTGCTGGGTTGATTCCGTCGCCCGATCAACTTGGCTCGCCCGACACTGCTTCGCCCGTTGATTCGGCTCGATTCTACGCCCGACACTGACGTCGCCTGCTCGCCCGTCGCATCATCCGGTCTTGCCGCTCGCCCGTCGCCCCTTCCCGAGGTCCTACCGCCCGTCGCCTGCTCGGTATTCTCCGCTCGGTCGTCGCCCGTTATCACCGACGTCCCTCGCTCGCCTGTCGCATCAGCGGTCTTGCCGCTCGCCCCTTCCCGAGGTCCTACCGCCCGTGAGCGGCCGCCTTTTGGTGGCTGCGTATCTTTCGGTAGGCGGCGGCGGTGGTTTTGATAGGCGGCGGTAGGGTTAAGAAAAAAACAAAAACAAAAAAACAAAAAAAACAAAAAAAGAAGAAAAAAAGAAAAAGAAAAAGAAAAGAAAAAGAAAAAGAGAGAAAATAGCAGAAAAGAAAATGTTTTCTTATTATTGTTAATTTTTTCTTTTCTTCTTTATTTCCTTTTTTCTCTCTATTTCTTTTCTTTTGCACTCTCGTCATCATCAAGTCATATCATGATGACTTCCTCGTTGATTTTCAGTTGTGCGGTGTCCGGTGCTTTTTGATGGCATTAATTACCGTGACTGGGTTTCTCCCATGCGTCTGCATATGCGTGGTCTACGACTATGGGAGCATCTTACGGGCGATCTCAAATACCCGTCTTGCCCTACAGTTCCTTCAGAGCCTGTTATTTCAGATCAGACTACTGATGATGATAAGAAGAAGATGTTGACGGATTATGATGCGCGTATCTCTGCGTATTAGTCTCACATCAGCTTATACAGGACTTGGTTGGATGATGATGCTTGAGCTGCTGCTATTCTTGCTGCCAATATGGAGGATCGTCTTGCTGCAGATATAGTTGAGTTCGAGCATGCATATCAGATGTGGGATTTTCTTCGCTCTCGATACGAGCCTACTGGACAGTCTACCTACCTTGCTCTATTCGTCAGGAGCAGCTTTTGCAGCAGGGAGATGCTTCAGTGGAGGAGTTTTTCAGTCAGATGTCTGCTATTTGGCGTCATCTTGATGCTCTTGGTCCACGGTTGTCGACAGATACTTGCTCCTCTTGTCGGAGTTAGAAGGCTGCACTTGAGCTTCGACGCACCTATGATTTTCTGACTCGTCTTCGTGCTGAATTTGAGCCTCTTCCTGCTCAACTGCTTGCTCGTCACCCGTGTGTCTCTCTTATGGATGCTCTGACGAGTGTTCGTAATGAGGAGACTCGTCTTCAGGCTGCTGGTTTGCTGCATCCTTCTTCAGTGTTGGCAGCTCGCTCTTCGTCACCTATGCACACTACTTCTCCGTCCACAGGATTGACTTCAGTTGTCCCTCCTTTCCGAGCCAGGGGGCGTGGTGCTCGTCACTGCGATTATTGTGGTAAAGATAGTCATATGGAGACGTCTTGTTTCAAAAAGAAGAAGGCTCAGGCTCATCGGTCTTCACAGGGTGCTGGTGGTGCTAGTACTGGAGGATCTCAGGTGAGTTCTGCTACCTCGGATGCACAGTTTCTCATGCTTCTTCGTCGCCTTGCTACTTCTGCACCATCAGGAGCTGCTCGCTCTATGATTCAGTCTTCTGCACCTTCGAGTACTGCTGTTGCTTCTTCGTCTTCCACTGAGGGACCACCTCCTACTTCTGCTCCAGGTACTTGTCCATGGATTCTCGATTCTGGTGCTTCGTTCCATATGACTCCCTATCGTACCAGTTTGTCCTCCTTGAGTCCTTCGTATCGTCCTTCTATTGTTCATACTGCCGATGGTTCTCCTCTTTTGGTTATTGGACAAGGCACTCTTTTATCTGACTCTTTTGCTGTTCCTGATGTTTCCTTTGTTCCTGGACTTACAATGCAACTTATATCTGCTGGTCAACTCACTGATAATTATTGTCGAGTGATTATTGATCATGATTTTTGCTATGTTCAGGATCGTTGCACGGGTCGCCTGCTTGGTACTGGCCCTCGTCGTCGTGATTCACAACGTCTTTGGGAGCTTGACTGGCTTCGTCTTCCTTCCGCTGCGCATGCTAGTTCAGTTGGCTCCACTCTTGTTGCTTCGTCCACTTCGACGATTGCTCAGTGGCACCACCGTTTGGGGCATCTTTGTGGCTCTCGCCTCTCCATTCTAGTTCGCCGTGGTCTTTTAGGATCAATATCTAGTTCTAAGTCTTTAGCTCAGTGTCAGGGTTGTCGGCTAGGGAAGCAGATTCAGCTTCCTTATCCTTCTAGTGAGTCAGTGTGTGAGCGTCCTTTTGATCTTGTTCATTCTGATGTATGGGGTCCTGCTCCTTTTGCTTCGAAAGGAGGACATCGATATTATATCATTTTTATAGATGATTTTTCTCGCCACACATGGATCTACTTTATGAAACATTGTAGTGAGGCGTTATCAATCTATAAATCCTTCTCGACTATGGTCCGTACTCAGTTTTACACTCCTATTCGTATTTTCCGAGCTGACTCTGCTGGCGAGTATCTTTCTGATGCTCTTCGTCAGTTTCTTTCTAAGCAAGGTACACTTGCTCAGTTTTCTTGTCCAGGTGCTCATGCTCAGAATGGTGTTGCTGAGCGCAAGCATCGACATCTCCTTGAGACAGCTCGTACTCTTCTGATTGTCTCTTCTGTTCCACCTCATTTTTGGGCCGAGGCTGTTTCTACTGCCACTTTCTTAATTAACATTCAACCCTTGTCTAGCCTTAAAAATGAAATTCCCTTTGAGCGTCTTACTGGCAAGATGCCTGATTAGACCAGCCTTCGTCTCTTTGGCTGTGTGTGCTATGTGTTGCTTGCACCACGTGAGCGCACTAAGTTGACTGCTAATTCTTTTGAGTGTGTCTTCTTAGGCTACAGCTCGGAGCATAAGGAATATCGTTGTTGGGATCCGGTTGGTCGACGGATGAGAATTTCACGGGATGTTGTTTTTGATGAGACATGCCCTTTCTATCCTCGACCATCTTCTGATACTTCTTCTGTATCTGTGGTTGATCCTATTTCTTTCCTTTTTCTTCCTGATGCTCCGGTTGTGAGTGTTTCTCCTTCACACTCAGTACCTCAATCCATGACCTCATCTTCCTCGGAACCTTCTTCGATGGTTCCTGATTATGCCTTGAAGGCCCCGGTGACGCAAGTCTATACTCGACGAGTTGTGCCCCCCTACAGATGTGCCATCTTCTTCCGATGAGCCGTCCACTCTAGTTGAGTCGTCTTCTGATGTCTCAGCTTCTCCAGCTTAGTCTAACTCTCCGGATACGTCTTCTTCTTCTGAGAGATCATCTCCTTCTGATGATTCTTCTCTTAAGCAGCCCCTTGGACGAGGTCATCGTTCTCGCCAGCCTCCTGATCGGTATTCTCCTTCTAGCTTTGATGCTACTGCTCTTCCTAAGCCGGCTATGTATCGTGATGTTGTTCCTCATCAGGAATGGCAGCATGCGATGGCTGAGAAGATTGTTGCTCTCGAGCGCACCGGCACATGGGAACTTGTGCCCTGTCCCACACGTGTTCGGCCTATCACCTGTAAGTGGGTCTATAAGGTTAAGACCCGCTCTGATGGTTCACTTGAGCGATATAAGGCTCGATTGGTCGCCCGTGGCTTCCAGCAGGAGCATGGTCGTGACTATGATGAGACCTTTGCTCCTGTCGCTCACATGACCACGGTTCGCACTCTGCTTGTTGTGGCCTCTGTTCGTGATTGGTCCATCTCTCAGCTTGATGTAAAGAATGCTTTTCTTAATGGTGAGTTACGCGAGGAGGTTTATATGCAGCCGCCACCTGGGTATTTTGTTCCTATGGGTATGGTTTGTCGCCTTCGGCGTTCTCTTTATGGCCTTAAGGAGACTCCTCGTGCTTGGTTTCAGCGCTTTGCGTCCGTAGTCACTACTGCTGGTTTCTCTGCAAGTGCTCATGATCCTGCGCTTTTTGTGCATAATTCGTCACGTGGCCGCACTATTCTTCTTCTCTATGTTGATGACATGATCATCATTGGAGAAGATTCGGAGTACATAGCCTTTGTGAAGGCCCGTCTCAATGAGCAGTTTCTTATGTCTAATCTTGGTCCTCTTCGCTACTTTCTTGGGATTGAGTTTTCCTCCTCCTCTGAGGGAATTTATATGTCTCAAGAGAAGTACATTCAGAATCTTCTTGATCGGGCTTCTCTTACTGATCACCCGACTGTTGAGACTCCCATGGAACTCAATGTCCATCTTCGAGCCACTGATGGTGAGCCTCTTAATGATCCTACTCGTTACCATCATATTGTAGGGAGTCTCGTGTACCTTGGTGTCACTCGTCCTGATATCTCGTACTATGTTCATATTCTGAGTCAGTTTGTTTCTGCTCCCACCCTGGTCCACTATAGTCACTTGCTTTGTGTTTTGCGTTATCTTCGTGGGACTATCTCTAGACGCTTGTTCTTTTCACGCTCTAGCTCTTTATAGCTCAAAGCATATTCTGATGCTACTTGGGCTAGTGATCCCTCTGATCGTTGATCTCTTTCTGCCTATTGTGTTTTTCTTGGTGGTTCCCTCATTGCTTGGAAGACTAAGAAGCAGGTACCAGTTTCTCGTTCGAGTGCAGAGGCTGAGTTGCGTGCTATGGCTCTTGTGAGTGCAGAGGTGACTTGGTTGCGGTGGTTGCTTGAGGACTTTAGTGTTTCCGTTGGTATGTCGACTCCTCTTTTATCTGACAGTACAGGTGCTATCAGCATTGCTCGTGATCCGGTCAAGCATGAGCTTATCAAGCATATTGGTGTTGATGCTTCTTATACACGAGCACAGGTACAGGATGGTGTTGTTGATCTTCAGTATGTGCCTTCAGAGCTTCAGCTAGCTGATTTCTTCATTAAGGCACAGACCAGAGCTCAGCATTGTTTTTATCTCTCCAAACTCAGTGTTCGTGACGCACCTTGAGTTTGAGGGGGGTGTTAGAGGTGTAGGGGTGTGTTTTATATTTCCCTTTTGCATAAGGGCTTTTATGTTTATTAACCATCCATGTACATCTATTTATAGAGGCCACCGGCCTCTGAATAATACAAACTCATTATTCCCAACAGCATGTACACAGGCCGTCTTAATTAGTCCATCGATCGGTTCTCGGAAACACGTCTTCCTTGCTACTTGAGCTCCCTGTACGTAAGCTGTGCGCATACGCCTGTGCCTGGAACAAAAAATCGGACCTTGAGTCACTGCAAGTTGCAGTTACATAAAATAATACGAAGCTCAAGATAGTACTGGTTTGAACAGGACCCATCAAGATGAACGATAGTTCAAAGCCACAGCTATTCGTTCTTCATTCGGCCGTCTTCCTCATCTCCCTGTTGTTGGATGCGGCTTGGTCCTCCTCCGCCTAGAGCAGAAGCAGGAAGACTCTTGGTGTTGAAGATCTCAGCCTCAAGGCCTCCACACGTAGGTCTGGACATAAGAAAAAAAGGCACCAAAAAACTTATTTGTGAAATTGAAGCGTTTATTTGTGATTTGTCACTAATAAAATTATAATTATTGACTCGTAAAATTAAATTCATAAATAGTATTGAACTTGTGCTACAAATCTAAGATAGATACAATGTACAACTCAACATTTCAAGTAAAATCAAAGACCGACTCAAAATTTAAATACCTAGAATTTTCAGTTACCTAATATTTTTACAATATTTCAAATAGTGATCGTAAAAAACAAAATAACCGACCAAAAGATTAGATAGACCAAAAATCCAAGTCTATCCACCTGTGGTCGATTATACTTGCCACCGACTTGAGCAGGCCTTCCACTCCTTTGATAGCCCTTGGAGTAATTCTGCGCAGAATGTTGCATGTTTTGTTGAAACATGAATAGATTGGACAAGCGAGAATTGTTGTAAATGTGCGCAGACTACTGTTTGAGCCATGGTAAAGTGGACAGAGATGCTTCTAATAAAATCAGTGATGGATATCGAACTGTGGACACAACGCAAGCAAACCATATCTAACCAATCTGCTTCAAAGCGCCTGGACGCGAATCAGGAGCATGACCATCACTAAACACCAGAATTTCGAAGCACAGTTCACAATACATTCGAATTTAACGTCATTTGGATAACCTAGCGTCCATAACAAGAGTGGCCAAAAAACTGCAGATTAAAAGAACAAGAGATGGTAGGACTTCTTCAAGATGTCAAACATCCTCTTTCATTCCTCAAGATGTCAAACAATCCCTTTCAATCTTGCTTTATATACAGATCTAAGATTAAAAATGCAAGCTACCCCCCAAAATCAATTACCAGACCTGCTTTCATCTAGATCTATGATTAAAATACATAATTCGGTGGAGCGTCCAAGACAGAACATCAATTATACACAAATTCAGCCATGAAGTTTCCCACAGATGTCGCCAGGCAGACATAAGCTAAATCCTGTCAGAATTAAAGCATATCTGTGACATTTTACCTCCACTAAAAAAGATAATGGCAGACTGAATGCAAGCTACCATCAAGTTCTTATTTCTTGCGGCCACACCATGTCAGTGCTTCAATCTCAAGGCCTTGACCTGTGCATATGGCTCTTGGTAAGTGACAAATATGATGGGAATGGATACACTCGGGCCAATTCTTAGAAGATAAGTGGACTGGCAGACTAGCCCATATCATACACTTCCAGGTAACTCATCATAATCCTTGCCTCGTGGAAGGTGTCAAAACACATACGAAGCTGCAGCCAGTCCAAGTTGAATAAGGTGTGACTTTCTGCATGCAAAATGACAGCAGAACTGTGAGTTATATGAGAAAGATACTGTGATAAGGAATCCAGCTCCCCTTACTTATAATCCAGTGCAACAATAGCAATACCAGTTGACTTACAAGTACAACAACAATAACCAAGTCTTTGTCTCAAACACGTTAGGATAGGCTAGATATGAAACCTAACAAATTTATTTTATTTGAAAAAAGGAAATAAAAGAAAGAAAGAGGGATAAGAGTAACAAAATACCAGTTTGACTTACAAGTACAATAAATTATATTATATTCCCAAAGGTAACCACAATAGTTTGCTGAACATAATTCCTCATTGTTGCTGACAGGATAATTAATTAATGAACAATGTTCTGCCTATAATCCCCAAGTTCTCTTTAAGCGAGGAATACAGAATCATCACTATTATGATTTGGCAGAAGACCGTGAATCAATGAGCACAGAGAGAAGTGTTACAATGAATCCACGCGACACTAAAAAAGTGTGCTGAAGTTCCACCCGATCCAGAAATGGAAAAAACTCTCCACAGCAGCAAGGTGATGCTGAATTCATAACAGCATCAACCAATATATCTGGTTGGTAGTAATCAGCTCAAGCAATACAGATGTAACCTTAAAACCCTGAGCCATATTAATCGCCTCTAGTAATACAGATGTCACCTCAATATCCCGACAGCTATTTCCAGCGATGGCATCATGCACCAAGGAATAAAAACATTTGAGTTTGTCCTGGATTCTTCCATGAAATCATATCCAGTAACCTACAATAGCAGAATAGGTTAACATGTACATATTGGCTCTAGGGTCATCACCGAAATAAGTAATAGAAGCTTCAAACTGACATACAACCAATCATACCGATCAAGCATGTTATCCAAAGGCACTGATAAATACCACACTAGCGGGTAGTTTTTTCAATGACACTAACTAGGCTGCCTTTTGTATTTTAGGCCATCATCACCGAAATAAGTAATAGAAGCTTCAAACTGACATACAACCAATCATACCGATCAAGCATGTTATCCAAAGGCACTGATAAATACCACACTAGCGGGTAGTTTTTTCAATGACACTAACTAGGCTGCCTTTTGTATTTTAGGCCATTATGTTCAAACCTCAACACACTCCATACCATGTCATTAAACATTGACCATCAGAAAAAAAAAATCGATGTCTACCCGGTAAGCAACATTGCACCTAGTTTGAACAAACAAAAATGCCGCTTAAGTTGGGGCATGCTTGGCTGGAATTCTTTTTCATTTCCCCTTCGGTTCACCATCTAGACAACGTCTTTCATGAAACAATGTGCCACAAAAGAAAAGTAACATTTCAAAATAGGTGGTCATTTAATGCCGGCCAACTTCTGACACTGAAATTATTTAACACTATCAGCAATCATAGCCTGAATTTGTTAATGACAAACACAAATATTGGTAAGGCCCGCAAAATATACTCAGAATTTTAGCAAGAAATGTTAGATGTCAAATTAGAGGGAATCTCAAAGATTTTTTTCAGACACAAATGAGTAGAATAGCTAAAAATGGGAAACCTAAACTTCGATGGGATTCAAACCAACCAGTACCTTATTGCCAAATAGAAAATCTTCCAAAATTGAATCATCATTTTGGGGTATTAGAAGGGGGTAAACTGGACTGAATTGATTAGATGCTGTCCTAATATGCTGTCCTTGGCTGACACTAAGATGCTGTCCTAGTGTCCTTAGATGCTGTCCTAATTGGGGCCACAAAGACCACGGACCAAGTACTAAAGTGCAACAAACTAAAGGACTAGTGTACAAGGGACTAGGGGACCAAAGACGAAAGGACTACAAGACTTATTCCAGCATTCTCCCCCTAAGTCTTGTACGTCGTCTTCTGAGAGGGTTGGACCATCCCGATCTTGGTGCGAAGTTCAATGAACTTGAGCCTCCCAAGGGGCTTCGTGAGCAGGTCCGCAAGCTGGTCATTGGTGTTGATGTAGTTCGCCTTGATGCTCCCTTCCTCCAAGCATTTTCGGATGAAGTGGTACCTCACCCAGATGTGCTTGCTCCGTTCATGGAAAACGAGATTCTTTGCCAGGGCCAGAGCGGACACGTTGTCCACCCTGAGTTCGACCGCTCCAGTGTCTCTGCTGAGGAGATCACCAAGCAGTCGACTGAGCCAGAGCGCCTGAGTCAAAGCGGTGGAGGCCGCTATGTACTCGGCCTCGCAGCTGGACAGGGCCACCACCTGCTGCTTGACCGACTGCCAGCTAACGAGGCACTTCCCGAAGAAGAAGAGGATCTCGCTCGTGCTCTTGCTGGTGTCGATGTCGCCGACGTGGTCGCTATCGCTGTACCCGACAAGGTGTGCCTCCCCAGGACACCTCAGGTAGTGGAGGCCGTGATCGAGAGTCCCCGCAACATAGCGGATGATCCTCTTCACAGCCTGCTGGTGATCCGTCGTCAGTCGTTGCAGGAACCGACTAACGTAGCCGACGGAGAATGCCAAGTCCGGCCGTGTGTGGGTGAGGTAGCGAAGGCTCCCCACGAGACGCCGGTACTGCGTAGCGTCCACCTCCTCCGTCGTGCTGTCACGGCTCAGCTTCAGCTTCTCCTCCATCAAAGTGAGAGCTGGGTTGCAGTTTGTGAGCCCAGCTAGCCCAACAATGCGCTTGGCGTAGGTGGTCTGTCGAAGTGTGATCCCGGAGTCGGCCTGATGCACCTCAATCCCAAGGTAGAAGGAGAGAGATCCCAGGTCACTCATCTGAAAGGTGGCTTTCATCTCTTCCTTGAACGCTGCCACCTCCACATCCTTGGTGCCGGTGATCACCAAGTCGTCGACGTACACCCACCAGTAGGATGTTTCCTCCATTGCCCCGCCGGTAGATGGCCGCCGCGTGCGGGCATTGCCCGAAGCTCATCCTCTTGAGCGTGGAATCCAACTTGGCATTCCACGCCCTTGGTGCCTGACGCAAGCCATAGAGGGCCTTGCGCAGGCGCAACACCTTGCCCTCCTTGCCAGGGACCACAAACCCCGGCGGCTGGTGTACGTAGACCTCCTCCTTCAAGTCGCCGTTGAGGAACGCCGACTTGACGTCCATGTGTTGGACACGCCAGCCTTCTTGGGCAGCGAGTGCAAGAAGGAGTCGCACGGATTCCATCCGTGCCACGGGGGCAAAAACATCGTCGAAGTCGATCCCCTCCTGCTGCACGAAGCCGCGTGCCACCAAGCGAGCCTTGTGCTTGACGATGGCGCCGGCTTCATCCCTCTTCAACTTGAACACCCACTTAAGGGTGATCGCACGGTGACCGCGAGGGAGATCAGCAAGCTCCCAAGTGCGGTTCATCTCAACCGCGTCCATCTCCGACTGCATCGCAGCACGCCATGCTGCGTGTTTCTCGGCCTCCGCAAAAGACCGAGGCTCGCCATCATCGCACGCAAAGTGCAACTGCGCCTCCAGATCTTGATCATCCAGATCGTGAGGGGCCAGTCCCGGCACCGGCTGGTTGTCGAGAATGTTCTCCATCTTGCGATACCGCAACTGCTCGCCGTCGTAGCACCCGTCGAGGCGCTCCTCGTCGTGGGAGAGCGGAGTAACAAACTCCACTGTGTCGTGCTCGACACGAGCTGGGGACGGAGTGGGCGTGCCCGGAGGAGTGGTCGTCGGTGCTGGAGTGTGTGGGGTCGCCGGCTGAGGTAGAGGTGGACGGTCGGGGGCTGGGGTAGACACGCTCGGTGGAGAAGAGTTGCCTACTCCCCCAACTCCCTTGAAGTGGACGTAGTCGACGATGAAGTCGTGCGTCGAGGTCGAACCGTCGTCCACCGCCTTGTCCCATGCCCATCCTCGCCCTTCGTTGAACACAACGTCGCGCGTCGTGCGCACACGCTGCGTCTCTGGGTCGAGAATGCGGTAGGCCTTCGAGCCCTCCGCGTAGCCGATGAACACCCCCGGAGTGCTCCTGTCGTCGAGCTTGCTGATGTGGCCAAGCTCCTTGGCAAACGCGAGGCAGCCGAAGAACCGTAGATGAGAGACCGCCGGCTTGCGCCCATACCAAGCCTCGTACGGCGTCCTGCCGTTGAGAGCCTTGGTGGGCGAGCGGTTGAGGATGTAGACACCCGTCACCACCGCCTCTCCCCAGAAGATAGCCGGCATTCCCCTCTGCTTGAGGAGGGCCCGAGCCATCCCCACAACCTTCTGGTTGCGCCGCTCGACGACGCCGTTCTGCTGCGGGCTGTAGGGCGCGGAGTAGTGGCGTTGAACACCCTCATCCGCGCAGTACGACGCGAATTCAGCCGCCGTGAATTCGCCGCCGTTGTCGGTGCGTAGCACACGCAGCTTGCGGCCGCACTCCGCCTCTGCAATGGCCTACGCGCGCCTGATGGCGTTCGCAGCCTCTCCCTTGCTGCCAAGGACCACGACCCACATGTAGCGGGAGAGGTCGTCGACGAGCAGCAGGAAGTAGCGTCGTCCTCCTGGTGTAGCTGGTGTCACCGGTCCACACAAGTCCCCGTGAACGAGCTCGAGCCGTTCCTTAGCTCGAAAGCTCGACTGCTGGGGAAAAGGAAGCCGCCTCTGCTTCGTCAACACGCAGACGTCACAGAGCTGCTCCACGTGGTCAAGGCATGGCATGCCTCGCACCATCTCCTTGGCACTGAGCTGCTTTAGGGCCTCGAAGTGAAGATGCCCAAAGCGCTCGTGCCACTGCCATGCCTCGTCGTCCCGACGAGTGGCAAGGCAGACAGGTTGTGCTACCTCCACGTGAAGGACATAGAGTCGATTGGTGCCTCTAGTTACCTTGGCAAGAAGGCGACGATGGCGATCCCAAAATCCTCATGACTCCGTCCTTAATCTTCACGCGTGAACCGTTCTCATCCAGCTGTCCCAAGCTGATGATGGAGTTTCTCAACGCGGGGATGTAGTAGACTCCGACGAGCAGCCTGTGCTCACCAGACTCGGCGGTGAGGATGACGGAGCCGACACCCATGATCTCCACGCCGGAGGCGTCACCAAACTTGACAGAGCCTCGGACATTGGAGTCAAGCTTAACGAAGAACTCCCGTCGACCGGTCATGTGATGGGTGGCGCCGGTGTCGAGGCACCACCCGTCAGTCTTGTCGTTGCTGGAGCCGTCACCGAGGAAAGCGTGTGCTTTTGGCTCATCAAGATGAAGGAGAGCCGCTGCGGTCGATGCCACTAGAGGTGGCTTGATGCTTCCGTGTGCCAGAAGCAAAGCTGGCTCCTCCTCTACCTGTGCCACGTGGGCCTCCTTCTCCACTTGTGCCACGTGGGCCTGGCCACGTCGTGGCTGTCGACACTCCCTGGCCCAATGACCAAGCTTGCCACAGTTGTGGCAGGTGTCGTCTCGTGTCGGCTTGTGGTTGCCGACGGTGCCGCCCTGGGCGCCTCCGCGGGCGCCACCCTCGGTACGTCCGCGTGCCCCGGCCTGGGTACCTCCGCGCCCCTTGCGCGACTTGCCGCGCTTGCGGCCGCCTGTCGAGGAAGAGGACTCCCCCTTCTTCCGGTCACCCTGGCCAGCCTCCCACTGCTCGCGAGTGAGATGAAGCTTCCTGCCAATGGTGATAGGCCCCGAGAGAGGTTGTGGTTCGTCGCTGTCGACGACCTTGAGGCGACCTATCGCCTCTTCGATCGACATCGTGGAGAGGTCCAGGAGAGACTCGATCAGCGAGCGATCTGCTTGTACTTCTCGGGGATGCACCGAAGGAGCTTCTCGACAGCTCTCTCTTCGTTGTAGGTGTCGTCGCCGAACTGCACCAACTTCTGCAACAAAGTGTTGAGACGGAGAGCAAAGTCATCAACGTCCTCACCTGGCTTAAAGGCCAGGTTCTCCCACTCCTTGCGAAGCGCCTGCAGAGTGGACTTGCGGGCGCGGTCGCTGCCGATGCGTGCCGCAACGATGGCATCCCATGCCTCCTTAGCAGTCCGCTTCTTGGAAAGCGAGAACTGCATCTCGAGCGGGACTGCAGCAATGAGAGCATCCAACGCCTGTCGATCCTCGTAGTAGTCGACGTCGCCGTACTGAACTGCTTCCCACATGTGTCGCACCTGGAGTCGTACCCTCATCACCGCGGCCCACTCGACGTAGTTGGTCTTGGTGAGGGTAGGCCACCCACCGTCGGGACCGACGTCCCAGACAATGGCGTGGACCCCGTGGTGTCCATGGTACCTGTCCGGGGAGGGAGAACCGCGCTGCCTGTAATGGCCGCGTTCTCCGTCAACCCAGCCGCCGCTGCCGGGAGGGCCACCGGCGCGTCTGCGCCCGTCTGGGCTGCGGCTGTCGCGCCCATGGGGGCGCGCGGCTGCTCGCTGCACCTCTTGTGCTCGCGCCGCCTCCCTCACTGGCCTGAGCTCATCGTCGACGCCGCCGTCGACAGAGCTGCTGGAGCTACTGCCGCGCAGAGCCTCTAACTCCGCTGCCGCCGCACGCGCTACAGCCGCCGCCGCCGCTGCTTCCACTTCCGCCCTTGCTGCTGCCAGTTCCGCCGCCGCCAACCTTGCCGCCATTGCCGCCGTCGCCGCAGTCTCTGCCGCCGCTCGCTCGCGCTCCTCTGCCGCGGCGACCTCCGTCTGCCGCGCGCTCGAGGCGACCGAGCGCTGAGACTGTCCGTCGGACATGGCGCACTAGTGGGGAAGGGCTGTTGTGTGTGGAAGACAAACTGCTGCTCGTCTGTGCAGGAGAGGAATGAGCTGGAACAGCCGGTGTTCCTGCTGCCGGTTGTGGACAGAGAGAGGTGCGGGAAGGGGATGAGCAGGAGATGTTTAAGCTGCAGGATAGAACGGCTCTGATGCCAAATGTTAGTAGTTGAATTCTTACTCATAAATTTTTAGGCAGCCCTTCCCCAGACCCCACAACGTGTGGGAGCTTTCAGCACTGGGTATGTCCTTTTTTATTGGAAGAGAGGATGACACTAGGAGTTGGGGCAATTTTCTTGTCTATTTCTCACACAATGCCATGCCAACCCAAGGGGTTGAGGCTACATATTTATAGCTGCCATGGCAGCCAAGCATATGCCACAAAGATGCTAGTCTAAGATGCTTAGATGCTGTCCTAATATGTTGTCCTTGGCTGACACTAAGATATTGTCCTAGTGTCCTTAGATGTTGTCCTAATTGGGGCCACAAAGACCAAAGGACTAGAGTACAACAAGGACCAAGGACTAAAGTGCAACAAACTAAAGGACTAGGGTACAAGGGACGTGGACTAGGGTACAAGGGACGTCCCTTGTACCCTAGTCCTTTAGTTTGTTGCACTTTAGTCCTTGGTCCTTGGTCCTTGTTGTACTCTAGTCCTTTGGTCTTTGTGGCCCCAATTAGGACAGCATCTAAGGACACTAGGACAGCATATTAAGGACACTAGGACAGCATCTTAGTGTCAGCCAAGGACAGCATATTAGGACAGCATATAAACATCTTAGACTAGCATCTTTGTGGCATATGCTTGGCTGCCATGGCAGCTATAAATATGTAGCCTCAACCCCTTGGGTTGGCATGGCATTGTGTGAGAAATAGACAAGAAAATTGCCCCAACTCCTAGTGTCATCCTCTCTTCCAATGAGAGTAAGAATTCAACTACTAACAGAAGGAGGCCGTAGTCGAGGGTGCCACGCAGGTACCGAAGAATCCATTTTACAGCGGTGAGGTGCGGCTCCCTCGGGTCATGCATGTGGAGGCACACCTGCTGAACCGCATAGGAGATATCCGGCCTGGTGAAGGTGAGGTACTGAAGAGCACCCGCAAGACTCCTGTAAGCAGTGGGGTCAGTGACGGGTGTCCCATCGGTAGCGGAGAGCTTCACCTGGGTATCCACTGGAGTGGAGCACGGCTTGCACTCAGCCATGCCCGCTCGCTGGAGGATGTCTAGGCAGTACTATTGCTGGTGAAGGAACAAGCCACCTGGTCGGTCCTCGACCGCAATACCCAGAAAATGGTGGCCCAAGTCCTTTATAGCGAACTCCTGTTGTAAATAGAGATAGTACGCCGAAGGAGAGCCGGACTAGAAGCTGTCAGTACAATGTCAACGACGTATAGAAGATAAGCAGTGCCACTGCCACGTCGGTAGACAAACAACGAAGTTTCCGACTTGGCTTCGACGAAGCCCTTTGAGACCAAGGAGACGAACCGGCTATATCAGGCTCTCGATGCCTTCTTCAGATCGTACAGGGATTTGTTTAGCTTACAAACCATGTATGGATGAGCTGAGTCAACAAATCCCGTCGGGTGACTGCAGTACACTGTCTCGATCAGTGTACCATGGAGGAAGGCATACTTGACGTCCAACTGGTGGACGGGCCAAGAACGCGAGAGAGCCAACGATAGAACGGTACAAACTGTCGCCGGCTTCACCACCGAGCTAAATGTCTCGTCGTAGTCGACTCCAGGGTGCTGAGTGAAGCCCCGAGTACCTACCGAGCCTTGTACCTCTCCAAGGTATCGTCCGCCTTCTTATGTGTGAATACCCACTTGCTCGTGACAACATTGCCACGACTGGGGCGAGGAACCAGGTCTCAGGTGCGATTGGCAAGCAGGGTCTTATACTCTTCCTCAATAGCGCGACGCCGGTGAGGGTCAGCGAAGGCGCTACGGACGGTAGTCGGTATGCGCGAGATCGAAGAAGAGGCAGGCGGTGGAGATGTCGTCGACAAGAAGACAGCTCCGAAGAAGCGCTCAACCGGCCGAAGACTCCCGGACGTACGTCGAGTCACCATCGGGTGAACGTGACCAGGATCCCGGTGGAGCAGAGGAGGATTGTACACCGGGCGCTCGGAGCGAGCGGGAGCTGGTGCACCAACCCGCTCCCATCGTTGATAGACGAGAGAGGGTCTCGCGGTCGCGCGTGATGCGGCGACTGGCGTGGAGGGCTCCGGTGCCGCGCGTGGCGCAGCTGGAGCTGGGGCCCCATCCCGCGCTCGTCGCTGGTAGACAAGTGCGGGGTCAGCGAAGCGAGAAGTCGGGGTCGCCGTCGGTACTGCGCTTGGTGCGGCTGGTGACGTCGGGGACGTCGGGCTCGCTGCAGGTGACGTCGGGGAAGCCAAGGCCGCGCATGGCGAAGCTGTGACGTAGGGGTCACCCGAGGTGCAGCGAACGATGCCGGAGACGTCGATGTCGCGTGTGGCGCAGCTGGTGACGTCGGGGCCACCCGAGGTACAGCAGGTGACGCTGGAGGCGTCGACACCGCACGTGGTGCAGCAGGTGACATCGGGGGCTTCCGAGGCGTAGCGCGTGTCGAACCTGCAGAAGAAAGAAGCCAAGGCAGCTAGGGAGCAGTCTCGGGGTCCAGTGGGAAAAGAGAATCCAACTCTGTGGTGGAATCGGAAGAGGTGGTGGAGAAGGGAAAGGAGGACTCGTCGAAGACGGTGTGTCGAGAGATCAAAAGGCGGTGAGTGGTGACATCTAAATACCGGTACCCCTTATGATCAAGGGAATATCCGAGGAAAACACACCGTGTTGAGCGGGCGCAAGCTTATATGGGGCAGTGGCGGAAAGGTTAAGGTAGCAAGCGCACCCGAAAACTCGAAGGTGGTCGTAAAGAGGATCGGTGTCATATAAAGCAAAATAGGGGATGGAGGCACGAATCACCTTGGTAGGAAGGTGATTAATCAGAAGTGTGGCATTGTGGAGAGCCTTCACCCAGTATCGATTTGGAACAGATGCCCGGAACATCAAGGAGCGCAGTACATCATTAGTGGTACGAATCATGCGCTCTGCCTTGCCGTTTTGAGATGTATACGGACAAGACATGCGTAGCTGTACCCCATGCGCGGAGAGAAAGTTACGAAACGCAGAGTTATCGAACTCGCGTCCATTATCGCACTGGACAGCTCGGATGGTGCGCCCAAACTGAGTGGAAATCCAAACGAAGAAGTGAGAAAGAGTAACAAAAGTCTCAGACTTCAATCGTAATGGAAAAGTCCACGAGAAGTGAGAAAAATTATCAATGATCACCAAGTAATAATTAAAGCCCGATACACTAGTAATAGGTGATGTCCACAAATGACAATGAATAAGATCAAAGGTGTGTTCAACATGGGTAACAGAAGTAGGAAAAGAAGGTCGAATATGGTGACCAGGCTGACAAGCATGACATAAAGGGTCATGTGTAACCCTAGAACACGAAATAATAGAACTGCTAGACAGCTTCGACATAGCATTTGCACCAGGGTGGCCAAGTCGGCGATGCCAAATAGTGGACGGAGCTGTCGTAGTCAAAGCAAAAGACGGTGATGCAGCGGAAGTAGGAAGTTGAAGTGTGTAGAGAGGCCCCGAGCTATCACATAGAAAAAAAAAGTCGCCGGGTAGAGAGATCCTTCACAGACAAACCAAAAGGATCAAACTCAATGGAAACATTGTTGTCAGTGGTAAAACGACGGACAGAAAGCAAATTATGAATGATATTCGGAGCGACAAGACCCAAGTGGGTCGGACCCTTCCCCGGACCCTGCGCAAGCGGGAGCTACATGCACCGGGCTGCCCTTTCTTTATTCGGAGCGACAAGAATGTTTTTCAGCTGAAAGGAACCCGGGAATCAAGAATCACCTACTGAGGTGACCGGAAGAATAGACCCGTTCCCAACAACGATAGATGAAGGAAAAAAGGGATTGGGAGGGTGGGTGGAAGAGAGTATACCAGCATTAGGAGTGGTATGATATGACGCTCCGGAGTCCGCTATCCAGTCAGCACCTGGCTGAGTAAGATGCATGGTGTTGAAGGAGGAGGCCAGCGACTAGCTATCCCACGTCATGGGTGGCTCCTGATGTGGTGCCGACGGCTCCGAGTACCCAACAGGATAGTCAGTGCCTCCAAAGGTCGAGGCCGTCTGTCCGCCAGAAGGATAGCTAGGCCCACCGTAGACCTGAGTCGGTGGCCCACCAGCACTGTAGGCCGGTCCACTATAGCCAGGGTGGGCTACAAACGCCGGCTGAGGGCGTGGTGGCCGTGGAGGCTGAGAGCCCGGAGATGGCCTAGGCCACATATAGATCTGGCCAGTCCACGGGTTGTAGGATGTGGGCCAGGGTGCACCTCCCCGGCCGGTACCACCACTAGGATGCCGCCTACACGGACACCTCCATCACGGCCGCCATGTTTTCTTCGACGGCGACGATTTCCACCCCCAGTGCTAGCAAGAGTGCCTGGGGTGGAAGGTGGTCGTGACGGTGGTCCACTCATAGCTAGCGAGGGTGGACGAGAAGGTTGCCCAGAGCCGTAAAAGGCTGTGGCAGACTAGAGCCTCCTGCAGTGATCTCCTCAAGCTCGAGATCAGACCATACCTTCTCGAAGGTAGGTGGTGGCTCTAGACGGAGAAGGCACGTCCGTAGGTGACAGTAGCGCTCATTCAGCCCCTGAAGAACCCGAAGGACGAGAGCGCTGTCAGTGACCGGCTCGCCAAGGTCACGTAGAGCATCCGCCATGCCCTTCATCTCTTGACAGTATGCGGAGACGGAGCGGTCACCCCGAACTATGTTCTCGAACCGCGCACTAATGTGGAGAGCACGAGTCACACGGTTTCCCAGAAAATGCTGCTCAAGGACCAGCCAGGCCCAACGAGCAGTGCCGCCACCACGCTGTCCGACGATGTCCTGTAGCTCCTCAGAGAGGGATCCAAGGATCCAGGATAGGACAAGGCTGTCCATGCTAATCTAGGAGACATCCACCGAAGAGTTGTCCTGGAGGACGTGGTCGTCGAGGCGGAAACGCCTCAGCGTGAGGAGCACCAGATCACACCACCGGGCGGATGAAGTAGACTTGGAGCTGAGGACAACCGGCACAAGTGTCCGGATGTTCTGAATCCCGACGGCCTGTGTATGAAGAGCAGCCACAAGTGAAGCCGAGTGCGTACCAGCGTCTGAGGGAGTCTCGTAGGTAGCACTCATCAGTCGGTGAGCACTCTCCTCAAGCTGGTGAGATAGAACGGCCAAAGAGGCACGCTCCTGCTCCAAGGCGAGGGCGAGTGCCCGCTCGCGCTCGCGAGAGGCAGCTAGGGCTGCGGCAATACCGGAGGTGTCCGTCGCGTAGGTGTCGTAGATGGAGGCAGTAGCCGCGCTGTCAGCAGCGGCACCAGCGGCTGCAAACTGAATCACTGGCGGGACGGTGGTCGTGGTGCTCCCGTCGATGTCGAGGCCGGTAGACGTGGCGGTGGAGTCGCGATGGCCGGAGGTAGCACCTGCGATGAAAACGACGGCGGTGTCGGGTTTACCGGTGGTACCTACAAGAGGTCCACCGGCAGCTGGTCCGGTCCTCAGAGACCCGAAGGCGGCGGCCCCACTCTGGAAATCTGCACCAGTCAGCCCGAAGATGGCACCAGTCGGCCAGTCCCCGAACCTCGGAGGCGGCGCGGCAGTAGGAGACGGGTGGCAGTGTGGCGGCGCGCCGGCAGATGCGACAGGGATAGCAGTCGCGATGGCAACAGCATGGGGCGCGACAGGGGCGGCAATGTGGGGTCAGCCGCTCTGGCGGCGGCAGTCCAGGGTGTGGCGGTCAGGTCCAGGTTGCGGCGGCGGCGGCTTCCCACGGTGCGGCGGGGTGATGTGCGGCTGGTGTAGCAGCGGCGGCGGACCAGGGGGCAGCGGCGTGAGGCGCTGCAGGGGCGGCGCCGCCAGTGGCTGGGGGCACGGCGGGGGTGGGTACGCCAGCGGCAGCCCAGGGAGGCTGCGGCTGCGATGCAGCCATTAGGGTTAGGGCTAATGCTAATCCTAATTAATCTTGAGGGTACAGTGCACATTATATAGAGGGATTAGGGGAAAGGAAAAGACTAAACTACCCCTAACCCTAATCCCACACTAAAGACTAAAATACCCCTGCAGTCAGCCACACAATTAGAGTCTAACATGGGGCACTACTGTCTACTGTGAATAATGGTAATTTGGTAGTTCGCAGCTTGAATGCAGGCAGTTTAACATCAAGCATAAGCTTGGGTGGACAAACTTACGAGCAACTACAAGATTTCAAGTTCCAAGAAATGAATGCATAGAAAAATATGAAACGAAAATTAAAAAAAAACAAATTGTGCAAAGGTACCGAATCTTGGTATCCTAAATTTTGTATTGAAAATTTTTGTGATCTCCAAAATAGCAAGTTTTAAATATTAAATGCTACCTAGTTATAATTTTTGGCATTTTAAGTATCAAATGCTGCCCCGTTATGTTTTAGGAAAGCTTAACAACAATTTTTTTCTATCCTAAAATCTGAGTACCAGTGTATCAGATAATGGATTAAAAAAGGTATTTCTAATTTCCAGTTATTTAAGGTGCATTCATATGGATCAAAATATAACTTTCATGACACTGCAAATATGATGTCATCAAACCCTCAACCGAAGACCAATAAACTAATCTAATGAGTTATTACTTAATAAAATAAATAACTTTTTACTGTCACAAACATATCAGAAAAAAATTATTAGATGAAATATCAGATATCACAAGAATTTGTCAGGTCATATCAGCCTCTTGCAAAAATGCAGAGAAAGGTTGCGTACAAAGGACCTAAATAGGTCGGACCCTGCGCAAGCGGGAGCTACATGCACCAGGCTGCTCTTTCTTTTTTTTACATCGGTTGCACCAGTCTGATATGCTAAAAAGATATCCTGTATTGGTATCATTTAATAATTAATACCTTACTATCAGCAGATATGGCATGCATTTATTGTTGCAATTCCAGCCCCAAAAACTTCTTTGTTCTTGCTGTAAGAACTGATCTGCCCTTAGCAGATCAATCTGACCAGGCTTTGATAGTGGCTGAACAAAGCCTGGTGGCGGCTAGGGTTGAAGAGGGAGGCAGCAGCATGGGGAAGATGATGCCCTAGGCAGCAGCTGGAGCAGCAGCCTTGAGGGGCGGCTGGAACAGCAGCCCCGGCGGCTGGAGCCCTAGGATCAGGCGGCGGCTAGGGTTCTTGAGGAAGGAGGCGCCGACTTGGGAGAAAGAGGGGGGCGGCGGCAGCAGCAAGGGGGAGAGATAGAGGCGGCTAGGGTTTGAGGAGGAATTCTTCTCTATTGATCTCTCTCTCAATGTTTGGGGTGTTTTGGCTTGTTTATATAGCCCCCCTTACAAGAGTCTTAATCTATTACAAAGGAATCTATTAGTCTATCTCTAAGAAGACTAAACTCAGATTTCTTCTAGAAGGGGAATCCGGCTTGGGTCAGGGCAGACCAGCCCACTCGGCCCAGTTCTAGCCGCCCTGGGTCAGGGGCAGATCAGCCCACATTCTCCTCCTAATCCTGATACTGGCCCATGTCTAGGATCCCGATCCTTCTCCTCATCTTCACGAACTTCTGTCTTCCAAGGGTCTTGGTCAAGATGTCCGCCATCTGGTCTCGAGTGGAGATTTGCTCAAGCACAATAGTACCGCTGTCCACACACTCCCGTATGTAGTGGTACTTGACGTCGATGTGCTTGCTTCTGTCATGGTGTATCGGGTTCTTGATCAAGTCTATAGCTGACTTCTTATCAACCCGCAGCACCGGCGCCTTCGATTTTTCAGCTAAGTCCTCCATCAGCCGTGTCATCCATACACCTTGACATGCCCCTTGAGCTGCGGCGATATACTCTGCTTCACATGAGGACAAGGCCACCACCTTCTGCTTGCAGGACTGCCATGAAACGGGGATGTTTCCAAGACAAAACAGCACACCGCTTGTGCTCTTGCGGTCCTCCACGTCTCCCGCATAGTCACTATCCGAGTACCCAATAAGCTCCATGTCTCCTCCTCTTGCATAGAAGACTCCATAGTTGATTGTACCCGCTATGTAGCGTACAATGCGTTTGACCGCAGCAAAGTGATCCTCCTTAGGCTCCTCCAGAAACCAACTCACGTACCCGACCGAGTAGGCAAGATCGGGACGTGTGTTCACCAAGTATCGCAGTCCTCCCACCAAACTCCTATAGTCCGTTGCATGCACCAACGGGCTATCACTTGTCTTGTAAAGCTTGAGGCCTTGCCCCATGGGGAATGCACAGAGGTTACATCCTTCCAGGCCAGCTTTAGTGACAAGTTTGGAAGCGTAGGCCGCCTACCCAACTCTTATCCCTGCATCAGTTTGTTGCACCTCCAGGCCAAGATAATATAACAAGAGACCCAAGTCGCTCATCTTGAACCTCTTCATCATCTCCCCTTTGAACTTCTTGAGATCGCCTACTCCTATGATCACAAGATCATCGACATACACGCCGACGATGAGCTTCTCATCTTCAGCTCCACGGAAATAGATCCCATGCTCGCTCGTACTCTTCTGGAAACCAAGCGATAGCAATCTATCATTGAGCTTGGCATTCCAGGCCCTGGGCGCCTGACGAAGTCCATATAAAACCTTCTTGAGCCGATACACCTTGTGTTTGGCTCCGTCGATGATGAAGCCAGCGGGTTGGGAAAAAATACACCTCCTCCATCAAGTCGCCGTTCAGGAAGACGCTCTTCACGTCCATGTGGTGTATCTCCCACCCCTTGTGCGCAGCAACTGCAAGGAGCAAGCGAACAGATTCGAGACGAGCTACAGGAGCAAATACCTCGTCAAAATCTATTCCTTGCCGTTGGACATAGCCTTTTGCCACCAGTCGAGCCTTGTGCTTCACCACCTCCCCATGCTCGTCCTTCTTCACCTTGAACACCCATTTGAGGCCAATGGGCTTGTGTCCTGCAGGAAGATCAACAAGTTGTCAAGTCTTGTTTTCTACTATAGACTCCATCTCCTCGAGCATGGCCCGTCTCCAGCACGGGTGTTCCTCAGCATCGGCGAAGGACGTGGGCTCCTCCGCGGTGAACATGAGCTCCCCCTCCTCCAAGCCTGGTGGGCGCTCAGCCCGACCAGGAGGGGTGAGGGTTCCAAGTATGTTGTGCATCGTGCGGAACCGTAGTTTCGCGTCATCGTCGTAGTAGGCGTCGACGACGTTGCTGCCGGGGTCTAACAGCGGTGTGGCGAAGCAGATGGGCCGTGGAGGATTCCGGGTCATGACGAAGGTGCTGGAATCTTCAAATCCGGAATCCCCCACTGCTGCTGACCCCCGTGCAGGAGTGCCCCAGTCCTGATTTGCGTTGGACGGTCCCTGCAGGGACCTTTGGGGCGACGCTGCAGGTGTTGGACTCTCTCCAGCAGGTCTGGAGGCTGGCGCAGGAACTCCTAGGGTTTAGACAGACCCTTCTGTGCCCCTCCTGGGCACTGCTGGGATGCTGTTCGGCCCCTCCGGACCCTGCAGCACCTCTCCTGGTGCTGGAACAGCAGGTTCAGCAGGTGCTGGACCTGAGTCGACGTGGAAGGCGGTGTAGTCCTCTTCTCCTGCTCCTTCTCCCCAGTCCCACTTGGCTGCCTCATCGAATATCACGTCACGTGATATGTGTGTGCGCCCACCAGCCGGATTATATATCCGATAGCCCTTCGTTCCTGCAGCATAGCCAAGAAAAATCATTGAAATACTCCGGTCTTCCAACTTTTTCAGGTGGGAGCGCGTGTTCTTGACATGCCCCACACACCCAAAAGTTCGAAAATAATTGACAGTTGGTCGCTCTCCATGCCAAGTTTCATATGGTGTCTTCCCGTCGAGGCCACGGGTCGGGAATCGATTCAAGATATAGACAGTCGTGATAACTGCTTCACCCTAAAAAATCCCGGGCATACCCTTCGCCTTCAACATGCTCCTCGCCATACCGACCACCGTCTGATTGCGCCGCTCCACAACCCTGTTTTGCGGCGGCATATACGGGGCTGTGAGTTGACGTTGTACTCCGTGGTGAGCGCAGTACTCGCCGAACTCCTATGAGGTGAACTCCCCTCCTCAATCAGTACGGAGTAGCTTCAGCCTCCTCCCGGACTCTAATTCAGTTGTCGCCTAGAATTGCTAAATTAAATTGGGCACCTTGTCCTTGGTTGCTAGAAGATAGAGCCACATATAGCGGCTCATGTCATCCACTAGCAACAAGAACATCTTCTTGCCGCCTGGAGTCGTTGGCGTGATAGGCCCGCAGATATCGCCGTGGACAAGGTCGAGCGCGCCCTCCGCGCGCCGCCAAGCTTGCTTGGGGAAGTTGGAGCGCCTCTGCTTCCAGACCAAGCAAGCTTCGCACAATTGATCGACGCGATCAATTTACGGAAGCCCGAGCACCATCTCCTCTCGAGACAACTTCTGAAGCGTCTGGAAGCCGACGTGTCCGTAGCGTTCATGCCAACGCCACGCAACATCA
Organism: Neostapfia colusana; assembly: GCA_030760725.1. Lineage (NCBI taxonomy): Eukaryota > Viridiplantae > Streptophyta > Magnoliopsida > Poales > Poaceae > Neostapfia > Neostapfia colusana. The sequence continues at coordinate 125,804,855 of JASWHV010000003.1, forward strand.
TCACGCCTCGCGGTTAGGCAAACCGGGCGTGTGATGTTGAGCCTGATGGAGTACAGCTTGTTGTCATCGCGCTAAACTCGTGTGAGGAGACGCTGCTGCTCATCCCGTATGTGCATCACTCCTCCTTGCACCGTGATGTTGTAGCCATCCTCATCCAGCTGGTCGACGCTGATGAGGTTGGTGGTGAGGTGCAGGATGAGTTAGACGCCGATGAGCCTCCTGTGCTCACCCGTCTTGGCGGCGAATAGGACCGTACCCTTCCCCTGGATACGCACGATGGAGTTGTCGCCGAACTTGATGGTTCCGACAACGTTTTCGTCGAGCTCGGAGAAGACAGCGCGCGAACCCGTCATGTGGTTGGTCGCGCCCATGTCAAGGCACCAACGAGTGTCGTCAAAGTCGTCGTCGTTGCTGCAGTGAGCGAAGACACGTCCCTCCACTGTCTCTAGTGGGCGCGTAGGACGTTCCTGTACAGGCTCCTCCTGTACAGAGGCCACCCTTGTCATAAACAAGGCGCCCTCCTCCTCCGCCTTGGCCACGAAAGCCTGCTGCTGCGGCTCCTCCTTAGGCTTCGACCGGCACTCTCTGGCCCAGTGGCCCTTCTTTTCGCACTTCCTGCACTGGTCCAGCGAAATATCCTTCCCGGAACCTCCCTTCTTGCCTTTGTTCTTCTTGGGCGGGCCCTTTCGGCCGCCCCTCTTCGAAGAACCCGCGGACTGGGTAGACCGCTCCTCCTTTCGCTGTGCCTCCCACTCCTCTCGAGTGAGGTACAGCTGGCCGTTGTGTACTCCTCCCTTCCGCTGCGTCGAGTCGAAGGCATTCTCAGCCGCCCTGAGACGCCCCGTCACCTCCGACAAGGTGAGGGTCGACACGTCTAGCAGTGTCGTGATCACCACCACGATCTGTTGGAAGCGTTCTGGAACGCTTCGCAGGAGCTTCTCCACGGCCCTCTCTTCTCCTATCTCCTCCCCTAGCGACGCAAGTCGTGATAGCATGCCGCTCAGGCGGAGGGAGAAGTCCTCCATGCTTTCGCCATCCTTGAAGACAGCGTCTTCGAACTCCTTCCGGAGTTGTTGTGCTGTTGTCTTCCTCACGCGATCGACCCCGACCCGCATGATGGCGATCGTGTCCCATGCCTCCTTCGCCATCCTCTTTTCTCCTATCGTCGTGATCATCTCCGGCGGGACAGCGCTGACCAAGATGTCAAGCGCCATCATATCTTCCTGCTCGCTCACGTTCCCCTCCTCCACGGCCTTCCAAAGCAGTCGTGCCTTCAGCTTGATCTTCATCATGACAGCCCACTCCGCGTAGTTTGTCTTGGTGAGCACGGGGAACCCCGTCCCGGTGTTCACCTCACGAGCTACCGGCGAGTGTGTCCTATGGCTGATGGCGTTGCCGCTGCTTGTAGGTGTAGACGACATCTTGCAGAATTCAGCCTAGGGTTGAAACCGGCTCTGATGCCACGAATGTTGCAATTCCAGCCCCAAAAACTTCTTTGTTATTGCTGTAAGAACTGATCTGCCCTTAGCAGATCAATCTGACCAGGCTTTGATGGTGGCTGAACCAAGCCTGGTGGCGGCTAGGGTTGAAGAGGGAGGCAGCAGCTTGGGGAAGATGATGCCCTAGGCAGCAGCTGGAGCAGCAGCCTTGAGGGGCGGCTGGAACAGCAGACCCGGCGGCTGGAGAAACCTGGGTGGCGGCTGGAACCCTAGGATCAGGTGGCGGCTAGGGTTCTTGAGGAAGGAGGCGCCGACTTGGGAGAAAGAGGGGGGCGGCGGCAGCAGCAAGGGGGAGAGATGGAGGCGGCTAGGGTTTGAGGAGGAATTCTTCTCTATTGATCTCTCTCTCTCAACTTTTGGGGTGTTTTGACTTGTTTACATAGCCCCCCTTACAAGAGTCTTAATCTATTACAAAAGAATCTATTAGTCTATCTCTAAGAAGACTAAACTCAGATTTCTTCTAGAAAGGGAATCTGGCCTGGGTCAGGGCAGACCAGCCCACTCGGCCCAGTTCTGACCGCCCTAGGCCAGGGGCAGATCAGCCCACATTTATGATTGATAGTAACTCAGTAAGCTAGAAGGGTGGGTCTCGCGCAGTGGTAAAGTCTTAGTATCATTTAATGAATAATAACTTACTATAGCAGATATGGCATGCATTTATGATTGACATTAACTTGTAAGCTAGAAGGATGGGTCTAGCGCAGTGGTAGAGTCTCTCTACTTATGTCCTAGACAGCGTTTTAAAACAGCGCCTGCCGGGCACCTGAACCAAAGCGCCCTCCTAGGCACCTGGATGCCCGGGGTGGTCTGGGAGGCAGCAGTGGCCTGTGAGGCAATGGTGGCCAGACGCCGGCCAGGTGAGTCGACCAGCCATGGCGTATAGGCTGGAGCGACTAGACGACTAGGCGACGCCTTTTAAGCACTGGTCCTAGCGGCCTTGGCTTCGGATCAGTCTCGTTGCAAATTAAGCAAGGGAAATGCTGCCTAAAAACTCTTCCCCAGACCCCATAATGTGTGAAAGCTTTCATTACTGGGTATGCCCTTTTTAGTAACTTATAAGCTAGAACGTAGGTGCCTTGACAGTAAGCAATTGCTTGGGTCGACAAAACTAAATCCTCTTAAGTTTCATCTGATGTGAGGTGCCTTCTCAAAAGAGCACTTATTTGGTATCTATCAGATTTTCTTGAGTAATTAGGAATATACGAAGAACAAAAAATAGAATTCTTACAAGATATGAAATATTCTCCACAACTGCCTATTACACAGCAAAGCAACTTTAAATAGGTAGTCATTTATGGGTAGCCAAGTTTTGCAATAATGAACTTTGGGGAAAACACTACTTATCATAATAGTACCACCTACAAAATCTTTAAACACACAAGGTCACGTTTGCCATTTTTTGTTGTGTTCAGCACTGCTGCAATATAATATTAATCACTTATTATACATGAGTGTCAAATATATTCTATTACGAAAAGAAATCTGTCAATTAATTAGTACTATCAGCAAACAGATAGGCCCAAAGTGCTTCAGAGCAGGGTTGCGAATTGGCGCCCGGATACTTAGGCGCCTAGGCGTCCGGCCAGGCGCGGCGGCGGTAGGCGGCGGGGCGGCGGAGGTGGCGGCGGTGGAGGCGGAGGCGGAAGGAGGCGGAGGCAGAAGGGGGCGGGGGCAGAGGCGGGCTCTGGGGCGGGGGCGGAGGCAGGCTCGGTGCGGAGGCAGGTTCGGGTCGGGCTGAGGAGCCGAACCTACACGATCCGTCGGATGAGACCAGATGGTCCACATTTTAGATGAGATGTATAAAAGAGTACCTCACCCTCACCCTAACCCTGTTCCCCACCCCCTCCCTCTCCTCCCTAAGTGTGGCGGCGGCAGCGGTGGCACCAGGCGGCAGCGTCAGCGACGACGCGAGGGGTCGGCGGCGGATGCGCGAGGGGCTGGCGGCACTGTGCAGCGGCGGCGGCGACGGCGGGCCGGCAAGGCGAGCCTCCCTGGCGTCCTCCCGCCACCAACTGGATGCCTAGGCGCCGCCTATGCGACGCCTTGATAACGTTGCTTCAGAGAGCAGTACTGCTAGTCTGCTACAGTGCAAAAGCATAGCCACAATATACTATTCATGAAATATTAACTTTATTAAAACAATCAACTTAACCACGTAATATGCCTTAAAGATTTAAGTACCAGTCAGGATTGAACAATAAGCTGAACAAGTGTAACATGCCAATCAGGACTCACAGTTGAAACCGAATGTAGGCCACCCTACTAATGTAATTTTAGCTAAATCAGACATATCACTAAACGGGAACTGTGTAGTTGTGAAATGTCGATGTACCACAGGTGACAGATTTGTAAGTTATGGCTTACAAATACAGATGTAAGTGGTGGCCTGACCCAATGCCCATTTTAGTTCCTTCAGTTTATATAACTAAATGTATATACTAACAATTTGAGTGAAATTGGATTTGTGTCAACCTACTTGCATCCTACAGTTCAGCAATTGGTCTTAAGATAACAGAAGACCTCGACCGACCAGAAACATCTAAAGCCAACCCTCAGCTCAAACCTAATATGTGATATTTAATATTTGATACGAACTTGTCTATCATGCTAAAATGTGTAACATGAATAAAATTTCGTGACACACACAACCACCATTGACAGCTCACATATTAGTTCACATGCTGTGATGGAGGAGCATTATCATTGACACTTCCTCCAGAGAAGTCCCAGCGGTCTTCATTTCGTACTCACATGGTATTTTGATTGCATCATGAGTTCCTGATTACTTTATGTTAACTCGAGATTGACATCCTAACCTATTAAATTTTTTCGCATTTCATCTCTTCATTGATTCTGGATTTATGATCTGATATCTTAGACTAAAGTTGCAACCTTGTTTTTGGTTTCCATCGCTTTGTTTGATCCCACAGTTGCTGGCACCAGTGTGCAACAGTATAATCTAAGCTGCATGCACAAACAAACTACCATGACAACCTTATAGCACCTTATATCCTTATCCAGTTATAGCCTTATAGGAGAGAAATCAGCAGGAAAACCAAGATACCGCACAGTCAAGCGGGTAAAGCACCAATACAACCATCCATATGTACATGGTAGATGCAAGACAGTAGCACCAAAGTTAGTCTCACCAATCCTTTACTGAAAGGGACTAACTGATTCAAAGGCTAAATGTGGTTAGAGGGCCCTGGACTGTTACTTCCATGAGTGTGGGGATCAATGAACCCCTGTGCTTTTGAGATTGTAATATTGTTCCTTGGAGCATCAGAATGACCAAGCAATGTGGATTGCAGCAATGCATTGTCAGGGCTAGCACCAACTCTCTACAAGCAGAAAAGGCGGGGTTGTTATTAACAGAAGATGTTAATAAGAAGTCTTGCTAGGACTAACAGGTATCAAGAATGGAAGGTTAGTGAAGAAGACTAGGATGACTCTGAAATTCCATTGGCCTTAATATAAGTATATTCTTACCAATCTCTCAGGATGCCGACTATTTGATCGACTGTTCTCAGCACTAGATCTGAACTGCATTCTGATAGCCGGACGTTGCTCTCCTTCAAGCAGACCAGAAGCTTCAACTGGGCGTGAAACACTAACTGGAAAGGGCATCAAGTTATAAAAACACAATCATAATTGTTACCCCTAAAAATTATAAACAAGGTGGATCATGAAAAAATAAGTTCAACATTGAAGCCATGAGAATTTAACAGAAGTTTTGAAACCAGCAAACACAGTGTAGTAATGAAAATATGAAAATTTTATTTAAAAAGCACCGCTATTTTGATGCTGCATAGAAAAAAGTTTGAACAATCTGCTACCTTGATGTTTGTCCACATTTGTTGCAACTGGACAGCTACTTACACCTGCATCTTGCTGTCAATGTTGGACAGAAAAATCAGGAAAAACAATGCATAGTTTAGAAACAAAAATACCGCAGGAAATTAAGCTCGTTTTTTACTTTCTGACGATTTTTCCATCAACTAGGAAGAGGGTGTACCCAGTGCCGAAGGCTCCCACACATTATGGGTTATTTCTAGACAGCCTTACCCCTGCTTTTGCAGAGGTTGGTTCGAACCCAAGACCTCAGCACACAAGTGGAGACCACTAGGAAGACAAATGTAATATTAAAGTTATAATTTCGGAAATAAGCAGGTCACTCACAGAACATCCTTGCTGAGCCTTAGCCTTCTGGGACTGCTTACACTTCAATAATGTCCAATCATAGACATAATCAAACTGAAAACCTGCAGAAGGTCAAATAATAAAAAAAACTATCATGGTGTATCATAAGAAACATGAAAAGAAATAGTGTTTCAGATTCTATGATAAGAAACAGTGTTTCAAAATCTACACCTTCACGGTCAAACAGATCACGAAAGAGTCGTCTCAAGAAACTATAATCAGGTCGCTGTTCAAATGTCAGCGAGTGGCAATAGTGAAAATAGGAAGCGAATTCCACAGGATGGGTTTTACACAAAGCCTACAACAAGAAGCCCCATGAGTTCCCATCAATAATATATAACAAGTATCATCAACTCAAAACATATAGCTTTAAGCCACCTCAATTGGTGTTGAAAGCTTCTTCTCACTTATTTTGTCATACTTCTGTTTTTTGGTGGCTGCCTTTAAACCCTGCCAAGGAAGACTGGGAAAACAACATGGTTAAGTTGCACACATATCGACAAAATGTTTTATGGACAATACAAAAATATAAGGATACATCGAATTAAAGTAAAGATAGCTAGCATATCAACCAGTCATTTTGAGGGTACTTTTTCAGGCATAACAATACAAATGGAAATATCTTATCATTCTACTGGTGCATCTTCTATGGCAGAAAAATTGCAACAACACATAGGGCCCCTTTGTTAGAGCTCCTCAACCTGATTCTAATTCTCTGGTGGAGTGATTCTTCTAGTGAATCAGAATCTGATTGCGGTGGTGTTCGATGGCATTTGCAGGTACATAGAGAGCAAGTATAAGGAGAGGTCTGTATTTAGTTGGTTGAGAAGCTGTTGCGAGATTGAAGAAGCAGGTTTTGGGATTCACAGTTCCTTCACAAAAACAGAGAATCGATTCACCTGATTTCACCATGAATCAGGTCTGCAAATCACCCGTTTGGCAGAGCTCCTTGATTCTCGCCGAGAATCAGGAGCTGGGAGCGCTGCCAAAGGGGCCCATAGTTTTCAGTAATGATTAGTGAAGATCCAGCACTAGCGGCCATGTTCTATTATACTTGTACTATTATAAGAACAAAGGCATTGCAGAGAGAGAATTGCTAATGCTCAGGATCCTACCTTCCCCTAAGGAAATACAGAAGAACATATCCAATGGATTCCAGGTCGTCTCTGCGACTTTGCTCTGGTAACAACAGTAAGTATAGTGATAGTAAGTACAAACAGATCCCAAATGAAGGAACTAGCAGAAATGTCCATAACTCTAACCAGTCTTCAAAAACTAGTGCCATTAATAGGGACACTTGCGTGTATGCCATTGGTGTTTGCTATTTTGCTCCTGTGCCACCCCAATCTATGTGTTTGCCTGTATGCCACTGGAATATGTGTATACCACTGACCAGTAGCTGAATGGCCATCAGGAGGTCAGTTGCACACACATCTCATGAATTCAAGAGGATACGCACAAACAATGAGTTTGGGATGGCATGGGAATAAAGCAGCAACCTTCAAATGGGATACATATTTCCTATCACGATATATGTGTACAAAATACAAGCATTCAAGATATTGACACTAGCAAATAAAGTAACAAGTAGACTGGCAATACTACTCACCGATCCCAAGATGAGTGTTATGACTAGCATAGCGAGCTGTTCCAGTCAAATTTTTATTTTCTCTGATATAAAAAGGCAAGTATGTTAACAATACAAGGATAAACATGTAAAAACACAATTGATACAACAAAAAAGCAAAAGAAAAAAGAATCAGGTAGCTTATGGAGATAAAATCTACTGTCACAGGCTCACCTATAAGGTATATGGCGGTTAGTGTGGGCATCACGGTACCTCTTTGCGAGCCCGAAGTCAATGATGTAGACCTGGGATTCAAAAAATATTATGTCAATTCATGATGTAGTGCAAGTGTCAATGGTGAACTCAGCACAAACCTGGTTAGCTTTTCGGCCAAGGCCCATAAGAAAGTTATCCGGTTTGATGTCTCTGTGCAAATACCCTTTAGAATGCATAAATTCTATCCTTGTAATCTGCAATAACAAATGAACAACCACCACCCAGCATTCAATATTAGAGATATGTGTTTTTCAGAAACTTTGTCAACATTCGCAACTAAAACCTAAGAATGCTGTGGAAAGTTCCCATATTACCATCTGATCAGCTAACATCAGGACGGTCTTCAGTGAGAATCTACGGCCACAATAAACAAATAGATCCTCTAGGCTTGGTCCAAGCAGATCAATAACAAGAATATTTTCATCACCGTCAATACCACACCATTTTATGTTTGCAATACCAGCTGCATAGATTCAAAAGTAAGAAGAATTAAAACACTTTGGAATGGTGTGTAATATCATTTTTCTTGTGGCTCCAACACATACTTCCTCCCTGGAGAGCATTGTACAGCTTGGCCTCATATAGCAATTGAGGATGATTGGTTTTGCTGCTTTCCTGTACATAGCAGTAAAATCAACATAAATTACCAGACAAATATGGCCAAAACATATTAAGAACAATCAACTCATACTGTTAGAATGTAATAATATTGGTTCACACCATGTATGTAACTCCATTAAATAAATGTTCACTCCAGTCAAACTAGATATCATTTTATGTTGGCTGCACTTATCCTCAAATTATCATATTTAATGCTTAGTTGTGAGATGATTAGAGCCACATCTGGTAACATATCTGACTCTCATGATCTGATCGTTGATTCTTGATTCTATGCTTCTGCCACATGTATGAGCTAATTTTGACACGAGGAACATGACAAATCACTCTTGCCCTAACCAGGCCACTGAATATGAGAAAAATGAAAAGATATGGATAAGATGTGCAGCTCACACACCACAATATTTAAGAAATGAACAGAACTATAGGAATCCTAAATACAGCTGCGGTAGCGTGGTTAAGTGACCTATTGCACTTCATGGCAACAGGAGGCAGACAACTAGGGCACTCAAGTCAACTGGTTTGCGTGAGAGATAGAAAAGTGGGATCAAGAGGAGTAACCACAACCTAAAGGTATATGTGGCCTCCACAACGGTCACAGATGTCGTCCAAAGTGGCAAAGTTTGGTGTCAGCTCCTTCCACTTCCATCATGGGAATGATTACCAGATCTGACCATCCAGGAGGAGCCAATCAGTGGCCAGCCACTGGATCAAGCTGTGGAACAAATCACGCCACCAGCCAGCCAAGGAGTCACAATAGGTGTTACTCGCCAGAACTTAAGGAATGAGTATAGGCCACAGCAGCAGAAGCAGAAGTCGGCCATGAGAGTAGGAGAGAATGAGGCACAGGAGATAAGGGGAGGGTTAGTAGCGGCAGCCAGTCTGGATCGCACACAGGTGGTATGTAGCATGGTATTGGAAACATTGTGGCACTTGTGTGTATTAGATAGGTGGGTGGTTGGGCCTGAGTGAAGCAATGACACATCTCATTCTCTGCTATGTGACTTACGTATACTGATTAGGTCCATTGAAATCATTCTTTTCATATGAATCCACCATGGAAATATATATCCTGACAAACAAAAGACAGCATGCTAGGCCAGAGTGCCATAATTACATCTACTTAATTCAAATGAAGAGGAATTTGCAGTACACAAAGAAAGAAAAATGAATAGCATGAATGATACAGAAATAGTAAGAAAATATTTGAGCTTAATTAATGAAGTAGAGCACCAACATGAAAACATAACAAAACCCACATAGCATGCAGAGGTGAAACAAATCCTGCAGCTTGTTAAAATTACACCACAACTCAAGTGATACTAAAAACAGAAAAGAAGTAAAAAATCAGAAACAATTGTCTTTCAAACATTATGGGGTGAATTGCACAACCTTGACAGACACAAGGTTGATGGTCCCATCAAGAGATCCATAAAATGGAACATTTGGTTATCTAGAAAAAAGCTGTTTCCTAGCGTATAACATGTTTGGTTGGAGGATTCAATGCATCCTGCATAAAATTAGTTTGGCATGCATGTAGGACGGTTTCATCTGGCCAGTATTTGAGGAATGAATGACCTATGTGGAGTGTAATGGTGAAGGACCTACGCGGAGTGTATGGCGACGTGAACCAAATAGGTAGGTTGGTTCGGACTTCAAATCTGGATGGTCAGTCACACAAACAAACGATGTAAACCAAAAAGGCTGTAAAACTGCAAATTTATTGTCTACATATAGAGACGTTATGTTGCAGTTCTTAATGATGATAGAATAATGGCTACCCCTCCATGTGACATAACACATACATTCCTACTTTATAATCCCATACTTCCATGTAATTGCATGCCACTGATATGAACTAGCATAAGAGCAACTGTGTTGAGCAAAAAGATATTTGTTTAAATCATTGAACCTAAGCTAATGGAACAGTGGCACTGAAGTGGTGGGAAATTATCCCAAACCACAGTATCCGCTGGAAACTTTTAAAACTAATGGTGTTACAATAGCACTGAGACCTCAGAAAAATGGCTCCTTTTACTAGGGGCAACCCATAACAACACAAGAAAGTTTGGTGCGCAAACCATCGCCCTCTAGTGCAATTCACCACTACGCACAAACAATGTACAAAAGAGCAGCAAGGCACACTGCAGAATTCTAGTATCTATCAATCGTTAACACCAGGTCAGTATGAAGCCTGCGATTTCTAAAAGCCAACCCTTCCTAGCACACAAAACACATAGCAAGCTGAAACATCAACAGAACAAAAACCTCATCTCAGAGCCACGGAACAGCATTACACGGCAGCCAAGCTTCGACCCAAAACATAACACGTCCCGCAATCACAGAAGCTGCAAAACCTAAATAAATCCAGAGCAGTGGCGGGGCAAGTGTAGGACTGAGGAGGAGCTCACAATCTTGACGGCGACGATCTCGTAGGTGTCGACGTGCGTCGCTGCATAGAGGGCACAACACAATCAAGAACCTCCTCAGATCCAAGCAGCAAGCGTAAGCACGGCGGTGCAGGGACTGAAATCAATAGAGCGAGCGAGGCGGGATCGAGGTCGAACCGAGATAGATCTCCCCGAAGGAGCCGCTCCCGATCTTGCGGCCGAGCTTGTACTTGCTGCCGACGATCCGGTCCATCCCGTCCTCCGCCTCCGCCCCGCTCTCGCGATCGGCGCCGGCGAGTCAGGGGAGAAACAAGAGAAAAAAAGCCTAGGGTTGAAGCTCTAGCGCTGCGTCGAAATGGGGGAGGAGCAAGCAGCGGGACGGGGGGCAAAGCGGCGGGTTGAAGCCGGGACGGAAACGGATCAGGTTTGCTGCTTGCTGGTCGCCAGTCACGAGTGTCCTACAGTGGACAGCGCTTTTTTGGAAGGAAAAGCTGGGCAGCCGACAAGGTCAATGGTTTTTACAGGAGCGGCTTGCTTGGCTTCAAAGGCTTGTTCTTGTTTTGCACCTCAACGTTGGATTAGGATCTACATAAAGTTTTTTATTTTTATAATACTCTGATCATGCTATGACGTGTATAGTTTACATTAGCTTTCTATATAATGATAATATGTTTGTTCCTGTTTTTATAAGATAATAAAGAGTGCTTCTATTTTATATTAAGCACTCCCTCTGTCTCATGAAGTTCATTTCTAGATATGGTCAAAGTCAAACTTATCTAATTTTAACTAAGTTTATAGAAAATAATATTAACATCTAACATATAAAATAAGTATGTTATAAAAAAACAAGTTACGACGGATCTCATAGTACTAACACGGTGTTACGAAAATTAATATTTTTTTATAAATTTAATCAAAGTTAGATTAGTTTGACTTTGACCAATTCTAAAAAAAAAGACAGAGTGGGAGGAGAGAGTAATAAACATTCAAAGAATGTGTTATGACTCGTCTAGTGATGTTCAAATCGTCCTATTTAAAAAATAAGCTTCTCAGCTCATTTGGTTAGCATCATATAATCCCATCATCTAGTAACTAGTTACATCTAGCTTGAAACTCTATAATTTTTTTTCTTTTAAACATGTCATTTGATCTCAAGCCATAAAAATTGTTTGTCCCATCCAACAAACCAAGCCATATTTCCTAATCCACAAACAATTAAGTTAATGATTGATGACTTAAAACATAATAGTTAAATATATATAAATATATACTGGCTTTTTTCCAAAACATTGTTGTTGCATTTAATAATTTCAAAGCCAAGGCTGCTCCACCCATGCATGACCTACTTATTGATTTGTCTTCCTTTTTATTTCTATGTTTTGAAAATGTTAAGAAGAATCTAACTATCAAAATACTTGACACCTAAATATAAGATAAATTATAACAATAAGAAAAGTGTAATGGATCTGTTGTCATAGTAGATGGAATGGTGGGATGCGCAAGTGCTACCTTCTTCCTTGCCTAAGCAAGTGTGATGATTATTTTTAGTATAGACTTCAACCATCGCAAACTAGAGTTCTTATTTCTTCGTGTGTTTATATATATGTAAAATGAAATAGATGTTTGAATAGTATATATAATATATTTTTATACACATTTCATCTGTTTTTCATATCTTTAAGCTAACTAAAAGTACATTTTTTCATAGGGGGTTATTAAATCTAAGATAATTATATCAAGTTAATACAACCATCTTAAAGAACATTCTTGACCTCTACATTACAAGCTAGATGCACATGCATTAAGAGAATACATACCCTAGTAGTAATACGGAGACTATATTATCACCTATTTGTCTAGGATAAAATCTAAAGGTACATGATACTTTTTTACGGCGGTGTCAAGTATAATATACTATACTAGTAAGGCTTCATTGATTGCATTTTATTGTTTGTTAGGTATTTAACTAGCTAGTTTTACACCTGGGACCTGTTTTTGTATCTCTAGTGCTTTGTGTATCCATGGTCTTTGCTATTACAAAATGGTTGCAAACTGATGCAATTCAGCTAAACAAGAAAATAAAGTATAATTTAGAAAGTTTCTCAAAGAAAAAGGAGAAAAATAACATGTTACTCAAAGCATTTAATAAACAGAGTATTGATATCATATAATACTTATGCCAATATACAACGCATGCATATATCACTGTGCAGAACAAATAGTACCAGATGTATGTGAACAAAAAAGTATGAACTATCAAATCAACCCATCAGAAAAGAAAAAAATAGGAAAAGTTCATCCTTGACATTTAGTTGTTCCCCGTGTCACAATCAAAGAGAATGTTTGAATCTCAGTACTGCGGCAGGTCACACTCAACTGGCCTCTGACCGTTGGTCCACTGTTTTGAGTCGACACAATAGTCATAGATCCTATAGGTACTCTGCACCCACTGTATCTGTCCTATCTCCGCATTGCTCAGTTGGCATTCCCCGATGTATGGGGCAGCTACCGCCGAGCAGGTGGTGGAGCAACCCCCGTAGCTATAGCACTCGCAGATGTTGAGGTCGATGCCATTGTAGTTGGCAACAAAGGGCGCCTTGGACCAATCGGTCTTGACGCGGCCACCTTGTGTCGCCCAGTCCTCGGCTGCCCAGATGCTGGAGTAGGCGTACATGGGCCTTCTTGTCGGAAATGCCACACCGTAGCTTGCCTCATAGTTGCGGAAGGCACGGATTGGCACGCTGTCAACGTACCACCTGCAAATTTTTACATCAATGAATTGGGTGATCATTTTGTGTCCATCGACAATAAGTTATTCAAGCTAGCAGTAGTGATGGAGCTGAAGAGGAACTAGCAGGGGTCATATATATGCCCCCACAATTAGTCATAGACCCCTCTGATCATGTTTTAATCCATCATTATTAGCAGTATATTAAAATCAAATATGATCTGATATACTTGCACGATCATGCAGGGGCTCCAAGAGATGGTGTAGTTGTGGTACTCGGTGGTGGGGTCAAACCAAGGTGTGAACTGCATCTCCTTTTTCCCTACGCCGTTGGCGTAGATGTTGGTGTGGATGGTGTAAGGCTGCCCCGTCTCATTGCCGAGGAACTCGAAGTCGATCTCGTCGTGGTTCTTCCCGACGGAGGATGCCTGAATTAGGAGGTAGTGTCAACAAAACAAGTCCTATCTAATTTGTCATACACACTAGAGTCGTATGATGCAGCTAGTAAAATGAGTCCACACGACGACGTACGTAGTAGGTGGTGACGGTGCCGGCCGAGTTGCCCGGGACGAGTTGGATGAGGGTGGACACGGTCCCGTAGACAAACTGCTTCTTTGTCCGGAGCATGCAGCCTGCAGCAAATTAAAAGGCATGCATGTTGACGTATGTAGCATAGGAACCATCGCACTTGCTGTGCGTAACAATCTCAATTCTCAATTCGCGCGCGCATGCATCCAATCAAGAAGAAACCGGACCTGAGTAGTTGCTGACGAGCTTGAGCGAGAGGGCGTTGCCGTCGTCGGAGAACCAGGCGTTCTGGGGCTCCCAGGGGATGTCGCAGTCGTCCCGGAAGTTGGCGGCGGCGAGGCCGGCGACCGCCGCGGCGACGGCGACCAGCAGGAGAGCCCTCGATCCCTCCATCCTTCTCTCTCGCTAGGAACAACAAGCTAGCTTTCGCTCTTCCTCTCAGGAAACTTCTAAGACCTCGATGAGGAATGCAGAGGGACACGGCCGGATCTGCTCATATAGCTTGCACACCAGCTGAAAGGAACTCCTCCTTCGCGACCGAGTTTCATCTAGGGTGGTTGGGGTATATAATTAATATTCTCTTCCTTTCGAACTATTTGATGCTAGTTAGTTCAACATTGAACTAACCAGATTCAAATAATTCGAAACGGATGGAGTGTATATACCCATATTATTATTATCACCTGCAGATTGTACGTAGTGCTGCCAGCTTGTGATTGTGATCATCTCTCTGTGATCTCAGCCATCCCCGGTTTCTGACAGCGGTTAGTGCTCCGCACAACGTTGCATCGGCTATCAGCTGTCTGTCGAGGAAAGAGACGTGCAGGATATAAGTATATGATCCAGTTGTTCATTTGACCAGGAGGAGGAGGAGAGGAGCCTCCAGTCTGTCCCAATTGGCGCCTTCTTCACGTAGCACTCGTGTACGACGAGCTCACGCGAAGAAGAACGGAACAAGTCGGAGCTAGCTGATCATTGGCCGGCCGGCCAAAGACGATGCCCCGGCCGTGTCTGGATCGCGCGCCGCTGGTCTGCAAACGACGACATGTAGCTACTTAGGTACGTACGTAGTGGCAGGCGCGCACAGTTTCAGGACGTGCAGGTGTGGATCTGTAGTGTCGTCCGCAGCATGCTAGTTAGCTTGTGTGAATTGCTTCGAACGTTCCGGAAATCTATGCACCATTCGAGTTTTGAGCTCCGAATTATTGTGTCGTCGTGGTCATGTGGTGGCGATGCTTTGCTTTGGCTGTATGATCTCTGTTACTGAAATTTCTCAAAACGATGGAGGACCGCTATACTTGCATTTTGGTTGTAATGATTAAGAAGCAAATAACTGTAGTATTTTACTTTCAGGGAATAAGAAAAAGAAAAACAGAAGCAAGACTCTTTACCTGCCATTGTATCTGGTATAGGTGGAATGAAGATTACTTTCTATCCTACGCGGCGTTGTGTAATACGTGGCAACAACTGGATCAAGATTATATTATTTTGCATTATACGCGGTGACAGTAATCGAATAAAGATCACTTATTTCTATCCTACAGGGAGGCGATATATGGCAGCAATGGAATGAAGATTACTCTCTATCTTTAAGCTGGAGCATCTATATGTAATCTTTTGATTTGTTTTGGATTGTTGCACCCATATACTACCGCTGTTCTGAAATAAAATGATATTTAGGATAAAAAAATTTAGTTCAATTTGAATTAAATTAGTTATCCTAAACATCAATTAATTCAGAACAAAGGAAGTACTTACCACGATTGGCAGTGAATGAAGCATGAGATCGTTTTGCCCAACAATATGCAGTCTCTTTCACTATCATCAGCTTATTACGTTAGTTCCTTGAACCACAGCTAGGCACACTTCCAACTATAAAGAAAAGCAATACCATTTTTATTTCATTTTTTCTCACATGCATGCTTATCATAACTAATAAGCAATGCCTGCGGCGGATCAATGCCACACGCATCACGGAGAGATGAGTCGTCATCCTCGAGCATAATCGTTTTCAGAAAAAGGAAAGAAAAACCCATGAGCCTAATAGATCCACATCCCCCATAGATTTCTACGGCCTGGGGCACATTGACAGGAGGTTGACGACAGGGAAGCTCTGGGGCGTCTTCGCGGCGTAGGTGAAGGACATCGGCGAGCCCTTGACGAGAGGGTAGGCGTCGTTGATGACGCAGTTGTGCCCCAGCACCACCTGGATCTTCGCCTTGTCTATCGGCTCGGTGCTGTCCAGGCCATAGCAAAGCACGACGACGTTGGCCACAGGGCACGGGCACTGGTTGTCGAAGGTCACCAGGTACTCCGGCTGGCCACCTACAATCTTCCCCGTCTTCACCTGCGAGACGTGCACGTCTGACACCTCGCAAAGATTTGTGGCGTCGCCTGCATATTACACAATGTTTCCATGTCGACGTAAGAAAACATGCACGTTCCGAGCCTGTACTGTTGCTGCAATTACTACTTTTGGAGCCTTTTGCACGCAGAATATGTTTGTTACCTGTATGCACATGGATGCTCGTAAAAGCAGTGAGGAAGAGCAAGATCATTGTAGCCTTCATCGTGGAAGCCATTGTTTCTGCGAGCTTGATCGGCTGTATGTTCAGCTGAGGTTTGTGTGTATGGATTGATTGATCTGCTTTCGGAAGGAACATCTACATCTCTGTATACGGCTCTATTTATAGCCTCAAGAGTTTAGGGTAAAACTTCAGTCGTTTTGAATTGATTCCCTGCTATAAACATAGCACTAGCGACGCTGCTACATATTCTCGGAATAAATTCTTACTAAATCTGTAAATGTTTTTTGGTATGACGTCTCTGTCATAATATTTAGCAGAAGACGGGTTCAGGGGTTCTCAAGTACCTTTTCAGCATATAGCTGCTGAATTGGTATTTATATTAGTACATTCTGAAAGACTTCTAAAAAATAGGAACAAAATTCAGGAGTACACAATCTGAAGCTTGAGATTAAGAGGTAGAGAAAATATTAGGAGGGGTAGAGGACGACCAAGGTTGACCTGGGAGGAGGCGCTAAAACGAGATTTGAGAGATTAGAATGTATCCAGAGACTTAGCTCATGATAGGTGACACGACCCCAATGGTCCTGTCGAGCCAGGATCACGCTGAGGGGTGCTGCGTTGCACAGCACCGTATAACACACGTCAAAGGTACAAAGCGAAAGCGGAAATTTTATTACATAAACAAGTTTATGAACATGTTTACATCAAAATAAGTTCAGTCTACACTCGCGGGCGTAGAATAAGCATCAAGTGCACGTTCAGCCCTCGAACGTGTCCTTGCTAGCACACACGCACACTAACTCTGCGGCGTGCACGACTCCCACTCGACGGGGTTCCCCTCCTGGGGTTCCGTCTCCTCTTCGGGAGTCCCTTCCTCATAGAACCCTGCAAAAGCTTCAAACACAAGCAGTGAGCACGAAGGCTCAGCAAGTCTGACCCGTCTCACCTAAACATGGAACTTCTACATGAGGGTAATGAGTTACATGAGGTAAAAATCAGTTGCAAGGACTCGCCTAATTAGTAGCACCTTACTTTCAAGTTTTAGCAGCAGATTGTGGAGAAACTTACGCTAAGGCACATGAGAGAGCCGCAATCAAACAAGAAACGCATTTCTCTCATATACTTTGCCCAAAGTTGAAAAGAACTTTAGTTAGCTCTAAGCTACAGCATATCATTAACAATCAATGTCCAGCTTTCAATCAGCAACATTTTAACATGTAACTAGCCTGTTCTTTCTACGTCACGGTACAGTGAACAAGTGGTACTCACTGACCGCGAGGGACGGCGATTATAATCGATTTACACCTACAGGGTTACCCGAACAACCCGTCACGTACGTCCGTACTCGATGTTGCCTACAACAACCATCACGGACGCCGTACACAACTACCTTTCACCCGTCAGCCAAATATTGAACCGGTCCCATCGCCCCGTGCAAGAGGTCTCTGCACGCGCATCTCAGTGCCGCCAGCCGATTTACACCTCAAGCTCTCAACCTACCCTCTGAACGACGGACAATGCCTCAATACCTAGCTACCCGAGTTACATCAGTTTCCCGGTTCCCATATAGCCGGTAGGTCTTTGGTACTGTTCTAGCTTGTTCAACAGACCCGCACACGGCTCGGTCCTCAATCGACACAAGTGGAGCTACAGCACACAGGCCCCAAAGTCCTGCTGCCCTTACCCTCCGCTTGGTCTCATTTTCTTGCCATGTGTTTCATGTGCTATCACTACCCGAGTCGAGTGCCTCTAGCCTATGCTCGCGAGTAGTTCCAACTACTCGACTTGTACCGAATCCTACTCTACCTTAGCATTACAGTAGCTAACGGGGTTTGCAATCCTAAACCCAGCCCGTGGTTTTCTTGGCTATGCAGTTGGATTTCCAAACAAGACTCTAATGCAAAGAATAAAGGAAATAAGTATGTGCTCAAAACAATAAAAATTTGTAAAAAGGTTAATGCAAACCGGAGCTTGCCTTGCTGCTCTTGGTCGTAGGCTAGCTGCTCCTCCGGAGTAACGAAGTCTAGGACTTCGGGTTCCTCCTCGACCTTAGCGACTACATGATAGAAACAATACATGTATTAATTTAATGCATTTGTATTAGGTTTGAAGTTGTGAAGTCTATAACTTTTGCTAGACAGACCTAATGACTGTGAAACTTTTATTGTGGCTTGGTTACAACCTAAACAAAGAATTGGTCAAGTTTTATTTGCAGCAAAGCTCATTTGAGCCCTCCACAATTAATTATGTACTTGACCTTAATTAGAACTCTTAGGGTGTTCTAGGAATTTTCATGGAGCCAACTATGACTTTCTGAAAACTAGATTTTCAGAGGGTTCTAATGGAGTTGGTCTCAATTAATTTGAAGGTTCCTAGCTAAAGTTATGAGCTAAACAATTTCAGAGAAAATTCTGAAAATGTTTCTGAACATTTTCTATTTTCTCTAGAACAGTTTCACTAATCACACCATTAGGTGGATCAGATGAGATCAAATAGATCTGAAATTTTTATGGTAGTTCAGGGATATTTTGGTGAACATCCCAGCAAAATTTCAGGATTTTCCTCCACAGGATTCTCCAGTTAAAATTCCTAACAGTTTAAATTTTGAGGAATTAATTCTGAGGAATTAAGGGTTTTCATGAAGTGAAACTTGATTTGCTGGAAAGTACTCGGAGAGCTGAATCCAGAAAAATTTGGTTCACTCAATTTGGAGCTTTCTAGCCAAAGTTATGAGGATTTGAAGTTTGAAGGAAATCTAAAAATCGGGGAAAAGTTTAAACTCGCGCGTGGGCCCAGGGGACACGCGTCGCACGCCGAGGCGACAGCACACCGCGGCCCACAATGATTTTGCGCGCCAGCACACCCGATCCCGGCCGCAGCCGGATCCCGATTCAAAATATCTCCCGCTGACAGCTGGGGTCGACCCCCTTCTTCAACCTCGCGACGCCCGCGCTCCGCCGCCGAGGGACCTCGCCGGAGAGCTCGCCGCCGGCTTCTGTACAGCTCCAAACTTCTCGATTCTGGCCGCCCCTGCCTACTTTTACTCGGGGAACAGGATTCTAGGGTCAGCTGCTCATGACAATGGCCGGAGCATGGTCGGCGACGAGCCGCCACCTTGGAACGACTTCGGCCATGTCGGCTGACTTCCCTAGCACCTCAATTACTTGGGAAAACGGCCGGGGAGCATCAGTGGACCTCAGAGAAGGTCGGCATGAGCTCGAGGCAGCTCGGGGAAGGCCCGAAATAGGTCCTCACCATGCGCCCGATGCCGCTTGTTCATTCCGCCATTGGTAGACCTCAAATTACGCCGGGTACAGAGGTTCTCCGGCCCAGAGTTGTGAAGGAAACTTGTGCGTTACCGTGTCTAGCTCGTGTGAGAGCGGTTTGAGGCCCTCTAATCCTTTCTAGAGCACGAATTAAACAGAATCGTACCCGAAGGTCGTTCTGCACACAGAAAGGGGAAAAGTGGAAATTCGCTGCCGGTGAGCAACCACTCGAGCTGTGGCTCGGGGATGAGCAGCACCGGTCACCAGCGCGTCCAAGGGTGCCTTGGCTCGGGCGTGACAACGCCCTGGTTGGGCTGTCCACGAGAGCCCGGGGTGCGGCGGTTCCAAGTCCCGAATTTGATCTTTCGGCACAGCCGATATCAATCGGTTTCAACTGAATTCTAGCAACGGGGAGGGCGGAGGAAGGTCTTTAGTACCTTGCTGGGGCTCTGGAGTGGACGGAGGGAGCTGCGATCGGCGTTCTCCGATCGATTCCGAGCTGCGGAAAACTTCGGCCGGCGCTGAGTTCTTGCGGGGAAGAACGGTGATGCCTCGGCCGAGGAGGGGGCAGGCGCCTTAAGAAGGCTCTGCACCGCCTCGCGCACGCGCGTGGGCAAGCAGCTGCTGGCGCGGCGGCTGCCCTCGGTGGCGATCACAGCTGCGGCTCGGCGACCCGAGTGAGAAAAGTCTCAGTCGGTTTGATCTGAGCAGTGGCTGACATGTGGGTCCCACTTCCAGTTTTAACCTCTGAAATTTACTCCTAATCACTGTTGTAAACAGTGAACCCCATAGTACCCCTGTTAATTCAAATTATCCACCCATGAACCATTTGAATTGATCAAAGTTCAAATTGGGTTTGGTTTGAGTGAATTTCAGCACAAGTGCAGTTTTGAATTCAAATGAAGTTTGAATTTGTCCCACTTAGCTCATGTCAAGATCAACTCCAAATGGAGTGAAAATTGGTGTGTGGGCTCACAAAAATGTGCTGAGTAAGAATATGCCTCCCACTTTTAAATTCATGGGATAAAAACAGTTTGAATTTGAATATGGTTTCAAACTGCCCTCTTCCTAATTATACCCAAAATGACCTCAAAAGGGTTTTGAATTTGGGTGAAACTTGGCATGGACATCCTTAGTAAAGTGTAGGAGTTTTCATATGTCCAGCCCATCTATATCACATGTGTGAAATACCACTTTGGCAATGTGTGAGTTTTGTTCTCTAATGAGCATGTTGATAATTGATACTTGCTCTTCATTTGTGTTCATCATCCTTCCTCAAATGACGTGTGTGGTGTGGTGATGAACACTGCAAATGTGTGTCAAAAACTGAGGCCCTTTCATTCCTCCCCCCTTAAAAGAATCTCGTCCCGAGATTATAAGGTGAAAATGAGAGAGAGGACGGTGGAAAATTACCGGATATGCGACGCGAAAAATTCGGGGTGGTTAGTGCGAAGGAATTCTTCGCTCTCTCATGTCGCTTCGTCCATGGAGTGATTACTCCATAGAACCTTGTAGAACCACAACGTACGGTTGCGTGTGGTTCGGGCCTTTTCATCAATAATCTGCACCGGTTCCTCCCAATAGGTGAGATCCGGTTGCAGTTCTTCAATATCCTCCAGCTGAACGGTGGTTGCTGGCTTGAGACACTTCCTCAGCTGGGCAATGTGAAAGACGTCGTGCACACCGAAAAGTGCTTCTGGTAATTTTAGCCGGTATGCCACCGATCCACATCTTTCGGTAGTCTGGAATGGACCGATGAATTGGTGTGCTAACTTTCCTCTCACCCCAAATCTGTTTACGCCCTTCATTGGAGATACTCGTAGATATACGTGATCTCCAACTTCGAATTGTAATGGGCGCCTTCTCCGGCCCGCATACTGTTTCTGACGGGATTGAGCGGCTTTTAGGTTCGCCTGAATCAGTCGAACCTTTTCTTCCGCGTTGTTGACGAGGTCAATCCCGAAGGTAACCCTTTCGCCAGACTCACACCAGTTTAATGGTGTGCGACATTTCCTACCGTATAGCGCCTCGTAGGGCGCCATCTTGATGCTGGCTTGGTATCCATTATTGTACGAGAACTCGGCTAACGGCAAGTGGTCATCCCAATTCTTGTCGTGGTTGATAGCGCAAGCTCGTAGCATGTCTTCTAGAATCTGATTTACCCGCTCCATTTGCCCATCCGTCTGCGGGTGGTAGGCTGAACTACGGATCAGCTTCGTCCCCAAGGCAGCGTGCAGCTGCTCCCAAAAACGGGACACAAATAAAGTGCCCCGATCCGATATGATGGTACGGGGTACGCCGTACAAGCATAGGATCCATGAGATGTACAGTTCAGCGTACTTCTTGGCGTTGTAATTTGTGTTGACCGGGATGAAATGGGCAACTTTGGTGAGCCGATCGACGATCACCCACACAGAATCATGTTTCTGCAAGGTGGTGGGTAAACCGACGATGAAGTCCATGCTCACATCCTCCCACTTCCAGGCACGAATGCCCAGTGGTTGCAACAGTCCCGGTTTCCGCATGTGGTCTGCCTTCACCCTTCGACATGTATCGCACTCTGACACGTATTTGGCAGTCTAACGCTTCATCCGTGTCCACCAAAACTTGCTTCTGAGTTCTTGATACATTTTGTTGCTGCCGGGGTGAATAGAAAACTTTGATAAGTGAGCCTCATCAAAGATTTTCTTCCGTAATTCCGGGTTACGGGGTACGATGATCCGGTCCTTGAACCATAAGACGCCGTCTCCGTCCTCCCGAAAACATTTCAGCTCCCCACTGTCTACACGTCTCTGCAAATGCGACATGCCCTTGTCATTCTTCTGGGCTGCCGCTATCTCTTCACGGATGGTGGGGATCAAAGCTAAGTTGTAGAGAGCTCCATGTGGAATCACATGTAGTGGTGGTTCGCTCTTTTCCAACGGTGTGATGGTCAGATTGTTGACGTGTGACTTGCGGCTCAGCGCATCTGCCACTACGTTTGCCTTGCCCGGATGATAATGGATCTCTATTTCGTAATCCTTTATCAGTTCTAATCATCTTCGTTGCCTCATGTTCAACTCTTTCTGAGTGAATATGTACTTGAGGCTTTTGTGGTCGGTATATAAATGTACGAGGTTACCGAGTAGGTAGTGCCTCCACATTTTTAGTGCAAGTACCACGGCAGCGAGCTCCAAATCGTGAGTTGGGATAATTTTGCTCATGGTTTCTAAGCTGTCGTGATCCATACGCGACCACTCTTCGGTCTTGCATCAGCACACATCCGAGCCCAATGCCGGATGCATCGCAGTACATATCAAACGGTTTTGTTGTGTCTGGCTGCGCCAAAACCAGTGCTGATGTGAGGTGCTTGACTAAAGCCTTGAATGCTGCTTCACATGTTGGACTCCAAACATATTTGGTAGCCTTCTTCAGCAGCTCTGTCATTGGCTTGGCAATCTTTGAGAAGTTCGGAATGAACCTCCGATAATATCCCTCGAGCCCGAGGAAACTCCATACCTCGTGAACCGTTCTCGGGGATTTCCAATTCAGCACTTGAGTGATCTTGCTCGGGTCCACAACGATACCCTCCGTTGAGATCATATGCCCGAGGAAAGGCACTTGCGATATCCAAAACTCGCATTTGCTGAATTTTGCGTATAACTTGTGATCCCGCAGCCGTTGCAAGACTATACGCAGATGTTTCTTGTGATCTTCCTCCGACTTGGAATATACCAGGATGTCATCGATGAAGACCACGACAAATTTGTCCAGCTCCGGCATGAATACCGAGTTCATTAAGTACATGAAGTGAGCTGGAGCATTGGTGAGGCCGAAGGACATGACCAGGTACTCATAAAGTCCGTACCTCGTCGAGAAAGCCGTCTTCGGAATGTCCTCAGCCCTTATCTTAATCTGATGGTACCCGGATCTTAAATCCATCTTGGAAAATATCTTTGCTTCGACCAACTGATCAAACAACATGTCGATCCGTGGCAACGGGTACTTGTTCTTGATGGTTACGGCATTCAATGGACGATAGTCCACGCAAAGCCGCAACGTCTCATCCTTCTTCTTGACAAATAATGTCGAACAGCCCCATGGCGAGGAGCTCGGCCTAATAAAACCCTTCTCCAGGAGGTCCGTGAGCTGAGTCTTCAGTTCAGCCAACTCCTTGGGGCGCCATCTTGTACGGCCTTCGGGATATTGGCATGGTTCCCGGTGCAAGTTCAATCTTGAACTCCACCTCTCTATCGGGTGGCATCCCCGGCAAATCATCCGGGAATACGTCAGGGAACTCTCGGACCACTGGAATATCTTCCAATCTGATGGTTGTGGCTGATAGACACTTGGAAGTTTTATTTCTGGACTGTCCATAAATAATGAGTGAGACCCGTGCACTTCTGAGTTTAAGTGCACGACTCGAAGGACGGTGTCTAGAACAGCGCCGTGACAGGTTAACCACGATATCCCTAGGATGACATCGACCTTTTGTCCCTCTAAAATAATGAGAGACGTGGGGTAAACTCTACCCTCTAAGCATAATGGCGCTTTTGGGACCATCATGCTTGCTGAACTTTTCCCACACATGCTGAGCCCGTCCCTCCACCGGAACGAGCGCGTATGGAGTGCCCTCCATAGCCTGCACGTGTAGTTGGCAGAAACGTGACATGGTGTCACGGGCTGCCACTTGCCACATCCCTTCCGGTTGTTTCCCTCTCACCGTGACGGTGAATGGCACCCAACCGGGTGGCGTAGGTCCTGCAGGAACCTCGACATGGATCGTCCACGTCTTGTTCCGCTCTTCGCCTTCTTCCTTGGCGAAGTATTGCGGCATCTGGTTGTACCCGAAATATTGGAGCATTTGCCACAATGCTTCCGGGTAGCCGTTACGGTGAGAACAGTGGGACATCACCCACCCGTTCTCCAGTTGCTTATCTGCTGTCATCTGTAAAAATATATTTGACAAATGTCAATATTTAGTTAAACAGTAAACCGCTGAGTTATAACATGTCATTGAACCCATAAAATTTGGAAACATAGTTCAAATTTTAAACAAATTTGACTGCTGATCTGCTGTTCCCATGACAGCCCTGACCAGTTTCCATTTCAACCTGATTTAGGCCATGTTAGAGGCAAAACTAATTCTGGAGCTCAACATCAAAGTTAAAGCTAACTTAAATAGATTTCCAGAAAGTATTTGCTTGGCCTAAGATCTATCCTAGTTCAAAAGTTATGAGATGTCAAATTTAACAGAATTCCTGGAGAAAATTGGACAGCACATCCCTGTTTTAGGTACTGATTTGATCCAAGAATCCCAGTTAATTCTGTTCCTAATCTGACAAAACTTTATGTTACAAAGTTGTAACCCATCTCATAAGCTTTCCAGAACTACCTCATTTTCTATTTTTGGATTTTTAAGCAGCAAGTTATGCTTAATTTACAGAGAGTTTACAGAGAGTCTTTGCTCTGCCCTGTTTTCTGGACAGTTTCAACTCTACTGCATTTTTCGATTGGTTAAGGGATGAAACACCTCTGGACCTCAACAGAAGAGTTGTAAAGCTCTTCCAACGCTTTCCAGAAATGTATCATACGACCCCAACCTCGAAAGAACTCAACCTCTAACCTCTGATTAACTTCAGTCTTGATTCAGCTGAAAACAGAGTGCTGTGTCCTTAACAATCTATAAGTTGAAAACTTGTTAACTTTGAATATCCTGTTCAAGGGAAGGAGTTACATCAAGTTTTACTACTTTGGATCAAAACCTTCCAGTTTTTAGATGAAGTTGTTCATTTAATGGGGTGTGACGTCGATGCGTCACCAGATTATGTCGGTACTACGTCCTCACAAAGGAAAAACCTATACCGGACTTAGCCGGCTTCGTTATTTCAGTGGCACTAAACGTCACTCGCACACGAATGCTACATGTCTACCGTTTCGTGGTCAGGCTACCTGTAGAAACTCAAACAATCATCAGACTCGGCTGCACACCGAGCCCGGAATCCCTACAGTTCGTACACCCGGCCGTCATCACTCGCCCGGATGTTCTCAAGCCAACCACGCCTTGAGTTACGTGTTCACGTTTCAGACCACGTGACGGGGTCTCCCATGTTGCACCACGCACGCCAGGGACAAACGTTGCTCGAATACCCCAAACGACATGAAGAGTCGTAGAGGATACTGAAGCGGGTCGGGTTACCTGCCACCCGTGGGGCTCCACCCTTCAGCTTGTGCACACTGGTGGACAGCGCTTACGTGCACCCCCAAGACATACACGTCCCGAGATGCACGATTTTCCGACATAATAAAATAGGTTAATATGCCACTTTCTATATGCTAATAACATCCTTATACGGGCTACTAACTTGTTCCGCACTGGATTTTTGAAAAAGAAGACCTTTGTACTGTGTTAAACCTCAAGCGAGCTCTTATACCACGCTGACACGACCCCAATGGTCCTGTCGAGCCAGGATCACGCTGAGGGGTGCTGCGTTGCACAGCACCGTATAACACACGTCAAAGGTACAAAGCGGAAGCGGAAATTTTATTACATAAACAAGTTTATGAACATGTTTACATCAAAATAAGTTCAGTCTACACTCGCGGGCGTAGACTAAGCATCAAGTGCACGTTCAGCCCTCGAACGTGTCCTTGCTAGCACACACGCACACTAACTTTGCGGCGTGCACGACTCCCACTCGACGGGGTTCCCCTCCTGGGGTTCCGTCTCCTCTTCGGGAGTCCCTTCTTCATAGAACCCTGCAAAAGCTTCAAACACAAGCAGTGAGCACGAAGGCTCAGCAAGTCTGACCTGTCTCACCTAAACATGGAACTTCTACATGAGGGTAATGGGTTACATGAGGTAAAAGTCAGTTGCAAGGACTCGCCTAATTAGTAGCACCTTACTTTCAAGTTTTAGCAGCAGATTGTGGAGAACCTTACGCTAAGGCACATGAGAGAGCCGCAATCAAACAAGAAACACATTTCTCTCATGTACTTTGCCCAAAGTTGAAAAGAACTTTAGTTAGCTCTAAGCTACAGCATATCATTAACAATCAATGTCCAGCTTTCATCAGCAACATTTTAACATGTAACTAGCCTGTTCTTTCTACGTCACGGTACAGTGAACAAGTGGTACTCACTGACCGCGAGGGACGGCGATTA
Source organism: Neostapfia colusana (assembly GCA_030760725.1). Classification (NCBI taxonomy): domain Eukaryota; kingdom Viridiplantae; phylum Streptophyta; class Magnoliopsida; order Poales; family Poaceae; genus Neostapfia; species Neostapfia colusana. Next base: position 125,831,598 of record JASWHV010000003.1, read on the forward strand.
TAATCGATTTACACCTGCAGGGTTACCCGAACAACCCGTCACGTACGCCCGTAATCGATGTTGCCTACAACAACCATCACGGACGCCGTACGCAACTACCTTTCACCCGTCCGCCAAATATTGAACCGGTCCCATCGTCCCGAGCAAGAGGTCTCTGCACGCGCATCTCAGTGCCGCCAGCCGATTTACACCTCAAGCTCTCAACCTACCCTCTGAACGACGGGCAATGCCTCAATACCCAGCTACCCGAGTTACATCAGTTTCCCGGTTCCCATATAGCCGGTAGGTCTTCGGTACTGTTCTAGCTTGTTCAACAGGCCCGCACACGGCTCGGTCCTTAATCGACACAAGTGGAGCTACAGCACACAGGCCCCAAAGTCCTGCTGCCCTTACCCTCCGCTTGGTCTCATTTTCTTGCCATGTGTTTCATGTGCTATCACTACCCGAGTCGAGTGCCTCTAGCCTATGCTCGCGAGTAGTTCCAACTACTCGACTTGTACCGAATCCTACTCTACCTTAGCATTGCAGTAGCTAACGGGGTTTGCAATCCTAAACCCAGCCCGTGGTTTTCTTGGCTATGCAGTTGGATTTCCAAACAAGACTCTAATGCAAAGAATAAAGGAAACAAGTATGTGCTCAAAACAATAAAAATTTGTAAAAAGGTTAATGCAAACCGGAGCTTGCCTTGCTGCTCTTGGTCGTAGGCTAGCTGCTCCTCCGGAGTAACGCAGTCTAGGACTTCGGGTTCCTCCTCGACCTTAGCGACTACATGATAGAAACAATACATGTATTAATTTAATGCATTTGTATTAGGTTTGAAGTTGTGAAGTCTATAACTTTTGCTAGACAGACCTAATGACTGTGAAACTTTTATTGTGGCTTGATTACAACCTAAACAAAGAATTGGTCAAGTTTTATTTGCAGCAAAGCTCATTTGAGCCCTCCACAATTAATTATGTCCTTGACCTTAATTGGAACTCTTAGGGTGTTCTAGGAATTTTCATGAAGCCAACTATGACTTTCTGAAAACTAGATTTTCAGAGGGTTCTAATGGAGTTGGTCTCACTTAATTTGAAGGTTCCTAGCTAAAGTTATGAGCTAAACAATTTCAGAGAAAATTCTGAAAATGTTTCTGAACATTTTCTATTTTCTCTGGAACAGTTTCACTAATCACACCATTAGGTTGATCAGATGAGCTCAAATGGATCTGAAATTTTAATGGTAGTTCAGGGATATTTTGGTGAACATCCCAGCAAAATTTCAGGATTTTCCTCCAAAGGATTCTCTAGTTAAAATTCCTAACAGTTTAAACTTTGAGGAATTAATTCTGGAGAATTAAGGGTTTTCATGAAGTCAAACTTGATTTGCTGGAAAGTACTCGGAGAGCTGAATCCAGTAAAATTTGGTTTACTCAATTTGGAGTTTTCTAGCCAAAGTTATGAGGATTTGAAGTTTGAAGGAAATCTGAAAATCGGGGAAAAGTTTAAACTCGTGCGTGGGCCCAGGGGACACGCGTCGCACGCCGAGGCGACACCACACCGCGGCCCACAATGATTTTGCGCGCCAGCACACCCGATCCCGGCCGCAGCCGGATCCCGATTCAAAATATCTCCCGCTGACAGCTGGGGTCCACCCCCTTCTTCAACCTCGCGACGCCCGCGCTCCGTCGCCGAGGGACCTCGCCGGAGGGCTCGCCGCCGGCTTCTGTACAGCTCCAAACTTCTCGATTCTGGCCGCCCCTGCCTACTTTTACTCGGGGAACAAGATTCTAGGGTCAGCTGCTCATGACAATGGCCGGAGCATGGTCGGCGACGTGCCGCCACCTCGGAACGACTTCGGCCATGTCGGCTGACTTCCCTAGCACCTCAATTACTTGGGAAAACGGTCGGGGAGCATCAGTGGACCTCAGAGAAGGTCGACATGAGCTCGAGGCAGCTCGGGGAAGGCCCGAAATAGGTCCTCACCGTGCGCCCGATGCCGCCCGTTCATTCCGCCATTGGTAGACCTCAAATTACGCCGGGTACAGAGGTTCTCCGGCCCAGAGTTGTGAAGGCAACTTGTGCGTTACCGTGTCTAGCTCGTGTGAGAGCGGTTTGAGGCCCTCTAATCCTTTCTAGAGCACGAATTAAACAGAATCGTACCCGAAGGTCGTTCTGCACACAGAAAGGGGAAAAGTAGAAATTCACCGCCGGTGAGCAACCACTCGAGCTGTGGCTCGGGGATGAGCAGCACCGGTCACCAGCACGTCCAAGGGTGCCTTGGCTCGGGCGTGACAACACCCTGGTTGGGCTGTCCACGAGAGCCCGGGGTGCGGCGGTTCCAAGTCCCGAATTTGATCTTTCGGCACAGCCGATATCAATCGGTTTCAACTGAATTCTAGCAACGAGGAGGGCGGAGGAAGGTCTCTAGTACCTTGCTGGGGCTCTGGAGTGGACGGAGGGAGCTGCGATCGGTGTTCTCCGATCGATTCCGAGCTGCGGAAAACTTCGGCCGGCACTGAGTTCTTGCGGGGAAGAACGGTGATGCCTCGGCCGAGGAGGGGGGCAGGCGCCTTAAGAAGGCTCTGCACCGCCTCGCGCACACGCATGGGCAAGCAGCTGCTGGCGCGGCGGATGCCCTCGGTGGCGATCACAGCTGCGGCTCGGCGACCCGAGTGAGAAAAGTCTCAGTCGGTTTGATCTGAGCAGTGGCTGACATGTGGGTCCCACTTCCAGTTTTAACCTCTGAAATTTACTCCTAATCACTGTTGTAAACAGTGAACCCCATAGTACCCCTGGTAATTCAAATTATCCACCCATGAACCATTTGAATTGATCAAAGTTCAAATTGGATTTGGTTTGAGTGAATTTCAGCACAAGTGCAGTTTTGAATTCAAATGAAGTTTGAATTTGTCCCACTTAGCTCATGTCAAGATCAACTCCAAATGGAGTGAAAATTGGTGTGTGGGCTCACAAAAATGTTCTGAGTAAGAATATGCCTCCCACTTTTAAATTCATGGGATAAAAACAGTTTGAATTTGAATATGGTTTCAAACTGCCCTCTTCCTAATTATACCCAAAATGACCTCAAAAGGGTTTTGAATTTGGGTGAAACTTGGCATGGACATCCTTAGTAAAGTGTAGGAGTTTTCATATGTCCAGCCCATCTATATCACATGTGTGAAATACCACTTTGGCAATGTGTGAGTTTGTTCTCTAATGAGCATGTTGATAATTGTTACTTGCTCTTCATTTGTGTTCATCATCCTTCCTCAAATGAGGTGTGTGGTGTGGTGATGAACACTGCAAATGTATGTCAAAAACTGAGGCCCTTTCAATAGGACCACGTGGAAAGTAGAAATTCATGTAGATTTTGATGCAGATTTGAAATTAAAAAATAGTATTGGCGAGAACCTGACTGTGAAACTAGCCCTGCTATGTTGGGGCTGAAATTCCATATTTGACACGACTACTTTATTAGACTCAAATACCAACTTAAATCCGTCTTGATACAATAATGAGCCACTAACTAGATTTTTATTTATTGAGGGGACATGTTGCACGTTCTTCAGCTGTATGATCTTTTCCAGAGTGAACTTCAGATTGACGACAACAACACCATGAACATAAGCACGTAAGTTGTTTCCCATCAGGACGGAGGCACTGTGAGTTGCCTAGTAAGAAGAAAACAAAGATATATAAGCACAAACATAAATATTAGCCCCTGTATCAATCCATCACTCGGTAGGTTGACATGGTGTTAAAACAGTATATGTATTACCATACCTCGTTGCTCCAGCATCACTAACAATCATGTTGACAAATTTATCCTTTCCATGCTGAGTTTTCTTGCCCTTCTTGTCTGTGTATTTTTGACATACACACCTTATTTTCTTCATCGGGTATTACAAATCTATGGTGGCCCCGCCGTCCCGATCACTCACGGGGACGGGGCACCTCGCCCGGGAATCGTATTTGGTGGTGCCGTGCGATGCGGCACCCAAAAGCACACATAATAAAGCATCATATTACATAAAACAAGCGGAAACTTACAAAGTGTTGATTTTATAAATACTTCTCAAAATAAACTACAACGGAAGACTATTACAACTCACGTCTCATACCTATGCTAAGCAATAGAGAAGGTGTCCAGCCTGCGGACCCTTCTCGCTAGCAACACTATCACAATAGCAGCGGCAGGGGTTGCCCTGAGTTCACCACTCGGAGAGCTCCGAGTCTCATCAGGCACCCGTACTTTTTAGCGTACAGTTATTACCTGCAAAACAACTTGTGCAGTATCTGTGAGCACGAAGCTCAGCAAGACTGACCCGTCATCCTATCCATGAAACTCTACATGATAGAAATAGAGGGCTGATTACAGAGGTTTGCACAAACGATGAATTTGAGCTAAAGGAGAGTCCTTACTTCAAGTTTTAGGCAACTTTTATAGCCCTCGCGCAACCTACATCGAGACTCCACAATCAAACAAGAAACTCTTCATCTCGATGTCACTTGCCCGAGGTGAAAGTAACTTTAATGAGCTCTTCTAGACTCATACAAACCTTACACCATTAACGTCAAGACTCCACAATCAAACAAGAAACGCTTTGCCTCGACGCTACTAGCCCAAGGTGGAAATTAAATTTAGTGAAGTGTTGATCGTTCCTCATCTCCATTATGAGGATTACCCACGAAGCATGTTAAATGTTTCCCGGTTTATTACTACGTCACGATGCAGAGAACAAGTATGCTCACTACTGCGAGCGACGGTGATTGCAATCAAAAACACCCGGCTGACACGACACGTACGCCCATACTCGACGTTGCACACAGCAACCGTCACTGACGTCGTACATGGCAACCTTTCACAAGACACCCAAATGTCGAACCGGTCCCACCGACTGGGATTAAGTCTCTCTACGGCAAACCCTCGTAGAGCAGACTTCTCTATTCTTTCAGCATCGGCATCAGACGGTGAGGTATGCCTCGACACCCAGGTTAACATGTTACATCGGTTTCCTGGGTCCCATATAGCCAGTATGCATCCGGTACACAACTCAAACTTGCCCAACGGGCCGCACACGAGAACGGGCCTTAATCGACTCAGACATAGACTAGGCTCACAGGACCACGTCCTTGACCTTCCATCCACTGCCCGGTCTCCATTCCCAACTATGAGGATCAATTCTCAACTCTTCCGATTGATCCCCCTAATCCCTGTTCACGAGTAGAAATCTGCCCACTCGAATTTTGCTTCTTTTAATCCACTTTTGTTGAGATCAGCAGTTATAATTAATTGATAACATATCCTACATTAAACTCCAGGGTTTTCTGGGTCATGCATTTGGAGTTTCATACCATCTAGACGTAATGCAATAAATAAAATGCTAGACGTATGAAGTGAATACAAATAAAAACTTGTAAATTTGATGCAAACCGGGGCTTGCCTTTGTTTTGCAGGTCTAATATATATATAATCCAGTTAGTGAAGATCACTTGACTTTATCTTTTCCCTCCTTCCTTTGATCTCCACTCCAATGACTTGAGGTCCTTCACGTAGATGCTACACGTAATGCATATGCACAATTGTTTAATTGTAAAGACTTTGCTACAAGTTCTAATACCAAGTTTTCAAAAACTGGAATTCTGTTTAAGAATTTAAAATGACACTGGTGCTAGTGGTTTGGGTTTGGATCTAAACACATGATTAATGCTAAGTGGTTTCCCCCTCTTCTATATTGATCACCTTAAGAGGTTAAACTGAACAGGGGTGATCCAGGGCTCCAATGGAGCTGAGAATTTTCATGTGAGTTCCTTGTCACAAGAAAACCCTCTGGACCAAAAATTAGCACTTTGCATTGAGTGTTTTTTTAGAATAATTTTCTATGCAATTAAGCAAAGAAGAATTAATTCTGTGATCACACCCATGTTCATGCCAAACTTAGTGAACTACAATTTCAATTATAGTTCATAGGACTTGCATGAATTTTCCAAAGATTGTTGGAGCTAAGAATCTCCCCGTAATGAATTTCTAAGTTCTGGAAATTTCCTGAAATGTTTCTGTATTTAATTTGGATACAGCACTTTAAATTCTGAATTGCCCTGATTAAATCAACTCCAATTGAGCTGAAACTTTTACAGGTGTTCACTAATAACCTAAAGACTATTCTGGCAAAATTTGAGGATTTTTGGATTAACCAAACTCCCTCTAAAATTCTTTTGCTAAAAAGCTTTAAAGAATTTTACAGAATTAAATAAAGGGTTTCATACAAATTGAGTTTCATATTTGGATATTACTCTATCAGAGGAATCCAACAAAATTTGTTTCATAATTTTTGGATTCTCCTACCCAAAGTTGTGGCTGTTTAAACTTTGAACTGAAATCTGAAATTCCTCAAAATGTTCAAATGCTGTCAGTGGGTCCAGGGGACAGGTGTCACTCGCCGAGGCAAGCCACATGGGGCTTCTGGTTATTTCCCGCGCGGACACACCAGATCCCCACGCCACAGCCGATCAAAAATTTGAAAAACCATCGCTGACAGGCGGGACCCGCCGGGTCGTCTTCTACCTTCGGCCGGACAGAACCCACGGCGGCGCCCTCCGGCGAGCGTCGCCGGAACGACCTTACCGGTCACCTCCCGGCCCCCTGCTCGCCGCCCCTCCATATTCTGACCTGCTGAACACGTTGGGAGGCTCGCCGGCGGCCATAGATCGCCGGAAAACCTTGCGCACCGGGGTCAGCAACCATTAGGGTTCCGGTGAACTCGGAAGTTGCCTACACGGCGTCAAAAGGGTCGGGAATGGCTCGGAGAGTACCGTGGGAGCTTGAGGGTGTTTTCTGCAGGGCGCCAAACCTTGTGAAAAGGCCGGCAGCATAGAGCTCCACGGCAACCCGAGACGATTTCTGCAGGGCGGCACGAAAAACAGCTATAACTCAGTCGATCCTAGGTCTTTTCGCTCGGTTCTTCTTCGAGGAGGACCGCTACGAGGTATAAAGGCTGTGTGCAAGCTCGCCCGAGCTTGGGTGGACTGTGCCGCTAGAATTTTGGGTTAGACCGACCCCTAACCCCACACACCGTTCTTCAGGAACTTTGGAAATTCTCTGAGCTCGGTCGGTCAAACGCTACACGGTTTGCATCTACACGAACTAGGGATCATAGCGCACCTTTTTCGTGTTGAAGCGGGATTGTGAGGAGAGTCGTAGCTCACTGTCCACGGTGACTCGAGTTGGCTTCCGCCGGGGAGCTCTGTTTCTTGGCGCCGTTTGCTGAATTGTGCGCGCCACAGGCTAGGGTCTTTGGTGTCATGGGGCTGGTGTGGTAGAGCACGCAGGGACGTTGGTTTTCCGTGTTGCCGGCGCAAGCAACCGGGGATTGGTTGGGGGCCGGCGATCGGGGAAGAGAGAAGGCGGCGGTGGGCGCCTGTTTCTGTTCGCGCGTGAGAAGCACCGCGAGCGCGCGATTGACATGAGGGAGGCAACGTGCTGAAGTTGGCCCCGAGGTAAAGATCAGGCCGGCGCAAGATGGGAGCAGGAGGTGGATCCTTGGGCGATGGGGTGGTCGCTCGGTGTCGCCCGGAGGCAGGGCCTCGGTGGAGTGAGGAACAGAGAGCACAGACTTAGGGATTAAGTCTACTCATTCCTATGACATGTGGGCCCCACTAGTCAGTACCTCTTCTCCTCAAAATATCTCCAAAGTCTGACAATTATCCAACCCAAATGTTTGAAAGTTGGAAACTGAGCTCATTTGAATAGTTTGGACAAATTCCATCCAAATTCAAATGTTTATTTGAATTCTTTGCACATTTGACTCCATTTGGAAAAATGGGTAGCAAACCTTTTCAAAAATTAGTGAAACTTTGCCTCCCCACTAATTTGGACCTAAGAAATCCAAATATGCCACTTGATTCTTGTGTTAGCTGCTGCAAACAATAGTTTGGACACAACAGTTTTGAATTTCCATTGTGTCCTCCCCTCACTTGAAGTTTGAATCTACATTTAGTTCATCACTGATTTTTAAACCCTTCCATTGCACTTGAGCTCTTCATTTCTGTGGTTTTAATCCACATGAGGTCCATCCATGCAATAGCCCTAAGTTTGTTTAGAAGAATCTCACCTATGTTAACATATGTGGGAAAAAGTTTCAACTAAGCCCCTTTTTCATACACATGACTCCAACATTTGTGCAAACTCATGTTTCTTTGTATTCACATTTTTGGGACCTTTACAAAATCCTTCTAGCTGATCCATATATATCTCCTCATCCAACTCTCTATTAAGGAAAGTCATCTTTACATCTATCTCATGGATTAGAAGACGATAAAAGTACTTGCACTGTTGTTATTCTGACAACGGGTAAGTATCAAAGAAGTCCTCTTCTTATTTTTGTGTATATCTCTTTTGCCACAAGTCTCGCCTTCTACTTCTCAATGGTACCTTCAGGCCTGACCTTTTTCTTAAACACCCATTTACATCCAATAGTCTTACAACCGAACGGATGATCCACTACATCCTAGGTTTCGTTCGTCATGACAGATTCCATCTCGCTATGAACTGCTTCCTTCTAATCATCTGCATCAGAGGACACCTCTAGGATGGATCTGGGTGTATCATCGAGGAGATATACAATAGAATCATCACCAAAGGATTTTGAATTGTTTGTCTCTTGCTCATTCTACGAGTTGTTTCATTATTTTCTCCATCGTGCGGTTGTATTAAATTTTCTGAAGATGTAAAATATGGTTGTTCTATAGTTTCTGATGAAGTAGAATATTTATCATGTGTTTGATCAAAAGAACTATGTGTATCTTTCAAAGAAAAAACACTCACAAAGAATGTAGCATCTGTAGATTCAATTATTGTATCAACAAGCACAACAGGTGGGTTGAATCTGATTAATAGAAATCTATAGGCAAGACTATTGGAAGCATAGCCAAGAAAGACACAATCAACAGTATTGGATCCGAGTTTACGTTTTTTGACTATTGGTATATTTACCATATTGCCTACTCCAACATGCTTGAGACAAAGGCTTTGTTGTTGTTATTGTAATATTTACCATAGCCAAACACCCCCATGTGCGCAGGTAAGAAAGAGATGACTTTCTTCCTTTTCAGCCTTCATATAGAGTCGTCTCACTATTTTTAGTGGGGACTCTATTCAATACATAATTTGCAGTTAGAACTGCCTCCCACCCCCATGCCTTAGATAAACGTGCAGTGTCCAACATGTCATTCACCAAGTCTGTTAGATTACGGTTCTTCCTTTGATTGCGGTGACTAGGGAGGTGTTCTTTTATGTATGACTCCATTCTCGGAACAGAACTAAGACAACTCATCAGAAAAATATTCTCCCCACGATCTGTTCTAATTCTCTGATGTTTCTTTCAAGTTGATTCTCAACTTCAGCCTTATAAATTTTAAAGTAATCTAATGTCTCATCATTTGATTTAAGTTGATGCAAATAGCAAAAATGAGTTGAATCGTCAATAAATGTCATTAAATATTTCTTTCCTCCCTTAGTCAACACATCATTCATTTCATAGAGATCAAAATGTTTGAGTTCTAAAAATGTTGATTTTTCTTTAATCAATAACAAAGTGAGGCTTTTTTACTGTTTGGCTTGCACACAAACTGGACACTTAGAACCTTTGACTATATTGTTTTTAGGATTTAAACATAAGGTAGATAGGCGAGAGATGCATCCAAAATTTACATGACATAGACTTGAGTACCAAACGTTCGCTTTTCATCATCTTCATTCAGAAAGTTCACAACCGAGCAACTAAATTGTGAAAGAAAAAAAACGGAACAGTCCTACATTGTCATAGCCTTTACTAATAAAGAGTTCACATTTTGACACGACTATTTTATTAGGCTCAAATACAAACTTAAATCCGTATCGACATAATAATGAGTCACTGAGTAGATTTTTATTTATTGAGGGGACATGTTGCACGTTCTTCTGTTGCACGGTATTTCTCGAAGTGAACTTCAGATTGACTGTACCAACATCATGAACAGAAGCACGTGAGCCGTTTTGTAAAAGTCCCAAAATGTATATGAATAAACATTAGTTTGAAAGTCTATGTGTGCAAATTCATGAAAAATTAGACTTGCTAAAAATTTTCTTCACGCAAAGTTGTTCATGGATGTTCATCCAAAAAGAGGCTCACATTTTCATTTGAAGGTGTTGAACCAATAAGGACTTAAATACCCCTTTGCATGAAGGATTAAAAATCAGATTTTCAAATTCAAAGTTCACACAAATTGTGGCCAAAACTTTGAATACTCATGCAGCCCTATACTTTGGAATTTGAGGAAAAAGTTGGATGTCAACCTTCTAATTTAGGGTGGGCTAAAAAGGAATTAATAGTAGCAATTGCAAATTCAAACCAAATTCAAACTTGCTATGCAAATTCAAACTGAATTCGGCACATACAAATTCTAGCCCACTTTTGAAAATTCAGAGCTTTTGAATTGATAGATTAACCTGAGAAGATCTTTTGTGAGGAGGAACATGGGTGGGACCCACCTATCATTGTTATAAAATGACTTGCACACTAAGTCTCGGGTCTCTATTCACTCGAACCGACTTAACTCGCTCCGAGCGCCACCGAGCGATGTTTCCGCCACCTCCTGCTCCTCTCACGCGCTGGCACCAGTGTAGTAGCTCTCTTTCGACGTGATCTACTTCTTCACAACACCAAGCAAAGCGTTATTTGCTTCTTCCTCATGAGTAAACACCCGAGCAGAGCCTCACAGCGCCGCTCCTCGGTGATCTTCCGGGAACCCGAACAACTCGCGCCCCCTTTCCACTCCGAGCTGCAAAACAGCACGGTGCACTCGTCCCTCACCTCCTCAACACGAGAGCTAGCGAGTTCCGGCGTTTCCCGAGCCCTAGAACGGCTTCCTACGCGGCGACCTAATCCAGCCGGTGATTGGCTTCACGTGGACAGCCCACCACAGCGGCTGTCACGGCCGAGCAAGGGCGGCAACAGAAGTGCACGGGCACCGCGCTGCTTCCACCCGAAGCTCAAGCCAAGCCGTGAGCTCTCGCCGGTGAATTTTGGAAATTGGCTCCGGCGGGTACAACTCGAGCGTCCGGTACTAAACTCCAAAATTCTCACTCCTTACTCCTTCTTAGATCATCAAACTTTGCACATAGAGGCTGGACTAGCCGGCGAGCATCTTCTCTTTAGCAACCCTAGCGTGAAACCTACTCGGAGCGGCGGATTTTGAGCTTTTCTGAGCGCTTCTTCGACGGAACCGATCAGGTGCATGGTGCCGACCTACTTGGAGCCGTTTCTGAGCTAGTTTGAGGCCTTGTCGATCTTCTCTAAGACCTGTAAAAGCCCAAGAAAGTGACTTGCAAAAAATGTTCATTACCTCACAACACCACAACTCATGTGGTGGATATCTCATGAACACTTGTGAAGAGCAAGTGAACACCATCAAAAGGGTGATTAGAGGGGAAAGCCCTCACTTCAATAAGTAGGAGTCATACACATAAACATGAAAGGTTGAGCTCACCCCTAGACCTTAAATAGTCTTGGAAAGGCTCAAGCCAAATTTCATGCAAATCCAATACTTTTTAAGGCACTTTTGGAGACATTTGTAAAAAGGGCCAATTTGAATGCAAATTCAAATTGCAGCCACTTTTATCACTTGAATTCAAAAGTTGACTTCATATTCAAACTCAGCATGTTTTTCTAAGTTAGTCCACCAATTTTCATCATCATTGGAGTTCATCTTGTCGGGAGCCAAATTTGCAATAATTCAAACTGAATTTGAATTTCAAATTCAAATGGGCAGCAAATTTAGCCAAACCATTTTCAGTTGAGGAATTCAAATTCAAACCATAACTTCATGGCTAAGTCTTTCATTCAATTGTGAGTAGCTGGGATCTTTTCAGTGAAAACAAAAATGAAAAACAGAAAAAGGAATTAGAGGGGAGAGAGACCCACTGATCAGTGACTGTACTCAGAGGGAAACCGACTCTGTTGCCGTCGGTCGGCTGCCGGGGCTGTTGCCGCCTCATTGCCTGGATCGCGCGTGTGCCGAGCTCGTCCTGATCAGCCCGTGCCCCCTCCCGATCACCACGTACGCGGCACAAACGGATTTCGCTTGCCTCCCCAGCCAGCGCCGCTCTGCTCAGCTCCCCCGCGCGCGAAAAACAGCAGCGGCGACCACATCTTAGATCCCTCGGTGCACACCAGTGTCGATCATCGATTGCTCGTGGTCTTTACAGCAAAAAGGAGCGCCAAGGTGTGCTCTAGCTGTTCCCCATGGTACACCAGCGAGTTGCGCTTGGTTACGTGTTTAAGCCGTCGAAGTCAAGAACCAAGAAGGGACCGATGGAGCTGTGCTTCGGCTCACCGTCGACAGCCCAATCTGGCCATCTTCTCCGTCCACGTGCTACACATGAAAGGTGCGTGGATCCCTAGATGGTGTAGCCACAAACCATTCGGCAAATAATCCATCGGGTAGCAAGAATTTTAGAAAGTCCCGAACCCTAGTTCAACGGACCGAGTTCGGCAAAAACCAAAGATTCGGCTTACATGTTGAATCAATGGTCAAGCTAGCTCGCAAGTAGCTTCTACACCTCCTAGCGTCCCTCCTCGAGGAAGAACTAAGTACAACTGTCTAGAAATGCTCGAGTTATAGTCATTTCCGTAGCTGCAGGTGCAAACACGGCCCGGGTCGCCGTCGAGAGTGGAGTTGCAAGCTCTTTTAGCTTCCGAGGCTGCTTCAGACAGGTTCCTCGCGATCCACTAGTGCTCCACAAGTAAACCGTGAACCTTTTTATGCCTCAGAGAGCGAGAACTACCTCGCCGGAGCCCTAGCCTCCGCGGTTGACGTCGCACGGCCATTTCCGGTCACCGCCGGCGAGCTTCGATCCCCGAGGCGAGTTCCACGTGGCGAGATAGGGCTAGGCGGCCAGTTCTAGCGCTAGGGGCGGCCGGGAAGTCACTTCCGGTAAACTTCGCCGGAGTGCGCCACCGCCGAACACTCAGGCGCGCGCGCGCCAGGAGGAAGAAGGCGGGTGGTGGGGCCCGCACGCAGAGTTTAAATATTTCTGGGATTTTCCAGTTTTGGTTCAAACTTCAACTAGCTATAACTTTTGCTAGGAAGCTCCAAATTTAGTGAACTAGATTTTGTTGGATTCATCTTTTTGAGTACTTTCCAGCAAAACAAATTTAAGCTCATGAAACTTATTAGTTTTCCATAATTAATTCCCTAAAGTTTAAACTGTTGGGAATTTTATCTGGAGAATTACTTTATGAAAAATTCTGAAATTTTGCTGAGAGGTTCATTGGAAAATCCTTGAGTCACAGGAAAAATTTCAGACGCATCCATGTTCATTTAGTCCCCCTAATGTGTGATTAAGTAAACTGCCCTGGGAAAATGGAAAAATGTACAGAAACATTTTTCAGAATTTCTCAAATCTTTATTAGGGCATAACTTCATCTATAATGCTTCAAATGACATGAAACCAATTTTCGTTAGAACCATCTCAAACTCTAATTTCCAGAAAGTAATGGTTGGAGCCATGAAAATCGCTGGAATTCCTTAGAGGCTCTACTAATGACCAAATAGGTTTTTATTTGTACAGAGCTCAAATGAACTTTGTTTCAAATGGAACTTGGTCAAGTCTCTGGTTAAGACCCTACCAAGCCACCATATAAATTTCAGAGCCAAAGAGGAGGACTAGATAGAGTTATGATCTTTACATATTCAATTTAACACATTGCATGTAAATTGACATATAGCATATTGCTTACGTGTAGTCGCTGAAGGTGAGGAAACTCCGGAAGTGCTCGACTTTCTCCTTACGGAAGAAGTCTTAACCACTGACCAGCAGCAACAAGACAATCCCCGGTTTACATTAACCAATTTTACAAAGTTTTGCTTTATGTATACTTAGTATGTGGTATGGATGTGCATTAGGTGTAGGATGGATGAAACCCAAGTGCATAACCACATTTTTCCTACAAGAGTGAGGGTAGTGTCTAAGTCCTCGAGTAGACATGCTATGCTTAATGATTCATAGAACTTCGGTATAAGTCGAGTAGTTAGAATCTACTCGCGAGTTAGGCTTTAGGACACACGGGATTGGTTCGAGTGATGTGAGATCACTTTAGTAAGAAAATGAGACTAGGCAGGGGCTAGGGCGCAGCAAGAGGAAGTCTTGTGTGCGCAGCCCTGCCCGTGTCGATTGAGGACCGACCCGTGTGCGGCCCACGCTGATCAAGTTTGAACGTACCGAAGGCATATCGGATATATGGGCCCCGGTAAACCGATGTAACCTAAACCTCCAGGCATCGAGGCATAGCACACCGATTTATAGGTGTAAGTTGAGGGTAGAAAGGTGGAAATCTGCTAATGGGCATAGAGAGATGCTCTGTGTAGGGAACCTCCTGCCCGTTTCGGTATGACCGGTTCGACGTTTGGGCTGTTGGGTGAAAGGTTGTTCCGTACGACATCGAGTGAGTGTGCTGTGCAGCTCCATGGGTGGACGTACGTGATGTGCTCTTCGGGTATCCCTGCAGGTGTATATCGAATCGATTCGCCGTCCCTCGCGGTAATGAGTACCACTTGGTTACTGAGTCGTGACGTAGGTTAATATATGAAATGGTATGATTCAATATTGCTGATATGATTAAATTGTATTGCTACATGTGTGCCACCAAATATTTCACACTAAATTTCAGATTTCATGAACTGTTAACTTGTGGCTAAAATATGAATTAAGGATGAACTTGTAGGCAGGTCTTTCACTGCAACATGCCATCCTATATTTGTTACAACCTGCATATAGAGTTTCATGTGTAGGTGAGTCGGTTAAGTCTTGTTGAGCCATCGTGCTCACAGTTGCTGCTATAAGTTTTTTCAGGTGAGGAGTATCCCACGGACTCGGGGTACGAGTCCACCGGCGAGGGCTACCCTCCGTCGGGGACCACGGCTGATTGGGAGCCGTACACGCCGCGTTGAGCTGAGGAGTGCAGCTAGTGTGGGTTGCCCTAGGGCTGGGCAACCAACTTTTGCTAGATAGATGGGCGTGAGTTGTATAAACTTAGCTTCCGCTGTTGTAATTTCCATACTTAGTTTGTAACTGAAGTCTTGTACTACTTTGTACAATTAAGTTGGTTTTCTATGTAATACAATGTTGTTCTTATGATGTGTGCTATCGGGTGTCGCATCGTGCGGCACCACCCTCTGAGATTCTGGACGTGTGGATTCCAGTCCGCCACAGGCTGGTATCAGAGCCGCATTGGGGATAGCACACTAATTAAAGACTGTATTACAGGAAAACTTAGATTTACGGTGAGGATTCACTAGTTTGCCCAAGTAAGGACTATATTAGCAAGTTACTTAAAGTGGCAAGACTAACATATGTGTTCTAATTCTGAATTTTGATTATGTAACGACGCACTTAAGCTCAGGTAAAAAATGGTAAGTAACGCCACCGAAAAAGGTTCAATTTCGGTTACCTCCCCTGACGAGGAACATGATTCATGGATAGGTCTCACAACTTGGTGTGAGACGTTAATATGAAACTCCTTGACTCTTCATGTTCCTGAGTTCATATGAAAAGTTGATCCCTAGCGTGCATTAGGCAAGCAAGTGGAGACCCCATCGCGTGGTCAGTAACGTGATAGTGTGTTCGTCTGGAAATAGCCCAGGAGGACATACGCAGCGCTTGCCATCGGCGTGCCCTGCAGGGCAGTAGGTGGTATCTG
This sequence comes from Neostapfia colusana, assembly GCA_030760725.1. NCBI lineage: Eukaryota > Viridiplantae > Streptophyta > Magnoliopsida > Poales > Poaceae > Neostapfia > Neostapfia colusana. Next base: position 125,847,316 of record JASWHV010000003.1, read on the forward strand.
TTGGGGTGTTAAAATTCCCAACCGTGACGACACGTTCGCGCTCTACTCGGGTTCCCCGTCGTGTGATGTGAAAACACGATCACGTACCTTGAGACATGGCTTAACTCAAGGACGGCCGTATGACAATGATACGGCCGTATGTATTTACTTTCAAATATGGACCTGCCTGAAATGAAAATAACCCTTGAGTGCATCATTATTATGTGTTCTTCTGCAGTTACTAACCACGCATGTATCCCATGTAGTATACGTGAGCGAGAGACCGTTTAGCGCCACAATTGAGACGTATATGCCGGTATAATCCGGTTAGAATTTTCATTTTGTGAGGAATGTAGTACCGATATATAATAGGCATTTGCATGAAATATAATGGTAACAAGGAACTAAAATCACCAAGTTTCAACATTTAGGACCCTGGTTGGGTAGAAAAATTCAATAGTTGATCAGTTTAGCTCAAAGGGATTGAAAAACAGAGTGCTTTGTTTTGGCAGCAAGTCTGCTGAACTTTAACAGAGCATAACTCACAGATTATTTAGCCAATGGAGGTGTGGGATATAGTTCTGGAAAGTTGTTTAAGTACTCTACAACTTTTCTGTAGACTTACAGAGCTGAATCACAACTTAAACTGGCTGAAATTCCAGATGATCGTAAACTGTCCAGAACCAGGACAGATTCAAAACACTCTCTGGACTGTTCTATTTTTCAAGCGTAACTTCCTGTAGGAAAATCTAAAATTATCATATGATACATTTTTGGAAAGGGTAGGAGATGTGTTACATCTTTGTAATTCAAAGTTTCTGCAATTTGAGCACAGAACTCAGTGAAAATTAGAGTTGAAAACAGCAACTTCCAAAGGAGGTGCTGCTGAAATTCTTCCAGAAATTCTGTTGACTTTGAATTATCATAACATTTTAACCGGAGCTGATCTGAGGGCAAATAAATACTCATTGGAAATATACTGAAGTTAACTTTAACTTTGGTATTCAGCTTGAGTCATGAAAATGCCCAGGACCAGATCAAAATTTGGAATATGTAGAAACTGGTCATTCGAGCAGAGGGATGACAGTTGAACTCATTTGAGAGATTGTTATACCCTAGGGGGTTTAAGTACTTCCAATGGGGCAGTACATACTCATGAGTGGTTATCTTCAACTAGTGAAAGATTTGAGTGTATCTCCTACTCAAGTTTCTTTTGCTAGAGACCAGGTTTGTGTCTTATTGAAGATGAAAGGGTAGTATATGTGATGACAAAGCAATATTAACATCTCGTAGTGACCAAACCTAGTTGAGATGAACTTCCAAAGAGGAAGTCCATCAATTTGGATTTAACTAGCTTGTATTTTGTCTGGTAATGGTGTAGCTTGTGTAAAGTTATTACATTATCTATATACGAGATGTATCGCATGTTTTACTGTAATTATGTTTTACGCCTATTTCATTGGACTGCATGAAGTATGTTGTGGGACTGATTTTTATTGTCGTATGGTTGCAGATAGTTCACACTCAGGCCACGCATGAGGTCGGTGGCTCTAGCAAGCATGGGGTTGATGACTCCCAGCCACCTGCCTATGACAGTACCCCACAACAACAACCACCACCGTCGCCTCCGCTTACACTAGCGGATGTGATCGCGGCCCTGGTGGGTAATCGTGAGGAGCAGACCGACCTGCTCCGCATGATCGTGCAAAATACGTCCCAGGCGGGGGGGGGGGGGCGTCAAGGGAGGGGGCCTCGTGAGCCCCATGTTGTGACGTACTCGGACTTCATGAGTACGCACCCTCCAGTGTTCACAGAAGCAGCAGAACCCCTGAAGGCCGACAACTGGCTGCAGACGATCGAGTCCAAGTTCGGGCTGCTCCAATGCACGGAGCAGCTGAAGACTCTGTTCATGGCGCAGCAGCTTCACGGTGCCACTGGTGCGTGGTGGGTGAACTATGTCGCCTCACTGCCGGCCGGCCGTGCCGTGGAGTGGGAAGAATTCTAGGAGGCGTTCCGCGCCTACCATATATCTCCCGGGATAATGAAGCGGAAGTTCCAAGAGTTCTTGGAGCTGAAGCAGGGCAGGAGGAGTGCCCACGACTACTCCCGTGCCTTCAAACATCTGGCTCAGTATGCATCGGATTATGTCTCCATTGAGGAGAAGAAGCGAGATCACTTCTATCGGGGATTAAATCCCAAGATGAAGACGCATCTCATCCAATGCAATCGCGGCACGTTCAAAGATCTTGTCAACGCCGCGATCATGCAAGAAGACGCTCAGCGTGAATTGGCGGCTGAGCAGTGAAAGCGCAGCACTCCACCCGGCAGTGGGGGTGGAGCTCCCCAAAAATACCACATGGTGTATCGTACACCATCCGGTCAGCAGTGCCATCCACCGGCGCGACCTCAGAAGTTTGAGGGTCGTTCTTTCCAGCCACCCCAGTTCCGACCGCCGATGCCACCACCACGACCGCAACAGCAGCAGCAGATGGTTCCCCGGGCGTTTCCACCACCACAACGCGCCCCGGGTTTCCGTCCGCCGATCAGCGGAGGACTACCTCGCTACAACTGTTACACATGTGGCCAGGCGGGCCATTTCTCGAAGGACTGTCCCCAGGGGCAGCAGAGCAGCGGGCAAGCCCAGTATCAGGGCGGTGCTCGAGGCCGACCTCCGGTCTAGAAGGTTGGTCAGCGAACTGGGGGTGTTCACAACCTCGACAATGAGGACGCCCCATAGGAAGAAAACGTGCTGGCGGGTACGTTCACTCTCAACGACCAAGCAATCATCATTTTATTCGATTCGGGTGCAACCCACAGTTTTATAAGTGCATCCTATGTGGCTAAGCATCAAATGCAAGTCTTCCCAACCGACTGCTCATATATGATCTTCTCACCGGGAGGGAAGATTTTGGCAAATATGATGATTCCAAAAGCACCTCTATGCTTAGGTGGGAAGATATATCCCACCACATTGATAATCCTAATGGGACAGGAGATTGATGCATCTTAGGGATGTCATGGTTACGCTACCATGGCGCTGTCCTGGACACTCTATCATGGACGGTTCATTTGAATTCTCCATTCCACCATCCGCATTCAATGATACTAGACAACCCCATCCCAAAAGTTTTAGCAACTTATAATACTGAAGCTCTCAAGTTAGAGGACATCCCCGTAGTCCGGGAATACCCCGATGTGTTTTCGTATGATCTTCCGGGCGTGCCACCGGAGCGGGATGTAGAGTTCAAGACTGAGCTTGCACCCGGGACTACTCCTATCTCACGGAGACCATACAAAATGGTTCTGAACGAGCTGGCTAAATTGAAGGAACAACTCAATGATCTGTTGAGCAAAGGTTTCATTAGACCGAGTTCCTCGCCTTGGGGATGCTCGGCGCTGTTCGTCAAGAAGAAGGATGAAACCTTGAGGCTGTGTGTGGATTACCGGCCGCTCAACACCGTCACCATCAAGAACAAATACCCACTGCCCCGCATTGGCATCCTGTTTGATCAGCTTGTAGGGGCAAGTGTGTTCTCCAAGATGGACCTTCGCTCCGGGTATCATCAAATAAAAATCCGGGCGGAGGATATCCCGAAGACGGCCTTCTCGACGAGATATGGCTTATATGAATATCTCGTCATTTCTTTTGGTCTCACCAATGCTCCGGCACATTTCACGTATCTCATGAACTCGATGTTCATGCCGGAGCTGGACAAGTTCGTTGTGGTGTTCATTGATGATATCTTGGTTTACTCTAAGACAGAAGCAGAACACGCTGAACACTTAAGAATCGTTCTTCAACGATTACGGGACCACAAGCTCTATGCCAAGTTCAGCAAATGTGAGTTCTGGATCAGCCAAGTGCCATTTTTGGGATATATCATCTCAGCGGAAGGCATTGCAGTGGATCCAAGCAAATTTGAACAAGTGCTGAAATGGAAAGCCCCCACTTCTGTCCATGAAGTCAGAAGCTTCCTCGGATTGGCAGGATATTACCAGAGATTCATTCCAAGTTTCTCCAAGCTTGCTAAGCCGATGACAGAATTATTGAATAAGAGAACCAAATATGTTTGGAACACAGCATGCGAAGGAGCGTTCTAAGCATTGGTGAGCATCTCACGACAGCCCCGGTCTTAGCTCAACCGGATACGACCAAGCCATTCGACGTGTATTGTGATGCGTCCGGCATCGAGCTCGGCTGCATGTTAATGCAGGAAGGACGTGTGGTCGCATATGGCTCATGCCAACTTCGAAACAATGAGCAGCGCTATCCGACTCATGATATTGAGCTTGCTGCTGTTGTTTTGGTGCTGAAGATGTGGAGGCACTATCTCCTGGGGAGTTTAGTGCATCTCTATACCAACCACAAGAGCTTGAAGTATATCTTCACCCAGAAGGAGCTGAATATGAGGCAAAGGAGGTGGTTAGAACTAATCAAAGATTATGAGATTGAGATTCATTACCACCTCGGCAAGGCGAAATTGGTTGCCGACGCGCTGAGTCGGAAATCACATGTCCATAACCTCACCATTACACCGGTGGAGGAGGAAGAGCTGAGTTTATACTTGGTTCCTTATGGGTCACTTTACAACCTTGCCCTCATCCCTACTATTAGGAAGGATATCATTGCAGCTCAAAAAATTGACAAGCATATGACACATCTCCGGAGACGGATAGACAACGGGGATATCAAATGTTTCTGGAAAGATGATGAGGGGACGCTGTGGTTCAATGACCGCATAGTCGTACCCCGTAACATGGAGCTGAGAAAGAAGATTCTTGATTAAGCTCACTTGTCTAAATTCTCCATTCATCCGGGCAGCAACAAAATGTACCAAGATTTGGAAAAGAGATTTTGGTGGACACGGATGAAGCGGGAAGTGGCTAAATACGTATCCGAGTGTTATACGTGTAGACGAGTGAAAGCGGATCATATGAGGAAATCAGGGCTGTTGCAACCCTGAAAATTCCAGCATGGAAGTGGGAAGATGTGAGCATGGATTTCATTGTAGGATTACCCGTGAATTCTAACAAGCATGATTCTATTTTGGTAATCGTTGACCGGTTAACCAAGTCGGCTCACTTCATTCCCGTGCATACACATTTCCATGCCAGCAGATATGCGGAGTTCTATATTGCAAGAATCGTATGCTTGCATGGAGTACCCAAGACCATAGTCTCAGACCGAGGGGCACTATTTGTGTCTCGTTTCTAGGAGCAGTTACACGCTGCATTGGGTACTAAGCTGATTAGAAGCTCCTCCTATCACCCTCAGACAGATGGACAAACAGAGAGGGTGAACCAGGTACTAGAAGACATGTTGAGAGCGTGTGCCATCCAATACGGTAGAAACTGGGATGATCATCTACCGTTGGCTGAATTCTCGTACAACAATGGCTATCAAGCGAGTATCAAGATTGCACCATATGAGGCTCTCTACGGTCGTAAAAGCCGCACCCTATTAAACTGGTGCGAGTCCGGTGAAAGGGTCACATTCGGGGTTGATGTGGTGAACGACGCCGAAGAGCGCGTTCGGATGATTCAAGCCAACTTGAAGGCCACTCAATCCCAGCAGAAAAGCTACGCTGATAAGAGGCGTAAGCCGCTGCACTTTGACGACGGGGAACATGTGTATCTTCGTGTATCTCCAATGAAAGGCGTGCACCGGTTTGGCGTGAAGAGGAAACTCGCTCCCTTGATTCATTGGACCCTATGCTATCACCGAGAAGTGTGGACCAGTGGTGTATAGACTGGATCTACCGGTATCTCTCGCTGGTGTTCACGATGTTTTCCATGTTTCACAACTACAGAAATGTCTGAAGTATACGGCTGCTGTTCCCACCAAAGACATCGTCGAGCTGCAACTGAATTTGACGTATGCTGAATATCCGGTGGCAATTATTGATGATAAGGCCCAGACCGCACGTAGCCAAACACTGTGCTTCTACAAGATACTGTGGAGTAACCACACCGCCGAAGAAGCGACACGGGAGAGCGAGAAATTCCTTCGCTCAAACTACCCGGATTTCATGGCATCTCATCACGGGTAATCTCCTCTTACATCGTCGTCTCTTCTTTTATAATCTTGGCACGAGATTCTCTTAAGGGGGGAGGGATGTAAAAGCCCAAGAAAGTGACTTGCAAAAAAATGTTCATCACCTCACAACACCACAGCTCATGTGGTGGATATCTCATGAACACTTGTGAAGAGAAAGTAAACACCATCAAAAGGGTGATTAGAGGGGAAAGCCCTAACTTCAAAAAGTAGGAGTCATACACATAAACATGAAAGGTTGATCTCACCCATAGACCTTAAATAGTCTTGGAAAGGCTCAGGCCAAATTTCATGCAAATCCAATACTTTTAAGGCACTTTTGGAGACATTTGTAAAAAGGGCCAATCATGCAAATTCAAATTGCAGCCACTTTCATCACTTGAATTCAAAAGTTGACTTCATATTCAAACTCAGCACATTTTTCTGAGTTAGTCCACCAATTTTCATCATCATTGGAGTTCATCTTGTCGGGAGCCAAATTTGCAATAATTCAAACTGAATTTGAATTTCAAATTCAAATGGGCAGCAAATTTAGCCAAACAAATTTCAGTTGAGGAATTCAAATTCAAACCATAACATCATTGCTAAGTCTTTCATTCAATTGTGAGTAGCTGGGATCTTTTTAGTGAAAACAAAAATGAAAAACAGAAAAAGAAATTAGAGGGGAGAGAGACCCACTGATCAGTGACTGTACTCAGAGGGAAACCGACTCTGTTGCCGTCGGTCGGCCGCCGGGGCTGTTGCTGCCTCATTGCCTGGATCGCGCGTGTTCCCGAGCTTGTCCTGATCAGCTCGTGCCCCCTCCCGATCACCACGTACGCGGCACAAACGGATTTCGCTTGCCTCCCCAGCCAGCGCCGCTCTGCTCATCTCCCACGCGCGCGAAATCAGCAGCGGTGACCGCACCTTCGATCATTGATTGCTCGTGGTCTTTACAGAAAAAGGAGCACCAAGGTGTGCTCCAGCTGTTCCCCATGCTACACCAGTGAGTTGCGCTCGGTTACGTGCTGTTTAAGCCGTCGAAGTCAAGAACCAAGAAGGGACCAACGGAGCTGTGCTTGGGCTCACCGTCGACAGCCCAATCCGGCCATCTTCTCCGTCCACGTGCTACACAAGAAAGGTGCACGGGGATCCCTAAATAGTGTAGCCGCAAACCATTCGGCAAATAATCCATCGGGTAGCAAGAATTTTAGAAACTCCCGAACCCTAGTTCAACGGACCGAGTTCGGCAAAAACCAAAAATTCGGCTTACACGTTGAATCAATGGCCAAGCTAGCTCGCAAGTAGCTTCTACACCTCCTAGAATCCCTCCTCGAGGAAGAACTAGGTACAACCATCCAGAAATGCCCGAGTTATAGCCATTTCCGTAGCCGCCGGTGCAAACACGGCCTGGGTCACCGTCGAGAGTGGAGTTGCTAGCTCTTTTTGCTTCCGAGGCTGCTTCCGACAGGTTCCTCGCGATCCACTGGTGCTCCACAAGAAAACCGTGAACCTTTTTATGCCTCAGAGAGCAAGAACTACCTCGCCGGAGCCCTAGCCTCCGCGGTTGACGTCGCACGGTCATTTCCGGTCACCGCTGGCGAGCTCCGACCCCCGAGGCGAGTTCCACGTGGCGAGATAGGGCTAGGAGGCCAGTTCTAGTGCTAGGGGCGGCCGGGAAGTCACTTCCGGTGAACTTCGCCGGAGTGCGCCGCCGCCGAAAACTCGGGCGCGCGTGAGGAGGAAGAAGGCAGGTGGTGGGGCCCGCACGCAGAGTTTAAACATTTCTAGGATTTTCGAGTTTTGGTTCAAACTTCAACTAGATATAACTTTTGCTAGGAAGCTCCAAATTTAGTAATCTAAATTTTGTTGGATTAATCTTTTTAAGCAATTTCCAGCAAAACAAATTTCATCTTATGCAACTTATTAGTTTTCCAGAATTAATTCCCTAAATTTTAAACTGTTGGGAATTTTATCTGGAGAATTATTTTATGAAAAATTCTGAAATTTGGCTGAGAGGTTCCGTGGAAAATGCTTGAGTCACAAAAAAAATTTCAGACCCATCTAAGTTCATTTAGTCCCCCTAATGGTGTGATTAAGTGAACTGCCCTGAGAAAATGGAAAAATATACAGAAACATTTTTCAGAATTTCTCAAATCTTATTTAGTGCATAACTTCATTTAGAATGCTTCAACTGACATGAAACCAATTCCATTAGAACCATCGCAAACTCTAGTTTCCAGAAAGTAATGGTTGGAGCCATGAAAATCTCTGGAATTCCTTAGAGGCTCTACTAATGACCAAATAGGTTTTTATTTGTACAGAGCTCAAAAGCCAAAGAGGAGGGCTAAATAGAGTTATGGTATTTACATATTCAATTTAACACATTGCATGCAAATTGACATATAGCATATTGCTTACGTGTAGTCGTTGAAGGCGAGGGAACTCCGGAGGTGCTCGACTTTCTCCTTCCAAAAGAAGCCTTAACCACTGACCACCAGCAACAAGGCAAGCTCCGGTTTACATTAACCAATTTTACAATGTTTTGCTTTATGTATACTTAGTATGTGGTATGAATGTGCTTTAGGTGTAGGATGGATGAAACCCAAGTGCATAACCAGATTTTTCCTACAAGAGTGAGGGTAGTGTCTAAGTCCTCGAGTAGACAGGATATGCTTAATGATTCATAGAACTTCGGTACAAGACGAGTAGTTGAAATCTACTCGCGAGTTAGGCTTTGGGACACATGAGATTGGTTCGAGTGATGTGAGATCACTTTAGTAAGAAAATGAGACTAGGCAGGGGCTAGGGCCCAGCAAGAGGAAGTCTTGTGTGCGCAGCTCTGCCCGTGTCGATTGAGGACCGATCCGTGTGTGGCCCACGCTGATCAAGTTTGAACGTACCGAAGGCATATCGGATATATGGGCCCCGGTAAACAGATGTAACCTAAACCTCCGGGCATCGAGGCATATCACACCGATTTATAGGTGTAGGTTGAGGGTAGCAATGTGGAAATTTGCTAACGGGCATAGAGAGACGCTCCGTGTAGGGAACCTCCTGCCCGTTTCAGTGCGACCGGTTCGATGTTTGGGCTGTTGGGTGAAAGGTTGTCCCGTACGACATCGAGTGAGTGTGCTGTGCAGTTCCACGGGTGGACGTACGTGACGTGCTCTTCGGGTATCCCTGTAGGTGTATATCGAGTCGATTCGCCGTCCCTCACGGTGATGAGTATCACTTGGTCACTGAGTCGTGACGTAGGTTAATATATAAAATGGTATGATTCAATATTGCTGATATGATTAAATTATATTGTTACATGTGTGCCACCAAATATTGCTCACTAAGTTTCAGATTTCATGAACTATTAACTTGTGGCTAAAATATGAATTATGGATGAACTTGTAGGCGGGTCTTTCACTGCAACATGCCATCCTATATTTGTTACAACCTGCATATAGAGTTTCATGTGTAGGTGAGTCGGTTAAGTCTTGTTGAGCCTTCGTGCTCACGGTTGCTGCTATAAGTTTTTTCAGGTGAGGAGTATCCCACGGACTCGGGGTACGAGTCCACCGGCAAGGGCTACCCTCCGTCGGGGACCACGGCTGAGTGGAAGCCGTACACGCCACGCTGAGCTGAGGAGTGCAGCTAGTGTGGGTTGCCCTAGGGCTGGGAAACCAACTTTTGCTATATAGATGGGCATGAGTTGTATAAATTTAGCTTCCACTATTGTAATTTCCATACTTAGTTTGTAACTGAAGTCTTGTACTACTTTGTACAATTCAGTTAGTTTTCTATGTAATACAATGTTGTTCTTATGATGTGTGCTGTCGGGTGTCGCATCGTGCGGCACCACCCTCTGAGATCCTAGACGTGCGGATTCCGGTCCGCCACAAGACCCACTGGTGCTGTAGAGCGGTTTGGTCAAGCTTTTGGTGGGCTAGAACCTTCGGCCGACGGTGCCGAAGTCCTCCCGTAGCCGCCGCATGTCGCCGAGCTATTTCTGAGCCTTGGCAGCTCGAGCTAGTGCCACCATCGTGCTCCACGACCTCCCAAACTCACTGGCAGTTAGTCTCCGGTCGGGGGATGGCCGGAAATGTCGGGCCGGTGAGTTCCGGTTGCAGTCCGGCGAGGGTGGCGGCACGTGCGCGAGATAGCTGGCGGAGGTAGGAGAAGGAGTGGGCCCCGGCTGTCAGCGACTCAAATTTTGAATCTCTGATCTGCTGTGGCTCTGGGATCCTCTGTAGCTGCGCGCCAAAACACTGTGGCCCCCACGTGTTCCCGGATTCTATTGGCTGAGGTTTAAATAGTGGCCCCAAGACGAATTTCAATAGGAAAAACAATTCTAAATTGTGTTCGGTAGAAGTCAAGTGGTGAGATGCTACTCGCAAGATCAGGAACAATAGGGGCATACGGGATTGGTTTAGAAAATTGTTAGCAAGTTAAAGTTGAGACCGATAGGTTGTAGGGGCAGCAGGACATAGGGGCCTGGGTACTATAGACCTGTCTATGTCGGTCAAGGACTGACCCGTATGCGGCCCTGTTGAGAAAGTTTGAGTTGTGTATCAGACTCATGCTGGCTATATGGGACCCAGTAAACCGATGTACCTCGGGAAGCTTTCTTTGAGCCTTTACGGGTCGCCTCAGGCGAGAGGGCCGGTGTGCAGGGTGTGGGTCACACTCTCATGGCATCTCATGTCGGTAGGTGCACCACAGGAGTGGCTACTGTACGGGGCAATTTGATTGATTCAACGTGGGTTAAAAGTGGGAAAGGCTGCCATGCACGACGTCAGTGATGGTTGCTGTAGGAAACGTTGAGTATGGGCGTACGTGTCGTGTAGCCCGGGTGTTATTGATTGGAATCACCGTCGCTCACGGAAAAGGACCGAGGATACTTGTTTTCACAGTCGTGACGTAGTAAGAACTTGCATGACAAAGTAACTAATCATTATGGCTTGAAGTTCATACTATGTTTGTGATATATCTTTGATGAATAGTTAGAGCAAACTCGATTTATTTCCACCGTGAGCAAATTACATCGGGGGAAAGCGTTTCTTGTTTGATTATGGACTCCCGATGTGGCGTGCCAAATGTTACTATTAATTTGCTGCAAATAACATCTGAAAGTAAGGATTCACATTTAGGTGAGTTTAATTATGCCTATTGCTATCCCATTTTATGTCTATTACCCTCATGTAGAGTTTCATGGCTAGGTTTGACGGTTAAGTCTTGCTGAGCTTTATGCCCACGGATGCTATCCGAGTTGTTTTGCAGGTACTGACTTTATGCTTATGAGAATGTATGCCAATGAGACTCGGAAACCTCCGAGTGGTTACTCAAGAGCATTCTCGCCGCTGCGGTTTGTTCTTCGTGTTGCTAGTAAGAAACGTCCGCGCGCTGGACTGTTTCTTTGATGCTAAGCTAGAAATGAGTCGTGAGAGTTGTAGTCTTACGCTGTAGTAATATTTGAGTGAAATATTTATAAAATACTCTTTTTACATTTCCGCAAACAGATTTGTGTAATATGACGTCTCCTCGACCCGTGAGCTGTTAGGTGCCGCCTCGCACGACATCACCCGACGAGGTCCTCGGGCGAGCGGCACGGCCCCATGAATGAGCGGGTGGTCCGGGTTCCTCGACACGTTTCCCATTAGGACGGAGGCACCGTGGATAGCGTGGTAAGAAGAAAACAAAGATATATCGATACAAACATGAATATTAGCCCCTGTATCAATCCACCACTCGGTAGATTGACATGTTGTTAAAACAGTATATGTATTACCATACCTTGTTGTTCCAACATCACTAACAATCATGTTGACAGATTTATCCTTTCCATGTTGAGTTTTCTTGCCCTTCCTGTCCGTGCATTTTTAGCAAAATGCCCCAACTTGCAACAGACATAGCATTCAACCTCAGCCATGTTTATATTTTTCTCGTCCTTTTCCTTAAAGTTAGTGGTATGCACAACATTGTTTTTCCCTTTCTTTTGTCCAGCATGTTGCACAACATTAGCACTCGATTGTCCTTTGCGCACCTTGTACACTCTATCTTTTGCCCGAGATTTCTCTTCCACATCTATCAAGAGAAGCTAATAGATCCTCAACGAAAATGTTCTATCGCTTGTGTTTCAGAGACGTGGTAAATTCCCTACAAGATGGAGGGAATTTGACAATAATATCCCCTGCCACAAATCTATCTGGCAAAATTAGACCAAGAAGTTGAAACTCTCCGATAATGATTTGTATTTCATGAGCCTGCTCAACCACTAAACGGTTGTCAACAATCTTAAAGTCATGATAGCGCTCCATGACATACAACTCATGTCCAGCATCCGAAGCATCATACTTGTCTTCAATGTCCTCCCAGAGCTCTTTAGCGCTCTTGTAGCTCATGTACACAGCGTACAGTTTATCGGATAACACACTCAAAATGCATCCCACTACCATCAAATTAGCCTTGTTGAACTCTGCTTATTTTTCAACAGTAAGAGGTCCATCTACATGCTTAAGGACATATGAAACGTCCATAGCAGTGAGCCACAAGTCAAGTTTCTTCGAACCAGCGAACTTCTCAGATATCATTGCATCAGCAAAGCTATTACCCATCTAAAGTGCCTATTAGGTTTTTAGATTGTTAGAAAACAATGCACTTTAAAGATAAAATAAATTTCGAAAGCTGTAACAATACGCATAATAGACATTTCACAAAGCATTAGCAAAAACATGTATGTAAAGCAAATTATATACATCTCATTCATGCGTAACAAACTCATCTTCACTTAAAGTGGAAATGTCTCCGTATTGAATGTTGATGAGTTGCAGAGGAGAAGAATACTCTAGAGGATGTAGAACATCAAATTGAGCAGTCGCATGAATGCTACCTAGAAACTGGTTCGCCTCAATCCGTCCAGATTCTTCAGTGAGGCGGGGTTTCGGAGACACTGCTCTCCCTCACGCTGGTGACACGCCCGTGAGAGGGATGGAGGGACTCAAAGCAGACGTACAACACCGTAGAATAGAGAGTCTAGTCTTATTCCCAACATGAAGGTTCACTCTCTATTACAGACAGTGTAGTAAGTGAAGATAATTAGTCTCTATTCAATCCAAGTAACTGAAGGTAATTCGTCTCTATTCAATCCAGACAATTATGCTCTAGTAACTGATAGCAATGAAGCTGTATTGTTTGTAGTATAATTGACAATGGTAATGTACAATTATGATCTAGTAACTGACAGCAATAAAGCTGTATTATTTGTAGCATAATTGACAGTGGGAATGTGGAACATGATTGTCCTTTAGAAACTGAATTACAAAATTGAACATAATAAATTATGAGTAATTAAAGTCGTATTTGTGTCAGACTCATAAAAAAAGAGCAAAATTTTTTACGCCATTCGCCATGCCGCAAGTCATAAGTCACACGATAAATCACGCGAAAATCCATGAATACGCGCGCGCGTGCATGTGATTTGTGTGTGACTAGCCCATCCTTCTCTCATATATTCTACACATGGAAAGGAGCTCCACTAATAAATGAGTATTTATTTCCTCTAATTTTTCATGATTGATTATTTTATTCTTGTGTGCTTTTGGAATTTATTTAAAATTGTTTAGGCCCAAGGCCCACATATTGAACAGGAATGGCTGTCTAGAGGTGATAGCCGAGATAGCATGGCGATATTTCGGATTTGGGCTAGGGAGCATGTTGAGAATTTGACTGGATTCTGAAAATGGTTGGCCGCGTGAAGATTATGGGCAAGGTGTTTGAGCTTGGCACAATAATCCGAAATAGATAAATCACCTTGGCATAAGTTGCGGAACTCGGCTTCGAAGAACACAGCTCGCTGCAACAGGTTATCGTGGAAAGCTGCTCAATTGCACCCCAAAGAGAGAATGCATCTGTTTTGTGCTGACTGTTGATTTGCCACACCTCAGGAGCGCAGGTAATGTAAATCAAGTTAACAATACATTTATCAATGTGATGCCACTCAGTATCACGGTTGATCAATGGTGTAGAGGAGAGAATATGAGATTTAAGACCAAATTTACTGAGAGCTGAATCAAAGAACAACCTCCAGTTAGAGTGGTTTGGGTTGGATAGCTCCAAAAGTGAGCTCGGATGTTGACAGCCTGCAGAGTGTCTGCATGCGCGATGGAACTCGATCGACAACCGTCGTCGAGCTCGCCGGCAGAGGAAGGAGTAGAGGAAAGGGATTTGGAGGTCGGGGAGAATGTCGGATTGTACTCCATTTATGAGGAAGCAGTGGGAGGATCGATCAGACGGGAGAGGTGTTTGATACCATTAAGAGGATTGAGGAGCAATTGAATTGTATTCATCTGATCATTCTGTACATATATATGTATAACAGAGGATAACTGCCTATCACTATAAGAAACACGCCCATTTACGACAGCTCGATCCGTCATAATTAATCCATAAGCGGTCGTAAACAACTTATTTATGACGATAATGACTTATTTACAATGGTGCCAGGCCGTCACAAGTCTGGAGTCGTAAATAACGTTATTTACGACGGTCACCATCGTAAATAAGTTATTTATGACGGATTGAACCGGTTGTCCAGCTGGCACCTTATGGAAGCTTATTTACGACGGACAGTAACAGGCCATGTAAGTTATACAGGTTAATTGACGACTGCCAACTCTAGACAGTAGGAAATAACATAGGCTTATTTACGACGACCACCTCTAGGCCTCGTAAGTAAGGGATTTTTTCTTCAAAAAAAACAGAAAAATGCTAACCTAGCACGATGGCCACCTCACGGGCAGATAAAAAAATGTATATGTATATATATATATATATATATATATGACATCACATGCAGTTCACATTACCATAGTATCAAATATAAGACACAACACTACACACTCCCACGTCCGCTACCTCCGAAGCCAAGAATGTCGTCCTCGCGTCGTGCTCCAGGTCCCGGTAGCTGCGACGATGGAGCTTGAGCCTCCGCCGCCGATCTTTGTGATGTACAAGTGTAGTTAGAGCAATTTTGGCTAAGTTTGGCTATGTCTGAACAATTATAACTAAGTTTGTCTATATTTGAGCAATTATGGATAAGTTTGGCTATGTTTGAGCAATTATGGCTAAGTTTGGTTGCGTTTGAGCAATTATAGCTTAGTTTGACTATGTTTGAGCAATTATGACTAAGTTTGGCTATGTTTGACTAATTTTAGCTTAGTTTTTTATAGTATTAATCTATGTTGATTTAAAAAAGTGTTGCTTACCTGTGCCGTTGAAGAAGGCACCCGTGGCTCCGTCAGCACTAGTGGCTGCATCGACCGCTGCCATGAGGGAATGGAAACCTGCTGCCCATTCTGCTGGGCTAAGACATGTGATAGCAAAGTGTTAGCACATGAATAATAATAAAATGATATGATTAGATTGTATTTTAAGTTATTACCTGTATCGCCGCTTGTATCTGTGCATTGTAGCTGGTTTGATACTCCTGTGTGACATTCAATAGCGCTTCTTGCTGCTGGAGCTTCTCCTGTGTCAGGCGTAGCTCCGTCTGGACACTTTGAAACTCTAGATCCCTCTGCGACATTCGCCGGCTGGGTCCAGTGGACGAAGACTACGAGGAGAAGCCCCTCGAGGCCTTGCCTCACTTGACTACAAAAAAGATTAAGAGTAAGATAATGCAGCTCAAATTGATAGAAATACAAACAGCTACCATCTCACCGTTCATGGGCTTTTCCGCCACCGTTCGCATACACTACATTGTTGTCGATTGGTTCTGCCAATCATAGTCGGCGCTGTGAATCATCACCGCCCCCTCCCCACACTTCTCCTAGGAATACAAGCAATACATTAAAACATATCAATAGCAATATTAGTTACAAATAATGTAAAGCAATTCGAAGACTCACCAGTCGAGCTGTCACCATCAGAGTGCACAACTAACCAAGCTATAAAGGGTCACTTGCCCTTTGACCTCTAGTCCACACCTCAACATAGCTCGGTCGTTCAGCAAGCTCCTTTTCTTGTAAGCACGAGTCAGTAGCATGAATATACTATAAATATAGTTTCATAGGTATTTTCCTTACCATTCATTTTTCCGGATGTAGATGTTCATCCTGACCATACGTATGGCTTCCGGTAGACCCTTTGCACTGTCGGGCCCTCTTGGACTTGGCGACAAAGTCCGTGCTGGACCACAGCCGACAGAAGATCCGGTAAGCCTCTAGACGATCCTCCAAATAAGAAATCCCCACCTGCATGCATTTAGTAATATATCTAAATAACATTGACATTACAAAATAAGAGCCATATTTAAAACACTACTCCAAAACCCACGAGGAGTTGGTTAGAACTAATCAAAGATTATGAGATTGAGATTCATTACCACCCCGGTAAGGCGAATGTGGTTGCCGACGCGCTGAGTCAGAAATCACATGTTCATAACCTCACCATTACACCGGTGGAGGAGGAAGAGCCGAGTTTATACTTTGTTCCTTATGGGTCACTTTACAACCTTGCCCTCATCCCTACTATTAGGAAGGATATCATTGCAACTCAGAAAATTGACAAGCGTA
This sequence comes from Neostapfia colusana, assembly GCA_030760725.1. Lineage (NCBI taxonomy): Eukaryota > Viridiplantae > Streptophyta > Magnoliopsida > Poales > Poaceae > Neostapfia > Neostapfia colusana. Next base: position 125,863,891 of record JASWHV010000003.1, read on the forward strand.
TGGCACATCTCCGGAGACGGATAGACAATGGGGATATCAAATGTTTCCGGAAAGATGATGAGGGGACGCTGTGGTTCAATGACCACATAGTCGTACCCCGTAACATGGAGCTGAGAAAGAAGATTCTTGACGAAGCTCACTTGTCTAAATTCTCCATTCATCCGGGCAGCAACAAAATGTACCAAGATTTGAAAAAGAGATTTTGGTGGACACGGATGAAGCAGGAAGTGGCTAAATACGTATCCGAGTGTGATACGTGTAGACGAGTGAAAGCGGATCATATGAGGAAATCAGGGCTGTTGTAACCCCTAAAAATTACAGCATCGAAGTGGGAAGATATGAGCATGGATTTCATTGTAGGATTACCCGTAACTTCCAATAAGCATGATTCTATTTGGGTAATCGTTGACCGGTTAACCAAGTCGGCTCACTTCATTCTCATGCATACACATTTAAATGCCAGCAGATATGCGGAGTTCTATATTGCAAGATCGTATGCTTGCATGGAGTACCCAAGACCATAGTCTTAGACCGAGGGCACTATTTGTATCTCGTTACTGGGAGCAGTTACACACTGCATTGGGTACTAAGCTGATTAGAAGCTCCGCCCATCACCCTCAGACAGATGGACAAACAGAGAGGGTGAACCAGGTACTAGAAGACATGTTGAGAGCGTGTGCCATCCACTACGGTAGAAACTGGGATGATCATCTACCGTTGGCTGAATTCTCGTACAACAATGGCTATCAAGCAAGTATCAAGATGGCACCATATGAGGCTCTCTATGGTCGTAAATGCTGCACCCCATTAAACTGGTGCGAGTCCGATGAAAGGGTCACATTCGGGGTTGATGTGGTGAACGACGCCGAAGAGCGTGTTCGGATGATTCAAGCCAATTTGAAGACCGCTCAATCCCAGCAGAAAAGCTACGCTGATAAGAGGCGTAGGCTGCTGCACTTTGACGTCGGGGAACATGTGTATCTTCGTGTATCTCCGATGAAAGGCGTGCACCGGTTCGGCGTGAAGGAGAAACTCGCTCCCCAATTCATTGGACCCTATGCTATCACCGAGAAGTGTGGACCAGTGGTGTATAGACTGGAGCTGCCGGTATCTCTCGCTGGTGTTCACGACGTTTTCCATGTTTCACAACTACGGAAATGTCTGAAGTATACGGCTGCTGTTCCCACCAAAGACATCGTCGAGCTGCAACTGGATTTGACGCATGCTGAATATCCGGTGGCAATTATTGATGATAAGGCCCGGACCACACGTAGCCAAACACTGTGCTTCTATAAGATACTGTGGAGTAACCACACCGCCGAAGAAGCGACGCGGGAGAGCGAGAAATTCCTTCGCTGAAACTACCCGGATTTCATGGCATCTCATCACGGGTAATCTCCTCTTACATCGTCGTCTCTTCTTGTATAATCTCGGGACGAGATTCTCTTAAGGGGGGAGGGATATAAAAGCCCAAGAAAGTGACTTGCAAAAAAATGTTCATCACCTCACAACACCACAGCTCATGTGGTGGATATCTCATGAACACTTGTGAAGAGAAAGTAAACAGCATCAAAAGGGTGATTAGAGGGGAAAGCCCTAACTTCAAAAAGTAGGAGTCATACACATAAACATGAAAGGTTGATCTCACCCCTAGACCTTAAATAGTCTTGGAAAGGCTCAGGCCAAATTTCATGCAAATCCAATACTTTTTAAGGCACTTTTGGAGATATTTGTAAAAAGGGCCAATTTGAATGCAAATTCAAATTGCAGCCACTTTCATCACTTGAATTCAAAAGTTGACTTCATATTCAAACTCAGCACATTTTTCTGAGTTAGTCCACCAATTTTCATCATCATTGGAGTTCATCTTGTCGGGAGCCAAATTTGCAATAGTTCAAACTGAATTTGAATTTCAAATTCAAATGGGCAGCAAATTTAGCCAAACCAATTTCAGTTGAGGAATTCAAATTCAAACCATAACTTCATTGCTAAGTCTTTCATTCAATTGTGAGTACCTGGGATCTTTTTAGTTAAAACAAAAATGAAAAACAGAAAAAGAAATTAGAGGGGAGAGGGACCCACTGATCAGTGACTGTACTCAGAGGGAAACCCACTCTATTGCCGTCGGTCGGCGGCCGGGGCTGTTGCCGCCTCATTGCCTGGATCGCGCGTGTGCCCGAGCTTGTCCTGATCAGCTCGTGCCCCCTCCCGATCACCACGTATGCGGCACAAACGGATTTCGCTTGCCTCCCCAGCCAGCGCCGCTCTGCTCAGCTCCCGCGCGCGCGAAATCAGCAGCGGTGACCACACCTTCGATCATTGATTGCTCGTGGTCTTTACAGCAAAAAAGAGCGCCAAGGTGTGCTCTAGCTGTTCCCCGTGCTACACCAGTGAGTTGCGCTCGGTTACGTGCTGTTTAAGCCGTCGAAGTCAAGAACCATGAAGGGACCGGCGGAGCTGTGCTTCGGCTCACCGTCGACAGCCCAATCCGGCCATCTTCTCCGTCCACGTGCTACACAAGAAAGGTGCACGGGGATCCCTAAATGGTGTAGCCGCAAACCATTCGGCAAATAATCCATCGGGTAGCAAGAATTTTAGAAACTCCCGAACCCTAGTTCAACGGACCGAGTTCGGCAAAAACCAAAAATTCGGCTTACACGTTGAATCAATGGTCAAGCTAGCTCGCAAGTAGCTTCTACACCTCCTAGCATCCCTCCTCGAGGAATAACTAAGTACAACCGTCCAGAAATGCCCAAGTTATAGCCATTTCCGTAGCCGCCGGTGCAAACACGGCCGGGGTCACCGTCGAGAGTGGAGTTGCTAGCTCTTTTTGCTTCCGAGGCTGCTTCCGACAGGTTCCTCGCGATCCACTGGTGCTCCACAAGCAAACCGTGAACCTTTTTATGCCTCAGAGATCAAGAACTACCTCGCCGGAGCCCAAGCCTCCGCGGTTGACGTCGCACGGCCATTTCCGATCACCATCGGCGAGCTCCGACCCCCGAGGCGAGTTCCACGTGGCGAGATAGGGCTAGGCGGCCAGTTCTAGTGCTAGGGGCGGCCGGGAAGTCACTTCCGGTGAACTTCGCCAGAGTACGCCGCCGCCGAACACTCGGACGCGCGCGAGGAGGAAGAAGGCGGGTGGTGGAGCCCGCACGCAGAGTTTAAACATTTCTGGGATTTTCGAGTTTTGGTTCAAACTTCAACTAGCTATAACTTTTGCTAGGAAGCTCCAAATTTAGTGATCTAAATTTTGTTGGATTAATCTTTTTGAGCAATTTCCAGCAAAACAAATTTGATCTCATGAAACTTAATTCCCTAAATTTTAAACTGTTGGGAATTTTATCTGGAGAATTATTTTACGAAATATTCTGAGATTTCGCTGAGAGGTTCAGTGGAAAATGCTTGAGTCACAAGAAAAATTTCAGACCCATACAAGTTCATTTAGTCCCCCTAATGTTGTGATTAAGTGAACTGCCCTGAGAAAATGGAAAAATGTACAGAAACATTTTTCAGAATTTCTCAAATCTTGTTTAGGGCATAACTTCATCTAGAATGCTTCAAATGACTTGAAACCAATTCCATTAGAACCATCTCAAACTCTAGTTTCCAGAAAGTAATGGTTGGAGCCATGAAAATCCCTGGAATTCCTTAGAGGCTCTACTAATGACCAAATAGGTTTTTATTTGTACAGAGCTCAAATGAACTTTGTTTCAAATGAAACTTGGTCAAGTCTCTGGTTAAGACCCTACCAAGCACATATAAAAATTTCAGAGCCAAAGAGGAGGGCTAGATAGAGTTATGGTCTTTAGATATTCAATTTAACACATTGCATGTAAATTGACATATAGCATATTGCTTACGTGTAGTCGCTGAAGGCGAGGGAACTCCGGAAGTGCTCGACTTTCTCCTTCCGGAAGAAGCCTTAACCACTGACCAGCAGCAACAAGGTAAGCTCCGGTTTACATTAACCAATTTTACAATGTTTTGCTTTATGTATACTTAGTATGTGGTATGGATGTGCTTTAGGTGTAGGATGGATGAAACCCAAGTGCATAACCAGATTTTTCCTACAAGAGTGAGGGTAGTGTCTAAGTCCTCAAGTAGACAGGATATGCTTAATGATTCATAGAACTTTGGTACAAGTCGAGTAGTTGGAATCTACTCGTGAGTTAGGCTTTGGGACACACAGGATTGGTTCGAGTGATGTGAGATCACTTTAGTAAGAAAATGAGACTAGGCAGGGGCTAGGGCGCAGCAAGAGGAAGTCTTGTGTGCGCAGCTCTGCCCGTGTCGATTGAGGACCGATCCGTGTGTGTCCCACGCTGATCAAGTTTATACGTACCGAAGGCATATTGGATATATGGGCCCCGGTAAACCGATGTAACCTAAACCTCTGGGCATCGAGGCATATCACACCGATTCATAGGTGTAGGTTGAGGGTAGCAAGGTGGAAATCTGCTAACGGGCATAGAGAGATGCTCCGTGTAGGGAACCTCCTGCCCGTTTTGGTGCCACCAGTTCGACGTTTGGGCTGTTGGGTGAAAGGTTGTCCCGTACGACATCGAGTGAGTGTGTTGTGCAGCTCCACGGTGATGAGTATCACTTGGTCACTATGTCGTGACATAGGTTAATATATGAAATGTTCAATATTGCTGATATGATTAAATTGTATTGCTACATGTGTGCCACCAAATATTGCTCACTAAATTTCAGATTTCATGAACTGTTAACTTGTGGCTAAAATATGAATTATGGATGAACTTGTAGGCGGGGTCTTTCACTGCAACATGCCATCCTATATTTGTTACAACCTGCATATAGAGTTTCATGTGTAGGTGAGTCGGTTAAGTCTTGTTGAGCCTTCGTGCTTACGGTTGCTGCTATAAGTTTTTTCAGGTGAGGAGTATCCCACGGACTCGGGGTACGAGTCCACCGGCGAGGGCTACCCTCCATCGGGGACCACGGCTGAGTGGGAGCCGTACACGCCATGCTGAGCTGAGGAGTGCAGCTAGTGTGGGTTGCCCTAGGGCTGGGAAACCAACTTTTGCTATATAGATGGGTGTGAGTTGTATAAACTTAGCTTCCGCTATTGTAATTTCCATACTTAATTTGTAACTGAAGTCTTGTACTACTTTGTACAATTCAGTTAGTTTTCTATGTAATATAATGTTGTTCTTTTGATGTGTGCTTTCGAGTGTCGCATCGTGCGGCACCACCCTCTGAGATCGTGGACGTGCGGATTCCGGTCCGCCACAAGACCCACTGCTGCTGTAGAGCAGTTTGGTCGAGCTTTTGGTGGGCTAGAACCTTCGGCCGACGGTGCCGAAGTCCTCCTGTACCCGTCGCACGTCGCCGAGCTATTTCCGAGCCTTGGTAGGTCGAGCTAGTGCCACCATCGTGCTCCACGACCTCCCAAACTCACTGGCAGTTAGTCTCCGGTCGGGGGATGGCCGGAAACGCCGGGCCGGTGAGTTCCGGTTGCAGTCCGGCGAGGGTGGCGGCGCGTGCGCGAGATAGCTGGCGGGAGGTAGGAGAAGGAGCGGGCCCCGGCTGTCAGTGACTCAAATTTTGAATCTCTGATCTGCTGTGGCTCTGGGATCCTCTGTAGCTGCGCGCCAAAACACTGTGGCCCCCGTGTGTTCCCGGATTCTATTGGCTGAGGTTTAAATAGTGGGCCCAAGACGAATTTCAATAGGAAAAACAATTCTAAATTGTGTTCGGTAGAAGTCAAGTGGTGAGATGCTACTCACATGATCAGGAACAATAGGGACATACGGGATTGGTTCAGAAAATTGTTAGCAAGATAAAGTTGAGACCGGCAGGTTGTAGGGGCAGCAGGACATAGGGGCCTGGGTGCTATAGACCTGTCCGTGTCGGTCAAGGACCGATCCGTATGCGGCTCTGTTGAGAAAGTTTGAGTTGTGTACCAGACTCATGCTGGCTATATGGGACCCAGTAAACCGATGTACCTCGGAAAGCTTTCTTTGAGCCTTTACGGGTCGCCTCAGGAGAGAGGGCCATTGTGCAGGGTGTGGGTAACACTCTCATGGCATCTCATGTCGGTAGGTGCACCACAGGAGTGGCTACTGTACGGGGCAATTTGATTGATTCAACGTGGGTGAAAAGGGGGAAAGGCTGCCACGTACAACGTCAGTGATGGTTGCTGTAGGAAATGTTGAGTATGGGTGTACGTGTCATGTAGCCCGGGTGTTATTGATTGGAATCACCGCCGCTCACGGAAAAGGACCGAGCATACTTGTTTTCACAGTCGTGACGTAGTAAGAACTTGCATGAGAAAGTAACTAATCATTATGGTTTGAAGTTCATACTATTTTTGTGATATATCTTTGATGAATAGTTAGAGAAAACTCGATTTATTTCCACCGTGAGCAAATTACATCGGGGGAAAGTGTTTCTTGTTTGATTATGGACTCCCGATGTGGCATGCCAAAGATTACTATTAATTATCTGCAAATAACATCTGAAAGTAAGGATTCATATTTAGGCGAGTTTAATTATGCCTATTGCTACCACATTTTATGTCTATTACCCTCATGTAGAGTTTCATGGCTAGGTTTGACGGTTAAGTCTTGCTGAGCTTTATGCTCACGAATGCTATCCGAGTTGTTTTGCAGGTACTGACTTTATGCTTATGAGAATGTATGCCAATGAGACTCGGAAACCTCCGAGTGGTTACTCAAGAGCATTCTCGCCGCTACGGTTTGTTCCTCGTGTTGCTAGTAAGAAACGTCCACGGGCTGGACTGTTTCTTTGATGCTAAGATAGAAATGAGTCGTGAGAGTTGTAGTCTTCCGCTGTAGTAATATTTGAGTTAAGTATTTATAAAATACTCTTCTTACACTTCCGCAAACAGATTTGTGTAATATGACGTCTCCTCGACCCGTGAGCTGTTAGGTGCCGCATCACACGACATCACCCAACGAGGTCCTCGGGTGAGCGGCACGGCCCCGTGAATGAGCGGGTGGTACAGGTTCCTCGACACGTTTCCCATTAGGACGGAGGCACCGTGGATAGCGTGGTAAGAAGAAAACAAAGATATATCGGCACAAACATGAATATTAGCCCCTGTATCAATCCACCACTCGGTAGGTTGACATGTTGTTAAAACAGTATATGTATTACCATACCTTGTTGTTCCAACATCACTAACAATCATGTTGACAGATTTATCCTTTCCATGTTGAGTTTTCTTGCCCTTCCCGTCCGTGCATTTTTAGCAAAATGCCCCCAACTTGCAACAGATATAGCATTCAACCTCAACCATGTTTATATTTTTCTCGTCCTTTTCCTTAAACTTGGTGGTATGCACAACCTTGTTTTTCCCTTTCTTTTGTCCAGCATGTTGCACAACATTAGCACTCGATTGTCCTTTGCGCACCTTGTACACTCTCTTTTGCCCGAGATTTCTCTTCCACATCTATCAAGAGAAGCTAACAGATCCTCAACGAAAATGTTCTATCGCTTGTGTTTCAGAGACGTGGTAAATCCCCTCCAAGATGGAGGTAATTTGACAATAATATCCCCTGCCAGAAATCTATCTGGCAAAATTAGACCAAGAAGTTGAAACTCTCCGACAATGATTTGTATTTTATGAGCCTGCGCAACCACTAAACGGTTGTCAACAATCTTAAAGTCATGATAGCGCTCCATGACATACAACTCATGTCCAGCATCCGAAGCATCATACTTGTCTTCAATGTCCTCTCAGAGCTCTTTAGCGCTCTTGTAGCTCATGTACACATCGCACAGTTTATCGGATAACACACTCAAAATGCATCCCACTACCATCAAATTAGCCTTGTTGAACTCTGCTTATTTTTCACTAGTAAGAGGTCCATCCACATGCTTAAGGACATATGAAACGTCCATAGCAGTGAGCCACAAGTCAAGTTTCTTCAAACCAGCGAACTTCTCAGATTTTATTGCATCAGCAAAGCTATTACCCATCTAAAGTGCCTATTAGGTTTTTAGATTGTTAGAAAACAATACACTTTAAATATAAAATAAATTTCTAAAGCTGTAACAATATGCATAATAGATATTTCACAAAGCATTAGCAAAAACATGTATATAAAGCAAATTATATACATCTCATTCATGCGTAAAAAACTCATCTTCACTTAAAGTGGAAATGTCTCCGTATTGAATGTTGATGAGTTTTAGAGGAGAAGAAGACTCTAGAGGACGTAGAACATCAAATTGAGCAGTCGCATGAACGCTACCTAGAAACTGGTTCGCCTCAATCCGCCCAGATTCTTTAGTGAGGCGGGGCTTCGGAGACACTGCTCTCCCTCACGCTGGCGACACGCCCGTGAGAGGGATGGAGGGACTCAAAGCAGATGTACAACACCGTAGAATAGAGAGTCTAGTCTTATTCCCAACATGATGGTTCACTCTCTATTATAGGTAGTGTAGTAAGTGAAGATAATTAGTCTCTATTGAATCCAAGTAACTGAAGATAATTAGTCTCTATTCAGTCCAGACAATTATGCTCTAGTAACTGATAGCAATGAAGCTGTATTGTTTGTAGTATAATTGACAATGATAATGTACAATTATGATCTAGTAACCGACAGCAATAAAGCTATATTATTTGTAGCATAATTGACAGTGGGAATGTGGAACATGATTATCCTTCAGAAACTGAATTACAAAATTGAACACAATAAATTGTGAGTAATTAAAGTCGTATTTGTGTCGGACTCATAAAAAAGAGAGCAAAATTTTTTACGCCATTCGCCATGCCGCAAGTCACAAGTCACACGATAAATCACGCGAAAATTCACGAATACGCGCGCGCGTGCATGTGATTTGTGTGTGACTAGCCCATCCTTCTCTCATATATTCCACACATGGAAAGGAGCTCCACTAATAAATGAGTATTTCTTTCCTCTAATTTTTCATGATGGATTATTTTATTCTTGTGTGCTTTTAGAATTTATTTAAAATTGTTTAGGCCCAAGGCCCACATATTGAACAGGAATGGCTGTCTAGAGGTGATAGCCGAGATAGCATGGCGATATTTCGGATTTAGGCTAGGGAGCATGTTGAGAATTTGACTGGATTCAGAAAATGGTTGGCCGACATGGTGAAGATTATGGGCAAGGTGTTTGAGCTTGGCACAATAATCCGAAATAGATAAATCACCTTGGCATAAGTTGAGGAACTCGGCTTCGAAGAACACAGCTCTGTTGGAGCGACACTTCTTACTGCAAGTAACTCCGGCCTCTGATCGCCGGGTTCTCGCCGGAGCTCAGCGTTCACTCTGGATCGCACGAGGTAGAGAGCAGAGAAAAATACAGGTGTGTGTTGTGGGTAGACAACGTGTCTTTTGTATTGATGATGACTGAATATAAATAACAGTGGTACAGACACACGCACACACGATGCACGCACACACGACGTTCTCAACGTCTTCAACACGATCTTCACGGGATGCACGCTCCATGCACGATCCACAAACTTAGCATCGAGGCTTATCCGTCGTCTGCGCCTGAACTGTCATGCATGCAGGACTTAACTAACTGAATGCTGAATGAGTTTAATAACTCAGACCCTAATGCATCTCTACAGCTAACATGGGTGACAAAAACATGCAACGTGACAACAAGATTATTTCAACAAAACACCCCCTTAATCTTGTTGTACCTGCACAACTCCTAGCATCCGACGATTCTCAATGAATTTTACTCTTGGTAGTGCCTTCGTCAGGATGTCTGCAAGCTGTTCATTGGTCCCAACATGACCCAGTTCCACCTTGCCCTTTTCAACACAGTCACGAATAAAATGAAACCTGGTATCAATGTGTTTCACTCTATCATGAAACCTTGGGTTTTTGCTCAACTCAATAGCTGCTCTGTTATCCACCCACAGCTTGAACATTTGAGGCTCTTCATTCAATATCTCACTCAGCAATCTGCAGAGCCAAATACCTTGACAAACTCCTGCAGATGCTGCCATATACTCTGCCTCACAGGAAGATAAAGCTACTACCTTTTGCTTGGTCGAGTTCCATGTTATCAAGTTCCCAGCCAGCATATAAATGATACCAGTAGTGCTTTTTCTATCCTCAATGTCCCCTGCCAAATCACTGTCACTGAAGCCTGTAATTTCAAGTCTTTTTTCTCCTGAGTATTTGCACCCAAAATCACTAGTGCCTGCTAAATACCTCAGAATGCGTTTCATTGCAGCCCAGTGAAGTTCAGATGGATTCTCCATGTACCTGCTCACAATGCCAACACAAAATGCTATATCAGGCCTCGTATTAACCAAGTACCTGAGACAACCTATGATACATCTGAATCTTGAGGCATCCACACTGCCATTTCCATCTGTTCTGCACAAGTGAGTTTTAGCTTCCATGGGAACTTCACTTGGATTACAGTTCTTCATGCCTGCAATCTCTAGGATCTTCAGAGCATAGGCCTTTTGACAGATTGAGATTTCTCCTTTTTCTTGCTTTACTTCAATCCCCAAGTAATAGCTTAACAGTTCAAGGTCACTCATGGAAAATTTCAACTTCATTTTCTGTTTGAAGTCTCTTATCTTCTCTGGACTGGGACCACAAATGATCAAATCATCAACATATACTCCAACTAACAAGAGTTCTTCTCCCATGCCCTTTCTGTAAAGTGCATGATCTGACTCACATCTTTTGAAACCCAGAGAGTGTAGCTCCCTGTCAAGCATTATGTTCCAAGCTCTTGGTGCTTGCTTCAACCCATACAGGGCTTTCTTGAGTCTGAGTACCTTCGATGAATTTTCTTCATCAGTGAAGCCAGGTGGTTGACTGACAAATACTATTTCTTTGAGCTCAACATTCAAGAATGCAGACTTGACATCCATATGGTGCACCTCCCAATTTTCAGTAGCAGAAAGGGCCAGTAACACCCTCACTGTTTCTAGCCTCGCGACAGGTGCAAATACCTCATCAAAATCCACCCCTGAGTTTGAGCATAGCCTTTTACAACTAGTCTAGCTTTATACTTCTTAATATTGCCAGATGGGTCTCTCTTTACTTTGAAAATCCATTTCAGTCCTATGGCCTTGTTTTCTGCTGGTAAATCAACAAGGTCCCAAGTCTTGTTATCATGGATAGCCTTCAGCTCCTCAAGCATGGCTTTCCTCCAGTTATCATCATTGATAGCTTCTTCTACACTGGTAGGTTCTTCAGCTGTCAGCAAACATAAGCCTGAATATTGCATGTCTTCCATTGTTTCACTTGATGCCATCACATCATCAACTGTTCTGAACCTTTGAGGAATGCCTTCAGAGTTCACTTCTTGACCCGTGGGTGGTGTAACCCAATTAATGTCTGCCTTTCTTGATGTATTTCTGCACATGTCTGGAGTTCTTGGTGATCCTGGATCTGTACACGTTTCTTCAGTCTCAGTAACTCTGTTTTCAACAGTATCGGTCCAATGAACAATAAAAGAAGATTCTCCATTATCACCAGATGATTGAGTGCCTTCCCACTTCCAAGGAGTCTTTTCGTCGAACTTAACATCCCTGGAGATGATCACCTTATTGTTTACAGGATCAAACAGCCGATAAGCCTTGGAGTTCAGCTCATAACCAAGAAACACACATTTAACAGCCCTGTCAGACAACTTCTTTAGACCTGGACCATTTATCTTGGCATACGCAGTACACCCAAACGTTCTCAAATGCTTGACAGACGGCTTGTGACCTTTCCATACTTGATAAGGTGTCTTACCATTCAGACTTTTGGTTGGTGATCTATTCAGCACATACACTGCACACTTGACTGCTTCTCCCCATAAGTATGGAGGTACATCCATGCTCTTGAGCAGACACCTAGCCATTTCAACCACAGTTTGATTTCTCCTCTCTACCACACCATTTTGTTGTGGAGTATATGGTGCTGTAGTGAAATGCTTGATTCCCATATCACCAAGATATGCTGAAAAGGTATGAGAATTAAACTCCCCACCCCTGTCAGTTCTGAAGGCTTTGAGTTTCAGACCACTCTCTGTTTCAGACCGAGCTTTGATCAACTTGAAATAACTGAAAGCTTCATCTTTTGCATGCAACAGCTCAAGCCACATGTACCTACTTAGATCATCAACAACCAGTAGGAAGTACCTTTTGCCTCCCGGGGTAGGAGGGTCTATGTGGCCACAAAGATCACCATGAAACAGGTCCATGATGCTTTCAGCTCTAAACTGAGTTTCCTGAGGGAATGGTCTTCTGTGAAATTTTCCCAAAGCACAACCATCACAAACTTGATCACAGTGGTTGATGTCTGGGATTCCTCTCACCATCTTCATCCTCCCAAGGTCCCTCAACGCTCTGAAGTTAAGATGCCCAAACCGAGCATGCCACAACCAGTCTCTATCCCCTGTTGTTGCCATCAGACATACAGGACGTGTCACTTTCAGTCTCGCGATGAAGAGTCTGTTGTCAGTGCGAGATGTCTTAATCAGAATGGATCCATCAGTGCTAATAATGCACAACTGATCCCCTTCCATAATCACCTTGTATCCTTTCTCAGTCATTTGACCAAGACTCAAAATGTTAGTCTTTAGCCTTGGTATATAATACACATCAGACAAGATCTTATGAGACTGCTGCTGTCCCTCAAACAGAACAGAGCCCATACCATGGATGCCAACAGATGATCCATCCCCAAACTTGACATCACCTTTCACTGAATCGTCTAAGGATGATAGAATAGAACGAGTACCTGTCATGTGATTGCTTGCACCGGAGTTCAGATGCCACGCACTGATGATGCTTCCTTCTGAAAGTGCACCATCTTCTTCAGTTGTTTCAGTGAAACTGAAACACTTCTCTGTCAGCAGCAGTGCAGGTTGATCAGTGTCGGTCTTCAGTATATGAGCCTCTTCCTTCTTCCCTCTGCGAGGCTTCCTACACTCCTTCGACCAGTGACCCCAAACACCGCAATTATGACACTTGCCCTTCCTTCTGGGTGCTCCTTCAATCGAGTGTTTGTTGTGAAACTCTCGGTTGTCAGGCTTCTGTGCATTCTTGCCTTTGTGCATGGATCGAGCTCCTGTCTTGCTGTCGGCCGATGACAAGGAGTCAGAGGCCAGCCGATTCTTGTACCTAGCTAACCACTCATCTTCAGACAATAGCAGTCGGCCATCCTTGCTCACCACTTCACCACTGCTTTCAAGCCGATCCTCAACAGCCCGCAGTCGCCCGACGAGCTCCTCCACAGACAATTTGTTCAGATCCAACAATGTCTCGATGGAGAGAGCGATCTGCATGTAACGAGGGGGAACTACACGCAGGAATTTTTTCACAACTCGTACATCATCAACTGACTCACCAAGTGTGCGCAGGCTGCTGGCGATGCCGGTAATTCTCATGGCAAAATCATAGATCGTCTCCCCTTCTTTGAATTCGATATTCTCGAATTCTTTGATCAGCTGCTGTGCGTTGGCTTCTCGAACCCGATCGTCTCCGATCCTCATGCTCTTCACGGCCTCCCACGCGATCTTGGCACTGGGCTTCGCCGCCAATGCCGTGTGCATGTCACTAGGCACTCCCCTCAGGATCGCTGCAAGTGCGAGCCTGTCGTCGCGGCGAGCCAAACCGTCGGACACAACAGCTTCCCATAGATCTTGCGCTTCGAGGTTAACTTGCATGACGAGCGACCACTGGGAGTAGTTGGTGCGCGTCAACATAGGGTAGACAAGCGATCCGCTCGTCTCCCTTACCACTCGCTCGGCGCCGAAAGGGTTGATCGCGGTGGTGTACGCCGGGGAAGAGCTGCCTGCCATCTCTGTTCTACCTCGCCTCGGCTCTGGTACCACGTGTTGGAGCGACACTTCTTACTGCAAGTAACTCCGGCCTCTGATCGCCGGGTTCTCGCCGGAGCTCAGCGTTCACTCTGGATCACACGAGGTAGAGAGCAGAGAAGAATACAGGTGTGTGTTGTGGGCAGACAACGTGTCTTTTGTATTGATGATGACTGAATATAAATAACGGTGGTACAGACGCACGCACACACGACGCACGCACACACGACGTCCTCAACGTCTTCAACACGATCTTCGCGGGATGCACGCTCCATGCACGATCCACAAACTTAGCATCGAGGCTTATCCGTCGTCTGCGCCTGAACTGTCATGCATGCAGGACTTAACTAACTGAATGCTGAATGAGTTTAATAACTCAGACCCTAATGCATCTCTACAGCTAACATGGGTGACAAAAACATGCAACGTGACAACAAGATTATTTCAACAAGCTCGCTGCAACAGGTTATCGTGGAAAGCTGCTCAATTGCACCCCAAAGAGAGAATGCATCTGTTTTGTGCTGACTGTTGATTTGCCACACCTCAGGAGCGCAGGTAATGTAAATCAAGTTGACAATACATTTATCAATGTGATGCCACTCAGTATCACGGTTGATCAATGGTGTAGAGGAGAGAATATGAGATTTAAGACCAAATTTACTGAGAGCTGAATCAAAGAACAACCTCCAGTTAGAGTGGTTTGGGTTGGAAAGCTCCAAAGTGACGGGGAGGTGAGCTCGGATGTTGACAGTCTGCAGAGTGTCTGCATGCGCGATGGAACTCGATCGACAACCGTCGTCGAGCTCGCCGGCAGAGGAAGGAGTAGAGGAAAGGGATTTGGAGGTCGGGGAGAATGTCGGATTGTACTCCATTTATGAGGAAGCAGTGGGAGGATCGATCAGACGGGAGAGGTGTTTGATACCACGAAGAGGATTGAGGAGCAATCGAATTGTATTCATCTGATCATTCTGTACATATATATGTATAACAGAGGATAACTGCCTATCACTATAAGAAACACGCCCATTTACGACAGCTCGAACCGTCATAATTAATCCATAAGCGGTCGTAAACAACTTATTTATGACAATAATGGCTTATTTACAATGTTGCCCGGCCGTCACAAGTTTGGAGTCGTAAATAACGTTATTTACGACGGCCACCATCGTAAATAAGTTATTTATGACGGATTGGACCGATCATCATACCTTATGGAGGCGTGCCAGCTGTCACCTTCTGGAAGCTTATTTACGACGGACAGGAACAGACCATCGTAAGTTATACAGGTTAATTGACGACTGCCAACTCTAGACTATAGGAAATAACATAGGCTTATTTACAACGACCACCTACCTCGTAAGTAAGGGATTTCTTTTTTTTTTCTTAAAAAAACAGAAAAATGCTAACCTAGCACGATGGCCACCTCACCGGCAGATAATATATATATATATATATATATCGGGCATCGACCCAGGAAGAATTTATTCTAGGATTTATGATAATCTATGATTAACCTCTTTTTAGAATACTCCCTACCCCCAGGGGAAGTCGAATCCCCGCTGCCTCCTTGAAAGAGAGATGTCCTGAACCACTAGACGATAGGGGCATCACTAGACGCTAGTGCTATATAAAACCACTCGTCATTTCTTCCAGAAACTTCCCAAGAAAAATCCCGAATTGGATCCAAAATTGACGGGTTAATGTGAGCTTATCCATGCGGTTAGGCACTCTTCAAATAGGAATCCATTTTCTAACTGGCTTTCGTGCTTCTATTTCTGTTAATTGGCACTTCACTCGCAACCTGGCCAACTCTAATTCCAATGCTGCAATCCTATTGGTTTACTGAATGAGGGTGGGTAGACCGAAACGCTGAGTTTTGAATTTTTACTCACTTCATTTACAAAATTTTTTGGTTTGGTTAATTTAGTTATATGGAAATCCAATCGTTTCCAATCGTTGGGGCTTGCTTGGTTGACATTGGTATATAGTCCATATTATATTGTTAAATAACAAGCCTTCTATTATCTATTTTCTTTCTAGTTAATATGTGTGCTTGGGAGTCCTTGCAATTTGAATAAACCAAGATCTTACCATGACTGCAATTTTAGAGAGACGCGAAAGTACAAGCATATATATATATATATATATATATATATATATATATATATATATATATATATATATAACATCACAGGCAGTTCACATTACCATAGTATCAAATATAAGACACAACACTACACACTCCCACGTCCACTACCTCCGAAGCCAAGAATGTCGTCCTCGCGTCGTGCTCCAGGTCCCGGTAGCTGCGGCGATGGAGTCTGAGCCTCCGCTGCCGATTTTTGTGATGTACAAGTGTAGTTAGAGCAATTTTGACTAAGTTTGGCTATGTTTGAACAATTGTGACTAAGTTTGTCTATATTTGAGCAATTATGGATAAGTTTGGCTATGTTTGAGCAATTATGGCTAAGTTTGGCTGTGTTTGAGCAATTATAGCTAAGTTTGACTATGTTTGAGCAATTATGACTAAGTTTGGCTATGTTTGACTAATTTTAGCTTAATTTTTTTAGTATTAATTTATGTTGATTTGAAAAAGTGTTGCTTACCTGTGCCGTTGAAGAAGTCACCCGTGGCTCCGTCAGCACTAGTGGCTGCATCGGCCGCTGCCATGAGGGAATGGAAACCTGCTGCCCATTCTGCTGGGCTAAGGCATGTGATAGCAAAGTATTAGCACATGAATAATAATAAAATGATATGATTATATTGTATTTTAAGTTATTACCTGTATCGCCGCTTGTATCTGTGCATTGTAGCTGGTTTGATACTCCTGTGTGATATTCAATAGCGCTTCTTGCTGCTGGAGCTTCTCCTGTGTCAGGCGTAGCTCCGTCTGGACACTTTGAAACTCTAGATCCCTCTGCGACATTCGCCGGCTGGGTCCAGCGGACAAAGACTACGAGGAGAAGCCCCTCGAGGCCTTGCCTCACTTGACAACAAAAAAGATTAAGAGTAAGATAATGTAGCTCAAATTGATAGAAATACAAACAGCTACCATCTCACCATTCATGGGCTTTTCCGCCACCGTTCGCATACACGACATTATTGTCGATTGGTTCTGCCAATCATAGTCGGCGCTGTGAATCATCACCGCCTCCTCCTCACACTTCTCCTAGGAATACAAGCGATACATTAAAACATATCAATAGCAATATTAGTTACAAATAATGTAAAGCAATTCGAAGACTCACCAGTCGAGCTATCACCATCAGAGTGCACAACTGAACAGGCTATAAAGGGTCACTTGCCCTTTGACCTCTAGTCCACACCTCAACATAGCTCGGTCGTTCAGCAAGCTCCTTTTCTTGTAAGTACGAGTCAGTAGCATGAATATACTATAAATATAGTTTCATAGGTATTTTTCTTACCATTAATTTTTCCGGATGTAGATGTTCATCCTGACCATACATATGACCTCCGGTAGACCCTTTGCACTGTCGGGCCCTCTTGGACTTGGCGACAAAGTCCGTGCTGGACCACAGCCGACAGAGGATCCGACAAGCCTCTAGACGATACTCCAAATAAGAAATCCCCACCTGCATGCATTTAGTAATTGATTTAAATAACATTGACATTACAAAATAAGAGCCATATTTAAAACACTACTAGTTTACCTCGACGTACTGCTCCTTCGTCAAGTACATGTGAGAACTGTCTCTGAACGCCGCTAGATCCGACCCTTGATGCCTTTTCAAGTAGTCGTTTGTTTTTTGAATTCGGGCATAAGAGATCGCTTGTGTAACAAGCTTCCTCGTGTTCCTGTTGAAGACGGCTCTCGCATGCTCGACATCCGCTGGATCCGCCAAATGGAACCATCTCTATAAGAAGAAAGAAACATAAGTGTTATTAAACATTCTAGTTATTAAATAAATAAAATTCAAATAATATATTAAACATACTTACCAATAAGTCGGACCACACTGCACCCTGAGCAGTCCCGTACGTCAGGTCAGTAACACAAGCATAATCATCCCATGACTTGGCAGGGATATGCTCGTTACCACTGCTAGGGACCTCACTAGGGTAGTGCAAATGCATGAGGTTCCCTAAGACAACATTGATCTGTATCTGACGTCCTCTACCCTCGAAGGTAGTGTCCTCCCATCCGCTACAAGAACAATTGTGCATGATAGAGTTTAACAGTATGTAATTTTCTAAAGCTACAAGTAAGGGCTTCTTACCTATCGCCAACAGAGCGAATAGCCGGCAGTGTTGCTTCATCTCTAGGAACCGGAGGAATGGCTCCTCCTAGATCGTTGCCTTCTCTGCCTCCGTGTCCTCGGATGACTCATTAGGGTGGTCCACCGATCTGGAAGGGTGGTCATCCGACTGTGGCTCAGGAGGCCCCTCAGCCTCTGACAGTGACTGACTCATTCTGCAATATAACCACCTGGCAGATCATCTTCTTGGTAAACATCATCAAACTCAGCAACCAACATCAGAGTATCATGGTACCCAACATCACCTGGGGTATATAACCGTTCACGAGGATTGACCTTGTGTACGACCCACCAAGCACTCATCTTCTCGCGCGGATAAGGTAGATAATACACTTGCTCAACTTGGTCTGTGAGGACAAAAGGGTCGTACCCTCACAGCCTTTCGTTGTGTTTCACTTCAACTATGCCAAATTGGTTTTGACGGGTTCCTTGATGGTTATAAAACCAATCACAATCAAAGAAAACTAATTTAAGTTCCTAACTACAGGCAAAATTGAACTAGTTTCCCGTACTTCAACATCGATTGCTCTTATCATAACTCCAGTATTAGTCATTGCAGCAAGAGTACGAAGAGCTTTAAATTGAGTCAAACGGAATCGAAACCCATTGATGTCATACCGACAATAGATTCTAATTTTCAATATTCCGTAATATAGTTGTCACAAGTCTTGATGGACGTCAGCATCTTTTACACACTGTCCAAAATATGAACTTGTAAGAATATTTTTTACATACTACTATATAATTGAAGATAAAGAAATGACAAGAAAATGTTATTTGAACCCGAAACCAAGATAGAAAATTAGGCCCTCTATTAATTCCATCTCATCGCATTAGTTCTACCTGCTTTCTCGTAGGTTGATGTCTAAGTGTTCAATTTTGCTTATGGAACTCACTGTTTGAAAAACAAGAATATTAATATTAAGGTATAGTAAATAATGCTACGTAGTAAAAATGTAGAACAAATAATCACTCGAAATATTGTCCATCCTATCTATATTAGCATACATGTACAACAAAGCAACCTTCCTTTCTTCTGTGGCACAATTGTAGCTCGTGCTACTACCAACAGGGGTGTCTCTCGTCACAAAATGGATAGGTCACTATAAGGAGGATCTTCATCCATATTGTACCACATCGTAGAAGCATTGACGTTGTTTTCCTCTGCAAAGTGAACACTTGAGAAATATCCTATACCCTTAAATGCTTCAACGATGCACCCTTCAACTCTAGCCCTATTGCCAACCATTGGTTTAAGTTATTTGAGAGCTCTTTCAATATGATACATTCACTTATATTACACAGTGCCACGTACTTTAGCTTCATATGGCAGATGGATAAGGAGATGTTGTATTGGATTGAAAAACCTTGGAGGAAATATTTTTTCATCTTGCATAAAAGAACTCATATCTCCTTCTCCAACTTCTTCATCATCTGTATCATGATTTCTTTAACACAGAGGTGTCTATAAAAATAGCTAAACTCGATTAACACTTTCCAAACCACATCATCAAGGTAGTTCCGAAACATAACAAGCAATATATGATTATGTGATAATCATGACTCTTTAACCCACTTAGTTTATCCGTCCTGACATTAATGACTCGTCTCAAGCTAGCAGCATAACCGTCGAGGAATTTTAACCCTTTCAGAACTTCTTTCTTCTATTTAGGTGTAAGACAAAGAAGCACGTGGCTTACCACCACTTTTAGAGAGCTCAAGAGTTGTACAATTACAAAGCTCTGCCAAATCCTTTTGAACCTTTATATTGGCTTTTGTTTTGCCAGGCATATCCATTTACGTGCTTATGATGCATTCACCCATGTTACGCTTCTGGTGCATGACATCAATATTGTGCATTAAAATCAACGACTTCATGTACGGTAGGTCCCATTGTTCATATCTATGAGTCCAATTATGTACCTCTCCGTAACCTATAAAAAATCTCGGATGATCTTTATCTACCACAAGTTTATCCAACATATCAGCAATTTTTGACCCATTTAGACGCTTCGGCGGTCTCTTTGTCACAATATTGTTCTTTTTGAAAGCATTCTTCTGTTGCCTAAACACATGATTCTGGAGCAACCAACGTCTATGACAATCAAAGTAGCAGATCTTGCCACCATGAGTAAGACGAAAACAATCAGTGTTCGAAGCATATATCTACATGTCAAACGTTCGTGGACGCTCTAGCCAGCAAACATGGCTTATGCCGGGAAATCATGTACCGACCACATGTACGCAGCTCGAAGGTTGAATTTCTGCTTACTGTAACAGTCGTACGCTTCGAGGCCTGTCCACAACCGTTTTAACTCTTCGATTAGCGGTTGCAACATCACGTTCAGGCATGCACCAGGATGATCCGGTCCAGATAGCATGAGGCAAAGGACACATGAACTCATATTTCATAGAAAGAGCAGGTGGTAGGTTGTACAGAATAGCAAAAACGAGTCAACATGAGTAAGGTGTGGTGTTTGTACTGAAAGGTGAGAAGCAATCTATCGCTAATCCGATGCGAACATTTCTCGCATCACTGGCGAGGTCTGCATCAAAGCTGTCCATCGCCTTCTATGCTTCACTATCGGATGGGTGCACCATGACTCGATCGTTGTCACACATATTTTGTGTGCCATTTCATGTGTCTAACAGTTATTTTAGAGAGGAACATTTGCTTCAACTAAGGTGTGATGAGCAAGTAACGACGTTGCTTATGTGTGACTTTTTTCATCACCTTGTCACCATCGTCGTTAACAATTTCGACAAACCTACATTTACCACACTTTAAGCATTTGTTCTCTTTGCTATGCTCTTTCCAGAAAAATGCAATTGTCTAGGCACATATCGATCTTCTCATATTTTATACCGAGATAAAAAATATTTTCTTTGACTAGTACATGTCTTTAGGCACTTTATGAGGCTTTGGAAGAATATCGTTGATCAATTTCAAAAAGATTGTTGTAGCAGTTTTTTGTGGAAAAATACATAGACTTCATTGCCATAAGTCGTGTCATGAAATAAAGGAGGGTCACTTTTATGTACTCATGTAGCGGCTCTTCTGAGGCTCTGAGAAGCTTGAAGAACGCTTTAACCTCCGTTGTAGGAGAATCTTCGTTAAAGTCTGGTTGTATAGATTCAAGCATCTCGTCCATTCTATCAACCTCCATGCTATAAATATTATTTTCCTCTTATTCTAAGGATTTAGGCGTTGATTCGTCGTGAAAGACCCACACCTCATAATACGACACGAAACCGTATCGGCACAAGTCTATTGAATGCGTTTTATTGTCCAAACACCTCATATCCTGACATCTGCTACATGGACACCGCACCTTATTTGTCTTGGCTAACGAAAAAGCACGTTCAAAAAGTTGTAGTCTTGGTCACCCACTCATCTAAGTGAGTTCCATTCTTGTTCCAACCAGTATTATCCAATAACGGTCTTCGCTCATATTTGAGCTTACAAATCAAATGCATACAAGTCAACATCAGCTATCACATGTCTACATCTATCAAAAAGGATTTGTCCTAAACCCACCCAAGAGTGACCGAGAGAGCTTGCTTACCGAGACACGGGGTCCGGATCCTAATGAAATTCTGGCAGCATAACCCCGCAGTTCTCGAACTGCACGCCCCGAAATATTGTAGCAGAGAACATCAGGGTTATACAGCCGAGCTTCAATCAAATCCGGACCTCTCGCTTCTCGCCATAAGCAAGCTCTCTCACACACTCCGAGGTTGTCTAAAAAAGGGACAATTCCGAACCTCTAAGTGTCAAATAAGTAGCACAATTGACACATGTCGGTTCGAAACGGGTGACGCATAGGGTACTTTACTTATTTTTTATTCATTCAATATAGTCGTAAAAAAACTTATTTACGACGATTTTCATGTTTTCAAAGTGCGAGAGAGCAAAGAAATAGAGATGTTCGTGTGCACCCATCCACACGCGAGCGCTTGGCGTCCTCATCGGCATTGTTAGCCTCCGTGCCCGTCTCGACCTCTTCATATGGTCCTACTACTTACGACAACCCAGTCCGGAGCCGTCGTAAAAAAATATGTGTATACTCCCACGATGGTGTGTATAGCTAACCATCGTGAAGTAAATAGTTAACAATCAATTTTCTAATAAATCAGTTATTCTATCAATTAAACTAATAAGTAATCACTTAAATTAAGCTACTAAACAAGCAACTAAATTATAAACTAAGTAATCAACAATAATAATTGAATTACTGATAATTATGAACTGAATTATTAAATCAAGTTACTAATAATTAATAAATAATGAAGTAGTTAAACAACTACACTAAATAACTATATAATAATCAACTAAATAAACAAAAAAACTAAACTAATAAACAATAAAAGTAACTACATAATAAACTACTTAATTTATTAACTAACTAAATAATCAACTAAATAAACAAAAACTAAATAATTAACAATAAAAGTAACTATATAATAAACTACTTAATTTACTAAGTAATTAATCCTCTAAACAAAACTATTTAATAAACTACACAATTTTTTATATAAGACAAGCACTAATTAATAAAAAAATTTACTTGAGGCACCGACTGGCGGTGGCGCGGTGGGCCGGCGGCGTTGACGGCAGCCGACTCAGGGGCAGGGCTAGAGACGGTCGGCTCGGCGGCGGGCGCCGAGGGTTCCGGCGCCACGGGCTTGGGGGCGGGGCCTGCTCGGCGACAGCGACGCGGGAGGCGGCAGGTCGATTAGGCACGGGCGCGGGCGCAGGCGGGCTTGTGGGCCGCGAGGCAGCCGACTTGCGACGGACGATACTGACCGTCATAAATAAGTTATATGACCACGGCTAACCATAGTGTTTTCGTAAGTAAGTTCAACCGTCGTAAATAATGGCTTTTCATGTAGTGGATCCATGGAGCGCGGTGGTGAAGCGTGTAAGGCGCGACGTGAGCCAGTGCGAGCCTGCGAGGTGTGCGGCGTGCGCATGAGTAGTTGCTGACTACTAGCGAAACTATTGCTAACAACTACAGGCCCGCAGCTACCTCTTTCTCACCCAAGGTGGCTTATTTATTTATTTATTTATTTTGCTATTCTTGTAGCCTACTTTGTTGTTCTTGTAGTTTTAGCGCCTTTCAAAAGGGAGGTAGTATCTCTTGTCGCATTATTAAATACGTTCCCTATTTTCAACAAATGTTATATTATTAATTCTAGCAGAAAAAGTACTAAGCTTGTATCTCTTGTACAAGTGAAAATTTGGAGTTTAATTTAAACAGAATTCGAGGAGGCGTACCTCTGATTAGTGGTGATCTCTGTGACATCTCTTCTCTAAGCAAAGGAATTGTAAAGTAGGCTTAATGGTTCTGCAATAATAAGTCTGCTGGTTGCATTTGTTCTCCACCAAATCACTGCTCATCGTCCAACAATGGATCCTAAACTGCATGCGCTTGTGCCACCAAACTCTCTTCTCGTCCGCCTCCTACGATATATGCATGGACCTTGTTCCATAGGTCTTGCTTTTATTTGCCAACTTGTTTGCCATTAATTGTTGATAGCCGAATTCCACGGTTTTATCATCAAGAGTCATATATATCATATACATGTAGCTTACAAGCGTTAAAGTTAGAAACACTTTCTCTACTTTGAAGCAAGCATATTACTTGCTTCTGTTTACAAACACCTTTTATCCATGGAGGCAAGAATCCTATGCACACCACCAAAAGTGCAAAGCCTGACGATCACTCTGCCCATACAAGTTTGTTTAGACGCGAGTTTTCGGTCAGTAACGTAAAACACCACTACAGGAAACCGATCATTTGCGACGGCTAGAATTATTTGCAACAGGACGTCATCGCAAATAAAGTAAATTGTGACGGCTAACCCTAGGCCGTCGCAAATATAGGAGCCGTCGCAAATAGTACCCTATTTGCGACGGCTACGACTGTAGCCATCACAAATAGCATTAATTTGTGACGGCCAGACCTGTGGCCATCGTAAATTAAGCAACCGTCGCAATTAAAAACTTGTTTGCGACGGTCGAAGAAAATGCCGTCGCAATTAAAGGAGCCGTCGCAAATGACCCCGATATAGTCGACCCGACACCTCCCGGTTCACACAATTGTCGCCGCCGCCGTACCGTGCCGCGCCGCCGCCTCCCGCACCGCCGCTCGCGGCCGCCGCGCCCCGCTCCATCGGCCGCCCGCCGCCGGCGCGCCTCCATCGGCCGCCCGCCGCCCCCGCTCGGCTCCCTCGCCCGCCGCCCCCCTCGGCTCCCGCGACCGCCGGCCGCGCCCCACCGCGCCACCGCTCGCCGGCCGCCGCCCGCGTCCGGCCGTCCCCGCCTCCAATTTCCAGCCCGCAGCCCGCTGCCGCGCCCCGCCGCTTCCGCCGCCTCTCGCTGCCGCGCCGCGCACGCCGCCTCCCGTAGCCTCCCACCGCGCAAATAAGTGTCCAGCTGTCGTTAATTAACCTACGTAATTTGCGACAGCCACCGCCGGCCGTCGCAAATTAAGTACTTACTTGCGACGGCCACGGCTGGCCGTAGCAAATTGTCGAGTCGGGCCCATCGGCTGGGCCCGGGCTCTTGTTTGCGACGGCCGGTCTAAGCCATCGTAAACAAGTTTATTTGCGACGGCGGCCGTCGCAAATAAAGTTAATTGCGATGAAAAAAAAGCGACAGCCGGAAACCATCGCAACTTGATTATTTGTGACGGTTTTACACCAGGGCCGTCGCAAATCTTTGGGATTCCTGTAGTGCACGCGTACGTACTCGAGTCTTGACGGGAGAGATGAGGCCACTGATGAGTGGAGAAGAAGCCAGCGGTGACATTCTAGTTGAGAAAACGAGGTAACAAGATGGCCTCTTGCTTTCATTTGTTTATGCAAATACTCTACATCGTTCTAGTACTTTTAAATTCGTATTCGCATGTGTGTTATGTGTGTGAACGTGTGTATATATAAAAGTTGAACGGTAGAACAGTGTGATGCTACTTTCGTTTCAAATTATTTGACGTAGGTTAGTTCAACTAACTAGCATTAAATGATTTGAAACGGAAGGGGTATTGATGTTAATAACAAGTTAGCCATAATTTTAGTATGCATATCGGAGCTCTTACCATTTTACGCGGTGAACTCTTCATCAGCTTGACAGATGTCCAAGCGACGTGGAACTTGTGGGAGATCCACTGCTTGATCCTCTCGAGCCTCTTTTTGCAAGTCGTTCTGTTTCTCTTCGCCGGAGTGCGAAGGCACAGCTCATCCACCACTCTGCGTAGGCTCTTGTGGCTGGCCTACCTGTCGGCTGACTCCGTGGCCATCTTCGTGCTGGGGCACCTCATGGTTCACGCGCACGAGTCTCGGCACCACCTCATGTATTTCTGGGCACCGTTCGTGCTCGTCCACCTGGGCGGGCAAGACACCATCACCGCCTTATCCAAGCAGGACAACGAGCTGTGGAGGCGCCACCTGCTGACCTTGGTCACGCAAGCAGCCGTCGCCGTCTACGTGGTGTGGCAAAGGCTTCTTGGCCGGACGCCAGGCTCAGGGCTGCCATGGTGATCATGTTCATATCTGGATGCTTCAAAGTATGCCGAGCGTACATTATGCCGTTACGTTTCCGGACCACAACATCTCAGTTCTGACTCCGTGGGTATGTTGCTTCGTTAGCTAAGGGATATGAAGATACTAGTACAAGGCAAAGAGAACAGCAACGAAGAACATGGAGATCGTGTTGCTAAATATGCTAGAGGACAAACGATCGATACATTAGATATGATGTCAAAAAGTAGTAGTAGCTTCCAAAGTGACGTCTTTGTTGAGATCATGACAAAGGATGCTCCCCAAAGCGAGGTGAAGAATGTTGTGATTGTAGATGATATACCGGGCATGCTCGAGGAGTTCAAGTCTCGTGCAGGTCGCTGTGGGGCGTATAGATGTTCGGGAGCATGTCTGGTAATGTGCTACGAACTGCTCCACACCAAAGCCGAACTTCGAGAAGCTACATTTGGAGAAGCTTTGCCCGGACTGGTTCGGGCATTCAAGATAGCCATTCGGTCTGGTGTTTTTACTAGTTTTTTTTCAAGATTTCTCAATGTCTGCTCTTCTCTTGTTGTACGCAGTCTTCCAGCATGCTTCGGCCCCACTAGCATTGGCACTCTTTGTAGCCACCGAAAAGGTGGATCAACGCCATACTAGCAGAGCTGATATCAAGGTAACCTACGTATTGCTCGTCGGTGCAATACTCCTTGATGTGTGCTCCTTCTTGTCTTCCCTGAAGCATATTCCAGACAGCTGGATTAAAAGTGCAGTTTCGCGAGCAGCCAACTGCATCCAGCCTGCATGGAGCAGAAAACAGTAGTGTGAAGAGCTAGCACAGTACAACATGATCAAGGCACGTGCCCTACTGTCATCAGGCAGCAAGCAATCCTTATGGAAGTTCTGTAAGACCTTGCCCGCCCGGTTATTTGGTTTTGGTACGACAACGCACATACCTAAAGCTGAACACTACACACCCATCAAAGAGGTCGTCCTCGACCATTTGTGTTAAGCCTCGGAGTAAGAAAGCAATGGGACCTTACCAGCTCCCATGGCAAGCTAGCTCTTCAGAAGTGGATGGATATCCATCAAAATCCAGATTCTGCAAGGACTTCAACAAAAGCACTAGAAAAGAGCATAGTTTGGATTTTGCTATAAGCGTGCTCATCTGGCATATCGCAACAGAAATGTGCTACTTCCGTGGAGACAACTCAACTACTAGTATTGAGCATATGAACAGGGATAAGCAGGTCAGTAGAGAACTTTCCAGCTATATCATGTATCTTGTCTTTAGGTGCGACGTGAAGCATACGACCAGCTTGCAGCTCGTGCATGACACAGCTGATGATGAAATGCGACAAATCTTCTCGACTAATACTCAACAGGATAATCCAGATGAGAAGGATGTTGTCAGGATGCTGCATGATGAACACAAGGAAGAGGAACAACAACGCTCGACAGATGAAATCCACAAGACTGAAGAACTGAGACACGGACCCCAAAGTGACTGAAATCCAGAAACATGCACACCAATCCGACAACAAAAATCTGAAGAAGCTTGTGCAGAGCACCCTTGAATCTCTTGATTCTCCTGTGCTGCCCCGCGCACGTGAAGTGGCTTGGGAGCTCATTGGCATAAAAGATGCTGCGCCGAGCATTGGCGTCTCATCGTCGAGGTCTGGTCGGAGATGCTTTACTACGCCGCGCCTAGTTGCGGCAGTACTTTCCACTATGAGCATCTAAGTACCGGCGGGGAGTTCGCCACCCATGTTCTCATCCTCATGAGGCTTCTAGGCCCTTTCCTACCACTCCCTGGCACTTGAGCTCCACACAAATGGTGCCCTTGTCTAGCCTCAGCTCATTGGGCAAGGTCGTGGTCCTACACATTACTGTACCCTTCATTTGTACCAAGACCTATTGTTTGCAAACAGATAGCTATAAAAGTTTGAGTATTCCATCTCCCACTCTTTTAGGGTAATTCCATCCGTCACTTTAAAGGGTTGAATATAGTGGAGTTGATACATGCACCCTGGTCGGGGGCATCCTGTGCGCCTCCATGGCACAACACCACTATATGAGAGGAGGCTGCTCCTATCTTTAGTAAGCGATCACCCAAACAATAAGAGAGGGACCAATCCTATAATGTGTTGGAGCGATGGCATGACCCACGTGCCACCGCCGCTAATCCCACGACTCCGTCGCCGCCTGGCGGGGAATGACCTAGGTAGGTCAAACCAACATAATACGACATGTACTCAGTATAAAACACCATAGTTGGGTAATGTTAGAGTTTGTTGAGTATCTTTTATACTCACTCTTATTTCAAACGTGGCTCATTAGAAGAGTATAAAGATGAGAGTGCGAGGTTGATATTAGGTCTAGTCGTATGCCTAAGTTTTTCTGATGGACATGTGGTTTTCATGGATTTTGATGTTTGTGTGGTCTGTATTCACCTTGATTGTAAGTTAAGACTTGTTTGTAAAACCGTAATAACTTTATAATGAATATTTTGTTGTATAACCTTTATTGAAATGGGTCCGATATCCCAAGCTAAGAATATACTTCTAGCTAAACACCACCACTGGACAACTCTAACTCTACAACAGAGCAACATCATTCTAAAATTATACTCCCTCCGTTTCAAATTATTTGATGTTGGCTAGTTTATTTTAAACTAAACAGCGTCAAATAATTCAAAATGGAGGGAGTATAACATATTCATATGCTAAACATGTCCTAACTACGAATGCTTAAAAACGCATCCTTGACTGCGGGCTAATAAAACAGGGTAACGTTCCCTTAAAGAACAAAAAAATGAGGGTAATGATGTAGGGCCGTCCGGTCTCGTTGCCGAGAAACTCGAAGTCCATCTGGTGATGGCCGCGCCCAAGGGAGATGTCTACGGCATTGTTTGAGCAGGAGACTGATTAATTGTAGCAATTGCACTCGTGGCAAATATAATGGTGCGCTTTATGCATGCTGACAAGCTAGACCGTCTTCGGTCGTTGTACATT
The DNA here is from genome assembly GCA_030760725.1 of Neostapfia colusana. Classification (NCBI taxonomy): domain Eukaryota; kingdom Viridiplantae; phylum Streptophyta; class Magnoliopsida; order Poales; family Poaceae; genus Neostapfia; species Neostapfia colusana. Next base: position 125,892,508 of record JASWHV010000003.1, read on the forward strand.
TGTTTTGGTCGGTCAAATTTAATTTCGTCGGCCCCCACGAAAACAAATGTAATTTCATCGGCCAAAGTAAGGCTCACAGAAATACCGAGTAATGTCGTTGGCCTTCTCCCGAGCTCACGAAAATACCGAGTAATGTCGTCGGCTTATTCCCCTGCTCACGAAAATACCGGGTAATGTCGTCGGCCTTCTCCCGTGCTCACGGAAATAGGATGTAATGTTGTCGGCCTGGTCCGAGGCTCACGACAACAATAGTTAATTTCGTCGGCCTTGGACATGGCGCACGACAATACCGTTACTGTTGTGGGCCTCACCATTGTCTCACCAAAATACTGCATTAATTCCCCAATTTCACCCTGTCCGAACGCCGCACACATTGCATCTCCCAACCTCCGAACCTCGCGCCGCGCCGCTTCTCCTGCCGTCGCCCGGCCCGCTACCGCCCTCCGCACTCCGGCGCCGCCGCTCGGACCGTCCACCGACCTGCTGCACCCGGCCCTGCCGCCGCCCCTCCCCAGCCTGGCCGCAGCCGCATTGCCTGGCCCCGGCACGGCCGTCCGGCTCCGGCGTGGCCACCCCGTCACAACCTCGGCGAGCCCCGGCCCCGCCCCGGCGCAGCTGCTCAGTCCCGGTCCTGCCCCGGTGCCGTTGCTCAGCTCCGGTCCCACCCCGGCGCAGCTGCTCAGCCCCTGCCCTGCCCCGGCGCCTCTACCTTGCCGGTCGACCCCGGTGGTACGTATATTTTTTATGCAGATTGCGCCTGTAATGAAATTTAGGTAGAAGATATGAATCATAACAATTTCGGAGTAGGAGGTTTTAGATACATGAGTAATGTGAGTTCGGGGTTAGGGGAATCTTTATTCCTTGTCGATTATGTTCATTTGGGAACCTTCATTATATGTTATTCAATACTATGTGGATTGTTTGGTTGATATGAAGCTTTTTGCATTGCCATGTCATGATCAGTGATCAAAAGGTTAAATTATACCTTCAGGTGCTCCTCATATAGATCCGTATTTGGCAATTGTTGATAGTTGTGAACCAACTCTAGTTATTTTTATTGCTAGAGTGAGCATTGAGTAGGACCTTTGTCGGTGGCTGGCTGGAAATATTTCGTGGATATGTGCATCAGTATGTGTGGAGAGTGCTTGCGAAACTTAGTTTTTTATATATAATTATGTGCTAAGAAAATTATAGTTCAAATGATGGAAAAATTGGAGAAAAAATACCTTCACTCATATGCAAAATAGACAAGATATTTCGTCAGAATTTATGAATGTAATGCAACATCTATCTGTGCATTTGCCTTACGATGCTAAGGTTTGTGGACCCGTGCAATATCGATGGATGTACCATATTGAAAGGACACTAAAAAAACTTATAACAATGGTTTTGCATAAAGCAATATTAAACAACAAAATTGTTTTATATCTGGTTTACAATTATTTTTTGGTGAAGGAGAAATATGGTAAAGAGGTAGTGTGACGTCATGGAGATGACTATGATTGGAGAAAGCAAGACGTCGACGTCGTTGCTTTATACCAATCCAGTGGGGAAAGCGTCACGGGAGGTGAACTTGTATCTCTTTTATTCTTTCATTCTCGAAAATTGGTTTTCAAGTGTCAACCTTATAATTACAATTTTAGGCATTCAATGTTGAAATTGTCTAGAGGGGGTGAATAGGCTAAAATGCCTGAAATAACTTAATTAAACGAGATTAGAACACAGGGGTCAGACTAGTCTGGCTCAGGGGCGGACTAGTCCGATCAACCTGCTGGAAAAGCCTAAAAGGCCGGACTAGTCTGGCTCAGGGGCGGACTAGTACGGTCCGACTGCTGAAAAGCCTAAACTTGATTTTTATGGGTTTTTCTTCAGATTTTAGTTTAACGAAAAGCAGATAAACTATCTAGCAATCTAATATAACAAATATGCCAAAGTATTGAGGTGGATTGCAAGATTGTAATCTAAAATATTTTAAGAGCGAGATGATCGAACGAACCCTAAGCAATTCTAATGATCAATGAAATGTAAGTGCAAAATGACATGAAGATTTTTTCCTGAGGTTCGATTCCACTCAGGAATCTACATCCCCATTGAGGAGTCCACAAAGGACCGGTTTTAACAACCCTTTCCTCACCAATTCGCCACTAAGGCCAACCCGATTATTCACTATCTCAAGGGTGAACTTACAAAGTGTTGGGGCTGCTCGTAATCTGAGGCTCCCACTTAATCACGTCCACAAAACTCTATGGATCTCACAAGCCACAGGTCACAAAGACTCACACCAAGTGCACGAGATCACTCCGAGAGCCAAAAACACGAAGTTCTTCCTTCTCCTCTCCTCACACACCTAAATCCACTCAAGAATTGGTTCTAGAGGTTGAGTAGGCAAGAGAGAAGGCTTAGGTGGCTCTAGGATTGGCTGTGGCGGCGCTAGGGTTCCAGAGTTATCTAAATGAAGTTGGGGCATCTCCTTTTATAGAAGTTCCGGAGCCAACCGTTGCCACCTACCGAAAGTCCGGACTAGTCCGCCTCACACCGGACTAGTCTGATCTCACACAGGAACTATTTGTCCGGGTGAGAACGGACAAGTGTGGAGGACCCGGACTAGTCCGGCTACTAAGGCGGACAAGTCCGGTCCACCAAGACTTAGTCGTGGGAGCTCTCATCTCACACCCATACGGACTAGTCCTCCTTAGAACGGACTAGCCCGAACTCACACAGGAACTCTTAGTCCGTGTGAAAACGGACAAGTCTGGCTAGCCCGGACTAGTCCGGCCAGTGAGGCGGATAAGTCCGGTCTACCAGGACTTAGCCCCAAAAACACTCTCACCAAGAGAGAAACGGACTAGTCCGTCCCAAAACGGACATGTCCGATCTCAGTCAGGAACTCTCAGTCCGCCCCAAAACGGACTAAGCCATAGGACTTCCAGACTAGTCTGACCTCTTTCCCGGACAAGTCCGGCCTGCCCAACTTTACCTCTCTACCTCTCTCCACTAAGGATTTGACACTTCTAACGCTTTGAGCTCTCTTTTATGATCTCAACGCACTTGACACACACACTCTTTTACACGGCTAGCCTACTAAAGACTCAAGTGAAACCCTAATTTCTACTCTTCGAGTCTTCAACGACGTTCTTCATCTTTTTCCTTTTTGAGAGTTTAGGTGCCTTCCTTGGAAATGTCCTGTGCTTATGATCATCTCAGCTCATTAGTCTCTTAGTCATCAATCATCCAAAACCCACGGGGATGCCTAGATGCACTTACAATCTCCCCCTTTTTGGTGATTGATGACAACACATTAAGTTTCAACATAAGAGGTAAAAAATTATTTTTATAACACGTGTACGTATGCAAAACTCCCCCTGAATGTATACAAGAGTAAAAGAGGGGAGTTGGCATACATTCACATGTTATAGAGGGGTGCCTACGTGTTGTGCTAAAAAGTGTGATAAGACAATAAGCATAAAACAACCATAAAATCCAACACGTAGTGTTACACAAAAGATAGTCATGCATAAAACATAGATAGCCATGTCCAAAAGAGTCATGTCCAAAAGATCTATTACGAGACTAGAAGATGATAAAAAATAGGACATCCTTTTCACATTTCTCCCCCTTTGGCATCAAGGCACCAAAAAGGAAAAGAGGGAAGAAGATACGCCTAAGTCTACTCATCATCTTCTTCGTCTTCTTCTTCATCGCCATTTTCATTGCTCTCCGTAGCCTCCGTATTCTCTTCTTCTTCGTCGGCGGTGGTGGATCGAGGCACGGCCTTGGAAGAGCTTCCCTCTTCCCTGAACTGGGCGAGCTCATCAGCGGTGAACTCTCGATATGGAGTGAGTTCCCCATCACTCTCCTCAGGGGGGGACATGGGTACCTCAAGCTTGTCACACACAGCCTTGAGGTACTTCTCCTGACGCCTCTCCATGCGTCGAGTCTGGACCTCCACACGCCGACAGGAGGCGAAAAGTGCGTTGAAGCACTTGAAGAATCCGCTCATGGACTGCGGAGGAGGAGATGATGGGGGAGCCATTGATCTAGAAGGGGCCGCTGAGCTGGACGGAGGTTAAGCATTTTTCCTCCTTGAGGGTTCTGGCACAATGGGGGGAAGCTGAGGACGGAGAGGTTGATGAGTGACATCCTTGACAAAGACTATCCCCGACACCTTTTCAATTAGGCACATGATGTACGGTGCATAACCACATGAGCGGTTGGGAGTGTGAGAGATGTTGAAGATGTCATCATAAATGTGCTAAACAAGGTTGAACTTCTCTTCACCATCTATAAAGAGGAGGATGTGCCTTAAGTTTCCTTGAATTACCCCTGCATCTCCATCCTTAGGGGCAATGGTCCTCCTCAGAATCCGGTTGAGGATGCTATAGAACAGCTTGATGTTCCTAGCAAGCCCGGCCTCATAGGGAACATGACTAGGATACATATAGTCAAGCTGATCCCTGTCCACTGCCTTGAGATTGGAAATGATAATCTCATGATCCAAGTGCTCCTCAAGGCCAAGTATCTGCGCAAACCTCTCATAGGTGACTGAGTACTGCTCTCCATGAGTCATCCAGGTGATTTTCCGGTCACCGTAGGTGGAGAAGTACACAGTGGTGTAGAACTACACAATTACCTCAATGTTCCAGTCATACTTGAAGCTCATGATTTCCTTGATTCCATGGCGCTCTGCGGCTTCAATCACTGCATCAAAAGCTTTGTGCTCCCTTTTGGCCATGTAGTCACAATCTACCCATTGAGCTTGAGTGATTGGGGTCTTCATTTTTAGGTACACCAAGCGGTAGTAATCGCAGTGAAAGTCACACCAAAACCTAGGATCGGCTTGTGCTTCTCATAGTCATAGACTTTGTCCATCCTCAACCTTCTCACCTTTTCACCCCCCTTTCCTTTGAGTACAAATGCCGGATTGTTGGGCTGCCAGTTTGGGTCTCTAGCAGGGGCAACCATCTTTAAGGGGCCGATGGGCTTCGGTTGCCATTTCTCTCTGATTTTTATCCCTCCTGCTCTGTTTGTCGGTGCTTTGGCAGTTGCCTTTTTGTTGTTGGGCTCCTCAGGAAGTGGAGCCTTACCCTTCTTTGGATCACGAGGAACCCTACCCTCGGATTCCTTTTCCTTCTCCTTTTCCCGCTCTTTATCTCCCAAGGTGACCAACCTCTTTCTCTTGGGCTCTGAGGCACTAGCAGCTTGGGGGCTTTGGGCTTCACGTTCGGCCCTTTTCTTTCTCCATTGATCCTTCAAGGATTCTTCAATGGCTTAGGCAATTTGTGCCTCCTCGTCGAGATCATGCTTCTTCTTTGTTCTTGCCTCTCGACGGACGACTTCTTTAGCCGCTTGGGCCTCCTTTGCTGCCCTTTCTTCGGCAATGCGCCGATGAAGGGCTTGTCGAGCCTCCTCGACCGTGAGACTTGGAAGGGGCGAGCTTTGGTCGGAGTTCAACATATTTCCCGAGAGACAGGATATTAGAGGTCAAGGAAGTGGAATATTGCAAGAGATTTCATAAACAATGGCTAAAGTTGGAGTTTGTTCTGTGTAAACCGGACTTGTGCGTTAAAGGATCGGACTAGTCCGCTCGAGAACGGATTTGTCCGCCCAAAACCGAACTAGTCCAGGTTATACAGGAAGAACCCTAACCCTAACAATTTTTCACAAAAACTTGAATTAAGTTGCAATACTCCTAGGCTATGATCGCATCGACACTAGGAAAAACATTTGTGAAGAGGTTTCTAGCAAAAGACCTAAGAGTGAAGAAAAGGAAGGATTTTTGGTTAGGTCAAGAATACCTCTTGAAATCTTTAAATGATGAATTTGGAGTTGAAACTTGAGCAAAGAAGCCCGGGGAAGGGTTTCCACACTCCTTAGGTCTCCAATCCGTGGATTGGACAAGATTTTTGGTGGAGGAAAGCTAAAATCGCCAATTTGTGGGCGCTTCCGGCTTGAGAGAGGATGTGAGCGGACTAGTCTGTAAAGAGAGAAGTCTGGCCGCCTCTGGGAGGTTAAGTCCCCAGGGGCCGGACTAGTCCGGCTTGGTGTCCGGACAAGTCCGGTTGGCGGACCAGAGCCGGACTTCTCTGGGGCCAGAATTGTCCGGCCTCCCCAGGCGGACTAGTCCGGTTTGGACTTGTCTGCTGCGAAGTCTAACCCTGCCACGTGGCCACTGCCAGGGTGAGCTCCGAAGGCACCACGTGTCCAGTGGGGCCAGGCCTCCCCTCTCCTCAGAGGCGAGTCCGAGGGCACCATGTGTCTGGCGGGGCCGGACCTCTCCTCTCCTCAGAGGCAAACTCTGAGGGTGCCACGTGTCCGACAGGGCCAGAACTCCCCTCTCCTCATAGGTGAGCTCCGAGGGCGCCACGTGTCTGGCGGGGCCGGACCTCCCCTCTCCTCAGAGGCGAGCTCCGAGGGGGCCACATGTCCGGCAGGGTTGGACCTCCCCTCTCCTCAGAGGCGAGCTCCGAGAGCGCCACATGTCCGGCAGGGTCGGACCTCCCCTCTCCTCAAAGGAGAGCTCCCGTGGTGACACGTGTCCAGCGGGTCGGGGCCTCTCCTTAGAGGCGAGCTCCGGTGGTGACACGTGTCCAGCAGGCCAGGGCCTCTCTTCTCCTCAGAGGCGAGCTCCAGTGGTGACACGTGTCCCACGGGACCGGACCTCATCCCTTCCACAGGGGTGAGCTCCGGTGGCAACACGTGTTCCGTGGGACCGGACCTCATCCCTTCCACAGGGGTGAGCTCCGGTGGCGACACGTGTCCCACGGGGCCGGACCTCATCCCTTCAACAGGGTTGAGCTCCGAAGTCGACACGTGTCTGGCGGGGCCGGACTAGTCCGGCTTGTTGTCCGGATAGTCCTCTTGGCGGACCAGAGCCTGACTTCTCTAGGGCCATACTTGTTCGGCCTCCCAGGCGGACTAGCCTGGCTACAAGCTGAAGTTCATATAATTTGAGTTTTAGCTCAAGAATATGATCCTTTTGGATAAGTTTTTGCAAATATCTTTAGCAAGCATGGTCAGTAAGCATACATCAAACAAACAATGACCATATTTGACAGAGTCCTTTTGAACATAGTTTTCATAGAGTAAGAGAGATTAGGGTAGTATGTTGAAAACATGCGGTTTTTGAAGTTTATGTGCACACTTCAAGCAACATTTCAAGAATCTAGTATATTCAGTTCATTCCTTAGGCCACAAAAGTGTTTGTCATCAAGGGGTTTTGTGAAGATGTCCGCCAATTGCTTCTCACTCCTAACATGAGAGATAACGATATCTCCCTTGATAGAGTGATCTCTCAGGAAATGGTGACGGATATCAATATGTTTGGTTCTAGAATGTTCCACGGGATTTGTCACACCCGGTTTTTCCGAAGAACAACCAAGTGAATACCACATGTATGCCAGGATCATTTTCTCATACATGTGATGACAAATAGTGAAGCATCATTTATTACAAGCCAGGTGTCGAATATAAATAAGTCTTACATCGCAAATGTCTCAATGGACACTAATGCTTCATCACAAGTAAATAAACTAGCAGCGGAATATTATTCTTTTAGGGCTCCATCACAGGCGTTGCCCGGGGGTCTTCATGAACCTAAAAGCCTTCCTCGGGTCCAAAATCTTGGTCATTATACACCACCTCATTATCTTGACCTGAGCAGCAATATAAACCAACAAATATGCAAGGTTGAGTACCAATGGTACTCAGCAAGTGTGGGAAAATTATATCATGCATGGCAAGAACAAGGAGAGGTTGAACTCATGGTTAAAGCACTACGCAATTAATACATATCACCTTAGCTTATTAAGCACCTACATTACTACACAGGTGAAATGTTCCAATCTCCCATCCCATCATCATAATCCAATAACCATAACATCATTTCCAATGTTAAGCTCCCCGCTTAACTTCCAAAACCATCAATCCTCTAATCATGAATAAGTCCAGGCCGCTCTTAACCGTGAGCACGGCTGCCAAGACAGTTTTGACTCTGCAGAGTTTGTACCACTGTACCCACAAGTAGTGATTTCATCCCCCGTTGCCGGGTGGACTAAAAGAACCTCCATTATGCCAGTGGCTACGATCCACATTCACACTTCCCAGGTGTGCAGCCAGGAGATCACTACGAAGCCTTTACAAAGGGATTCTCGACGAGCGTGGGCCCACTGAGGTTTCACCCCTAACAGCATACAAGAGGCTCCAACCCCGCTGCAGTGGCCCCCTCTTGAGCCTTGCGGTTCATATGGTAGTCCAGCTGACACCTACTCCCCGCACCATCCAACACACCCATACTACGCCGGGGATACACCTAATTAATTGGCCAAGCTGCCCCATCTCAGCATGTGGTTGGCACTGTAAAGCCGGGTTACATGCTCCATGAACCGGTCCTTAGGATCCATGCAAGTACTAAACACAAACCCAAGTCTCGTGCACCCAGCACACAACCAAAACATCCAACTTGCCTTGATCCCTACCTCTACATAACTCACAATGTCTCATTCAAGAGTATGGTATAATAAACTGATGATCTCATGTCCCAATTATCCCATTCTAAGCATGGCTAAGCATATGCATGTAAATAAATGACATAATAAATAAATCCCAACCCAAGCTTCAAGGAAACAAGGTAATGCAATTCTAGGGAAACTTCCTAGCATGGGTTTCATATTTAACTTGACAATGCAAATAATTCTATCTACACATCCTAGCATAGGATCAAAGTGGTCAAGGACACTTGCCTCCTTCTTGCTGCTCTTGAAATTGGTAGTCCTGATCTTGGAAATGAATAACTTGTTCTTGAACAGGTTCTACTTCATACCATCACACATAGCAAAAGAAAAACAACAATCCATAAGACATAGTTCACACTTACACTTCATACAAACCACACATTCACATTTATGAAATTTCTTTACCATTATATGTGTTGTGGTTACTTTATGTGTGTTGAGTTGTGGCTTGCATGCACTTTTAACCATGTGTATATGATTCCTACTTTTGTGTCCACCTTTATACTTACATACTATTTATATGGGTTTCCAATAAATTTCTTATATTCAACTACTTCACCTTTTTACTACCAAGTGTGTATGAAAAGTATTATTCTTCCTCATATGTGCTTTCATAATTTCTATCAACCCTAAACTGAATTCTTTGTATTTTAGAAACTCCATTTATCATTTACTAGTTGCTATATTTTCAGATTTATATTCCTATGCATAATTGTGTATTTTATTATTAAATTAGTAATACACATCACCTAAACAGAATAGGTTCTGGTCCTGAATAATTTAAAATCATATTTTGACCTTGGCTTCTGATGTAGACCATTTCATAATTATTTTCCCTATTTTTCTATAGCTATTCTTTTCTTAAAAATGTGTCCCTATACTAATAAATGTGAATAATAGATGAAACAGATTTATTTCAGCCCAAAAATATATTTTTATCTCACTCCAAAGTTTTCTAAGTACTGAGAAAGCTTTTAATTAATTTTGACAATTATGTTTGTCCCCCTTTTTAATTTTTAAACACTAGTTACATATTCAATTTTCTAAATTAAATACTAAACAGGGCTAAAATAATGAATTCACCCCATTACAGGGTCTATAATATTATTTTCATAATTTCCAGGGGTCTAGCTACACTTATCAGAGGTGTTTTTCCTAATTTCTATTAAGTTCAGGGGCTAAAACTGATTTTTAAATGAATTTACATGATTTTCTGGAGTTCCAGGGGCTAGATCTGAAGTTTCCGGGGCTAGCTCTCAATTCCAGAGAACCCCAGGGGTAGCACGTAAGAATTCCAGTCTTTATAACGCGGGGCTGACGTGGACCGTCCGATTTTAAACCGACGGCTGAGATTATAACATCGAACCGGTACGCGGGGTTTTAAAGTCTACCGTGCGATTTAAAATAAACGGCGCACAAGCGGCCACGTCGCTCTGATCGAGCGCGGGCGGCGCTGCCGGCGGCGCACGGTGGCGGGAAGCGGCGATCTCGCCGGAAAGTTTCGGATCCTCGAGAATTCTGCCTAGAACTGTGATCTTATGGCCTAGATCGGTAGAGGGGAGGTCAGGGATCTCACCTCGGGGGTTTTCTCGAGCTCGGGGGTCCTGGAAAGTGATCGGCGGCGAGGTCCGAGGCAAAACCACGGCGAAGCTCGTCGGCGCTGCGTTTACACCGTAACTCTCCGAGTTTTCTGCACCTGCAAAGTTCCCCGGAGGCGGTGGATCAAGACCAGCGAGTTAGATCAGAGTTTCCGAGCTTAGATCGGCCAGAATTCACCGGCGAAGTCTCGGTGCTCACCGGAGTAAAAATCGGCGATCGCGTGGGAAAAACTGATCGGATCGGGGGTTTTTATAGCCGGGGGAGGGCGGTGTGTCTGTTGTGATCGAGTTGGAGTCCTCTGGGACCAGAATTCGGGCGACGGGACGCGGTTTCCGGTCGGTTGCGATTTCGCGCGCTCGGGGGAAAAGTCCGGGGTCGCGGGGGCTCAGGGTTAGGGATGACATGTGGGTCCCACCCGTCGGTGAGAGGCAGCGCGGCGCGCGCGGGGGCGGGCTGGCGCGGGGAAAGCTGGGCCGGCTGGCGGGTTTCGGCCCACTGGCCGGTTTTTTTCCCGTTTCTCTTTTTCTTTTTCCTTTTCTTTTCTGTTTTGAGTATAATTTGAATTCCAGTTTGAATTTGAATTTTTGCAAAACATGCAATACGTACAAAAATTTTTAAATTCCCCTCTGAACATGGTTTTGGGTTTTGAATAAAAATTTGGGGTGTTACAGCTCTACCCCCCTTAAAAGAAATCTCGTCCTCGAGATTGGTGTTTCTAAGAAAACAATTCCGGAAATTGTGCCTTGAGCTCATCTTCCCTTTCCCAGGTAGCTTCCTCTTCTGAGTGATGCTTCCACTGCACCTTGCACATCCGGATTCTTTTATTTCTGGTGAGGCGTTCCATTGTCTCCAAAATCTTGTATGGTTGCTCGGCATAAGTCAAATCTTCAGCTACATCCACTTCATTCATGGGTAACACCTCCTCAGGCGTCCTCAGACATTTCTTGAGTTGTGACACATGGAATACCTCGTGCACGTCCGATAGATGAGCCTGTAACTCTAGTTGGTACGCCACTTCGCCTTTTCTTTCCAACACTTGAAAGGGTCCGATGTATCGAGGTGACAACTTCCCTTTCACCTTGAACCGACGAAGTCCTCTGATAGGGGACACCTTGAGATAAACATAGTCTCCCACGTTGAAAACGAGTTCTCTTCTTCGTACATCAGCATAACTCTTCTGGCGTGTTTGCGCTATCCTCAAGTTGTTGCGAATCTCCCTCACCTTCGCCTCGGCTTCTTGTAGCACTTCTGGACCAAACACTTTACTTTCTCCTGTTTGGTTCCAAAATAGGGGAGTTTTGCACTTCCTTCCATACAAAGCTTCTAACGGTGACATCTTCATACTAGCTTGATAACTGTTGTTATAGGAAACCTCCGCATACGGTAAGTTCTTGTCCCAACTCCTATTGTTTTTGAGTGCACATGCCCTTAACATATCTTCAAGGATCTGATTGGTTCTTTCCGTCTGCCCGTCAGTTTGGGGATGATAGGCAGAGCTGAAGTTCAGATGGGTTCCCATGGTTTCATGCAACTTTTGCCAAAACCTCGAGGTGAACTGTGTCCCTCGGTCCGACACTATCTTCTTTGGCACTCCATGGTAACACACAATCCTTGACATGTACAATTCTGCCAATTTGGATCCGCTGTAGCTTTCTTTCACAGGGATGAAATGAGCTACCTTGGTTAGCCGATCAATAATGACCCATATTGAATCATACCCGGATTGGGTCCTAGGCAATCCCACGACAAAATCCATGCTGATTTCTTCCCACTTCCATTCAGGTACTTTGAGTAGTTGCAATAATGCCGCGGGTCGTTGATGTTCTGCTTTCACCAACTGACATGTGTCACATAGGGCAACATGTTCCGCGACATCTCGCTTCATGCCATACCACCAATACCTGCTCTTGAGGTCCTGGTACATCTTCGTACTCCCAGGATGAATGGAATAGTCAAAATCGTGAGCCTCCTTCAAAATTAATTCACGGATCTCCTTTACTTCTGGCACACAGATCCTTTTCCCGTGCCACACCGTTCCCTGTTCATCCTCTCTAAAACCAGGAGCTTTATTTTCCTTAATGAGCTGTCTGATCTCTTGTATCTTCTCATCATTCTTTTGGCCCTCGCGTATGTCTCGCTCGAGTGTGGAGTCCACTTCCCCATCAAATAGTGCCGCCAAATTTTCAACGCGTGTACCACTGCAGCTAGTTCTAGATCATGTGTAGGATAGTTCTTCTCGTGCTTCCGAAGCTGCCGGGATGCATATGCCACGACATGTCCTTCTTGCATGAGAACACATCCCAACCCATTTCCAGAGGCATCGCAGTACACTGTGAAATTCTTTTGCATATCTGGCATAACCAACACTGGGGCTGTTGTCAATCTTTTCTTTAGCTCCTGAAAGCTCGTATCGCACTGTGGCGTCCAGGTGAATGTGATTCCCTTTTCCAACAGTTTGGTGAGAGGTCTCGAGATCTTAGAGAATCCCTCAATAAACTGTCGATAGTATCCAGCCAATCCCAAAAAGCTTCGAACTTCCCCGACATTTTCAGGGGTTTTCCACTTCTGGATATCCTCAATTTTGGCGGGATCTAAGGAGATTCCTCCCTCCGAGATTATATGTCCTAAAAAGGGAACTCTCTTCAGTCAAAACTCACACTTGCTCAACTTGGCATATAGTTGGTGTTCTCTCAACCTCTGCAACACCAACCTTAGATGTTTCTCATGTTCTTCATTTTTGGAGAAGACGAGAATATCATCTATGAAAACCACCACAAATTTGTCCAGATATTCCATGAATACCTTGTTCATGAGGTACATGAAATATGCCGGGGCATTGGTAAGCCCGAAAGGCATGACAGTGTATTCATACAGTCCGTACCGAGATACGAAAGCTGTCTTGGGAATATCAGATTTCCTTATCTTGAGTTGGTGGTACCCCGACCTGAGATTAATTTTCGAGAACACACAAGCTCCCCTCAACTGATCAAACAAGTCTTCAATGCGAGGCAATGGGTACTTGTTCTTGATGGTTACCTCATTCAAGGCACGGTAATCCACGCATAACCTTCGGGTTCCGTCTTTCTTGGGCACAAATATCACCGGAGCTCCCATGGTGAGGAACTAGGGCGAATATACCCCTTCTCCGTCAATTCTCTCAAATGGTCCTTGAGCTCTTCTAGCTGCTTGGAGTCCATTCGATAAGGTCTCTTGTATATCGGGGCTGTTCCCGGTACTAGCTCCATTGCGAATTCCACGTCACGGTCGGGGGGCATACCTGGCAACTCCTCCGGAAAAACATCTGGATATTCCCTGATAGTCCTGATTTCCTCAACTTTCACCTCCACTTGATTTAATTTAATGTCCCTCCTAGGCTCGTGTATGGTTATGAACTTTACTCGGGTGCCACTGGGGTGAGTTAGTTCCACCGTTCTGGTCGAACAATGGATAATTCCTTTATGTTTGGTCAACCAATCCATACCCAAAATAATATCTATCCCTTGTGAATCTATCACTATGAGGTTAGCAGTAAATACTACCCCATTAATGTCTAGGCTCACTTTGGGACACACTTGTCTTGTTCTTATTTCTCCACCTGGAGAGTTTACGGCTAGCATATGGCTCATTTGTGTGGTTGCTAGGTCATACTTCTTAACAAACCCTTGAGCAATGAACGAGTGGGTAGCACCAGAATCAAACAGCAGAGTTGCAAGGTGTAAATTGGCAGGAAACTTACCAACTACCACGTCGGGTGCCTCTTGTGCTTCCTCCATAGTGACGTGGTTCACCCGTCCTCTCACTACATTCTGCTGTTGTGGCGGCGCAGGCTTCTTCTTTGGGCATTTGTGGGCGTAGTGCCCCACTTCACCGCAGCTAAAACATTGCACCCCAATCTTAGGTGCTTGGCCCTTGTTGTCTTGGGGTTGGTTTGGGGGTCCTTGCACTGCTGGTCGAGGTGGATATGCGGGGCGAGGCTGCTGCACAAACTGACGTGGCGGCTGTGCTGGTGCTGCGGGAGGCCTGTAGTTTGGGTTGTACCCTCTTGGTGCTGAATAGGGTACCGCAGCACGGTTCGTCTGCCCCGTAGGTTGCTGCATCATACGTGGGCGGGTGTTGCTCCCTGAGGCCTGATGTGACCACCCAGCCTTCCTCTTATTCTCATTTTCCAGGGCCTTTAGCTTCCTTTCCACCACAAATGCTCTGTCCACCATCTTTTGAAAGCTTTCATACTCATTTGAGGACATTGCACACTGCATCTCTGCGGTAAGTCCTTCCACGAAACAATCTTGTTTCTGCTCATCAGTCTCTATGTCTCGTGGAGCATAACGGGATAGTTGAGTGAATTTAGTGAGGTATTCCCTCACCGTCATGTTTCCCTGCTGCAGTCCCAGAAACTCTTTCCTCTTGTTTTTGAGTTCACCTCTTGGGATGTAGTGGTTGCGGAAGCTACGCTTGAACTCGTCCCAAGTGATGTTCTCAGGGTCATGATGGGCGGCCACGTAGGCGGTCCACCAATCAGCAGCAGGTCCATTCAATTGATGAGAGGCAAACAGCACCCTCTCATACCCTTGGCATTGTATTATCCTCATCTTACTTTCAATGGTCTTCAGCCAATCATCTGCCTCCAGAGGTTCAGCAGCACTTGCAAACTTTGGAGGTTGAGTTCCTAGAAACTCACTCAACCTTGGTTGGCGTGGTGCAGCTTGTGTAGGTGGAACCTGATGCAAGTTGGCCACCACTTGAGTCAAGTTCTGGATGAGTTGATTTTGATTCTCCAGCATTTGGTGGAGAGGATCAACTTCTTCACGGCGACCACCCCGGTCCTGGCCTCCAGAAAGATGAGGGTTGCATGCCTCATCATTGTTGTTGGCGGGGTTGGCAGCACGTCCTTTTCCTCTTTCGGCCATCTGGCAGAATCAACAAATGTTAATTTGATACCATTTAGTATCATCTTACTACTTTCATTTGTTGGTACTTTAAGGTGTTGAGGCTTTGTTAAAATTTTACGAGGGTTTATATCTCACACCAAATAAATGCACTATTATTACCTGTGGGTTCACACACCAAAGCAAAACAATATGAAGACGAGGCTGTAGACAATTGCTCATGGCTTCCACAACTCACGTCACACACCAAGCATCATCACACCATTAACTACGTAACGACTCGACTACTCGACCTCTTGCTAGCTAGGGGAAAGACTCTACACTACTCGTCCTCTTGAGCTGGCTCCTCGGGATCTTCCTCCTCATTTCGGCTACCTTCTGACTCTGCTTTGGGTGGGGAGGCTGCTGGTGGAGAAGTGCGACGACGCCTGATTGCTCGGCGATCCGGGGAGTCAGGAGTCCATGTATCACTCACGGTGACACACAGTTCATTCCCATCTCCTCTTTCTCTCGCCTTTAAGCAGGCTCGCAGCAACGCCTCCGTTTCCTTCAGGGTGTCTCGGACATCTTGAAGCTCTTGTTGACACTCCTGCAGTCGAGTGCTGAGCATAGCAGCATCCTCCAAGCACAAGTCCATGTGCTCATGGGAAGTCCCTTGCTGCACCGGTGGGTATTTGTACTCCGTGGTACCACTCTCACGTTGGAGGACATACATGTACTCAGTTTTGTCCAAGTGGCGACGATAGATGTGACTCTGGCAGGTGATGGCCTCCTAGGTGACATCTTTCTCCGCGTCAACTTGTGTTGCTCGACAAGCTGGAGAGTGGTGAATCTTAAGCAGCTGATTCTCGTGTATAATCCTCATCTCCGAACTCCATTCTTCCCTCTTCTCACGGATGGTCCTGGTGGAGTTATAGTGGATGATTAGCTTGCCCGTATTGCCGGCAGCTTCGAGCATACGTCGAAGACGGCGCAACAAATCTCCTACTGCCAATCCATAGGAAAGGTACGTTACTGGACGACTCTCCTCTCTTTCGGCAAGGGCCACTACGGGAACTCTCCCTCCTGTGGACTTACGAGCGGTGCGAATCATGCGAACCATCTAAAACAAAAGAATTTAAAATTAGGTTAGATAAATTCTCAAACAAAAATCCTATTTTGAATGAAAGTTGGGGTAAGATGAAGAAAATGACTCCTTTAATAACACTTTTCCACCCACACCTTGGAAAATAGTTTTTAAGAAAGTAGGGCCCTTAAATACGTCCATTTCTACCTAGGTCCACGTTCCTACGGGCAACCTTGGCTCTGATACCACCCCTGTCACACCCGGTTTTTCCGAAGAACAACCAAGTGAATACCACATGTATGCCAGGATCATTTTCTCATACATGTGATGACAAATAGTGAAGCATCATTTATTACAAGCCAGGTGTCGAATATAAATAAGTCTTACATCGCAAATGTCTCAATGGACACTAATGCTTCATCACAAGTAAATAAACTAGCAGCGGAATATTATTCTTTTAGGGCTCCATCACAGGCGTTGCCCGGGGGTCTTCATGAACCTAAAAGCCTTCCTCGGGTCCAAAATCTTGGTCATTATACACCACCTCATTATCTTGACCTGAGCAGCAATATAAACCAACAAATATGCAAGGTTGAGTACCAATGGTACTCAGCAAGTGTGGGAAAATTATATCATGCATGGCAAGAACAAGGAGAGGTTGAACTCATGGTTAAAGCACTACGCAATTAATACCTATCACCTTAGCTTATTAAGCACCTACATTACTACACAGGTGAAATGTTCCAATCTCCCATCCCATCATCATAATCCAATAACCATAACATCATTTCCAATGTTAAGCTCCCCGCTTAACTTCCAAAACCATCAATCCTCTAATCATGAAAAAGTCCAGGCCGCTCTTAACCGTGAGCACGGCTGTCAAGACAGTTTTGACTCTGCAGAGTTTGTACCACTGTACCCACAAGTAGTGATTTCATCCCCCGTTGCCGGGTGGACTAAAAGAACCTCCATTATGCCAGTGGCTACGATCCACATTCACACTTCCCAATTGTGCAGCCAGGAGATCACTACGAAGCCTTTACAAAGGGATTCTCGACGAGCATGGGCCCACTGAGGTTTCACCCCTAACAGCATACAAGAGGCTCCAACCCCGCTGCAGTGGCCCCCTCTTGAGCCTTGCGGTTCATATGGTAGTCCAGCTGACACCTACTCCCCGCACCATCCAACACACCCATACTACGCCGGGGATACACCTAATTAATTGGCCAAGCTGCCCCATCTCAGCATGTGGTTGGCACTGTAAAGCCGGGTTACATGCTCCATGAACCGGTCCTTAGGATCCAGGCAAGTACTAAACACAAACCCAAGTCTCGTGCACCCAGCACACAACCAAAACATCCAACTTGCCTTGATCCCTACCTCTACATAACTCACAATGTCTCATTCAAGAGTATGGTATAATAAACTGATGATCTCATGTCCCAATTATCCCATTCTAAGCATGGCTAAGCATATGCATGTAAATAAATGACATAATAAATAAATCCCAACCCAAGCTTCAAGGAAACAAGGTAATGCAATTCTAGGGAAACTTCCTAGCATGGGTTTCATATTTAACTTGACAATGCAAATAATTCTATCTACACATCCTAGCATAGGATCAAAGTGGTCAAGGACACTTGCCTCCTTCTTGCTGCTCTTGAAATTGGTAGTCCTGATCTTGGAAATGAATAACTTGTTCTTGAACAGGTTCTACTTCATACCATCACACATAGCAAAAAAAAAACAACAATCCATAAGACATAGTTCACACTTACACTTCATACAAACCACACATTCACATTTATGAAATTTCTTTACCATTATATGTGTTGTGGTTACTTTATGTGTGTTGAGTTGTGGCTTTCATGCACTTTTAACCATGTGTATATGATTCCTACTTTTGTGTCCACCTTTATACTTACATACTATTTATATGGGTTTCCAATAAATTTCTTATATTCAACTACTTCACCTTTTCACTACCAAGTGTGTATGAAAAGTATTATTCTTCCTCATATGTGCTTTCATAATTTCTATCAACCCTAAACTGAATTCTTTGTATTTTAGAAACTCCATTTATCATTTACTAGTTGCTATATTTTCAGATTTATATTCCTATGCATAATTGTGTATTTTATTATTAAATTAGTAATACACATCACCTAAACAGAATAGGTTCTGGTCCTGAATAATTTAAAATCATATTTTGACCTTGGCTTCTGATGTAGACCATTTCATAATTATTTTCCCTATTTTTCTATAGCTATTCTTTTCTTAAAAATGTGTCCCTATACTAATAAATGTGAATAATAGATGAAACAGATTTATTTCAGCCCAAAAATATATTTTTATCTCACTCCAAAGTTTTCTAAGTGCTGAGAAAGTTTTTAATTAATTTTGACAATTATGTTTGTCCCCCTTTTTAATTTTTAAACACTAGTTACATATTCAATTTTCTAAATTAAATACTAAACAGGGCTAAAATAATGAATTCACCCCATTACAGGGTCTATAATATTATTTTCATAATTTCCAGGGGTCTAGCTACACTTATCAGAGGTGTTTTTCCTAATTTCTATTAAGTTCAGGGGCTAAAACTGATTTTTAAATGAATTTACATGATTTTCTGGAGTTCCAGGGGCTAGATCTGAAGTTTCCGGGGCTAGCTCTCAATTCCAGAGAACCCCAGGGGGTAGCACGTAAGAATTCCAGTCTTTATAACGCGGGGCTGACGTGGACCGTCCGATTTTAAACCGACGGCTGAGATTATAACATCGAACCGGTACGCAGGGTTTTAAAGTCTACCGTGCGATTTAAAATAAACGGCGCACAAGCGGCCACGTCGCTCTGATCGAGCGCGGGCGGCGCTGCCGGCGGCGCACGGCGGCGGGAAGCGGCGATCTCGCCGGAAAGTTTCGGATCCTCGAGAATTCTGCCTAGAACTGTGATCTTATGGCCTCGATCGGTAGAGGGGAGGTCAGGGATCTCACCTCGGGGGTTTTCTCGATCTCGGGGGTCCTGGAAAGTGATCGGCGGCGAGGTCCGAGGCAAAACCACGGCGAAGCTCGTCGGCGCTGCGTTTACACCGTAACTCTCCGAGTTTTCTGCACCTGCAAAGTTCTCCGGAGGCGGTGGATCAAGACCAGCGAGTTAGATCAGAGTTTCCGAGCTTAGATCGGCCAGAATTCACCGGCGAAGTCTCGGTGCTCACCGGAGTAAAAATCGGCGATCACGTGGGAAAAACTGATCGGATCGGGGGTTTTTATAGCCGGGGGAGGGCGGTGGGTCTGTTGTGATCGAGTTGGAGTCCTCTGGGACCAGAATTCGGGCGACGGGACGCGGTTTCCGGTCGGTTGCGATTTCGCGCGCTCGGGGGAAAAGTCCGGGGTCGCGGGGGCTCAGGGTTAGGGATGACATGTGGGTCCCACCCGTCGGTGAGAGGCAGCGCGGCGCGCGCGGGGGCGGGCTGGCGCGGGGAAAGCTGGGCCGGCTGGTGGGTTTCGGCCCACTGGCCGGTTTTTTTCCCGTTTCTCTTTTTCTTTTTCCTTTCCTTTTCTGTTTTGAGTATAATTTGAATTCCAGTTTGAATTTGAATTTTTGCAAAACATGCAATACGTCCAAAAATTTTTAAATTCCCCTCTGAACATGGTTTTGGGTTTTGAATAAAAATTTGGGGTGTTACAGGATTGTGAGCAATCTTGGTGGCACTCTCATTGTCACATAGGAGTGGAATATGGCACAATATGTAACCATAGTCCCTAAGAGTTTGTCGCATCCATAGGAGTTGTGCAAAACAACTCCCGGCTATGACGTACTCCGCTTCGGCTGTGGATAAGGCAATGAAGTTTTGTTTCTTTGAAGATCACGAAACCAAGGACCTACCAAGAAATTGACAAGTCCCTGACGTGCTCTTTCTATCTACCTTACAACCGGCATAATCGGCATCGGAGTATCCAATGAGATTGAACTTGGATCCCTTGGGATACCAAAGTCCTAGGTTAGGAGTGTGAACCAAATATCCAAGAATCCGCTTAACGGACGTCAAGTGGCACTCCTTAGGAGAGGCTTGGAACCGTGCACACATACACACATTAAGCATTATGTCGGGCCTAGATGCACAAAGGTAAAGCAAAGAGCCTATCATGGAACGAAATACCTTTTGGTCCCCACTTGGACCATCTTCATTAAGGTCAAGATGTACGTTGGTTCCAATGGGAGTCTTGATGGGTTTGGCTTTGTCCATGTTGAACCTCTTAATTATGTCTTGAGTATACTTAGTTTGACTTATGAACGTTCCTTCCTTGAGTTGTTTGACTTAGAATCCTAGGAAGAACTTCAATTCCCCCATCATTGACATCTCGAACCTTTCAGTCATTATCTTTGAAAACTCATTACAAAAAGCTTTGTTAGTAGAATCAAATATAATGTCATCGACATATATTTGGCACACGAATAAATCATCGTTAAAATGCTTAGTGAAGAGTGTATAGTCTTCTTTTCCTATCCTAAAACCATTTTTAATAAGAAAATCTCTAAGACTCTCATACCAAGCTCTAGGAGCTTGTTTGAGGCCATAGAGGGCTTTCCGAAGTTTAAAGACATGGTTAGGATACTTATCGTCCTCAAATCCAGGTGGTTGCTCCACGTACATTTCCTCCTTGATTGGACCGTTGAGGAAAGTGCTTTTCACATCCATTTGGTATAGCTTGAAATCATGGTGAGTTGTAAAAGCAAGCAAAATACGAATTTATTCAAGCCTAGCTACGGGAGCAAAAGTTCCATCATAATCCAAACCTTCTACTTGTGCATATCCCTTTGCAACAAGTCTTGCCTTGTTTCTTGTTACAACCACATACTCGTCTTTCTTGTTGCGGAATACCCACTTGGTTGCCACAACATTTGCGTTGGGTCACTTCACAAGTTCCCACACTTGATTTCTTTCAAAATTATTGAGTTCCTCTTGCATGGCCACCACCCAATCCGGATCTTGTAGTGCTTCTTCTACCTTGCGGGGCTCCAAAAAGGAACAAAAGAGTAATGTTCACAAAAATTAGCCATTCGAGAGCGAGTGGTCACCCCTTTGGAGATATCTCCTAGTATGTTGTCGACGGGATGATCCCTTTGAACACTTTGATGTACTCTTGGATGAGGTGGTTGAACTCTTTGATCTTCATCTTCTTGTCACTCTTTTCTTCATCTCCCCCTTGATCCAATCCTCTATCTTGACTTTGATCATTTTGATCTTGTTGAGGTTGGCCTTGCTCATCTTGAGCTTGATCATGCGAGGGAGACATATTTTTGTTTGTTGGATGATCATTTGAGTCTTGAGGATGTTCTTGAGGAAAAATTTCTCCAAGTGCCATCCTTTTAAGAGCTTCTTGTGGATCCTCTTCTTTATCTAGCACACTTTGATCAACTTGCTCCACTTGGGAGCCATTAGTCTCATCAAACACTACGTATCTCGCTATTTCAATAATTCTGGAAGTTTTGTTGAAAACACGATAGGCTTAGGTGTTTGAGTCATAACCAAGCAAGAAACCTTCATCGGACTTTGAGGCAAACTTCGAAGTCCTAGGCTTCTTGTTGAGAATATAACACTTGCTCCCAAAGACACGAAAATAAGAGATGTTTGGTTTGTTACCGGTTAGAAGTTCGTAAGATGTCTTCTTCAAAAGTCGATGAAGATACAACCGGTTTATGGCATGGCAAGCGGTGTTAAACGCTTCCGCCCAAAACCGGTCCGACGTCTTGTACTCATCAAGCATTGTTCTTGCCATCTCAATGAGAGTTCTATTCTTCCTCTCAGCAACCCCATTTTGTTGAGTGGAGTAGGGGGCTGAAAACTCATGCTTGATGCCTTCTTCATCCAAGTATTCTTCCACTTGAGTGTTCTTAAACTCGGTGCCGTTATCGCTCCTTATGTTCTTAATTCTTAAGGAGAACTCGTTTTGAGCTCTTCTCAATAATTTCTTGAGCACATCTTGAGTTTCTCCTTTGTCATGCAAAAAGAACACCCAAGTGAAACGAGAATAATCATCTACAACAACAAGACCATATTTGTTACCGCCGATGCTTACGTAGGCGATTGGGCCGAAGAGGTCCATGTGAAGTAGCTCCAAGGGTCTTGTGGTCGTCATGACATTTTTGGATGGATGTTGAGCTCCAACTTGCTTTCCGTCTTGACAAGCACTACATGGCCTATCCTTATCAAAAACAACATTCTTCAAGCCTGGAATGTGTTCTCCCTTGAGAAGTTTTTGCAAGTTTCTCATCCTAACATGAGCTATCCTTCTATGCCACAGCCATGCCATGTTGGTCTTCACCATTAAGCACGTGTCGAGTTGAGCTTTATCTGTGGTGAAATCCACAAGGTAAAGCTTTCCCTTGAGTACGCCATTAAAGGCGATTGAGTTATTGCTTCTTCTCAAGACAGTCACACCCTCGTTAGTGAACATACAATTATAACCTTTATCACATAATTGGGATATGGATAGAAGGTTATAATCAAGGGAGTCAACATGCAAAACATTTGAAAGAGTATGATGGGGAGAGATAGCAATTTTACCAGTGATAAGGATTTTCCCTTAGCTATTGTCCCCAAAGTATATTCCTTCAATTGGATCTTCGTTTTTGCTCATATTCCACAAACATCTTTCTCTCTCCGGTCATATGGTTTGTGCATCCACTGTCGAGCACCCATTTTGATCCACCGGAGGAGTATGCCTACAAAATAGAGTTATGCCTTACCTTTTGGTACCCAATCGGAGTTGGGTCCTTTCATGTTAGTCAAGAGACACTTGGGCACCCACACACAAGGTTTTGGCCTATTGCGGAGTGGCCCAACATACCTAGCATAGATCTTTCCAAATTTGTTTCTCAATAAAACATATGAGGCATCAAAATCTTGGAACAAAGGATGAGGTTTATTTTTAGGCATGTTAGATGAGTTTGCAATGTTCTTTACATTTTCTTTGTTGGATGAACCTTCCTTGACAAAAACAATCAAGTCTTTTCTCTTCTTGGGAGTTTTAGCATGTTGCCTCCATTCCCGAGAATAGCCAAGACCATGCATATGCCACTTTTTCCTTGTCAAAGATACCACCTTTCGGTGACTGCTTGTTTTGTGCCAACTTGAGTTCATCTTTGAGTTTTAGGATTAAGTTTGAGCACTTGCAAGTTTGAGTTGCTTCAGGAGATTTCTTTGAGTAGGGTAAAATCATAGAGGAAGAAGGTGCATTGATCTTGAGAGACCCAACTTGTGTTTCAAGGATCTTGTTGACTTTTTTCAAGTTAACAATTTCATCCTTGAGCACAACAGTTGTTTCTTCAAGATTTGAGCAAGTTTCCTTGCTCAAGGCGAGTTCACGCTCAAGTGCCTTGCTTATTTCTCATTCAATCTCAAGGAGCTCTTCAAGCTCATGACATCTCTCCTTTTCAAGGATGAGCATGTCTTCTTGACGGTTGATGAGTTCATCCTTCTCAAAGATTTCTTCCGACAACAATCTCATCTTTTTCAAGGTGCTCCTACTTAGATCCTTAAGCATGGATTCATTATCACTACTACTATCAAAGCTATCAAGTGAAGAGGTAGAGGAGGATGGTTTAGATTTAACCTTTCTTCTTCCCTCCTTAGCCATGAGACATGTAGACTTGAAGTCTTCAATGTTTGGGAAGAGCTTGCTCCTTCCAATGGCAAGTGTTGTCACTTTCTTTTCATCCTCGGAGGATGAGTCTTCGTTTGAGTCCCATTCCTTCCCAAGGTGAGCATGTCATGATGGCTTCTTCTTCTTGAAGAATTTCTTCTCTTGAGACTTGCCATCTTTCTTCTCCTTACTCTCTTCATATGGACAATCCACAATGAAGTGTCCATATTCACCACAGTTGTAGCATGCTCTTTTTGTCTTGGGCTTGGACCTTCCCTTGTTCTTGTTCTCATAATGGTTGCTCCCCTTCCTTCTTCTCATCATCCTCTTGAACTTGTTGATGAAGAGTGCCTCTTCTTCATCGGTGTCGAGGCCCTCATCATCACTTGCGTCAAAGTCTTGTAATGAGGATGTTGCTTTGAAAGCAACATCTTTCTTCTTTGAGGAGGCGAGCCTTTGGAGGTCGCTGTAGAACATGGCTTCCTTCTCCATCATCTTGTTGTTGATGATTCTTCCAAGCACTTCCTCCGGGGTCATTTGAGCATATCTCAGGCTCTCACGGATCAAGGAGCAAAGAGCAATATTTCGAGGCATGAATGCTCGAAGCATCCTCTTCACCACCTCATGATCCGTCCACCGGGTGCATCCATAAGATCGGATTTTGTTGACGAGGACCTTGAGATGGTTGTACATGTCTTGAGGAGACTCACCATCCATGATGGTGAACCTCCCAAGCTCTCCTTCAATCATCTCGATCTTGGCCTCCCTAGTGACTCAGTTTCCTTCATGCGCTGTCTTGAGTATGTCCCATATGTCTTTGGCCACCTCCAATCCATCGACTCAGTTGAACTCTTCTCGAGTCAAGGATGAGGTGATCACCCCAACTGCTTGAGCATTGCGATGAAGTAGAATGGCTTGCTCCGGGGTAACTTCTTCTTCATTTCTTGGAAGATGGACACCTGTTAAGACAATTTGCCACAAGCTAGTGTTTAAGGATATTAGATGCATCTTCATATTATGCTTCCACATTGAGTAATCTTTTCCCTCAAATTGAGGAGGTTTGCCAAGAGGAATAGATAAGTAGTGATCATTAGAAGTTAATCGTTCATAGTTGAAAGGATATTGGGAGTAGTCCGGTTGACCACTTCTTTCTTGATCCTTCGGCTTCTTCTTCTCTTTACTTGAGTGACCTAGCTTCTCGCGAAGTTGTGCCTTGAGCTGGCGAACTTCTTCATCGTCACTTGAGTGGTCTTGCAGCACATCCGTGTTTTTTTCTTGTCATATGTGTTGTCACCTTATGACGTCGACGGAATCTCGTATCCCTCCACTCCGACCATCTTCTCTCCGAGTGGTTAGACTTTTGATGGAGAGACCTCCTCTGATACCAATTGAAATTGCCTAGAGGGGGGTGAATAGGCTAAAATATCTGAAATGACTTAATTAAATGAGATTAGAACACAGGGGCTAGACTAGTCTGGCTCAGGGGCGGACTAGTCCGATCAACCTGCTGGAAAAGCCTAAAAAGCCGGACTAGTCTGGCTCAGCGGCGGACTAGTCCGGTCAGACTGCTGAAAAGCCTAAACTTGATTTTTTTGGGTTTTTCTTCAGATTTTAGTTTAACAAAAAGCAGATAAACTATCTAGCAATCTAATATAACAAATATGTCAAAGTATTGAGGTGGATTGCAAGATTGTAACCTGAAATATTTTAAGAGCGAGATGATCGAACGAACCCTAAGCAATTCTAATGATCAATGAAATGTAAGTGCAAAATGACACGAAGATTTTTGCCCGAGGTTCGATTCCACTCAAGAATCTACGTCCTCGTTGAGGAGTCCACAAAGTACTGGGTTTAACAACCCTTTCCTCACCAAGTCACCACTAAGGCCAACCCGGTTTTTCACTATCTCAAGGGTGAACTTACAAAGTGTTAGGGTTGCTCACAATCTGAGGCTCCCACTTGATCACGTCCACAAAACTCCACAGATCTCACAAGCCATAGGTCGCAATGACTCACACCAAGTGCATGAGATCACTCCGAGAGCCAAAAACACGAAGTTCGTCCTTCTACTCTCCTTACACACCCAAATCCACTCAAGAATTGGTTCTAGAGGGTGAGTAGGTAAGAGAGAAGGCTTAGGGGGCTCTAGGATTGGCAGTGGCGGCGCTAGGGGTCTAGAGTTATCTAAATGTAGTCGGGGCATCTCCTTTTATAGAAGTCTCAAAGCCAACCGTTGCCACCTACCGAAAGTCCGGACTAGTCCGCCTCACACCGGACTAGGTTGATCTCACACAGGAACTATTTGTCCGGGTGAGAACGGACAAGTCTGGAGGACCCGGACTAGTCCGGCCACTAAGACGGACAAGTCCGGTCCACCAAGACTTAGCCGTGGGAGCTTTCATCTCACACCCATACGGACTAGTCCGCCTTAGAATGGACTAGCCCGAACTCACACAGGAACTCTTAGTCAGTGTGAAAACGGACAAGTCTGGCTAGCACGAACTAGTCCGGCCACTGAGGCGGATAAGTCCGCTCTACCAGGACTTAGCCCCAAAACCACTCTCACCAATAGAGAAACGGACTAGTCTGTCCCAAAACCAACAGGTCCGATCTCAATCGGAAATTCTCAGTCTTCCCCAAAACGGACTAAGCCGTAGGACTTTCGGACTAGTCCGGCCTCTTCCCCGGACAAGTCTGGCCTGCCCAACTTTACCTCTATACCTCTCTCCACTAAGGATTTGACACTTCTAACGCTTTGAGCTCTCTTCTATGATCTCAATGCACTTGACACACACACTCTTTCTTTTACACGGCTAGCCTACTAAAGACTCAAGTGAAACCCTAATTTCTACTCTTCGAGTCTTCGACGCCATTCTTCATCTTTTTCCTTTTTGACAATTTAGGTGTCCGCCTTGAAAATGTCCTGTGCTTATGATCATCTTAGCTTATTAGTCTCTTAATTTGTCGTCATCAATCATCCAAAACCCACGGGATGCCTAGATGCAGTTACAAATGTTCAATGGTATAATAAACTCTGATGTGGTTCTCTCAGAGTCAAGGTCAACACAGAGCGGACAAAGTTCTTCTTGCCGTACGCTTCACGAAGATGAGTCTCGGTTCAAACAAATGGAGGACCACATGAGACGATAGGAATAGTGCATAAAAGCACAAAAGAACTACTTCTCAAATATCGCAACATGGCAACAACAAATGCAGGTACATTACTCAGAGTTCAAGTATTTATATAGACAATTAAGAGAAGAATTGTGCTAAACATTTTTGAAACAATTTAGGTATACTTTTCTCAACTTGGACTGCCTGACACCATGCCATCGCTACCGCCGCCTCCACAGTTACCGACGTATTCCTCGCAACCGATGTCTACGCCGCCTCTTGCCGCTGGAACACAACTATATATATACTTGTTAGATTCTCCTTTATTTTTATTGTAAATTGTTAGTTTATTTTTAACATGTATCATTTTTTTGTATGAAATCATCGTCAAGGGCATAAAACCTGTAGAGTCCACCTGTTTTGAATTTGCACACTCCGTCTTCAAGAGGACGTGCTGGAGAAGACAACTCTATCGATCAGTTGTTTGCTCCTGGCTCTAGCAACTAGGTAAGTTGTTCACCGAATGATTACTATTCTTATTTTAATGCATGCCTTAAGTTATTCACTTTCTTGGGGAAACGGAATGCACACTCATCATTTAAGTAAGATAAAAGGTTAAGTCAACAAATGACCTCAAACTTTTTCTTACAAGAAAATAAAGTGCAACACATTATGAATTTATAACAACTAGAGGTAAAGATATTCTCATACAAAATCCCATGATATAACACTTAAAGTACAAAGAAATGAAATACTAGGAGTAGTAAGCACGCTAATGTTATAAGGAGAAAACCGTGGTAATGACCACTCCTCTGTTCTTTCTTTATGTAAGTGGCAAGTGAATATTGGATTCAATCAATGACATCAAAAAAGGATAATTTCTAGATCAAATTGCATTACATTTATTTCCTATGGGGAACAATTTTCATTGAAACCATCGAAGGAATATATATCATCCTACTTTTCATTTGCATTTTATCTAGTCATACTAACACTTTGTTTTGATACAGGTACAACGACAAGCGGGAAGATTAGGGTTTAGGGACAGTTTGTTGGCATGTTTGGAAAGCTTAATTTGGAAAAAAATGTTGTATTGACTATGTAATATCCGTACTCGTGAATGTTGTGTATCCTAAAAATATTTGAACGGATGTTCTATTGTGAAATGAATTTGGTTCGATTTATTTGCTTGAATGGTATAAATGTATTCTGTTTATGTGGTTGTTATACTATTTTGTTTTTGTGTATTCCAGTTTATGTGATTTATTGTTATCTGCCATTTTCGTGCCACACTATTTTCAGGGGCAAGAAATAGCCCATAAAAATAATGTCATTTATTTTCGTGGGCCTAGGTGTAGCCCACAAAAATAATGCCATATTATTTTGTGGGCCTAGGCATGGCCCATGAAAATATTCATGCACTATTTTCGTGTGTCGAGGCCTTGGCCCACGAAAATACAATTGCATTATTTTCATAGGCCTTAGGGTTGCCGATGAAAATAGAGCATTTTGGTGCGGCAACTAGCCAACGATAATATATTTATTTTCGTGGGCCACCCATAAAAATAATTGTATTTTTAACAACTTATTTTCATGGGCATGTGGCTCACGAAAATAATGGCAAAACCCACGAATATAACCATTTTCGTGAGCTTTCTACCTATTTTGTGTGCTTTTGACCCACGAAAATAAATCGTTTTCAGTGTACCAGCAAAATTAAAACAGTACGTGCAACATATATACACTGCTGTCTTCTTTTTGCGATTTTTTGAGAGATAATTCTTCCTTCTGCTACTAGTGACCGAGCGGAACTCCTGTCGCTCCTTTCGAGACCCCGGAAGGGAAATCATTTGATTACATGCGTGTAAAATCAGATGATGACATGTCCAGCTGAGTTGAAGATGATAAACAGAAATTTTATTTTCCTTAATTAGATCTTGTCCAATTCTGACCATGCATGTAGCTATGAAAAAGACATACAACTCTCTACCTCCCGATCAGCACTGCGGCTTGGCACTGACGACAGGGAAGCTCTGGGGCGTTTTAAAGGCGTAGGTGAAGGTTATCGGTGATCCCATGGCGACCGGCTTGCCGTCCGCGATGATGCAGAGCTCGCTGTCGATGGGGCGGATCTTGGTCTTGTCCAGATCCTCGACGGTGGCGACGCCGTAACAGCGCACCTTGACGTCGGCCTGGGGGCACCGGCACCTGTTTTCGATGGTCACCCTGTACTCTGCCTGCCCTTCGACGACCTTGCCTGTCACCCCTTGCGAGATCAGGATGTCTGACAACTGGCAACCACCCTTGGCACCATCACCTGCATGTATGCAGATCACATTTAGAAACTGCTACAGATCACAAGCTGCCCCGTAAGCATATAGATCTTGATGCCATTCATGTTGATAGGTTCTAGAGTGTCGTTTCAACAATGCTTGGTCGACGTAGACTATATTATTACCTCTGTGTGCATGGATGCTGATAAGAGCAGCCACGAAGAGCAGGAGGGCAGCCTTCGCCGGGTAAGCCATTAATTTCGATCCCTTTCAGCTTGCTGTCTTGCGTAGTACGTACTCCTGTATACGGGTTGATTTGTTGATTGCTTTCCGAATGAAGATCTAGGTGTGTGTGTATACAAGGCCCTGTTTATAGCCGCAGTGGTTGGCTGGGTGACGAGAGTTCAGTTTTGTGCCGGACGACCCCGACTTAGATGCATTGATTTCCTGCTAACAGTAACTGGTTCTGCTATTCTTGTAGTAATTAATAATTCTTACTAAAGCTGTAGACGGTTTTATGTGTCAGCGGTAGTAGTAACTTCACTATTTGTTTCCAAATCGTCATAATGTCTCGTCGTAACTTTAGCAATACTCCGTACTGTTACGTATATTTAGTACCTGCTAATAAGTTTTTCTTTGTGAAACAATTTCTTAAAATCTAGGCACAAAATTTAGATGTAGACAACATTAATACTTTACATAGATTTTTTTGCTTAATTTAAATGAAACATTAGGTTACTCTTAATGGGAGTTTTATTGTTAATTGAATGTGGCCTAGAGGGGGGTGAATAGATCTTTAAAGATTCCTGCACACTTAATAAAGTTATCAGAAACTTGACTGACCGGACTAGTCCGGTTGTGTGGGCGGACTAGTCCGGTGTGCTGAATTATTTGAGTTAATTAAGTGTGTCTCACAAATTTAATCTTTCAGCAGCGGAATGAGAACAACAGTTTTTATAAATTAAATTTATTATATGGATGCACGTGCAAACTTATAAGGAACTCAAACAATGACTAGCAAACTAGTGATCTAATGTATCAAAATGTCTAACCAGATTTCGCCCCCCCTGAATGCATATATAATTTAACAATTCCGATAAAATAAATGAGAGACAAAAGACACAAATTTTTACCGAGGTTCGATCTCACCAAGAGATCTACGTCCTCGTTGAGGAAGCTCACATAGAGTCGGGTTCCCAACCCTTTCCCTCTTCAAGTCACCACACAGACCGACTTGACTTCACTATCAAGTGTAATCACCGTGTTTATGGGGCAACCTCACACGTTGAGGGCTCCCACAAGAATTACAATTAGAAGTTGATCAAATACACTCAAAAATATTACAATGCAGAATATGAGTGTAGAGAGATCAAACCCCAAGAGCTCACAACGAAGGAACGACGATCTCCCAATCCCAAATCCAAGTATTTGATTCATCTTCACCTTTTTGCACCTTAGATGTGTGGGGAGACGTGTTTTTGGGCTTTTGGGACAGGTGGCGGCGCTAGGGTTTGAGTTTTTGACAGTATGAGTCGTGTCTCACTTTAGAAACAACGAAGGACCTCTTTTTATAGGGTTTCCAAAGATGTTACCGTTGTTAAACCTACTACCGGACTAGTCCGGTATATGATCGGACTTGTCCGGTCTACTTCCAGTGGGTTAACCGGACTAGTCCGGTCCACAAACCGGACTTGTCCGGTGCTATGTGAAATGGGGTTCCAGAAACTTCAGCGGACTAGTCCTGTCGCTTGGATGGACTAGTCCGCAGTCCTCTAAAGAGGACAACAGAGACATGACCGGACTAGTCCGGTCCAAAACCGGACTTGTCCGGTTGAGTTCCAGTAAGCTGACCGGACTAGTCCGATCCATGGACGGTCTAGTTCAGTGTTCAGTGGATTTTAGTTGATTATTAGCCCTTACCCTTACGCAAAGTCATGAGCTCTTGGGATGTGTCTCTTACACACAATCTATACATTTATATCTACTTTGCTCTTCTAAATTCCACTAAAGTCTTCCTTTTCGGGCACCACTCTATTTTTCACCTTTTTGTGTGTGCCGAGCCAGTTCATTTTGTTTATCCTGCAATCATCTTAATAGTTTCATTAGGATCTCATATGTTCGTTATCAATTAGCCAAAACCCACAAGGGATATCCTAGATGCACTTACAATCTCCCCCTTTTTGGTGATTGATGACAACTATTTGAGATATCACAATTGAGAATAAAAAGTTGATTTTCATAAAGTGTGCACATTTGAGAATAATAAAGAATTCACAAAAAACTTCTCACATATGCACACACCTTATGGTGGGGTGCCTCACAGGTGTGTGATAAACAAAATGTGATAAATTAAAGACAAACAGTAGTGAACATATAAGTAGGCATTAGAGCATAGTACATCACACATAAGAAAAGAAATATTGCATTACAAGATTTTAAAATAGGTACATGTCCTTGATCACAAAAGATCTTAATAACTAATACTAGATAGAAATAGTCCAAATCTAATCTCAATCTTCCCTAATCTCAATCTCTCCCCCTTTGGCATCAAGGCACCAAAAAGGGAAAAATTGAGGGGAATCACTCATCGCTGCCTCCCCCGTCAATCTCAGTTTGATCTTCATCTTCAGCATCCACGGGAGCAGGATATTCCTCTGAGTCCTCGGAGGCGGGTGGTGATCCAACGGGCTCAATCTCAAGCTTTGCACAGATAGACTTGATATTGGCATTGACGTACTGTTGATGTTTCTTCCTTGCAAGCTTTCCTTTGCGCTGCCTGTCTTCGATCTTACGGCAGCAGGCAAAGATGGAGGAGAGCATCTTGAGGATGCCGCTGGATGATTCTTGGGTAGGTGGAGATCCAGGAGGAGCAGCTGCAGATCTAGTGTCATCATGAGCTTGCTTTGATCTCCTCTCCACGGGTGGAGAGGATGGGGCAGTTGGAGCCGGAGGGAGAGTGTATTCGGTGGGTTTTTGCGGCTTCAACCCCGTATGCTTGACATCCTTGACAAACTCGAGTCCCGTCACTTTCTCAATCATGTACATGATATACGGCGCGTATCCACAGGACCTATTGGGGGTAATTGAGATGTTCACAATGTCGTTGTAGATATACTCAAAGACATTGAATGGTCTCCTTCCACTGATGACCTTCATGAGAGTCCTCAAAGTCCCTTGTATAGTTCCCGCATCTCCATCCTTCGGAGCTATATTCTTTCTCAAGACTCTATTTAGGACCACAAAGAAGGGCTTTAGATATTTGATGGTGGGAGGAACATATGGCATCCTTGTGTCATAGAGAAATTCAAGTTCCTCCTTCTCCAGGGGTTTCAGATTATGAATGACCAGTTCATGATCCAAAGTGTGTTGGAGGTGAAGAATCCTAGCAAATTCATCATACGTGACACTATACCTTGAACCATGAGTCATCCAAGTAAGATTGTCTCCATCATCCCGAGCAAAGTAGAGAGTGGAGTAAAACTGGGTAATTACTTCATTGTTCCAGTCATACTCAAAGGATAGCAGGTCCGTCAGACTGTGCCTCTCTAACGCCTCCACCATCTCACGAAAGGCAGGATACCTCTTCGACTTCAGATATTCAACATTTAGCCACTGACTCTCTACTACAGGGTTCTTCATCTTCATGTACACATGCTCGTAGTAGTCTGCATGGAAGTTGCTCTAGAACCTTGGATCAGAGCATTGCTTAGGTCGGTCATACACTTGAATCTTTCTGAAATTATCAGCTAGCTCACTCCCTTTTCCAGTGAAATCCTCACTTGAAGGCTGCCTGTTGCGGTGAATAGGGTTTTTCATCTTCAAGGGCCCAAGGGGACCACTAGCAAGTCCCTTCCCTTTATTGAGAATTCTTTTTGGCCCTGACGAGCCCTCAGCAGCATCTTTCCTTAGAGGCCTTTTGCCAATGACTTTCCTCTTCTTACGTTGATTGTCGTCGGAGGGTGGAGAGTGGACATTGACAACATGTCTCTTCTTCATAACTCTCTCCTTGGTCCCCCTCACTTTCTCGCGTTGAACGTCTTCATCAATGTGAAAGGAGCTGTCATCTGAGCCTGAAGACATGATGCCTGATAAGGAGTTCAAGGATTAGATGCAAATAGACTCATTATCGACTTCAAATGGAAATGTAGGGGTTCAACTATCAGAGACCGAACTTGTCCGGTTTCAGAGTGCGGACTTGTCCGGTGGACCGGACTTGTCCGCCTCTGTGCGCCGGACTAGTCCGGCCTGGCATAAGAACCCTAATGTTTCATTTTAATCAAATCTCCTATCTAAGGGCACAAGGGTAGGAACATGGTAGGAATACATCTATTGAGACAATGTACATCCTTTTGAAATCAAAGAAAACTAGCTAGAACTAGAAAAGTTGAGATTTTGGTTTAAAGGGGGAAATTTACCAAGATTTGAAGATTCGTGTCGAAGAAGTGGAAATCAGTCCGGATGAGTCCGGAGGAGGGAGACCACTCGTCAAGGGGAGTCTTTTTCGCGGAGAAAACCTCGATTTTGAGGGTTCAACCCGAAAATCACTTTGGGGCCTAGGGTTTAGAAGAGGAGAGGGAGAGCAAGTCTAATGAGGGGTGAGGGAGAGGTCTGGGCCGGCCAAGTGCTTCTATATGCGACTGACCGGACGAGTCCGGTGCCCCTGAATTAACCTAACTGTGGTCTGTTCGGACTAGTCCGGTTGACAACCGGACAAGTCCGGTTCCAGCAGACTTGATGCAGATAATAGAGTTTAGAGGTGATCCAAGGACACTAATTTTGCAAATAGTCTTGGTGATTACGACCAGTAGGTGATCAGCAATTAAACAATGGTCATAATCCTCAAGATAAAAATAGTTTTCTGAGTAGAAAAGGAGAGGAGGAGCATTTTTAACAATACAGAGGAACATTTTGAGTTGCAACCAGGTATGCAATGTTTCAAGCCACATTTCGAGAGTCAAGAATGTTCAGCTCATTTCTTAGTTCACAAAACCTTTTCTCATCTAATGGTTTGGTAAAAATATCCGCAAGTTGTTTTTCAGTCCTAACATGTGAAATAGCAATGTCACCTTTTAATGAGTGATCTCTAAGAAAGTGATGACGGATGTCTATGTGCTTAGTTCTTGAGTGCTCTATAGGGTTGTGTGCAATTTTTATAGCACTTTCATTATCGTATAGAAGCGGGATATGACTTAGATTGTAGCCGTAGTCCCTAAGAGTTTGTCGCATCCAAAGTAGTTGCGCACAGCAACTACAGGCTGCAACATACTCCGCTTCCGCTGTGGAAAGAGCAATGGAGTTTTGCTTTTTAGATGACCAAGAAACTAGGGACCTACCAAGAAATTGACAAGTCCCTGACGTGCTCTTTCTATCGACTTTGCATCCTGCATAGTCGGCGTCGG
This sequence comes from Neostapfia colusana, assembly GCA_030760725.1. Taxonomy (NCBI): domain Eukaryota; kingdom Viridiplantae; phylum Streptophyta; class Magnoliopsida; order Poales; family Poaceae; genus Neostapfia; species Neostapfia colusana. The sequence continues at coordinate 125,927,001 of JASWHV010000003.1, forward strand.
AATAACCTATCAAGTTAAACTTGGATCCTTTGGGATACCAAAGGCCCAAGTTGGGTGTGTGCACAAGGTACCTTAGGATTCTTTTTACAGCAATTAAGTGACACTCTTTAGGTGCGGCTTGAAACCTTGCACGCATGCAAACACTGAGCATAATATCTGGCCTAGATGCACATAAATAGAGTAAGGAGCCAATCATGGACCGATATACCTTTTGGTCCACATTTGGACCGTCTTCATTGAGGTCGAGATGTCCGTTGATGGCCATGGGTGTCTTGATGGGCTTGGCTTTGTCCATATTGAATTTCTTGAGAATGTCATGTGTATATTTAGTTTGGCTTATAAATGTACCTTCTCTCAGTTGCTTCACTTGAAATCCCAAGAAGAACTTCAATTCACCCATCATTGACATCTCGAACCTGTCTGTCATTATTTTGCTAAATTCTTCACAGAAGGACTTGTTAGTGGATCCAAAGATAATGTCATCAACATAAATTTGACATATGAATAAATGACCATAAAAATGTTTAGTAAAGAGTGTATAGTCAGCTTTACCAATTTTAAATCCATTTTGAGTCAGAAAGTCTCTAAGGCACTCATACCAGGCTCGAGGAGCCTGTTTGAGGCCATAGAGAGCCTTACGCAGTTTATAGACATGGTTGGGATACTCCTGATCTTTGAATCCCGGTGGCTGCTCCACATAGACTTCCTCCTTTATCGGACCATTGAGGAAGGCACTCTTGACGTCCATTTGATACAATTTAAAATTATGGTGAGTAGCATATGCCAATAAAATGCCAATGGACTCAAGTCTAGCTACAGGAGCGAAAGTTTCATCGAAGTCCAAACCTTCCACCTGAGAATAACCTTTGGCCACCAACCTCACTTTATTTCTTGTCACTACTCCATGTTCATCTTGCTTGTTCCGAAAGACCCATTTGGTTCCAACGTGTTCGCCCTTGGTCTTTCCACCAGCTCCCACACTTTATTTCTTTTGAAGTTGTTCAGCTCCTCTTGCATCGCAATCACCCAGTCTGGATCCCTTAAGGCTTCTTCTACCCTGTATTGCTCCAGAAAAGACACAAAAGAATAGTGTTCACAAAAATTTGCAATTTGAGATCTAGTAGTTACTCCCTTAGCAATATCTCCAATGATATTGTTGACAGGATGGTCTCTTTGCACACACTGATGCACTCTTGGATGTGGAATTTGCATGGTTGCTTGTTCTTCATTGTCTTCATGTGTCATGTCTCCCCCTAGATCATTGTTTCCATGATCATCTTGATCTTCTTGACCTTCCTCAACCTGATCTTGTGTAGGAGCTCCCCCTTGATCATTGCTTCCTTGTTGAAGTTCGTCTTGTGTTTCCTCTCGTGGTAGGATATCACCAAGTGTCATTTTCTTCAGCGCTTCACATGGAGCTTCCTCCTTATCTAGCATAAACTTATCGACTTGCTCCACTTGTGAGCCGTTAGTTTCATCGAACACTACGTCACGTGCTACTTCAACAAGACCGGACACCTTGTTGAAGACACGATAGGCGTAGGCATTCGATTCATATCCGAGCAAGAATCCTTCATCGGACTTCGAAGCGAACTTCGAGGCCCTTGGTTTCTTGTTCAGGATAAAACATTTGCAACCAAAAACTTTGAAATAAGAAACATTAGGCTTTTTACCCGTGAGAAGCTCATATGGAGTTTTCTTCAGTAGTCGATGAAGGTACAACCGATTTGTGGCATGACAAGCGGTGTTCACCGCTTCTACCCAAAATCGGTCTGACGTCTTGTATTCATCCAACATTGTTCTCGCCATTTCGATCAATATTTTGTTCTTCCTTTCGGCCACCCCGTTCTGTTGAGGAGAGTAGGGTGCCGAGAATTCATGCTTTATACCTTCTTCATTGAGATATTCTTCAACTTGGGTGTTCTTGAATTCTGTCCCATTGTCACTTCTGATATTCTTTACGGTTGATGAGAATTCATTCTGAGCTCTTTTCAAGAACTTCTTGAGGATTCCCTGAGTTTCTGATTTATCATACAAGAAAAATACCCAGGTAAATCTTGAAAAATCATCAACAATTACTAAACCGTATTTGTTACCGCCGATGCTGATGTACGCAATTGGACCAAAGAGATCCATATGGAGAAGTTCCAGCGGTCTAGCGGTGGTCATCACATTCTTGGCGGGGTGTGGTGCTCCAACCTGTTTTCCTGCTTGACAAGCGCTGCACGACCTCTCTTTTTCAAAAACCACATCCTTAAGACCACGGATGTGACCACCTTTTAGGAGTTTCTGCAGATTTCTCATTCCAACATGGGCTAGCCGTCTATGCCACAGCCATCCCATGTTGGTCTTTGCAACCAAGCAAGTGTTGAGTTCGGCTTTATCTTTGTTGAAGTCAACAAGATAAAGCTTTCCCTTCAACTATCCCTTGAATGCAATCGAGCCATCGCTTCTTCTAAAGACGGTCACACCCTCATTAGTGAATAAACAGTTGTAACCTTTGTCGCATAGTTGAGATATTGATAAAAGATTATAATCTAGAGAGTCTACGTGTAAAACATTAGATAAGGTGTGTTGAGAGGATATTTCAATGTTACCACTACCAAGGACCTTTCCTTGGCTGTTGTCTCCAAAGTATATACCTTCACTTGGATCCTTGTTGCACTCGTACTCCACAAACATACCTCTCTCTCCGGTCATATGATTTGTGCATCCGCTATCTAGCACCCACTTAGATCCGCCGGAGGAGTAAGCCTGCAAAATAGAATTATTTCTGGGTTTTAGGTACCCAAGCTTGCTTGGGTCCTCTCAGGTTAGTCACAAGAGTCTTGGGCACCCACACACAAGTTTTTAAGTTCTTGTGGCGTGGCCCTGTATATTTAGCAATGACTTTTCCATACTTGTTTTTCATGAGAACATAAGAAGCATCAAACGTATGGAACAGTGTTTGTAGATCAGATTCATGGGATTTTTCTTTAACAAAAATGATTCTATTCTTAGCATGATTAGAAGTAGACATGTGTTTGTTCCTGTCAAAGCCAAGACCATCTTTGACATTGGGAGGTCTAGTGATCATATATGCACTTCGTGCATATTTGATCTTCTCCTTATCAAAGATGCCGTTTTGAGAAGAATGCATGTCATGAGAGGTTGAAGCATTAGAAATTACATTCTTCTTACTAGAGAAAGTGCAGGTTCTTATTGTTGTCGAGCTCATGTCTTTGGAGGAAGAGCTCTTGGAGGAAGAGGAGTCACTTTGTTTGAGCGACTCAACTTGCACCTCAAGGATTTTGTTAACTTTTGACAAGTTAGCAAGTTCTTCCTTGATTGCAATGTGCGAGTCCTCTAACTTTGAGTAAGTTTCCTTACTCAGGGCTAGCTCTAACTCAAGTGACTCATTCTTCTCTCTTTCAAACTCAAGAAGCTTTTCAACTTCTTGATATCTCTTCCTCTCACGGATGAGCATATCTTCTTGTCGGTTGACAAGTTCCTCCTTTTCAAAGATTTCGTTTGACAACATTTCCATTTTTTTAAAGCAATTTTACTTAGCCCTCTAAACAATTCTTCATTATCACTAGAGCTATCAAAGTCATCAATGGAGGAATTTAGCATAGGAGGAGTAAGTCGAACCTTTTTCTTGCGTTCCTTAGCCATAATACAAGTGTGGTTGTTCATGTCCCGTCCTCCCATGTTCGGAAAGAGTGTGGCTCTCATAGTTGGTTTCTTGACTACGATAGTGGCCATCTCTTGTTCTTCATCGGAGGAGGACTCGTCGTTTGAGTCCCACTCCTTCCCAATGTGAGCTTGATGGGCTTGTCTTCTTTTTATGAAAATTTTCTTTTCTTGAGATCTTGTTTCCTTCTTCTTTTTGTTTTCTTCATAAGTACAGTCCACCATGAAGTGACCATACTCTCCGCAGTTGTAGCAAGTGCGTCGAGCCTTGGATTTTCCTTTATCCTTGCTTTTGCCTTCATGTGAATTGTTTCCGTGTCTTCTCTTCATCATGCGTTTGAACTTTTTGATGAAGAGTACCATTTCTTCGTCATCAAGATCGGTGCTCTCATCGCTTGTATCTCCATTGTCTTGGTCTTCACGAGTTTCTTTGAGTTTGGGTCTGCACGTTGCTTTGAGAGCAACTTCTTTCTTTTTAGAAGAGGTGAGCTCGGCTAAGTCTTTGACGTATTGAGCCTCTTTCTCCATCATTTCATGATTTATGATCTTTCCCAATAACTCATCGGGAGTCATTTTGTGAAACCCGGGGCTTTCTCTGATCATTGAGCAAAGTGTGACGTTTCTTGGCATGAAGGCTCTTATCATCCTTTTGACCACCTCGTGATCAGTCCATTTCTTACTTCCATAGGCACGAATTTTGTTGATGAGTGCCTTCATCCGATTGTACATGTCTTGAGGTGATTCGCCTTCTTCAATAGCAAATCTCCCCAATTCTCCTTCTAGCATCTCAATTTTGGCTTCACGTACAAACCTATTTCCTTCATGAGCAGTTTTGAGTGTATCCCAGATTTCTTTTGCACTTTCTAGTCCATCGATCTTGGTGAATTCTTCTCTGCTTAGTGACGATGTGATTACTGCAACAGCTTGTGCATTTCTGTGAATCTCTTGTTCTTGTTCCGGAGTGAGTTTTTCATCCGTGTCTGGGATATCTATTCCTGTGCAGCCAATATGCCAAAGGCTGAGATTCAAAGATATTAGATGCATTTTCATGTTGTACTTCCACATGGTGTAGTCACTTCCGTGAAACTGAGGGGGCCTTCCCATGGGAATAGAGAGATAATGATTATTTGAATTGAGACGGTTGTAGTTGTAAGGATACCGGGAGTAGTCTTGATGACCACTCCCTATAGTCTTTTCTTCCTCTTTTCCCTTTTGTGCCATTAATTTCTTTCTCAGTAATGCCTTTAGCTGTCTCACTTCATCATCGTCATGTGGACTTTCTTTCAGCACATCGAAGGCTTTGGCTTCTTGCTCCTCATCGTTGTTGTTCATCTTCGGGATATCGTTGTTCTTCTCAGAGGCCATTGATCTCTCCGAGATATGAGTCTCGTTGGTGGAGAACTTGGCTCTGATACCAATTGAATGTGGCCTAGAGGGGGGGTGAATAGGCCTTTAAAGATTCCTGCACACTTAATAAAGTTATCAGAAACTTGACTAACCGGACTAGTCCGGTTGTGTGGGCGGACTAGTCCGGTGTGCTGAATTATTTGAGTTAATTAAGTGTGTCTCACAAATTTAATCTTTCAGCAGCGGAATGAGAACACCAATTTTATAAATTAAATTTATTGTATGGATGCACGTGCAAACTTATAAGGAACTCAAACAATGACTAGCAAACTAGTGATCTAATGTATCAAAATGTAAAATAAATGAGAGACAAAAGACACAAATTTTTACCAAGGTTCGATCTCACCAAGAGATCTACGTCCTCGTTGAGGAAGCTCACACAGAGCCGGGTTCCCAACCCTTTCCCTCTTCAAGTCACCACACAGGCTGACTTGACTTCACTATCAAGTGTAATCACCGTGTTTATGGGGCAACCTCACACGTTGAGGGCTCCCACAAGAATTACAATGAGAAGTTGATCAAATACACTCAAAAATATTACCATGCAGAATATGAGTGTAGAGAGATCAAACCCCAAGAGCTCACAACGAAGGAACGACGATCTCCCAATCCCAAATCCAAGTATTTGATTGATCTTCACCTTTTTGCACCTTAGATGTGTGGGGAGACGTGTTTTTGGGCTTTTGGGACAGGTAGCGGCGCTAGGGTTTGAGTTTTTGACAGTATGAGACGTGTCTCTCTTTAGAAACAACGAAGGACCTCTTTTTATAGGGTTTCCAAAGATGTTACCGTTGTTAAACCTACTACCGGACTAGTCCGGTATATGATCGGACTTGTCCGGTCTACTTCCAGTGGGTTAACCGGACTAGTCCGGTCCACAAACCGGACTTGTCCGGTGCTATGTGAAATGGGGTTCCAGAAACTTCAGCGGACTAGTCCTGTCGCTTGGATGGACTAGTCCGCAGTCCTCTAAAGAGGACAACAGAGACATGACCGGACTAGTCCAGTATAAAACCGGACTTGTCCGGTTGAGTTCCAGTAAGCTGACCGGACTAGTCCGATCCATGGACGGACTAGTCCGGTGTTCAGTGGATTTAGTTGATTATTAGCCCTTACCCTTACGCAAAGTCATGAGCTCTTGGGATGTGTCTCTCACACACAACCTATACATTTATATCTACTTTGCTCTTCTAAATTCCACTAAAGTCTTCCTTTTCGGGCACCACTCTATTTTTTACCTTGTTGTGTGTGCCGAGCCAGTTCACTTTGTTTATCCTGCAATCATCTTAATAGTTTCATTAGGATCTCATATGTTCGTTATCAATTAGCCAAAACCCACAAGGGATATCCTAGATGCACTTACAATCTCCCCCTTTTTGGTGATTGATGACAACTATTTGAGATATCACAATTGAGAATAAAAAGTTGATTTTCATAAAGTGTGCACATATGAGAATAATAAAGAATTCACAAAAAACTTCTCACATATGCACACACCTTATGGTGGGGTGCCTCACAGGTGTGTGATAAACAAAATGTGATAAATTAAAGACAAACAGTAGTGAACATATAAGTAGGCATTAGAGCATAGTACATCACACATAAGAAAAGAAATACTGCATTACAAGATTTTAAAATAGGTACATGTCCTTGATCACAAAAGATCTTAATAACTAATACTAGATAGAAATAGTCCAAATCTAATCTCAATCTTCCCTAATCTCAATCTCTCCCCCTTTGGCATCAAGGCACCAAAAAGGGAAAAATTGAGGGGAATCACTCATCGCTGCCTCCTCCGTCAGTCTCAGTTTGATCTTCATCTTCAGCATCCACGGGAGCAGGATCTTCCTCTGAGTCCTCGGAGGCGGGTGGTGATCCAACGGGCTCAATCTCAAGCTTTGCACAGATAGACTTGATATTGGCATTGACGTACTGTTGATGTTTCTTCCTTGCAAGATTTTCTTTGCGCTGCCTGTCTTCGATCTTACGGCAGCAGGCAAAGATGGAGGAGAGCATCTTGAGGATGCCGCTGGATGATTCTTGGGCAGGTGGAGATCCAGGAGGAGCAGCTGCAGATCTAGTGTCATCATGTTACCCCGTCAGTAGCCCCATCAGTGTCTTCGTGTAGCTCGTCGGTTGACTACTTCTTGGGTACCCGAGGTATGTTACCCCGTCAGTAGCCCCCGGACCTTCGGCCGAGCTCTTGTCTGGATCAGTCGGAGGCATATCTCGACGTAATGTGGAGGACCTGAAAGGACAAGAGAAAAAAAACGGAAGTTCTATGAGATTGTTTTTTTTGTTTGGTTTGTGCCTACGTCCGAGCTCAAATAAAGCCTCAAACGTCAAGCCTTTCGTGACTTTGAGTCATCAAATAGCCCCCAGGCCCTCCTATGCTGGTTGGGCCCGGTTTAATAAGCAAATCCGCTTCGCTCCCCGTCCGCAAACCATCCGCGGGTTTGGAGGGGTTGAGCCAGATGGGAAATTACCTCTATGGTCGATTCGTGCGGCCTGTCGATGTTGCACCGATGGTAGTCAAGCAGACGTGGAAGTAAGGCGGTTGGAGGAAACAGAAGTGGTGCACGACTCTCCAAATCATTGGGGGTATCGAAGAGGCGGGTCTATTTAGGAAAAGTTATGGCGGGTGTCACATCCCTGAAATTTTTTGGGAGGCATGCGGGTTCCCGGCGAGCGAGAGGTGCTATAGCGGGGCAGATGCGTCTATGGGCCCCGATGCCCCTCCTTGTTATCGTTGCGGGCGCAATACATAAATAGCCTTCAGGGTGCAAGTATCTACTTTTACCGTTGCACCTTGTTTCCTCGTCCTTCCCGCGCCTTCTTTCCTCGTCCCTCTTGCGCCCCTGCGTTTCTGCAAGTTTCGGTAAGCAAATCAGGAGAGCGAAAAAGTTCGATGGTAAGTACGGGCGATCCTCCCTCTTCATCTTCTTCATCGTCAACCATGTCGGGTTGGATGAAGTCCCGTGTTATCATCGACCACCTGTCCTCCCTAGGCAAGCGAGGGATCATTTCGGCATGGGGACTCCAGCGGATTCACATTTCGTCTAGGGGGACGGTGCCCGAGCCGCATGAAGGCGAGGTCATCAGCTTTGTCGACTTTCATCTTCGTGGGCTGGGACTTTCGGCGCACAAGTTTCTCCGTGCCACCCTCCTTACTACGACCTAGAGCTCCATCACTTGACGCCACATGGGGTCCTCCACGCCTTCGTTTTCTGCACACTGTGCGAGGCCTTTTTGGGAATCGAACACCACTTCGAGTTATGGAGCCGTTTCTTCTGGGTGCGACCGTCTTTCGCAGACTCTCTGATTCTGGCGGTCGGTGGCACCTGCATCCAGCTTCGACGGGCCCAGTCATGCTACTTTGACCTCCCGCTCCCGAAGTCCATGAAGAACCGGTGCGGAGACTGGTTCTACATCCGCAATGACGGCCTGACGCTTTTTCCCTTCAGGGGTCAGCCGCCCGCAGTCCGGGAGCGATGGCAATGGGGGGTTGTCGAGAAGGACAGGCACCGGGTCACCGTCATCCTAGAGCAGGTCGAGGTGCTGCATGCGGAGGGGTTGACCGGAGAGGTCATTACGCTGACCTTCCTCGAACGAAGGATCCAACCTCTCCATGTCAGCGTCCACACCATGTGGCAGTACATCGGGCTTGGCAACCCTACGCGCGTGTCAGTGGAGGAGATCCTCAACTCTGAAGTTCAGCGAATGTACCACGACCTCAATGGAAAGGACGCGGTGGACGGCGGGCGCCACCCACGTCCCCTTTCCGCGAACCATCCACTACAGGAAAGAGGTCAACATACGACAGCCCAGATAACATACAACGGCCAGCCGTCGTATATAAACTTATATACGACGGTCCGAAGAGGCTGTCATATATAAGTTTATATACGATGGTATAGCCATCGTTTGTTACTCGGCTGTCGTAAATAGAAGTTATATACGACAGCCAACCCTAGGCTGTCGTATATAGCGTTTATTTACGACAACCCGTGCGGCTGGCTGTCGTATCTCATGCTGGTCGTCGTATATAGTTCACATATACAACCCATCGGGCCCAACCCTAATTTTTTTCTCCTCACCGCTCCGCGCCGCCGCCGCCCCGCGCCTCCGCCGGCCCTCGCCGCCGCCCTGCGCGCCGCCACCCGCGCCGCCCTCCCCGCTCCGGCCCGTGCACCGCCGCCTCCACGTTGGCGCCCCCACCCCACCTGCGCCCCACCCCGCCACCGCCCGTTGCACCCCGCCACCGCCCCCACCCCGCCACCGCCCCCACTGCACCCCGCCGCCTCCACACCATTGCCTCGACGCCGCAGCCGCCCCCACGCCGCAGCTGACCCGCGCCGCTGGCCGTTCTCCCTGTGTGGCCACCCCGCGTCGCCAACGCCGTCCGTCGCCCTCGCCGTCCGAGCCGCTGCCGCGGCCGTCGCCGTCCGTCGCCCTCACCGATCGTCTACTCGCCGCAAGTAATTCTTTGACCTAATTCAATTACTTTTTAGTTATGATAATTAGTTGGTAATTATGCTCATCTAGTTAGAATAGTAGTTCATAATTTTGCTAATTAGTTGTCCGTTGTAAATTACTTGTTATTATATATGCTTAGGTTTAGGTTAATAATGTTTAGGATTTGTTGTTGTTATGTTATTCATGCTTAATAATGCTTAATATATGACGGATTTATTGTTGTTATATTGTTGTTTAGGAGTTATTCATGCTTTAGGATTTGTTGTTGTTATGTTGTTGTTTAGGAGTTGTTGTAGTTATGTTATGTTATTATATATGCTTAGGTTTAGGTTAATAATGTTTAGGATTTATTGTTGTTATGTTACTCATGCTTATGATGTGTCGCTCGCTCCTGCCGACACAACCCTCACCACTGCCGTGTCCTCCACGCCCTCCTGGCCTCCTTCCTCAGCACGCTCGCGCAGTCCCTGTCGCTCCCGATGCCGCCCGCGAGCATCCCCGAGGCCATCAGGGCCCTCGCCCCGTACTTCCCGGCCGCCATCACCCCCTTCGTCGCCTCCCCCGCGGCACGCCTCGCAAGTTACAAAGTCCTCCTCGCGCTCGGGGAGTCCCGCCTCCTCCCGCACCAGCCGCCGGACCTCACCCCCTCGCTCTCGGACAGCGCCCGACCCGACCTCATCTGCGCCGTCCTCCGCCACGCCACAGACCTCCGCGCCTCTGAGATTCTCACCGCGCTGCAGTATTTCCTCTCGCCAGCCGCTGAGAAGTCCTATGACGCTATGGTGGATGTGAAGAATCGGTGGAAGGACGCTGTGGTGCTTGCTGTCAAAAGGTGTCGGGAGAAGAAGCCCAATGATGCGGGGAAAAAGGCCCCGGGTAAGAACCTCAATGAAGCGGTGAGGAGGGTCGCGCTGCTGCTCATGATGGGGCACGACGGATTCTCCTCCCCAGAGGTGTGCCTGCATTACCTGCTCGACAGCAAGGGCAGCAAATCCAGATACCATTGTGGCAGCCACCGCCTTTCATGCTGCAGCCGTCGCCACCACAGGAGCACTTTCCTGGAGTAAAGGTACAAAAAAGAAGTTACATTAAGTTCAACTAAACAATTGAATACGAAAACACCGTTGTAAACTTATACATATGTCACCGTGTTTCGCAGGGATCAGGGACGGAGGCTCAGACTCCATCGCCGCAGCTATGGGCGCTAGGTTCGCCGTGGCTGGATGAATTCTTCACCCCCGGAGGTAGTGGAGGGGCTAGTAATGAATAGCGTTGTGATTTTGTTCTTGATTGTGGATGTCAGACTTCGTGATTGTGGATGTGTACTATTGCACCTTGTGATTTTAGATGTGAATCTGTTTTGTGAACCTGTTTTGTGATTGTGTATGTGTAGCTGGCCATCGAGCCAGGTTAGCCATTTTCTGTTTTTTTTTTAAAATTGGCAAAACTTATATACGACGGCATGTATAAATTATATACGATGGTGTCTATACAGGGCCATCATATATAAGCCTAAATTATATACGACGGCTAGGCCCAGACCGTCGTATATAAGCCTAAGTTATATACGACGGTTAAACCCAGACCGTCGTATATAAAAGCTTATATACGACAGTCAGGGCCCAGAACCGTCGTATATAAAGGCCCAGCCCACTGGCCCTTCCCTACGAAACGGGCCATCGTATACTACTGGTCGTCGTATATATAAACTTATATACGATGCTGCGCCATATATAAGTTTATATACGACAAGATATATATGACGGCCACAAACCGTCGTATATAAACCACTGCCGTCGTATATAGATTATATATGACGGCTTTTGCCTTATATACGACGGTTTGGCCGTCGTATGCTGATGGGAATCCTGTAGTGATCCTTCCACTCGAGTAAGTGCCCGACCTTTGCCCCACAATCTTACAGTAACTCTTTCTGACGCTCCAAGCCGATCGGACGTCGCGATGTCTCGTGCAGGGGCTCAGCGGCATCCTCAGCCTGCCGAAGCTACCCGAGGACAAGGCAGGGAGGAAGGGGAGGGCTGCATGCGGCGCAACCCTGAAGAGGTAAAAGGATGACAGACAAAGCCAGCTACATTCGTCGCTCGAGGAGGATGGAGTAGCATCGTAGGGTGGTACAAGTCACAAGGGCCATCAGAGAGGCTACCCCTTCCACGCCCTCTGAGTCAGCACCCCCTCCTCCAGATCTGATGATTCCTCAACTCTGATGGACCAGTGGAGGAGAAAGACCGACGGTCCCAGCCGAGAAAAGGTCCCGGACGGGCAAAGGGAGTGATTCTCCCGTCCCTTCTGAATGGGCTCCCAGAGATTCAGCTAAAGACGAGCCTTCCTCGGCCGCGGACCCAAGGGTCAAGGTAGAGGGCCAAAAGCCCATCAACCGGTCTTCCGAGACTCTTGCAGCGCCCAATGTCCGGCATCCCACGGCTCAATCCAACGCGGGGGGCTCCCCTACCGACAGTTCAGCGGGTCAGTCGGAGGGTCGGGCATCCGCTTCCCATCCTCCGGCCTGGCCTGCCCCTCCCGGAAGTGGGTCCCGAGTGGTTGCACCTCCGATCCACCCTCGATCGAAGAGATTTATATCTTAGCTTTTTGTTTCCCCTTATGGCTCGGGGCTTTTTCTATGTTGGTTTCCTAACTTCTCCCCTCTCTACTTGTCACAGGGCGTATCAGCCGAGCATCCCAGCCTCGTTGGATACCTTGCCGCCCCCGCCCTCTGCCACACCATCCGTCGAACCAGCGATGCAGCCATCAGGGGGCACGGAGACAGTGGAGAGGGTGGCACCCTCTCTCCCGATCACCACGGAGTCTCAGCTGCCCGCGCCCATCTTGATCGGTCCTGAGCCGACCCCGGTCGTGGCAGCACCGTCCGAGGAAGGTGGGGCTCCGGCCACGGTCCTGGAGGATCCGTTCAAGGAAGGTGAGGTTTCCCTCCCTGAGGTGGAGCCGGTTACCGCTGAGGTGGAGGTTACCCTCATGGAGTCGTCCCTCAAGGCGCTACCGGATCGGGTGGAGTCGCGGAAGCCGACGACGGGAGAGGAGGCTGTGATGCAGGTTGTCCCGACCCCGTCCATCGTCGACCCCCAAGCCTTGGATCCTGAGGCTTTGAGAGAAGTGGCTCCGGTTGCGGCTTCGAGTCGCGTTCCGGAGAGGTCGGGATCTCTGGTTGATTGGCAACGCGTTGACCCTTGCGCCGCAAAGGGAGGAGTAGAGGACGTTCCCCTCCCCAGTTCTTGGCTTACCGAAGCCGTCGGGCAGTTTACCTCCTGCTGAGACCATCTTTTGGATGCAGTTACGAGGCTCAACCGCGGAGTGCTCCCGATCAGCATAGGTCCCTCTGTCACTATTTTCTTCGTAGTTCACCCGGGTTTGTTTGTAATAGTACTTTTGCTGTTGTTTATGGACATGGGCTTGCCGATCGGGAGGCCGAGTGAGGACGACTCCTCGAGGAGGCCCTCTGTCGTCAAAGGCTTGAGGAGGCCGAGGTGGCGAGGTGGAGGGAGGAGGCTTTGAAGGCCCGAGCTGAGGCTAGGGCCGTCTGAGAAGAGGCAGACCGTTTCAGTGCTACGGCTGCAGCGGCACGGATAGAAGCCTCTCGGCTGCTTTGAGAGAAAGAGGACGTCGTGACGGCCGTCAAGGCAAATCATGCCAGTGAGATCACCAAAGAGGGCAATGTGGCGAGGGCCTCCCGGGGTGAAGCTGAAAAGGCCAATGCTGCCTTTGCCCGGTTTGCTCGGGATGTTGACCGTGAGTTCTTTTCGCAGGCACCCTTCTATTGTGTGCATCTTTCTCTTGCTATTAAAACCTTTTTATTCCGCTTCTTGTTTTCAAAGGCGTAGAGTTCCCTTGTCATGACGAGGGACTTTGTCCAAACTCGAGAGGAGGAGCTCGCCAGGCTTGAAAAGGTCAGGAACACGCTCCACGAAGCCGTGGGCCCTCCGGGGAAGGCACGAGCGCTAGTCTCTCGACTTGGTGAGGCGGCGGCCGAATTTCTTTCAAGGACAAGGAGTGTCACAAGGGTTGGCGCGGAGGCTTGCGAAGCTGTGCTGGGGGCCCGGAGTCCGTGACTTAGGAGGCGCCTAGAGCGGTGGCGTCTCGGCTCGGCGATGCGACCAAGGTTCTCGGAGCCCCCCGGAAGGGGCTTAAGGACCTTCGTGCTGTTGGTCAAACTTCCGTCGAGGCGGCGCCCGGAAACTCGGCCGCTCCTCTTACCGTGCAGCCGACGCAGCTTCCTGCCAGCTGAAGGCGCGCCTTGACGAGGTGGCGACTGCCGATGCCCAGTTTGGGGTGCAGCTGGACCTGGTCGTGGTCATCTCTCATTATGATGGGGTTGACCTTTCGGCCCTTGGGGAAGGCTTTGCTGCCGGTCGTTCCGAGGAGGAACTTCAGGCCATCGTTGAACGAGTCAAGCCTGCCGCCCTCTCCTTGGCCGCAGCGGTCACCCCAGATGCCGTTTTGGAATTTGCTGGCAGGAGCTAGGCTCTTTGTATCTTTCTCTCCGTTTTTTTGTAATGTGGAAGTTCCAGCCCTTCGCGGCCCCTTTAATCCAACGTGTCTTCGTTACGTGTGCGTCTATTTTCTTCCTTGCGTTTGCTTTAGTCTTATGGTGAGCAACGCACCTTGACTCGAAAATGTCGTTGAGTCCTTACTAGATGCTTCAAGGATTTTGGTCATTCCGCCCTTGGTGGGTGGGCAGCCCCGAGCACCACATGGCGTCCAATCTTGTTGATATACCATATGGTACTTGAATCACTTGGTCTGCTTGAGCTTTCACTGTTCGAGGTTGGGAGTTCCGACCGACGTAATGATGCGATGTGACCGGGCTTGAGTCCGGGGTAGGGCTCTCCCCTTTTCTTAGGCGGTAATTGAATGGGGGATGTCATACTTTTCCTTCGCCCGGGGCTGCACATCCACGATCCGCCCCCCCTGTTTTACAGTGTCCCTCAGTCGATGAGTGCCGATACACCGAAGAGCATGAGGCAGCCAGTTGTGGCGGACCGGAATCCGTTCATCCAGGATCGCAGAGGGTGGTGCCGCACGATGCGACACCCGACAGCGCGCATCATAAGGATACATTGTATTACATTGAAAACCAACTGAAATGTACAAAGTAGTACACTACTCAGTTACAAACTAGTGTTTATATTACACAGCGGAAGTTAAATTTGTACAACTCACGCCCGACTATCTAGCAAAAGTCGGTTGCCCAGCCCTAGGGCAACCCACACTAGCTGCACTCCTCAGCTTAGCGCGGCGTGTACGGCTCCCACTCAGCCGTGGTCCTCGACGGAGGGTAACCCTCGCCGGTGGACTCGTAACCCGAGTCCGTGGGTGGCTCCTCACCTGAAAAACACTTAAGCAGCAACCATAAGCACGATGGCTCAACAAGACTTAACCGACTCACCTAGGCATGAAACTCTACATGTAGGGTACAATGGACATGGGACGGTAAAATTTCAGCAAACGAACACGCCTACAAGTTCGTCCTTAGTTCATCTTTTAGCCACAAGTTAACAGTTCATGAATCTGAAATTTAGTAAGCAAGATTTGGTGGCACACAAGTAGCAATAAAATTTTATCATAACAGCAATATTGAATCATCACATTTCATATATTAGCCTACGTAACGACTCAGTGAACAAGCGGTACTCGTCACCGCGAGGGACGGTGAATCGACTCGATATACACCTGCAAGGATACCCGAAAAGCACGTCACGTACACCCACCCGTGGAGCTGCACAACACGCCCACTCGATGTCGTACGAGACAACCTTTCACCCAACAGCCCAAACGTCGAACCGGTCGCACCGAAACGGACAGGAGGTTCCCTACGAAGCATCTCTATATGCCCATTAGCAGATTTCCACCTTGCTTCCCTCAACCTACACCTATAAATTGGTGTGCTATGCCTCGACGCCCGGAGGTTTAGGTTACATCGGTTTACCGGGGCCCATATATCCGATATGCCTTCGGTACGTTCAATACTTTCTCAGCAGGGCCGCACACGGATCGGTCCTCAATCGATACGGACAGGGCTGCGCACACAAGACTTCCTCTTGCTGCGCCCTAGCCCCTGCCTAGTCTCGTTTTCATTACTAAAGTGATCTCACATCACTCGAACCAATCCCGTTTATCCCAAGCCTAACTCGCGAGTAGATTCCAACTACTCGGCTTGTACTGAAGTCCTATGAATGATTAAGCATATCCTGTCTACTCGAGGACTTAGACACTACCCTCACTCTGATGGGAAGCATCTGGTTATGCATTTGGGGTTTCATCCACCCTACACCTAATGCACATATACATACCTCATACTAAGTATGTAAACAAAGCAAAACTATGTAAAACGGTTTAATGCAAACCGGGGCTTGCCTTGTTGCTGCTGGTCAGTTGTTAGGGCTTCATCCGGAAGAAGGAAGTTGAGCACTTCCGGGGTTTCCTCGCCTTCGGCGACTACACGTACACGATATACTATATGTCAATTTAAATGCAATGTTTAGAACTGAATAAGTAATTACCATAACTCTAGCTAGCCCTCCCCTTTGGTTCTGAAATTTTTATGGTGGCTTGGTAGGGTCCTAACCAGAGTCTTGACCAAGTTTCATTTGAAACAAAGTTCATTTGAGCCTTGTACAAATAAAAGCCTATTTGGTCAATATTAGAGCTTCTAAGGAATTCCAGGGGTTTTCATGGTCCCAACCATTACTTTCTGCAAACTAGAATTTGAGATGGTTCTAATGGAATTGGTTTCATGTCATTTGAAGAATTCTAGAGGAAGTTATGCCCTAAACAAGATTTGAGAAAATCTGAAAAATGTTTCTGTACATTTTTCTATTTTCTCAGGGCAGTTCACTTAATCACACCATTAGGGGGACTAAATGAACTTGGATGAGTCTAAAAATTTAACTGTGGCTCAAGGATTTTCCATTGAAGCTCCCAGCCAAAGTTCAGAATTTTTCATAAAGTAATCCTCCAGATAAAATTCCTAACAGTTTAAATTTTAGGGATTTAATTCTGAAAAACTATTAAGTTTCATGAGCTGAAATTGATATTGATGGAAAGTACTCAAAATTCTGAGTTCAGAAAAAATTGGTTCACTGAATTTGGAGCTTCCTACACAAAGTTATGAATTTCTAAAGTTTGAGCTAAATCTGGAATTGTTTTTTATTGGAAATTCTTGTTGGGCCCACTGTTTAAACTGCAGTCAATAGGATTTGCGGACACACGAGGCTATGGGGTTTTAATCTGTGTAGCCGCACCGGATCCTAAGCCACAGCCAATCCCAGTTTTCAAATACACCCGCTGACAGGTGGGCCAGCCCCACCCTTCTTCAACCTCCGGCGTTTCTTCCCGCACGCGTGCTCTCTTCGCCGGACCGAGGCGGCGCCTCACCGGAGTGAGGTTCCCGACTGTTTCCCGGCCTACGACTCGCCGCCCAGGGGTTCTTGGAGTTGGGGAGCTCGGTTGTGGGATCGGTGAGGGTGCTAGGGGACCGGGAATGTGCCGGCGACGTGCGGCGGCCTCGGGAGAGGTTCGGCGTCGTAGGCTGGTGGCCCTAGCCCACCAAAACCTCGAGTGATCGGCTCTAGAGCATCCTCGGATGCTAGGGAATCTCGGCAAAGACAAACGAGCGTGGAAACGACGGCTACTCTGATTTCACCGTGCGCCCGCGAGTTGTGACGACGATTGAACTCGGGAAGACATGAAATACCTCGTAACCTGTTGGTTTCTAGCTAGGGTTGTGAAGGAAAATCGACCGCTAGCCAGTCTAGATCACGTGTGCACGGTTTGGTGGCCTACAAACAAGAATTTCGATCGAATTTTGAGGATTCCTCACCTGGGGTCACTTTGCACGCGCAGGGAACAAATCACCGAATTGGAGCTCGATGATTCACGGCGTGCTCTGAGGTTTGAGGAGGAGTAGCATGGTTAGATGGCACGTCCATGGTTGTCCTTACTCGGGCACGGAAATCCCTCGGTTGGGCTGTCACCGTGAGCCGAGCTACGGCAGTTTTCCCAGCCGTCGCCAAGAACCACCGAGCTAGGGTTAGGAGGGCTGGAACTCGAATGTTTTCGGGCCGAGAAGGTAGAGAACGAGCAACCGTTGTGGTTTTGCCACTCGGACGGTGCTGTGCGCGGTGGTTTTGCCGAGTTCTCGATCGAGTGCAAGCGGCGGCGTGAGCTCGGTTCTTTTATCGTGTGGGTGGGAACAGAGCCTCGGTTTGGCGGTGCTGTGAGCGGTGATCAAGTCGGGAGCAGCTGGCCAGCTCGAGGGAGGAAGCAGGAGGTGGGCTCTGTGGCATCACGCGGTGGCGCCCGGAGAATCACCTCAGTGGCGCGCTGCGTGCGATTGCTTCAGCGAGAAACAGAGCCCGTTCGGTTGTGAGTAGCTCTCCCGCTGACCTGTGGGCCCATCTCTCCCCTAATCATTTTTCCAAATTCTTCTGAAAATATCCCAGCAACTCTCCATTGAATGAGAGACGTAAGCACCAAGTCACAGTTTGAATTTGGTTCCCTCAGTTTGAAACTGGTTTGGCTAAATTTGCTGGCCGTTTGAATTTGAAATTCAAATTCAGTTTGAATTATTGCAAATTTGGCTCCCGGCAAGATGAAGTCCAATGGGGATGAAAATTGGTGGACAAACTCAGAAAATGGTGCTGACTTTGAATATGAAGCCAACCTTTGAATTTAAGTGCTGAAAGTTGCTGCAATTTGAATTTACATTCAAATTGGCCTCTTTTTCAAATGCCTCAAAAAGTATTGAATTTGCATGAACTTTGGCCTGAGCCTTCCCAAGACTATTTAAGGTCTAGGGGTGAGCTCAACCTTGCATGTTCATGTGTAGAAATCCTATTTTTTGGACGTTAGGGCTTTCCCCTCTAATCACCTCTTTTGATGGTGGTCACTTGCTCTTCACAAGTGTTCACAAGATATCCACAAGATGAGCTGTGGTGTTGTGAGGTGATGAACAAATTTTTGCAAGTCCCTTTCTTGGGCTTTTACACCAGTCGGCTCGGGGAAGGGGTGCTCTTCCTCGGGCTCGGTGACCGCTTGTATGGGCTTTTTCCCTTTGTTGTCCGAGGGACCTGGCTTCCTTAATAGAAATCGTTTAAGGAGGGCGCAGTCTTTGAGGGCTTGTCCGACTAGGAAGGCCTAGTTGGTACACAACTTTTCTGGCAATTTCTCGAAGTGATAGGCCTGCATCTAGGCCGGCCATTTGCCTTCACGACGCTCTATTATCGCAACCAGGTCCGTGGCCTCCTCCATTTGATGGTGTCGTTTGTCTGTGCTGACCCTTTTTCTCCTTCATCCCTCTCACGAGGTGTGGCATCCCTTCTTGGATCGGCTGTCCTTGGCGCTCCATCGTCAAAGATCGCTCTGACTGCCTCTTCTCCCGAGGGGTGGTTGGTGGCGATATCAAGTAGTTCTTTGGTGGTCCTTGGCTTGATGCAACCGAGCTTGTGCACCACGGACTTGCAAGACGTCCCGGATAGGAAGGCTCCAACTACGTCCGCATCGACGATGTTGGGGAGCTCATTGCACTTCATGGAAAAGCGCCTGATGTATTGTCTCAAGGTTTCGCCAGGCTTCTGTTGGCATGCCTTGAGATCCCAAGAGTTCCTAGGGCGCATATAGGTGTCCTAGAAGTTGACGATGAAAGTATCTTTTAGCTTCACCTAGCTCGGATACTGTTTGTCGGAAGGTATTCAAGCCAAGTCCGAGCGGAGTCTGCCAAGTAGATGGGGAGGTATTGGATGATGAAGTAATTGTCCGTCGCCCCATCAACTTTGCAGGTGAAATGATAGTCTTCTAGCCATACGCTAGGGTTCGACTCTCCGTCTACTTGGTGACATTGGTTGGGGCTCGGAAACATGGCGGGAAGTGTGCGTTAAGTATCTTTCTCCCGAAGGCCCGAGGCCCAGGGGCGTCGGGGCTCGGGCTTCGGTCCTCGCCGTCGTCGCGTCGCCCATATTGGTGTGGCTGACATCGGCGCTTGGGTGCTGCCCCGCCACCCACTTCCTGACCTCTCTACGAGCCTTGGGGTCCCTCAGTATGTCGGATAACCCCATGTGCTCGCATGTCAAGCTACGTGAGGGGTTAGACGAGCCAGTCCTCTAGGCCCATCTTGGTGCATGGACAAGCGGTTTCACCGCGGTGCCTTGAGCGTGCCCGCGGGATACGGTATAGGTGGACGTCACCCTCCTGCGAGCAAGAGAACTTTAGTCATGATGAGTCGTGGCCCTCTCTAGCAGTGAACGGAGGCTATGGTATGTACGTCGTGCCTCCGGCTCCTCTGGCTCCGGGAGGTTGCGCACCATGGCTTCTGCTGCTGCTGCCATGTTTTGACTTGGCCGCTCAAAATGCGATGGGTCGTGTGGGCTGGCAACAATGCTTGCCCATATTTGGCGACTGCGCACTCGCACTTCGCTAGAGCCGGGGTAACGACCACGCTATGCTTCCAGCGCGGCGCGGTCTGCATTTAGCCATGCCTTTCCTGCCTCGAGCGTGGCGCGTCGTGCCTTGAGACGTCCGGCCAGCTCCTCTGCAGCTGTCAACTCCTCCCTAGGGCCCTTATGCGATGCTTCCTGGTGCATAGTTGCTGGTGAAAGCGATGTATCAGCATGTGGAGGAGTCAGGGAGGCGTTGTCAGTTTCCACGATGTAGCACTCACGGGGAGAGTAGTAGCCTTCATAGTCGGTTGTTCCCTTTGAGGGAGAGAATGGCGACACCTTAATGACCGTGCCCGTGATACTCCCCTCGGGAGAGTTGCTGAATACGTCAGTAGTTGCATCGTGCACTAGCCGTAGAATGTCGTCGCGGTTGGCGACAAACTCCAGGCTTTCAAAGCGAAGGGCCTGACGGGGCGTGAAGACGACGTCAGCCTCAAGCCTGTTGTCAGAGGCAATGACGAACTCGAGGCTGCCGAAACAGTGCTTCTCGCTGCCGTGGAAGCTCGAGCTCACGAAAGCCATCATAGAGAAGAACGAAAAATGCGGAGAAGCCCCCTTCCTGGCACACCAACTGTTGGTGTTTTTATCACTGGCTAGTAATCGAATTCTACGTGGTTTATGTCTGGATGGCTAGCTAACAAAGACAAAGATTCATACTGGTTTGGACAACTTGTCCTATGTCCAGTCTGGGGTGTTCATCAGTCTTGTATTAGCTCAGGCGGTTCATGGAACCGTGGTTACAACCGAGGCTGACCCACATGCGAGAATGAAGAAAAAGGCTAAGTGTCGAGCATCTGCATGAGCTGTGTGAGGGGAGGTTCCGGGCCTCCCTTTTATAGCCCAGACGCCTATACCTATCCGCCGACTCCTCATAAATGGGGTGGGGCTTTACATAGTGTGTCATTGCCTAAGGCGGCCTAAAGCGGTACATGGGCAATGAGTACACCTGCTCCTGTCTAGTCTATGGTCTACGTCTACTTTCTATCCCTGTACACCAAAGCTGAGCGGGACAGGACAGGTGGTGATGATGGCCTGGCGTCGTGCTTGTCTTGTCGCGTGTGGCTTCCCACTCCATCTTTAACCCCTTCTATCGTTCCATCGCGTCGTCATTTAAGTCTTCTACCTGCTCCCGGTCCGTGCTCTAGCCCGGATTGCTTCTGTCTTCTGGCCTTGCCGTCCAGGCTTAGAGGTCATTCGTCGCTCCTGTCCCGTGGGCCGGTCTTCGATAGCGTCCCCTCGGGCGCCCGCCCTTGGTCGTGGTCCGTGAAGCCACGTGTCTTCGTGCGGCTGGTTGGTTGACTGCTTCTTGGGTACCCGGGGTATGTTACCCCGTCAAAACTGGGATTGAGGATACACATTCCATTTCATAAGAAAATTTGATCAATCCCTAATTCCCTATGAAACAATTAAATATATGGTAAAATTAGGAAACGACAAAAATGAAACTATTCATTGAAGTTGCTAATTTTTCGTCGTATGAAATTTGCATCTTCTTTCAACCTAAGCCCCAAGTCATTAGACGTAGATCGTCAAATGACTACAACTTACAATTTTTTTCTATAGTAAGTACAGAATTTTACAGGACAGAAAAACAACCGATAAGAAATGCATAAATCTTGAAATAGATCCGACATCTCAGTGCGTATGTAAAAAGGAGATGCTAATTTCAGACGACCAAAAATTAGCATTCCTGTTATTAAATAGCATCCCATTTTGCATCTACGCGACTGACGGGTAAGTACATATAGGTTGGCTTGTCGGGAACGCCACACCATGGCTCGCCTGGTAGTTTCGGAAGAACAGGCGGATGAGGTGCCATCGATGTACCAGCTGCCTGTTGGCTGTGGGATTGTTCGGATGAACAAGATCAAGATCGAATGAAAATGTGAGAGGAGATTTTCTGGTGCCACACCCTCAACCGAGGACAGCACTTGCTATTCTTATAACTGAAAACACAACAAAAACGGGGTACAACAACGTGCACGTTCCAGATCGTGGCTGCGACCGGATCCTACGTGCGATCACTAACAGACTTGCTGCACCGTTGCACACAACCCGGGCAGGTTCCTAACAAACGTGACCGAGTTTCTTCCCCAGCTATTAACTAACATACTCCCCCTTAATCAGCTGCTGATCTCGACGACTCCTAGCTTCTTCCGCAGTTCTTGAAACTTCACTCGTGTCAGTCCTTTGGTCAATATATCAGCCAACTGATCACCTGTGTGCACATAATCAACAACGATCCTCCCATCTTGTACACACTCTCAAATGAAGTGGAACCGGGTTTCAATGTGCTTTGATCTATCATGGAACACCGGGTTCTTGCAAAGTTGTATTACTGACTTGTTGTCAACATAGATTGTTGTGCAGCGACTTGCATCACCTAGCAGATCACCCAGCATCCTCTGAAGCCAAACAGCAGTACATGCAGCCGTTGTTGCTGATATTCAGCTTCACACGACGAAAGCGAGGTCACCTTTTGTTTCTGTGATTGCCAGCTGATAGCACTTCCCCCGTACATGAAAATTGTCCCTGAGGTGCTCTTTCTGTCGTCTATGTCGCCAGCAAAATCAGCATCACTGTAACCGATCAAGCGTGCTTCAGCTGCACCCTTTACGAACTTGCACCCATAGTTCAGAGTCTCTGCCACATACCTGAGCAGCTGTTTAACTTCTCCCCAATGTTCGGTTGTTGGTGCTTCCATGAACCTGCTGAGAAAACCAACTCCATAAGTTAGATCAGGTCTTGTGTGAACCAAGTAACAGAGACTTCCGACAATACTCCGGTAAAGCCTTGCATCCACTGGTGGGTTTGTGCTTTGCTTGCTCATTTTCAGTCTTGGTTCTACAGGAACATGCACTGGATTACAGCCTGTTAACCTGGCCCTTTCAACAATCCTTGCTGCATAACTCGTCTGCTTGACAGTTATCGCATGAGGTCCCTGATGTACCTTAGTGCCTAAGTAATAACTTAACAAACCAAGATCACTCATGGAGAAAGCTGACCTCATTTGTTCTTTGAACTGATCGATGACCTTCTTGGTTGAGCCTGTCACGCTAAGATCATCGACATAGACTCCCAATAGTAGTCGTTCGTTGGTTGTTGACACAACGTGTATACACGGCATGCTCCGAGGGACTCTTGTGGAAACCAAGAGATGCCAGTGTTTCATCCAACTTGGCATTCCAAGCGTGCGGCGCTTGTCGAAGCCCATACAAGGCTTTGGTGAGCCGGACCACCTTTCCTTCTTCACCGACACGCTCAAATCCAGGGGGTTGCTTGACATACACCTCCTCCTGCAAAGTTCCATTGAGAAATGCAGATTTTACGTCCAGGTGGTGCACTTCCCATCCTGCCTGAGATGCAATGGCAAGCATCAGCCGAACCGAGTCCAAACGTGCCACCGGGGCAAAGACTTCATCAAAGTCTATCACTGGTTTCTGCATGTATCCCTTCGCGACTAATCTTGCTTTGTGCTTCACAACCTCTCCTGCAGAATTCTTCTTAAGTTTAAAGACCCACTTAAGACCGATGGGGTGCTTACCGGCAGGAAGCGTCAGTGTCCACGTTCCATTCTCTTCAATGGACTGAAGTTCTTCCATCATTGCCAAGCGCCATGCTTCATGAGGTTCAGCTTCCTCAAATGTGTTGGGCTCTTCATCAGCAGCAAGTAGCAAAGAACCCCCTTGTTCTGTTGTAGTGTCCCTGAGAATGGTGTCGATGGTGCGATAGCGTCGCGGTGCTTCTTCTCCATGCAATTCATCATCAGGTGTGGCTCCTGGAGGTGGTGATACATAATCTTTGGACGTACCTTGTCCTTCACATGCTTCTGTTGCAGGGGTTGCAGCATCCTGTGGCGTGTCGAAGCACACTGCCGGAGTGGACGGTGCATCCTCACGGTCACCGTTTTGTTCCTGCACACGATGAAACACCAAAGGCACGTAGTCGATGACGAAAGACCCTTGGTCTTGAGCTGGCAATTCCCAGTCCCAGCCTGCTGGCTCATCAAATATGGCATCCCGTGTCACATGCACACGTTTTGCCACTGGGTCATAGACGCGCCATGCCTTAGAACGTCCATGTTCATACCCGATGAACACAGTTCGGAGACTGCGATCATCCAGCTTTTTGAGTCCTGGTCGTGTAATCTTGGCGTGAGCAATGCACCCAAATGTACGAAAATAACTCACCACTGGCTTCCTCCCGTGCCAAGCTTCAAAGGGGGTCATGCCTTGAACTGACTTCGTAGGAGCACAATTTAACAGATGAACAGCCATTGTTACTGCCTCCCCCCAAAATTCATTCGGCATACCGTTCGTCTTCGGAAGGCACCGAGCCATGCTAACAAGCGATTGGTTTCGACGTTCCACGACACCGTTTTGTTGGGGAGAATACGGTGCCATGAACTGTTGACGTACTCCATGATCTGCACAATATTCTGCAAACTCAGTTGCTGAGAACTCGCCTCCCCTGTCAGTTCGAAGAATTCGAAGCTTGCTGGAGGTTTCTACTTCCACACCTGCTTTCCACTTCTTTATCACTTGTGAGGCTTCATCTTTGCTTTTCAGGAGCAGCAACCACATGTACCGTGACTTGTCATCCACCAAGAGCAGGAAGTACCTCTTTCCTCTGTGAGTTGGAGGTGTAATCGGACCGCAAATGTCACCATGAACTAGGTCCAATCTATTCTCAGCTCGATAGTTTGCCACTGATGGGAACGGTGTGCGCCGCTGCTTGCCAACGAGGCAGACGTCACACACGTGTTCTACGTGGTTGATAAGTGGTGCCATGCACCATACTGTTCTGAGCAAGTTTGCGAAGGGAATCAAAGTTCAGATGACCATACCGTGCATGCCACTTCCATGCATCATCTTCATCAGACATTGCCAGACAAACGGGGTGTGTGATCTCTAGTTCGACGGTATACAGTCGTGTTCCCGTCCTCCTCACCTCGGCCACAAGATTTCCCTGGCGATCACGTACCTCCATGCCTCCATTCCTGACCAAAACGGAACATCCCACCTCGTCTAACTGACCAACAGAAATAATCAAAGTGCAAAGACGAGGAATGTAATATACCCCTGAGAGCACACGATGTTGGCCGTGTGCGACAAAGACAATTGTTCCCCGGCCCTTTATGTCGACTACTGATCCATCGCCGAACCTGACCGTGCCAGAGATGTTTCGGTCCAACTCAGAGAATACCATGATATCACCTGTCATATGGTTTGATGCTCCCGTATCCAGATGCCACTTGGATTCATCAGCCCTCTGTGCAGTGCTGAGACACACTTCTGCCTTCTTCTCATGCATCTGGACTTCCTGGTGTTCAGGCAGTTCCTGCTGTTGCGGCGACACCTGCGCCATGAGAAGTGTTGGATCTTCATCCTGAACTTCCGCAACGTGAGCCTCTCCGTCTGCCTCATCTCGCTTCTTCTTGCGACACTCGCGAACCCGGTGTCCACTTACCCCACAGTAGCGGCAATTTCCGGTATGATTGGGCCCGGTCTTGCCTTGTCGTGTTGCATCCTTGCCACGATCACCATGTCCTTTACCATGCCACTTCTTGCCAGTGTTGGATCCCCCACTTGATGAACCTTCTTGTCCACGACGACCAAGATGTGCCCGCCACTCTTCCTCTGTGAGCAGCAGTTTGTACCCCCCTTCTTCTTCCACGTCGAGCTCGTACCTTTCTTCGGCCGCCTTGAAACGCCCGATGATCTCTTCGATCGTCGTGTTACTCAGATCAACCAAGTTGTCGATGGAGACCGTGAGTTGAGAGTACCGCTTGGGGACGATCCGAAGCCATTTCTGAATTACTCTTCTTTCACTGATGGGATCTCCCAACCCGCCAAGGTTCGACGCCAACCGGGTCAGGCGCATGGCCAGATCGTCAATCGTCTCCCCGGGCTTGTGACGAAGTTTGTCATACTCAGCACGCAGCGTCTGCAACCTTGCCTCTCGGACGCGCTCCGAGCCGGCGTGTATGGCTCGAATTGCCTCCCAAACATCCTTCGCGGTCTTGTATCTTCTCAACACCGGCAGCATCTCCGACGGAACCGACCAGAAGATCATCTCCAAGGCCCCTCGGTTGTTCCGGTAACCAAACTCGTCGATGAGATCTTCTGTTCCTTCAACAGCACGCCACAGACCTCTCGCCTGCAGCCTGATCTCCACGAGCAAGCTCCACTCACCATAATTGGATCGTGTCAGCATCGGCACGGTGGATACTCCCGACATGACCGGCGTGAATTGGTGCGCTACCGCCAGCTCGTGCCCAAAGCCAGCTGCGGATCGCGGCGTGCCATTGCCGCCGTCATCGTCGCGATCTCCTCTCCTTCTATGACTTCCACTCACCATCAGAGATCTCTCACAAACAGGGCTCTGATGCCACTTGTTGGCTGTGGGATTGTTCGGATGAACAAGATCAAGATCGAATGAAAATGTGAGAGGAGATTTTCTGGTGCCACACCCTCAACCGAGGGCAGCACTTGCTATTCTTATAACTGAAAACGCAACAAAGATGGGGGTAAAATGACGTGCACGTTTCAGATCGTGGCTGCGACCGGATCCTACGTGCGATCACCAACAGACTTGCTGCACCGTTGCACACAACCCGGGCAGGCTCCTAACAAACGTGACCGTGTCACAGCTCGGTTTAATACATGCGATAATAAGCACAATATCAGCAGCTATTAACTAACACTGCCGCCAATATTATCAAGTTGCGTTGAGCTTCATGTGACAAACTAGTATTAGCTTGATGGTTCACCGGTGAACTAAAAGAGGGGTCAATGATAATCTTTGCTTACACGATCATACAGGGAGCCCAGGATATGGTGTAGTTGTGATAATCCATCGTGGAGTCAAACCAGGGCTTGAACTGCATCTCCTTATTGCCGACGCCGTTGGCGTAGACGTTGGTGTGGATGGTGTAGGGTTGGCCGGTCTCGTTACCAAGAAACTCAAAGTCGGTCTCGTCATGATTGCCACCCAGCGACGACGTCTGCGTTATCAATCTTTATTCAATACGTAGAGAAGTAAAAGAAGTGATTGATCCATGGATATTGATGTGGTGATGATCTCGCTCACGGACGTAGTAGGTTGTGATGGTGCCGGCGAAATCGCTGGGGACAAGCTGGATCATCGTCGAGACGGTGCCGTAGACAAACTGCCGCTTCGATCGGATCATGGAGCCTACGCATGGCATGACAACATGTCAAGTCACCGATCAACGCAATTATCTCATGGTGCATTTATTTATTTTGCTATTCTTATAGCCAACTTTGTTGTTCTTGTTGTTAGGGCCTTTCAAAAGGGAGGTAGTATCTCTTGTTGCGTTATTAAATGTGTTCCTTATTTTCAACAAATGTTACGTTATACATGCATGGACCTTTGTCTCATTGTTATGACAATTAATTTAGTTTAAATTAAATTAGGCTTGTAATAGAATCGGATGGACATTACATAACCTCACGAGAGGGATCTTGCTTTTACTTGCTAGCTTGTTTGTCACTAATTGTTGATAGCCAAATTTACATGTAGCTTACATGTGTTAAAGTTAAAAACACTTCCCCTATGTTGAAGCAAGCATATTACTTGCTTCTGTTTACAAACACCTTTTATCAATCGAGGCAAGCATCCTATGACCACCAAAAGTGCAAAGCCTGACGATCACTCTGTCCATACAAGTTTATTTATATGTGAGTTTGATCAGGAAGGCAAAACACGCAGTCTTGACAGAGAGATGAGGCCACTGATGAGTGGAGACGAAGCTGGCGGTGGCACTCTAGTGAAGAAAACGAGGTAATAAGATGGCCTCTTGCTTTCATTTGTGTATGCAAATACTCTACATCGTTCTGCTACTTTTGAATTCGTCTTCGCATGTGTGTGAACGTGTGTATATATAAAAGTTGAACGGTAGGACAGTGATGACGCATGAACCATAATTGAGTATGATGTTAGTAGCAAGTTAGCCATAATCTTAGTGTGCATATCGGAGCTCTTACCATTTTAAGCGGCGAACTCTTCATCAGCTTGACGGATGTCCAAGCAGCGTGGAACTTGTGGGAGGTCCACTTCCTGATCCTCTTGAGCCTCTTCTTGCAAGTCGCCCTGTTCCTCTTCGCGGGGTTTCGAAGGCACAGCTCAAACAGCATCCTGCGTGGCCTCTTGTGGCTGGCCTACCTGTCGGCTGACTCCGTGGCCATCTTCGTGCTGGGGCACCTCATGGTGCACGCGCAGGAGTCGCGCCACCACCTCATGTATTTATGGGCACCGTTCGTGCTCGTCCACCTGGGCGGGCAAGACACCATCACCGCCTTCTCCAAACAGGACAACGAGCTTTGGAGGCGCCACCTGCTGAGCTTGGTCACGCAAGCAGCCGTGGCTGGCTACGTGGTGGCCAAGGCTTCTTGGCCGGACGCCAAGCTCAGGGCTGCCATGGTGATCATGTTCATATCTGGATGCTTCAAGTACGCCGAGCGTACATTGTGCCTTTACGTTTCCGGGTCACAACATCTCAGTTCTGGCTCCGTGGGTATGTTGCTTCATTCGCTAAGGGATATGAAGAGACTAGTACAAGACAAAGAGAACAGTGACGAAGAACATAGAGATCTTGTGGCTGAATCGGCCAGAAGGAAAATGATCGATACACTAGATATGATGTCGAAAAGTAGTAGTAGCTTCCAAAGGGTTGTCTTTGTTGAGATCATGACAAAGGATGCTCCCCAAAGCGAGGTGGAGAACGTTGCGATTGCAGATGATATATCAGGCATGCTCGAGGAGTTCAAGTCTCGTGCAGGTCGCTGTGGGGCGTATAGATGTGTGGGAGCGTGTCTGGTACGGTGCTACGAACAGCTTCATACTAAAGCCGAACTTCGAGAAGCTACATTTGGAGAAGCTTTGCCCGGACTAGTTTGGGCAGTCAAGAGAGTCATCCACAGATTTGGTGTTTTTAATGGACCTTTTCAAGATATCTCAATGTGTACTCTTCTCCTATTGTATTCATTCTTCCAGTATGCTTCGGCCCCACTAGCACTGGCGCTCTTCGTAGCTGCCGAAAAGTTGGATCAACACCATACTAGCAGAGCTGATATCAAGGTAACCTACGTATTGCTCGTCGGTGCGATTTTCCTTGGTGCGTGCTCCTTCTTGTCTTCCTTGAGGGATCTTCCATACGGCTGGGTTAAAAGTGCAGTTTCAGGAGTAGCCAACTGCATCCAGCCAGCATGGAGCAGAAAACAGTGGTCCGAAGAGCTAGCACAGTACAACATGATCAAGACACGTGCCCTACTGTCATCAGGCAACAAGCAATCCATATGGAAGTTTGGTAAAACCTTGCCCGCCCGGTTATTTGGTTTTGGTACGATAACGCACATATCCATAGCTGAACACTACACACCCATCAAAGAGGTCGTCCTCGACAATTTGTTATGCCTCGGAGTAAGAAAGCAATGGGACATTACCAGCTCCCATGGCAAGCTAGCTCTTCAGAAGTGGATGGACAGCCATCAAAATCCAGATTCTTCAAGGACTTCAGCGAAAGCACTAGAAAAGAGCATCAATTTGGATTTTGCTATAAGTGTGCTCATTTGGCATATCGCAACAGAAATGTGCTACTTCTATGGAGGCAACTCAACTAGCGGTGTTGGGCAAGCGAACAGGGATAAGCAGGTCAGTAGAGAACTTTCCAACTATATCATGTATCTTGTCTTTAGGTGTGGTGTGAAGCGTACCACCAGCTCGCAGCTCGTGCATGACAAAGCTGATAATGAAATGGGACAAATCTTCTCGACAATGATTCCATATAATAATCTAGACGAGAAGGATGTTGTCAGGCTGCTGCTTGATGAACACAAGGAAGAGGAACAACAACACTCGACAGATGAAACCCACAAACCTGAAGAACTGGGACACACACAAGACTCCAAAGTCACTGAATTCCAGAAACATGCACAACAATCCGACAACAATAATTGGAAGAAGCTTGTGCAGAGCACCCTTGAATCTCTTGATTCTCCTGTGCTGCCCCGCGCACGTGAAGTGGCCCGGGAGCTCATTTGCATCAAACATGCTGCCGAGCGTTGGCGACTCATCGTCGAGGTCTGGTCGGAGATGCTTTACTACGCCGCGCCTTGTTGCGGCGGTGCTTTTCACTACGAGCATCTAACTACCGGCGGGGAGTTCGTCACCCATGTTCTAATCCTAATGAAGTGTCTAGGCCCTTTCCTACCACTCCCTGGCACTTGAGCCGAACACAAATGGTGCCCTTGTCTAGCCTTAGCTCATTGGGCAAGGCCGTAGTCCTACAAATTATTGTACCTTTATTTGTACCAACAACTATTGTTTGCAAACAGATAGTTATTGTAATAAGTTCTAGTATTCCATCTCCCACTCTTAGGGTAATTTCATCTTTTAAAGGGTCGAATATGGTGGAGTTGATACACCCGGGCCATCCTGTGCGCCTCTGTCGCACAACACCACTTTATAAAAGGAGGTTGTGTCACGCCCGGTTTCATATAAAGTAAACCGGCCGCAATCTACATGTACGTCAGGATCGGTTTAATCATACATGTAGGAAAATTAGTGATAAATAGTTCTATATCAAATATAAATGTCATTTATACCTTAAACGAGTTTCGAATGTCAGCGGAAGAGGAAAAACTTGTAGGGCTGTCCACAGGGCAAAACGACTGACAGCAATGTGACCTTCACACCGTCTTCATCTGATCCTCTTTTCACTGAGCAACATTTATAATAAAGGAAAAAAGAAAGCGCATGAGTACATAAAGTACTCAGTAAATGTGGGAAATTGATGACATGCAGGCATTTAACAAAGAAAGGCTGAAATCGTGGTTAATGCACTACGCAATTAAATCCTATCACCTTAGCTTATTAAGCACCTATTTCGCTACATGAGTAAAGTAGTCCCAATCTCATAACTTCATTTCCATTGTTAAGCTTCCCGCTAGCATCTCAACCTCTCACTTCACCATCCTCTAATCATAAAGAAGTCCAAGCCGCTCTTGACAGTGAGCACGACTGTCATGACAGTTTTGACTCTGCAGAGTTTGTACCCTTTACCCACAAATAGTTATTTCATCCCCCGTTGTCGGGTGGACTAAGAACCTCCATTATGCCCGTGGCCGCGAACCACGTTCACACTTCCGAGGTGTGTAGCCAGGAGATCACTACGAGGCCTTTACAAAGGCATTCCCGACGAGCATGAGCCCACTGAGGTTTCACCCCTAACAACATCCAGGAGGCACCAACCTCCGCTGCAGTGGACCTCTTTTGAGCCTTGCAGTTCCTATGGTAGTCTAGCTGACACCTATTGCCCGTACCTTCCAAGCACCCACACTACGTCAGAAATACACCTAATTAATTGGCCAAGTTGCCTCATCTCAGCATGTGGTGGCACGGTAAAGACAGGTTAAATGCTCTATGAACCAGTCCTTAGAACCCAGGCAATCACTAAACACGAACCCGAGTCTTGTGCACGCAGCACCAACCAAAACATCTAGCTTGTCTAGATTCTTATCTCTATCATAATTCAACATATATCATCAATAGTAAATACTCAAGGTTTGTAACTCGTATCCCCTCCCAATTCTAAGCATGGCTAAGCATAAATGAATATCCATAAATAAACATACGAAATTGTGACACCCTCAATTCCGATTTCTGCATGCATTCATATTTTATATAAATAAAACATTTTAAAAGAAGTGGAAACAAAAAAAGAATAAAAAAGATAGCCAAAAAGAGCAAATTCCAGCGTCGTAGACACTTCCCACGGCCCGCAGGCCACGTGGCGCTTTCGGAGCTCATCCCCGCAAAAGGGGGAGAGGTCCGCCGCTAACTGGCTACGTGGCAGGCTCGGAGCTAGCCTCTGCGGAGGAGCGAGGTCAGCCGCGCGGGACACGTGTCGCTCTCGGAGCTAACCTCCGAGAGGTCCGGCCCTACTGGACACGTGTCACCTTCGGAGCTCGCCTCCGGAAGGTCCGACACTGTTGGACACGTGTCACCTCCGGAGCTCACCTCCGGGAGGTCCGACGCTGACAGACACGTGTCGACCTCGGAGCTCGCCTCCGAGAAGTAATGAAGATAGGCGCTACTTGAGACGTGGCATCCTCGGAGCTCACCTCCGAAGAGAAGGGAGGTCCAGAACGGACACGTGGCACTACCGGAGCCCACCTCCGAAGAGAGGGGAGGTCCGACACTGACACGTGGCACCCCCGGAGCCACCTCTGAAGAGAGGGGAGGTCCGGAACTGACACATGGCGTACGCGGAGCTCGTCTCCGGAAAGAGGGGAGGTCCCGACCCACCAGACACGTGGCGCACGCGGAGCTCGCCTCTGAGGAAGAGGGAGGTCTCGTCCGCCTAACACGCGGCACAACAGGAGCCCGCCTCTACGGAAAAGGGAGGCCCGGCCTCCGCAGGACACGTGGAGCCTCCGGAGCTCATCACCGCGGAGGTGACGAGATTTGAAGCGGTTTCTGCTTCTGTACACGCGGGGATACCGACACGGAAGGAAACCGACACGAATTCCACGTTGCTACTGCACCAAATCAATTGAAGATAAGTTGTTAAGATTCAAAAACAATTTGAATAGGACTCTTATTCGAATTCCGATCAGAGTAGCACTCTTTGTTTCCCTCTTATAAATAGAACCCATAACCTTTGGTCGCAACCACGTACTTCCTTTCCACCTCCCGAGTCGACGACTTGGAGCCCTAGCCCCCAACTCGCCGAGCTAAACCCCTTCGCCGGAATTTGACCACCGGAGAGACTGCCGACGAGCCCAGACACGATCGCCGCCGCCGGAAGAGAGCAACAACGATCTGTTTTTGCTAGGAGGGAGGACCCGAAGGAAGCAAGGTAGGTTTCCATTACCACCTTACGACGAGATCGCGGTTTTCTCTGCATCTGTTTCTTCGATCCTTTCGAACAGAAGCTTTCTCGTGGACAGATCACGTGTTGATCGGTTTGATCTAGAGTCAAGATCATCGCCATGTCCACATTTGATCCCTACACCTCTATTCATCGTAAAACCCCATGCAAACCCCTTAAAACATGCAAGAACATTCAAGAACACGTACAAACCGATCTAATAAAAATAACATCATAGGATTAGCATGCATATGCACCATTGCATCTTGAGTAAAGTTTTTGCATGATGATTGATTGCTATAAATCTTGTATGTGCGTGATCGTGAGTAGAAGGACAAGCTCAGGGAGCTGTCTACGAAGGATTTCAGCACCAGGAATTCGAGATCCCACAGCATCAGAAGCCGCAAGAACAAGGCAAGTGCCCCTTGACCATATTGATCCCATGTTTTTGAAACTGTTTTGTTTGCAAAAAGGTGTGTGTGCTTGAGTCAACTTGATGGGAAACGCTTTTATAGGAGTTTACTAGTTTTGTTAACCACCCTTGTCGCCGGGACAGTTGATGAGTCGGGTATGGTCGTTTTTGCTTTTTGCTTCGCTAATCTACGGGATATGGGAAGCGATAGAATGTGTCTAGCTAACTGCACTCGTATGTGTAATGATAATGAGAAACTTGATGTTAATGAACATGAATCGGAGGGAGATCTAGGCAAGCTTGGTTTGTGGATGAGGTAGAATGAGATGGTGGTTTACTTGCCGTAGATCTAAGGACCAGTTCATGCCAGGAAAACAGTGCCACCACAAGGCCAAATATGGGTGCGGCTTAGCTGACTAATTAGATAAGTTGCTAGATTGTTATGGACCGTGGAAGGCGCGGGGAATGGGAGTCGAGTGAGGACTACCCTGGGAACTGCATGGCACAAGAGGGGGCCCGTAGGTGGGAGAATTGGAGATTCTAGCCTGCTGGTGAAACCTTAGTGAGTCCATACATCTAGTAGCCCCTTTGTAAAGGCTAGTTTTTGATCTCTTGGCCATACACAGACTGTTGTGTACTGGTATAATGGAGGTTCTGCAGTCGCCGACGGGTGACGAAATCATAAACTTGTGGGTAAAGCGGTGCAAACTCTGTAGGGTGTAAAACTATCATGATAGCCGAGCCTACGGTCACAAGCGCCTGGACAACTCACATGATTAGATGGGATGGTTATTGGAATGGTTATTGGGATGGTATTTGGTTTGGTTTGGTGATGGTTTGGTCTTTGGATTTGGTTTTTGGGACTGTTGAGTCCGGGTAATGGGATTGGTTGCATGACTGTTGAGTCATGGCAATGAGATTTGATCTCGGTTATGAGATGGAATTGAATATGAGATGAGATGGTAGTGAATACGAGATGGTATTCATGAGCATGTGAAAAGTTGAGAAAGATAAATGTTTGGATAAGATATGAAAAGTGGTGAATCATGATGAAGGTATGTTGATGTTTAAATACATGTTGGGATTACATTCACTTAAAGCTAGTTGCTGTTTTTATCATGATTTGTGAAATAAATTTTGATTTTATGCAATGAACCTTTTTATACCTTCCTTGCTGTAAGATACATATCATATTTTCCCGCACTTGGTGAGTACGTCATGTACTCAAACTTGCATTATTACTTCATCATCAGCAACAGGAGAGGAGTACTATGAAAACCACTTGGAGTATTAGGCCTGTAATCTACCCTCAACCTTGCCTGTGGAGTAGAGATGGAGCCGCTGCTGCTGCTTAGTTTGCTTCCGCTGCTAGAATAAGACTTCCGTTGCTAAAATAAGACTTCCGCTGGAAAGATTGATGTAATAAAGTACTTGAATCTATTCATTCATGGTTATATATATTCTGAATTCAGTTTGTGGATTATATGTGTATGTGGGATGAACATCCTGGGTACACATATGCATCAGTCTCGGTTCCGAGAGGTTTTTCTTCTCGGGATAGGGGCGTCACAGAAATAACTCCCAACCCAGGCTACAAGGAAGTAAGATATGAAAAGGTAGGGGAAATTCCTAACATGGGTTTCATAATTCATATAATAATGCAAATAATTCTAACTACACATCCTAGCTTAGGTACAAAGTGGTCAAGGACACTTGCCTTTTTCTTATAGTGTTGCTCAGTCCACTGGTTGAACTCTTGATCTTCAAAGTTTTCGCGTTGTTTTTTGGTCGTCACTTGTACACGCATACCCTACAGGGTTCGTGCGGCACCGAAAGAGAGGAAGACGGTTCATGACGCAGAGGAGCGGCGACGTTCTTCAGGCGTCGTTGAGATCGCCGTTGGGATGTCCTTCCCGCATGTTCTTCAGGTCCGAGACGTGTTGCGGTGCATGGTAAAGACGTTAGCGTCGTCAGGGGCTAGGAGAGACGAATGAAACGAGGGGACGTCGACAAGGGCGGAGAAACTCACCGGTGATCGGTGAAGACGGGGTTGGGGTGTCGATCCAAGCAGGGGCGCTTTCGGGAGAGCTTTCTGACAACCCAAGAGGAAGGGCGGTGAAATCCTTCAGTGCTCGTCAGGATGGGCGATGGGGTGCCGTTTTCTTCGAGTCCGACGAGTCGTAGACGCTCACAAAGCTCGTCGGAGATGCTCACAGTCCTTGCACCTCTGATATCCTTGTACTTAGGAGAGGAACGTGATGGGGAAGGTGTGTGCTGAACACCTTAGGTCCCTTCAGCTTCACGTCCTCAAGCCACGCAGCCTCAATCTTTTCCAGCGAAATACCCAATCCTTTCAACTTCTTGATATGTTCTTCATCAAGGAAACGTGGCGATGACGCTGCGTAACAGATGAACTAATCAATGCTCACTTTCTTCATCTTCTCTATGAACTCCTCATGCGACATCACAACTTTCCTTCCAATGCAATCGTTAATGTGGTTGATATCAAGCACCCTGTCATACTGGTAATCCACGTAGTGGCTTGGCACCACCAGGATCCGACTGAGTAGTGCTGCAATGAACATGTGCTTCTCCAAGCAAATAAGGTGGCTCGATTTACCCGGATAGGCAGATGGCGAACAGGAACCGGTCTTTCTTGGGGTTCCACTAAATCGTTCGCCGTGATCAGCACCGTCGAGACGGTGAAGAAGGTGCCTTGGCACAGACAAAGGCAGCCCTGAAGCGCGTCGACGAGGTAGGCCACAACGAGGGCGAAGGGCGGCAGCACGGAGGCTGCGGAGAAGGAGGTGCCGTCGGAGGAGGTCAGGGATGGGCAGCCGAGGGGGTGGTCACCGCTTCACAACTGACACCAAGGAGAACGCACCTGGATGAATCTACGTGCGTGGCGAGCCACGGCTCCACAATGGCGGCTCCGAAAGTGTCGGCGCCGGTCACGAAGGCGCCGCCGTGTAACTGCATGATGACGGGCAACCAGCATGAGTAGGCCAAGCAGGCACCGGAGCACAGGGAGAGACGTCCACTAATCCTCAAACACTTCACGACAGGCAGCAAGGAGTGGAGGTTTTTGCACTTCACGATGCAGTTTTTGCACTGCATGTCAGACTTGGGGGCCTTGGAGTAGCCATTGCGGGAGGAGACGGCGTCGGCGACCTGCCACTGCGGGTGGAGGAGGCACGATGACGGGCGGATGCGGGCGTGCCGGCCGGGGATGGGCGCGG
Organism: Neostapfia colusana; assembly: GCA_030760725.1. Lineage (NCBI taxonomy): Eukaryota > Viridiplantae > Streptophyta > Magnoliopsida > Poales > Poaceae > Neostapfia > Neostapfia colusana. Next base: position 125,963,568 of record JASWHV010000003.1, read on the forward strand.
CGAAGGATGCGCGTGCAGTAACGGAGGGAGGAGCGCCCAAAGGCGGCGCCATCGGGAGGAGGGCGCGGGGGTGTGCGCGGCGTATAGGGCAGCTCAGGTGGTGGGGTCTCTGGCGTTGGCGCTGGTGCGGGCGGGCGAGGGAGGATGCGACGGTGGAGGCGAGGGGGAGTGCGGCGCATGGAGGGTTCGGTGGCAGACGCGAGCGGGGAGGCAAGGGAGAGCCGCTGGCGGTGGGGGCGACGGCACGGGAGCGTGCGCACTGACCGGTGGCTCAGGCGCGGGGCGCGGCAGCAACTCGGGGTGCTGCGGTGGAGATCGGTGGCGAGCGGCACTGAGGGAGGAGGATCTTGAGGGCGGCAGCGCGGTGGACATGGATGGCGGCGGGGTGGAGGCGCGCTGGCCTTGGCGTGGAGGAGCCGAGCAGAAGGTGGGCGGCGATGGGGCACGTGAGAAAAGAGGTGGAGCAGGCGGTTGGCGTGAGGAGAGCGGGAGTGAGGAGGTGCGGCGCTTGGAGGAAGAGGGCGAGGCGGCGGGGGAGCTAGGGGTGGGTTAGTTTTTTTTTTTGTAAATCTGGGTGTTACAGGTTGTCCCTATATTTAGTAAGCAATCACCTAGACACTAAGAGAGGGAATGGACCCCTAACGTGTTGGAGCAACGGGATGAACCACATGCCGCCACAACCTTGGCTCCGTCACCAGCTGACGGGGGGACGACCCAGGTATGTCAAACCAATAGAATACGATATGTACTCAGCATGAAACAACATACTTGAGTAATGTTAGAGTTTGTTGAGTACCTTTAATACTCACTCTTACGTCACATGTTGTTCATTAGAAGAGTATAAAGATGAAGAGTGCGAGGATAATGGTTAGGTATAGTCCTATGTCCATGTTTTTCTAATGGACATGTGGGTTTCGTGACTTCTTACGTTTGAGTGGTCTGTATCAAGCCACCTTGATTGTAACCCAAGACTTGTTTGTAAGACCATAATAATTTTATAATAAATATTCGTTGTATGAAACTCATCCCATTCTATTATGTGTACCAACTATTGATCTAGATATTAGTAAGAAAAACAAATAAACCTCAGTTAAACGGGTCCCATATCCCAAGCTGAGAATAAACTTCTAGCCAAACACCATCACCGGACAACTCCAACTCTACAACAAAAAAACACCATCCCTAAAGTTATTTAACAAAGCCATACTAAACATGTCCTAACTATGAATGCTTACAAACTTGTAACAACATCAATTTTAAATTTGAGCAATTTTGAAATTCAAACATGAATTTAGAATATATATGCTAGGCAAAGTTATTTTAAAAAGCAGGAATTTCAACTTTGCATTTTTCCATGCATTGCATACACATACATGACATATATGTGCATATATATATAAGTAATAGGAGGGATAAATTATTTCTATACCAAATTAGAGATTAATTGTAATTTAGAAATATTAGAAATAAAAGAAAAGCAAATAAAAAGAAAAACTTGGCCGCATGGGCCTTTCTCTCTTCTTTTCCCTCCCCGGCCCACTCTTCCTCTTCCTTTTCTCCCCTGGGCCGACCTCCTACCCGCGGCCCAACTCCCCTTCCGCACCGCGCCCGGCCTACCCTGCACTCGCGCCCCGCGCTCGACCCAGACCCGGTCCCCGCAAACCCTAGCCGACCGGGCCGCCACCAACATCGCCGCCGCTGCACCGAACGGCCAAGGCGTGCGCGCCCGGCTTTTCAAGGGTCGCGCCCTTATATAACCTAGTGCCCTCCCTCGATATCCACCTACCCCGAGCGCCACCGCCCTCGCGAACCCTAGCCCAGCCGCAGCCGAAGTCCGAGCCGACTTCCTCGCCGTCACCCGCTGACGGGGTGACATCACCTGGGTACCCAAGAGGAAATAGATCAACCTACCAAACAGAGTCACGTGGCTCGGCGGGCCCCACTCAAGCTACGCGGGAAGTGCCTACACAAGTTCTCGACTCGGGGCCCGAATTTAGTATGGCGCCGCTATGAGTCCCGATCTCGAGGCCGGGATGCAAGCGACTGACCCCTGGTTGCCAGGGGTCGGGGCAGCAACCGACCGGCAAGCTCGGAAAGCAACGTTTGACCTCCGACCCCGGCGAACGAGGCCGGAAGAAGGAGCAATCCGGGCTAGAGCCTAGACCGGAGGGAGGTAGAATACTTCAGTACTGATGTGAAAGAACGACAGAGGAACTTCAACACGGAGTGGAAGGCCATGTGTGACAAGACGGGCATGACGCCGGCCATCATCACCATCTGTGCCATCCCGTTCAGCGCCGGTGTACAGGCACCAAAAGTAGGCGTAGATCGTAGACGAGACAGGAACGAGGAGCAGATGTCCTCATCGCTCCTGTAGCTCACTAGACTGCCTTAGATGCTGACACACCAATGTAAACTCCCGCCCCATTTATGAGGATTAGGCGGGTAGGTAGAAGCGTCCATGCTATAAAAGAGGAGGCCTGGAACCTCCCCCAAGGATGACTAGAGGCACACACGATACACACAACACTTAGGCTTTTCACACACGAGGAAGCCTCGCTTGTAATCCTTGGTTCCAAGAACCGCCGAGCTAATACAAGACCGACGAACACACAAACTGGACGTAGGACATCTTATCCTATGTAAGTATATCTGACATAAATCTTGAAGTATATCTGACATCTCAATACGTAAGTTGAAAGGAGATGCTAATTTCAGATGACTAAATATTAGCATTCTCATTATTAAATAGCATTAGCATCCGATTTTGCATCTATGCGACTGACATGTAGGACTGAGGCAAGGGGTGGTGGGTTTATGAAATGAGCTCCATATATATAGTTGGTGTGTTTATGATAATTAATATGCACAAAATATTGATGGGTCCGTAAAATTTACTCAAAGGAAATAATATTATAAATTCTTGTTCCTGAAATTCATATCTAAGCATACTAATAAGAGCGTGAAAAAAAGGCAAAACCGAGAGGCTGATACAAACAAGTAGATACTGAAAGTGCATCATCCAGATGCAATTTCCATGGCATGAATTTAAAGGAGCTTTTTCTCCAAAGCCATATGACATAACTTTCACACACTTGCTGAGTACCAACGGTACTCAAGCTTGCTTTTCGTTGGTTTTAAATTGCTGCTCAGGCGAAGGCAATGATGTGGTGTACAACAATCAAGACTTTGGACCCGAAGAACGATTCCAGATTCACGGAGTCCCCCGGGCAATGCCTGTGATGGAGCCCATAAGACTTTACTTCCGCTGTTTATTTATTTACATGTTGTGAACGTATTATCGTCCATCGAGACGCTATGTAAGACTTATTTATATTCGAACACCTGGTTTGTAATATAATGATGCTTCACTATTTGTCATCACATGTATGAGAAAATGATTCTGGCATACATGTGGGAATCACTCGGTTGTTTTGCGGAAAAACCGGGTGTGACAGAAGTGGTATCAGAGCAAGGTTGCCTGTAGGAACGTGAATCTAGGTAGAAATGGACGTATTTAAGGACCTTATGTTCTTAAAAATTATTTTACAAAATGTGTGAGGTAAAAGTGTTAATTAACGTTGTTCCTTTATTTTATTTGTTCATCTTACCTTAACTTTTATTTAAAATACAGTATTTATTTGATTATTTTCTAACTTGGATTTTAAATGTTTTATGTTTTAGATGGTTCGCATGGTCCGCACCACTCGCAAGTCCATCGAAGGGAGAGTTCCTATAGCTGCACTTGCCTTGAGGGAGGAGAACCGCCCGGTAACGTACCACTTATACGGGTTGGCAGTAGAGAGCTTGTTGCGCCGTCTTCGGCGTATGCTCCACACCGCCGGCAACGTTGGCAAGCTGATCATACACTACAGCTCCACCAAGACCGTCCGTGAAAAGCGTGAAGAATGGAGCTCAGAGATGAGGATCATCCACGACAACAAGTTGCTCAAGATCCACAGCTCTCGAGCTTGTCGGGCGACTCAGGCCAATGCTGAGAAGGATGTCACGTGGGAGGTCATCATCTGTTAGAGTTACATCAACCATGACCACCTGGACAGGACTGAGTATATGTATGTCCTCCAGCGTGAGAGTGGCACCGCGGAGTACAAGTACTTGCCGGTACAGGAGGGGACTTCTCATGACCACATGGACATGTGCTTGGAGGATGCAACTATGCTTAGCACTAGACTGCAGGATTGTCAGCAGGAGCCTCAGAATGTCCGTGACACCCTAAAGGGGACTGAGGCTGTGCTCCGCGCCAGCTTGAGGGCGAGGGAGAGAGGAGATCGGAACAAACTGTGTGTCACAGAGAATGACACATGGACTCCTAACTCCCCAGACCGTAGGGCGAACAAGCGTCACCGCACTTCTCCACCAGCAGCTTCCCCACCTAAAGCGGAGTCAGAGGGCAGCCGTAATGATGATGAAGACCCCGACGAGCCAGCACAGTGATACGAGTCGTTTAGAGTCATTTCCCTTATTCTAGCATTTTATCGAGTAGTCGAGTCAAGAACCTATCTATTTGCATATTAATGTTTGGTGTGTGACGTGAGTTATGGGAACCATGGGCACTTGTCCACAACCTCGTCTTTATGTTTGCATTTGCTTTTGTGTGAGACCTTATTAATCAATAGTTGCATTTGTTTTCGTATGAGATCTGGTGATTGAAAGCTTATGTGAGATTTTCTGAAGTTGTCTAAACTCTAATGTTCTAAAAGTTTAAGTTCATGCAAGCGATGTGAGAAATTAATATGCGATGGTTAAGTTGATATTTGGTTAGTTATGATAGATGGATAAAGGAGGAAGAGGTCGTGGTGCCAACCACAACAACAACAACAATGACGCTGCCAATCCTCCCCTCCCTGGATGGCAAGGCAGGGGTGGTCGTCGAGGATGAGCTGATCCTATCTATGAAATGCTCAACAACTAAAACCAGGTCATCCAGAATTTGACTCAAGTGGTGGCCAACTTGCATAAAGCTCCACCCCCACAGGCTGCACCATGTCAACCAAGGTTGAGTGAGTTTCTAGGAACTCAACCCCCGAAGTTTGCAAGTGCTGCTGAACCCCTGGAGGCAGATGATTGGCTCAAGACCATTGAAAACAAGATGAGGATCATACAATACCAAGGGTATGAGAGGGTGTTGTTTGCCTCTCATCAATTGCATGGACCCACTGCTGACTGGTGGACCGCCTACGTGGCAGCCCATCATGACCCCGAGAACATAACTTGGGAGGAGTTCAAGCGCAGCTTCCGCAACCATTACATAGGGGAGAACTCAAGAACAAAAGGAAGGAGTTCGTTGGGCTGCAACAGGGCAACATGAAAGTGAGGGAGTACCTCACCATGTTCACCCAACTGTCCCGTTATGCACCACAGGACATTGAAACTGATGAGCAGAAACAGGACTGTTTTATGGAAGGGCTCACCATGGAAATGCAATGTGCTATGTCCTCCAATGAGTATGAAAGCTTCCAAAAGATGGTGTACAGGGCGTTTATTGTGGAAAGGAAGATGAAGGTCTTGGAGAATGAACACAAGAGAAAGATGGGATGGTCACATCAGGCGTCAAGCAGCAACACACACCCACGTCTTATGCAGCAGCCTGCAGGGCAGATGAGCCGTGCTGTGGTTCCCTACTCGGCACCGAGAGGTTACAACCCAAACTTCAAGCCTCCATCAGCACAAGTACAGCCGCAGCGTCAGTTTCTGCAGCAGCCACGTCCCGCTTATCAACCTTGGCCAGCAGGACAAGGGCCACAGAACCCGCCCCAGGACAACAAAGGCCAGGCACCTAAAGTTGGGGTGCAATGCTTCAACTGTGGTGAAGTGGGGCACTACGCTCACAAGTGCCCAAAGAAGAAGCCAATGCAGCCACAACAGTAGAACATGATGCGGGGACGGGTGAACCACATGACCATGGAAGAAGCACAAGAGGCACCTGATGTGGTGATTGGTAAGTTCCCTACAAATTTACACATTGCGACCATTTTGTTCGATTCTGGTGCTACCCACTCGTTCATTGCTCAAGGATTTGTTAAGAAGCACGATCTAGCAACAACGCAAATGAATCATATATTAGCGGTGAACTCTCCAGAGGGGAAATAAGAACAAGACAAGTATGCCCCAAAGTGAGTCTAGACATTAATGGGGTAGTATTTACTGCAAACCTTATAGTGATAAGCTCAAAAGGATAGATATTATTTTGAGTATGGATTGGTTGACCAAGCATAAAGGCATTATCCATTGTTCGACTAGAGCGGTGGAACTAACTCACATAGTGGCACCAAACTGAAATTCATAGCTGTCCAAGAATCTAGGAGGGGCATTAAACTCAATAAAGTAGACGTGGAACTGGAAGAGATAAGGGTCATCAAATAATATCCAGATGTTTTTTATGAGGAGTTGCTAGGTATTCCCCCAGATCGTGAAGTGGAATTCGTGATTGAACTAATGCCTGGGACCCGATATACAAGAGACCTTACAGGATGGATTCTAAACAACTAGAAGAGCTCAAAGAACATATCCGAGAATTGACAGAAAAAGGGTACATCCGTCCTAGTTCCTCACCTTGGGGAGCTCCCGTGATATTTGTGCCCAAGAAGGATGGAACCCAAAGGTTATGTGTAGACTACCGCGCACTGAATGAGGTAACCATTAAGAACAAGTATCCGTTGCCTCGCACTGAAGACTTGTTCGATCAGTTGAGAGGAGCATGTGTGTTCTCAAAAATTGACCTCGGATCGGGATATCACCAACTGAAGATAAGATCATCCGACATTCCCAAGACAGCTTTTGTCTCTCGGTACGGGCTATATGAATACACCATCATGCCGTTTGGGCTAACCAATGCCCCGGCATACTTCATGTACCTCATGAACAAGGTATTCATGGAATCTTTGTACAAGTTTGTGGTGGTTTTCATTGATGACATCCTCATCTTCTCCAAAGATGAAGAAGAACATGAGAACCATCTAAGGCTGGTGTTGCAAAAATTGACAGAGCACCAACTATATGCCAAGCTAAGCAAATGTGAGTTCTGGCTGAAGAGAGTTTCCTTCTTAGGACATATAATCTCAGAAGGAGGAATATCCGTGGATCTCGCCAAGATCGCGGATGTGCAGAAGTGGAAGACCCCTAAAAATGTCGGGGAAATTCGGAGCTTCTTAGGATTGGCTGGGTACTATCGACGGTTTATTGAAGGTTTCTCCAAGATATCAAACCCCTCACCAAAATGCTAGAGAAGGGAATCACATTCACGTGGACACCGGAGTGTGAGGCGAGTTTTCAAGAGTTGAAGAAGAGATTGACAACAACCCCAGTGCTAGTTATGCCTGACATGCAGAAAATTTTTTCAGTATATTGTGATGCTTCTGGACACGGATTGGGATGTCTTCTCATGCAAGAGGGGCATGTTGTTGCATATGCTTCCAGACAGCTTCGAAAGCATGAGAAGAACTATCCTACGCACGACCTAGAGCTAGCCGCCGTGGTCCACGCATTGAAGCTTTGGAGGCACTACTTAATGGGAAAGAGGACAGAGATATATAATGATCATAAAAGTCTGAAGTACATTTTCACCCAACCAGATCTTAACCTCAGGCAAAGGAGGTGGTTAGAGCTGATAAATGACTTTGATGTGGGTATCAATTATCATCCTGGAAAGGCGAACGTCGTGGCAGATGCTCTAAGCCGAACGGTACATGTCAACATGTTGAGCTTAAACGACACGCCTACAGAATTACGAGAGGAATTCGCAAGACTCAATCTGTGTCTAGTGAATAATGGTGAGGCCATCATAATGGAAGTGGACTCCACATTGGAGCAGGACATACGCAACGGTCAGAAGAATGATGAGAAAATACAGGAAATCAGAAGACTGATTAAAGAGAATAAAGCTCCTGGGTTTAGGGAGGATGAACAAGGTACGGTATGGCATGGAAAAAGAATATGTGTGCCTGAGGTAAAGGAGATCCGTGAATTAATTCTGAGAGAGGCTCATGATTTTGATTACTCCATTCATCCTGGAAGTACAAAAATGTATCATGACCTCAAAAGCAGATATTGGTGGTATGCCATGAAGTGAGATATCGTGGAGCATGTTGCCTTATGTGACACATATCATTTGGTGAAAGCAGAACATCAACGACCCACTGGATTGTTGCAAGCACTTAAAGTACCCGAATGGAAATGGGAAGAAATAGGCATGGATTTCACAGTGGGACTACCTAGGACCCAATTGGGATATGATTCGATATGGGTCATAATCGATAGGCTGACTAAGGTAGCTCACTTCATCCCTGTGAAAGAAAGCTACAGCGGATCCAAATTGGCGGAACTGTCCATGTCAAGAATTGTGTGTTTTCATGGGGTGCCGAAGAAGATAGTGTCAGATCGAGGGACACAGTTCACCTCAAGGTTCTGGCAGAAGTTACATGAAACCATGGGGACTCATTTGAATTTCAGTGCTGCGTACCATCCACAGACTGACAGGCAGACCGAGAGAACCAATCAGATCCTTGAAGATATGTTGAGAGCTTGCGCACTTAAGAACAATAGGAGTTGGGACAAGTACTTACCATATACTGAGTTCTCCTATAACAACAGCTACCAGGCTAGTATGAAGATGTCACCATTTGAGGCATTGTATGGGAGAAAGTGCATAACTCCATTGTTTTGGAATCAAACTGGGGAAAGCAAAGTATTTGGGCCAGAGGTGCTACAAGATGCCGAGGCGAAAGTGAGGGAAATCCGCAACAACTTGAGAATAGCTCAAACCAGACAGAAGAGATATGCGGATATACGAAGAAGAGAGCTCACCTTCAATGTAGGGGACTACGTCTATCTCAAAGTGTCTCCTATCAGAGGGTTTCGTCGTTTCAAAGTGAAAGGGAAACTATCACCTCGGTATATAGGACCTTTCCAGATTCTAGAGAGGAAAGGCGAAGTGGCATATCAGTTGGAACTACCGGCTCGCCTATCGGATGTGCACGACGTGTTACATGTGTCACAACTCAAGAAATGCTTAAGGACACCCGAAGAGAGGTTACCCATGAATGAGGTAGACGTCCGAGAAGACCTTTCGTATACCGAACATCCGGTCAAGATTCTTGAGACGATGGAACGCATCACAAGGAACAAAAGAATCCGAATGTGCAAAGTGCAGTGGAAGCATCACTCGGAAGAAGAGGCCACATGGGAGAGAGAAGACGAGCTCAAGGCGCAGTTTCCGGACTTATTTCCCTAGGATCACCAATATCGAGGACGAGATTTCTTTTAAGCGGGGGTAGAGTTGTAACACCCCCAAAATGTGGCAAAAACAAATTCAAATCAAATGGACGAAATGCATGTGAAGAAAAAATTCAAATACAAACTGGAATTGGGATTTGAATCAAAAGCAGAAACCCATCGCAGCAGCCAGCCGGCCCACGCTCGCCAGCCCCCTCTCCTTCCCGCTGACGAGCCGACCCCACCTATCAGTTTCGCCTTCTTCCCCCAACTGCCGCCCCCCTTTTCCCGCCTCTGAACGTCACGCGCCCGCCCCCTCCGAATTCCTCGCAAGCAACCGCATGAGGCCGCCCCACTCGCGCCCGTTCCGCTCGCAAGCACCCACTCCGGGCTCCAGGCCGATTTAAACACCCGCAACCCACCTCTGCTACCCACCCCGATCGCGTCTTCGGTTCGCCGGTGAGCACCTCCGCCGCCCCCGAAGAAATTCTCCCCGTACTGCACCGTTTCTTTCCTCCTAACCGACCTCGCGTCTCCGCTGCAGCTTGCACAGCCCGTAGACCTGCACCTCGGGATGAGTCCTCGATGAGAGAATCAACGCCGACGAGTTCCGGTAAGAGGCCGCCGCCATTCGCCGGTGAAGGCTTTGAATTTCTCGATTTGAATCTATTTTGACCATTGGAGCATCATCTCCGGGCCACAGCTAACCTCGAGGACCAGCAACCCAAGGGAGAACGGGACTAGAACGCGCCATCGACGATCGCCGCCGAGCTTCACTGTCCGACGTCGTCGCTAAGCAACTTTCGGTCGTCTCGGGATCAAGAAAACCCCACTGGTGAGCTCCCCTATCACCCCTCCGTCGAATTCTACTGAAAAAAGCCGAGTGTTAGCGCGTGTAGGCAAAGATCGGCGACCTCATCAGCGAGATCGCACCTCTGCCACCGTGCGCCGCCGCGCGCACGGGCAGGCTCCGGTCGGGAGTGACGTGGCCCCCTGTGGCCCGTCTATTTTAAATCGTGCGGAAACCCCCGTACCCCTTCGATGTTTTAATCTGGGCCACACTCTTTAAATCCTACGGTCCAAATCAAACCCACCGCTTCCCGCCGGAAATCTTACGTGCTACCCCCTAGGGTTGTGGGAAAAGAAGAGCTAGCCCCCGGAATCTTCTGATCTAGCCCCTAGACCCTATGGAATTTATGCAAATGTGTTTAAAAATCAGTTTTATCCCCTGGACTTAATAAAAATTAGGAAAACCCTCTGTAATTGATGCATAGACCTCTGAAAATTTAGAAAATAAGAAATTGGACCCCACAGTAATATGGATTTTGCACATCAGCCCTTAAGGAATATCAAATTCAGGAAATTGAACATGTGAATAGAATTTAAATTCAAATTAGGGATGCAAACACATGTGAAATTACAATTTAAATTTTTCTAGCACCTGGAAAATATTTAGAATGATTTGAGGACTGATTTTAGGCTGCAAAGGAAATCTGAAAAAGGGTTATTTAATTCTGTTATTGTTGAAAATTCATTTTTAGGCTTGAAATAATTCTGAAATATATGTAAAAATATATCTAAATTGATCCCAACAAATAGGAATCCAATAGATATTTTGTTGTGTATTTTAAGCAAAATATATTCTGTGTAGGTGATATATTTTGCTATTTTAGTGCTGAAATTCATTTTTAGGCATAGAAAATAAATCTGAAAATATAGAAAATAGGTATACATAGTTAGTAAATGTCATATGAGGTCCTTAAGATCAAAACTTCAAGATTAAGATTGTGTAGGAGACCTGAAAACCAGTTTGGAGTTGGAGTATACATTTTTGTGCAAGTTGGTAGCTAAGAAGGGTAATATTTAAGATAGGAATTGGTTCAAATTGAAAACCTAGACTAAGTGTGCACTTAGAAATCTGAATTTCAAAGTTAGGAAATAATATATATGTTTAAAGGTGCATGCATGCATAGAAGCAACCTATCTAGGGTAAAAACAAAACTTAAATATGTGTATGACTTTCATATGTATGTATGTGTGGTTTGCATGAGTGTAGATGTGAACTATTGCTTATGGAATGTTATTTCTTTTGCTATGTGTATGTTGGCATGAGTAGAACCAGCCCCTGAGCCGGTTCTCACCTTCCAAGACCAAGACTTTCCATTCCCGGAGCAGTAGGAAGAAGGCAAGTGTCCTTGACCACTTTGATCCTATACTAGGATGTGTAGATAGAATTACTTGCATTGTCAATTGAAATATGGTACCCATGCTAGGAAGTTTCCCTAGAATTTCATTATCTTGCTTCATTGTAGCCTGGGTTGGGAGTTATTTTATTATGTCATTTATTTATGCTACTCATGCTTAGCCATGCTTACAATGGGATAAATGAGTTATGAGGTCATCACCTTGGTTTCTTTACCTTTGAATGGATTATTATGAATTATGTAGAGGTAGGGATCTAGGCAAGTTGAATGCTTTGGTTGGTGCTGTGTGCACGAGACACGGGTTTGTGTTTATTGCTTGCCTGGATCCTAAGGACCGGTTCATGGAGCATGTAATCTAGCTTTACCGTGCCAACCATATGCTGAGATGGGGAAGTTTGGCCAGTTAATTAGGTGCATTTCTAACGTAGTATGGGTGTTTGGATGGTGCAGGGAATAGGGGTCAGCTGGACTACCATATGAACCGCAAGGCTCAAGAGGGGGCCACTGCAGCGGGGGTTGGAGCCTCCTGGATGCTGTTAGGGGTGAAACCTCAGTGGGCCCATACTCGTCAGGAATCCCTTTGTAAAGGCCTCGTAGTGATCTCCTGGCTACACACCTCGGAAGTGTGAACGTGGTTCGCGGCCACTGGCATAATGGAGGTTCTTCTAGTCCACCCGGCAACGGAGGATGAAATCACTACATGTGGGTATAGTGCTGCAAACTCTGCAGTCGAAAACTGTTATGACAATCGTGCTCACAGTCAAGAGCGTCTTGGACTTATTCATGATTAGATGATGAGGAATGGTGGCGTTGAGGATGTTAAGCGGGGAGCTTAACAACATTATTGAGTGTATGGGGTTGGACCACTTTACTTGCATAGTAATGTAGACGCTAAATAAGCTAAGGAGATAGGTATTAATTGCGTAGTGCTTTAACCATGTGTTCATCCTTTACTTTCTCTAGCCATGCATGACATAAATTTCCCACACTTGCTGAGTACCAACGGTACTCAAGCTTGCTTTTCGTTGGTTTTAAATTGCTGCTCAGACCAAGGCAATGATGTGGTGTACAACAATCAAGACTTTGGACCCGAAGAAGGATTCTAGGTTCACGGAGTCCCCCGGGCAACGCCTGTGATGGAGCCCACAAGACTTTACTTCCGCTGTTTATTTATTTACATGTTGTGAACGTATTATCGTTCATCGAGACGCTTTGTAAGACTTATTTATATTCGAACACCTGGTTTTTAATATAATGATGCTTCGCTATTTGTCATCACATGTATGAGAAAACGATCCTGTCATACATGTGGGAATCACGCGGTTGTTCTGCGAAAAAATCGGGTGTGACATCAAGTTGCGTTGAGCTTCATATGACAAACTAGTACTACTAGCTTGGTGGTTCACCGATGAGCTAAAAGAGGGGTCAATGATAATCTTTGCTTACACGATCATGCAGGGAGCCCAGTATATGGTGTAGTTATGGTAATCCATCGTAGGGTCAAACCAGGGCTTGAACTGCATCTCCTTGTTTCTGACACCGTTGGCGTAGACGTTGGCATGGATGGTGTAGGGTTGGCCAGTCTCGTTACCAAGAAACTCAAAGTCGATCTCGTCGTGATTGTCACCCGGCGACAACGTCTGCGTTATCAATCTTTATTCAATACGTAGAGAAGTAAAAGAAGTGATTGATCCATGGATATTGATGTGGTAATGATCTCGCTCACAGACGTAGTAGGTTGTGATGGTGCCAGCGAAATCGCCGGGGACAAGCTGTATCATCGTCGAGACGGTGCTGTAGACAAACTGCCGCTTTGATCGGATCATGGAGCCTACGCGTGGCATGACAACATGTCAAGTCATCAATCAACGCAATTATCTCATGGTGCATTTTATTTATTTATTTTGATATTCTTATAGCCTACTTTGTTGTTCTTGTAGTTAGGGCCTTTCAAAAGGGAGGTAGTATCTCTTGTCGCGTTATTAAATGTATTCCTTATTTTCAACAAATGTTACGTTATACATGCATGGACCTTTGTCTCATTGTCATGACAACTAGTTTAGTTTAAATTAAATTAGACTTGTAATAGAATCGGATGGACATTACATAACATCACGACAGGGATCTTGCTTTTACTTGCTAACTTGTTTGTCACTAATTGTTGATAGCCAAATTTACATGTAGCTTACATGTGTTAAAGTTAAAAACACTTTCCCTACGTTGAAGCAAGCATATTACTTGCTTCTGTTTACCAACACCTTTTATCCATCAAGGCAAGCATCCTATGCGCCACCAAAAGTGCAAAGCCTGACGATCACTCTGTCCATACAAGTTTATTTAGATGTGAGTTTGATCAGGAAGGCAAAACACGCAGTCTTGATAGAGAGATGAGGCCACTGATGAGTGGAGACGAAGCTGGCGGTGACACTCTAGTGAAGAAAACGAGGTAATAAGATGGCCTCTTGCTTTCATTTGTGTATGCAAATACTCTACATCGTTCTACTACTTTTAAATTCGTCTTTGCATGTGTGTGAACGTGTGTATATATAAAAGTTGGACGGCAGGACAGTGATGACGCATGAACCATAATTGAGGATGATGATAGTAGCAAGATAGCCATGCATAATTTTAGTATGCATATCGGAGCTCTTACCATTTTAAGCGGTGAACTCTTCATCAGCTTGACGGATGTCCAAGCGGCGTGGAACTTGTGAGAGGTCCACTACCTGATCCTGTTGATTGATGATCCAAATTCTAATGAAGATAAAATAGGCAGGATTTTCGTAGCGAAGCGGAGACCAGTCGCCGGGAGGTTTGGGCCGTATCGTCTAGTGTTAGGACTCTAAGTCACCTCCTATAAATATCTCTTGTGAGCCGCCGGGAGAGAGATGAACAAGGATTGTAATCTCTCATGATTGTAAACCTGCAAATATAGTGATATTTGCCGACCGGCGGCCGTGGTTTTTTTCCCCTTTGACTTGGAGGGGTTTTCCACGTTAAAATCTGTCTCCTCTATTTCGATCAACACTTTCTTATCGTCTGATTCTAACAAGTAGCATCAGAGCCAGAGTTTTGATCCCCTGTTCTAGGGTTCGTGCCGCCAGGCACATGGCATCAACGACGATGAAGTATGATCTTCCGCTGTTGGATTTCGACACAAGATTTTCATTGTGGCAAGTGAAGATGCGGGCAGTGCTGGCGCATCATGATCTAGACGAAGCACTTGAGGGTTTCAGGAAGAACCAGAATGAGTGGACGGCCGAAGAGAAAAGAAAAGATCGTAAGGCCTTATCTCAGATCCATCTGTAACTTTCGAACAATGTTTTGCAGGAGTGCTTGGAGGAGCAAACCGCTGCCGCCGGTTTAGTTGAATCTAGAATCGATCTGCATGTCAAAAGATCTAACTAGCAAGATGCACATCAAGATGAAGTTGTTCACGCACAAGTTGCAGGAAGGTGGATATGTTCTCACATACATATCTGTGTTCAAGGAGATCGTTGCTGATCTTTTATCAATGGAGGTAAAATTTAAAGATGAAGATCTGGCTCTTCTTCTCCTCTGTTCACTTCCGCCTTCATATGCAAACTTTTGAGATACTATTCTATATAGTCGTGATACTCTAACCGTGGCCGAGGTCTATGAGGCTTTGTCAGCAAAAGCAAAGATAAAATAGATGGTAAACTCGGAAGATGCTGGTCATTCTAACGAAGAGGCATTGAATGTTCATGGCCGAAGTGAACAAAAGAAATCAAATTCAAGAAATAAAGGTAACGACAAGAAAAATCAAAGAAGTCGTTCCAAGTCCAGGGGACGACGAGATGATAAATTTTGCCGGTACTGCAAGAAGGACAATCATGTCATCGATGATTGTTGGAAGCTGCAGAACAAAGAAAAGAGAAACGGAAAAAAGAGTAAGCCTAAAGGTAGTGCCTCCGTTGTCTCTGATGAGAATTCTGATAATGATATTATACTCATTGCATTTGCCGGATGTGTCACTGAAGATGCTCAATGGATACTTGATTCTGCTTGCTCATATCATGTCTGCACTAACAGAGATCTTTTTAGTGTTTATGAGTCTATACAGAAAGGTGGCATCGTGAGGATGGGTGACAACACGGCATGTGAGGTCACTGGCATTGGTATTGTTCAGATCAGAATATTTGATGGGGTTGTACGAACGTTAACAAAAGTACGGCATGTCCCAACCATGTCCAGAAATCTCATCTCCCTTAGTACCCTCATCGTGAAAGAGTACAAATATTCCGCTGAAGGTGGAGTTTTGAAGGTGACCAAAGGTTCTCTCATTGTCATGAAAGGTGATTTAAAAGCTCTCAACTTATATGTGCTTCGAGGTAGTACATTTACTGCTAATACCGTGGTTGCTCCTGATCAGTCTAATACCACTAAAATTTGGCATATGCGTCTTGGGCATATGAGTGCACTTGGTTTGGCAGAATTAAGCAAAAGAGGCCTACTTGAAGGTTGCAAGGCAGAATCACTTGACTTTTGTGAGCATTATGTGTTTGGTAAGCATAAAAGAGTCAAGTTCAATACTGCTATCCATAATACTAAAGATATTCTTGATTATGTGCATGCTGATTTATAGGTTCCTTCTCGAAAAACATCTTATGGTGATGCTAGTTACATGTTAACTATTATTGATGATTACTCACATCGAGTTTGCCATATTTTTTGAAGCATAAATCCGATGCATTTCAGTCATTCAAAGAGTGAAAGGTTATGGTTGAAAAGAAAACAGAAAGGAAGGTAAAAAATCTAAGAACTGATAATGGCATGGAGTTCTGTTCTAGTGCATTTAAATAATATTGCAGGAAGGAAGGAATTGTGAGGCATCATACAATTCCATACACTCCTCAACAAAACGGTGTTGCGGAACGCATGAACAGAACAATAATTTCAAAGGCCCGTTGTATGCTTTCCAATTCGGATTTAAGCAGAAAATTCTGGGCAGAAGCTGCTTCCACGACGTGCTACTTAATAAACAATTCTCCTTCCACAAGTATTGATAAGAAAACTCCAATCGAGGTATGGTCTGGCTCACCTTTTGACTACTCTAAATTGAGAGATTTTGGCTGCACTACTTATGCACATGTTGATAATGGAAAACTTGAGCCTAGAGCTATCAAGTGCATTTTCTTGGGTTATGGTACTGGTGTCAAAGCTTATAAATTATGGGATACAGAAAAACAGAAGGCATTTTATAGTAGAAATGTTGTATTCAATGAGTCTACTATGTTCACAAATGACTTGGCTACCAGTTCTAATAACCAAAAACCTGAGACTATCAACGTGAAGGTGGAGCTAGTTAATGATGATGATACTGCTCCAAGTCAAAGTGTTGTTGATGTTCACCCAGCTACTGAAGATTTGTCTCCTGCTACACATTCCTCACCTATTGTGCAGCCACCACAGGAGTCTCTCGTCGAAGCTCGGCCTCGGAGGGAGATTGTTCGCCCAACAAGGTGGATTGAAGAATGTAATATTGCTTTTGCCTTGAGTGTTGTAGAAGAAATTGAAGGTGTTTATGAGCCTTCTAATTATACAGAAGCTATCTTGTCTGTTGATAGTACAAAGTGGATTGGTGCAATGCATGATGAGATGGAGTCACTTTAGGAAAAATGGTACCTGGGAAATTGTTCCTTTGCCCACTAGCAAGAAACCTGTTAAGTGCAAGTGGATTTATATAAAAAAGGAAGGAATGGCTCCAAATGAACCTGCAAGGTATAAAGCAGGGTTAGTTGCTAAAGGATTTAGTCAAATTCCAGGTATTGATTATACTGATGTCTATTCTCTAGTTGTGAAGCACAGTTTTATTCGTACTTTCCTCAGTATTGTTGCTATGCATGATTATGAGCTTGAGCAGCTAGATGTGAGAACCACTTTTTACATGGAGACTTGGAGGAGGACATTTACATGGACCAGCCTGAGGGGTTCATTGTCCCTGGAAAAGAAGACTATGTCTGCAAGTTGAAGAAGTTATTATATGGCTTGAAGCAATCTCCAAGGCAGTGGTATAAGAGGTTTGATTCTTTTATAATTTCAAATGGCTTTGCAAGATCTCAGTTTGATAGTTTTGTATACATTAAAATTGTCGATGGATCACCTATATACCTATTGCTATATGTTGATGATATGTTGATTGGTGCCAAGAGCAAGAAAGAAGTGACTACTTTAAAGGCACGCTTGAGTAGTACATTTGATATGAAGGATCTTGGTGCTGCTAAGAAAATCCTTGGCATGGAGAAATCATGGATAGGAAATCCGGGCTTCTCTATTTGAGTCAGAAAAATTATATTGAAAAGGTCCTTCACCGCTTCAATATGGATAATGCTAAACCTGTGAGTACACCGTTGGCCCCTCATTTTAAGTTTTCTATTTCTCAGTGTGCAGAAACTGATGATGAAATTGAGTATATGTCAAAAGTTCCATATTCTAGTGTTGTTGGGTCTCTCATGTATGCTATGGTATGCTCACGTCCTGATTTATCACATGCTATGAGCGTTGTTAGCAGATACATGTCTAACCCTGGCAAAGAACACTGGAAGGCAGTGCAGTGGATTTTCAGGTATTTACGTGGTTCTTCTAGTGCCTGTTTGTGTTTTGGAAGGACTAGAGATGGTCTCATTGGCTATGTTGATGCTGATTATCCTGCTGATTTAGGCAAGAGAAGGTCTCTCATAGGATATGTTTTCACTGTTGGGGGTTGTGATGTAAGTTGGAAAGGTTGTTTACAAGCTACAGTTGCCTTGTCTACTACAGAGGTAGAATATATGGCTATCTCAGAGGCATGTAAGGAGGCAATTTGGTTGAAAGGTCTGTATTCTGAACTTTGTGGATCTCAGTCTTGCATCACCTTACACTGTGATAGTCAAAGTGCCATATATCTTACCAAAGATGCTATGTTGCATGAGAGGACCAAACATATTGATATCAGGTATCACTTTATGCGAGATATCATTGATCAAGGCACTATCAAAATTTGCAAAATCAGCACTCATGATAATCCTGCAGACATGATGATGAAATCTATTACTATTGCTAAGTTTGAGCGAGCTCAAACTTAACTGGTATTACTAACTAGCCCCCAGTGGCTTTTGGCACCGGCAGTTAAATTGTTCATTGAGATGGAGGATTACTATTTTAAAGCTACAAGAATGAATTTGTCTCAAGGTGGAGTTTGTTGATTGATGATCCAAATTCTAATGAAGATAAAAGAGCTAGAATTTCCGTAGCGAAGCGGAGGCCCGTCGCATGGAGGCTTGGGCCGTATCATCTAGGGTTAGACTCTAAGTCGCTACCTATAAATATCTCTTGTGAGTCGCCGGGAGAGGGATGAAAAAGGATTGTAATCTACCACGATTGTAAATCTTCTGATATAGTGATATTTGCCGACCGGCGGCTATGGTTTTTTTCCCCTTCGACTTGGTGGGGTTTTCCACGTTAAAATATGCATCTCCTCTGTTTCGGTCAACACTTTCTTGTCGTCTGATTCTTACACTCTAGAGCCTCATCTTGCAAGTCGTTCTGTTCCTCTTTGCCGGAGTGCGAAGGCACAGCTCATCCACCATTCTGCGTGGCCTCTTGTGGCTGGCCTACCTGTCGGCTGACTCCGTGGCCATCTTCGTGCTGGGGCACCTCATGGTGCACGAGCAGGAGTCGCGCCACCATCTCATGTATTTATGGACACCGTTCGTGCTCGTCCACCTGGGCGGGCAAGACATCATCACCGCCTTCTCTAAACAGGACAACGAGCTTTGGAGGCACCACCTGCTGAGCTTGGTCACGCAAGCAGCCGTGGCCGGCTACGTGGTGGCCAAGGCTTCTTGGCTGGACGCCAAGCTCAGGGCTGCCATGGTGATCATGTTCATATCTGGATGCTTCAGGTACGCCGAGCGTACATTGTGCCTTTACGTTTCCGGGTCACAACATCTCAGTTCCGGCTCCGTGGGTATGTTGCTTCGTTCGCTAAGGGATATGAAGAGACTAGTACAAGACAAAGAGAACAGTGATGAAGAACATAGAGATCTTGTGGCTGAATCGGCCAGAAGGAAAATGATCGATACACTAGATATGATGTCGAAAAGTAGTAGTACTTTCCAAAGAGTTGTCTTTGTTGAGATAATGACAAAGGACGCTCCCCAAAGCGAGGTGGAGAGCGTTGCGATTGCAGATGATCTATCAGGCATGCTCGACGAGTTCAAGTCTCGTGCAGGTCGTTGTGGGACGTATAGATGTGTGGGAGCGTGTCTGGTACGG
This sequence comes from Neostapfia colusana, assembly GCA_030760725.1. Lineage (NCBI taxonomy): Eukaryota > Viridiplantae > Streptophyta > Magnoliopsida > Poales > Poaceae > Neostapfia > Neostapfia colusana. Next base: position 125,983,280 of record JASWHV010000003.1, read on the forward strand.
TGCTACGAACTGCTCTACACCAAAGCTGAATTTCAAGAAGCTACATTTGGAGAAGGTTTTCCCAGACTGGTTTGGGCATTCAAGAGAGCCATCCGGTCTGATGTTTTTACTAGGCCTTTTCAAGATTTCTCAATATATGCTCTTCTCTTGTTGCAGGCAGTCTTCCAGCATGCTTCGGCCCCACTAGCATTGCACTACAGGAAAAACGATCATTGACGACGGCCAATTTTATTGACGACGGGGCCGTCGTCTTTAATGTTATTGACGACGGCTTTATCTAGCCCTCATCAATAACTTAGTTATTGACGACGGCTAGACGAGCACCGTCGTCAATAAATTATTGACGACGGTGGCCGTCGTCTTTAACTTAATTCGGGTCCACCTGAGCAGTTATTGACGACGGTGACCTAGCACCGTCGTCAACAAGGTCCTTATTGACGACAGTTTCTTAGCACCGTCGTCAATAATGAGACATATAACCCGTGCGCGAGCCGGGAGGCGGCCAGTGCCGCCTCCCGACTCGCGTCGGACGTCTCGTCGCCGCCGCCCTTCCCCCCGCCGCCGACGCCCGTCCCCGCTCGTCGCCGCCGCCCTTCCCCCCGCCGCCGCCAGCCGTCCCCGCCGCCGCCGCCGCCCGTCTCTGGCCCGAGGTAAATCTCCCTCCCCCTCCCCCTCCGGCCTCGCCGCCGCCCTTCCCCCCGCCGCCGCCGCCCGTCCCCGCCGCCGCCGTCGCCGCCCGTCTCTATATATTTGAATCCCCACAACAGTTGATTGTTAATTACCGGTGTAAGACTGAAGACAAGTCCTGTTTGGTGTTGTTTCCTGGCCTATAAAATTCCCGTCAAGGTTCTTCTTCAATCAAACGACATACTCTCAGTGGCAGTGCGTGGGTATGATACTGTTCACACGTCTCATGGCCTATTTAGTGAATCGTCTTTGTTTTGTTTATATATGTTATTAACTGAGGTTGACTCATGTTATGGACGTATAGCTAGTACTTTTCCTTAGCTAGCTAGTGTCGATGAGTGGTTATCTGAGGAGGTGCTGCAGAGTGAGGATGATGAGCAATGATTTTACTTTCCTGTCAAGTCAGTAGGCGATCTCGATGTAGATGCAATCAAACATTTGGCATCTCTTTATTGGTTGTAGTGGTAGATTGTACTTTAGGTGAAAGCAGCTTTAGATGAAAGATGATCCGTGGTCTGCTGATTTGCATGTAGTTCCTTGCATGCTGCCTCTCCATCTGCTTTTTTTTGTTTTATTTTTTGAGCAGAAGAATTAATGTTTGCTCTCTCTATTTCTTTAATTAAATTGTTGAGCAAAAGAACGGCTCACTGCTTTTCCATCAATATTCACGCGCGCACCCCTGTATGCATGGCACGCACATGCATCACGTTTTTACCTACATGCAACAGCTAGCTAGTTCATTGTGACATAGATTTCTCCATGATTATATAAGGTTTAATTAAGAATAATACACCGCAGATTCTACTAGTTAAAAACACATCCGCTGTTGAATTCGCGGTTTATTTTGAAAGGCATAAATGAAACATGACAGTACTCAGATCTGTAGTAAAGTACCCCCTCCGTTTTGAGTTATTTGACACTGGTTAGTTCAAATTTGAACTAGCGAGCGTCAAATAATTCGAAACGGAGTGAGTAATCATTAAAAAGACAGAGACAAAGGTAAGCTCACGTACGCCGTAGCTACTAGTATTATCTATCGGCTATTGCATGTAATTAACGTGGGCTCAATCATCCGTGGCAACCCTAGCTAGGCACTCCTCTCCTCCATCTCCGCTAGGGTGGCTGCGTACTATATGTAATTGATTATTGTTTAATTAATACTTTGATTGATTGTGTGATTAGTTACTATATGTAAATAAATGGGTTTCGGCCCGGTCCGGCCTGACACGACCCATTTAGGGTCTGTCACGGCTCATTTAGTGGTAATGTATTAGTCGAGACAGGCACGGAGGACGGCAAGCTCCCGCGCGTGGACCGCGGGCCCCAACGGTGCGGTTTCATCTTTGAACCACTTACAACGGGGTATAACGTACGACGGCTAACCCTAAAGGCGTCGTAAGATAATGGAAGGCCCCAACGGAGCATAACTTAGGACGGCTGACCTACTTCTTTGTCTCTCCTTTTTTCCTTCTCTCTCGTTCTTTCCTCTCTCTCTTTTAAATGACTCAAAAACGAAAGATTGACGTAAACCTATACAACATGCGTCACCCGTTTCGAACGGGCCCGTCTCACATGTGTTGCGCATGTGAGGCGTGTACGTTCGGAATTGTCCCTTTTTGGACAGCCTGGGAGTGACCGAGGGGGCGTGGCATGTGATGAAACGCGGGTTTAGATCTAGACGAGATTTCGACGGCATAACCCTGTTGTTCTCTGCTGCACCATTTTCGGGCGTGCAGTGGAGAACAGCGGGGTTATGCTGCCGAAATTTCGTTCGGATCCATACCACGCGTCTCGTCGTGAGCACGCTCCGCTCGATCACTCTTGGGTGGGTTTAGGACCTATCCTTTCCAATAGATGTAGGGCCGTGACATAAATAAATTATAAAGTAACTATAATTTCCTTGACATTAAACTGCAGATTCAAACATGGGTGAGGATCGTAGTTGGATGTATACCGGTTGGAAGAACAGTTCTGGTGGTCACTCGGATGAGTGGTTCGCAAAGACAGATGCTTTTGTAGATCGAGCGTTTTCATTGTCAAAGATCGATAAGGTGCGGTGCCCATGTACGAAATGTCAAGGTGCAAAGTGTTGGGACAAAGTGAATTTGGCGTTTCACTTATGTCGATACGGTTTCATGCAAGATTATGAGGTGTGGACCTTTCATGGTGAGACATCTTCTCAACCCTTACAAGTTTCAGATGAGGATGACAACACGGGGGTCGATAGGATGGACGAGATGCTTGATGCTATAAATCCTGAATTGATGGAGGATCCTCCTCCAACGGAGGTTGAAGCGTTTTTCACGCTTCTCAAAGCTTCAGAAGAGCCGTTGCATGAACACACCGAAGTGACGCTCCTTACTTTCATGACTAGATTTATGGCCATTAAGTCTAAGTATTTCTTCTCCAATAACTGCTACAACGATCTTATCAAATTGATCAGCGATATCCTTCCACAACCACATAAAGTGCCTAAAGATATGTATCAGTCTAAGAAGTTGATTTCTGGTCTAGGTATGAAATATGAGAAGATTGATATGTGTCTAGACAATTGCATGCTTTTTTGGAGAGAGCATGCCAACGAGAACAAGTGCTTAAAATGTGGTAAAGCGAGATTTGTCGAAGTTGTTAATGACGACGGTTCAAAAGTAATGACTCAAGTCGCACGGAAGCAGCTTCGCTACTTGCCTGTCACACCTAGGTTCAAGCGTTTGTTTCTATCTAAAAAAACTGCTAGACACATGAGGTGGCATAAAGAAGGTGTACGTGAGAACAACAGCATGATGGTGCACCCGTCGGACGGTGAGGCATGGAAGGCGCTTGACCACTTCGATCTAGATTTCGCCAATGACGCGAGAAATATTCGCTTTGGGTTGGCGACAGATGGCTTCTCACCGTTTAGTACAAACGCCACACCATACTCATGTTGGCCCGTGTTCGCTATTCCGTACAACTTACCACCATCGCTTTGTATGAAGTATGAGTTCATGTTCCTATGCCTTATTGTACCTGGACCGGATCATCCTGGTTCACGACTGAACGTGATGATGCAGCCATTGATTGAAGAGTTCAAAATGTTATGGACAGGAGTTGAAGCGTACGACTGTTATAGAAAACAGAAATTCAACCTTCGAGTTGCGTACTTGTGGTCTATTCATGATTTTCCAGCTTACGGCATGTTTTCTGGCTGGAGCACTCATGGTCGATTGACATGTCCAATATGTGCTTCGGACACGGATTGTTTTCGTCTAATTCATGGTGGCAAGATATGCTACTTTGATTGTCATAGACGTTGGTTACCGCCAAATCACGTGTTTAGGCAACAGAGAAATGCCTTCAGGAAGGGTACCATTGTAAAAAAGGGACCACCACAACGTCTGAACGGGTCGGAAATTGTTAAACAGCTCAATAATCTAGTGCCAGATGAAGGTCGTCCTGGATATTTTGTTGGTTACGGAGAGGATCACAATTGGACTCATATATGTGCACTATGGGAGTTACCGTATATGAAGTCTTTAATTCTAATGCATAACATTGATGTCATGCACCAGGAACGTAACATGGGCGAATGCATCATAAGCACGTGCTTGGATATGACGGGAAAAACAAAAGACAATATAAAAGCTCGGAAGGATTTGGCAGAGGTTTGTAACCGACCAAGTCTTGAGCTCTCCGAAGCTGGTGGCAAACCACGAGCTTGTTTCTGCCTTCGACCAAAAGAAAAGAAAGAAGTCTTCAAGTGGTTGAAACAGTTGAAGTTCCCAGACGGTTATGCTGCTAGCCTGAGAAGAGCCGTTAATGTTAAGACTGGAAATCTTACTGGTTTGAAGAGCCATGATTATCACATAATCATGGAAAGACTTCTGCCGGTTATGTTTCGAGGCTATCTTGACGATGAGGTTTGGAAAGTGTTAGCCGAGCTTAGCTATTTTTATAGACAGCTTTGTGCTAAAGAAATCAAAAGGGAGATGATGGAGAAGTTGGAAAAAGAGATACCCGTGCTTTTATGTAAGATGGAAAAAGTATTTCCTCCAGGGTTCTTCAATCCAATGCAACACCTTCTAATCCATCTTCCATATGAAGCTAAAGTAGGTGGCCCTGTTCAATATAGGTGGATGTACCACATTGAAAGAGCACTCAGATGTCTAAAACCGATGGTTCGTAATAGGGCAAGGGTTGAAGGATGCATCGTCGAAGCATTTACACTTCAGGAGATAGGATACTTTTCAAGTGTCTACTTTGCAGAAGAACACAATATTAATGCATCGGTGTTACGGTATAATATGGCTGAAGCAACCTCTTGTAGCGAACTCTCACTTTTTCAAACGAGAGGCACCACTGTTGGTAGTGGCACGAGCTATGATGCTTCAGCAGATGAAAAGACAGCTGCTTTGTTATACATGTACGCTAACATAGATGGGATGGACAATTTTTTTCAGTAAGTGGTTGTTCAACATCTATACAAATTTGTGTGGTGTGTTATACATCTACACCAATAATTCTTTTTTGTCCTGATTTAGTGAGTTCGATCGACAAAATTGGAAGTCTAAGCAGCAACCTACTAGCAAGCAAATACAAACAATGCGACACTATGGAGTAAATGGAGGACCTAACTTCCAAACGTGGTTTCGAAATCATGTAACGTTTTCCTTGTCTTGTTCCTCTTATTAATTATGTTCATAGCATAAAATAGTCTTCTTACTTCATATGTTGGACAGTGCAAGACACAAGTCGGTGTTCATGAAGATTTGCGACAACTGTCCAACGGATCCATTAAAGTTAAACTCTTCGGTCGATATGATGTCAATGGGTTCCGATTCCGTTCAACTCAATTTGAAGCTCAACGTCCTCTAAGGGCAACATCAAACACCGGAGTTGTGACAAGGGCCGCCGATGCCGAAGGACATGAAACTAATTTCTATGGGATCATAAAGAAAATCCTAGAATTTAGTTTTGCCGGGAATAAAGACCTTAAAGTAGTCTTCTTTGACTGTGATTGGTTTGATAATAACAATGGAACTCGACAAAACCAATTTGGCATGGTAGAAGTCAAACACAAGGACCGACTACGAGGCTACGACACCTTTGTCCTTGCACACCAAGTCGAACAAGTGTACTATCTACAATATCCGTGCGAAAAACTTAGTGCATGGTGGGTTGTACAAAAGGTGAATCCTCGTGAGCGGTTATATACACCGGACAATACTGGTTACATTGATGAGGCAGATGTTGTTTACCAAGAAGAAGAGTTGCCGGATTCTTTTGTCGTTGAGCCTGGTCTACGACTCGATGAATTAGTTGGAGATGCACAAGATGTACAGACTCATATTGTGAAAAAACGAAAACGGCGAACAACCATGACAAAAGATCGATGGTCCGGTTTACGAAGTAGAGTACATGATCGTGATACTGATGAATTTTGAAATTAAGTACAAGTATCGTTTCTTCCATCTCTTCTTTCGTCTTCTATATTTTCCTTTAAATTCATTATCAAATTTCCTTTCATCAGGATGTCATCGAGCAGTAGACGACGGGGGACGCGGGGCTTTCTGCCCCCGAGAGCAGACTCTGTTTTCCAGGGCTGTCAGTCTAGCAATGGTAGACTGTCTCAGCTGTTGGGCCTCGACAGAGGCCAGGGGTCACGAGAGCGGTCACGACAGGTAAAGAATAATTAATTACATAAATTATATAAATAACTTTCTTAAATCTATATTACCAATCTTCAAATTTTTAGGACGACTCTACGTCTGAGGAGACAGAGGTCAGGGGTCCTCTTCAGACACCACAGGTTTCGGAGCCTGTTACAGATCCTGCTTCGGATCCTCTTCAGGTTCCGGCACCGCAGGATTCAGACCCTGCTTCAGAGCCTTCCACAGAGCCTGATGTGGAGCCGGCTCCACAGCGGCGTTACAGGAGGAGCCACTACGTGGCTCCTCCTCCGGTTCCTGCACGGCCAGAAGATCGGGTCGTTATTCGTCCGGTTGGCGATAGGTAAGTAAATCTATAACAAATCAATTTAGATATTTTAACACTTATATATGTACTAATTGAGAATCGTGTATTAGGTCTTGGGCCGATGACTCGTTCACGGGTCAAGGACGCCACCGCCAGGTCAACGCTGTCCTGGGTCAGCTCATCCGTTGTCACTACCCCGGTCTAGTGAACGGACGGGCTGCTACGTCTTGGGACGATTACGCTACGGCCCAGGACATTACCTACGGCAACCACCAGGAGCATGTGTGGCATGAATTCATGGTAAGCAAATCGTCTATTTGTTAAATGCGAACCTATTATATGTTAAGTACATTAACTTGTATATTTCTACTTGTAGAAATATTACCGTTTGGAGGACGAGGCCCAGCTGGATCACGCTCGCCTGGTCTTCAACAACAACGCTAGGAAGCTCCTGACGCAGTCGATTTCAACGGCTCGCATTCAGGCTACGAAGGCGTACTATAAGTTGCATCCGGACGAGGGTGAGCCGGGGCAGTTTAGGGATGTGGCGGACAAGTACTTGACGGAGGCACAGTACGCAGAGGTAAATTCTTTATTTTACTTTGCTTCATTATCCAATTTTCATCAATGTTTTCATCCAACAACAAATGTGTGCAGGTCAGCGTACCGTGGCTTGAGTCCTGTCCGGACGCCTACAGTTCCCTGTGTGCTCGTTGGGCGAGCCAGGGCTTCCAAGGCGTGTCGATGACCCGCCGACAGAGTCGAGGGACGGACGGGAAACACCGTCTTGGCGGGGACGGCTACGTACGCCTTGCTAAACGGATGGTAAGTGATACTCGAATTATATTCTAGTTAATTTCTATCGCTACCATTATGCTAACACGTATCGATAGGAGCGCGAGATCGGTCAGGAGCCGACCGCTATCCAGGTGTGGAGGAGGGGTCACATGGGAAGTGACCCCTCGCAGCCTGATCAGCTGTCTTCTCAGACAGCGACAGAGACGTTGGTGAGTTCTTTAGTTGACTTAATTGTATTATCTTTAAAACTTCTGATGACTTTAATTTTCTGTATTTTCAGGAAAAGTATGGGGAGGAGGTGCGGAGGCTTCGAGGCGACGATTACGATTGGCAGAACTCGCCGATCGTACCTGAAGCCGCCTATGCAAGCGGTGGCGGTAAACCTCACGGCCGGTGAGTTCTGTTGTTTTCATTTACTTTCATTAACTTCGAGATATGAAACTTTAATACTCTTACTTCGTTGTGTAGGTTGGCCATCTTCGATGGAGTAGTAGACTCGAGGGAGGCGCGGTCTTACTCGAGGGCCTCTTCATCGCAGGGTGGATCCAGCAGGCGTGGCAGCCGTGATCTGGAGCTCCAGAGTGTCCAGGAGGAGCTCCAGAGGACGCAGGAAGCGCTGAGGCTCGCGAACGAGAGGCAGGCAGCCGAGCTCCGGGCTAGGGACGAGTATCAACACTCGTACATGCTACAACTGCAAGCTGCCATGCAGGTAAGTTCAGATTAATGTACTCAACGTTTCTAATATATAAATGACATGTATAATAATTTACTTCATATTTGCAGGCTATGGCCACAGGACAACCCGTTGTCTTTCCTCAGTGGGCGCCGCCACCGATACAGCTACCACAGGGGCCGACGTCAGGAGCACAGGTACAAAATTTCTCATAATAGCTGCAACTAGTTAAATTTGCTCAAATTTAGTTGAATTTGATCAAACTTACTTAAACTTAGAGAAAACTAGTTAAACATCCTCAAACTGAGTAAAATATGGTACAACTTACTCAACTATAGTCAAATATGACCAAACTTACTCAAACATAGCCAAAACTTTTTGAACTAGCTCAAACACAAACACTACTAGTCCATACTTCTCAAACTTAGTAAAATATGAGCAAACTTACTCAAACATAGCCAAATCTAGCTAACTTGCTCAATTTTAACTTGTAATGAGTTTATTTAATGATATACACATTTGTGAACTTCTAATTTGTCTACCTATACATGTACATCATAGGGATCGGCGACACGGGCTCAGGAAACTCCATCCCCTCAGCAACCAGCGTTTGGACGAGCGCACGACGACTTCCTGGACTCCAGTGGCAGCGGTCGGGGTAGCGTAGGGTAGTGTGGCGTGCGTATAGTGTTTTTGTGCCTGCTTGTGATGTATGTTTTAATTGCCTGTGATCTGGCCATCGAGCCAGGGCTGGCCTCGAAGCCAGGGCAGGATTTTCTGTTTTTTTAAAAAAAATTGAAAAGCTTATTGACGACGGTTTCTGGTACTTGGCCGTCGTCAATAAGCCACTAGTATTGACGACGGCCAGGTACCAGAAACCGTCGTCAATAAGCAATTGTTATTGACGACGGCCTAGTGGAAACCGTCGTCAATAAGCCATGGTTACTGACGACGGTTGAAATCCTGGCCGTCGTCAATAAGCTTATTGACGACAGCCTGATTTAGCTGTCGTCAATAAGTTTATTGACGACAGCTAGATTTAGCTGTTGTCAATAAATTTATTGACGACGGTTACCGTCGTCAATAAACTTATTGACGACTAATAATTGACGACAGCTCAAAACCGTCGTCTATAAGCTTTTACCGTCGTCAATAACTTATTGACGACGGTAGTGCCCTTATTGACGACGGTTTCCGGCCGTCGTCTATAGTCCCGATTCCTGTAGTGTTGGTGCTCTTCGTAGCTGCCAAAAAGGTGGATCAACACCATACTAGCAGGGCTGATATCAAGGTAACCTACGTATTGCTCGTCGGTGCGATTTTCCTTGATGCGTGCTTCTTCTCGTCTTTCTTGAGGGATCTTCCATACGGCAGGGTTAAAATTGCAGTTTCGCGAGTAGCCAACTGCATCCAGCCAGCATGGAGCAGAAAACAGTGGTCCGAAGAGCTAGCACAGTACAACATGTCAAGACACGTGCCCTACTGTCATCAGACAACAAGCAATCCATATGGGAGTCCTGGAAGACCTTGCCCGCCCGGTTATTTGGTTTTGGTACGACAACGCACATACCCATAGCTGAACACTACACACCCATCAAAGAGGTCGTCCTCGACAATTTGTTAAGCCTCAGAGTAAGAAAGCATTGGGACATTACCAGCTCCCATGGCAAGCTAGCTCTTCAGAAGTGGATGGACAGCCATCAAAATTCAGATTCTGCAAGGACTTCAGTGAAAGCAATAGAAAAGAGCATCAATTTGGATTTCGCTATAAGCGTGCTCATTTGGCGTATCGCAACAGAAATGTGCTACTTCTGTGGAGACAACTCAACTAGCGGTATTGGGCAAGTGAACAGGGATAAGCAGGTCAGTAGAGAACTTTCCAACTATATCATGTATCTTGCCTTTAGGTGCGGCGTGAAGCGTACGACCAGCTCGCAGCTCGTGCATGACAAAGCTGATAATGAAATGGGACAAATCTTCTCAACAATGATTCCACAGAATAATCCAGACGAGATGGATGTTGTCAGGCTGCTGCTTGATGAACACAAGGAAGAGGAACAACAACACTACAGATGAAACCCACAAACCTGAAGAACTAGGACACGCACAACAAGACTCCAAAGTCACTGAAATCCAGAAACATGCACAACAATCCGATAACGATAATTTCAAGAAGCTTGTGCAGAGCACCCTTAAATCTCTTGATTCTCCTGTGCTGCCCCGCGCATGTGAGGTGGCCCGGGAGCTCACTTGCATCAAAGATGCTGCCGAACGTTGGCGCCTCATCGTCGAGGTCTGGTTGGAGATGCTTTACTATGCCGTACCTTGTTGTGGCGGTGCTTTCCACTACAAGCATCTAAGTACCGGTGGGGAGTTCGTCACCCATGTTCTCATTTTAATGAAGTGTCTAGGCCCTTTTCTGTTGTAAAATACACATGGAACGCAATTAATTTGACGAACCAAAACAGAGAAATAGCAAGAACAAATATACTAGCAGTCAACATGAACAGTACTAATATTACACAAAAATAAATTGAAAATATACGAATTGATCGCTCATTATAAATATTGAAATAGTCATGGATCGAGTAATTACTTACAAAGAATCCTGCTAAGAAGTGGAGGCACTACACGAAACAGGGCAACATACGACAGCCAGTATAACATACGACGGCTAGCTGTCGTATATAAACATACATACGACGGTCAGCAGAGGCTGTCGTATATAAGTTTATAAACGACAGTACAGCCGTCGTTTAGTACGTGGTTGTCGTATATAAGTGTTATATACGACAGCCAACCCTAGGCTGTCGTATATAGCAGTTATATACGACAACCACACCGAGGCCGTCGTAAATAAGGCTTATTTACGACGGCCCATGGTGTGGCCGTCGTAAATAAGCAGGCTTATATACCCGCGGGGGCTCGGGTCGGCGCGGGCATTCACGCCCGCGCCGACCCGAGCCCGAGCAGCCCTCAGCGCCCCGGCTGCCGCCCGCCGCTGCCCGCCCGCCGCCGCCAGCCGCTCGCCCGCCGCCGCCGCCCCGGCCGCCCCCCGGCCGCCCCCGCAAGCCGGCGTTCCGGCCTGCCACCCGGCCGCCGCTCGCCAGCCGCCGCCCCGGCCACCCCAGCGGCCGCAGCCCAGGCCGCCGCCCCGGCCGCCCCCGCCAGCCGGCGCCCCGGCTGCCCCCCCGGCCGCCCCAGCGGCCGCCGCCCCGGCCGCCCCCCGCCCGCCAGCCGGCGCCCCGGCCGCCACCTGACCGACAGCCGCCGCCGCCGCCCCGGAGGTCCCCGCCCCAGCCTCCACCCCGCGCTGTGCGCCGCCGCACCGTGCCGCTCCGCCTCCACACGCCGTCAGCCGCACCGTGCCGCGACGCCTCCACCGTGAGGTAAGTCGCCCGCCTCCCTCCCCATCTAGAAAGTTTGGTTTTTTAATTACCAATTGTTTATATTATGCTTGTTTGTTTTTATTGTTTATTGGATAATTTCTTAGATTTAGATGAATTGATATGATTAGGTTTAATTATTGCCCAGGTTTATTTGAATTGCTAGCTAGGTGTTTTTTTAATTGCTTAGAATTGATAAGCTTGTTAAGTACGGTAATTATATTTGTTTAGATGAGTTGTTAATTGCTTAGATGATTAATGCATATAAGTTAATAGTTTAATTGATTATTGTTTCGATTGTTTGAGTGTTTAAAAGTTCTATATGTACATAAATGGGCTTAGGGCCCGATACGACCCATTTAGTGGTAACGTATACGTCTACAAAAGCACGATGTGAATAACCTAGGCCGCGGCTTAGCCAGCGCTCGGCCTCCGACACTCTGCCGCGGAACTGCCAATCCTTCGGCGCCCGGCCTCCTCCGCCGCGGGACTGTCGATCTGCCGGCACTCGTCGGCCTCCATTGACCGACTGCCGCGGATCTGCCGGCGCTCAACCTCATATGAACGCAAGATCCTGTGCGCGGGCTCCGCCGCCGCCTCCCTTGTGTACAAGCGCCACCGCCGTATTCACCTGCCTTACGCCGGGATCTAAGGCGATGGGACGCCTTACGATCCCCAGGCGTCTTATCGCTTAAGCGACGCTTAAGCGATGCCTTAACAACTATGGTTCTTTCCTTCTCTCTATTGTTCTTTCCTCTCTCTCTTTGAAATCACTCAAAAATGAAAGATTGACGTAAACCTTTACAATATGCGTCACCCGTTTCGAACCAGCCCGTCTCACACGTGTTACGCATGTGAGGCGTGTAGGTTCGGAATTGTCCCTTTTTGGACAGCCTAGGAGTGACCGAGAGGGCGTGCTTATAATGAGACGCGGGGTTTAGATATGGACGTAGTTTCGACAGCGTAACCCTAATGTTCTCCGCTGCTCCATTTTTGGACGTGCAGTTGGAGAACAGCGGGGTTATGCTGCCGAAATTTCGTCTGAATCTAGACCTCGTGTCTTGTTATAAGCATGTTCGTCTCGGTCACTCTTGGGTGGGTTTAGGACCTATCCTTTCCAATAGATATAGGTCCGTGATATAAATAAATAATAAACTAACTATAAATTCTTTGACTTAAAACTGCAGAGTTAAACATGAGTGAAGACCGTAGTTGGATGTATACCGGTTGGAACAAGGCAACTAGTCACTCAGATGAGTGGTATGCCGGGACAGACGACTTTATTGATCGAGTGTTCTCGTTGTCTACGACCGATAAAGTTCGTTGTCCATGTGCGAAATGCCGGAATACTAAGTTTTTGGACAAAACAACATTGTCATTACACTTGTGCAAAAACGGTTACATGCCATATTATGAGGTCTGGAGTTTCCACGGCGAGTCTGCTCCTCGAGCCGTTCATGTAGTGGAAGATGATGATGATTGTCCGGGTGTTGACAGGATCGATGAGATGTTACAAGATATACAAACGGAGGACCCGCCCACAAATGAGGCAGACGCATTCTTTAATCTCTTGAAAGCTTCTGAAGAGGTGTTGCATGATCATACTGAAATGACTCTTCTTACTTTCATGACCAGATTTATGGCAATCAAATCTAACTATTTCTTCTCTAATAATTGCTATAATGATATGATGAAACTTATCAGCGATGCTCTTCCAATTCCTCATAAACTGCCCAAAGATATGTATCACTCAAAGACATTACTATCTGGACTGGGTATGAAATATGAAAAAATTGACGTGTGTCCAGATAACTGCATGCTATTTTGGAAAGAGCATGACAAAGAGAAGAATTGTTTAAAGTGTGGAAAATCGAGGTTTGTCGAAGTTGTCAATGACGATGGTGATAAAGTAATGACAGAAGTTGCACATAAGCAATTGCGTTACTTGCCTGTGACACCTCGGTTGAAGCGGCTGTTTCTTTCTAAAAGATATGCCAAACACATGAGATGGCACAAAGAAGGTGTGCGTGAGAACAAAGATGTGTTGACTCATCCGTCGGACAGTGATGCATGGAAGTCTTTGGACTCTTTTGATCCTCCTTTTGCTAGTGATGCGAGAAATGTTCGTATCGGGTTAGCGACAGATGGTTTTTCACCTTTCAGTATAAATGCCACACCATACTCCTGTTGGCCCGTCTTTGTTATTCCGTACAACCTACCACCTTCTCTTTGTATGAATTACGAGTTTATGTTTCTTAGCCTCATTATACCAGGACCAGATCATCCGGGATCACGTATCAATGTGATGTTGAAACCATTGATTGAAGAATTGAAAACATTGTGGATTGGAGTTGAAGCGTATGACTGTTACAAGAAGCAGAAATTCAACCTTCGAGCTGCTTATTTGTGGTCTGTCCATGATTTCCCTGCGTACGGCATGTTTTCTGGATGGAGCACACATGGTCGTTTGTCGTGTCCCATATGTACGTCTGACACAGAGTGTTTTCGACTTACATACGGTGGCAAGATAAGCTACTTTGATTGTCATAGGTGTTGGCTTCCTCGAAACCAACCATTCAGGCAACAGAGGAATGTCTTCAGAAAAGATACTGTTGTCACTAAGGAACCACCTAAACGCCTAAGCGGGTGTGAAGTATCCGATGTGTTGGACTCACTAGTCCCTGATGAAGCTCGCCCTGGATTCTTTGTAGGTTACGGAAATGTTCACAACTGGACTCATGTATGTGGAGTTTGGGAGCTACCATATGTGAAGTCATTGATACTGATGCATAATATTGATGTAATGCATCAGGAGCGTAACATGGCCGAATGTATCATAAGCACGTGCATGGATATCACGGGCAAAACGAAAGACAACTTAAAGGCTCGAAAGGGTTTGGCCGAGATTTGTAATCGACCTACTCTTGAGCTCTCAGAAAGCGGTGGTAAGCCACGTGCTTCTTTCGTGCTTTGACCTAATGAAAAGAAACAAGTTATGGAATGGTTGTTAAACTTTGAAATTCCTAAATGGTTATGCTGCTAGTCTGAGACGAGCCGTGAATGTTAAAACGGGAAAGCTCACTGGGTTGAAGAGTCATGACTATCATATAATAATGGAAAGACTCTTACCTGTTATGTTTCGGGGATATCTGGATGATGCGGTGTGGAAGGTGTTAGCTGAGCTATCATTATTCTATAGGCAGTTATGTGCCAAAGAAATAATGAAAGACATGATGGAGAAGTTAGAGAAGGAGATACCTGTACTTTTATTTAAGATGGAAAAAATATTTCCTCCTGGTTTCTTCAATCCAATGCAGCATCTTCTTATACATCTTCCATTCGAAGCAAAAGTTGGTGGTCCTGTGCAATATAGATGGATGTACCATATTGAAAGAGCATTGAGATATTTGAAAACTATGGTTGGCAATAGAGCAAGGGTTGAAGGGTGCATTGCCGAAGCATTTACTCTAAAGGAAGTAGGTTACTTTTCTAGTTTCTACTTTGCAGAGGAAAACAATGTCAATACTTCGGCAATGCGATACAATGTAGATGACGAACCACCAGTTAGTGATCTCTCTATTTTTGAATCGAGGGGAACTACTGTTGGCAGCAGCACATCATACGATTTTACTGAAGGAGAAAGGACTGCTGCTTTACTCTACATGTATGCTAATATCGATGGCATGGAGAAATATTTCGAGTAAGTGTTTCTCTTACATTTATGATGATTATTGTATTTACTAATACATGTATGCTAATGTCGATGGTATGTGTTTTGTGTGTACAGTGAGTTCCACAATGAAAACTGGAAACATAAGCATCAACCAACGAGAAAGCAAGTAGAAACATGCGACGGGCTGGAATTAATGGAGGGACTAATTTCTTATCCTGGTTTCGAGCTTATGTATTAGCGAACACAGACATCCATCAAGATTTACGACAACTATCTTATGGATTAGTGAAAGTTAGAAGCTATGGTCGATATGACGTAAATGGCTTCCGATTCCGTACAACTCAATTCGAAACTCTTCGTCCTCTCGCAGCAACATCAAATTGCGGAGTTGTGACGAGAGCAATCGACTCACTAGGGAAAGAAACCAATTACTATGGAATCATTAACAAAATTCTGGAATTTACTTTCGCTGGCAATAAAGAACTTCGAGTGGTGTTCTTTGATTGTGATTGGTTTGATAACAATCATGGAACTCGAGAAAATCAATTTGGCATGGTGGAAGTGAATCACAACGAACGCTTACGAGGTTTAGATACATACGTTCTTGCACATCAAGTGGAACAAGTGTATTATCTACCTTATCCATGTAAGAAGCTTAGCACTTGGTGGGTGGTATATAAAGTGAATCCTCGTGAGCCCTTGTATACTCCTGGAGATGATGGTTATCATGATAGTGGAGACACTGAAAAAGTTTACCAAGACGAAGAGTTGCCAGACTCTTTTATCATCGAGCCTGGTGCAGGACTCGATAACTTAGTAGGAGACGTTGCAGATGTAGAGACATCTACAATGCAAAAGCGGAAACGTAAACACCTCAAGACGACAGATCGCGATGTTGATGATCGTGATGTTGATGATCATGATGTTGATGAATTTTGAAACTGATTACGAGTAATGTTCTTTTAAATGAAAGTGACATTAATTATCGCTTACATTACTTTTGAAACTGATTAGGAGTAATTACTTTTTAAACTGATTAGGATGTCGTCAAGCAAGGGTTCAAAGGGGAAGAAGGCGTCGAGTGTGAGGGGTTTACTCCCCTCGCAGGAGAGAGACGACTACTTCTACGGTTCCACTTACAGCGGGAGCAGACGCACTCAGCTGTTAAGTGTGTGTCCAGAGTTGCGGGACAGGGTTGTCAGTTTGCAGCGTACAGAGGTAAATTTTTCTACAATGCACAAAATTATTAAAATCACTTTTTCAATTTAACTTACTTACTTTACCATTGTAGTCTGATTTGGACTATGAGTCCGAGGCCAGAGCGGCACCTCAGGAGACGGGTACGCAGCGCAGCGTGCCCTCGGGCAGCGAGCCCTCTGGTAGCCAGCCCTCCGGCAGCCACCCCAGGGTAGTCTGTCCAGCGAGCCTGAGGGCACCCAGCCTGAGGACACGTCCGGTGACCAGCCTTCTGGGTCACCAGACGTGGTGCCGCAGCGAAGGAGACGCACGAGGAGGAGTAACTTTGTTGGTCCTCCACCTATTCCTAGAGAGCCGGTAATTATTCGTCCGGTTGGAGACAGGTAACACATTAATAAAGTATTCATTTTCTATTTGTTCTCAAAGACTATGATCTTACTTAATGACTTAACAAACGACTTTTTAGTTCTTGGGAGGACCTCTCGTACGACGAGCAGAAACACCACAGGACGGTGAACGGTTGCATCGGGAACTTAGTGCGTCTGCACTACGCCGGTGCGATTGATGGACGTGCAGCTACGTCGTGGGATGACTACGCGCGCGTTCCTCACTCGGAGAACGACAACCTACAGGGAGTCGTGTGGACAGATTTTTGGGTAAGTAACTTTCATAAATATTTGAAGTTTCAATTCTTTATGTTCCTTCAAATATTAATGTGTGTATATGTCGAACTGTGTTGGCTTCCTACAGCTCAGGTACCGCCTTGAGGACCCGGCTGAGCAGATGGATCACGCCCGCTCCGTGTTCGAAGTGAACGCTCGGAAGCTTGTTATGCAAATGTAGTATTGTTCGTACTAACATATGTTCACAGGAAAAGGAGACCGGCGTGCGACCGAGTGCTACTGCGGTCTATAGGAGAGGTCACGCTGACCCTTCTCAGCCGGAGCAGTGTAGTCAGTACGCAGCGGAGCGACTGGTAAGTTTCATGACCTCTGAAATTATTTGACACTATATATGTTGTTGAACTTACACAATTTCATTGTTTTTCAGACTAGGTATGGGCAAGAGGCTGTGAGGATACACGGCGAAGGGTTCGATTGGGAAAACTCCCCTAACATCGACCCTCAAGCCGCGTATGCAAGCGGAGGTGGAAAAGCACACGGAAGGTGAATTCATTTACTTTCATTGTTTTCAATTCAAGATTATTTAATTTTACCTTGAATTGATTCATTTTTTTTAGGCTTGCCATATTCTCTGGAGTCGTCAACTCTAGGGAGGCACGACCTGCGAGAGGCAGCTCCTCGCAGTCTTCGGCTGCAGGCTCCTCCAGCCGTCGTGTCACCGAGAGAGATCTCGAAGTCATGGCGCTTCGGGAGAGCTTGGCTCGGCAGGAGGAGGCCTTGGCGAGAGAGCGAGAGAACAACAGGGCTGCCATTGCGTACCATGCATCCTATATGGCACAGATGCAAGCGGCAATGGAAGTAAGAAACATACAATTATAGTTTAATTACATTGCATTTCAATTAGTTTTGTAAATTGTAATGTTTGAAATGGCAGGCGCTAGCTCGACAGCAACGGCAGCAAATCCAGATACCGTTGTGGCAGCCACCTCCGTTCGTGCTGGAGCCGTCGCCACCACAGGAGCAGTTTCCTGGAGTACAGGTATAAAAAGAAAGTTACATTAAGTGGAAGCCCCAACCGCTAAGAATCCTAATGAACCTAGAAAAACTATTGTAAACTTGTACATATGTCACTTTGTTTCGCAGGGATCAGGGACGGAGGCTCAGACTCCATCGCCACAGCTAAGGGCGCCAGGTTCGCTGCGGCAGGATGACTTCTTCGCTTTCGGAGGTAGTGGAGGGGCTAGTAATCAATAGATTTGTGATTTTGTTTTTATTTGTGTGGATGTCAGACTTTGTGATTGTCGATGTGTACTATTGCACTTTGTTGTGAATTTATATATCAAACTGTTTTGTTGTTGTCTTTGGATGTGTAGTTGGCCATCGAGCCAGGTTAGCCATTTTCTATTTTTTTAAAAAAATGGAAAAGCTTATATACGACGGCCTGTATAGTTTATATACAACGGCCGCTATATAGGGCCGTCGTAAATAAGCCTAAATTATATACGACGGCTGGGCCAGGCTGTCGTATATAAGCTATTATATACGACAGCCAGGGCCCAGCGGCTGTCGTATATAAGGCCTTATATACGACAGCCAGGGCCCAGCCGTCGTATATAAAGGCCCTGGCCCACTAGGCCAAGTCTACGAAACGGGCTGTTGTATATAAGCGGCCGTCGTATATATACGGTTATATACGACGGTGTCGTCGTATATAACTATATATATGACAAAATATATACGACGGCCACAAACCGCCGTATATAAACAACTGTCGTCGTATATAAACTATATACGACGGCTTCTGCTTTATATACGACGGTTTTAGCCGTCGTATTTTGACGCGAATCTTGTAGTGAGGATCAAATGACGACGGAGAAGTTGAGGACGAAAGAAGTGTTGCAAGCGGCCGTGCGGGCGCACTTCCCAGAAACCTGATCGCCGGCACCCGTGCAATTCTTCAGATCACTGGTCGTCGGTTCGGAGACACCGCTCTCCCTCGATCCGCTGCACGACAGACGGAGGGACGGCAAGACAAAAAACAGCGGCGCAGAACAGTTTTTGAGAGAGGTGAGTTTCTGTGCGTCTTCTCCAGTACCCAGGGTGTCTCCTATATACTCGAGCCTGTCAACCTCCTCAATTCGATCAGCCATAATTTCAGTAAACCGCCCTCTGAAATCCTTCAACGTGCAATTAATGGAGCAGTTATGGTCATTACGCACATTAAACATGTGCTTTAATTTACGCGGAATTATGCACATTAAACGTGTGTATGCATTTACGCGTCATTACACGCATTAAACGTGTGTCTGCAGTTATACCATAATTACTCCTTAAGTTGACCTGACAGTCTAGTTGTTGATGAGATATTCCAAATTATACAAGTGGCAGAAAATAAAGGCTCAATTGAACACAACTCATCACGACGCGAATGTGCAACGTCGCAAGTCACAAGTCACGCGATAAATATGCGTAAAATCATGAAAGGCACACGCGTGCGTGCGTGTGTGTTTGTGTCCATAGCAGCAGCCTTCATCTCCCTCATTATTTTCATGTTGAGAAATATTCCAAGGGTCACTATATATATTGGGAAACATTCATCTAGGTGGACAATGTGGGACTAAACATCCCAGCCACCTCTCCACACCACACCTTGGCTTTATACCAATGGATTTGGCCTAAATAATTCAGCCCAGGAACTATGGTGCTGCTCATGTAGGCCAAATTCTAACATTTCCTATCACTCCCTGGCGCTTGAGCCAAACACAAATGGTGCCCCTGTCTAGCCTCAACTCATTGGGCAAAGCCGTAGTCCTAAAAGTTAGTGTACCCTTTATTTGTATCAAGAACTATTATTCACAACAGATAGTTGTAATAAGTTTGAGTATTCCATCTCGCACTCTTAGGGTAATTCCATCCCTTAATCTAAAGGATCGAATATGGTGGAGTTGACACACCCTAGTCAGAAGCATCCTGTGCGCCTCTGTCGACACCACTCTATAAGAGGAGGTTGTCCCTATCTTTAGTAAGCAATCACCTAAACACTAAGAGAGGGATGATACCCTAACGTGTTGGAGCAACGGGATGACCCACATGCCACCACAGCCTCGACTCCGTCGCCAGCTGATGGGCGGACGACCCAGGTAGGTCAAACCAACAGAATACGATATGTACACAGCATGAAACAACATACTTGAGTAATGTTAGAGTTTGCTGAGTACCTTTAATACTCACTCTTACTTCACATGTTGTTCATTAGAAGAGTATAAAGATGATCAGTGCGAGGATAACGATTAGGTCTAGTCCTATGTCTATGTTTTTCTAATGGACATGTGGGTTTCGTGACTTCTTACGTTTGAGTGGTATGTGTCCAGCCACCTTGATTGTAACCCAAGACTTGTTTGTAAGACCATAATAATTATATAATAAATATTTGTTGTATGAAACTCATCACATTATGTTGTGCATACCAATTATTGATTTAGATATTAGTATGAAAAACAAAATGAACTTCAGTTAAACGGGTCCCATATCCCATGTGAGAATAAACTTCTAGTCAAACACCATCACCGGACAACTACAACTCTACAACAAAACAACATCATCCTAAAGTTATTTAACAAAGCCATACTAAACATGTCCTAACTATGAATGCTTAAAAACTTGTAACAACCTCAATTTTAAATTTGAGCAATTTAGAGTTTCAACATGAATTTAGAATATATATGCTAGGCAAAGTTATTTTAAAAGGCAGGAATTTCAAACTTTGAATTTTTTGCATGCATTGCATACCCATACATGACATATATATATGCTTATATATAAGTATTAGGAGGGACAAATTATTTCTATACCAAATTAGAGACTAATTGTAATTTAGTGTCAGGACATACCTTTCCTTGAGCCCACTTGTGCATCCCGTACCAATCCCTGGATCAGTAGTTGGTACGCACAACAGAATGTATCGAGTTCCATATATTAACTTATTCTCAACAGTCCATGGGCCTCATAGGGCCACTGAAACAGAAAGACAATATCGAACTACAGCGGAAAGGGTGACACCCAGTCCTCAGGCAGCCTTGGGCGCAGTACTAGACCTAATCGTCATTGAATCGCGCTTCGTCTTCTTCTTCCTTTTCCTCCTCTGCATCTGAGGGTTATGAAGAAAGCAAGAGTAAGTACGGAAGGTACCCAACAAGCCCTAACACTACTCAAGGAGATGTGTTTCATGCAAGAAGGTCATAGCAAGACAGGGCTATACGGCTTAGAGTTGCCGAAAAGCATTCATGCAGGGTTGCTTTTGAAAGAGGGTTTTGCAAAGCAAAAGGAAGTGACCGTATTCTGATTTTAGTTGGTGGGACCTAGGGGAGTTGAATTCCATCCCGCCAATTCCCTAAGTTTTATTCGAACTTCGTGCCCCACGGCTTTACTAGTTCCGGTCACACAACCGTAATATCCAAAACACGGCAAACACTGTCACTCAACTACATCAAGGAAACATGCTAAGACTAATCAACGAGAGATCGGAACATAGTGTGTCTAGACCGTGACAACGGTTATCCGGATTTTACACTCTGCAGAGGTTGTACACTTTACCCACAGGTCAAGCTCTCCTAGCAAGGGAGTAGCGTAACGTTCACCTCATCTTCCCCGAGTAACCCCACAATCACACCTCAGGACGTACCCAGGGGCTATTCGGGCCTACTCTCCCAGCCGGACCACGGGTAATGACTCCCCCGTGTCTTTTCCTGGTCTCCCGTGCCCTAGTGGCCGCTAGATGGCTCATGTGGAAGTCACCAAGAAGGTAGAGGGAGTCCTGCCCATATAGGTTCAGTGGTTGTACGAAATCACTATGACGAGGTCATATGAACCGGTCCGTGAGTTGGTAAGACGACTCCATCAAGGTCCACAACATGTGGACTACATTGATGCACACACTACTCATTCACCAAATCCCGCCTCAACTGTTCCACTTTCCCCACTTCACCCCACACAAGTTGTATAACACAATTCCCAACCCACTTCCTAACTCACACCACCAAGACACTTTTCAACACTTTTCGTAAGTCCGATGATTAATTGTAGTGAGTCATGATGCGAACATCGCGAGGGTTCCTAAGCATTCTACTTTCAAGGAATCACACGCGTCAATGTGACAACGGGGCCTTGGGGCATCAAGGAAGTAAGTTGACAAGGTCAAGGAGGGTTCATGGCAATTCACATGTCAAGCACGTGATTATCACCTAGAAAGTACGCTGGCCTTGGATGGAGAGAGGCAGTATGCTACTTGCTAGTGTAACGTCTAGCCGACGTCATCAAGCTAGGTTAACTGAGGGGCAAGTAACCACCGTCAAAATTATCGTGTCGGCCAGACTACTTACACGGAGAAGCTACCACTAGTCAAGCGGGTCTTAGCTACCACAATGTTTTTAAAAATAATCACGGAAAGCATGCATATTAAGAATAGGCTATCAGGGCAATTTTGCAAATTTATAGGAGCAATCATGATCAAGGAGGTTAGACCTTGCCTTCACGGACTTCTAGAAGTTCTTCGTAATCTGGGTCTTCGGGTCCCTCGGTGAACTCCTCATCTGCTATAGTACGTAACTTTCACGAATAAGAGCTAAGCCCGAGGTAACCCCAAGAAATTCAAACAAAACTACAGAAAGTATCAAAACTGGTAATTTTAGGAGAACTTTTGGTGAAGAGGTTATTTATTTTAAAGCTTATAAGTGATTTCCCTTAGTTCATGGTTATTTAAATGATTCCTAGAAGGTTTTTGTTATCTTCTTACTTCCAATGACTTGTTTTGGACAAGTATTACTTCTATTATATTCTAGAAATAAAATTTTATTTATTAGGAAATTTTTGGCGAAGTTTTAGATAATCATTTGTACGAGTGTTACTTAATTTGGAGCCTCAGCGTAAGTTCTCTTATATTTTAACTAATTAAATGATTTATGGCAAGGTATAGTTAATTTGTAAGTCTTACCCAGTTTAACTCGACATCTACCACTTCTATTATGTTTTAGAGATTAAATACCATTGTTAGAGAATTTTCCAGAATTTTTCTACACTAAGGAATGTATTCCTTAAAATTCTGTGTACACTAGGGGTATCCCAAGCAATTTCCTTGCGTGAACTGACAAGTGGGCTAGAGGGTCCAACGTAGCGTTTGTGTCTCTGGTGTACGTGGACCAAGTCTACTGGGTTGATTTCCACTGGTCCTTGCAAACCAGAGGGGTGGCAACAATGTGGCGGCTGACTGGGCTACCACATGGGTCAGGCTGCCGAGGTGGCTAATGACCGGCCTGCCACCTAAGATAGATGCTGAGGTGGCTGCCACGTGTGTGTCTTTACTGACAGGGTGCTAGCTTGGATGCCATGTGTTCTAAACTGCTTATGTGTCATGCCACGCGTTCACTACGCGTGTGCCACATGGGCGCCACCTAGACCGGGATGTGCAAGGCGGCTGCCACATGTGTGCCTTTGCTGAGGTGGTGCTGAACTGGCTACCATGCATGTGTGTCTATCTACGTGTCATGCCATGTAGCACCAAGTGTGCGCCAAGCTGGCTAGGGGGGTCCTCAGGTTACTGTTCTGTGGACCCGAACCTAGCCTATAGCCGCTGGGTCTGTGGTCCACAGGGACCGAGTCCACAACGGCATATGTGGGGCATGCGGCTGGCACCCATGTGGTGCTGACTCGGCTGCCACGTCCACATGCTTACCTGTGTGGCCTGCCACTTGCCTGCCATGTGAGCGGGTGGCCGGAGCGGCTGCCAGCATGGCGGAGGCGGCTGGCGGCCAGCTGGAACTGCGTCGTTTGCTTTCGAGTTCAACCTAACGTGGTGCCGGCATTCCTCCCATCGCGGGGAGTCGAGGTGTGGGTTCCTAACAAGTATTGCTCACCGGAATGGCACCAATAGCTCGCCGGAGTTGCTGTTGATGTCGGTGCTCAATGAACTTGAGAGTGTGGCTGTGTTCTACCCATTTGGCGATGCCACACATGTTCACTGAGGCGGGGGAAACGTTCTAGAGGGCTCGAGCAAGCTGGGTAGTGCCATATGGTCGCTACCTAGGACAAAGGGGTAGGTTGGCAGCCGGACGGAGTAGCTCATCAGCAGCTAAGCGGTCGTTGGACTTTTTCTTTGCGAGGGGCAACTATTTATGTGCCAGTGACCTACGTAGCATGGTGAGGGCAGCGCTCACGGTCCTAGGCTGAGAAGGTCGCCAGAATGGCGGCTATACATCGCCGGAGATGGCAGTGGGTTGCCGGTGGCTTGCCGGCGCCCGAGCTTTTTTCTTCGCAGTCCCTAACGGATGGCTTGCCGGTGATCTTCGTGGCATGGGGAGCCTAACAGGAGTGGTTAGCGACGGTGCAAATCACCGGGGTGGCGGCGGCGGCTCGCCGGAGGTAGCAGTGGCGGTTGTTCACCATGGAACCACGCACACACCCTCGTTTTCTTGCGATTGAACGGCCTAACGCATGCTCAGGGGCGCGTGGAAGGGTTTTGAGCACTTGGTGCGGCCAGGGGAGGTTCCATGGCGGCTGGCGACAAGACGTGGCAGCGACCCTCACCGGCGACTTGCGTTCGTGTGAGTGCGTGTGGTTTTTCCCTTAGTTAGGGAATCAATTATGTTCTATCGTGCGTGTGTGTGCATTTGGGCACCTCGGCCGAGCCATGGCGCGGTCTGCGGAGGCCGGCGCCGGTGAGGGCGGCGGTGCACTCATGACACGCCGAGGGGGGATTGCTTCGCTGCTTCCAGGTCCAAACCAACGCAAGGGATGTGTTTACTAGGTGCTCAAGCTGCTCTGGAAGGAAGGAATCGAGGAGTGAGGACTCACAGGAGTGAGGTGATGGTGGCGGCCGGAGTTGGGGAAGAAAGATGAAAACTCCAAATTACTTGCTCGAATTAGCCGGTCAGAGCTCAAATAGCATCGTTGGAGCTCGAGGAGGGTTGTGCGCACCTTTGGGTCAAAGGGGGGATGCCGTTTTATAGCCGTCCGAGGCGGTTCCGCGGCGAGGCGGTGCGGCACGGGCGGTTCGGGGTTAAGGCGGCCAGATTTCAGGGAGGAAACACGGCGAGCGACGGGCGACTGGACGGGGCGGCGCGCGTGGCGCACAGTGATGGGACGGCGGGGTGTCCCTTCACTAGATTTCCAGGGCGGCGTGTTTCCAGACGGCGGTGCGGCGGTTCTCACGTAGAGAATACGGGGGCGTGACCGGGGGTGGAAGATGATGGGGGCGGTGGAGCTTTGGGCGGTGTTGGGCCAGGCCAGAGGGGAAGGGTAGGCTGCGCGCTAGGAAAAGGAGGAGAAAAGAAAAAGTGTTGGGCCGGCTGGGGAGAGAGGAAAAGAAATGGGCCACGCCAAAAAAAAGAAGGGGAAAAGGGAGTTGGACTCGGCTCGGAGAGAAGTTCTCTTCTTTTACAGAATTTGCTTTTGAATTCAAATTTGCATTTGGATTTGGACTGCATTGGGTAGTCTACTAGTATTTTGAATCATCATGTCTCATCTACGATTTGCATACGGATCTAAATTAAAGATTGTCACATCTATTTGGTATATGCGCACAAATGCCACTCGGCACAGTTTAAACTTATTTAATTAATTTATTAGTTGGCTATACACACACTAATTGCATATACGTATATGTGTGTGTATTCCTATACCTACATAATTAATTATATATACATACGCACATGTCGCTTCACCTCTGTTTTATTCCTTGTATTGCTATTGGATTTCTTGTGTTGCATGTATGTGTTGATGTCTTTTTAGAAATTCTATTTGAGACGGTTTGTACTCGATTTCCCAAATTTTATAATTTGTACGGATTTTTATTTGGTTTCAAAATTTCAGGCGTGACAGATCTACCCCACTTAAACAGATTCTCCTCCTCAAGATTCCGACACTCCCTTTTACTGGCTTGGGAAAGTACTAGTGTCATTGCCTGCAGTAGCTCTAACAATTTTTCAAAAACGGGTGTGGTTATTCATGTTTTACTGGTACTTTCCATCTAGGGGTGTAGCTTCCAAACTACACTGCAAAGATTCCGTTTTTCTCCAACGTGGTTAGCGAATGACCGTTATGCTTCCTTATCCGTGGTGGCAGTCCCGCAATTTGCATGTGATGTATTTTCCTTGCCGAGGCGCCGACCAATCTGCTAAGGGGTATGCCATCTGACTGGACAACTAGGTCTGTTAAAAGCTCTACCCTACTTAAATAGGGTTTTAACTCCTATGTATTCAACTTAATAGTTGCTATTGTTGATATGGTTACCAGCATGTGAGTTTTTTTAAGGGCTTCTAGCTATGCATTTGTAGCAGCAGCTTCGAGGTGATAAGCGAGGTAAAACTCTAAGTTAAACCGGTCTGCAACAAGGGTGGGGTTTGGCTAGTTACCAACCGGCTAAATCGTTTGATGACTCTTCATCGTGTTGCGTGACAATATGGCTGATGCAATCTCGGCCAAATAGTTGAGCTTTACCCCGTTGACCGGGTGCTGAAGGTGTACGTCTTATAACTCCAGATCCAACGGCTCTTTCATGGGTGAGCAGGTGCATCGTTCGACTTCTTGTCGTATGGGTAATTTGCTATTAGATGTCCTGGTTCCCAAAATAAAATTTGAAGCATGTCCTAACGGTGTTTGGTGCTTGTGACATACTATGACTCCTACGTTGAGATCAATTGGTGCTCAGCTGATGAAAAGGTTGTGTCGGTGGATTGGTCTCGATGGTGCGGTTTTGCAGGATAGGTTGGTACCTAGGTTTCTATCGGTGGAGGAAGCTGGACCTTTGAAATTTATTCTGCAGTTTAATCTCCTTGTTGTAGAACTTTCTCTTTTGTTCTCCGTTTGTGTGGGAGCGAGCATCTTCTAATAGTAGGGCTCGGTCCATGAGGGTATTGAAATCTGGGTAAAAGTGAGTGACTAGTTGCGTCCTCCTTGAACTGTTTAGGCTCTTTCTAAAACAGTCTTGTTTCATCTTATCTATACTGACCTTGTAAGGTGCATAACGAGCCAACTTTGTGATTTTTTCCTAATGTACCGGTTGACTGTCAAGGCACCTTGCCTCAAGGATTTGAATTCATCCGCTTTCATTTCCATCACTCCTTCCGGAATGTGGTAGTCGCGGGATGCCTGCTGGAACTTTACCCAGCTGATGGCATCCGGCTCTGAGGCTGCTTCTTGGTAATAATCCCACCACTCTTCAACTGTTCCAGTTAGCTAGTGGGTAGCCAACAAAACTCGCTCTTGATCTGCCACGGGGGCTATGTTGAGCTTTTTGTTTATGTTCCATAGCCAGTCGTTGGCTGCTAACGGATCTTCATTGGTACCATCGAAAACCAGCAGCCTAAGCCTCATAAATTCGGACATCTTGGATGGAGTTGGTATTCCTTGGCCTTGTTATCTTTGCAACCCTTGGGATGTGGTTTGCAGTACTTGTGTCTGCAAGGCCATCTCATCGGGCAATGTTGCGGGTGGATGTGGCGGCATCACCTCTCCTTCAGAGGTCCTGTGATCCTCCTGGTTTACTTCTCCAGTTCCTTCTTGAGGGTCACTTACTCCGTCCATATCATTGACCACTGCTACTGTTGCTCGTGGAGTCCTACCGCGGTGACCAATGGCTCTGCCTCTAGGGGTTGTTCTGCTCCTAAGAGCACGTTCATATCATACTGGGTGTGGTCCTCTCGTGTCTGTGTGGTTCGTTCACGACGAGCTCGTACGTTGGCAGATCGTTCAAGGACCATACTATGGTTTGTTTTGTTATTTTTTTATGTTTGTATATTCCGTATTATTATTATTACCCATATATGTGTGTGTGTATGATTCAAATTCTATATCGTATAGATACACCCCCTATTTGTAGGTGGGTTTTATTTGATATACATATAGGTATACGTGTGTATATACATACACGTACCTGATACGTATTTATTTTATTAAGCACACAACTTATTTCCTCCATTTGGTTGTTTAGTTTGTATTTGAGTTAGAGCACACAAGTTGACACTCAATTTAAAAGCCAAAAATCAACAAATCATACCAATTATTGCTAGATTACAAACTCCTATATACTATATTACCCTAGTGCACTACTCGTGACTCACTCTAACTTATGACTTAATCTAGTCTACATAGGGACCTACAGTCATACTAGTGTTTTTCGACTATGGCTGAGGTACGGAAGGATGGTGTAGGTTTTTTTTGCTATGATTTCAACGTCACTCCTAGTAGGGTTGATGACGTCACCGAGTAGCTTCTGACAGTTGGAGCCGTACTCCTTTCCATTGGTCCGACAATGGTTCGGTGTGATTAAATTCTTCACAAAGGATTCGTGTAAGTGTCGTGGAAGTCAAGTCGCGAGGAGACTATCGACAACCATTACTGTGGGTCATCCATATCCTAGGATAGGTTCAGAGGGCACTAGTGATCAAAGTAGGCAAATGGAGTTTTTGATGAGATAAGAGAGCAGAAACATAGAGGGGAGGGAGACTTTCACAAATGGTCTTGTATTTGGCAAAATAGGCATTTAATGGTGTGGGGTCACTCTAAGGTTTCATTCTACGTCCAAGTATGGCTCTGATACCACTCTGTCAAGACCCACCTTTCCTTGGGCCCACTTGTGCATCTCGTACCAATCACTAGATCAGTAGTTGGTACGCACAACAGAATATACCGAGTTCCATACATTAACTTATTCTCAACAGGACCGTTAAGGTCTTACAAGAGATTCTTAGGTTACAGTCCATGGGCCTCGCAGGGCCACTAAAACAGAAAGACAATATCGAACTACAGCGGAATGGGCGACATCCAGCCCTTAGGCAGCCTTGGGCGCAGGACTAGACCTAATCGTCATTGAATCGCGCTTCGTCTTCTTCTTCCTTTTCCTCCTCTGTATCTGAGGGTTGTGAAGAAACAAAGAGTGAGTACGGAAGGTACTCAACAAGCCCTAACACTACTCAAGGAGATGTGTTTCATGCAACATTTTTATTTTTCTACTCTTTTTGTGACTCATCCTCCCACTAGCCTCGGCTTCGATACATTTAAGGTGTGGCTGTTCTCGCGTATGACTGAGCTGTCTGCGGAAGGTAGCATGACCAAAAGTGAACCAACCCCTTGGACTGCTGCGAAAAACACCATCTGATTTCAAAGTAGCTCGATCTAATTCAAAAATTTATCCCAAGCTCTATGCTGTTTGGGAACTCTGCAAGGGTCCAACCGCATTCCTAGACTTGTGAACTAGCGACATCTGATCCCACCCTAAAGCTATTGCTTTAGGTCGGCTCTCTCGCTATATCCACATGGACATCGCTTCGTTCACCTACTCTGACCGGGGTATTTCCACTCTGGGATTTCTCCCCATTCCGACCAATTCACTCACTCAAACCCCGCTACTCGAAAGACCGGTCCGTAGTCCCCCGGCCAGAACCACACGTGCAAGTTTCCCTGCATGTGGCTCGTTTGTGCTTTTACCCGAGGCACTGCCTGCAAGCTCACCAGTAAAGGACCTAAGTTGAAACAGTAATTAAATAAAATGAGGTAGGACTGCATTGAATGTGCCAATAAAATGAACTTGTACCAGTGGTTACTTCATCCACAAAAATGAAAATCCTCTTACCTAACCCTCAGTAGCTCAGTGGTAGAGCGGTCGGCTGTTAACCAACTGGTCGTAGGTTCGAATCCTACTTGGGGAGTACTGTTTTTACACAGCTATAGAGTCTGTGAATTTGACAGAAAAGCAAGGTTCAAACCCATTTTAGTAGAAAGCTGCTGCCTGTTTTCTTTTCGGATGATAAGGATGAGCCAGCCAGTGTCACTGGGGAACCCGTAGGAAGGGGAGACGACCGACCTCATTCACATCTGAAATCGCATCTGACCAAGAAGCATCACGTTGGCTTTGAAGCAGCAGCATGGATTCTACCCAGGAATTCGTCGACTATTTGGTCGGCGGCCTCACCCTCCCGGACCTTCAGGCAGAATGGCTCCCCTCACTAAACAACGATCCAGCTTCCGTAAACAACATTCATCCTTGTTAAGCTTTTTGTTCTCAAGGAGTAAACTTGTAACTGGAGGGTGCTTCGTAATATTTCATTCCTGAAAGGGCCCCATAGTGATGAATGGAGCAAAAGCTAGGCAGAGGAGGTCGTAGCAAGGCAGGGCTATACGGCTTAGAGTTGCCGAAAAACATTCATGCAGGGTTGCTTTTGAAAGAGGGTTTTGCAAAGCAAAAGAAAGTGACCGTATCCTGATTTTAGTTGGTGGGACCTGGGGGAGTTGAACTCCATCCCGCTAGTTCCCTAAGTTTTATTCGAACGTTCGAGCCCCACGGATTCACTAGTTCCAGTCACACAGTCGTAATATTCAAAACATGACAAACATTGCCACTCAACTACATCAAGGAAACATGCTAATACTAATCAACAAGAGCTCGGAACATAGTGTGTCAAGATTGTGACAACGGTTATCCGGATTTTACACTCTGCAGAGGTTGTACACTTTACCCACAGGTCAAGCTCTCCTAGCAAGGGAGTAGCGTAATGTTAGCCTCATCTTCCCCGTGTAACCCCACAATCACACCTATGGACGCACCCAAGGGCTATTCAGGCAATTACTCTCCCAGCTGGACCACGGGTAATGACACCCCCATGTCTTTTCCTGGTCTCCCGTGCCCTACTAGCCGCCAGATGGCTCATGTGGAAGTCACCAAGAAGGTAGGGGAAGTCATGCCCATATAGGTTCTATGGTTGTACGAAATCACTATGATGAGGTCATATGAACCGATCCTTGAGTTGGTGAGGCGGCTCCATCAAGGTCCACGACAGGTGGACTACACCAAAGCACACACTACTCATTCACCATATCCCGCCTCAACCGTTTCTTTTCCCCACTTCACTCTACACCAGTTGTACGGCACAATTTCCCCAACCCACCTCCTAACGCACACCACCAAGACATCTTTCAACACTTTTTGCAAATTCGATTAATAGTTGCGGTGAGTTGTGATGTGAACATCGCATGGTCCCTAAGCATTCTACTTTCAAGGAATCACACACGTCATCACATTATAGTGTGATGATGGGGCCTTAGGGTATCAAGGAGGTAAGTTGACAAGGTCAAGGAGGGGTTTGTGGCACTTCACATGTCAAGCACGTGACTATCACCTTACAAGTATTCTGGCCTTAGATGGCGAGAGATAGTATGCTACTTGCTAGTGCAACGGCTAGCCGACGTCATCGATCTAGGTTAACTGAGGAGCAAGTAACCACCGTCAATATCAACGCATCATCACAATGTTATGAAACCATCGTGTCGACCAGACTATTTACACGGAGAAGCTACCACTAGTTAAGCGGGTCTTTGCTACCACAACGTTTTTAAAAGTAATTACGGAAAAACATGCATATTAAAACAGGCTATCAGGGCAATTTTGCAAATTAATAGGAATAATCATGATCAAGGAGGTTAGAGTTTGCCTTCAAAGACTTCTAGGAATTCTTCGTAGTACGGGTCTTCGAGTTCCTCATCGGCCTCCTCGTTTTCTATAGTACGTAGTTTGCATGGGCGTCAAATCCAAAGAAAATCCAGGAATTCCGAACAAACTTCTGTAGGGTGATTACAGAAAATCTTATAGAAGTCCTTGGTACGAGGTATATTTCATTTTGTGGCCCGAATGGGGTGATGTCATTAGTTGGGTAATTAATTACTAGCTTATCCTGTTATTCCCCTTACTTAACCAAGATGGGTTAATATATATATATATATGTTGGTGAATTAAAATGTTCTTGAGTTCATTGGGGCCATTTTCGTTGATTCCTATTTTTGGACAATTGTTCTGAAAGTTTCTGCACTTAAGAGTGTACTTCATGGAGTCTTGGGTACACTAGGCTGTGGCCATAGCAGTTTCCCACGCAACCCTAGTGGATGACAAGCGGGCCAGGGTTCTGTGTGTGTATGTGTCTCGAGTGCACGTGAACCAGGTCTACGGAGCCGTTTCCATCGGTCCTTGTGAACCGGAGTGAGGTGGTGACAATGTGGCAGCTGACTCGACCGTCACATGGGTTAGGCTGTCGATGTGGCTGCCACCTCAACTGCCACGTGTGTAAAGGGTTTATCTGGCCGAGTTGGCGCTGACGGGGCTAACACCTGTGCTCGCTATCTGATGTGGCGCCCTACTAGCCAGCCACCTTAGCGCCATGTGGGTGCTTGGCCGGCACCCTTGGTCGGTGCATGCCAGCGCGGCGTCGGGTCGCCGGAATTTGGTCGGGACCCATCCCTAGTCGCTGTGGTGGGGGATCTCGGGCATGCCGAGCCTCTAGACCACGTGCGAAACCTGTTGGGAGTGGTCCTAGGCCGAGGGGATTGCCGGAACAACGGCTAGAGATCATCAGAGATGGCGATGGTCGTGGCGCCCGGCGTGATGGAGTGCGCTCGCATTCTAAAGCGAACTTGCTATTCCTACATGTGAATTGAGGTGTGCGGGAGGTTTTGAGACACTCGTCCAGACCGAGAAAAGCCCCGTGGCGGCTGGCGTCATGCCATGGCAGTGGGACGTGGCGGCACTTGGCGTGCATATGCCTAGGGCCCTATCCTCGACACTTGCATGTGGGAAACATTGTACGGTACCTAGAGGAGCTGTGGGGGCGAGGAGTAGAAGAGAGAGGGATGGGAGCTCACTGGAGTGTGAATCGGAATTCGCCGGTGTTGGGGAAGAAAGTTAGGGAGGGGGACAGGGCGACCTCAGGCTCCTGCTCTAGCCGGCGAGTCGGGTGGCGCTCGGTGTCTTTATTGCGATCGAACACAGCAGCACGAGAACTTTTATAGTGGCGAGCAGCGGCCGGAATTCGGCGCGCGGGTGGGGAAGGCACCTCACGGCCGCATTTGATGCAGGTCACCGGAAATTCAGTGATGTGGCCTCTGAGTGCGACGTGTTGCGTATTGAAGGCAGTGTGGGGCAAAGCAGAGGTGGACGATGAAATATCCGGCGGCGATGCGGGTGTGAGCGGCTGGGATTCGTGCGGCGCAGCTGCGGTGGCCCGGTAATCCGTAGGAGAGAGAGTGGATGGCGGGGCAGCGAAGGGTAGGGCATCGGTCGGGCAGAGGGACGCGACGCGCACGTGTCGCCATCACCGGGATCCTCGGGATGGTGCCGGCGGTGCGGCGTGGTTCCGGGAGTATGTGGCAGCGAGAGGTGGGAGGAGGCGTTGTGCATCGTGGGCTGCATGTGGCCGGGCCGGGGGAAGGGAATGGGTCGTGCGAAGGAGGATAACAAGTAGGGGAGAAGTGGACCGAACCGTTGGGGTAGTGGGCTGCGCCTAGGAGGCGTCCATTTCCTCTTCTTTTTGTTTTATTTTCTTTTCTCTTTCTTGATATTTTGACTTCAAATTTGAATTTTGAATCAAAATTCCATCTGCTTGAATTTGTGTCTGTTACAGAGGAAACATATCAACCTACCAAACGGAGTCACATGGCTCCGCGGGCCTCACTCAAGCTACACGGGAAGTGCCTACACAAGGTCTCGACTCGGGGCCCGAATTCAGGATGGTGCCGCTATGGGTCCCAACCTCGAGGTCGGTATGCAAGTGACCGACCCCTGGCCGCCAGGGGTTAGGGCGGTAACCGACCCCCAAGCTCAGAAAGCAACGTCCAACCTCCATCCCCGGCCAACGAGGCCGGAAGAAGGAGCGATCCAGGCTAAAGCCTGGACCGGAGGCAGGTAGAATACTTCAATACTAACCTGAAAGAATGGCAGAGGAACTTCAAGACGGAGTGGAAGGCGACGCATGACAAGACGGGCACGACGCCGGCCATCATCACCATCTGTGTCGTCCCGTTCGGCGCGGGTGTACAGGAACCAAAAGTAGGCGTAGATCGTAGACGAGACAGGAACGAGGAGCAAATGTCCTCATCGCTTCTGTAGCTCACCGGGCTGCCTTAGGTGCTGACATACCAATGTAAACCCCGCCCCATTTATGAGGATTTGACGGGTAGGTAGAAGTGTCCGGGCTATAAAAGAGGAGGCCTGGAACCTCCCCTAAGGATGACTAGAGGCACACATGATACACACAACACTTAGGCTTTCCAAACACGAGGAAGTCTCGCTTGTAATACCCGGTTCCAAGAACCGCCGAGCTAATACAAGATCGACGAACACCTAAACTGGACGTAGGAGATCTGACATAAATCTTGAAGTAGATCTGACATCTCAATGCGTAAGTTGAAAGGAGATGCTAATTTCAGATGACTAAATATTAGCATTCCCGTTATTAAATAGCATTAGCATCTGATTTTGCATCTATGCGACCGACATGTAGGACTGAAGCAAGGGGTGGTGGGTATATGAAATGAGCTCCATATATATAGTTGGTGTGTTTGTGATAATTAATATGCACAAAATATTGATGGGCCCGTAAAATTTACTCAAAGGAAATAATATTACAAATTTTTGTTCCTGAAATTTATATCTAATCATACAAATAAGAACGTGCAAAAAAAGGCAAAACCGAGAGGCTGGTACAAATAAGTAGATGCTGAAAGTGTGCATCATCCAGATGCAATTTCCATGGCATGAATTTAAAGGAGCTTTTTCTCGAAAGCCATAACAAAGTGTTAGCTTACAAAAACACTGCAGTACCGTCGGTGACATATGCAAACAACATGTTTGTAATTCCCCAGATATAACTAGAAGTGTTTCTTTATCACTGTCTTCGATCAGTTCTGCAGCAGGCTACACTCGCCGGGCACGTGGCCGTCTGTCCACTGCTTCGGGTCGATGCAGTAGTTGTAGATCATGTATTTGTCCTGCACCCAATGCATCTGCCCCACCTCCGTGTTGCTCAGCTGGCAGAATCGACCCCGGTCGCCATACTTAGCCGCGCAGCCGGCGACGCAGTCCCCGCCGTAGCACTCGCAGACGTCGAGGTCGATACCATGGTAGTTGGCGACGAACGGTGCCTTGGACCAGTCGGTCTTGACACGGCCGCCCTGCGTCGCCCAGTCCTCCGCCGCCCAGATGCTCGAGTAGGCGTACATAGGCTGGCTTGTGGGAAACGCCACGCCATGGCTGGCCTGGTAGTTGCGGAACGCGCGGATGGGGGTGCCGTCGATGTACCAGCTGCCGCCAATATTATCGAGTTCCGTTGAGCTTCATGTGACAAACTAATACTAGTACTTGCTAGGTGGTTCACCGAGAACTAAGAGAGGGGTCAATGATAATCTTTGCTTACACGATCATGCAGGGAGCCCACGATATGGTGTAGTTGTGGTAGTCCGTGGTGGGGTCGAACCAGGGCTTAAACTGCATCTCCTTATTGCCGACGCCGTTGGCGTAGACGTTGGTGTGGATGGTGTAGGGTTGGCCGGTCTCGTTGCCAAGAAACTCGAAGTCGATCTCGTCGTGATTGTCGCCCAGCGACGACGTCTGCGTTATTAATCTTCATTCAATACGTAGAGAAGTAAATAAAGACGAAGTGATTGATCCATGGACATTGATGTGGTGATCATCTCGCTCACGTACGTAGTAGGTTGTGACGGTGCCGGCGGAATCGCCGGGGACAAGCTGGATCATCGTCGAGACGGTGCCGTAGACGAACTGCCGCTTCGATCGGATCATGGAGCCTACGATGCGGCATGACAACATGTCAAGTCACCGATCAACGCGTGCGACGTACTAGCTATATCGATCGATCGATAGAAACTCGCGGTTTTCTACTAATTAACCTGAGGAGTTGCTGACGAGGGCGAGGGAGAGCCGATTGCCGTCGTCGTAGGCCCAGCAGTTCTGCGGCTCCCACGTCGCGTCGCACTCGTCGTAGAAGTTGCCGCCGGCAGCATTGCCGAGAAGCACCGACGCGACCGTGCAGACCAGCACGAGGGCTCCCTGCTTCATCGTCACTGTCTTCGGGGGGTTTTCCACCATCAGTAGGGTCCAAGGAGACGCTTCAAAAGCTCTATTAGCTTGGGAAACTTTGATGGAGGAGGAAGGAACGAGAAGGAAGGAGACATATATAGCGCTTCGACACAGCAGACATATATACTTCACGTGACGTGATGACTACTCAGCAGTATATACTTTTATGCAGGATGATAATGTGGCCGTTCGTCCATGATGTCGGACACGCAAGGTAAATGAACTAAACCATGTTTCAAACTAGAGTCGGCATGATGTATGCACGGGTAGAGATCATATCGTCGCCGCAAGCGTGTGGAACGAACGAAGAACGATCGTCAGTTGGAGGAAAGCCGACACATGGACTCGAGACCTCGCTTCATGACGCCAAGGCTGAAATTCCTTCTAAACCTCACTGCCTAAGCGTAACACTGGATCAGCAAACACCATTTGTTGGGCCGATCTATTATTTTTATGGGTCAGAAACTCACGAAAATATATCAAAAACCCATGAAAATAATTATTTTTGTAGGTTTAGCCATTATTTTCGTGGGCCAGAGGCCCATTAAATAAACTGTCAAAAATAAAGTTATTTTCGTGGGCCGCCCATAAAAATACATTTATTCTCATCGGTCGCTGAGACCTACGAAAATAATTTATTTTTGTGGACCTGGCTCACCAAAATAGAGTCCCATTATTTTCGTGCCTTTAGGCAGACCCACGAAAATACTTCCACATTATTTTTGTGGGCTTTCAGCACGCCCACGAAAATAATGAGTAACATATTTTTGTATGCCTGTGGTGGCTCACGAAAATACATAACAATGTAGTTTAAAAACATTCTTATTGTTTCATTTTCAACATATAAACAAAACAGAAATATTATCAGTCAAGTATATAACTTATTTACTCCTCATAACACATAACACAACAAACCACAGAACTAAGTTCAATTGACATTAAAACGTCCATGCATAGTTCAAACATTATTTAGCATTTTCTATACAACATTAACAAGCACACACGATGTCACATGGATGTTTTGATCAACTTTTTATCAAAACAACACAACAAACTGCCCATAATCTTAATCAGGTTTTCCCGCTCACCGCTCCCTGTATCAAGCCAAAGTGAAGTATGTTCAAAAAAATAGATTTGTAACACGAGGACTCTAGAGACTTCTCAGTAGGTATGATAAACTTACCAAGTCGATACCACCGGGAGCAAAGAGCTGATCGATGAAGTCGTCTCCTCCACCACGTCCTGCTAAAGACGATGTTTGTAAATTTGTAACACGAGGACTCTGGAGGTTTTGTGGCCTTGAAGATGATCCCTAACGACAAAAAATGATACATGTTATAAGTATACTAACGGGGGCATACTCAGTGCTGAAATCTCCCACATGTTGCGGGTCTGGGAAAGGGAATTTCTAGTCAGTCTTCCCCTTAACAATTTTATTAATTAAATTATTATAAGTATACTAACAATTAATAAAATTAACAAAGATTGTAACGAATATATATACCTGTGTTCCAACGGAAAGAGGTTGTGAAGGCATGGCATCGCTGGAGTCGACGATAATGTGGCCGTTCCTAGCTCGTTCCACGATGTCGAACACGCAATGTAAATGAACTAAACCATGTTTCAAACTAAAGTTGCCATGATGTACGCACGGGTAGAGATCATATCGTCGCCGGAAGCGTGTGGAACGAACGATCAGGGAGGAAAGCCGTGGACACGAGACCTGGCTTTGGCAACCTGGTGTGACGACACCGGCCGGCGTCCTGTGGGCATAATAATCCTTTTGCCGGACGGACGTCTAGCTAGGCATGTTCATGCATGCTGGCGCCCACCCACTGGCGGCATCATTGTTCTCGGCCATCCGCGGCAACCGGCAAGAATCATTGTGCGCATAGCAAGCAATTGATTAACGTACGGCACGCGCCATGTATCCGGTGCCTTCTGTTTTGTTAATTTCATCTCTTTTTTTCCATGCAAGACAGATTTTGATCGAGCTGAAAAAAGTCGGGGATGCCTTTTACAAACAATCCATGTTGTTTAAAAACATTTGAAACGGTAAAAATGTTAGACATCCTTTCTAAATTTTTTTCTAAAATACGCATAACAGTTACGTACATTTATATTAAAAATAAAAAAGGTGAAATGCTCAACAATTTCATCCTCGAACTCTCACCAAAAACTCAGTTTGGTCATTGAACTATTAAAACGGATCAATTTAGTCCCTTAACTCGATTTTATAAAAGAAAAAACTGATTACCAAAAAATAAAAAAAATACAGGGGTTGTAACCATTTTTATTCCATGAAGGATCATGCGTTTCTTAAAAGAAAATATTTCAAGGTTCTAAAGCTCGAGCAAATGTAACACTCAATTTTTTTTAATTTTAGCACTGTGCAAAAATCATTTTTATTAATAACATCTACAATTTTTTTTCAGAAATAGCCATCAGGTCGTCCAGTGGACGATTTGTCCACGTGGACAACCTGTCATCCACCCCGTGAACGACAAGGTGGTGTCGTCCCCGGCGCGGACGACACCTGCCCACGTGGCAGCCACGTCGGCCCAATGATCATGGGACCGTTGGACCGACGTGTTCTATCGTCCACGCGGTGGACGACAGGTTCTCTTATATAACCGGTCGGCTGGGGCTGCCTCCCCCACACCAAAACAAAGCAAAGAGAGGAGAGGAGAGGAGAGGAGAGGAAAAGAAGAAAAGAGAAGAAAAGAAGAAAAGAGAAAAAGAAAAGAAAAGAAAAGAAAAACTAGAAGGTATAATATTTTAAATGTAATTAGGAATTTTAAATTGACTTATATTAATTGTGCATTGTAGGTAGTTTAGGTTTTAAGATTAGTTTGAAAGTAGTTTAGGTTTTATTTTAGGGTGTAGTGTTTAATTTAGTTTGTATTTAGTATTAGGATTTAGTTTAGTACTAATCTAGGGTTTAGATTAATTAAAATATAGTTTTATGTTAGTTTTTAATTTGTTTGTTTCGAACCTTTAGTTTTAGTCTAGTTTAGTTTGAATTTTAGGTTAGTTTGAAATTATATTTAAGTTAGTTTAAATATAGTGTAAGGATAGTTTTAAGTTTTTTTTTTAAAAAAACTTTAGCTTACTTTGAATATAGTTACGGACATTGATGATTAGGTTTAGTTTCGGACCTTTAGGTTTAGTTTAGTTATAATTTTGGATTTTAGGTTAGTTTAAATTTATGTTTAGGTTAGTCTAAATATAGTTTTACTTTACTTTAAGTTTTTTAAAAAAATTAGCTTATTTAGAATTTAGTTTCAAACTTTTATGTTTAAATTTAGTTTAAGACTTTTATGTTTAAATTTAGTTTCAGACCTTTAGGTTTAGTTTAATTTGAATTTAAGAATTTAGGTTAATTTGAATTTATGTTTAGTTTGTTTTAAATATAGGTATGTTAGTTTGTATTTTACATTATTACATAGAACCCCACTATAGCTAAGTTTTTATATTCCATACATTACATATCAGTTTTTAATTTCTGTACTTATAATAGTACATATCAGTTTTTAACTCTATTTATATTATATTATGCGTATTTCCATTTTTGTTATTATTTTTTATACTTCATGTATTTACAATTCCATGTTTGCAATTATTAAATTACGTATATACGTATGCTAGATATGTCCAACAAAGTAGAATTTCAGATATTTTATAGAGATGGAGAAATTAACTATAATTCAAGTGGAGTAGATCTATCAGGGCCCCCTTTTATAAATCGGAGAATACGTAGTCCAATGGAACGGATATTTATGGGTGTCTATAGATGGTTGCTGAAAGTTTTTAAACTAGTGGCGATGAATATGAGATGAAGAGAAATGGAGTTATCAACTGTTCAAGAGAGAAACATTTCTAGGAATTACTTCCCCTAAAGGGAACAACCGTGTGGCGTACTTATGTTGCAAAGACTCTACAATATGGGTGGTCTCTAATACTTCTGGTTCGGGTTGAATCCAAGGAAGTAGTCGCCGAGACGCATAACGAAGATGATGACGAGGAAGATAATGATGGTGGTGATGCGGAAGAAGATAATGATAATAAAGTGACACATACTGTTGTTACTGAGGCAACTGGTCAAGCAGATAAAGGAGAGCATATAGAACATATAGTTCAGCAGATGGTTGTTGAGGATAGGGATTATAGTAATGTTCCTGAATACGATTCATCCAACGAGGAAGATCAACCTCTAGTCCCTGCTGATTGGAGTCATCAAAATTTTTAAAACCTAAGAGTCACTGAAAGGTATCATTTACCGTTGGATTATCACGATAATACAATAACAACGGCGTTTCTTTTCAAAAGTAAAGAAGCATTGCAAGATGCTGTCAAATACTGGTTCCTTTCAGTGAAGAAATCATTTAAGGTTTCTCGATCCACTAAGAAATTTCATGATGTCCGATGCTTATCAACAGGTTGCCCCTTTTGTGTTCGCGGTTATGCAGAGAAATAGAGTGGCCTTTGGAAGTGTTCAATTGTGATTGGTCATGTGTGCGAGTTGCAACATCTTTAGAAATGCAATACTGCCCTTACATCGCAGTTTGTTGCAAATCACATTTATGCTCGTGTGGTTGATAATATTTCTTTTGAGACCAAATCTATTATCAACACAATTTAGCAAGATTTTAAGAATATAATAAGCTACTCCAAATCTTGGAAGGCGAAACAGAAGATAATTGAGACAAGAATTGGTACTTATGAAGCATATTATGACAATCTTCGAAAGTTACTTCATACCATCATAAGTCACAATGTTGCCACAGCTGTTGATATCGTGGATGTTCCAAACCCCCCACTTGCTCTGGGAAACTTATTCTTCACTGTGCATTCTTTTCACTAGGTCAATGCATAAACGCATTTCGATATTGTAGACCCATTCTGTGTATGGATGTTACGTTCTAACCGGAAAGTACAAAGGTCAATTTTCTACAGCTATTGGATTTGATGGCGATAATCAAATTTTACTCGTAACTCCGCCTATGTTGTAATGACATAGCCGGTCCCAAGCCCGGGTAAAGGAGGAGGGGGTTGTGATAGGCTTGGCGAGCCAACAACTACACTTAGCCACTCTCATGGAAATGAAACCCAATAGAAATTCGTTGGGGCGTAACCCTCTTAGCGACGCGCCATATCGGAACCCGGGTATGGTGTTAAGTGGGCAAGGGCCGGGTCGCCACCGCCTTAGTGGCGCGCCATATCGGAACCCGGATATGGTGTTAAATGAGCAAGGGCCGGATCGCCATCACCTTAGTGGCGCGCTACATCATCGCCCGGATGTAGTGATAAGTGAGCAAGGGTCTTTGCATCTTACTCGACGGGTGCAAAGCGTAAGGAAGCTAGCCGAGGAACATAGATTTCGGGTGGGTAGTTGGAATGTAGGATCCTTGACGGGGAAGCTACGTGAGTTAGTAGATGTTGCCATTAGGAGACGAGTAAATATCCTTTGTGTACAAGAGATTAGATGGGCGGGTCAAAAGGCGAGAGAAGTCGAGAATACCGGTTTCAAGCTTTGGTATTCTGGTTCGGCTGGGACTAGGAATGGCGTAGGTGTTCTAATAGATAAGAGTCTTAAGGATGGAGTAGTGGATGTTCGAAGACGAGGGGATAGGATCATCTTAATCAAGATAGTAATTGGGGACATTGTCTTGAACGTCATTAGTGCTTATGCCCCACAAGTTGGGCTCAACATGAGTGCTAAGAGGCAATTTTGGGAGGACTTGGAGGATATGGTTAGTAGTGTACCGATAACCGAGAAACTCCTCATAGGGGGAGATCTCAATGGTCATGTGGGTGCAACTAACCTAGGATTTGAAGGAGTACATGGAGGTTTTGGATGCGGCGATAGAAATCAAGAGGGTAAGGACATCCTAGACTTTGCCGTAGCCTATGATCTGTTGATAGCTAACACCCTCTTTAGAAAGAGGCAATCTCACCTAGTGACCTTTAGTAGTGCCCAACACTCTAGCCAGATTGACTTTGTCCTCACTAGGAGAAAGGATAGACGGGAGTGTCTAGATTGTAAGGTGATCCCGGGGGAGTGTGTTGTGACACAACATAAGCTTGTGGTAGCTGAATTTCGCTTCCATACATGTTCTTTGCGGGACAAAGGTGTCAAAATCACAAGAACAAAGTGGTGGAAGTTGAAGGGAGAATCACAAGAATCCTTTAAAAATAGGGTGATCACAGAAGGACCCTGGGCAGAAAATGGAGATGCAGATAGTATGTGGATGAAGATGGCAACTTGCATTAGGAAGGTAGCTAGTGAGGTGTTCGGTGTGACAAAGGGAAAGAAACTTATAGATAAAGACACTTGGTGGTGGAATGAGGATGTACAAAAGGCCATTAAGGAGAAGAAGGAGTGTTATAAGAGTTGGCATAATGATAGAAACGCAAGCAACATGCTTAAGTACAAAGAGGCTAAGAAGAATGCAAGGCGGGTTGTAAGTAAGGCAAGAGGACAAACCTATGATAAGTTATATGAGAGACTAGGGACAAAAGAAGGTGAAAAAGACATATACAAGGTAGCAAAAATCCGCGAGAGAAAGATGAGGGATCTCAATCAAGTTAAATGCATCAAAGATGAGACTGACCGCATTCTAGTGAAGGATGAAGAGATTAAGAATAGATGGCGTGATTACTTTAATGGGCTATTCAATGATGGGAATGAGAGCACTATGGTTGAGTTGGATGACTCCTTTGATGACTCCAACAGGCGGTTCGTGCGGAGGATACAAGAGTTAGAGGTTAAGGAGGCCTTAAAAAGGATGAAAGGAGGAAAGGCCCTCGGCCCTGACGATGTCCCTATTGAGGTGTGGAGATGTCTTGGGGACGTCGCAATAGTATGGCTCACAAAGCTATTCAACCATATTTTTCGGTCAAACAAGATGCCTGAAGAATGGAGGAAAAGTATATTAGTACCTATCTTCAAAAATAAAGGAGATATTCAAAGTTGTACTAATTATCGAGGTATTAAGCTTATGAGTCATACTATGAAGCTTTGGGAGAGAGTGATTGAACACCGCCTGAGGAAAGTGACCAATGTCACTAAAAACCAGTTTGGTTTTATGCCTGGGAGGTCTACAATGGAGGCGATTTTCTTGCTTCGTCAGCTTATGGAGAGATATAGGGAGCAGAAGAAGGACTTGCATATGGTGTTCATCGACTTGGAGAAGGCGTACGACAAGATACCAAGGTCAATCATGTGGTGGGCACTAGAGAAACATAAAGTGCCAACAAAGTACATTACCCTTATCAAGGATATGTACAATAATGTTAGGACAAGTGTGCGCGTAAGTGATAGTGAGACTGATGCATTTCCTATCACGGTAGGATTACATCAAGGATCAGCTTTGAGCCCATACATCTTTTCCTTGGTCATGGATGAGGTGTCGAAGGATATACAAGGGGATATCCCTTGGTGCATGCTCTTTGCTGATGATGTAGTGCTGGTAGATGAAACTAGAGATGGTGTTGATAAGAAATTAGAGTTATGGAGACAAACCTTAGAGTCCAAGGGGTTTAGACTTAGTAGGACCAAAACCGAGTATATGAGGTGCAACTTTAGTGGTGTTGGTCGTGAAGAGGGAAATGTTAGTCTACAAGGACAAATAGTACCTAGAAGGGACTCTTTCCGATACTTAGGATCAATGTTACAAAGCAATGGCGATATTGATGAGGATGTTTGCCACAGGATCAAGGTAGGGTGGATGAAATGGCGACAAGCCTCTGGAATCCTATGTGATAGGAAAGTCCCACAAAAGCTAAAAGGGAAGTTCTATAGGACGGTGATCAGACCCGCGATGCTCTATGGGGCGGAATGTTGGCCAACTAAACGGCAACATGTCCAACAAATGAGTGTCGCAGAGATGCGCATGCTACGGTGGATGTGTGGGCACACGAGAAGAGACCGAATAAGGAATGAGGCGATTCGTGATAAGGTAGGGGTGGCGCCGATTGAAGAGAAGTTAGTCCAACATCGGCTTAGGTGGTTTGGACATATCCAACGGAGACCTCCAGAAGCACCGGTTAACAGTGGGATTTTAAGAGG
Organism: Neostapfia colusana; assembly: GCA_030760725.1. Classification (NCBI taxonomy): domain Eukaryota; kingdom Viridiplantae; phylum Streptophyta; class Magnoliopsida; order Poales; family Poaceae; genus Neostapfia; species Neostapfia colusana. The sequence goes on from JASWHV010000003.1 coordinate 126,027,253, forward strand.
TAGAGAAAATATTAGGAGGGGTAGAGGACGACCAAGGTTGACCTGGGAGGAGGCGGTAAAACGAGATTTGAGAGATTGGAATGTATCCAGAGACTTAGCTCATGATAGGACCGCATGGAAAGTAGCAATTCATGTGCCAGAATCGTAGTCTTGTTTTTTTTTTCTTTTTTCTTTTCTCTTTTTCTTTTCCTTTTTTCTTATTTATTTTCTCTTTTCTCTTTTTCCTTTTCTTTTTTCCTTTTTTTCTTTTTTTCCTTTTTTCCCCTTGTTCTCATATCTCTTCCTCTGTTTTACTTCATTGATATTGGGTTTCATGTCTAGCCGACCCCAACAGGCTTGGGATAAAGGCTTGGTTGTTGTTGTTGTTGTTGTAATCAAATTTTACTCGTGGCCTTCGCATTTGTGTAGAGTGAAAATGCTGACAGTTGGTACTGGTTTCTGAAACAGGTTAGAGTTGATGTAGTGCAAGACCGAGAAAATGTATGTGTCATACACGATCATCACACTGGTTTGTTGAAGGCAATAACGGATATCAAATACGGTTGCGCAGAGAGTTTTCTCCCACCAGTTTGGCCGAATATAGAATCAAGGTGGTGTATGAGGCACTTGGGTGCAAATTTTTACAGTCACTTCAAGAACAAACAACTCATGAACATGTTTAAGCGTCTCTTAAGAGAAGAAGTTCAATGCTTTGTGGCGCCGTCTTGATGAGCTCACAGAGAAACAAGCAGAGGAGGTACTTGGATGGGATAGTAATGAAGACGCTTCTGAACCACTCTCAACAGTTCCTTGAACCGAACATACTATTTCTCGTAGGGTTGGATCATCTATCAGATGTTTCTCACTTTAGATTCATAATGAGCCGCAAGAGAAATGGTCATTGTTATATGACACACACGGTGCTAGGTATGGAATTATGACAACTAATTTAGTCGATGTATGTAACTATTTGTGTTACTTTGAATTATTCTTAAAATTAGTAGTACAACAAACTAATGCAAGTTTCTTATAGGTCTATAACTTTGTCCTACGTGCGTCAAGAGTTTTATCACTGGTTGGTATTGTTGAAGGAATCTTGAATGGAATGATGAAATACTTTCGTGAGCATTTTGCAAAAGCTTCTCTATTAATGGATGATCCTAATTTAGTCTTCTCAAAATTTATTTTTGACTACATGAACAAGAAGATTAAAAAAGCTCACTTAAATAGTGTCAAACAAACTGAAACTTTGCTAAACAGGTTTGATATTACATGCAGAGATAGAGGCAGATGCTGTGCCACGAGTGAACAGACTGTGCATGAGTGCGTTTTTTTGTGAGAACTCGGCCATATGTACATGTATGAAGCCAAAACTCCTCCATAGGACTTGTTCTCATGTCATTTTTATCTGAAGTCGGTGTCAATTATCTCCAACCATATATGTGTCGCAGTACTTTTTCAAAAAGATTTGCACACAACCTGGCATGCAAAGCTATTTGGTTACCGATTTTTTGGTGCATTCACCAATGATCCTGGACCAGAATTCGAAAGAGGCCCTGATTATCTGAGGTTGAAGCGGACTCATGGTCAGCATAAAACGAGACATATAAGAAACGATATGGACGAGTGCTCATCGTCGCAACAAGTGAGATGTAGTAACTATAACAAAGTTGGTCATCGTTACAAGAATAGCATTTGGCATAATGTTATGGGAGCAGCAGAAGCGGGACCTTCAGGAAATCCGCATGACGGGAACCGTCCTCATGGTCGTCGCTCACGGCGGGAAGATCAATGATTCGTTTTGTAATCAAATTCCTTTACTGTCATCTTCCGATAACATCATCATGTATTACGGATTTTGTAATGAACAATATCGTTGGTTAAGAAGTTACATAAGTTCATAATTTTTTCATACATACAAATTTTGATGTTTTATTTACCAGCAAGCGATGAACCTACGTATCAATGACTAACAATTTAATATTTTTTGAACCTACAGTCATGACTGCAGGTGATAGTGGCACTTACGAGCTCTTGGACGCTCAGTTCAATGCTTGACACCGCTCGTACTTGAGCAGTGTTCGAGGAGTCGAACTTACCATGTTGCAATCGAGGGTGCCGCCGTTACACCTAGACGATAGGTCGATTGACAGGTACGATTGTTTATAATTTAATAGTTCAAATATTGTTAGATTGTTTCGTATTAATTTGATATTGTGTAATGCAGGTTTAGTGCAGCGGGGCTCCTACCACTGTGTAGGATGTTGGAGCCCCAGGTAATGGAACAGTCTAAAAAAAGTCCACGCGACTAACCTACGACCGTTCCCTGCTTATTTCGTTGGTCGACCGTTGGAGACCAGAGACACACACTCTTCACATGCCTTGTGGGGAGATGACTGTCACGCTCCAGAACGTGTCGTACCTGTAGGCCTTCTGCTCGGAAGGCAGGCCGTTTGTAGGCCAGACATCGCGAACGGCTGGCGTGAGGACCTAGAGGCCCGTTTCTCTAGCGTCGTACCTCACCCGAGGTAAACTAAAAGACATGATCCAATAAGACCGATCCCAGACAGATAAGAGCACGATAACATTATGGTCCATGTGGACGTGTTGTCCACGCTGTAGACGACAGGGCTGCATACGTGGCCCAATCATCCACAGCGTGGATGACAGAGTGTCCATGTGGACAAATCGTCCACGCCTTGGACGATACAGTGGCTAGTTTTGCAAAAAAAAATTAGATATATTAATATTAAATTATTTATCAATAGTGTCAAAAATAAAAAAATTCGGCACCGCCTCTCTTTTCACCGAAGAAATTACCGTCTCCGCGGTCCGCCTTCCTCCTCTCGCTGTCCTCCGCCGTGATTTCTCCCCCAAATCCTCTCTCGTCGCCGGGCGGTGCCATTGTGCTACAAAACCTCTACCGTGCGGTCCTGGCGTTGGGCGGTACCCATCTGGACTTGGGGCGGTTCTTTCTTCTGTTGGTGAGTAATCCTAGCCTGCTTCCTTCGGGAAGATAAAACCCTAGGTTTCTCGGATTGCTCTAGGGCTTCATTTTAGTTCGGGGAATATTTCTTCTTTCTCGTGCTGTGACTAGAGCAATTAGATCGAGGTCTCGCTCGGTCCCAGCGCAAATTAGTTGCGGGTTCTACGTTGTACCCTCTTTAGGCTAATTCAATGCTTCGATTAGGTCGTTCTTATGAGCGAGCTAGAATAATCTTGACTTTGGTGCTCAAGTTGCGGATGTGACAATTAATGTTTCGAAAAGTTGGTGGATTGGTGCCTCACGTCTACTCATGTGGTCTCTATGTGCATGATCTGTATCAATTCAACATTTGCATACAATCAGTCTACTGATGTCGGTTATTTGTGTATTTTGCAGTAGTCGGGCGATATCACAAGAGCAGGAAATAGGTGGCCAAAAGTGACCATGTCTGTGTCAGCTGGTGTAACCGATGCCGCCATCACAGTGTGTGACAAGCTCCGGGGCAAGATCGGCCAGACCAAGGTCAAACGGTACTGGCCAGGAAAGGCACCTGAGTGGGCCGATGATGCTGAAGAGGACCTTGATATCCGAACGGCTCGGGTCTCTCTTGAGAAGGCGTTCCTGAAGGATGAGGATGGTGATGTCCCTGCAAAGGATGATCGCCGTCTTCGGCGCCTTGCATAGACCCGTGCAGAGAATAAGGAGGAGCTGAGGGCAGATCACCATCGCATACGGCAGACAGAGATTGTGTCAACTGTGGAGGAGGAGAATGAGAGGCAGGAAGCTGATTTTGACGAGGAGGATGAGGAGGCCCAGGAGGAGAGGAGGAGGAGGATTAGGGATAAGCAACTGTTGAGGCAGGAGGAGGAGCTGCTTCCCCAAGAAGAGGAGGAACCGATAGATGAGGAAGAGGAGAGTGAGGAGTCAGAGTATGAGACGGACTCAGAGGATGAGGATACGGGTATTCCCATGGTTAAGCCTGTGTTCATACCAAAGTCACAGCGAGACACCATTGCAGAGCAGGAGCGGCTGGAGGAGGAGGAGCGGCAGCTTGAGGAGCTGGTCAAGAAGAGGTTGGAGGCTAGGAAGATTGAGACTAAACAGATTGTGGTTGAAGAGATCAGGAAGGAGGAGCACATCGAGAAGGCACTGAATGAGGAGGCCAACATCGAGGATGTTGATACGGATGATGAGTTGAATGAAGCAGAGGAATATGAGTCATGGAAGAACAGAGAGATAGCAAGAATTAAGAGGGACAGGGAGTAACGAGATGCAAGGTTGAAGGAGAAGGAGGAGATCGGGAAGGTGAGTATTAGAGGGCTAATGGTGGCTGTATTAGATGATAATAATACTGAGGTACAGGTCTGATTATATAGAGGGATTAGGAGGGGGAAAAGGACTAAACTACCCCTAACCCTAATCCCTCACTAATGACTAATATGCCCCTGTGACACACACATAATCACAGTGTCTAACACCCCCCCGCAGTCACAACATCTAGCCACTGCAGAAGTTGAGACTAGACCGAAACTCGGAGAAAAGCGACGACGGGAGGCCCTTCGTGAAGATGTCGGCGAACTGCGTCGTCGTCGGGACATGGTGTATCTGAATCTCGCCGCGTGCAACCCGCTCACGAACAAAGTGGAGGTCGATCTCCACATGTTTCGTGCGCTGATGCTGGACCGGGTTGGTGGAGAGGTACACGGCGCTGACGTTGTCGCAGTAGATGAGTGTGCTCCTGGCGACGGAAGTGTGGAGCTCCTGAAGCAACTGCTGGAGCCAGGAGGCCTCAGCTACACCGTTAGCCACGGCGCGATACTCCGCCTCAGCACTCGAACGAGACACCACGGGCTGTCGCTTCGAGGACCAGGAGACGAGGTTACCGCCCAGGAAGACGGCGTACCCAGAAGTAGAACGTCGTGTGTCCGAGCAGCCTGCCTAGTCAGCATCGGTGTACGCGACCAGCTCGGAGGCCGTGTCACGTCGAAGGAGGAGGCCGTAGTTGAGAGTACCTCGTAGGTACCGAAGAATCCGCTTCACAGCGGTGAGGTGTGGCTCCCTCGGGTCATGCATGTGGAGGCACACCTGCTGAACTGCATACGAGATATCCGACCTGGTGAAGGTGAGGTACTGAAGAGCACCTGTAAGACTCGTGTAAGTAGTGGGGTCAGAGACGGGTGTCCCGTCGGTAGCGGAGAGCTTCGCCTGAGTATCCACTGGAGTGGAGCAAGGCTTGCACTCAGTCATGCCCGCTCGCTGGAGGATATCCAGGCAGTACTGTCGCTGGTGAAGGAATAAGCCGCCTGGTCGGTCCTCGACCGCAATGCCCAGGAAGTGATGAAGACGGCCCAGGTCCTTCATAGCGAACTCCTGCTGTAAAGCAGAAATGGTGCGCCGAAGCAGAGCCGGACCAGACGTTGTTAGTACAATGTCATCGACGTACAGTAGGAGGTAAGCAGTGTCACTGCCACGTCGATAGATAAACAGCGAAGTGTCCGACTTAGCTTCGACGAACCCCTGTGAGACCAAGAAGGAGGCGAACCGGCTATACCAGGCTCGCGGTGCCTGCTTCAGTCCGTATAGGGATTTGTTCAGCTTACAGACCATGTCTGGGTGAGCTGAGTCAACAAACCCTGCCGGTTGATTGCGGTACACCGTCTCGGTCAGTGTACCGTGGAGGAAGGCATTCTTGACGTCCAACTGGTGGACAGGCCAAGAACGCGAGAAAGCCAGCGACAAAACGGTACGAACCGTCGCCGGCTTTACCACCGGGCTGAAGGTCTCGTCGTAGTCGACTCCAGGGCGCTGAGTGAAACCTCAGAGTACCCATCGAGCCTTGTACCTCTCCAAGGTACCGTCCGCCTTCTTCTTGTGCGTGAACACCCACTTGCCCGTGACAACATTGCCACGACCAGGACGGGGAACCAGGTCCCAGGTCCGGTTGGCAAGCAGAGCCTCATACTCTTCCTCCATAGCGCGGCGCCAGTGAGGGTCGGCGAGGGAGCTACGCACGGAAGTAGGTATCGGTGAGATCGAAGAAGAGTCGGTCGGTGGAGAAATCGTCAATGAGAAGGCAGCTCCGGTGAAGCGCTCAACTGGCCGAAGACTCCCGGATGCACGTCGAGTCACCATCCGGTGGACGTGACCAGGATCCCTGTAGAGAAGAGGAGGGTTGTACACCGGGCGCTCGGGTACGACAACCTTCTCTCGTCTCAGGGCCACGCGTGGTGCAGCTGGAGTAGGGCCGCCCCCCCCCCCCCCCCCCCCCCCGTGCTCGTCGCTGGTAGGCAAGTACGGGGTCGGCGAAGCGAGAAGTCGTCGTCGGTGCTGCTCCTGGTGCGCCTGGTGACGTCGGGCTTGCTGCAGGTGACGTCGGGGAAGCTGAGGCAGTGCGTGGCACAGGAGTCGACGTCGGGGACGCAGAGGCCGCGCTTGGCGCAGCAGGCGTCGTCGGGGACACCGGGGCCGCGCGTGGTGCAGTGGGTGACGTCGGGGGCGCCGAGGCCGCGCGTGGCGCAGCCGGTGGCGTCAGGGACGTCGATGCCGCGCGTGGCGCAGCCGGTGGCGTCAGGGACGCCGGTGCCGCGCGTGGCGCAGCAAGTGGCATCAGGGACGCCGGGGCCACGTAAGGCACAACATGTGGCGTGGAAGACGCCGAAATCGTGCATGGCGTAGCGGGTGGGTAACCTGCAAGAGGTAACCGACAAGGTTGCTGTACAGGAGCGGCCTCGGGGTCAGTAAAGAAGAGGGAATCCAACTTAGCGACGGAGTCAGAGGACAGGGTGGAAAAGGGAAAGGAAGACTTGTCGAAGACGACGTGTCGGGAGATCAAGATACGACGGGTGGTGGGGTCAAGGAACCTGTACCCCTTATGGTCAGGGGAGTACCCAAGGAAAACACACTGAGTCGAGCGAGGCGCAAACTTATGGGGAGCTGTGGCAGAGAGGTTCGGGTAGCAAGCTTATGGGGAGCTGTGGCGGTCCAGGGGCCGGCGGCGGCTGCGGGCCAGGCGGCGCCGTTGTGGGGGGCTGCAGGGCTGGCGGCCCAAGGGGCGGCTGCAGCTGCTGCGGGCCAAGCAGCGGCACTGTCGTGGAGTGCTCCAGAGGCGACGGCGGCGGGCCAGACGGCAGCAGCGAGCCCGGCTCGAGGGGTGGCAGCGCTGGGGGGCTGCAAGAGCGCCAGCGGCGGCCAGATGCGGCTGCGCGGTGGCCCAGGGTGGTGACGCTGCGGCATCTGGTCAGGGGGCGGTGGCGGCCACGCCGGCCCTCCCCGAGGCGGCGGCGGCGCCCTCGGGCGCCTGCCATTCAAGCCCAAATCCGGGCGGCCCGGGCGCGCGCCGGCTCTGCCCGAAATCGGGCGGCCCGGGCGCGCGCCGGCTCTGCCCGAAATCGGGCGGCCCGGGCGCAGATCTGGCGGAAGCCCAGGGCGCTGCGGCCCAGGGCACGGCTGCGCGGGCTGGAGACGCGCCAGCGGCGGCGGTGGCCCCGCCGGGCGGCGCGAAAGCGTGGGCGAGGGGCGCTGCAGTGGCGGTGGCGGCCTCAGCGGGCGGCGCGACTGGGGCGCTGGCGCCAGCGGCGGGCCCGGCCCTAGTCGCTGTGGCGTGGTTGGGGGCAGCGGCGGCAGCAGCCACAGCGGGCGGTATGGCTGCGCGGAGGCGTGGCGCCTCGGCGGCGCGCCGGCGAGGTCGGCGAAGGCGGTGGCGGCGCGCCGGCGAAGGCGGTGGCGGCGGCGACGCAGGGCCACTGCAGCGGCGGCGGCTGGGCCTGGGTCATTAGGGTTAGGCCCTAATCCTAATTAGTTCCTAGCTGATACCATGTTATAGGGCTAATGGTGGCTGTATTAGATGATAATAATACTGAGGTACAGGTCTGATTATATAGAGGGATTAGGAGGGGAAAAAGGACTAAACTACCCCTAACCCTAATACCTCACTAATGACTAGTATGTCCCTATGACACACACGTAATCACAGTGTCTAACAGTGAGGAATATGACTGAGGAGGAGCGTCGTGAATGGGAGCAGAAGAATCCAAAGCAAGTTCGTCAGACAAAACAGAAGTGGAAGTTTATGCAGAAGTACTACCATAAAGGTGCCTTCTTTCAGGAAGGTGCTGATGATGTTATTCAATCAGCTGGTAAAGATGATATCTACAGCCGTGATTTCTCTGAACCTACTGGAGACGATAAGATGGGCAAGAGCATCTTGCCCAAGGTCATGCAAGTTAAACACTTTGGGCGCAGTGGCAGAACGAAGTGGACTCATCTGGTTAATGAGGATACAACTGATTGGAATACACCGTAAGTCCTCTTTGTTGCCGCGCTCTTGTTTTTGACATGATATTGTTCATTTTGGCTTTTCAGTTTTCTGTACTTTGCTTTCAGTAATGGCTGCTAATGTCCAAGTAAATATTGATTACTGAAAGAAAATATTGTACTTTTGATTTTTTAAGTAGGAAGTCCAGTGGTCGTCCTTTTCTACCTTTCAAGCTAACACAATTCTAGATTTTGATGCATTCTATTGTTTGCAGTTCTTTTCTGTTCTACTTAGTGAACACCTCGAAGTTTAGTAATTAATATCAACAACAACCAAGCCTTTATCTCAAGCATGTTGGGGTAGGCGAAGTTTAGTAACAAATACATCCATTTGAATTTTTTGATGTGTTTTTATGGTGCACCTTGGTATTCCATCAGGGAAAACATGTTACTGACGCCATACTAATTTTGTTTCAGATGGGCTACAAATGGGCTGATGCGAGCAAAGTATAATGCAAAGATGGCATCCATGAATCAACCTATTGCTAAACCAAAGGGAAGTAAGAAGCTAAAGGACTGGGATGCCAAATAAGATTTGTAAGGTCTTTTTCACTGGCTGAGCTCTCAGTCTTTTTGCCATACAGACGCTAGCTAGCTGAGAAGTGCAGAATGTGTGTATTTAGATATTGTTCTTTATGTGCCATTATTTATAAGCTCAGATGTCCTGCCGATACATGATACTATGTAATGTTCAATGAATGGCTATCAGTTCTGTACTTTGTGATGTTTTGTCAGAAAGGTTCCGGTGTATATTTGTTGCTCTACTTTTAACATAACAATAGGATTAGGTTCCATGTGGGAATCAATAACTTTTCTCGCTGACGTTTTTGTAAGACTGCTCATTGCTCGCATTAAGTAGTTTTCATCTCGATGTGGAATAATATACTATACTGGAGTTTTACATATTAAACAAGTATTGCTACACAAATATATATATATATATATAATATTCAATCATATCCTGTTAGCAGTCAGATTATTTGCATGAGACCACATTTGTATATTCATAAGGTAATTTGCAAATTATGTATCTTCGCCACTTGTTGTATATGTGAATTCAGAAATTGATATTTTAAAAGTTGAGTTGAACACCAGAACTTGATGTCTATATATTTTAGGTTCTTACTTTGTCATTGTTGGTTAATGGTCGGTCACATAGTGTTTCATGTTCTGTCCAAAATCCGTGTGGACATATGTGCAGCATGCCTTGGCTAAAGGGCGATTAAATGGAAAAGGGTAACAAACATTGGTGTAGAATGGTGCAAAGTAAGGATATAATAGATGACTAGGTGTCTAGTCATGATGTTTCAGCTGTTAGCATGATAAAGGTTGCATTAAAGGTGTCAATTTGAAGCCCTTCCCTCTATTTTTAATTGCCTGTCCCTTTCCTTTCTTTGCTCATGCATCATGCACTAACGTTATCTTTGAAATTGATCAGTTTGTGCCTCCTCTTTGTGTATTTCAGTTTAGGATGTGTTTATCATCAGCATTAAGGAAAGCTGTGGATATGGTTTTCTTGCAATATCTGTGCTTACAAAAACGATGTATTTTCAATTAATTTAATTTTGAACTGAAGAGCACATAGTATATTCATAGAACTGAATAATGATCTTAATCCCTCAATAACGGAAGTGGTTCTTGGTAATCAAGTATCACCTTATTTTTGTGACTTTTAAAGACATCAAATATGTTTTTGAAAAGCCGGTGCTGAGCCGGTTTCATTATAAGGAAGAGGAGAATTACATGTATAGGTGTACATAGAAAGAGAGGGTTTCTTAGGGAGATTCTAAGCTAACCAAGACAGCTAGTCTGCTAGTTAGAGTTTACAATAGCTAGCCTAGCAGCAACATGTTTTGCCCCGGCGGCACACCACAATGAGATTTCGTCCTTGAGGGCACTAACAATGGCGGCAGTGGATCGTTCCACTCCTTGAAAAACTCTCTTATTTCGCTCCTTCCATATCGCCCATACGACAGCGATGGTCACCGATCGAGATCCTTTAGCTTTGTTTGTGCGCTCTTCTTGTATCATGTGGTAGAACCATTCGGCGATTGAGGTCTCCAGTCTCCAGTTTGACGGGTGCAAGGTCGGTTCCACTAGCCAATTGCTTACCAGTGCCCATATTTCCCGAGCCACTACGCACTCAACAAAGATGTGCAAGGTTGTTTCCAAGTTGCGGTAACAGAGGGTGCAGAAGTAGTTATTCGGCCACCTTCATCGTTGAACGCGATCCGCAGTCCATATTCTATTTTGTAGAGCAAGCCAAAGGAAAAGTTTGCACTTCGGCGGAGCCCAAATGTTCCAGACCACTGTCGGATTGAGGGATAGGAGAGTACCTTCAAATTGCATCCGATATGCTGATCGAACAGAAAAGTCCCCTGATGCAGAGCATGTCCACGTAATTTCATCATGTGCTGCATCTGTTAGCTGAATTTGCATCTCATCAATGAGCACCCACAACTGTACGTACTGGAGAACGAGGTCTGTTGTGGGGATGGGAAGTAAATCACGAATCCAATTGTCATTGTTTAGAGCGTCTGCCACTGATCTCCCTTTTCCCCTGCTTTTTCGGAATAAGGCTGGAAACATGGATGACGGTGACTTGCCATGGAGCCAACTCGACTGCCAAAAGAGTGCTGTCCGACCACTATGAACTGTGACTCGCGTGGCCGCGATGAACAAGGCCTTGTCGACTGAATCTACCGGCAATTCCATGCCTTGCCACGATCGGCTTGGGCTCGCCCAACTGAGCCATAACCAGCGAAGGCGAAAAGCTCTACTGAAGCGTTCCAAATCAGTGACCCCGAGACCTCCACGGTCAAGTGGCTTGCAGACGACATTCCAGTTTACTTTGCATTTCCCACAGGTGAGTTGTTGGTCGCCTGCCCAAAGAAATCGGCGTCTGATCTTGTCGAAAGCTTTGAAGAATTTTTTGAGGGGCTTCAGGGATGTCAGAAGATAAGTAGGTAACGAGCCCAACACTGTTTGAACTAACTCCTTGCGCCCTCCAAAGCTGAGCAGACCCCGCTGCCACCCTGCGAGCTTGCCATGGGCACGATCTAGAATTCCTTGCAGGTGCACAAGCCCGAGACGACCAAGGGTGATCGGCAAGCCCGGGTAAGTGATAGGAAAATTAACTTTCTGCCCAACAAAATTGCATAGAACACTGTCAAGATCGATTCCTTGGCAACTAATGGGTGCCACAGAACTCTTGCTGACATTGATGTGCAGACCAGTGGCTTCCCCAAAACGGTGCAGGAGGCTTAGCGTTGTGTCGACATCAGACTTGTTGGGGTTTAAGAAAAGCACAACATCATCCGCGTATAACGATATGCGTAGTCCCATGTGGCGTCCTCTTAGCGGGGTGAGTGAGCCACGCTCCGTGGCTAGATTAAAAATGCGCTGCAGCGAATCAATTGCTAGGATGAACAGGTATGGAGAAATTGGATCACCTTGACGCAGTCCCCGATGATGTCCGATGCTAGGTCCTTGTACTCCATTTAGCCAAATAGATGATGACGCGGTTGCGAATAGCAAAGACAACCAGTCCCTCCATCTACTCGGAAAGCCTCGAGCCTCCATGAGCTCGATTAAATACTCCCAAGAGACTGAATCAAAGGCCTTTGAGATGTCAAGTTTCATCAAGAGGATTGGCCTTTTCGTTCGATGGTAAGCTCGGGCCATATTCTTGACAGCCAAGAAGTTGTCATGGCTACTTCGTTTCTTAATGAAAGCACTTTGTGCCATTGCAACAAGACTATCAATTTCTCTTGCTAGGCGTTGGGCCAGTACCTTTGTGATCAGTTTGGCGAATGAGTGCACCAAGCTGATGGGACGAAAATCACCCGGAGTTTCTGCCACTTCTTTCTTTGGTAGGAGAGTGATCACAGCCCAATTCAACTTAGGCAGCGGTCCGGCATTTAGACTATGGAAGCACTGGAAGGCCGCCATGACATCATTTTTTATCACTGGCCAACATCTCTTAAAGAATCCCCCGGTGAACCCATCAGGGCCAGGTGCCTTCTCTGTAGGCGTCGCACATATCGCTGCCCAGACTTCCTCTTCCAGAAAAGGGGCATCGAGGTCACTGCCTTGGACACATGGTAGGTCTAGTTCATCCCAGTCAAGAGTCCGCTGCCTTTGCTGCCTAGAACCGACCAGCCACTTGAAATGCTCGGTCAGGACATCTTCCTTCTCCGTATGTGACCAAACGTATTCACCCTCCTCATTCTTAAGACATGGGATGAAATTCTTATGGGACCGTGCATTTGCTTTGATGTGAAAAAATTTGGTACGTGCATCACCAGCCCGCAGCCATGTTACTCTTGATGCCTGCCTTTTGCGTGATCGCTCAATAGCCGCCAGACCGAGGACCCGTATTTTGAGCTCTTTTCTTAGCTGAAATTCTTCTTCTGATAGTTGTCTCTCATCTTGTGCCAAGTCAAGGCGATGAATAACTTCATTAGCAATGTGCAACTGCATCCTTGCGTCCCCAAACAAGCCATGGCTCCATCTTCTGAGCGCCTTTGCTGTCCTTTGCAGTTTGCGATGAAGAATGTTCATGGGAGATACCTCTCGTACATTCTCAGCCAAAGCAACTTCAACCACTTCCATGAATCCAGGAACTTTTAACCAAAAATTATCGAATTTGAAATGAGGCCGCCTGACCGGTCTGTCCTGGGGAGAGAGCAGAATCGGGCAATGATCAGAGACAGAGGAGGAAAGTGCGTGCAGGCCATAACCACCATATAGCAAATCCCACTCTTTGTTGCAAAAAGCTCGATCCAATCGTACAAGTGTTGGATTACATCGCTCATTGCTCCAAGTGAACTTCCTGTTGTGCAATGCAATCTCCAACAGTTCGGCATCATCAAGAACCCTTCGAAAGGAGCCCATAAGACGTCTGTTTAAATTCAGGTTGTTTTTATCCTTGGCCTCATAGATGAGGTTGAAATCACCAATGCATAGTCACGGGGTTCCGGACACAGGTCTGCAACAGAGGAGCTCTTGGAGGAAACTTGATTTATCGGCGTCTCCTGCTGGGCCATATACCACAGTAAGTGTAGAAGAGATATTTGACAGCCGCTGGGTGATGATCATTGTCAGCGAGTACACTCCCCGTACTGGATTGGAGGCCACGATGAAGTCCGGATTCCATGCTAGCATTAATCCACCTTTGGTGCCATCCGCTGGAAGATAATGGAAAGAAAAGACCGGTCCTAAAATATCTGCAGCAAGACGATCATCTAGCTGCTGCAATTTCGTTTCTTGGAGGCAGATGACACTAGGCTTTGCATTAGCTGTGAGTTCCCGGACTGCAAGACGACGAGCCGGCATGTTGAGCCCCCTCACGTTCCAACTCAATACTGTAAATTCAGACACCATGATTCACGATGAGAAACAGCAACACTTGCAGGCTGAGTGAGCACTTCCAACATACGGACTGGCAAAACACAACCATAGATCATCCAGGGTGCCTTCAAGCAAGTCCCCAAAACAAGGCACCCCAGATCTTAACTCTGACAACAATTGAGGAAACTGAAGACATACAAACAACATCAATCCCCTGAACTGATGGGGTTGGGCAGGAAAGTGGATACACGGTCAACATGGGGGCACTAAGCAGCAGCTGCCTGCGCTGCCAACTCCTCTGTAACTAATGTCTCAGTAGCTCTAGAGATGCTGCTGTTAGCCAGGCTGGTGAGGGTCCGAATCGCCTCAATCGCTTTTGCCGGTAATGGCTTCTTATACAGAGCGGCATACTTCTTCAGTATTTCATCAGTGATGGGGTCCTCTGAGCCAACCAAGTCAAGTTGGCGTATCAGCCGCTGGGTCACCCGTTGTGCCACTGGAATAAAGGATTGCTGCTTTGCTTGACGCGAACTGCGGCGTGAAGGTTCTGCTGAGGAAGAACGAGCACGTGGTGTTCGCTTCTGTGGCGCTGGAAGCGGCAGCTAGGCGGTAGGCAAGGATTTAAACGCGCTGTCCACAAAACGGCCCAGCTCTCCCTGGCCCGGTTGGGTCTTGATGACTGGAGCATCCTGACTTGGGCTATCGCTCACCCGGTCTGGCTGCGTCTGCTGCTGAGGCCCATGTGGCCTGAGCGATATTGCATCAGATCGTGGCCCTAGATGACCTGACGCTATACTAATGTCCATGGCTACAGGGTCTGCATTCTCGAAGACCGCGGCAAGGCAGGCAGTACCCAGAGTGTCGGGCGATAGGCCATGCACGCAGCAATGCATGAGCTGGAACTCGTGAAGCATTGGGTCAAAGTTAAGCTCAGAATGGCAACTGCCCTTGGAGGAGGCTTTTGGACCGAGCCCCTCCAGGCATGCCGTAAGGGGGTCTTCCTCTAACCACAACTGACCCTGTTTGGGCCTGCCGTCTGCAGGCCGCGAAAGAGCCCTGCCTTTTGGCTCTAGAGGCTCTCCCCCTGAGGTAGCCTCCTTGGGTGTGTCAGGGCCATCTGGAGCTGAGCGGCGAGCTCGCCGTCCCGATGGGGACTGCGAACGACGACGCTCCCACCCGTCGTCCTGCCGGCGAGGAGGATCCCGCGCTCGGAGCCGAACCGGGGAGCGTGACATAGGATGGCTTCGGACGCGCCCCTCAGCACCCTTGCTCTGCTTGGTGGTATGACGTCGTCCAGGATCTGCATGCCCGAAAAATGGGCCGCCATGCGAACCTGATGAGCGGAAGGAGTGTCGGTCATCGATCGGCTGACCCCTAGCATTGATATTGGCGCGGCGGTCACGCCACAGCGGACTGTCCAGACAACCACCATGGCGATCATGGCGCCAACGCCTCTCTGAACGGTGGCAGGGATCCATCGGGCTGGGTCGGGCGAGCGGTTGTGCCCTGTGAGCCAGGCGATCCTGAGGAAAGCTCGCCACGAAGTGCTCGTCCCAGGACATCATCGTCTTCCTTCCCACCGCCTCCGCGTACGAGAGAGACGGAAATGTGAGCCGACTGTGAATGGACGAGGCTGGGAAGGTAAGGCGTGAGCGGATGCTGGGGCGATCAGTGGTGTGGCTGTCTTGAGAGGGTGCGGTACAAGCTTGAGCAAAGTGACCACTACCCCAACAGTTTACACACCTTCGTGGCTCACGACACTGAGCAAGGCGATGATCTGAAGCAAGACAACGGAAGCACTTGCCTTTGAAGAGTCTTTTAAAGGCAAACGGAGAGCTCCAGCGACGAGAGGTGACCACAGCACGCTCATTCCTATGAATTGATGCCTCTGCCGCTGAGGATGTGGCTGCCAGGTACTTTCCACGCTTTGAATCCTTCAGGTGCCTGATTTGTGAAAGGTGCCATGAAGACGAAGACCGACGTGACTGCCCAGCTAATGCGTTCAACGGGATGGGATCGCTTTTCCTGCGCCGACGATTCTTGTTTTCCACCCGTTGCCATTTGGAAGGAGCGATGGCCGATGCTGGATCTCCGGCGACATCAACAGCAGTACCAGCGTAATTGCGGTCCGGGACCAGCAACACTGATTTCAGCCGGGGAGGTGCTCTCGGACTGCTCGCCTCAGACATGACTGGCTGCTGCAAGGGAAGTTTCACGGGGCCTTCACTGTTGGGAACCATCGCCAGGCGGGTAGTAATGGCGGCTGGCTGTTGCAAGGCAAGATCCGCTGGTTCATCACTGCTCCCATCTTCTGCACCGCTCGGACCCGTTGCCAGGCTGAGAGTTATAGCGCACGGCGAGGCAGGCGACGCCTCCATGCTCAGGGCCTGCGAGGAGAGACCAAAAGCTCCATCTTCGTCTTCAATGGAGCCCCAGTCCAGCAGTTCCTCACCCTCAGGGCTGTTATAACCGGACGGGAACCTATCTGACGAGCTAGGCAGTGAGCTGCCTCGCCGCAGGATTCTTGGGGGTGGCGGTGGCGCCTCCTGAGATACCTCTAGCAATCTTGGGGAAGAGGAGGAACAGATGGGCGCTAGGGCCACAGCAGCCGTTGGCGAAGCGATGATGACTCCTGTGGCTGGGAATGCTACAGGCGACGGGGACAGGGGCAGAGGCGAGGGGGAGGCTATGGTTGTGCACGTGGACGATGTGGTGGTGGACGCCGGGGCCGCAGTGGCCTCCGGCGGCGGAGGGGGAGGTCTCTCGCGCTCACTCATTCCCTTCCCTTGCAGAATGAGTCTTTGCTATATGCCTATATTTTCTTTAAATTAATAGAAGCTACTCAGCACTATTTAAATATGAAATAACATTAGACAAGAACCACTGTTAAGTGAATACTCACATAACCCATCGTGGTATTAGATCTTGATTATGTCTAATGTTTAAGGATTGATATAAACTTACTTTTGGTTTCTTGGTCCATTTTTTCTTTCGGAGCCATATGGAAAACAGCGAGTCACTGTTTCGATGCCAGAAAATGCGGCAGTATTAAAAGTTGTGTTTGGATGAAATCAACTCTGCAGGTTTGGAAACCACGATCATTTGAGTTTTGGAAGCTTCACTCTGAGGCCCTCCGCTAGACTGAGCATGCCTGATCGTCTCTGTCAAGACGTGACTCATGACTAGTGTTCTCTTGGGTATGCGAGTTACAGGTCGCAGTGTTGAAGTGGACGGCGAACTGTTTTGTTTGATTTTGAGCTGCAAGGTGGTCCTTTCTATGCTTGAGCCGCAGTGACCCAATACTAATCCAAACAACGTAGCCACCATGTTACCTGCCTCTAGTGACACAAGGGATTGTAACAGACCTTCGAAATTATTCCCTTGGAGAAAATTGCTGTTCCATCTTAAAACACAGAATAATAATCATCATCAAATAAAAGTGCCTTCAAACGTGATCATAGTTTTTAAGGCGTCGCTCAAGCGGTAAGGCGCCAGGAGAGCGTAAGGCGTCCCGTCGCCTTAGGAGCCCGGGCGCAGACGAGGCGGCGGCGGCAGCGAACGAGCGCAGAGGAGACGACGGCGGCGAACGGGCGCAGAGGAGACGACGGCGGCGATGCCCGAGCGCAGAGGAGGCGGCAACGGCCGGCCAGGCACAGAGGAGGCGGCGGTGGCGACGTCCGGGCACAGAGGAGGTGGTGGCGGCGGCTGGAGTCTGAGTAGGGTTAGGGTAAATAAGAGTGTTGGGATGGTGGTAGTGGGCTGGATGACCACTGAATGTAATCATCTCTTCTCTTATTTTTTTTCTTTTTTTAATTGACAGATGCGACTATATTTGAGATTTTATTTTTATATCTTGCTATATTTATATATTAGTAAGACGTCGTCTCGCGTTACACCTTATCGGTTAAAAAATAAAAAAGGTACATCGCCTTACCACCTTAATAACTATGAACATGATACCACATAACTCGTACCAAAGCACAACACCAAGGAGAGTCCAGATGAACTTTTCATATGGATTTTGTGGTCAATTATTTCTATTCGGCTATCTGATAGATTCGATTAAGGACAAATGATGTGCTTTTCTGTTAATTGCATTTGCCTATGATCACAAAAAATCTAGCTAGCATGGTCGATGGTTATTAATGTGGTGTTCATATCCTGAAGCCAGCAAGAATTAAATGAAGTGGATTTCCCTCATCATTTCATCCTGACAATACCACCATGTTAAGACAAACTCTAGCATCAAAATATAAACTGCAAAAGACCTCTCAACACTGAAGTATCTATATATGTTACAGGGCATATTATTCCCCCGAGAAAGGTTACTATCATACTATTCAACAACGATCCCTCAGAATTCTTGCACGATTAATGGCACTAGACTTTTCGCGTGACATAATCAAGCTCCATCCTCTAAAAGAACTTTGGTTGAGTGATTGTTACTCTGTACTCCCTCTATTCACCCGGAGTACCTGTTTTCTTAGCTGCAGAATGACTCCTACAACACGGCTAAGCATGACAAAACTTGGGACGATGAAGGATACCTGAGCTGATATATGTGCAGCTCGCACGGTTCAGAACCGAATCTGATTTAGATCGTATAACTCGATCATTCAGGACAAGGAATCTACTCTAGATCTTTGAGATCACAAATTAGCTAGATTAGATTCTCCACGTTCATTACTTTCTGAAGTCTACTCATGTGACTTCGCCTGCTGCTCGATTTGGAATCCGATCTTGTTTCAGGCCAACTCGAACCCGTTCGCCTGTCAACTGCCTGGTCAACTCTTGAGGTAAAGATGCCGTGCGCACGCGGAAAGCCGCCGTGGGCGTCGTGAAATGTCAACGCAAGCAGCAGGGAATCGCCGCAGCAACTGCAGTTTCATAGGAGTAACAAGCAGAGCAGGCGAGCAATTGACCCTGAATTTAATGACAGAAGCTTCCGTGACGCGGATCGATCGTTCGAGGAAACCCCAGTAGTAATGTGTGCGCCAACGGGATCAAGATCAACCTCGAGCTAGTACCTCCCAGGTATAAATATAGAGGCCATCACCACAGCATTCTCCCATGCAACACAAGACTTCAGTCAGCTGGACCGCGTGAGAACACCTCTCTTTTGGCACTGTCTACGTCTGCGTACGTTCTCAAGCCATGGCGACCATGAGAGCACTCGCGGTGCTTCTGCCTCTTCTCGTCCTCGTCCTCACGGTTCACTCCGCCCGAGCCGACGGTAAGCAGAAGCAGGAGGAGGGAGAGATCGGACATGGCGCCGGCGGGCCGGTGAAGAAGAACCCTCATTGCCGGAAGCTTGCTGATCCCCGTGGGAAGAGCCTGGGGCTAACCAAGAAGACAACCGAGTGCGACGACGGTGGCCAAGAACCACCACCACCGTCCAACCAGCAAGGCTACGACGGACAACCACCGTCATCACCTCCTCCTAGCGCCATGGCTCCAATCTACTACCAAGCAAACAACCCACAACCACCAACTTACCAGGAGAGTGACCCTCCATCGCCAGCGTTGGAATCTAGACCCCCCGCCATCTCTCCGATCTATAACCAGCCGTCCCCGGCGCCGGCATACCCCCCCACCGCGCCGCCACCACTGGTTGCTTATCCTGCCCCCGCTGCATCACCGACATATGGAGATGATTCTGAGGTAAATATTAATTGGTGGCTTGGTAGAAAACTATTCTACTTCGAACATTTGTCAATAGGAAATCTAGCTCCCCTGTTATGATGTGTCTTTTTTTTGAGAACCTGTTATGGTGTTTTGAGCTGCCATAGGTCTTGCTTATAAAGTACTCTGAAGCATATACTGCATCCATTTTTAAATTGTTATCGGTATAACAAGGATAAACTAGAGTTCTTTTTTTTATTCCTGACAGTAGAAATCCTCAAAAATAAGTTTATATATATATATATATATATGTAAACTGAATCTTGTGATATTTTACAAGGAAAGCATGATACAAATAATTACTAACTGATTGCTCTTTGTCCATGTGCAAAACTGCCAACATATAGTTCTTCCTTCGGTTTATTTTGACCATTCAGGGTAATAATACAATATTCACCACTGGAACCCACAGTTTTTATTAAATAATAACTCTTTTAAAACCTACTTTAGAGTTACTCTCATTATACGGACGTAAGATACCCAAGTTCATGTAGAAAACAATATATACACTTATCATGCTCAGCATTTAAATTAAAATAATATTTAAAATGAATAAATGTAAGAGTATGTTGAACTAATGTTCCTTTTTTTCTGTCGACATTGGAAAGATAACATTTTTTGGTAAGATCATTTGAGGGGTCCCAAATCCATGAGAAACACATGTATCTGAATATGAGAAATAGTTAAGTTTTGATGTTGCTGTATTATTTATTTATGTTACTTGGTGTTTCGAGCAGATGATGGGTTGACCAAAAGAAAATGTGCCAAGGCAAGACCAGGAGTGTCACAAGCTAGGTAATTAAGCAACCCATCATATTGTGTCTACATGTTTGCTTGTTTATTTCTTTCTAAATGACACTACTGGGTTTGGTGGCTATACCCTGTTGTATGCATTGACCCTGAAACTTTATTCCTATACTAGTTATGGATCTTAAGATTTTAAGGAAGTACTAATTTCAACCAGGGTATATTCAGATAAACATGTAGTCCAGATGCTTAGCCCCCTGCTTATATCTATAAAAAATCTTTAGTTACTATAGGTGGTATCTCTCACGTTTTGTGGGAGTTCTAATGTGCAAGGCGAGAACTTCTCCCTTGTGTTGACTTGGTACACTAATAAAACTGAAAAAATGGTGTATGAGTGCAATAATCAAATTTAGTTAGGATCTTAATTCTGTTACATACATACTGTTATATTTTTATTAAATGTGTCAGCTAGCTAACCTTTCCATTCCCTTTGTAAGTATTAGTTACTTGTACTGCAAATAATGAATCTTACTTAACGTTAAGATTAAATTTGTTGCATAATTAATCTTCATTGTTCTTAATTTTTTGCAGCTGGTTTTGTTGGTGATGAGGATGACGCCGGTCCTAATTTAATTCGGTAGCCTATGGCTGAGATGTTTTTTTAAGGAAATAGCAATGCTTATGCATTTTAAGTTGAATTTCCACCGTGTTTTACAAACTTATTTATTTAGCAGCAGTACCTTTATTTATATCTGTAGGACTTTGTCACATGTACCCAATAAAAAATCAACATCGTTTGAACTCCATTGAATGACATTGTATGTTCCAGTGTGATAATATCATGAACGCATGAGTGTACTAGCACGGATCGGTACGAGAAAAGTACTAGGTGTTCATAAATTGATCTTTGAGATGCCACTATATGACTTTGTCGAGATACTATCATCTAGGCACACACGTACGTACTACCAAACCAAAGGGAAACTAAGATCGAGTTAGTGTAAACACCGTAAGTGAAGACTTCGCCTGCTGGTGAATTTTAAGGTAGCTAGGCACCACAAAAGTTGCATCCCCCTCCGCTCCTTGACATGAGCTGAGCCTGTGGAAGCAGGGTGCCTATAGGGGCCCGATAGTGTAGACGTGCATGCTGGTACTCGCCGCAGAGCGTGACTAGGGCGTCGAAGGTGTTGGGGATGAGGGCGCCGGCCTTGCTGCAGTTGTTGGCCTCCGACTCGTTGAAGCGGAGGCCAGCCGTTCGTCAACAACCTCACATCTGCATGCATGCTTGTCAGAGCCAGTCGAGTCACTGTTTGGAGAAGTCTGCAAAATTTTGGGTGCAGATATGAGTGGCACGTAGCCTTCTCCAGGGCGAGCCGGCAAAAATCGAGAGGCGCTGTACGAAGTTCTAAATCAGGATCTGTTACATTATTAGCTATCGATAACTCATCTATCATATTGAATTAAATTCTCTATTACTTGTTTATTTTACACCTTAGGAGGTAGAATCATATTTTCTAGATCGTGTTTGTTGAATACATTACTTTAATTTTGAAACACTACGCCTAAGATGAAGAACAAAATTAACAATTCAACTATTAAAGGATACACATAACCGAGAAAATTACTAATTTCAGTTCATAATCTGACAGTAGAATTAAAGTTGAAAAATAGAAAAATACCTCTCACCGTCTACGGCTTGGTAGTGAATTGGCGGCTCAGCCTCGATGTTGGAGCTATGTACGCGTGCCCGGTTCTACAGGGCAACAATATGCATGACTTTTATAGGGACACGCAATGTGATTAAGATTCGAGATGATGAAATATTAAGTATCAATGGGTGAGACAGTTCGTCTTCTATTGATCAAGCTAATTACCAATATAGTTTGCTTTTAATTGAGTTGGTTAATTAGACCTCGATTCAACTAAAGTGCTTAGTAACAAAATGCTAGACTAACTAAAATATTCAGAAATGGGGCCCATGTAAATTAGGGGCCCTGTTCCGTCGCACGGGTGGAACTTGCCCCTGGCTCGGGCCTGCTTCCACTACAGGAAAAAGACAAATTCACGACGGCCAATCCGTCGGTAATAAAATTGTTCACGATGGTGAAAAATAACCGTCGTGAATAAGACAATTATTCACGACGGCTGACCTAGGCCGTCGTGAATAATGATCTCATTTACGACGATAGGCCGCGACCGTCGCGAATAAGGTCATTATTCACGGCGGTGCCAGTCCCCGTCGTGAATAAGGGCATTATTCACGACGGTTGAACCGCACCGTCGTAAGCATACCCTAGTTATCCGTAGCGCATCCGCCCGCCCGCCCCACTCACACGCCCGACTCGCTCACCGCCGCCACTGCACGCCCCGCCCTGGCCGCCGCCGACGCCACCGCCCCAGTGCCCCACCCCGGCCGCCCCCCAGCGCCGCCCCGTCCCCCCCCCCCCGCACCGCCCCGTTCCGCCCCCCGACGCTGCCCCGGCCAGCCCCACACCGCCGGCCCTGACCGCCACGCCCCGACCCGGCCGGCCCCGACCGCCCCGCCACCGACCCGGCCCCGCCCCGACCCGGCGCTGCCCCGCCCAGGCCCATTGAGGTTTTTTAATTAATTTTAATTAATTAGCTTAGTTTAGTTTAAATAGTTGTAATTAGGTTAGTTTAATTAGTTTAGTTTATAATTAGTTTAGTTTAGTTTGTAATTATGTTTCAATTAGTTTAGTTTAATTACTTTAAATTAGTTTAGTCTAGTTTAGCTTATTCACAACGGCGCATCGGCACCGTCGTGAATAAGTGCCTAACTTACACCCGCGCGTGGCCGCCCCACTCGCTCATTCGACTCTCGCACTGCCGCCGCTCTCCGCTGCTCCCATGCAGTGGCCTGCTTGCGCCATCGCCGCTCCCATGCCGCCCGGCCCCACTCACCGTCGTAGGCTCCCGCCCCCCCCCCCCCCACCGCTGCAGCCGGCTCCCTGCCCGTCGCAGTTGGCTCCCACCCCGGCCTCGCCCGCCGCCGCCGGCTCCCTACCCGCCCCGCCCCGCTCGCCGTCTTACTAATGTTTAAATTATTTAATTGTCTATTTTGTTTTGAATTGTTAAATTACATTATAATTAATTAATTGATTATGAGTGTGTAATATTTATACGTATATTAACAGGTTTTGAGCCAGTCCGACCCGGCACAGCCCAACACGACACGGCCCAACCCGGCCCGACCCGGCACGGCCCAGATGGTTTTAGTCGCTATTTATGTGTTGAGACGAGCACGAAGGCGAACGGCGACAATAACTTGGAACTTTCAACAGTGACGCGTCGCTCCTTTGAACTTTCAAATCTGACCAACTTACCCCCTCTTTCTCATTCTTTCGTATCTTTTAAATGACTGAAAAATGAAAATAAGTAACATAACCTATAGAAATTTATTACCCGTTTCCAATCTGTACATCTCACATGCGATAGGCATGTGAGGCGTGCAGGTTTGGAATTGTCCCTTTTTGGACAGCCTGAGAGTGACCGAGGACGTGCTTTTGACGAGTTAGGTACGGGGTCTCGATCTAGACGTGATTTCGACAGCATAACCCTAATATTCTCTGCTGCACCATTTTTGGGCGTGCAGTTGGAGAACAGCGGGGTTATGCTGCCGAAATTTTGTCCGGATTTGGACACCGTGTCTCGTCATAAGCACGTTACCTCGGTCACTCTTAGGTGGGTTTAGGACCTATCTATCTAGTTGTAGGGGCCGCGACAAGACATAAAAATGTACAAATAGATTTATCCGCTTTGAAGGTATAACCTCAAACATGGCTGAAGACCGGACTTGGATGTATTCTGGTTGGAAAAGGAATGGGCATCACTCATAGGAGTGGTTCAGCAAGACAAATGCTTTTATACAACGAGCTTTTTTGTTGTGCAACAACAGCAAGGTGCGGTGCCCATGTACCAAATATCAGAATGCAAAATCTTTTGACAAGGTGACGTTGACAATTCACTTGTGTTGAAACGGTTTCATGCAAAAGTATGAGGTATGGTACTTTCACGGTGAGACACGTTCTGAAGCTGTAGAAGATAAAGTGGTGGATGATAGCATGGGAGTCGATAGGATGGACGAGATGATTGAAGACATAGATCCTGAGTTGGCGGAGGATGCTCCTACAACAGAGGTTCAAACGTTCTTTAAGCTTCTCAAAGCTTCACAAGAGTCGTTGCATGAACACACAAAAGTGACTCTTCTTAATTTCATGACCAAACTTATGGCAATTAAGTCTAAGTATTTCTTCTCCAAGAACTATTACAACGATCTCATCAAATTGATCAGCGATATCCTTCCTCAACCGCATAAAGTGCCGAAAGATATGTACCAGTGCAAGAAATTGATTTCTAGTCTTGGTATGAAATATGAGAAGATTGATGTCTGCCTAGACAACTGTATGCTTTTTTGAAAAGTGCACGCCAACGAGAAGAAGTGCATACAATGTGGCAAATAGAGGTTTGTCGAGGTTGATAATGACCAAGGAGAGCGTGTACAGACTGAAGTCGCACATAAGTAGCTTCGTTACTTGCCTGTCACACCTCGGTTGAAGCGTTTGTTTCTCTCAAAAAGAACTGCCAAACATATGAGATGGCACAAAGAAGGTGTACGTGAGAACCTCGGAGTGATGGTGCACCCGCCCAACGGTGAGGCATGGAAGGCGCTGGGCCGTTTCGATCCAAATTTCACCAATGATGCAAGAAATGTTCGCATTGGGTTAGCAACAGATGGATTCTCACCGTTCAGTATAAACGCACACCATACTCATCTTGGACCGTGTTCGCTATTCCGTACAACTTACCGCCATCTCTCTGTATGAAGTGTGAATTCATGTTCCTTTGTGTCATCGTTCCTGAACCAGATCATCCTGGTTCACGACTCAACATGATGTTGAAGCCGTTGATTGAAGAGTTGAAATTGTTATGGACAGAATCGAAGCGTACGATTGTGTGACACCCGGTTCCAAAAATAGAACCAAGTGAATGCATATGTGTGCCCAAGATGTTCATCACACATACACATGTAATCCATAAATTGAATTCAGAATATAACCACGAATAAATAGTGTTTAAGTACTTTATTACAATGACTCAATGTCTTACTCATGAATATCTAACTTATTCTTGCAGCGGAAGACTCTAAATGACAGCGGAAAATGGCTAAAACAGCAGGCTCCAACTTCAACTCCACAGGCATATTGACGGTAGTGCGCACGCCTAGTACTCCACATGTTCCTCGAACTACTATTCTCCTATAGTTGATGCATATGTGGGAATGCAAGGGTGAGTACATGTCGTACTCAGCAAGTGCGAGAAAAGTATGACATGTAGCTTACAACAAGGTATGAAATAAAAAGGTTTATTACAACAAGCAAATTTTATTTCACAAACATGGTAAAAACAATAACTATTTCTAGGTGAGTTAAAATCCCATCATAACCAAGTTAAATCATCAACATTCTTTCATCATATTTCACTATATATAAAGTCTCAACCAGCCATTAATCTTTCTCAAGCTCCTCTCATACTCATAAATATCTATAACCTTCTCATATTCATATAACCGAAACCAAACTCATTTTCATGACCCAAAACCAACCCCAGAGACCATACCCGAATAAACATCCCAAGTTTTGCCTCTAACCATGGAAGTTGGCTAGGTGCTTGAGACCGGAAGCACGCCTATCATGATAGTTTTACACTCTACAGAGGTGGCACCACTTTACCCACAAGTTTGTGATTTCGTCACCCATCAGCGACTAGAAGGAACCTTCATTGTACCAGTACACAACCGTCGGTGTATGGCCAAGAGATCACAAAATAGCTTTTACAAAGGGGCTACTAAGATGTACGGACCACTGAGGTTTCACCGGCAGGCTAAAATCTCCATTCTCCAACCCACGGGCCCCCTCTTGTGCCATGCAGTTCCCAGGGCAGTCCCTCTCGAATCCCATTCCTCGTGCCATCCAACGGTCCATAACAAGCTAGCAACACACCTAATTAGTCAGCTAAGCCGCACCCAAATTTGACCTTGTGGTGGCACTATTTTCCTGGCATGTGCTCGCATGAACCGGTCTTTACATCTACGACAAATAAACCACCATCTCATTCAGCAACACCCACAAACCAAGCTTGCCTAGATCTCCCCGATTCCATACTCATCAACATCATCAAGTTCTCATCATCTTTAATATCATACGTGCAGTAGCTAACAAGTTTTATTTCAGCTTCCTGTATCCCGTAAATTGAGCGAAGCAAAAAAGAAAAATGACCATACCCGACTCATCAACTTTCCCGACGACAAGGATGGTTAACAAAACTAGTAAACTCCTATAAAAGGTTGTCCCATCAAGTTGACTCAAGCATACGAGTTTTCGCAAACAAAACAGTTTTAAAACATTGGATCAATATGGTCAAGGGGCACTTGCCTTGCTCCCGTGGTTCATGTTGCTCAAGCGTCTCGAAGTCTTGGTGCTGTAGTTCCTCGTAGACGGCCACTTGAGTGTGTCCTTCTACTCACGACCACGCACATACAAAATTTACAGCAATCAATCATCATTCATAAACTTTACTCAATATGCAATGGGTAGATGAATGCAAATCCTATAGTGCAGTTTTATAGAACTAGTTTGTACGTGTCCTTGCATGTTTTAATGGACTTTCATGGGGTTTTATGATAAACAAGGGTGTTGGGATCAAGTGTGGACGTGGTGATGATCCTGACACAAGATGAAGATCAATTCCACCGTCAAAAATCGATTAAAACATGATCTGTCCACATGCAAAAGTTTCTGCTCGAAGGGGGCGATGAAAACGGATGCGTAGCAACAGCAGCAACGTGGTAAGAGGGGTGACGGGGACCTACATCTCTTCTTCCTCAGCTGGACTTCTTCCCTTGCAATGGCAGCAGCTAGGGTTTTTCTTTGGAGAAGAATAGGGCTGCGGCCAGGGCTTGGCAGGAGGGGTCTTCTTCTCCGTCAACGGCAAGGCGGGGTAGAGTTTCGACGGCGGCCAAGGCAGCAGCAAAGGGGTGGCGACCAGGGCCTGGCAGGAGGGGGCAACAGGCTTGTTTTGGCAGGGGTGGCAGCCAGGGAAGGCTATATTTATAAAGGGGGAGATCTCCTACTCAGTTTGGAGGAGGAGAGGGACTCTACCTCCAAGAGATGTAATCTCCTACTCAATTTGGAGGAGGAGAAGGACTCTATCCCTAAGAGGTGCGGCCAGGAGGGTGTTTTATTTCCAAAACTTTATCTCTAAGCTCTAGCTTTAAGCTTATGTAGAAGCTTTATCTCTAAGGTTCATCTAGAAGCTTTATCTCTAAGGTTTATCTCCAATATTCTTCTAGAAGCTTTATCTCTAAGGTTTATCTCCAAGATTCTTCTAGAACCTTTATCTCCAAGATTCTTCTAGAAGCTTCATCCCCAAGATTCTTGTAGAAGCATTATCCCCAAGATTCTTCTAGAAGATTTATCTCTAAAATTCTTCTAGAAGCTTTATCTCTAAGATGTGGCCAGGGTTTATTCTATTTCTCTTTATTTCTATGTTCCTTTCTCCATTTCTATATTCCCTTCTCTATTTCTATGGTTATTTCTCTATTTCTATGGTTCTTTCTCCATTTATATGGTTCTTTCTTCATTTCTACTTCTTTTCAAATGCTTCTCTATATAAAAAAATGTATGCAATACATGGTAGTGAAATTGAGGGTGTTACAGATTGTCACAAAAAATAGAAATTCAATCTTCGAGTTGTTTACTTGTGGTCTGTTCATGATTTTCCAGCATACGACATGTTTTTCGGCTGGAGTACTCATGGTCTTTTGACATGTCTGACATGTGTTGCGGAAACAGAATGTTTTCATCTTAGTCATGGTGGCAAGATATGTTACTTCGATTGTCATCGCGTTGGCTACTTCTGAAACACATATTCCGACAACAGAGGAATGCCTTCAGAAAGAACACAATTGCCGCAAAAGGACCACCGAAACATTTGAATGGGTCACAGGTATTACAAATGTTGGACGAGCTAGTGCCAGATGAAAATCGTCCTGGATATTTTGTTGGTTACGGGGAGGACCACAATTGGAATCATGTATGTGTATTATGGGAACTACCGTATGTGAAGTTCATAATTCTAATGCATAACATTGATGTCATGCACTAGGAGCGTAATATGAGCGAATGCATCATAAGCACATGCTTGGATGTGATAGTCGAAACAAAAGACAATATTAAGACTCAAAAAGATTTGGCAGAGGTTTGTAACCGTCCAAGTCTTGAGCTCTTTGAAACTGGTGGCAAACCACGCGCTACTTTCTGTCTTGGACCTAAAGAAAGGAAAGAAGTCTTGCGGTGGTTGAAAAAGTTGAAATTCTTAGATGGTTATGCAGCTAGCATGAGACGAGTTGTGAATGTGAAGACGGGAAAGCTCACTAGGTTGAAAAGTCATGATTATCACATAATCATGGAAAGACTTTTGTCGGTTATGTTTTGGGGCTACCTTGACGATGCAGTGTGGAAAGTGTTAGCCGAGATGAGCTATTTTTATAAACATCTTTGTGCTAAAGAAATCATAAAGGAGATGATGGAGAATTTATAAAATAAGTTACCAGTTTTGGTATGTAAGATGGAATTTTTTTCCCTCCAGGGTTCTTCAACCTAATGCAACACATCCTAATCCATCTTCGGGCGGCCCTGTTCAATATAGGTGGATGTACCACATTGAAAGATCCCTCAGGTGTCTTAAACTAATGGTTCACAATAGAGTAAGGGTTGAAGGATGCATCGCCGAAGCATTTACATTTCAGGAGATAGGCTACTTCTCAAGTATTTACTTTACAGAAGAACACAATGTTCATGCTCCTACGTTGCGATCCAATGTCGATGAAGCACCCCCTTGTAGCGACCTCTTCATTTTTCAAACGAGGCACTACCGTTGGTAGTAGCATGAGCTACGACGCCACAACAGAAGAAAAAACGATTGCTTTGCTCTATATGTACGCTAATATAGACGGGATGGACAAATATTTCAAGTAAGTGTTTGCTCACCAACTATACTAATTGGTACAGATTTTTCATACATATATTCTAGTCATTATTTTTTATTATATATGTATTGAGTTTGTTCGCCTAAATTGGAAACCTAAGCATCAACCTACGAGCGACCAAGTAGAAACTATGCGACATTATGGATTAAATGGAGGGCCTCACTTGCAATCTTGGTTTAGAGATCATGTACTGTTTTCTTGTCTTTATTCTCGTATGACTTACGAGTATTGCACGATATAGTCTTCTAACGTCTATATTTTGGACAGTGCAAAAAGATGTTGGTGTCCATGAGGACTTGTGTCAGCTGTCCTACGAATCCATTAAAGTTAGAAGCTATGGTTGATACAACGTTAATGGTTTTCGATCCCGTTAAACTGAATTTGAAGGTTTTCGTCCTCTGGCGGCAACTTATAATACCGGTGTTGTGACTACAGCTGTTGACGCTGAAGGACGAGAAACTAATTATTATGGGGTCACTAAAAATATCCTTGAATTCAGTTTTGCCAGGAATAAAGAGCTTAAAGTAGTCTTCTTTGACTATGAATGGTTTGACAAAAATAACGGAACTCGACATAACCGATTTGGCATGATAGAAGTCAAACACAACGAACGGCTACGAGGCCATAACACCTTTGTCACAAGAAACCTCTACCACTGCTCGACGACATCCTCTACCTTGTGTACAACCCATCAAACTCGTAGAGCAGTGGTAGAGGAAAGGAAAAGGCGAGGAGTCTAGCTAGAGGTTTCTTGCTCAGGGCAGCTGACGTCTTTCAGGGCAGTACGTCTAGCGGACTTTCTAGCAGACGAGCTGCTTTGATGAGTCAGCTATCGGAGCTGAGAGGCGCAGCAGTCGCCTTACAGCGGTCAGACGATGTAAATAACATTTCGTAAATATTATAATGTCAATAATTACTTCATTCATCTACATTATGATTCTTTTAAATTATCAGGAGGACTCTAGGTCCGAGAACTCAAAGACGAGAGGTCCTCCACAGCCAGCACAGGCTGACCACCCTTCGGGGTTGGGTAGCCGGCCTGTGGACCCGCCTGTGGACTCTTCCGGTGACCACTCCTTCGGCTCACCAGACGTCGAGCCACCTCAGAGGCGTCAGACTAGGAGGAGTCACTATGTGGCTCCTCCTCCGGCTCCTGCAAACCCAGATGACCGGATAGTTATTCGTCCGGTTGGCGATATGTAAGTTATATCTAACTCTTCAATTTAGATTATTTTAGTGTTATAGATGTATTGATTTATCATTCTCTATTAGGTCTTGGTACGATGACTCGTTCACGGGACAAGGACGCCACAAGCAGGTGAACAGTGTCCTTGGGCGGCTTATCTGTTTGCACTACCCGGTGTAGTGAACGGTGTCCCGCCACGTCGTGTGACGATTACGCCACCTCCTAGCACGTTACTCACGGCAAGCACTAGGAGGTTGTGTGGTCCGACTTCATGGTAAGTATGAATTATATATTTCTACGATACAATCTATAATATGGTTAATACCAATGATGTATAAATATATTTTTAGACATGATACCGTTTGAAGGACGAGGCCGAGGTGGACTACGCCAGAGCCATGTTCCAGAAGAATGCCCGGAAGCTCATTAGGCAGTCGCTATCGAGCGCAAGAATTTAAGCGAAGAGAGCGTACATAAAGCTGCAGCCGGAAGAGGGCGAGCTGGGAGCATTCAGGAACGTGGCTCCCAGGTACTTGTCGATGGAGCAGTACACAGAGGTAAATTGTAAAATATTTATTTTAAAATGTGAAAGAAGCACAATAGGTAAATAGTCTATAAACCTAATAATAAATGTATGCAGGTCGGTGTAGCATGGTTAAACAATCGTCCGGAGGACTACCGTGCCCTGTGTGCTCTGTGGGCGAGTCAGGGGTAACAAGAAGTTTCTAGAACCCGTCGACAGAGCAAAGGGACGCATGGGAAGGACACGTTTGGTGTGGACGGCTACTTACGTCGGACTAAACGCATGGTAAGTGTGATTACTATTGTTTTTAAAATATTAAAATTATTTATTGTACTAACACATATATATAGGGAGCGCGAGAGCGGTCAGGAGCCAACTCCGATTCAAGTCTGGAAGAGGGTCACAGGGGAAGTGACCCGTCACAGTCTGACCAGCTGTGTTCTCAGACGACGTCGGACGCACTGGTGTGTTGTTTTGTATTTTATTGAGTTTTCTTAAATAGTTTTGATGATATTATCTTTCTGTCTTTGTAGGCAAGGTATGGGCAGGAGGCGGAGCGGCTTCACGGTGAAGGCTTCGATTGGCAGAGTGCGCCAATCATCGCAGAAGCCGCGTATGCAACCGGAGGAGGGAAACCTCATGGACGGTAAGTTCTCTTTTTTTTATTTATTGTCAATGAATTTGAGATTTGATTCAAAAATTTAATAATATTTCTTCTTTTGTAGGTTCTCCATCTTCGATAGAGTTGTCGACTCGAGGGAGGCACGACCTTCCTCGAGTGGCTCTTCATCGCGGCACGCGGGATCGAGACAGCCTAGCTCCCTAGAGAGCTCCGTAGGACACAGGAGGAGCTCCGGCTAGAAAGGGAGCAGCTCCGACTAGAAAGGGAGCGTCAAGCCGCGACAAGCAGGGCTCGGGACGAGTATCAAGCCTCGTTCATGCTACAGATGCAAACGGCAATGCAATGTAACGATCGTTTTAATTAGTATTTCTAACATATTAATGATGGTTTTATAATAATGTTTTTTATTCACAGGCTATGACGGCAGGGCAACCAGTCGTCTTTCCACAGTGGCAGCCCCCACAGGAGCCACATGCCCCATTTACAGGAGCAGAGGTATAAATTTACTCAAACTTCCACAACATAACCATATTTGATGAAATTTAGCCAAATTTATTAGAATATCACCAAAATTAGTCAAACATAGCCAAAACTAGTTTAACTTGATCAATTCTAGGTTATAATAAGCTCACTTAGGAAAATATGCATTTTTAAACTTATAACTTGTCTAACTACATTTATACATAATAGGGCTCCACGACCGAGGCTCACACGGCATCGCTGCAGCTACCGGGAGGATGAAGTGAAAGTTGCCTAGAGGGGGGTGAGTAGGCGGAAAATCTAAAATTTAGCTTAATAAAAACGATTAGTTCAGAGAATGCGGACTAGTCTGGTCCTGAGGGCAAACTAGTCCGGTCACAACAGATTATAGCCTAATGAAACAAGAACGCAGTGTTTATCCTATGGTTCAGCTCCACAAAGGAGCCTACGTCCATGTTGAGAAGTACCAGGTTGCTCTCAACCTTTTCCTCACCAAGCCACCACCAAGGTTGGCTTATTCTTCCACTATATCACAAATGGTTCATAATATGTCGTGAGGCAACTCACAGCTTGAGGCTCCCACGAGAACTCAGCTCAAAGCAATTACAAACAATTCTCTTCAAACAACACACCTCTGACTCAGTGCTGGAGAATCAACCAAGAGTTCTACGTGCACACTTCCCCTTCTTCTCCTCTTCCCAACACTCTCAAACCCTCAAGAATTACACTTGGGATTCCAAAAACTTGAAGAGAGGGGACTAAAAGGCTCTAGGAAGGCTATTTCGTTGTTAGGGTGCTTGTTGTCCTCTTTGAGGCCCGAACAACCCCCTTTTATAGAGGTCCCGGGAACTAGCCGTTGCCAACTGCCAAACCTCGGACTAGTCCGCCCTCTGACCCCAGACTAGTCTGGCCTACGGGGACCGATGACATCACTCTTTACCAACTAAACGGTCGGATTTCACCAACTAAACGGTCGGATTCTACCAACTAAACGGTCACATAAAATGGACTAGTCTGGTCCACACCACACTAGTCTGATCTCACACAGAAACTATTGTTCCGGTTGAGACCGGACAAGTCTGGTACATCGGATTAGTCCGGCCACCATGTGCGGACAAGTACGGTCATCTAAGACTTGGTCCCTGCAGCTACTTCCCAGTTCCAGACAGACTAGTCCGACACACAGAGGTCTAGTCCAGTCTCACTCAAAAACTCCTGTTCCAGTTTAAAACGGACAAGTGTGAACCAACGGACTGTTCCGGCCTCAAAGAGCGGATTAGTCCGGTCATCCAGAACTTAGCTCCTGAATGCCTCAGACACACTCTCAAAGGACTAGTCCGTCCCCAGACGGACAAGTCCAAACTCACACAGAAACTCTTATTCCGTTCTATATCGGATCTGTCCGATATTGCGGACTAGTCCAGCCTTTCACTCCGGACAAGTCCGAACTCACACAGAACCACTTGTCCCATTCTAGATCGGATCAGTTTGATGTGTCGGACTAGTCTAGCTCCCTGCCCGAACAAGTCCGGCCCTATTCCCTAGGTTTATCCTAAATCTTCACTCCACTCAACCTAAACTCGGACTATGAGTTCTTAGATGATTCTCAGCACTTTGCTCTATGATCACACTCATACTCAAAGTCTAAACTCAACACAAAA
The DNA here is from genome assembly GCA_030760725.1 of Neostapfia colusana. NCBI lineage: Eukaryota > Viridiplantae > Streptophyta > Magnoliopsida > Poales > Poaceae > Neostapfia > Neostapfia colusana. Next base: position 126,060,851 of record JASWHV010000003.1, read on the forward strand.
GAATTAAAAAACCTAAATTCTATCCCTATTGTGCATTTGCCTTCTCCTCGCTTCCTTTTCGAGTGTATCCATCGTCTTGAATTTCTTAATCACCTGTACTCATACTTGCAAAGCTCATTAGTCACTTAAGTGTTGTTATTAATCATCAAAACCCACGGGGAATTAGCTTAGATGCACTTGAAGGACGAGTTCCCGGGTTCTGAAGGTAGCGCACGTGGTAGTGTGTAGTGTGGTATGTGTGCCTAGCTAGTGTTGATGTTTATAATATTTTGACTGCATAGTGTTATTGTTGCTGTTGACTGCCTGTGTGAGTTGGCCATCGGGCCAAGGCAGTATTTTCTAATTTAAAAAAAAAACACCAAACTTATTTACGATGGTTTCCTGGTGTTTGGCCGTCGTAAATAAGACATTAGTATTTACGAAGGCCAAGACCAGCCGTCGTAAATAAGTCATTAGTATTTACGACGGCTGGTCTTGGCCGTCGTAAATAATGGGTGCTATTCACGATGGCCCGTCGTGAATAACTCTCCCGAGCCACGTGGCAGTCGGGGGAACTTATTCGTGACGGGGTAGTTTAGCCGTCGTGAATAAGATTATTTATGATGGGTGCCGTCGTTAACAACCTTATTTACGACTAATTATCGGTGACGGCCGAAAATCGTTGTGAATAAGACTTCCCCGTCGTGAATAACCTATTTACGACGGTTTACCATTTATTAACGACAGTTTCCAGTCGTCGTTAATTGTATATATTCCTGTAGTGTTCGCTCCACGAGAGTCCTCACGCGTGCGCAAAGGATAAGTTCAAATATAAGTATCTCTTTGTGAATTGGAATATGTGAATGTGAATAAATGTGGATGCATGAGATGAAGTTTTATGTAAGTTTAAAGTTGAGCGACTACCAAATCCTCACATGTTCCAGGATAGGTGCAGCCTGTAACAAGAGTGATCTGGAGGGATGTAGTGTAAAAGGCAAGACGCTGATGCTTTCCTATTATCTAAAAAAAGTATATGAATTATTTAACATTGGTTAGTTGAAATTGATCTAATGAGTAGTAAGTAAACTTGGTTAAAGTACGCTATGCATGCAAGAACGACCGAAGAGACGCACACGATTTTTGGATCATGCATGAGGCTCGCTCGACGCATGGCAAACAAACAAAAGAGCGGAGCAAACTATCGTAACATTACACACAAGACAAAATAGAAAACGCCACCCAGGACGTGCTACGAGTTTGGGTCCAATGGCGAACGACGCGCTCCGTCTTTGCCTCGGCAGCTAGCTAGCTGCACCGGCCCATCGACGTTCGTGCTTGGAACCATCTAGCTTCAAGCTCGTTTGCAAAAGCTAGCCGCCACGACACACGGCGGCGGAAAAGAGGGAGAGCCCACATGCCGGCCGGCCGGTGGTCCGCCGTGCCGGAGATCTCTGCACCCGTCCGGCCCGGCCGCCGCTCGAGACAAAGACTGTATCTCGCGCCCTGCTGGTGTTTAGCCGCATCCTCTGTGTATGCGTGTGCATGCGCGGCGGCAGGGGGTTGCCTGTGTCCGCCGGCAACTACGATTGACAGCGACGCCTCTCGTACAACGACGCATGCTGGCGGCGCGGAACCCTAGGCCGCCGAATCGGTTGTACTAGTATATGCAAACGCGTGGCAGTTGATGCATGATCCAGATCCTGCCCTGGTCGCGTGTGGAGGAGAGCGCAGAGCAGCTCGCCGGACGTGGCAGGACGTGCGTGGAAGCCGCCGAGGCATGGCGCCATGCACGTAAGGCCGGCGGCTACCGGCCGGCCGCGGGGGTGGCTGCATACGGAGACTACGGAGCCTTTTCACTGGACCATGTCGACGTCTGAGAGGCTTAAAGTTCATGTGTACATATTTTCAGTTCTCAATGTTGGAAACAGACCCTAAATACTATCTCCAAAACACTTAAAATTGCAGAATTCTCATGTGTACATATTTTCAGTTCTTAATGTTGGAAACAGGGCCATAAATATTGTGTCCTAAATAATGCTAAATATCTCTGCTGGCACATCGTCACCGGCAGTGGAGTTTCACTTAGGCCCTGTTAACGTCCTCTCTCTACACCGTGAAAATACAAACCCACACACACATCCAACACCGATCCTGTGGTGTGGGTGGAGGGGAAAAGGGGAGAAAAGGAAAAGCAGGAATGCTATTTTTCATTTGTCTAAAATTAGCATCTGTTTCTCAACCTACGTTCAGAGTCATCAGATCTATTTTAATATTTGTGCGCTTATTGTTGGTTGTTTTTCTGTTTTTATATAATCATATATTGATTATAGAACATAAATTCGTTGGTGTATTAGGTATAGAAAAAAAATAAGTTATAGACATTCGATATAGATCCGACGTCTCAAGACATAAGTTGAAGAAAAATACTAATTTCATATGTATAGAAACTAGCAAACTCTCAGTGAGTCAAATACACGGTTGGACTAGAGGCCGTCAAGGGCGCCTAGGCAGGCTAGATCCAGATGGCCCCAAGCTGGATCTGGACGAAGAGTGGCCTAGTCGGTGGGTGAGGCCTTCTGCAGCGACAAGGTGTGTTGGCCGATGAGAGGAAAACGACGTGGCATGTGTGGAAGTGGTAGGTGTGGTGATGCAAAATGGAGGTAACCACAAACTTCCGGGGAAGTAGGTTCGTCCAAATCAAGAGTTGGTGAGGATGATGGTGGCCTTGAAACAGTAGTGACTTGGTAGTCTGAGGTCAGAAGGGTGCAGGTGAAAGTCTAGTGTGACGGTTCGTCGGGCCGACACCAGCGACGCCTGTGAGCATCATTAAACAACCTATGGTGTTGTCGTAGTATTGCTTCCCCTCCAATGACATACTCCAAATAAAAATGGCCATATCTAGGTTTATGTGTATGAGCAACGACGATGCTTCTATGTTGTGTTCCTAGCATCGTTAGTAAAGGTCCATTTGCGGGCTATCTTGACCTACTGGTTGACTGGTCTTATATTAATGGTGCTCTTAACTGCTTCGTGGCGACAGGTCCATAGAGGAGGAGTGGATCTTCTTCTCCCCCCCTATAGATCGCTTCCCATTGGACAGGTTAGAGGCTACGTGGTCGGCGACATGTTTTCTGGTGTTGTTGGGTTGGGTGCTGCAATGAAGAGTTCACTATAGCGTGTGTGGTATTTGGTCGGATGTACGCTTTCTGGACCCGACTTTACTTATAAATTGGGTCAACTCTCTTTTTGTCAATGAAATGCTGGAATTCCCTCCCCTGTTCTAATTTTTTTTGAAAAAAAAGTAGCAAATCTGTAAAGGTCACACAATTTTGAATACAAATGAACTGAAGTTTGAACAGCCTTTTTTGGTTTCATGTGTATGGAATTTGGGACTTGTTAAAACTTTTCACATATGATATGCACATGATTGTCCATCTACACAAGTTCAAATATTTATTTGCATGCTTGGAACCAAGGTGGATTTAAAACCACAGATATGAAGTATCATGTGCAAGAGGAAGTTGCAAATCAGATTGTGAACTAAATTTGTTCAACTCAAATTTCAAATGAGGGCAACACAATAGCAATGCAAACTGTTGTGGTACAAATCCCATTTGCAGCAGCTAAATTGAAAATCAGATTTCATATTTGATCCTCAGGTTCAAATTAGTGGGTATGCAAAGTTTCATGAAGTTTGGAGATGTTTTGTTATCCATTTGAAAGAGGACTTTAAATTGCATAGGAATTCAAATTCAAATTTGAATGTGGATGAAACTTGTCCAATTACAGTTTAGATTTGATCTTCCCACAATTTAATTTGATCATTTGCCAAATTTGAGGGAATTTGAGTGGATAAGATGGGCAGTGGGACCCACTCGACAGCAGGGAGTGGTAGCCGACGCCAACGCACACTCGACGATCCCGGTCAACCCCAGCTCCCCCAAACCGCCTCAGCTATGATATTTTCACTCTCTGCCGTGCTCCTTTTTGACCCAACACAGAAGCTTGGCTCTGTTTCTTCCTCTCTCGTGCTAAAGAACAGAACCACTGCCGCCACCCTCGGTCGATCGGAAGCCGGCCGTTTTCATGAGAACAAAGGGCTACTGAGTTGCAAAACGGCACCAGAAACCTTCCCTCTCCCTCCTCGAGGAGTCACTGAGCGAGCTCGGCCTCCTCACACCGAAAATCACGTGTTCCCGCGGCGGCCGAAAGAAAAAGCGACAAGGTGCTCCCGTGGACAGCCTCACCCGGAGCCTTTCATGGCCGAGCAAGAGCACACTTAGACACGCACAACCTCCATACTGCTCACCTCCAAAGCTTAGCTCGATCCATGGAGCCTCGACGACGGAATTTCCGTTTTGCTTCCGGCCGGTGTAAACCGACCCTCGGGTAAGGAAACCCGAAATTCCCATTGAATCTTCGTTTATAGTTTGGAAAATTTCGCACACATGCTCTAGAATAGCCCACGATCTTCCATGCATGAAAACACCGTCTAAGATGAGGAGAAGAGGCACTAATTTGAGGTTTTTCAACGGCGCACCGCCGTTTTCACCTCGGGCGCACGGTGAGAACCACTTTAGCGCCCCTTCCTAGCTAGTTTGAGTTTACGTCGTGCTCCTCCGTGCTCCACTGATGTTGTAGCACCGATCCACCTGGGTTTTGGCGGGCTAGAAGGGTCGGGCAACGTCGTCGAACTTCGGTGAGAGCCGTCGCACATCGCGCACTAGGGTAGAGACCTTGCTGGCGCAGGGAAACGGCACCAATGTGCTCCTCACGTCGGAATAGAGGCTAGCGGCGAGCAGGAGCTCGGGAGGAGGCCGGGAGAGTGAGCTCCGGCGAGCTCGGGCGCGGGGGACGCGCGGGGGGCGGAGGTAGACGAAGGAGAAGTCAGGCCCACGCGTCAGCCACAGAGATGAAAGGAGTTGGATCTTCTGTGACACCGGATCAACGCGCGACAACGCACCGAGGACCCTGTGGCCCCGTGTGGCATTGCCTGAGAACGCGCCACGTAGCCTCGGGCCCGCTGCCAGAGTGTTAAAATTTTCCCGATTTAATTTGAATTCCAGATTTCCTCCAAACTTTGGAAGAGCATAACTTTTGCTAGGAAACTCCAAAATTAGTGATTCAAATTGGGTTAGGTTCAGGTTGAAAAACTCAATCCAAATATGCAACCCAATTTTTATGAAAGTCATAATTAATTCTGGAAAATTCTTTGAAGCTTTTTAGTAAAAGAAATTTAGAGGGAGTTTGGTTCATCCAAAAATATTCAAATTTTGCCAGAACAATCCTTAGGATGTTATTGAACTCATGTAACAATTTCAGCTCATTTAGAGTTTATTTGATTAGGAGAAATCAGATTACAATTTTCTGTATTCAAATGGATACAGAAACTTTTCAGAAAAAGTCCCAAAGTTGGAAAAATCATTTCTGGACAATCTGAGCTCCAAAAATCCTAGAAAAATTCATGCAGGCTCTATGAACTATAGTTGAAATTGTAGTTCACTAAGTTTGACATTAACATGTGAGTTACTTCAGGATTAATTCCTTTTTTCTTAATTGCTTAGAGAATTATTCTGAATAAACCACTCAGTGAAAAGTGCTAAATTTTGGTCCAGAAAATTTTCTTGTGACAAAGAACTCACATGAAAAATGATAGCCAAAATTGATCTCTGGATCAGTACTTTTCAATGAACTTTGCTTAGGTTGAAATAACCTCATTAGGAAAAGCACTTAGCACTTGATCACAATGGCCTAATCCAACTCCAACCACTAGCACCACTTTTCTTTCAAATTCTTAAACATAGTTCCAGTTTTTAAATCATCAGTAGACTTCGATAGCAAAAACTTTACAATTACATACATGTGCATCTGATCATATCATATAGTCATCGATGTCGGAGATTGTGAAGCAAAAGGAAGTTGGATCAAGGAGTAAGGTGATCAAGCCTCAAGTGATCAGCAACCCTAACTGATTGTAAAATCTGGTCACCTGCAAAACAGGCAAGCCACGGTTTGTATTCAAGCAGTTTTATAAAATCTTTTAATTTCTAGAGATCATAGCTATGAGATATTGATTGCATTAGGTCTAGATGATATTGAAAATCCAATTGCATGACCAGATTAACCTAAGAGAGAATGAGTAGAGTAGTCTCCTCGAGTGGATTTAGGCTACGCTAAATGTTACTTTGGAAGGACCGGTAGAAGTCGAGTAGTTGAATCTACTCGCGAGTTTAGGGCTTGGCTTCATCGGAATAGGTTATGAATAGAATAAATGAGGAGAATTCACAAGTGAGAAATTGAGACCGGGCAGGGAGATTGAGATGCAGTAGGCTGCGGACCGTGCATGCATAGCCCTGCCTGTGTCGATTAAGGCCCGTCCGTGCTTGGCCCTGTTGAACAAATTTTAGTTGTGTACCGGATGCATACTGACTATATGGGACCTAGAAAACCGATGTATCTTGTGAGATCCATATGGGAACTTTTCCGATCGGCTTAGGCTTTCGGCGTCAGTACAGCAGGAGGTAACTCGCTCAATAACATACCACTACGGGTATATACCTTGAGGGAGCTTGTTGTTCGGGTCGATGGGACCACGTCCGGTGTGGTAGAACTTGGGAAAGGTGGTTGCGTATGACATCGGTCGAGTTCGCTGCAGGCAAATCGGATATGGGTGTACGTCTCGTGCAGTCCGGGCATGTCCTGGTTCGAATCACCGTCGCTCGCGGTTATATGAGCATACTTGCCCACTGCGTCTTGACGTAGTATAGAACTGAAGTGAATTCCTTTGAGTTTGATAAGGCTTGTGATTTAAATTGTATTGTAACCATGTTTGAATTAGATATAGTGCTAGATAAACGTTACTTCATCTTGTGCAAGAAGCATCGTAGCAAAGCATTTCTTGTTTGATTGTGGAGTTGTGATGCTGTTCGGCGCAAGGTCTTTAAAATGAGGCTTAAAAATCTGAAAGTTAAGGATCAACTGTAGGCGAGTCCTTTATGCAAATTCAGCTACCTTATTCAATCCGTCGTGCATGTAGAGTTTCTTGTTTAGAGGAGACGGATCAGTCTCGCTGAGCCTATGTGCTCACGCTTGCTATATGAGTGGTTTTGCAGGTTAACGTCGATGCTATGAGGAGGTTGTCTGGTGAGACTCGGAGACTTCTGAGTCGTTTAACACATGGAGAAACAGCCGCTGATGATGTCTTCGTATTGCTAGCAAGAAGAGTCTGCTGGTTGGACATCTTCTCGAGTGCTTAGTAGATAATGAACGTAAGATGAACTAGTCTTCCGTTGTAGTTATTTGATGTAAATTATTTACAAAGACACTTGTAAACTTCTGTTTTTAATTTATTTGATACATTTTACTTATACGTGTGTTGTTGAGTGATGCATATCACAACACCACCCAATGCTATTTCGGACGAGCGGCACGGACCTGGTGTCGGGCCCTGTCAAAATCCCAAAGAAAAAACATGCAACAGGAGACTACTTGCTGCTAACGTCCCATCGATATCCAGCAGCATCAGTGCGGTGCGGCACTGAAAATGAGAGATCGCTTCCGGGGCCCTGCCACCACCACAAGTCCACGACCGACCGATGACTCATCCATCCATGGACGGCGCACGCGGCATCTCCTTCTTCGATGGATAATTACTTTTGTACTCTGTATAGCACCAGTGTGCGTTCATGCATCTGATTATAATTTGGTCAGATCAACCGACGAATCATTGCTTACGTATATAGTACATCATATATTCTTCAGCTACATGTGTGACTAATTCAACTCCATCCTCAGCGCTCAGCAGTATTTCCTTGTTGCTGCTTCTTTCTCGGCGTGATAACTTCAGAGTGAGGAGAGCGTGACATGGAAAGCTAGCAGTATTCCCGCTAAGTATAGACTACCCAACGACTAATGATCATGGGGAACAAAAAGAGATGGACAAATCTAATTAATAGCATCCTCATAGGCGTCACATTACCAGCTACCTCATTGTCTTTTTGTTCAGGAAGGCACACTACTGCTAGTTGAACGTGTAAATCAACTTTTGTGTATCAATCTTTAAGTATCGTCCCAGGCAAAAGAGCGATATTAATATGTAGAATATCGCATACTTTAAAACAAATTGTATACTGATTCTCAGAAAGCGCATAACAACATGCATATTAGTATACAACAACAACCAAGCCTTTGATATATAAGCTAACAAAATATTAGTATGCTAAACAAAAATTAGAGCATATAATATATATATATATGACCAACTAAAGAAGACACCTCATTCACTTTCAAGGGCTACAAATTATTGTGTTATTCTCAGCTATTGCCTCGTGGATAATTGGCTCGGCTCGGCTCGTTTTTTGAGGTCTCTTAGTTTATATGCATGCAATTCCCATGCAGAAAAAAAGGAACCTATCAAGTAAGCACAAAGCCAACATACACAGTTGTAGAAGGCCAAAGCATATTAGGCCGGCTGAGAGCTAGCAGTGCTCAGAAGTCAGAACGTACAAGCCAACTTTCAGGTTATAAACTTAGCCTCGAAGCAACTTAGCAGTAACAAATTGACACTACTACAACAAGTTTCATGTCAGGCGGCTCTAAACGTATTATCACACGCGGTTTTCAAAACCGTCTGAAACGAAGCGCCTGTGATAATCAATAATTTTCACAGGCAGAAACTTAAACCAGCTGTGAAAAAGGTTATCACATGCGGTTCTATACCTACGACTAGTCACATGTGAAGACTCTTTATCACAGGCGGTTTATAATGTAAGAGTATCCGCCTGTGATAACTCTATTGTCGCATGCGGTTCAATACCTACGACTAGCCGTCTGTGAAAAATATTTATCACAAGCGGTTTGTAACGTAAGATTATCCGCCTGTGTAACTCTATTATGACAGACGATTCTTTACCTACGACTAGTCGTCTATGAAGAATCTTTATCGCAGGCGATTTGTAAAGTACGATTATTCGCCTGTGTAACTCTTTTATCGCAGGCGGTTCTTTATCTACGACTAGTCGTCTGTGAAGAATGTTTATCATATGCGGTTTATAACATGTAAGATTATCTACCTGTGTAACTCTATTATCGCATGCGGTTCTTTACCTACGACTAGCCGCCTATGAAGAATGTTTATCACATGCCATTTGTAACGTAAGATTATCTGCTTGTGTAACTCCATTATCGCAGGCGGTTCTTTACCTACGACTAGCCGCCTGTAAAGAATGTTAATCACAGGCGGTTTGTAACCTAATATTATTTGCCTGTGTAACTCCATTATCGCAGGCGGTTCTTTACCTACGACTAGCCGCCTGTGAAAAATGTTTATCATAGGCGGTTTGTAATGTAAGATTAACCTGCAGGCTGATACCTGCTTCATTTTTGAAATATTTATTCAAATCTTTCTCCATATTAACAATGGCCTCTGGAGTGTTTGTCTCACTTTATTTGTTTCAAAATGATTCATCTATCTTGTTTTTCAAGTAGTATTAGCAAGATACAACTTTAATTGGGGACAAATCAATGCATGTACAGAGAGAGCATAAAAGCTGTAGGCTTTGCCTAGTATCCTTCAATTCAGTTTGTGTCTTTCAATTTGAGGATCTATCAGTTCTCAAAGGTATCTATTAAACGTGAGTGAGGAACTGTATTTTTTTTGTTTATTCTGTGGTGTGAATGTAATCGTAAATCTATACTGTGTACTCATACCTCTTCTTTCACAGTGCATAATTATTCAATGCTATTCTACAGTGTGCAAAAAATGAAATTTCATAATACATATATGGGCATAAAAATTTATAGATCAATTTCACTCAACTTCATTTCGAGCGTAAAGAGGTAAAAAAAATGATCCCCGAACCAAGATGAGTACGCTCTTAAACTTATGTGGAGATGAATGTTATACAATGATCTCTCAATAATTTGTTAGGACCTTTTTGAAAAGAAGAAAAAGCTACATGGGTAACCGGTTCATTTATTTGTGACAGCTGTTCATTTCACCATATACTCCCTTTTGCAAGGGTGTCTCTCATGCGTCTATTATATATATGTGTGTGGGTGTGTGTGTAGAGAGAGAGAGATATGGCCAATAAAAGAAGTCACCATGTTCGCTCTAAAGACTTAGAAATTCTCATTTTAATTAAAAAAGAAAGAAAAATCACTCACCACTGCCTTATAAAAATGGCTAAAAATACCCCTATGTATATTTTTAAAATTACTCACCATTATCATTATAAAAAATAAATTAAAATATCCAGAATAGATCTATATATTTTCAAATTACTCACCATTTATATGACCAAAAATGGCTAAATTAACTAAATATTTGTACATGGCGACACTATCATCAAGAATACAATAAACCAAAAATAGTAGTGATAAAATAGTAATAATGATACAGCAAAAATAAATTGAGGCATCCAAACATAATATAATTTTAGACATATTGATTCGTTAATTCTAGCAACACAAATGTGCGGGCCATGCAACTAGTCCGCTTTTATTTAGGTTATTCATCAAAGCCTGGATGCAAGGAAAACCTTTCCCTGACCCATTTCTTCTAAAAAGCCAAAGGAGGTCCCTGAAAAAAAAAGGGTGCAAGAAAAAGGCAGCCAAGAAAAGGAAACAAGTAAAGGTGCAGATGGAGGGGAGCCGAAATAAAACACATGCCTTCTTCCAAACTCGTTCCTCTCCACTAAGTTCTTCCAGCTGCTGCTTTCTCTCTTCCTCTCTCTAGAGGTTGACCCCAACACTTCAAAGGATTTAGCTCTCAAAAGGAGACAGAGATTGTGGAGGTCGAGCGACAAAAGCTAGAGAGAGGGGGGGAGTGAGTGAGTGCTTGATGCTTGCTTGTGTGTGGTCGAGGAATTAAAAGGGATCATCAGCATATCAAAGGGGAAGAGAATATGGACAGGGGACTCGTCCACAAATCATCGTCAGCTCTAGTGGGCGAGATGGGAGAAGCCGGCCATGGATGGTGGAGCGTGAATAATTTGAGAGCCCCCTTCGAGCAGCAGCAGCAGCACCATCCTTCTCTTTTCATGCCGTCATCCACCAACACCACCGCGGCGCCTTCTTACGCTCTCTATTCCTTCTCCTCCCTTCTGCTCGCGAATCACTATCCGCTGCCTACAACCAGCACGTCGCCTTGGCATGACAGCGGCAGCATCAGCCAGGGACTCGGTCAGCAGGATTCATGCAGCCAGCTCATACTGTACAATCTCTCTCTTTAATTCTTTCCCTCTTATCTGTCTCTCTCTCTACACACACATACATTATGCTCCTTTCCAGATAATTGTTGAAATAGCATGATGCATGAAATATTGCAACGATATTCACTTAAGTACCAGCTTTTATACCAATTTTCGTCAAAAATGATTTTTTTCATCTCCATGGTTTCCACCTAATCTATGATCATATTGTGTTTCGTCCAGTGGAGGATTGGTCAATGGGGAGGAGCGATACATGGAAGGGCAGATGCTATTCCCAACTACGATTGGTTCAGAAGCCGGTGGGAGCTACATCTACAGCACCACAGCCAGCCATGGGAGCAGCACAAGTGACGAGATCCAGTTGCCATGGGGGAGTGTCCATCAGCACCACAAGGCCTTGCAGCAGAAAGGAGCTTCCTCTCCCAGGTCTTCTTCGATAACATCGGCGACCTCCCTTGGAGGCAGCAACATGCTGGAGTTCTCAAACAACACTAGTTCATCACCTCGTGAGGTAGGATCCAAAGTTGATTTATTTATGGTCGTTTTACCTTTAGATTAGAGGACGATGAAGAGGTACAAAGTTGATTTATCCATGTGCATATGCATCGTAGCTTTTAGCGGTGCTCGTGTTTATGTTGTACGGATTGCCTTTGTGTGTGTGCGCGTGTGTGTGCAAGAGAGAGGGGAGAAAGGGATGAACTGGTAAATAAAATATACTGTTTCACTACTAGGAAGTAACTAAGATAGGTAACCTTGCATAGATTGCATTGAAAGTTTAATAACTTTGCTTCGTCTTTCTGTGTTTCCATTAGTGCATCAGCACAGCATCTGGATCAGCTTTCAAGAAGGCTAGGATCCAAGAACCCTCCCCAGCTCAATCTACTGTGAAGGTCCTCTTTCTCTCTCTCTCTCTCTTCTCTCTCCCTCTCTCTCTCTCTCTCTCTCTCTCACTCTCTCTCTGCACAATGAGAATGGGCGTTCTTTCTGATCAATCTGGCGAGCTTTGAAACAGCTGCCTGCCCAAATGGACAGGCATGGAATCATTGTGGGGTTGGAAGAGAACGTGACATTGGCAGGGGTTCGAATGATGGCATTTTTAGTATCTTTTTCTTGTTCTTTTTCTTCAGGTGAGGAAGGAGAAACTAGGGGATAGAATAACTGCCCTCCACCAGCTTGTCTCCCCGTTTGGAAAGGTAAAATATACACAAGTTTCATACCCTTAATTTCCATATGCTACTCTTCTAGTAAAAGTGTCATCTTAATTTCTGAGAAGAATATAAATGATGCATGTGTTAGTCTGCTTGTTACCTGTGTAACTATGATGTGGACTTGGAGCTATTGCCTGATATTGTTAAACATCAAATTAAATCTACATGGTTTTTGTAGAATGGAAAACTACTGTTAAAATGCCTTCTGAAAGGAGTGCATATCAAAGCATGCATGTAAATTCTCTTAGGCCATGTTTTGAGTGAAAGCAGTAATTTCAAATGTATCTTAATTAGCTTGTACCAGTTATTGAATCAAACAACAATTGCTCCGTACAATTCCTATCTTGGCTATCCGTTTTAGGCTACTAGTGTTTCATGCATGCAAAATGCTACCATCTTCCTCCAAACTCTTCTTCTCATGTAAAAGAAGACCCAACAATTTCCAGAGAAAAATACAAAAGAGAGATCCTGACATGGGCTAGCCTCTCTTTTTCTGCCAGACTGACACGGCGTCTGTACTCCTTGAAGCCATTGGGTACATCAGATTCCTCCACAGTCAAATTGAGGTCCAGCTCTCTCTCTCTCTCTCTCTCTCTCTCTCTCTCCCTCCCTCCCTCCCTCTCTCCACAGCCTCAAACAGTACATCGATCGTCCATAAAGCATTTTATGGCATGCATGCGTGTAATTGTTCCCTTGTTTGTTTTAACACTCACACTTGTGCACTCAACACCATGCCCGTTTCGGAGCGCTCCTGCTTTATGTTGCCGCAGGCTACAGTGACCTGCTGTTTCAGCTGCACAGAAGTCCATATTATCATTAGCTGAGCTCCATGAAATGGTCTACACGACTCCATGTACGGATGCATGAGGAGCTAGCTAAGTCAAGTGACAAAAAGAGGCGGCCAGCCAAGCCTGCATGCGTGCTCTCTCGGCTCTGCTGCATGCCAAAGCTGCCGCTGTTAACCTGATCGATGTGGCACGCGATCTTTTTCTCCATGCTCATGCAACAGTGCTTGCCTTTTTGGAAAGGAGCTTGCCACCCGTGTCCCTTTGCACACCGTCTACTGATCAGCCTTCACCTTCACTCTCTATCTCTCTCCCCCTAGTTAGTTTGGCTTAATGTTGCTGTAATTAAGTACGTGTTCTCATATGGATCATAGTATCTGTTCGTTCTCCAGGCTCTGAGCTCGCCGTACGTAGGCGGCAGCAATGGAGGTGGGGGCGGCTCCAGCTTGAACCAACAACACGAGGCCAGTGTGAGTAGTACTATCGCAACTGTAGCTCATGGCTACAGTCTTCTCCCTCCTCCAGTTAAAAATTTCTGTTAACTCCATGCATGCACAATTCCCGAGGTTACCTGCCATCGGTGTGCATGCCGCCTGCAGGTGCTCATCACATCATCGCACATCGTATCTGCGCGCCTTCATGCGCGCATCACTTCTCTCTCATTACGGCCTCCCCCCACCCCCCCCCTGGAACGGCCCGCTGGGTCAACAGGAGAAAGTGATGTGAAATGTTGGCATTGCTCTCATCTGAGAACCCACATGGCACCTCCAAATCATCCAATGCTTTTTTTCCAAAACACCATCCAATGGTAAAGCTAAACCAGACTATCGGTATTTTGCATTTGGGGCATGCATGTAATATAGCTTGTCATCCACATGTCGTGTGAAGTAGCACCCTTTGAATTAAGTCTAGTCATTTTTAGGGGTGGGCAAAAAAACCGAGATTGAAAAACCAAAACTGAAAAAAACCGAGATCGAAACCGAAAACAGCAAAATATTGGATATCGGGTACATGTTCGGGTAACAAATATAAATAACCGGTATATAAATTTCGTTTTGGTACCATCCTCAGGTACCCAAATACCCGAATGCTTATAAAATCTCAAGTTAAATTATGATCTATGAACTATGAACAATCCAAATTTTGATATTTTATTTGTAAGTTGTTATATGTGAAGTCGTTAGATTAAACTATTTACTTATGATCTATCATTAGTGAATTTATAATTTATTGGATCGTGAGATAAAATATATGACTGATATTGGACTTATGTTGAGTTTTGAGAACATGAGGTAAATATAATGTACAACTCAAGTATTTCGGTTAAGATCGAAGACCGAACCGAATCTTAGTTACCCAAAATGTTCAGGTATCTAATATATACTTTTCCTACATTTCAGATAGTGACTTTGAAAAACCAAAATTAAGAAAGACCAAAAAATACTACCCGAACCGAAATATCGGATAGACCATGCCCACCCCTAGTCATTTTATACTTTTTCAGGAAATATTTTTTTATAGAGTATTATAACGTATATTGCCACGAATTATCTACCCTCAAATTGGAATAATGGACAGCAATCCTAATGGATCCATGAAAATTGTGCATGGGTAATATCTGAATTTTGCAATTCTTCAGCATGCAACTTATTGAACCATTCATTTTCATCTATATTATGATCTTAATAAATTGTATCTTACTACCATAAGACAACATAGATACCAAGTGTCTCTTATATGCTAAGGATTTTTTTCTTTCGACACATGAAAATTGTGCTGCAACATGCATGCACAGTGGATGCAAAAGTGTTGAGTACAGCTGATGCCGCCTGAACCATTTTAGTCCAACATTTTCTTGTAGAACTCATTCAAAAACCGAGATCCCTCACTCCTGCACATGATCCGGGGCCACATAAAAGACATGCTTTTGATAAGTGCTTGGTGTGTGTTGTACAGTGGCAGTACCGTTTGGCACGCATTAATTTCCCCTTTTCAGAACACAAGTGCTACAGTGTAGCCTTGTTGTACGCTCTTGGCAGCTAGGTTATTTGTTCTTCTGTTCTTAGGCTTAAGTTTATGTCGTGTATTGACAACTTTAGTTTTCGCATAAAGCTGCAATCTTCCTTACTTGCATCACCTTAAATATTCTATGATTTATTAACGCAACCTGTTGTGTAGTAACGTCAACAATTGAGCATTAAGACTCAATAGCTTATTGATCTTCCGATCCAATTAAGCAACTGCCACTACAAGTGAACTATAAAAAAGCTGCCATCATTAAATAGATTATTAGCAGAACACAGCAGCACATTAGAAAAAAGCATATGCATATGATTTTACTCAAAGCATCGTATCTTTGTGAGATCTTTTGATAGAAGTATTGACAGAAACTTTATGCCTGTCGATTTAATATACATGTATATATGATGCTGATAAAAAGGTGTGTCTGGTGAGACTCTGATGCCCCTTCAATTATTCTTAATTTTTTATAGGTACAACAAGGAGAAAGGCGCAGCATATTTCCAGAAGACCCTGGCCAGGTATCATTATCTACTCAATTAGTTGCAGCAATTTACCGCTTCTTTCATGGGATCTATACCCATGCATCTGATGATCATCAGTTAATTAAGTAGTAAAGCACAAAGATACTTTTGTTCGAAAGGAGACTTTAGTTTGTCCAAAGCCTTGCTTTAATCGGTAGACGTACAAAGGCATCATGGAAAGTTAATCATGGGCCATTACTTGTCTCTAGCTTTTTAGGCATTTTGATTATCACTGCAAAACCGTCTTTGGGCCTCACTAACGTATACTCTCTCTCTCTCTCTCTCTCTCTGGCCCACACGTGCAGCTATTGCATGACACTGCCATGAAAAAAAGGGGACTGTAGCCTTTGAACTGTTGCTAGCCAAATCATATATAGATTCATGGCTTGCTGATATCTCATGTAAAAATGTATGCTGCACGCATCATACACATTTTGGTTTCGTAAAAGCAATCTGTTATGTCGGCAACTGTAACCTGTGCAGGAAGGAAGCTGCGACGAAGAGAAGAAAGATCTGAGGAGCAGGGGCCTATGCCTCGTCCCGGTGAGCTGCGCGCCGGACGTCGGCGTGGACGCCATCATTGCCGGCTCGGCGGACTACTGGGGAGCGGCTCCAGCCTTCGGCATGGGGTTCGGCCATTAGATCATGGGCCAATTCCGCAGGAACCTTTGGCGTGGCTGGTGGCTAGCTTAGTTAGTTGAGAGGGTGATGATGACTGAAGAATACTAGTGTACGTGCGACTGTGCGTTGATTAGTACATGATGTGGATATGCATTAGCTGCAATACATCAGGAGTAGCCAAAAACAACCTGGTAAGAGAAATGTTTAAGGCTGGCTCCTCTTGATGCCATGCTTGTAATGTATGCACACTGAGATGATGCGTATGGATGTCGGGGATTGATGCAGGAACACAAATTAAGAGTATATAGCTGCTCGTGTGTATGGTATTGCCTAGATCTAAAGATTGGTCAGTTCGCGCGCGACGCATTGTATCACGCCCTGCTCAGATTTATCTGCATATCTAAACAGAATCCAGAAATTTGCCGATAAACTAATACATTGAAATATGGAAAACGCATGTTGACCTTGCTCTTAAAACTAGTAAAATATTACTTTAATTCCAAAATTTTCTTTAAAATACTAGACAGTAATCTTGTACCTAAAAGTCCTCGAGTAAAAAGGCAAAGACACTGAAATAATACGGCCAGATTATGACGACCAAACATGCATTGAAAGATAAAATAGCAAGGCCGTCAGTATGTATTGCGTAGTCCTTCAGTTCGTACTAGTAGCTTTTTTTAGCTCTGACGTCCCGGCGGTTCAATAATGTACCGTTTTTGTAGTTCCTCCTAAAAAAATATTTGATGCTGGTCATTTTAATTTTAAACTAATCAGAATTAAATATTATGAAACGGCGGAGTATTAAATAAGGCACATCAAAAGTAAACCTGAACGCAAATGGCGAATTATATTGCATGCCGTGTACTACTGGTTTGTTTAGTTTGTTGTCTGTCTAACTTGGTCCGGCCCGTGTCAACCCTTGCCTCGCAAGGGTGAGTCCAGCCGTTGCCCGATATACTTCGGCCCACTGGAGCTCAAAAGTCGGGCTGGGTCGCAACCCAAATATCCAGGCCCAATAGCTCCAAATCCCCTGGCTCAACGAACGGGTGGAAAAGGGACCACTGTTACGAACGAGCTTGTAAATAACATTATGGGCACCCCAATTGATGTCAAAGATAAACTAGATTTTGTTGTCCAGACGACAACAGTTTAAAAGACAGAGGAAATAAACAGATTTTTTTTATCTTGTTAAGAGATTAATCATGATTTTGCGTTCTTTCCTGTTGGTCGGAAAAGCAGATGTGCTGCTGTTCAGACAAGTTTAATGGAACCGCGGCCTTTGCTCTGGACCTCCATCATGGAGTTGTTCCACCGTATCCAAGTCCCCGCGCGATAGATTACTGTTATCCAGTATTTTGTCTGTCGCTCGCCGGCAGAAACCTGGCATAGTCACGCATGCACGTCAACATCGTTCTTAGATTATGATCACCCTTTCGTTTCCTTTATACTACTCGTGTAGAATTTAGCTGAACTTTCTCGTGTTGAGGAAGACTACCTGAAGAAGGATGACTACCTGAAGAAGGATTCACTCTTCCCTCCATACTCTGCCACAAAACCATTTCGATTCTCTTTTCTTCCAACAGTCGCAACACTGTTTCAGTTCCCGGGATAAAAAAAAATCCTCAGGGCACCGTCGCGTCGCATCCATTTCGTTTTCGTTTTTCTCTATCGCGTTTGCTTTTTTTTTTTGGTTTGTTTGTTTCCATGTGATTTTTTTATGCCATCGCATCTGGCGCTGCTGTCGTGCCTGCTGGTACTGGTTCTCTCCTTGGACAAGTTCCTCCTCCACTACCTCAAGCGGCGCTGGTTCTCCGGCACCGGCGGCGGCGGCGGCCCCGTTCCTAGGGGACCCTCCAAGCCGCGGCGGCCCATGGCGCCGGCGGCGACGGCGACGGCCAGGTGGGCCGAGACGGCCATGCTCGTCATCGACATGCAGGTCCGCTGGTCCTTGGTTCCCGCCCGGTTTTCCTCAACAACGGGTACGGTTCCCTTGGTTTCCAGATGCTTGCGGGTTCTGATGGGGGTCGTGTTCGGTGGCGTCTGCGCTGCAGAAGGACTTCGTGGACCCAGCGATGCGCAGCCCCGTGCTGGTGGCCGGCGGCGAGGCGGTCGTCCCCGCCGTCGCCGAGGCCGTCGCGGTCGCAAGGGAGCGCGGCGTCTTCCTCGTCTGGGTTAGTTTTTACAACTTTTGTTCACCAGTTCGGTCCGTCCTAGACCAGTTTCTGCGCAGCACTTACGCAAATTGAACATCTAATTTATTGTTGCGTTGGGACGAGGCGTGCTGATTTATCGAACCAACTAAAGAAGAATCTTTTGTATGCGTTCTAAGTTCTTGGCGTAATGATTAGTTCTTATACATTTCCCTTTGCTCCTTTCGATGAGCTTTGTAATTTTCGTTTTTTTTTTGCTTTGCCGTGCAAGGAAAAGGAATTAGCACGTTAGTATGAGACACAATACACATCTCCCTGTCTCATAGGTTTCTTCTTTGGTCTTAATGGCTAATACTACTACACAATTACTTGTCACATGCCAATCTAGAAAAAAGGTATTCCTGTCAAATGCATGTGGGCACCTAAATATTTGATGGACCAGTGATCAAGGTTTCTCTTTTCTAAACCTGATTATTTTGTTTGGCCGTCCTGACGTGCTGATGGTGGTCTAAACATTTGTCAAAACCTCAGTGTCAGATGGTAGGGAAGCGCAATAGTTCTTTGGATTTCTCAGTATGTGTTCTCTGATAGAGTACGGATTGGCACAATTCCCTTTTGCTTTTCTTTTTAGCTAGGGACAATCATTTATCCCAATGAGATTCTGCACATCAATATAAATAATAAAAGTTGTTTTTTCTTCGACAATATGTGGTATAGCCTTGCATCAATTATAGCAGTATAAAACAGTTTTACAACCTCAACCACAACATGATGATAATATTAAACTCAGCCAAATTCTGGCATCAATCAAAATGATAAAAAAAATTGCATAGAGGATCCATGTTGCACGATTATGTGGTGGACTTTCTCTATTCTATTGAGGGTTGTACAACATTTGTCCGTTTTGAGTTATTCGAAGCAGTGTGGCATAATCTTAAGGTCTGATACTTAGCTACAAAAATTTTTAAAAAAATGTTCTTTTAACCTTTATTTACCGTTTCTGATACTTTTCCTCTAAGAAATAGGTACATCACACACCTTCCATATGAAATCATTTTCCTATTGGTGATTCAAAAACTTATTCAGTTACAATGTCCTGAATTGTTGGATGCATTGATATACACGAACCTTGCTTAACATGAATATTTGAAAGGTATTGCAAGCTAACAGCTGTTAGCATAACCTGCAGTTTTCTTCATTTCACATGAAATGGTATGATTCAGAAAGCAGTGTGATAGATTTAATCTCGAGGGCCTGTCTTTGTTTTCCACTAAGAAAATTGATTTATGTGAACTTCTATGTAGGTTGTCAGAGAGCATGATCCTTCTGGAAGAGATGTTGAACTTTTCCGTAGACACCACTACTCCGGGGGAAAGGGTCCAACAGTGAAAGGCTTGAAAGGCGCAGAGCTGGCTGATGGGCTTGTTATCAAAGAAGGGGAGTATAAGCTGGTGAAGACAAGATTTAGTGCTTTCTTTGCTACACATCTTGATTCTGTTCTAAAAACAGCAGGAATAAAGAACTTGGTTATTGTTGGTAAGCACTGATACACATCTGTCGATATAGCAATGACAATCATTTCATTACCATGATAATTAGTTCTGCAGAGTTGTATCTCTCTATTATTTTATAATCGTATTCTTTTACTTGTCACCCTTTGCTCGTGTTTTCGGGTATGATGTCTTTTCAATAAAACAAGAACCATCCTTATATAATATCAAAGGGTATAAAACAAAATCTTCTTTTTCCACAGTACAGCACCTTTCCACAACAAAATACTTGTTTGAAATTAAAATTGCCCTTCCTTTTTGTGCTTGTAGGAGCTCAGTAACACACTGTAAACCAAGCAGCTCAGTAACATGATACTTAATTATGTGTTGGTTTCAGGGGTTCAAACTCCAAACTGCATTCGACAGACTGTCTTTGATGCTGTTGCACTGGACTATGAGAAAGTTACGGTTATTATTGATGCAACAGCTGCTGCTGGACCAGAAGTCCATTTATGTGAGTATACATGTCACATCCAAACATTACTTTCCATATCTAAACATTATACTTGTTCTTGGCAAATAGATATGAATATATTTTTTCTCCAACACGTAAGAGAGCTGTGTATCATTATATTAAGAAAAAAGGGACAAGAGCCCATAAAAACCCACCTGCTCACACCACGCATGCCACACTAGTGTCCTCAGATTGCATTCACGCCTGTTACTAACAGAGTTCAACCAAGACTACCAAATTAGTAAGAATTAGGGGCTGGAGCAGTCCAGGAAAAGAGGCCTCACACACCTGCTAATTCCCAAAGACACCGCTCATCCCTGGCACTACTCAGAGCACTTGCCATGCTCAGTGCAGAACACACAAGCATTACGGTGAGTCCAAAGAGTCCAAGCACCGAGCACCACCAGGGAGTTGAGTTCCTTATGTAGTTGATCAGGTGTTGCACACCACACCTTGTCCCACCAATCATTAAAGGATGTTTCAGCTAGCTGAGGAATAAGATGCGGCAGACCAATCTGATCTGACAAAGTATAGATGCGGCAAATGTTCATAAAACATTTTGGTTCTTTTTGTTAAAGTAGTTTGTAGTCCTTGAACATGCTGGAATTGAACTCATGCAGTCATTCTGTACTTAAATTCTTGATTTATCGCCTGGCTTCTTCATGACACCACGTAGATTATATACACAGTTTGAAAAGTTTAAGTTCAATGTTTTTAAAGGTTAAATGACTGTCTAATAGGGAAAGTGTGAGTTTTTTCGAAAGAGTTGAATCAAACTGGCAAAAATTCTTGTCTTTGGACAAGACTCAGCACCAAGGCAAATGTTAGCAACAGATCTTGCTGGTAGCTGTAGTGCACACGCATATGACAGCTAAGAAAACTATACTTCCTCCTCGCTCCCTTCAATCTGTTGTGTATCGGTTCCACTGACTGAATGCATCTGCTGTGTTTTACCCAGCAAACATCAGGGACATGAAGAACATAGGAGTGGAAACACCAACCTTGGAAGAGTGGCGCCGCTAGGCTTTCGGGCACGTCGTTCTCAGCAACAAGCAAATAGACATCGCCTGGTGTATACATCAGATGCAATACTCTCCGTTTCTTTCTGTCTTATATTTTTTTGTTTTTCTTTTGCGTCTTTGTCTAGCTATACTGCTACTCTATCAGGTAGAGCAACGAGAGATGCTGCTATGTTTGCATGTGTACAGCTTCTAATGCCTCGTATGGTGTTTGCCATACATTACCTTCAATCTGTGTGAAATGGGCCGGTATGTTTATCGGACGTACTGTACCAGATGCTGCTGCTATGTTTGCGTGTGCAGATCGACCTATAGTAAATCCATCCTAGAATAAGTAAGAACAGTAATTCACTACATGCACAATACAGCAGACATGAGGCCTTTTGTGTTAGTACCGGTGACGGCGAGGCCTGGATATGTATAATAGTCAGGCTAAGGCAGAAGCACTAAGCTTAGGCATGATTGAAGCACGGCTACGACGGCCGGCCCGTACACATGGTATGGCTCATCAGACTACAGGAATAGACTACAAGGTCAAGCCCGCTGGTCTTTGTGCACCACAGGAATAGACGATACGGCAATCGTCTCCCCTTCCTCTACACAACACAGCCATGCATGCTCTGTACGTATATCCATATATATGAAGCATTGGCAACTTCGCCATCTTCGTCGATGCCGCCAAGCTAGCCGTGTCTCTTCCTAAACTAGGATAAATCGAGCTAGCAGCGTATCTGTATATATATGCTATATATACTTCAGTTGGTGAAGAGCAAAGTGACGCGAGCGAGAGAGCCAGCATGGACGCCGTTCACGGTGGCGGCACCGCCGGTGGTGCTGGCAAGCATAGTAACCATCGTCGTTGTCCCTCCTCGTCGGCGTTCATCTCCTCAAAGGCCGCCGACCGGTTGGAGGCGGCCGTGGCCAGGACGCCGCGGGCGTGCGCGACGAGGAGGGCCCTGCTGCCGGCCGTCTGCGTGGCCGCGGCGTTGTTGGCGGCCATCGTCGCGCTCGCCGCCGCCGCCGGCGCGCCCAACGGGATGCCGGCCTCCCTCTTCTTCGACGACGCACGAGGTACGTACGTTAAGACTGTAGCTCATGCCTCGAAATCGCCACAACCAGACACGGCTGAATGATTGGCAGCCAGCCAATTAACGCCCAACAGATATCTAATGCATGCTTGTTGCCTAGAAAAATTATATTTCCATCTACATATATGCAAGAAACATTATATGTGGGCGTACATGGTGTGATGTGTCCCAAGTGGGGTCTTCATGGCGCCGCACACAAGCTATGCGACACGAACCCTAGCCGGCTGCCGCTCCGACAGCTCCGTCGAGGGCGCCCACGAGTACTTGATAACGAGCTCGCCCGGTCCCCGGGCGGCCGCCAGATGTCGATGGCGCAGAAACCCTGGCGTTCATCATGCACCACCCAAATCGGTTCGCTTTTGCATTTGGCTTTTCTGCGTTTGAGTGGATCGACCAATGCAGCAATGCTACGTCGAAAACAATGTTACGTCCATTTTTTTCGAAAAAAAAAACAGAGAAAACAATGCTACATCACGTGCTATGAAAGAGGGAGACCGATCATGCATGCAAGCAACACCACTAACTTTTTACATGCATGTGGAGTGGATCAATCAGGCTTGGAAGACGTGTCCCCGTCGATCCTCACCGCCGACCATCTCCTCGACGGCCTTCTCACCCCTGAATTCAGCTACGGATCGTGCCGGAGCCGGTACGAGTTCGCCGGCTACCACAAGAAATCATCGCATAAGCCATCCCCACACCTCTTGGCCAAGCTCCGCAAGCAAGAAGCGCTCCAAAAGCGATGCGGCCCCGGCACGGCGTCGCACAAGAAAGCGCTCCGACGGCTCGAATCCGGCGAGGGCGTCGCCGATGATGCCGACGGCTGCCGCTACCTCGTCTACATCAGCTACCGCGGCCTCGGCAACCGGATGCTCGCCATCGCGTCGGCCTTCCTGTACGCTGTCCTCACCGAGCGCGCCCTCCTCGTCGACGGCGGCGAGGACGTCGCCGGCCTTTTCTGCGAGCCCTTCCCGGGCACGACGTGGCTGCTGCCTCGCGCTGGCTGGTGGTGGTGGTGGTCACCGCTCAGACGCCTCCAGAGCTTTGACGGGGAATCCAAGGAGAGCCTTGGTAACATGCTGCTGCAGAGGGGCGCCGCCGCCGCCGCCGCCGTGCCGGCTGACGGCGGGAACGTGTCGTGGTCGTCGCCAGGGACGCCACCGTACGTGTACCTCCACCTCGCCGGCGGGTACGGCTACCACGACAAGCTCTTCTTCTGCGGCGCGCACCAGCGGCTCCTTCGCGGCGTGCCGTGGCTGCTCATGCGGACGGACAACTACGTCGTGCCGGGGCTGTTCCTCACGCCGCCGTTCCGGGACGAGCTCGAGGCCATGTTCCCGGAGAAGGACGCCGCGTTCTACCACCTCGGCCGGTACCTCTTCCACCCGTCCAACGCCGTGTGGCACGCCGTCACGAGCTACTACCGCTCCCACCTCGCCGGCGCCGGCCGCCGCGTCGGCATCCAGATCAGGGTGTTCCACAGGAGGCAGCCGCCGCAGCGCGTCCTGGACCAGATCCTCTCCTGCGTCCGCGACGAAGAGCTCCTCCCCGGCGGGACGACCCCGTCGTCAACCAACGACACGTCGTCGTACGCCGTGCTGGTGACGTCTCTGAGCTCGTGGTACTACGAGCGGATCAGGGACGAGTACGGCGGCGGCAGGGTGCACCAGCCGAGCCACGAGGGGCGGCAGCGGTGGGACGATGCGGCGCACGACATGCGGGCGCTGAGCGAGATGTACCTGCTCAGCATGTGCGACGTGCTCGTCACCAGCGGCTTCTCCACGTTCGGGTATGTCGCGCAGGGGCTCGCCGGGCTGCGCCCGTGGGTCATGGCGAGACCGCCCATGTGGGCCAAGGACTGGAGGGAGGGGCTCGATCCGCAGGAGCCGCCATGCCGGCGGGTGGCCTCAGTGGATCCGTGCTTCCATTCGCCGTCGGCCTACGACTGCGCGGCGGGGAAGGACGTCGACCTGGACAAGGTGAGACCATACATCAGGCGTTGCGTGGACGTCGGGTGGGGCATAAAGCTTGTCAACGAAAGCAGGAGCCAGTGGTAGCAGTTGTCCGATAGAAATGGCAGTAAAACTGAGATTAATCTGCTCCCAAAAACTACCAGTAGATCGGTAAATACTGTATATGCATACACCAAACCGAAACTATAGTACATGACGACATGAATGATGATAGGAGCCTTTTTAACTTTTATTTATTTTGGATAACATGGTATGTTCTGCATTCTAATCAGCAGCGAAATCACATGTTCGCTCATAATCAGTTCAGTACACACAAAAGTCGCTGACCAAAAAGAGATCCACAGTAGAGAAGAAACAACGGCAACACCAGACATTCAGATTGTTCTCATAGCTCCCGACCTGTCAGAAACGACTAGGAGCACAATTATATCTAGCGTGGGCTATGGCTATACACACACATCCTCAGTACATGATGAATGCCGAACCTGGACAGACCAGCGGTCGCAGGCGCATGTCTGGAACTTCCCTGAGGCCATTGTAGGGTGTCGTCTTTCGACTTGATTTCGGAATAAACTTCAGCAGGGCGCTTGCCCATCTGGTTGGTATTTCAACACCTCAATGTAGCGCCAGAATCCTGCACCGAGAAAGCATGCTGCTTGTGAATCCAGTGTGTATGCTCAAGAGGTCATAGGAGCATCAATTTTTAAACTATGGATCTATGTCGAGTTATTTCACTCGTGTCAGTGTCTCATAGAAACACATCATCACAGCCAGTCATAAATGCGAGTTGGTATACAGAAGCGGAATGTGATTATGCCAGACTAAAAGTAAGTCGTACCTTTATTGTGTTTGCAGAAGTGAAACTTCTATCTCTTGCAAAGTCTTTCCCTTTGTTTCAACCACGTTGCGCCGCACAAATATCGCCGCTATCACACAGAATGATGAAAAAATTGTGTACAAAAGCTGTGGACCAAGTTGCTGCAGCATCCGCAGGAACAATAAACTAACAAAGAAGTTCACAATCTGCAGATTTTATATTCAACATGTCAACAAGTGCATATCACCATAACTCAGGAAACTTCGATAATGAGTACTACTGCCTATAACTAACTGGGATTACAATTCCTACACAATATCTTAAAAAATGTAGTATACATATTTTTCCTCAAGTAATCTATGATGTTATCAGGGTACTCAACTAGAAATAAAAAGCTAAAGATAAAAGCATTTGCGATAAACAAAAGGCAAAAAACACTGCTTTAAAAATTGATTTAAAAGGATGCCAGAATTGCGACAGCACATTCAGTGACAGTCAAGCACCCTCTTGCATTCACTCAACTAAAACTAGCTTATGGACACTATTCATCGTCTGACTTTATCAACCTCTATTAGCAGTGGATTCTTTAGTCTTCATCATTGCTCAAAATTTGATTTGTAGCCTGATTTAATTGTTCACATAAGATTCTCTACGTTTTAGAACATGCAAGCACACTACATACTCCCAAGTTGGCAGGACCTATTTGAAAAAAAAAAGGTAACCGATGAGGCCTTATTTACATTTTGATCTCAGTTAAGCGTTTATTGAACCAAAAAGGATGACAAATCAGTGCAAAAATTTCTAGTATATAATTGTTCTATATCAATAAGTTTATTTTTCTATCTAGCAATTTTACATGCATAACTAATATCATGCTAACTGAACTCTTACCCAATGCACAGACATGCATAAAGCCACAGCCTTGGCTCGTATTTTATTGGGGAAAATCTCGGGTAATAGAAGTCCAGGAACTGGCCCAGCTCCTAATGAAAATGACAAGACAAACCTGCAGAAAAGCATTCACTGTAAGAACTTAAAAGTAAATGATAATAGTCAGGTAAAGTTCCACAAGTTAGCTATGAGCATAGAGCAAATACTACAAACACTTAGCCGCTAGCACACAATTAGACCAATCGTGAATAAACTGTATGAAAAAATACTAAAGAAGTGTAGGTGCACAATAGCATTATGGAGAAGGAAACTATTACACAAGAAACCATGATTAAATAAGCACAATAAACTCCTATTTGTTTATGCAATTAAACAAGACCAATAAAAAATTCAAGCCCTTATTTGTTGACTTAGTGCGACCAGCAATGGTCAGTGGTCATACAAACACTATACAAGTAAAAACTGGCAAAACATGCCAAATTCCAACATATAGTGTAATGACTTTTACATATTACTATGTTTTAGTTAAGTAGGCCAGAATCATATCATATATAGGTTACATTTGCTTTGATACACTCCCTCAGGTTTGCTAATATTTGATGCCGATTGAATTGTTTGCAAGTCTATCAACGTATTATATTAACAAATGGAGTATAACCTATGGTGCCTAAGATTACATAAGGTGGCGATGGGTGGAAAATGTATAACTCATGCAACTTACATCAGAATGCCACCAACTGAAAAATAGACACTTGCAGAGCCAAGATACTGACGGTTTGCTCCAATGGCCTGAAGCCCCATTGAAAAGGCCTATAACAGTAAGGTGCTGTCAGTAAATGAACTAATACTGCTCTATTCAATATATTCCCCATGTTCGGTGGATACTTACCATTGCAAGGAAGCTTCCTGAAAGCAACACTTTTCTGCCTAGCTTGTCCATTAGAAGCATCGCAACAATTGAGCCTAGGAACAAACAGGTGAAAGTAAGATCTTAAATGCACATAACATCACAGTTAATAACTGTTTTAAAGCACGTAACGTAATAGTAAAATAAGATCTCACCAGATAAATTTGAGACTCCCATGCATATGTTGGCAAGGCTAGATGGCACTCCAACACTTCTGAATACAGTCGATGAGAAATAGAACACAGAATTTATGCCGGATAGCTGTTGTAAAGCAAAGAGCGTTGTGCCAATAAAAACAACTGTAGCAAAAAAGGGACTTGTAATGAACAAACTTAACGGGCAAATGGAGCTCAATTTATGCAACAGGGTGGATAGTGGAAAATCTTGTACCATTGAAGTGGCGACCACGAAACAACTCAGAGTACTTCACAGTTTCTCCATCATCTCTCTCAGATCTAGAGAGTTCAGCCATGGCAGACTTTACGTGCAGAGGGCCTAGCAGCTTTTCAAATTGCATCTCTGCTTCGCTTGTTCTTCCACACTGCATAGATAAAAGAACAGGACTTACTGAATCATTCTGAGAGTATCTGCTTAAATATCAATTCAAGCCTGGCCCAATATACTATCAGTTAACACCAGGGAAAAAGCTTAAAAAACAGCAGCACTAATATGAATGTAAAAAAAGGGGACATGCCTGCAAATATATATGATTACTATGCTTATTAAAATGAAAACCAGTACATTAATTACATAGTTGTTGATCCCTTTTAAGAAATCTGTCAATGGATGGTAATTTCTCTTTCGTATTCCAGAACACAAATCATTCGATTTAGGTTGCTACTGAAGTTACAGTACACTATAGCTTCATGTTGAATAGCACTGACCAATAGTTGGCACAAAAAGCTTCAGGACAATGAAAAGGAGAACATAGTCAACAAGCTCATCATTTGATGTAGATCAAAACATCAAAGGGGTAATGCTTTGAAAGAATGTAGGAGGGGGAACAAGTAAAAGTCCAAAGGAACAATAAGACCACAGTTTAGAGTTAGAAAGACATCTGAAATTCAGAGCTTGAAGTTTGGCTCAATATATCAAAAACATGACAAAAGAAAATAGTGTTGCAAAATAAAGGCACCTTATATAGCCAGTGCGGACTCTCAGCACAGAACTCCATACCAAGAGCTAGTAATGTTGCTGGGATAGTCGCAACCCAGAAGCACACTCTCCACCTATGGCAAGAAATATTAGTACAGAATTTCACACATCTTAACTGAGACAGGTACATAAAGGACCAGGGCAGAAAGCTTCTCACCATCTATCTATATCCTTGACAGGGGTACCAATTAGGAGAGAAACTATGATTCCAAGACAGGTTGCGATCTGAACAAAGCTTCCAAATGTACCCCTCACCGCAGGAGGAGAAATCTGAATTCCATGAGTATAGATGGACTTAGATGGACTACAACAAAATCCCATAGTAGACAGGCATTAACAAAAACACCAGTTACACACCTCTGTTATATAGAGGGAAGCTACTGGGGGGCCCAAACCCATCCCTGTTCCAACCAAGAATCTTCCACAAAGCATACCTTCCAAGCTATTGGTGAGCGCACTGCAAATTGTTTATTCATCAGAATTGTTTAAACTCTAATGGAAATACTACTTCCTTTGCATGGTAAGTAGCAATTCATGTGGCAGAATCTTTTTTTATATATTTTGTTAGTCTTATATCTCTTGCATGGAAAGGCAAGCGAAAACACTAGACTGCATCACGTCACCTGATGGCAGCACCGATGATCATGGGCAGCGCACTGAACTGGAACGCCCGGCGCCGCCCCATCCCATCAGCCACGGAGCCACTGAACAGGCACCCGGTGAAAGCTCCTCCCAAGCAGATGCTGACCACTAGTCCTGCACACGCACAAACAGAGGTTTTGCGAGTTAATTGGCTACAACCACAAAAAATGTCCTCAGATTTGCAGTGGGGATGGGGCGGTTGTACCTTCTGCGAGCGTGTTCCCGGCGAAGCCGAGGTCGGTGGAGATGCTCTCGAGTGGCTCATTAACCACCCTGCATCACCAAAACGGGCACGTGTTTGAGGAGAGGGCAGAAACAAAGCAGTTGTTCAAAAGCAGAGGAGAAAACGTGAAGAGGGGGGAGGCAAGGCAAGGCAACGCACCCGGAGTGGTACCCGAAGAGGAAGGAGGTGAGCGTGGCGACGCACACGTGCGGCAGCGACATGCGCCACGACGGGCCCGTGCCGCCGTCGTTCACCTTCACTGCGGAAACGAGACGAGAGAAAAAGGGGCATGGGATCTTCGCCGGCGGAAAGGACAGATCGGGTGGTGGCAGGACGGGGGAAAGTCCGCACTGACCTGGCGTCTCGACGTCGTAGCTATCCATGGCCGCGTCCTTGGACGGCACGCGCTTGTACGCCGAGGTGTTAAGCTTCCACCTCATCGTCGCCGCTGATCCGGACAGACAGAGACCCAAGCAATCGATCAACCGAATCGCCCACGAAAGCAAAGCGGCGCGGGACGGAGGGGGGGGTGGAGATGGTGCGCGGTGGAGGGGACGAGTGGAGAGAGATCCGCCCGTGTATTAATAGCGGTTGAGTAAATTAATCGCAGATACGTATGAGGCTTCGTTCGTTTACCTGGGCGCCGCGTGGGGGCGCATCAGATCGGGCGCCGTGTCCGCCGTCCGATGCACCGGCGGGGAGGGGTCGGAGGCGGCGCGCGCCGGATCCGGGGGAGGAGAAGCAAGCAGAAGGCTTGTGGGTGGTGGGATCGGTGAGGGGGGAGCACGGCGACCGAGGAGGGGTGGCGGCGGTGGTGGTGGTGGTGGGAGGGGAGCCCGTGAGATGCGCCAGCCACCTTTGCTTGCGTCTCGTCTCGTCTGGTGCGTTCGCGCGGGGACGAGGCAGCGTCGGTTGCAGGAGCAGCCACGCGGAGGTGATAAGGGGGGAGGAGGAAAGGCGTTTTTGCACGATACCCCTTGCATGTAATACAATTTCGACGGAAAGGAAATGGCGAGGGGGTTGGTTCGGCTTTTGCGACCTCAGAGAACAAAATACGAAGGCATTATTCCTTAGAGAAGAATATAAAAAGTTTTTTGGACTTTGACACCAAATACAACAGGAGTAGTGATGCAAGCTACAACTTTCTTTCTTTGCGAGTGAAGAGACAAGTTTATTGATTACTCAAAATTGATTTTACACGTTTTTCTACGTGTACAAGGGTACATTCTCCATACTTGGAGTTTCTCAGTTGGAATCAACTTACTTATAAATAAACAAGAAAAATATTATATAAAAATTTTTTTCTCTTGACCTCATAATGTGTCGAAGCTTTCAGCACCAGATCACTCATGTATTTTTACAGTTGTTTCTACATCGTGGGATAGAAAACTTTGTTAACAACACAATTTTCTTGAACCTAGAATGGAATGAATCAAATACTCCTCGGCGTAAGGGGGAATGGAGGGGTTAACAATGGAAGGTAAGAAGTGGAAGTCACTGTTGATTGTTGAATACTAGAACACACTATCGGAGAGAAGCTCAGTGGTGTAGATGCATTAAGTGCATAATTCATGATGTAGATGTAGGGCATCTTGACTGTTTGCTACTAGATCAGACCATAGAAACCATCATTCATCAAAGATTATTTTTTAGCCTTCTATGATATTTGATATTATTGAATTCCTCTTAGTGAATTGTACACGTGCAATTTGCAACGCAATTCTGGACCCACCTAACCTAAAATAGATTTGTTTAGTGGCCGATCTACAGTTTTAACACCGTGCAGATAGCACCCGCGCCTCGACGGTGTTGGATGACAATAGCATTCAAATACAGTGTCTGCTATTTTGCCATAATTAACAATATCCTTGACATAAAGGTTAGGATCTAATGTAGCAATAAATGCAGAGGCTGCTACGGCAAGAACTGATAATATTTTGGGGGTAGGGTTAGCGGGTGAATATAGCAATAATGCTATTTTCCAAAGAGTATATGTACTTATAAATAACCTTGTAACATATAGTATGGATCATTAAGTTTGAAACAAACGTTTTGAATGCAACATCCAATTTTTTAACAGAGCAAGTGTCGGAGCATGAGAGCTGCGACACTCCTCCCGGCCTGCTCGGAAGCAGTCCGCGAGGTTCTTTGATCAGAGGCGGTCTGGCACACTACGCGACCTGGGCTCGAGGGAGCAGATGAACACCAAGATTTACGTGGTTCGGGCCGCCGGAGCGTAATACCCTATGTCCACGGGAGTATTTATTCTATTGCTTGCGCGTGTGTGCTTGTGCGTTGCGGGATCCAGAATGCGAACCCTTTGTCGGGTGGTCACCACGGTCCTTTTATAGTCTAAGGCCGGGGTGGTTACAATGAGGCTTGGGGCCCGACAGGTGGCCCCAAAGCTAGTTGAACCCTATACATGATCTATGGCTTCGTCCTCTGAGTACAATTGGTGATGGAGGAGTTAAGTCCCGCCGCCCGGCGCGCTGAGCGCCCCTGTCCGTGTGTCAGGTGATGATGAAGACGACGTCTTGTCGCCGCGTCTTCTCGCCCTGCTCGGGCGGATGTATACCGTTGGGCGACACTGTACTGTTGTCACGCCTTACTGTCCTGTCTTGTCACCGTAATGGTGAAGGGACAGAGGACGAAGGCGTGCGTAGTGTGTCATGCTTCTAGGGAAGGCGCGAGCCTTGAATGCGAAGCCTGACAACGCACTTCCTTCTTGACTTCGTCAACCCGCGGCACACGATGGATCTTGGGCACGTGGCGGCTTTGGAGCTCTTATCGACGGGTTTGGAGCGAGGGGACACGTGGAAGCCCCGGACCCCTCACCTCAACGGGTAGGATCAGACCGAAGCCCAGGGCACATGTCAGCACCAGAGTTGTCCTCAGCAGGGAGGTGTCTCTAAGCCAGGGGACACGTGGCAGCCCCGGACCTCACCTCAGCGGGGAGGCTCGGACCGGAGCCCAGGGCACGTGCCAGCACCGGAGCCGTCCTTGGCAGGGAGGTGGCTCTGAGCAGGGGGACATGTGGCAGCCCCGGACCTTGCCTTAGCGGGGAGGCTCGGACCGGAGCCCAGGGCACGTGTCAGCACCAGAGTTGTCCACAGCATAGAGGTGGCTCTGAACTAGGGGACACATGGCAGCTCCGGACCTCATCTTAGCGGGGAGGCTCGGACCAGAGCCCAGGGCACGTGTCAGCACCGGAGGTGTCCTCACCAGGGAGGTAGCTCTGAGCCAGGGGCACGTGGCAGCCCCGGACCTCACCTCAGTGGGAGGCTCAGACTAGAGCCCATGGCACGTGTCAGCTCCGGAGCTCAAGTGCAAGTGCCAGCCCTAGGGCTAACCATGGGGCCAATTACACGTGGCTACGTCGGGGCTCTCCTCAGCAGGGAGGAGTGTCGGAGCCCAGATACACGTGGCAGCTCCGGACCTCACCTCAGCCGGAAGGCTCGGACAGAAGCCCAGGGCACGTGTTCTGAGCCAACTGACATGTGGCAGCTCCGGACCTCACCTCGGCGGGGAGGCTCGGCCCAGAGCACAGGGCACGTGTCAGCTCTGGAACTCAAGCGCACGTGGCAGCCCCAGTGCTGAACTCGGGGCTAAGGACATGTGGCTACATCGGGGACCACCTCAGCAGGGAGGCGGGGCCCAGGCTGTCTTTTACCCTCCACGCGGGGGTACCTGGTCTGTAGGGTACCGATAGTGGCCCCCGTGCCCATCTCGGGGGAGTCAGCGAGCCCGCGGGTGGGGCCTCCATCTCTCCCGCGGTTTTGAACCTGCACTTGTGTTGGGGCGCACGTACCACTGGATGAGGCAGGACGTCAGCATTGGGCCTCCTAGGAGGTTCAGGATGCCACTGACCTGTTCGTACCTGCAAGCATAGCAGAGAAGAGGAGTAGTCGTGCTCTCTGGTCACTCTTTCCTGTTTGTTAGCTTTGTTGTGGCTTACGGTCCTCAGCTGAGCTATGGGGCTTTGGGTAATTCGGTGTGAGTCGTCTAGTCTATGGTTAAAGTCTTGCTCAGGGGTATGAACCATCCGGTTCCCCAGCACTGAGTTGTAGCGCTAGAGAGGCAGGGTGTGCACGCTAGGGGTACGGAACCAGGCATAGCAGGCTACACACCCTGGACTTCCCGCTTGCGTAAGTCTTTTTGAGGAGGGACCATTCGGCGCCATAGGGCCCCTAGGCAATGAGACAACCAGTGGTCCTCAAGTACGGTTAAAACTTTGCTTAGGGGAATGAGCTGTCCGGCTCCCCGGTACTGAGTTGTAGCGCTGGAGAGGCAGGGTGTGCACGCTAGGGGTATGAAACCAAGCATAGCAGGCTACACACCCTGGACCTCCCGCTGGCGTAAGCCTTTCTAGGGAGGGGCCATTCGGCGCCATAGGGCCCCCAGACAATGAGACAACCAAAGGTCTCCAAATTACGGTTAAACTTTTCTCATGGGTAAGAGTCGTCCGGCTCCTTGGTACTAAGCAGTAGCATTGGAGACGAAGGGTGTGCACTCTAGGGGTACGGAACCAGGCATGGCATGCTACACACCCTGGATCTCTCGCTGGCATAAACCTTTCAGGGGATGGACATTCGGTGCCATAGGACCCCCGAGCAATGAGACAACCACATGACCCCCGGGTACGCCATAGGTACCTCAAGCAGACCCGCCTGCAGAAGGATTGCACAACTCTTGCTATGGTTGAACACAGGAAAAAGTGATTGGCCACACGGTCGGAGCAATATAGAAAAAGCACGAAAAAAGTGGGGCAATGTCCGGGGTACGATTACTTTTCTTGTCCGTAGGCGTGTTCTTTCTGGTCCCCAAGTACTCAGTTGTAGCGTAGGGAGGCAATGCAGCGGGCTTAGGGTAAAGAACCAGCCTAAGCAGACTGCGCGTCCTGGACCTCCCGCGGGCGTTAACCTTTTAGTGAGGAGACCTTCCAGTGCCACGGGACCTAGGAAAAGTATGTAGGACAGACTCCGTACATGTCATTTACAGTTGATATGCATGAGTAAGCACAAACTGTAAAGGGAGAATGCGCAGGGTAAGGCAAAATTTTCTCATTTCTGGCTTCCTTCATAGGAGGAAACAAGCCGTACAAGAAGGCAGCGACCCGCTCCGGATGACAAGAGGCAGGACTGCTCTGGGGCTTAGGTGTTTTAAGTGCTGTTTCTAGACACTATGACATCTTTTTAGAGAAAATAGAACCATACCGCCGCGCTAATGTTAGATCTTACAGAGGTGCTCTATGTTCTGTGGATTGGGTAGAGGTACCCATCCCCTGCGGCTAGGTGGGAGCACCTGGGGCGGCATAATTGTGCTGCTCAGAAGGGACCTCCCAGCTGGGGGGAGGGTTTTTCACCCCTTTTAGAGAAAGTATTAGCCGAGACACTAGGTGACCCTACCTTGGGCTGTCTACTCTACGCGTACCGTTGCTAATATCACCAGAGCGCTTAGCGGTGTAGCGCATTTCGAGCGGCCTCTAGCCGTGTTACCTCATCGACGGGGTTGATATCTTCACGCAGGAGCTGGTCCTGCGTGGCTTCGTCGTATGTCTGGACGCGGCATGAGCCCTTGGTGCGTTTTGGGGGTGGGGGGCCTCGACCCTCTATACCGGTGTTTCCCTTGTCGCACGACGGGGGAATGTCTGGTTAGACGTGGAGTGTATTGCGTCGGTCGCCGTCGGCGCTAGAGTCGGAGTCAGAGTGGCCGTAGACGGCTTTCAACGCCTGCTTGGCGTCTTGATACTCCATCTCTTGCTCAACGCTGGCTTCAGGTTTGGCCTTTTGTTTGCCCTCCCGCTAGCGGGAGGGTGCATCGTCTTGGCGCGGCCGCTACTGTTGTGTAAGGGCCTAAGTTTTTGCACACATTCAAAGTGTTCATCACACCACACACACCTCGTTTGAGGAAACTTTGTGAACACATTTGAAGAGCAAGTAAACACCATCAACATGGTCATTGGAAAATAAATTCGCAAAATGCAAAAGTGGCATTTCACACATGCATCATATAGGGGCTGGGCATATGAAAAACTCCTACACCTTGCTAGGAATGCCCATGCCAAATTTCACCTAAATCCAAAACCTTTTTGAGGTAGTTTTCGGTATAACTAGAAAGGGGTTAGTTTGAACCCAAATTCAAACTACTTCCATCCCATAAGTTCAAAAGTGGGAGGCATATTCTTACTCAGCACATTTTTGTGAGCTAAGTTTAGTAAATTCAAACTCAATTTGAATTTCAAACTGCATATGTGCTGAAATTATATTCAAACACTCCACAATTTGAATTCTATCCAATTAAAATGGCCAGTTGGTAGATAATTCAAATGACAGAGGGTATTTGGGTCTCTACTGTTTAGAGCAGTGGGGAAAATTCAATTTCAGAGGTTAAAACTGGAGTGGGGCCCACATGTCAGCCTCACTAAACATTTTAATCGACTGAAGAACTGATCTCGGGTTCTTGCGCCTGACCGAGCTGCCGCCACGACGAGAAAACGGCGAGGCCAGCAGCTGCTTGCCGCCCCTGGCCGCTGAACCGCCTCTCTGGACCCCTATCTACGCGCCCGAGTCGTCCCAGTTGCTTCTCACCACTGTCCCGACGTCTTCTCACCCAGAAACCTCGATATACCTCGTCGCTCGTCCGAGCTCTCAGTCCATTGTTGCCCGGCCAAACCCGTGGTTGTCACGGCGATCTGAGACTTCAACCGAGTGCGTCAAGCCTTCCTTGACGTTCTCGCACCGGTTCCAGACCCTAATCAACCCTCCTCGAGCTCCACCGCGACATTCTTCCATTCCTCGGTTCAACCCGAGCCGCCGTCACGGGAACGACCCGTCCGGCCACCACAGCCCACCTTTCTCCGGGCCGTGAATAGCAAAAAGGTTCGCCTTCAATCTCTCTTTCATTACCGCAAGCTCCGGCGGCATGACATAAGCTACTGACGTCGGGATTTCACGATTTTGCGACGGTGTACAAAAGAGACAACCGGACCGATTCTAAAAATTCATAATACACACCGCACCACTCATCATCTTATGGAGAGAAACACTTCTAGGAATTTGTGCGAGTCCATAGGATCCGAAACTTCGACGAACTATTGGGTGTAGCCACTGTTCTTCGAGTTTTATGAGAATTCCCGGTTTCCGACCTAGGTCGCACGGTGACAGCCCAGTACGGCCATTTCCGAGCTCCGTGGAGCTCATGTCAATCTTTCGTAGGGTCCACTGATGCTCGACGGCCTTTTGTTGGATCATTTGAGAGGCTAGGAAGCCCGGCCGATGCGACCAAAGTTCTTCCGAAGCCGCCACTCGTCGCCGGCCATGTTCCGGTGATTGTCACGTCGAGCTGAGCCCAGCATCGTGTTCCCCAAGTGGGATTAGGCAGAGGCAGCCAAGATCGTGGAGTTTGGCACACGGCAGAAGCCCTCCGGCAAGGGGGGAGGCGGCCGAGCGCGGGAGGCCGGAGGTAGACGAAGCCCCCGGTCCCACGTGTCAGCGGCCGATATTTTAAAACCGGGGATTAGCTGTGGCACTGGATCAAGTGTGTATGCATGTGAAATACTCCGTAGCCCCATGTGTCAGCCGCTGAGGAGTTGACTCGTAGCTCGGTCCCACGCGCAGCAATTTAAACATTTCCCCGATTTTCAGATTTAGTTCAAACTTCAAACCCACATAACTTTGGCTAGAAAACTCCAAATTGAGTGAACCAAATTTTGTTGGATTCAGCTCTATTAGTACTTTCCAACAAATCAAGTTTCACTATATGAAAATTCTTATTTCTCCAGAATTAATTCTTCAAAATTTAAACTGTTTAGAATTTTAACTCGAGAACCCTTTGGAAGAAAATTCCGAAATTTTGCTAGGCTGTTCACCAAAATATCCCTAAGCTACCATAAAAATTTCAGATCCATTTAATCTCATTTGATCCACCTAATGGTGTGATTAATAAAACTGTTCTAGAGAAAATAAAAAATGTCCAAAAACATTTTTCAGAAATTATCTGAAATTGTTTAGCTCATATGTTTAGTTAGGAACCTTCAAATTAAGTGAGACCAACTCTATTAGAACCCTCTGAAAATCTAGTTTTTAGAAAGTCATGGCTTGCTCCATGAAAATTCTTATAACACCCTAGGAGCTCCAATTAAGGCCAAGTACATAATTATTTGTGGAGAGCTCAAATGAGCATTGCTGCAAATGAAACTTGGCCAAGTCTTTGTTTAGGTTGTATCCAAACCACAGTAAAAATTTCATAGTCATTGAGTCTGTCTAGCAAGACTTATAACTCTCACAAGTTGAACTTCAATTCAAATGCATTTAAATTGACCCATAATTGTATTTATCATATGTAGTCGCTAAGGTTGAGGAGGAACCTGAAGTCTTAGACTTCGTCACTCCAGAGGAGCAGCTAGCCTACGACTAAGAGCAGCAAGGCAAGCTCCGGTTTGCATTAACCCTTTTACAAATTTTTATAGTTTTAAGAACTTACTTTGAGCACCCACTTAATTCTTGCATTAGAGTCTTATTTGAAACCCAAATGCATAGCCAAGAAAACTCTGGGTTGGGATTAGGTTTGAAAATCTCATTAGCTACTGCAATGCTAAGATAGTGTAGGATTCGGTACAAGTCGAGTAGTTGGAACTACTCGTGAGAATAGGCTAGAGGCACATTGCTCGGGTAAAGATAGCAAATGAAACACATGGCAATAAAAATGAGACCGAGCGAAGAGTAATGGCAGAAGGACTTTGGGGCATGGTTGCCATAGCTCCGCTTGTTCGATTGAGGACCAAGCCATGTGTG
The DNA here is from genome assembly GCA_030760725.1 of Neostapfia colusana. Lineage (NCBI taxonomy): Eukaryota > Viridiplantae > Streptophyta > Magnoliopsida > Poales > Poaceae > Neostapfia > Neostapfia colusana. The sequence goes on from JASWHV010000003.1 coordinate 126,098,858, forward strand.
GGCCTGTTGAACAAGCTAAAACAATACCGAAGACCTACCGGATATATGAGAACCGGGAAACTGATGTAACTCGGGTAGCTGGGTGTTGAGGCATAGATGGTCGTTCAGAGGGTAGGTTGAGAGCTTGAGGTGTAAATCGGCTGGCGGCACTGAGGATGCGCGCGCAGAGACCTCTTACTCGGGACGATTGGACCGGTTCAACATTTGGCTGACGGGTGAAAGGTGGTTATGTACGACGTCCGTGATGGTTGCTGTAGGCAATATCGAGTACGGGCGTACGTGACGCGTTATTCGGGTAACCCTGCAGGTGTAAATTGATTATAATCGACATCACTCACGATCAGTGAGTACCACTTGTTCACTCTACCGTAACATAGAAAGAACAGGCTAGATACATGTTAAAAGTTTGCTGATTTGAAAGATATACTCTGCTTGTTAATGTCTTGTTGTAGTTTAGAGCTAATTAAAGTTCTTTTCAACTTTGGGCAAAGTACATGAGAGAAATGTGTTTCTTGTTTGATTGCGGCTCTCTCATGTGCCTTAGCGTAAGGTTCTCTACAACCTGTTGCTAAAACTTGAAAGTAAGGTTCAAATAATTAGGTGAGTCCTTTGCAACTTATTTACCTCATGTACCCTAAAATCATTCATGTAGAAGTTTCATGTATAGCAGAGACGGGTTAGACTTACTGAGCCATCGTGCTCACTGCTTGTGTTTGAAGCTTTTGCAGGGGTTTATGAGGAAGGGACTCACGAGGGGGAGACAAAACCCCAAGAGGGAAACTCCGTCGAATTGGAGTCGTGCACGCCGCCGTGTTAGTGTGCGTGTGTGCTAGCGGGGACACGTTCACGGGCTGAACGTGAACTCGATGAGTAGTCTGCGCCCGTGAATGTAGACGGAACATATTTCGTTGTACAAATGTTCATAAACCTATTTATGTAATAAAAACTTTGCTTCCGCTTTGTATCTTTGATGTGCGTTATCCGGTGCTATGCAACGCAGCACCCCTCAGCGTCATCCTGGCTCGACAAGGCCGTGGGGACGCGTCAACGTGGTATCAGAGCTCGCTTGAGATTCAACGCACTACAAAGGTCATCTTTTTCAAAAATACGGTGAGGAATGAGTTAGTAGCCCATATAAGGATGCTATTAGTGTATAGAAAGTGGCATACTAACCTATTTGATTATGTTGGAAAATCGTGCATCTCGGAACATTTTATGTCTTGGGGGGTGCACATAAGCGCTGTCCACCAGTGCGCACAAGCTGAAGGGTGGAGCCCCGCGGGTGGCAGGTAACCCGACCCGCTTTAATATCCTCTACGACTCTTCATGTTGTTTGGGGTATTTGAGCAACGTCTTTCCCTGGCGTGCTTTGGGAAAATTTGGGAGACCCCGTCACGTGGTCAATAACGTGAACACGTAGCTCAAGGCGTGTTTGGCTTGGGAACATTCGGGCGAGTGATGACGGCCGGGTGTATGAATTGTATGGATACCAGGCTCGGTGTGCAGCCGAGTATGACGATTGTATGAGTTAATTGCAGGTAGTCTAACCATGAAACGGTAGACGTGTAGCATACGTGTGCGAGAGACGTTTAGTGCCACTGAATTAACGAAGCCGGCTAAGTCCGGTATAGGTTTGTCTTTGTTAGGAAGGTAGTACCGATATGAACTGGTGACGCATCGACGTCACACCCCACTAAATGAGCAACTTCATTGTAAAACTGAAAAGTTTCAATCTAGAGCACTAAAATTTTGATGTAACTCCTTCCCTTAATCAATCAAAAAATAAGGCTGTCGAAGTTAATTCTTCCCTTAAAGTTAACAAGTTTTCAACTTATAGGATACTAAGGAAAGAGTCCCTTGTTTTCGACTGAAGCTGAAGTTAATAAGAGGTTAGAGGTTGAGTTTTTTCGAGATTGGGGGTCATATGATACATTTCTAGAAATCTTTGGAAGAGCTTTACAACTTTTCTGTTGATGTCCAGAGGTGTTTCATCCCTTAAACAATCAAAAAATGCAGTAGAGTTGAAACTGTCCAGAAAACAGGGCAGAGCAAACACTCTCCGTAATTCTCCGTAAATTGAGCATAATTTCCTGCATAAAAATCACAAAATATAAAATGAGGTATTTCTGAAAATTTTATGAGATGGGTTACAACTTTGTAACAGAAAGTTTGGTCAAATTTAGTGTAGAATTAACTGGAATTCTTGGATTAAATCAGTACCTCAAGCAGGAGGGTGCTGTCCAATTTTCTCCAGAAATTTTGTCAACTTTAACATCTCATAACTTTTGAATCAGGACAGATCTTAGGCCATGTAAATACTTTATGGAAAGCTGTCGAAGTTAGCTTTAACTTTGATGTTGAGCTTCAGAATTGGTTTTTCCTTTAACTTAGTCTAAATCAGGTTGCAATGGAAACTGGTCAGGGCTGTTAGTTTGGGCAGCAGACCAGCAATCAACTTGTTCTAGATTTGAGTTGTGTTTCCAAGTTTGTATGAGTTCAATGACATGTTTTATGTATAACTCAATGAGTTACTGTGAAATACATATTTCACCTTTTTCAAATATGTTTCTACAGATGACAGCGGATAAACAATTGGAGAACGGGTGGGTTGTATCCCACTGTTCTCACCGCAGCGGTTATCCGGAAACGTTGAGGCAAATGCTTCAATATTTCGGGTACAGCGAGATGCCACAGTTTTTCGCCAAGGAAGAAGGCGGGGAGGGGAACAAGACGTGGACTATCCATGTCGAAGTTCCTGCAGGACCTACGCCACCCGGTTGGGCGCCGTTCACCGTCACGGTGAGAGGTAGATAGCCGGAGGGGATGTGGCAAGTGGCAGCCCGCGACGCCATGTCGCGTTTCTGCCAACTACACGTGAGAGCAATAGAGGGCACTCCATACGTGCTCGTTCCGGTGGAGGGACGAGCCAATCATGTGTGGGGAGAAAGGCACATGGAGGCAACAGATTCGGGTTGCCCAAGGTACAACCCCGCGGAGGCGAACCTCAGCCTCCAGTTGAGAGCAGGGAAAGCCATGATGGACAGCCTAGTTGTTCATACGGATTGTCTTGCTGTGAAGCTCAAGGAGAGCACCAGCCGTGGAGACCATTTCGAGAGTGCTCACAGCGCGCTCCGCAATGTGCTCCTTCTGACAATAAAGCGACTGAACGAACAACATAATCAGTTGCATCGTCTGGAGAAGGCAAAGAGGAAAATTCGTGTCAACATCACGGCTTTGCAACTACAGGTGCAGGCCCTGACCCAGCAGAATGAGGTTCTCACTCAAGAGCGTGATGACATGATTGAGGAGGGGCAAGGCTGGGAAGAGGACTACAACCAGGACATGGACGAGGTGCACGGGTTGCAGGACCTCGTACCTCCGGTAATGGGCATACCAATGGTGGCTGCCGTACCTGTGGTTTTGGGTCTTCCGGCAATGGGAGAACCTGAACCGGAAGAGGAGGTTATGGACCCGGAGCCACCAGCAGAGGTAGAGGAGGAGGACGACCCACAGGAGGTCGAGTTCTACTCCGAGTAGTAGGTTGTTGCCAAGTAGGGCAGCGAGGGTGGTGTAAGAAAAACTTTTGTAATAGGTGACATGTCGTGTAAACAGTAGAATATGTATAAGTAGTGACGACATGAGCACAATTTCTCAGAGACCCGAGAATAATGTATCTTGTATAAAGTTTATGTTTTATCAATATATGTGAATGTTGTGCAAGCTATTCATGTGTCACTTCAATACCTACTGTTTCATATGAAATTCTAGGTTTGACATGTGCTGATCGCTGTTGTTTTGAGTTTCAGAATGACTCCCACTCGTGCCAACCCAGACGTTGAGGGTTCCAGTCAGGGGGGAGAGACCTCCCAACAGCCTCCCGAGGATTCCTCAGGACAGCAACACGAACAACCGCCACCGCCACCGCCAACGGTTACTTTGGCCGGCATCGTCGTGGCGATGGCGGGTTCTCATCAGCAGCACACGGAGTTGCTGCAGACACTTATTGCCAATACGTCTCGGCCGGAGAGACGTCAAGATCGCGAGGAGCGCCAACAAAGCTCCTACTCTGACTTTCTGGCTACTCATCCCCCGGTATTCTCAAGGGCGGATGAACCCCTCGATGCGGACAACTGGCTCCGCACGATGGAGATGAAGTTCGGGCTGCTCCAAGTGAGTGAGCAACACAAGACTCAGTTCACGGTCCAACAATTTCAAGGATCCGCGAGCGCTTGGTGGGCGAGCTACTGTGCTCCGCAACCCACCCGGCGAGTTATGACCTGGGCGGAATTCTGGACGGCCTTCAGGGCCTATCACGTACCGCCAGGTCTTATGAAGAGGAAAACACGGGAGTTCCTTCACCTGCAACAAGGAAGCCGGAACGCGCTGGAATACTCCAGGGCGTTCAATGATCTTGCACCCTACGCTTCGTATCACACCGATACCGACGAGAAGCGGTGGGATCATTTTTACCAGGGGCTTAACCCGCTCCTGAAGGACAAGCTGGCGATATTCAATCGCGACATCCTCAATGATATTATTGATGTTGCGATTGTTCAGGAGGACTCTGGCAAGGAGTTAGTGGCGACGGAGCAGAAACGAAGCGTGCCATGAAGCAGCGGAGAAGGAGGTGGTCCTTCTCAGAAATACCGGATGGTGAATCGCTCACCATCGGGTTCACGCTGGCAGCCACCACAGAGGCCGATGTCATTCCGCAGTCGGCCATATTCTCCACCAGCATTCAGGCCGGCACTGCCAGCACCACCTCCGCAGCAACAACAGCAGCAGCGGGCGATGTCGCGTGCGTATACACCTCAGCAGCGCATGCCGGGCTTTCGTCCCCCAAGCACCGGCCAGGCAGCAGCCACATGCTACAAATGTGGTCGCCCAGGACACTTAGCCAACAATTGTCCTGAGAGGCAGGGCGGCGGAGTTGCCCGCAGTTCCCGGGGAGGAACCAGCCCCGGAACCCTACTAATGCGTGGCGGGCAAATCCTAGGCCCAGTACCGTCCACCAACTTGCTATAGAGGGCGTGCCGGAGGGAGAGCCAATCCTTGCGGGTATGTTCCAACTCCACCAGCATCCCGCTATAGTGTTATTTGATTCAGGCGCCACGCATAGCTTCATTAGCCAAGCTTTTATTACCAAATACAGCTTGCAAATACTACCCACCGACAGTCCATACTTGATTTGTTCACCGGGTGGGAGGATTTTAGCCAGCATGATGATTCCAAAAGCGTCATTATGCTTAGCGGGTAGAGTATACCCCACACCTCTCATAGTTTTAGAGGGACAGAAGGTCGATGTCATATTAGTGATGTCGTGGTTAACCCGCCGCGGCGCTGTTTTAGACACCGTCCTCCAAGTCATGCATTTGAACTCAAAAGTGCACGAGTCTCACTCTTTATTTCTGGACAGTTCAGAAATAAAACTTTCAAGTGTATATCAATCCACAACCATCAGATTGGAAGATATTCCGGTAGTCCGTGAGTTCCCTGACGTGTTCCCGGATGATTTACCGGGGATGCCGCCCGACCGAGAGGTGGAGTTCAAGATTGAACTTGCACCGGAAACCATGCCAATATCCCGAAGGCCGTACAAGATGGTGCCCAAGGAATTGGGTGAACTGAAGACGTAGTTGATGGATTTGCTGGAGAAGGGTTTTATTAGGCCGAGCTCCTCGCCATGGGGCTGTTCGGCATTATTTGTGAAGAAGAAAGACGAGACGTTGCGTCTTTGCATGGACTATCTTCCACTAAATGCCGTAACCATCAAGAACAAGTACCCATTGCCACGGATCGACATGTTGTTTGATCAGTTGGTCGAAGAAAAGATCTTTTCCAAGATGGACTTAAGATCCGGATACCACCAGATTAAGATATGGGCTGAGGATATTCCGAAGACAACTTTCTCGACGAGGTACGAATTTTATGAGTACGTGGTCATGTCCTTTGGCCTCACCAACGCCCTAGACCACTTCATATATTTGATGAATTCGGTATTCATGCCGGAGCTGGATAAGTTCGTCATGGTCTTCATGACATATTGGTATATTCCAAGTCGGAGGAAGAACACACGAAGCATCTACGTATAGTCTTGCAACGGCTGCGGGATCACAAGCTATACGCGAAATTCAGCAAGTGCGAGTTCTGGATATCGCAAGTGCCTTTTCTTGGGCATATTATCTCAGCGGAGGGCATCACTGTAGACCCGAGTAAGATCACACAAGTGCTGAATTGGGAGACCCCGAGAACTGTTCACAATGTACGGAGTTTCCTCGGACTCGTGGGATATTATCGGAGGTTCATCCTGAACATCTCAAAGATTGCCAAGCCTATGACAGAGCTGATGAAGAAGGCTACCAAATATGTTTGGAGTCCAGCATGTGAAGCAGCGTTCAAGGCATTAGTGAAGAACCTAACATCAGCACCGGTTTTGGTGCAGCCAGACACAACAAAACTGTTCGATTTGTATTGCGATGCATCCGGCATTGGGCTCGGATGTGTGCTGATGCAAGACCGAAGGGTGGTCGCGTATGGATCACGGCAGCGCAGAAACCATGAGCAAAATTATCCAACTCGTGACTTGGAGCTCGCTACCGTGGTACTCACACTTAAAATGTGGAGGCACTACCTACTCGGTAACCTCGTGCATTTATATACCGACCACAAAAGCCTCAAGTACATATTCACTCAGAAAGAGCTGAACATGAGGCAGCGAAGATGGTTGGAGTTGATAAAGGATTACGAAATAGAGATCCATTATCACCCCAGCAAGGCAAACATGGTGGCGGATGCGCTGAGTCGCAAGTCACACGTCAACAATCTGACCATCAACCAGTTGGAAGAGAGCGAGCCCTCACTGCATGTGATTCCACACGGAGCTCTCTACAACTTAGCTTTAATCCACACCATCCGTGAAGAGAGAGCGGTAGCTCAGAAACATGACAAAGGCATGTCGCATTTGCGGAGACGTGTAGATAGTGGGGAGCTGAAATGTTTCCGGAAAGACGGAGACGGCGTCCTATGGTTCAAAGACCGGATCGTCGTACCCCATAACCCGGAACTACGGAAGAAAATCTTTGATGAGGCTCACTTGTCAAACTTTTCTATTCAGCCCGGCAACAACAAAATGTATCAAGAACTCAGAAACAAGTTTTGGTGAACACGGATGAAGCGGGAGATCGCAAAGTACGTGTCCGAGTGTGATACATGTCGAAGGGTGAAGGCAGACCACATGAGGAAACCGGGACTGCTACAACCACTTGGCGTTCCTGCCTGGAAGTGGGAAGATGTGAGCATGGACTTCATCGTCGGTTTACCCACAACTTTTCATAAACATGATTCTGTGTGGATGATCGTCGATCGGCTCACCAAAGTTGCCCATTTTATCCCGTTCAACACCAACTACAACGCCAAGAAGTATGCTGAATTGTACATCTCACGGATCCTATGCTTATACGGAGTACCCCGTACCATCATATCGGATCGGGGCACTTTATTTGTGTTTCGTTTTTGGGAGCAGGTACATGCTGCGTTGGGGACAAAGCTGATCCGTAGTTCATCATACCACCCGCAGACGGATGGGCAAACCGAGCGGGTAAATCAGATTCTAGAGGACATGCTACGAGCTGTGCTATCAACCACGGTAAGAATTGGGATGATCACTTACTGTTGGCCGAGTTCTTGTACAATAATGGGTACCAAGCCAGCATCAAGATGGTGCCTTACGAGGCGCTATACGGGAGAACATGCCGCACACCGCTGGATTGGTGTGAGTCTGGCAAAAGGGTCACCTTCGGGACTGATCTGGTCAACAATGCGGAGGAAAAGGTTAGACTAATTTAGGCGAACCTAAAAGCCGCCCAATCAACAGTATGTGGACCGGAGAAGACGCCCATTACAATTCGAAGTCGGGGATCACGTATATCTGCGTGTGTCTCCAATGAAGGGCGTGAACAGATTCGAGGTGAGAGGAAAGTTGGCACCCTGATTCATCGGTCCATTTCAGATTATAGAAAGATGTGGTTCAGTAGCATACCGGCTGAAATTACTAGAAGCACTTTGAAAGTTGCCTAGAGGGGGGCTGAATAGGCTAATAAAACCTGAATTTTTTGCAAACAGCGGATAAAATTTGAAGTAGGTCGGACTAGTCCGGTCTGAGGGCGGACTAGTCCGGTCTAAGTATAAAATTGTGTTTTAGGTTCCCTTTTTAAGTCTGTTTGAGCGGAAGATATATGGTAGTCAAATAATATCACTAATTAGTTGTGAATGATTAGATTGCGAGATAGTAGAACAATTCATGGGTATCAACAAAAAGAAAGCTTAACAAGTAATTCTAGTGAGCGAGTGAGATAGTAAAGGAACCAAGAGACACGGTTTATCCCGAGGTTCGATTCCACACAGAAATCTACGTCCTCATTGAGGAGTTCACTAAGGACCGGGTCTTTTCTAACCCTTCCCTAACCGAGCGATCACCAAGATCAAGCACGGGCTCTTTCACTATCAGTCAAATATGAGTACAATGCTCTTAGGGGCTACTCACAACTTGAGGCTCCCTACACCAACCTAGCAGTTCTAGAAATCAAAGTACAACTGTTAAGAACTCAAATTAATAGTTAGGGTGCAAGAGAATCAAACCGAGAGCTCAAACATCGATCACCACGTCTTTCCTTTCACAAAAAAACCACAATCTCCTCAAGATCCACTTTAAGGAGTCTAGACGGTGAGGAAAGAGGCTTAGAAGAGCTCTAGGAATGAGTTTTCAGCGCTTGAGTTATTGTCCTTTTTATTCTCAGCCGAAGGGTCTCCTTTTATAGGAATCCCGGCATTTAGCCGTTACCAAATAAAGTCTGAACTAGTCCGGTCCTCACCCCAGACTAGTCCGTTCTTGAGGGACCACTCACGTCACAGGTTACCAAATAAAGTTTAGTGACAGTTGGACTCAAACGGTCATAAAATCCCGGACTAGTCCGGCCAAGAGCGGACTAGTCCGATCTCAGTCAGGAATCTTTTTTCCGTATGAGAACGGACTAGTCTGGTAAAAGCGGACTAGTCCGGTCTTACCAGACTTAGTCTAAAAACTCTCTAATCTAGGGCTGCGGACTAGTCTAGCCAACTTCGGACTAGTCCGAGCTCACACAGGAATCTTTGTTCCGTCCTAATTCGGACTAGTCTGAAGGGATAGGACTAGTCCGGCCTGTGGAGAGGACTAGTCCGATGGCACTCAGAGACTTCTTCTCCGGACCTAAGCGGTTTAGTCCGCTTAGCGGACTAGTCCGGCCTCTCGGGCGGACTAGTCCAGCCCTCTGAGACTTAGTCTCATAACGGCTCAGGGTCACACGACAACGGACTAGTCCGGCCTTGAACGGACAAGTCCGAACTCACTCACAGACTCTTTATCCGGTCCAAAACGGATTAGTCCAGGTCAGAACGGACTAGTCCGCTCCATGATCCGGACAAGTCCGGTCTTCCTTTTTTTTACCCATACCTATGACTACTTCGTCTCATGATTCTAACTTTCTACCCTTCGTTTGAGCTCTCTAATGATTCTCAAGCACTCTAAAAGAGAAGACCCTGTACATAATGTGAAAATTAATAGGAAATTCTATTTTCTACTCTTTCAAGTCTTTTTCTTTTCCTTTTTCTTCTTGAGAGACTCCATATCCATTTCTTTGATAAACACCTGTGCTCGTACCCAGTAAAAACTTATTAGTATCTTAATTGTCGTCATCAATCAACCAAAACCCATGGGGATTACCTAGATGCACTTTCAATCTCCCCCTTTTTAGTGATTGATGACAACTCATTAAGATTTCGATAAATAGATATAGTAGATTGTTTTCATAACACATGTGTGTATGATTCACTCCCCCTAAATGTGTGCACAAAGGATTGTCAAGGAAAAATATGCACAAGAGTGAGTTCCTTGGGAATTTCATACATACATGTGTTATGGTGGGGTGGCTAAGTATGATGTGAGCATTAATCGCATTAAGAAAGATATAACATTTACGAGCAAACATATTTCAATATGGCATAATATTAAGACATAAAATAGCATAGTCATTACAAAATAACATAACGTGGCATAATGTGGCATAGTTATTACAAACCAACATAAAGTGAGTGTTTAAAGAGCAAGACTAGAGACTATGACTAGACTACTCCCCCTTATTCTCCCCCCTTTGGCATCAAGGCACCAAAAAGGAAAGAAAAGAGAGAGAAAACTAATCACTATCATCTTGATCTTCGTCTTGGTCACTTTGAGTCTCCTCGTCCTCATCTTCATCTTCATCTTCATTGTCATCCTCTTGATGAGTGTGGGAGGTAGGAGGAGCAGCTGAGGAGGATCCAAAGTAGGTAAGCTCGTCCTCTGTGAGAGTGGGAAATTTTGTCACTTCGTCGTCATCTGATGACGGTGGAGACATAGGTATCTCCATCTTGTCGCACATGGCCTTGAGATACTTCTCTTGGCGTTGCTTCATTTTCTGCGTGCGAACTTCCACCTTCCGGCATGAGGAGAATATGGCCTTGAAAATTTTGAGCAGCCCACTAGAGGAGCCACTCAATGATGGAGGGACGGATGGTCCAGCTGAGGAGGATGGAGCTGCAGAGGAGCTCCTGCCCAAGGACACAGGAGGGCGAGGAAGAGGAGTCGACATCTGAGGACGTAGCTTCCTGTGCCTCACATCCTTTGCAAATTCCAGTCCTGTGACTCTTTCTATCATGCACATGATGTATGGTGCATATCCACAGGACCTGTTCGGGGTGTGGGAGATGTTGAAGATATCGTTGTATATGTAGTCAAAGACATTGAATCTTTCTTCTTCATTGAGCAGCTTCAACAAGTTTCTGAGATACCCCTGTATCATCCCCACATCTCCATCTTTTGGAGCTAGAGTCTTTATTAGAATCCTGTTCAACACTCTAAAAAAAGGTTTGATGTTGTGGGTTGAGGATGCCTCATAGGAGAGATATGAAGGGTACATGAAGTCCAAGTCATCCATTCCCAAGGTTCTCTCATTGTGAACTATGATCTCATAGTTCAAGTGCTCCCCAAGTCCAAGGATTCGAGCAAATTCATCATACAGTACGGAGTAACCCACACCATTTGTCATCCAAGTGATTTTCCTGTTTCCATAGGTGTGGAAGTAGCAGGTGGTATAAAATTAGACTATAGCCTCGATATTACAATCATATTGAAAGGCCATTAAGTCCTTGATCCCATGGCGTTCTGTTGCTTCAATCACTGCATCAAAAGCTTGGTGCTTCTTGTTTGCCATGTATGGCCAGTCCACCCACTGAGCATCAACTACCGGTGTCTTCATTGGGAGATAGACAAGCCGGTAGTAGTCACAATGGAAGTCGCACCAGAAACGAGGGTCTGGTGTGGACTTCTCGTACTTATAAACCTCCTCTTCTCGGAACCTTCTGGCTTTGTCGGCTCCTTTCCCCTTGAAGGTTGCACTTGCCAAATTGGGTTGGCGGTTTGAGTTGTGCATAGGAGGTGCCCTCTCAAGAGGCCCAATAGGTCCCTGTGGGGGATTTTCCCTTCCCCGTCTAGGGTTGTCACGAATGACGAGTCCCCTGTTGACCAAGGCCTTTTTTCTGGGAGGATCAGCTGCTTTGCCTTTTCCTTTGTCTTGAGTTGATTTTTGGGGCTCGGCATGTTGTTTGTCTTTCAGGGTCACTAGCCTATTTCTCCTTGGAGGATCAACGGATTGAGAGGCTTGTGCTTCCCTGTCAGCCCGTTTCTTTGTCCAGGCTTCCCTTGCAGCAGCCTCTCCTGCCTCTGCCTACGCACGATAAGCGGCTTGGCGAGCCGCTTCGGCCTCGGGGTTTGGAAGAGGACTGTCGCCGGGTCCTGACATGATCTGGTGAGAAAAGAAGGACTTAGATGCTAGAGCATTGCGTTTGAACTAGTTTACAGCCTTAAGTTAGGAGCTAAAATTGTATCAGCCGGACTTGTCCGGGCAGCGAGCGGACTAGTCCGCCTTGCCGGACTTGTCCGGCTGGAATCCGGACTAGTCCGGACTCTACAGTCTTAAACCCTAACTTAGGTGATTTGATCACTAATTTAGCAAAGTTGACGCAATACTATGGGGATTGCAACAACATGGAGTAGGAACATCACGGAAGGCCTAAGGCACTAGAGGTGTGACCTAGAAATGAGATTTTTGTGAAAAGTCAAGGCTAGGTGAAAAAGTACCTTGGAGTGAAGAAATTTGATGAAATCCGTGGATCGAAGGAGCGGAGATGGTTGGAGACAGATTCCCCGCACTCCACAAGCCTTGAGTCGGGAATTCCTTCGAGGGATTTGAGAGAGAATTCCAAAATCGCCAATGGGGGTGAGTTTAGGAGGAGAGGAGTGGAGTGGAAGTGAATGAGAGAGACAGGGAAGGGGTCAGCCCGACTCTTGGAGGTTAAGTCTCCAGGGGCCGGACTAGTCCGGTCTTCAGTCCGGACTAGTCCGGTCTGTCGGACTAGGTCTGGACTAGTGTGCTGTCCGGATGCAGTCCGGACTAGTCTGTCGTGGACTTGTCTGCTGCATCCCGGACTATTGAAGATACCCGGACTTGTCCGTCCTCCAGGGAGGACTAGTCCGGCTCTTAGAGGCTGAGAAATTCTTATATATTAGGATTTTGCCCGTGATTGCGGTGAATTTACTTGTACCTTCTATTAGGTAGCTATGGTCCATATATTTATATACACATAATTACATGATGACCAAAATATAGCCAAAAGTAATATGAGAGAAGAATTAGAAAGAGAACAAGCTTTTCACAATTGTGCACGTTTTTTAAATACGCAAAGAAAATGAAGACTTTTAATTGTTAGGATTCATATGCACAACTTTTCAACTCACATTCTTAGAGTCTAGGATATTCAGCTCATTTCGAAGTTCACAAAATCGTTTTTCATCTAGTGGTTTGGTGAAAATATCGGCTAGTTGTTTTTCAGTTCTTACATGTGAGATAGTTATGTCCCCATTTATAGAATGATCTCTCAAAAGTGATATCGGATGTCTATATGTTTGGTCCTAGAGTGCTCAACGGGATTATGGGCTATCTTAATAACACTCTCATTGTCACATAGGAGTGGAATGTGGTTCATATTGTGACCATAATCCCTTAGAGTTTGTCGCATCCAAAGAAGTTGAGCACAACAACTCCCGGCTGCGACATACTCCGCCTCAGCTGTGGAGAGAGCAATGGATTTTTTTGGATGACCATGATACTAGGGACCTGCTCAAAAATTGACAAGTCCCTGAGGTGCTTTTTCTATCTATTTTACATCCGACGTAATCCGCATCGAAGTATCCGATGAGATTAAACTTAGATCCCTTTGGATACCATAATCCTAGGTTAGGTGTGTGAACTAGATATATTAGGATCCTTTTAACGGCTGTTAAATGACATTCTTTAGGTGATGCTTGAAATCTTGCACACAAATATACACTAAGCATGATATCGGGCCTAGATGCACAAATATAAAGCAATGAACCAATCATAGAGCGATATACCTTTTGATTCACGCTTGGTCCATCTTCATTGAGGTCAAGGTGCCGATTTGTTGCCATTGGTGTCTTGATAGGTTTTGTTTTGTCCATGTCGAACTTCTTGAGTATGTCTTGTGTGTACTTGGTTTGACTAATGAACGTGCCTTCCTTGAGTTGCTTGACTTGAAATCCAAGGAAGAACTTCAACTCTCCCATCATGGACATCTCAAACCTATCTGCCATTATCTTACTAAACTCATTACAGAAACATTTGTTAGTAGAACCAAATACAATGTCATCGACATATATTTGGCACACAAAGAGATCGTTGTCTACATTCTTTGTGAAGAGTGTATAATCTGCTTTGCCTATCTTAAAGCCATTATCAATGAGAAAGTCTCTAAGACACTCATACCAAGTTCTAGGAGCTTGTTTGAGGCCATAGAGAGCTTTATGCAACTTAAACACATGATTAGGATATTCTTAGTCTTCAAAGCCGGGTGGTTGCTCCATGTACACCTCCTCCTTGATTGGACCGTTTAGGAAGACACTTTTCACATCCATTTGATAGAGTTTAAAATCATGGTGAGTAGCATAGGCTAATAGAATACGAATGGACTCAAGCCTAGCTACGGGAGCAAAGGTTTCATCGAAATCCAAACCTTCGACTTGAGCATATCCCTTTGCCACAAGTTTGGCCTTATTTCTCGTCACCACTCCGTGTTTGTCTTGCTTGTTGCGGAACACCCACTTGGTGCCTACCACATTTGCATTTGATCTTTTCACTAGCTCCCATACTTGATTTCTTGTAAAGTTGTTTAACTCTTCTTGCATGGCTACCACCCAATCCGGATCCTTGAGTGCATATTCCACTCTAAATGGTTCCAAGGACAACACAAAAGAGTAATGTGCACAAAAGTTAGCTATTCGAGAACGTGTTGTTACCCCTTTTGTGATATCTCCAAGGATGTTGTCAACGGGGTGATCTCGTTGAATGCTTTGATGAACCCTTGGGTGAGACACTTGATTTCTTGAGTGGTTTTCTTCTTCTTCTCCCCCTTGATCAACATCATGGTTTCGATTTTCTCCTTCTTCAAATTGACCGTCTTGATCTTAGGGTGCTTGAGTTTGATCTTGAGTGAGAGGTGCCAATTGTGATGAGCTTGTAGCATTTTCTCCTAAATTTTCTTGGGGACGGACATCTCCAAGCCCCATTCTTCTTAGTGCTTCACATGGTGCTTCTTCTTCATTTAGTACATATTGATCAACTTGCTCCACTTGGGAGCCATTAGTTTCATCAAACACCACGTCACGTGCAATTTCAACACACCCGGAGGTCTTGTTGAAGACACGATAAGCGTAGGTGTTTGAGTCATAACAAAGTAGGAAACCTTCATCGGATTTTGAAGCGAACTTCGAAGTCCTAAGCTTCTTGTTGAGAATGTAGCATTTACTTCCAAAAACTCGAAAGTGGGAGATATTGGGTTTGTTACCGGTTAGGGGCTCGTATGAGGTTTTCTTCAGAAGTCGATGGAGGTAGAGGCGGTTTGTAGCATGACAAGCGGTGTTGACTGCCTCCGCCCAAAATCGATCCAAGGTCTTGTATTCATCGAGCATGGTTCTTGCCATCTCTATGAGTGTTCGGTTCTTCCTTTCAGCCACCCCATTTTGTTTGGGGGTATAAGGGGCCGAAAACTCATGTTTGATGCCCTCGTCATCCAAATATTCTTCTACTTGAGTGTTCTTGAATTCAGAACCGTTGTCACTCCTTATCTTCTTGATTTTTGAGGAAAACTCGTTTTGAGCTCTCCTCAAGAACTTCTTGAGTATACCTTGAGTTTCTCCCTTATCATGCAAGAAAAATACCCAAGTGAAATGAGAATAATCATCAACAATTACAAGACCATACTTGTTACCGCCAATGCTTATATAGGTGACAGGGCCGAAGAGGTCAATGTGAAGCATCTCCAATGGTCTTGTTGTCGTCATCACATTCTTGGCGGGATGAGTTGTTCCAATTTGTTTTCCTGCTTGGCACGCACTACATGGTCTATCTTTTTCAAAAACAACATCTTTTAGTCCACGGATGTGATCCCCCTTTAGAGATTTTTGTAAGTTCCTCATTCCAACATGGGCTAGTCTTTTATGCCACAACCATCCCATGTTGGTTTTTTTCTATTAAGCATGTGTCAAGTTGAGATTTATCTGTAGAAAAATCCACCAAGTAAAGCTTTCCGTTCAACACACCCTTAAAGACAATTGAGTTATCACTTCTTCTAGAGACGATCACACTCTCGTTAGTAAACAAGCAATTATAACCTTTCTCACATAGTTGAGATATGGACAATAGGTTATAATCTACTGATTCAACGTGTAGAACATGTGAAAGAAAGTGTTGAGAAGAGATTGCAATTTTACCAATACCGAGTACCTATCCTTGGCTGTTGTCACCGAAATAGATGCCTTCACTTGGATCATCATTTTCTTCATACTCGACAAACATTTTTTTCTCTCCGGTCATATGGTTAGTGCACCCACTATCTAGCATCCATTTAGTGCCACCGGAGGAGTAGGCCTGCAAAACAATTTAAACTTTGCTCTTAGGTACCCAAACTTGGTTAGGTCCTTTGAGGTTAGTTACAAGGCATTTGGGCACTCACACACAAGTTTTTGGGCTCTTGTGGAGTGGCCCAACATATTTTGCATATACTTTACCAAACTTAATTTTTATAAGAATATAAGATGCATCAAAATTATGAAATACGATAGATTTTACATTTTTGGCGATTTCATGTGAGGTAGATGCAAGGTTGTCACTCTTGACTTGACTTGAGTTTTCTTTGACAAAGGCTACGCATTTGTTATTGTTTTTAAGGATTCTAGTGTTTTGCTTTCCTCCCCTAGTATAACCAAGTCTATCTTTGATGAAGGGATATCTTGTGATTGAATATGCACTACGTGCATATTTGATCTTCTTCTTATCAAAGATCCCACTTTTGTGTGTATTCTTGCTTTGTGCTTCTTTGAGCTCATTTTTCAAGTTTAAAACAATGCGGGCACATTTGCAAGTTTTAGAGTTGGACTCTTTACTTGTTGAGAAGGAGTTTTTGGAGGATGAATTAGTTGAGACACTTGACTTAAGTGAGTCAAGTTGTGCTTCAAGATTCTTGTGAGCTTTGGTTAAACTTACAAGTTCATCTTGAAGTACTACATTCTCACTTTTAAGCTGAACACAAGTCTCCTTGCTCATGGCAAGTTCGCTTTCAAGTGCTCCTCTCTTTTCTCTCTCGAGTTCAAGGAGTTTCTCAATCTCAAGGTTTCTTTCCTTTTCAAGGATAATCAATTCTTCTTGTTGATTGAGAAGCTCTTCTTGTTCAAATATTTCATCCGATAACATTTTTATTTTAGCTATAGCCTTTTTGTTTAATCCTTTAAACATGAATTCGTTTTCACTACTACTATCAAAGTCACTATCATCTTCAATATGTAACTTAGAAGGTTTAGATATTACCTTGCGCTTTCCTTCCTTTGCCATGAGGCATATGTGACTTCGGCTCTTCCAATCACCCTTGTTTGGCAAGAGTGATTTCTTCATGGTTGGCCTCTTGATGGGTACGATTGCCACTTTTTCTTCATCTTCGGAGGAGGATTCTTCGTTTGAGTCCCATTCTTCTCCAATGTGGGCTTGTCCATAAGTCTTGTTCTTTGTGAAGAATTTCTTATCTTGAGGCTTCCCATCCTTCTTCTTTCTCTTGTCATCTTCCTTGCTATGGGGACACTTCACAATGAAATGCCCATGTTCTCCACAGTTGTAGCAAGTCTTCTTTGTTCTTGACTTGCCCTTGTCTTGGCTCTTGTTCTCATAGTGATGGCTTCTCCTTCTCCTCATCAATCTTTTGAATCTTTTGATGAAGAATGCCATTTCTTCATCATCCATGTCCGTGCTCTCATCATTACTTTCTTCATCTTCACTTGTGAGTTGTGTTTCTTTTGCCTTGGACTTGGATGTGGCCTTGAGAGCAATGCCCTTCTTCTTGAATGAAGTGATCTTTGCTAGGTCGTTGATGTGTTGGTCTTCCTTTTCCATCATCTCGTGGTTAATGATCTTCCCTAGCACTTCATCCGGAGTCATCAAGTGAAAGTTTGGACTTTCACGGATTAAGGTGCATAGGGTCACATTGCGAGGCATAAATGCTCTTATCATTCTCTTGACCACCTCATGGTCATTCCATTTCTTGCATCCGTACGCTCGACTCTTGTTGATAAGAGTTTTGAGTCGGTTGTACATTTCTTGAGGTGTTTCGCCTTCTTCCATGGCGAACCTTCCAAGCTCTCCTTCTATCATCTCAATCTTGGCTTCCCTCACGGATCAGTTTCCTTCATGTGCGATCTTGAGAGTGTCCCAAATATCTTTGGCGAGCTCCAACCCATCTACGTTGTTAAATTCTTCAATGCTTAGAGACGAGTTGAGCATGGCTGCCGCTTGTGCCTTGCGATCGATTTGTTGTTCTTGTTCTAGGGTGAGTTCATCCTCGTCTTCGGGAATATCTATACCTGTACATACCACATGCCAAAGACTTGGGTTCAAGAAAATTAGATGCAACTTCATGTTGTGTTTCCACATTGTGTAGTTAGTTCCATCAAAGTGAGGTGGTTTGCCTAGAGGAATTGATAAATAACTAGAATGAGAATTTAGACGTTCATAGTTAAAAGGATATCGCGAGTAGTCTTGTTGACTACTCTTGAGCTTCTTCTCCAACTTCTCCTTCTTTTTCTTTTGAGCCTCCTCCTTTTTTTTGAGGAGTGCCATGAGACGAAGAACTTCTTCATCTTCTTCTGAGCTTGAAACGTCTTGTGGAGGAGTAACAGCTGGAGGCGGGTTAGAACCTTGTTCTTCAAAGTTGCTTATACTTGCCCCTTTTCCCTTGTTGAGATCAATTTGGCTACTGACCTTGTCCCCCATCTCCTCTCCAAGCGGTTAAGCTTTTGTGGAGAGTTAGCCTCTGATACCAATTGAAAGTTGCCTAGAGGGGGGTGAATAGGCTAATAAAACCTGAAATTATTGCAAACAGCGGATAAAATTTGAAGAATGCCAGACTAGTCCGGTCTGAGGGCGGACTAGTCCGGTCTAAGTATAAAATTGTGTTTTAGGTTCCCTTTTTAAGTTTGTTTGAGCGGAAGATATATGGTAGTCAAATAATATCATTAATTAGTTGTGAATGATTAGATTGCGATATAGTAGAACAATTCACGGGTATCAACAAAAAGAAAGCTTAACAAATAATTCTAGTGAGCGAGTGAGATAGTAAAGGAACCAAGAGACACGGTTTATCCCGAGGTTCGATTCCACACAGGAATCTACGTCCTCGTTGAGGAGTCCACTAAGGAATGAGTCTTTTCCAACCCTTCCTTCACCGAGCGGTCACCAAGATCAAGCCCGGGCTCTTTCACTATCAGTCAAATATGAGTACAATGCTCTTAGGGGCTACTCACAACTTGAGGCTTCCTACACTAACCTAGCAGCTCTAGAAATCAAAGTACAACTGTTAAGAACTCAAATTAATAGTTAGAAAGCAAGAGAATCAAACCGAGAGGTCAAACGTCGATCACCACGTCTTTCCTTTCACAAAAAACCAGAATCTCCTCAAGATCCACTTTTAGGAGTCTAGACGGTGAGGAAAGAGGCTTAGAAGAGCTCTAGGAATGAGTTTTCAGCGCTTGAGTTGTTGTCCTTTTTATTCTCAGCCGAGGGGTCTCCTTTTATAGAAATCCCGGCATTTAGCCGTTATCAAATAAAGTCCGTACTAGTCCGGTCCTCACCCCGGACTAGTCCGTTCTTGAGGGACCACTCATGTCACAGGTTACCAATAAAAGTTTAGTGACCGTTGGACTCAAACGGTCATAAAATCGCGGACTAGTCCGGCCAAAAGCGAACTAGTCCGATCTCAGTCAGGAACCTTTGTTCCGTATGAGAACGGACTAGTCTGGTAAGGGCGGACTAGTCCGGCCCCAAGGGCGGACTAGTCCGGACTTACCAGACTTAGTCTAAAAACTCTCTAATCTAGGGCTGCGGACTAGTCCAGCCAACTTTGGACTAGTCCGAGCTCACACAGGAGCCTTTGTTCCGTCCTAATTCGGACTAGTCTGAAGGGATCGGACTAGTCCGGCCTGTGGAGCGGACTAGTCCGATGGCACTCAAAGACTTCTTCTCCGGACCTAAGCGGCTTAATCCGCTTAGCGGACTAGTCTGGCCTCTCGGGCGGACTAGTCCGGCCCTCTGAGACTTAGTCTAATAACGGCTCAGACTCACACGACAACGGACTAGTCCGGCCTTGAACGGACAAGTCCGAACTCACTCAAAGACTCTTTATCCGGTCCAAAACGGATTAGTCTGGGTCAGAACGGACTAGTCCGGCCCATGGTCCGGACAAGTCCGGTCTTCCTTTTTTTTACCCATATGTATGACTACTTCGTCTCATGATTCTAACTTTCTACCCTTCGTTTGAGCTCTCTAATGATTCTCAAGCACTCTAAAAGAGAAGACCCTGTACATAATGTGAAAATTAATAGAAAATTCTATTTTTCTACTCTTTCAAGTCTTCTTCTTTTCCTTTTGCTTCTTGAGAGACTCCATATCCATTTCTTTGATAAACACCTCTCCTCGTACTCAGTAAAAACTTATTAGTATCTTAATTGTCATCATCAATCAACCAAAACCCACGGGGATTACCTAGATGCACTTTCACACTTTCGGGTGTGCACGACGTCTTTCACATTTCCCAGCTGAGGAAGTGTCTTAAGCTATCAACTACCATTCAACTGGAGGATACTGAAGAACTGAAACCGGATCTCACGTATCGGGAGGAGCCGGTTCAGATAATTGATGAAAAGGCCCGAACCACACGCAACCGTACATTGTGGTTCTACAAAGTGCTATGGAGTAATCACTCCGTAGATGCAGCGAAATGGAAGAGCGAATGATTTCTTCGCACTAACTACCCGGAATTTTTCACGTCGCATATATGGTAATTTTTCAACCGTCCTCTCGCTCATTTTCACCTTATAATCTCGGGACAAGATTCTTTAATGGGGAAGGAATGTAAGGGCCTAAGTTTTTGCACACATTCAAAGTGTTCATCACACCACACACACCTCGTTTGAGAAAACTTTGTGAACACATTTGAAGAGCAAGTAAACACCATTAGCATGGTCATTAAAAAATAAACTCACAAAATGCAAAAGTGTCATTTCCCACATGCATCATATAGGGGTTGGGCATATGAAAAACTCCTACACCTTGCTAGGAATTGCCATGCCAAATTTCACCCAAATCCAAAACCATTTTGAGGTAGTTTTGGGTATAACTAGAAAGGGGTTAGTTTGAACCCAAATTCAAATTCAAACTACTTCCATCCCATAAGTTCAAAAGTGGGAGGCATATTCTTACTCAGCACATTTTTGGGAGCTCACACACCAATTTTCACTCCATTTGGAGTTGAGCTTGACATGAGCTAAGTTTAGTATATTCAAACTCAATTTGAATTTCAAACTGCATCTGTGCTGAAATTATATTCAAACACTCCACAATTTGAGTTCTATCCAATTCAAATGGCCAGTTGGTAGATAATTCAAATGACAGAGGGTATTTGGGTCTCTACTGTTTAGAGCAGTGGGAAAAATTCAATTTCAGAGGTTAAAAACGGAGTGGGACCCACATGTTAGCTTCACTAAACATTTTAACTGACTGAAGAACTGATCTCGGGTTCTTGTGCCTGACCGAGCTGCCGCCACGGCGAGAAAACGGCGAGGCCAGCAGCTGCTTGCCGCCCTTGGCCGCTGAACCGCCTCTCTGGACCCCTATCTACGCGCTCGAGTCGTCCCCGTTGCTTCTCACCACTGTTCCGACGTCTTCTCACCCAGAAACCTCCATATACCTCGCCCCTCGTCCGAGCTCTCAGTTCACCGTCGCCTGGCCAAACCCGTGGTTGTCACGGCGATCTGAGACTGCAACCGAGTGTGCCAAGCCTTCCTTGACGTTCTCGCACCGGTTCCAAACCCTGATCAACCCTCCTCGAGCTCCACCGCGAGATTCTTCCATTCCTCGGTTCAACCCGAGCTGCCATCACGAGAACGACCCGTACGGCCACCACAGCCCACCTTTCTCCAGGCCGTGAATATCAAAAAGGTTTGCCTTCAATCCCTTTTTCATTACCGCAAGCTCCGGCAGCGTGACATAAGCTACCGACGTCGGAATTTCACGATTTTGCGACGGTGTACAAAAGAGACAACCAGACCGATTCGCAAAATTCGTTATACACACCGCACCACTCATCATCTTACAGAGAGAAACACTTCTAGGCGTCCGTGTGAGTCCATAGGATCCGAAACTTCGAAGAACTATTGGGTGTAGCCACTGTTCTTTGAGTTTTATGAGAATTCCCGGTTTCCGACCTAGGTCGCACGGTGACAGCCCAGTACGGGCATTTCCGAGTTCCGTGGAGCTCATGTCAATCTTTCCTAGGGTCCACTGATGCTCGGCGGCCTTTTGCTTGATTGTTTGAGAGGCTTGGAAGCCCGACCGATGCGACCGAAGTTCTTCTGAAGCCGCCACTCGTCGCCGGCCATGTTCCGGTGATTGTCACGTCGAGCTGAGCCCAGCATCGTGTTCCCCGTGTGGGATTAGGAAGAAGCGGACAAGATCGTGGAGTTTGGCACACAGCAGAAGCCCTCCGGCGAGCACTCCGGCGAGGGGGGCGGCGGCCGAGCGCGGGAGGCCGGAGGTAGACGAAGCCCCGGTCCCACATGTCAGCGGCCGATATTTTAAAACCGGGAATTAGCTGTGGCACCGGATCGGATGTGGCTGCGTGCGAAATACTCTGTAGCCCCGTTTGTCAGCCGCTGAGGAGTTAACACATAGCCCGGTCCCACGCGCAGCAATTTAAACATTTCCCCGATCTTCAGATTTAGTTCAAGCTTCAAACCCACATAACTTTGGCTAGAAAATTCCAAATCGAGTGAACCAAATTTTGTTGGATTCAGCTCTCTGAGTACTTTCCAAAAGATCAAGTTTCACTCTATGAAAATCCTTTTTTCTCCAAAATTTAAATTGTTTAGAATTTTAACTGGAGAACCTTTTGGAGGAAAATTATGAAATTTTGCTAGGATTTTCACCAAAATATCCCTGAGCTACCATAAAAATTTCAGATCCATTTGAGCTCATTTGATCCACCTAATGGTGTGATTAATAAAACTGTTCCAGAGATAATGAAAAATATCCAGAAACATTTTTCAGAAATTATCTGAAATTGTTTAGCTCATATCTTTAGCTAGGAACCTTCAAATTAAGTGAGACCAACTCTATTAGAACCCTATGAAAATCTACTTTTCAGAAAGTCATGGCTTGCTCTATGAAAATCCTTAGAGCACCCTAGAAGCTCCAATTAAGCCAAGTACATAATTATTTGTGGAGAGCTCAAATGAGCATTGCTGCAAATGAAACTTGGCCAAGTCTCTGTTTAGGTTGTATCCCAACCACAGTAAAAATTTCAGAGTCATTGGGTCTGTCTAGCAAGACTTATAACTCTCACAAGTTGAACTTCAATTCAAATGCATTTAAATTGACCCATAATTGTATTTATCATATGTAGTCGCTAAGGTTGAGGAGGAACCCGAAGTCTTAGACTTCGTCACTCCAGAGGAGCATCTAGCCTACGACCAAGAGCAGCAAGGCAAGCTCCGGTTTGCATTAACCCTTTTATAAATTTTTATTGTTTTGAAACTTACTTTGAGCACCCACTTAATTTTTGCATTAGAGTCTTTTTTGAAACCCAAATGCATAGCCAAGAAAACCCTAGGTTGGGATTAGGTTTGAAAACCTCGTTAGCTACTGCAATTCTAAGATAGTGTAGGATTCAGTACAAGTCGAGTAGTTAGAACTACTCGTGAGAATAGGCTAGAGGCACATTGTTCGGGTAAAGATAGCAAATGAAACACATGGCAATAAAAATGAGACCGAGCAGAGAGTAAGGGCAGCAGGACTTTGGGGCCTGAGTGCCATAGCTCCGCTTGTGTCGATTGAGGACCGAGCCGTGTGTGGGCCTGTTGAACAAACGAGAACAGTACCGAAGACCTACCGGATATATGGGAACCGGGAAACCGATGTAACTCGGGTAGCTGGGTGCTGAGACATAGCTGGTCGTTCAGAGGGTAGGTTGAGAGCTTAAGGTGTAAATCAGCTGGCGGCACTGAGGATGCGCGCGCAGAGACCTCTTGCTCGGCACGATTGGACCGGTTCAACATTTGGCTGACGGATGAAAGGTGGTTGCATACGATGTCCGTGATGGTTGCTGTAGGCAACATCGAGTATAGGCATACGTGACGGGTTATTCGGGTAACCCTACAGGTGTAAATCGATTATAATCATCGTCCCTCACGGTGAGTGAGTACCACTTGTTCATTGT
Organism: Neostapfia colusana; assembly: GCA_030760725.1. NCBI lineage: Eukaryota > Viridiplantae > Streptophyta > Magnoliopsida > Poales > Poaceae > Neostapfia > Neostapfia colusana. Next base: position 126,122,816 of record JASWHV010000003.1, read on the forward strand.
ACCGTGACGTAGAAAGAACAGGCTAGATACATGTTAAAAATTTGTTGATTCGAAAGATATACTTTGCTTGTTAATGTCTTGTTGTAGTTTAGAGCTAATTAAAGTTCTTTTCAACTTTGGGCAAAGTACATGAGAGAATGCGTTTCTTGTTTAATTGCGTCTCTTTCATATGCCTTAGCGTAAGGTTCTCCACAACCTGCTGTTAAAACTTGAAAGTAAGGTTCAAATAATTAGGCGAGTCTTTTGCAACTTATTTACCTCATGTACCCTAAAACCATTCAAGTAGAAGTTTCATGTATAGGAGAGACGGGTCAGACTTGCTGAGCCATCGTGCTCACTGCTTGTGTTTGAAGCTTTTGCAGGGGTTTATGAGGAAGGGACTCCCAAGGGGGAGACGAAACCCCAAGAGGGAAACCCCGTCGAATGGGAGTCGTGCACGCCGCCGTGTTAGTGTGCGTGTGCGCTATCGGGGACACGTTCACGGGCTGAACGTGAACTCAATACGTAGTATACGCCCGTGAGTGTAGACAGAACATATTTTGTTGTACAAATGTTCATAAACCTGTTTATGTAATAAAACTTTGCTTCTGCTTTGTATATTTGATGTGCGTTATCCGGTGTTGTGCAACAAAGCACCCCTCAGCGTGATCCTGGCTCGACAAGGCCGTGGGGTCACGTCATGTTGAAACTCACGGAAGCGTTCCGCAAGCTTCTTGATCTCACGGCAGTCACTAGCGTCGTGGCGGCCGGAGTTGTGCACCGGGCACCATTGGCCATCGTCGCTGTCAGACGACGGTCTTGGGCGCTTGTCAGTGCGTGGGGCTCGACCCCCACTAGCCGCTGCTAGGGCAGCAGTGGGTGCCCCAACCAGAGGCTTGTTCCTACCTCCGGTCTTGTTCCTTTTGCTGTTGTGCGGAGCAGCAGCCTCTCCGTCACTCCCTGCCACAGAGGCAGGTCGTGATGACAGTCTTAGCCTTCTGCCGCCCTGGCACATTTGTCGACCAGGCTGAAGAGCTCGGTGACGTCTTGCACGTTGTGCGTGCCTAACTTCTCGAGCATCTCCTTGTTGCGGACGCCTTGCCATAAGGCGACGACGACGAAGGTGTTGGAGATGCGAGGGATGGTGTTCCTCACCTCGGAGAACCACTAGATGGAGGATCCCAGCGACTCCCCATCACGCTAACGCACGGCATGGAGGTCGATCTCGGTGCTGGGGCGCATGTTGGAACCCCAAAGTTGGCTGTGAACCTCCAGCACAACTCTTCCCAGGACGTGATGGAGCCTAGGGGAAGGTTCATGAGCCGTTCTGGTCAGGGCGACGGGGAAGTAGGTGGCCATGACGGCCTCATTCCCTCTTGCAGCTAGGATGGAGGTGGAGTAGATCTGCAGGAACTCGACGGGATTGACTATCCCGTCGTATTTTTCCGGCAAGTGGGGCCGGAACATGGGTGGCCAGACCACCATACGAAGGTGCGGGGCAAGTGCCATGCAGCCCCCAACTGCCCCGGAGAGGCAGGGGTAGGCGGAGCGTGGCCTGCTGGTACAGAGCTCGGTGACCGGTACTCTACTTCGAGGTTGCGACGCCTCTCTCGGCGTCGCTCGATGGTGATGTGACCATCTTCGCTTGCGAGGCGACAGTTCAGCTCGACCCTGAGGTCAGCCGTGGCCGTCGCACGTGCGGCTGCCATCCCACGGGCCACTGTCAGCATACGCGACTGGGCCAATGAGGATTCAGCCCGCTGTCTCCTGTAGGCAGGAGAGTTCCTGGCAGTAGCGACGAGATGGTCGACATCGTATTTCCACTGTTCTGCTACCTCGAGGGTGGCGCCCTCGCCCGGAGGGTTGTGGAGCAGAGCGCGTGCTGTGGCCAACACGCTTTTCGGGCTCGGTCGTGGCGGAGCTGTTGCCACCATTGGAGTAGAGGGCTGCAGAGAGGAAGCGGCCTCTGGCGGGTTGAGCATTGGCGGCACATCGTTCGTACGGTCACCAGCTCATCCTGACGTGGGCACCGTGGGCGCCACAGGGGCACCAGCGGTCTGGCCGCCGGTTCGGTCGGATTTGGGCACTAGGGGCGCCGCTGGCACGCCGTTCGTCTGATCGCCGGCCTGGCGAGACCTGCCCGCTCTGGAGCGGGAGTAGCCTCGATGTCTCCCCTCTGAAGACGACGGCGAGTTGGGCGAGTAGGCTCACCATGGGAGGTGATGTTCACTATGATCGCATGGAGAGCGTGGAAAGCCCCCATTCCTCACGCGCCAAATGTCAGAGTGTGAGAGCTGCGACACTCCTCTCGGCCTGCTCGGAAGCAGCCCATGAGGTTCTTTGATTGGTGGGGGTCGGGCGCCCTACGCGGCCTAGGCTCGATGGAGCGGATGAACACCGCGATTTACGTGGTTCGGGCCACCGGAGCATCATACCCTACGTCCACGGGAGTTTTTGTTCTATTGCTTACGCGTGTGTGCTTGTGCATTGTGGGATCTAGAATGCGATCCCTTTGTTGGGTGGTCACCCCGGTCCTTTTATAGTCCAAGGTCGGGGTGGTCACAACGAGGCCTGGGGCCCGACAGGTGGCCCCAAAGCTTGGTGAACCCTATACATGATCTATGGCTTTGTCCTCTGAGTAGAGTGGGTGACAGGGGAGTTAAGTCCCGCCGCCTGGCGCGCTGAGCGCCCCTGTCCGTGTGTCAGATGAAGATGAAGACGTTGTGTGTTCGCCGCGTCTTCTTACCCTGCTCGGGCGGCTTCGTGCTGTTGGGCGACATAGTACTGTTGTCACGCATTGCCGTCCCGTCTTGTCACCGTAATGGCAAACGGGCAGAGGACGAAGGCGTGCATAGCGCGCCATGCTTCTGGGGAAGGCGTGAGCCTTGAATGCGAAGCCTAACAACGCAGTTCCTTCTTGACTTCATCGACCCGAGGCCCATGACGGATCTTGTGCATGTGGCGGCTCTGGAGCTCTTATCGACGGGTTTGGAGCCAGGGGACACGTGGCAGCCCCGGACCTCACCTCAGCGGGGAGGCTCGGACCGGAGCCCAGGGCACGTGCCAGCACTAGAGCTTTCCTCAACAGAGAGGTGGCTCTGAGCGAGGGGACACGTGGCAGCCCCAGACCTCACCTCAGTGGGGAGGCTTGGACCGGAGCCCAGGGTATGTGTCAGCACCGGAGATGTCCTCATCAGGGAGGTGGCTCTGATCAAGGGGACACGTGGCAGCCCCGGACCTCGCCTTAGCGGGGAGGCTCGGACCGGAGCTCAAGGTACGTGTCAGCACCGGAGTTGTCCTCAGCAGGGAGTTGGCTCTGAGCCAGGGGACACATGGAAGCTCCGGACCTCACCTCAGCGGGGAGGCTCGGACCGGAGCCCAGGGCACGTGTCAGCACCAAAGCTGTCCTCAGCAAAGAGGTGGCTCTAAGCCTGATGGCACATGGCAGCCCCAGACCTCTCCTCAGCGGGGAGGCTCAGACCGGAGCCCAGAGCACGTGTCAGCTCCAGAACTCAAGTGCACGTGGCAGCTCTAGAGCTAACCATGGGGCCAAGGACACGTGACTACGCCGGGGCTCTCCTCAGCAGGGAGGAATGCCGGAGCCCGGATACACGTGGCAGTTCCGGACCGCACCTCAACGGGGAGGCTCGGACTGGAGCCCAGGGCACGCGTTCTGAGCCAACTGACACGTGGCAGCTCCGTACCTCACCTCGGCGGGGAGGCTCGGCCCAGAGCCCACAGCACGTGTCGGCTTTGGAAGTCAAGCGCACGTGGCAGCCCCAAGGCTGACCTCTGGGTTAAGGACACGTTGCTACACTGCGAGGCGGGGCCCGCGTTATCTTTTACCCTCCACGCGGGGGTACCCGGTCTGCAGGGTACCGACAGCAAGCAACAACACAAAAAACATCTTAAATTCGTCTCTTACTCAAAAGGAACAACATGAAATTAGGCTTCAATGCAGATATTTGTAAAAGTGAAAATGGTATTCCATAAAATGGTAAGTGGTATTCTAGAGTAATACAACTAAAATCTTTGGAGGAACCACAATAACTACAGTAGCAGGAGGTGCATGTGGGAAAACAAAGGAAGTTGCCACTCTAGTACCCATCTACAGGGCGTAGTACTCGTTGAGCATCATCGTTGAGCTGAAGCCACTCTAATCACAATTCAATCCTGCCCCTGCACAGTTTCAAATTTTCTGTGTCCTCTTTTAGCGCTTTCAAAAATTTCAAATTCAATGGTCCAAAATCTAAGGAACACTTCCATTGAAAATCCCACCCGTTAAGCTAGATGGAGAACGGAAACGAGGGAAAGAAATGAAGGCAAGCGAGAATGACCGATAAATGTATAAAATACTCCAGATTCAAAAAAACTGCGAATAGACCAAACCTCCATTGCCCATTAGCTTCTTCTCCCCCACCACCTGCGCCTCCTCTCGATCCCAAATTCCAAAAAGATTTCGCCTTTCCTCCTCTCATCTCATCCCAAACCAAGATTCTCCTAATTTCTCTGTTCCCCTCTCAACTCTGGCTTCTTGGGTTGATCCAGTGACTTGCTCCACCCTTCCTTCTCCCCTTCTGTTTCCCGCTGATTTTGAGTTCTGTGACTCGGGAGGAGCACAAGAGCCCGCCCCTGTTTTTACATTCTTGATCCAATTCCAATAGCTCGCGCGGCAAGATTCGGTTTTGGGGCCTCTGCGCGGTGGTCTAGGTCCCGGATTGCAGAACCGGCCTTGAGGTTTTGGAATCCGTGACCTAATTCGGTGGTCATTCTGGTGTGGTGATGGAGCAGGGGAGGAATCAGCAGCAGCCGAAGCTGTCTGCTCCAGCCGCTGCGGGCGAGATGAAGGCGCCTGTGGTGGCGCCGCAGCAGCAGAGGTCGGCAGCGCCCGCGATGCCCGCACCAAGGCCGTGGCCGGTGGTCTTCACTCCGACGTGAGCAAGCGCCTTGCTTGAGTTTGATTGCGTAATCCGTATATTGTTGCATTTGCATTTTATTTCTGTTGTTTGTTCGATCTTTGAGTTTAACTTACATGTTTAAAAATCCAAACTTTATTGCTTGCGATGTATCATTCTGTTGATATTTGTGTGCGTCTTGTTGGTGATTTTAAAAATTAAGAAGAGCTAGTACAGAGGGTATGAACAAATTTGTGCGTCTCCTCTACAGTAGAAATTGCTGTCTATGCCTGATGTTAGAATGTTTTAGTCATAGGTGAGCTTGAAGTAAATTTTAATATTTAGCCGTCTGGCTGACCATATTCTCCTAAGATGCGGATGCACTTCACTGTGACAGGCAAATGTGAATTTCTTGTTCGCCTTTTTGGTTTACATTGATTAGTTCTGATGCTTAAGCATTTGGTAAGTGAAGTCTCAGACACACGGTTCTAAATGTTGATTTCTCTGAGGTCAGATATATCATGCATCTTATCTATGCATACCTTTTCAAGATAAACTGTAGTTACTTTTTTGACAGGCACACAATGTCTTATATTTGTCAATTTTGTCAAGATGCATGATGGGGTCCAGATTGTATTGCCTATGTTCACACAGAAAATCTGTTTTCCGTCATAACATTCTTTTGCAATCAGGAATGTGAAATGCTTCCAACATGTTACTAACCTACTTTTGTATTCTATTTCTTTGCAGGAAGCCTGCCACTGAAGTAAAAAGTGTTACTCCAAAGAAGAAAAAACACTGTAACTGTAGAAACTCAAAATGTTTGAAGATGTGAGTATGTTTTCAGTGCATATAAATTTTGAAAAGCAAATTATTACATGGAAATAGTGAGTTCATACATGTTATATGCAGAATGGGAGGCTCTCCATGAATAATTAACAAGCTCTATTCTCGTTGTTAAGCTACTATGCACCGACCAGTTGAACCCAAAAGCTTAAGCTTATGGGGAAGGGTGGGCAATTCACTTATATTTCAACACTCCCTCTCACGTGCATGCTCTCTTGGGCCGCGAACGTGGAATAGGAGTCGGCTGCAATTTATTTTAATAAATCGCAACCGCCAGGATTCGAACTCGAGACCTCTGGCTCTGATACCTAGTAGCTTAACATGGTATGAGAGGCAGAGGTCTCGAGTTCGAATCCTGGCGGGCGCGATTTATTAAATAAATTACAGCCGACTCCTATTCCACGTTTGCAGCTCGTGGGAGCCTGCAAGTGAGGTGGAGTGTTGAAATATAAGTGAATTGTCCATCCTTCCCCATCAGCTTAAGCTTTTGGGGTCAACTCGTCGGTGCATAGTAGCTTAACACTCATTCTCAGCAAAACGGTCTTACTGGTAGCATTGAGTGTTTTCCATGATCTCTTTGTTAATGAGGCCAGACATTTTTGGATTTATGGGGGATAGCAGTTGCACTTTTTTTTATACTTTTCTTATTCTGAAGTGCCAGAATTTTCGTTTACTCTTACATCTCTTTCTTTCTCTTACTTTTTTTTTAAAAAAATTGTTGGGTTTCATATCTAGCCTACCCCAACGTGCTTGAGACAAAGGCTTTGTTGTTGTTGTACTTTCTATTCTCAAGTACTTATCTGTTACTCCTATCATTCCTGGTTGAATCTGTTTGTAATTTGAAGTAATGTTTTGATTGCTGTAAGACTATCATACACATTTTGGTAGTTGTTTCATTATTTTTATATAGAGTTTTAATACTGAAAATCATGCTATCATACTAGAAGGTAACTGACTTGGTGTTTGTTTGTTAGGTACTGTGAGTGCTTTGCAGCACAGGTATATTGTGATGGCTGCAACTGCTCAAATTGTGGGAACAATATTGATAATGAGAACATGAGAAAGGAGGCTATTGAAAACCTTCTCGCTCGTAACCCACTTGCTTTTCAGCCTAAAATTGAAAATGGCCCAAACACAATCAATGTTCGAAAGGTACTTTCTTAGAATGTGATTCTTCAGGAACATGTTGGTTGATTGTTCATGCACCATAACTATCTCTTGGACCACAGTCAATGCATTTTAACTTTCGCTGATAGAGTATTTTTTCTGTTAGTTCCTATTCCAGTAGAGAAAGGGAAGTAGTTAAATATTTACATGAGATGTCTTTTTAACTCTGTTCGTGCACTGCAGCATCTGGGGTTGGGTTAAACATTTTTCCCAACTGGTCCCAAATGATGGTTGTTAGTAATTTAATGATCACCTGGTGCTATATGGTCGAAAGTCTCTGTCAAATTCACTATCTGCTCCTTGATACTGTTTCAAAGTTTTGGAATTTCCATATCTGTAGAGCATAGTGTCAAGTAGGAGTTGAAAGAGCAGAAACCTACGTATTCCTACCATTGAAAAGAGCACAAACCTAAGTATTCTTATTTTTTAAGCCTTTCAACCATTTCTTTTGATGTCACCTAAGTAACTGGGTGAACAATACCTGTAACTGTAATTGACCTGGAAGACTAGTAGCCTTCCTGCCATGTTCTTTTAGGGTAGCACCCCTAAATTATCAGTTTGACCTGCAAAACTCATCTGTTAATGAAGCTCAGGTCTCTATTTTGACAGTCAGCAGCAATTTTTTGACACAGTCGACATGTAATTTTTGTATTATATTACATTAACTCTACTTGTAAAATTCTAAATTTATTCTGTATTGCCACTTACATGTATCCCTCTAGTTGGCCTAACTCATTTCTGTAATTCATTACCTCCTATATTAGTCTCTATATGCTATTTGTTTAGCCTCTAGGTTTTGTGTTGGATCAATTAACTTTTTTTATACAATTATATTTCATCTTTCTTGGTTCATTTTTTTCTATCAGTGTTTTTTCTTTCTGAAATTTATAGTTCAAAAAATTTGTGTCACTGCCCAATAAATACACTCTAGTTTCTTTTGCTTGAGCTGCACGTGATTAAACAGTCTTATCGGCTGTTAGGATAATTCGGGAGCAGTACCTCTTGTACCAAAGCACAATAAAGGTTGTCACTGCAAGAAGTCTGGATGTTTAAAGAAGTACTGTGAATGCTACCAAGCAAATATTCTCTGCTCCAAGAACTGTAGATGCATGGACTGTAAAAACTTTGAAGGAAGTGATGAACGAAAAGCTTCAATTCAAGGGGATTATGCATCTGACAGAAACCACATTAAACAAGGGGTTAATATTACTCACAACAATACCACTGGATCATTAGGGTATAACTATTATCCAGTGCGTAGAAAGAGATCTCATGAAGATGCTGTAGGTGGTAAACTCAATAGTGAAGGAGGTATATCAGAGGCACAATTTCGACAGGTACGTTCAAAATAATTTTATCAACAACAACAACAAAGCATTTGTCCCAAGCATGTTCAAAAAAATTTTACATCACCAAATAAATTTCGTGAACGAATTCTAGATGCTTTAAGGACTTTAAGGACTTTAATTGAATACTCATTCATTCTCATTGATGCATGTGCCTAAACACACTAGCAGTTTTGTTTGTTTCATCATCTTTTTTGGTACAATCTTTTTTCTTTCCTTGTTATTTTGTTTGTCTAACTTTTTCCTCTTTTCTTGTTTGCTAGGGTAACCCACCAGACGTTTCACTGTGTGCTCCCTCTTCCACTGGATGCGATGTGCACAATGCTGCCCATTCACCACCTAAATCATTTAATACGATCTATAGGTACATTGAAAGATATCTAACCTTCTATTTAGTGATACAACAATTAACTAAAATGACTAGTTCACATTAAGGATCTCAGATGCCCAACTAACCAATGCTATAAAAAGGTTCCCTAGCTAGTTTAATTGAAGGTCACAAAAACATTAGGTTTTTGTAGTTGGGAGTGTACAGACTTCTGGTCTCCTTGGAGCTACATGCAAATATTTAAAGAAATATTGGTGACTGTCCAGATGGCATCATCCACATAAGTTATTTATTTAAATCCTTATCATTTTTATCTGCAAAATTTTACAATGAAATTAACAAACAATTTAACCAGGATGCTCTTCTACCTATTTAATTTTGTGTCCTTCTGATCAAATGTAATATTTGATTAGGTCTCCACTAGCAAATACCATCCACCTTAGTGAGGTCAAGGATCTAGTCAAGCAATTGGTGACTGACTGCAGAATGGAAGCAGACGCATACACAGCAATAGCTGGTACAGAGTCTTTGTCCTTTGTTCCCTCTTTTGTTCTAGGTATTAAAAGAACCCAAAATTTGCATCAACGCTAGTGCTAGGTGAAGTACTAGACATGAATAAATTAGAAGGCACTAATCCAATAATTCTTTCAACATGAAAATCACTTGTTCAAATTTATTAACCAGTAGCATTTACTGACAGTTTACATTTAATTCTACACAAGTCAACTATAATCAGTTTGGACCACACAATGTGTGGATCTGACGCAGTGGTAGAGTCTCGCCACTTATGTCCTCGAGGTCCTAGGTTCAAATCAGCCTCCTTGCAAAATAAGCAAGGGGAAGACTGCCTAGAAATCTCCTTCTCTAGACCCCACAATGTGGGAGCTTTAAACACTGGATGCGCCCTTTTTTTCTACATAAGTTAACTATAATCAGCTTGGACCAAAGACGTGAGTAATATTATGTCAGACTCAGAGTAAAAGATAAATAAAACTGCATGTCTAATTGTTACTTGTTACTTTTATGGAAACTGCAAGTAACATTTTTTTTCTTTTGAGACCACTGTAAGTAACATTTGTTTTGGCAAAACTGTAGTAATTTGGAGAACTAGAGATTTTGAGAGTGTATGATACATTCTTTGATATCAATTAAGAAATGTATTATACATGCTTGGCACCTATCTAAATTTGCCATGTTGTACACAAGTGACACGCAACATGCTAGAAATTTTGCACCTCAATTTTGTAAAGGGGTGACGTAGATACATTTTTAACTTTTCTATTTACAGGTAATAAAGTGCATGAGGCTGCAGTAGGGAATGAATCCCGCACAAATGATGGTTTAAGTAACGGTCATTCCAATCAGCGGGACTTGAAAGAAGCACAAACACTGATGTGCAATGATCTGAATGCTAATGAAATGACTTCCCAATGGTCTGACAGCTTTAAAGATTCTAGGCCTGCGTCTCCAGCAACACAAGCACTAATGTGCAATGAGCAGGATACCGCATTTGGAGATGATTATGGAGGTTCATTTCCATCTATTTCGTATGATCAAGATGTTTCTGAGATACGTGTTGCACAAGAGAACCTAGCGTTGACTGGGTTGTTTGATTATCTTCGTGTAATTGTTACACGTGGGAAAATAAATGGTGAGTCACGCTTGCTCTTTATTTTGAGCTGAAACGGTAGGGGAAGCCCCTACTGTGGTCACACTTGCTCTTGTTATTGTCATATTTTGGCATACGGTAGCTGTATCATTCAGTTTGTAAAGTAGTTAGATCTGGTCATTTAAGGATTATCAAATATGAAAAAAATTATCATCAGAAAACAGAAGTAGGTAGTAAGCAGAAGAAAAACTACTCCTGAAAAGCTACAATATATGGAAAACAACATTGGCAGTTGCAATGCACCAAAGTTTATTGATGAAATTTGAATATAATTTTGTTAATAATTGCTACTTTTTTACTTTCTGACATCAATCAAATTACGAGGTTCATTTTTTCCATGTTTGCTCCTATTGTTTATACCCCCAATACGGTAGCATCCCCTTAACATAAGCACAAACTGCCGCTTCTGATAATCTATAGCGCTTAGCATACTGGTGGAATGCAATTGCTTGTTGTTACAAAAGCAAGAAGGTTTTATTGGACACTTTGCAGAACTTAACTTTGTTAACTTGGTGCTGGTATTGCAGAACACAAATCGTCATCAGAGGCAGCAATTGAACTGGACGCACAGTTGGACCATGGAGCGACATCTTCCGCTTCCCCGGTAAAAGCTGCAGAAAAAGAAACGTATAGAAGCAATCAACAATGCAGATCAAATGATGAACCGAAAGGCAACAGCGGAACTAAAGTATGATTGGGTAGAAAGTTCAGCCTTTTTCATTTCAAGGTGTTTGCGATAGAAATGCGTTTTGTACATATTTGAGCAAGATAGCAAGATTGGTCCTTGTTGCCATTCTAGGAACAGTCATTTCATTCATGAGATCTACCAAGGCAAAAAAAAAGGTTGCCTGCTACATACCGGTGTATTAATTTAATAAAATTTCATTCAGGTAGTTTATTATTGAATAGGCAGTTTTTAACTCCGTTCCCATTTGATTCTTCAAACTAGTGTGGATAAAAATAATTAGTAATATACAATAAAAAAATCGACCACCATAATACGGATGAGGTCTGTCGATTAAAAAAAGGGCATAGTTGTTTCCCTGAGGGTGCTACAAATGCCATGTCCGAAGGATCGAGTACTGAAGGAACGAAGTTAAAATTTCATACACTTCAAATAACTGTGTAACTCCTCTATCTGTAAATCGTCGTCCCATCTGCTGCCATCTCCCACCCCATGTGTAGTGCTGGTGTGACGGTGCCAGACCTGTGAGTCGGACCCACGCACCCTCTTGTATCACCATCAACGTAACGAGCACGAGTTAATTGTGTTGTCTGTTGCTCGTCGTCGTACTCTACAGGTCATCAGAAGAAGACGACGGAATATTGGGCCGGTACAGAGGACATCAGGGAGGAAAATCTTGATATGAGGAGGAGCAGCAGCAGCAGCCACAAGCTCATCTCTCATAGTACATTGTGCCGGCTCCGTCATTCCGTTCTCTCTGGCGAAACGCGAGCCGCCATGCCGCCTGCTGTTGCTGCTCATCCTCGCGGCGGCGGCGCTACCTGACGACGGCCTAGCCGATGGCCGAGGCGGTGCTCGACGGTGTACATCACACCGATGCCGTGCAGTCGAGCGGGCCAGCTGCGCGGGGATCCGGAAACTCGCCTCCGGCAGGCCCGACCGCCGCGCGGCAGCCATCCTGCATATCTGCATCGAGGACATCGCCGCGGGACTGCCCCCGGCAGGTGCGGCGTCACGCTGCCGTACGAGCTCAGTCCCAACATGAACTGCAACGCGTACGTTTTCTCATAACTTTTTTTTTTACAGTCAACGGGGGGTGAGAACGAGAGTATCGCGCAGGACACGGTGATGTCTTGTGATTACGAGGGCACGGGTTCTATTCTTATGAACAGCCTCTTGCACAGGTCACAGGAATATAGTTCTTTGTTGTTCTCGCTAATCAGCTAGAGGCTTTCTCCTTACCAGCTGCCGCCGTTGCATCCGCGTGTCCAACACACGTTAAGCTGCTGCTACGGCTGTAGTTGAAGTTTGATTTGTTAAAAGTTCGATTCAATTTTAACTCAAAAATAACGAGTCAAACTTAAGTTTAAATTGAAATTTGATAAGACTCGTTTAGATATTTGTTATTATTTTTTCTTTTAATATTATCTATGATTATTACTTAAATGATCTTAAGCATACGAGCTTCAGCAGAGTCTAACTGTTTAAACGAACTTAGACTTTAGAATCAAATAGATTCCTAAATCGGCTTGGATTTGAACTTAGACTTTAGAATCAAATAGATTCCAAAATCGGCTTGGATTTTTACCGACCTTCGCTTCCGCGGCTCCTTTCCTCAAACAAGCCACCAGGTCTCGCCTGTTTTGAAATGGGAGACCACTGACCACCAATAGTGGTGCCGTGTCCAAGGCAACTTTGTAACTGGGTTTGTCTTTTTTTTTTTAACATACAGGTAAGTAGAATATAAAAGATGTTTGCACAAAAAAAGGGGTAAGCAGGGTAAGGAGAACAATTCGATAAAATGTGGAGCCTTAAAACGACAGCTAACCAGATTTGCAAGTAAAGTTATGTCTTAGTTTCATCCTGAAAGTGCAATACCAGGAAGCTGGGAGGCTGCATATCCTTTATCCAACTTGTTACAGATGACTGTGCCATATACACAGATTTGAGCATACACACTGGAGTCTCTGAAATAGGTACAGTTGGGAGGCATGGAAACTGCACCGTTGCATAAGGATGCATAGCCGTTTATTGAGGTTCTAATGGTCATAGAAGCCCAACCAGGGAACGCGAACCAAGATGAAGGTTTTTCTGGACCGCCTTTTGAGTTCAATGTGTGTATCAGATCAGCTGTCCAAGCTCACTAAGCGATTACCCTTGCCAGCCAGCCGGTGCACTGGCAACTCACATGCGTGACCTCGTCAAAGCTTGCTGAGATGAGCTTGGTGCACTCTGCAAAGAATATAACATGACTGGTTTGAATGGAATGCTTAATAATAGCGCCACTACATTCTCAGCAGTAACACTCCCCGATCAAATATGTTAAGTATGTACTAAATGAATAACATAAGAAGTACCAGCACGGCAAGTCAACCAGGAAGAGAAAGATAAAGCTCATGTTTACAAACCGAAAGGTAGATAACCCACTAAAACTATCAAAAGAACTTTGTACATGTACCCTTGGACCTGGTGCAGTTCTAAATTATCACAAACAAGACTCTTTTAAACACAACCCCGAGATGACTCTTGAGGATTGAGGAATCCAACAAATACAAGATTCTAACCCCTTCTGTATTCCAAGTTGCCAACTCCCTAGTAATTATTATATATACAATTTTCTTTTGTGGACAGCTATCGCAAACAAGCCCTGCCGAAGGGCTACAGCTAAATGTGTAACACTGCAGCTACAGAAAATTGCATGCATATCACAATCTAGAATATATATCTATATATAAGTAAATGCATATTGTACCGCAAACAGGGTTAGGCATGGGAGGCAGGATGGGGGAAGTACCAGTGGTAGACCACTTTTAGCTCTTTGTTCCAAATATGCTGATGGTTTGAAAAAGGTACCATAACTTTCAGCCCACTTGCTTAGCTTTGAATGTATATAAGGTGCTCCAACAGTGTCAGCCCAAAAGACTAGTCCACCCCTTCATAAGATTATAGAAATTAAAACTAACACTCAGAACCTTGTTATCCCAAAAACAATGCAATGAAGAAACATATAAAAGTTCGTATAAGCACAATAATATCAGCTACTCAAGGTTCATATAGTCAATGATAAAGGATTTGCATAACGTGATATCTTTATGACCCTTGGCATAACAAATCAGACGTTCAGTATACAAGAGTATGGGACAATTACAATAACTAGGAAGGGCATCCATAATCAGGAACCCTTGGTTGGTATATTAGATCAACGCATGAGAAACCACATATCGCTATATATAGCCACCATTTAAACACATCTAATTGAGCGGAAATCACCAAGTATCGTCTGTAGTCAAACCCAACCCTAATATGTAGTACCTTCAGGTGCTGGTTACAACAACAACAACAAAGCCTTTGTCTCAAGCACGTTGAGGTAGGCTAGATATGGAACCCAAACTAGGTTTCATATCCATAGGAATGGCTGGTTTTGGTGCTGGCTTGCCAAGCCTATCACAACTCTCCTTCTTTATCCGAACTTAGGACCGGCTATACCTAGAAAGGCATAGGCGGAGTTACACCCTGCTACAGAAATCCCTATCTGAACTTCCTAGGCAAAGCCATCTGGGAAGACTCGGGTTCAAATTAGAACTCAGCAAACATAGTGAAAATAAATGCACTAGACAACCTCAATCATGGCTGTGGGCTGATCTGCCCCTAGCCCAGGGCGGCCAGAACTGGGCCGTGTGGGCTGATCCGCCCCTGGCCCAGGCCGGATCCCCCTTCTAGAAGAAATTAGAGTTTAGTCTTCTTAGAGATAGAATTAGAGAGATACTGAAAGATTGAGTTGTAATATATCATGACTCTTGTAAGCGAGGCTATATAAAGAAGCCAAACACCCCAGTTTTAGATGAGATCAATAGAAGAAAAATTCCTCCACCTCCCTCCTGCCCTAGTCGCCGCCTAGTCTCTACCCTAGCCGCCGCCCAGGCTGTGCAGCCGCCGCCGCCCAGGCTCTGCCCTAGCTGCCGCCTAGGCTTCAGCAGTCATCGCCACCCAGGCTAGCAGCGCTAGCCACCGCTGCCACCCTGATCTCCCTCCCCTGCGGCTGCTGATCTCTCTCTGTTCTGTCCAGCGCAAGACCAGGAACAGAAGCAGATTCAATCCAGCAAGTGTTCCGTTCTCCAAAAACAGAACAGATCTATCTACTCCCTCACCATTTTCCCAATCCAGCAAGAACAGCACCCAGGCGGGATGCTGAATTGTCTGGAACAGGACAGGTTTAGTGTGATCAAGCACCGGAATTGCAACATTCGTGACATCAGAGCCGGTTTCGACCCTAAGTTGAATTCTGCACAATGTCGTACACACCTCCAAGCAGCGGCAGCGCAACCAGCCATGCGACACCCTCACCGGCAGCTCGTGAGGTGAATACTGGGACGGGGTTCCCCGTGCTCATCAAGACCAACTATGCGGAATGGGCTGTCATGATAAAGATCAAGCTGAAGGCACGACTGCTTTTGAAGGCCATGGAGGAGGGTAACGTGAGAAAGCAAGAAGATATGATGACGCTTGACATCTTGGTCAGCGCTGTCCCACCGGAGATGATCACGACGATAGGAGAGAAGAGGATGACAAAGGAGACATGGGACACGATCGCCATCATGCGGGTCGGGGCAGACCGCGTGAAGAAGACGACGGCACAACAACCCCGGAAGGAGTTCGAAACTGCTGCCTTCAAGGATGGCGAGAGCGTGGAGGACTTCTCCCTCCGCCTGAGCGGCATGCTATCACGGCTTGCGTCGCTAGGGGAGGAGATAGGAGAAGAGAGGGCCGTGGAGAAGCTCCTGCGAAGCGTTCCAGAACGCTTCCAACAGATCGTGGTGGCGATCACGACACTGCTGGACGTGTCGACTCTCACCTTGTCGGAGGTAACGGGGCGTCTCAGGGCGGCGGAGAACGCCTTCGACTCGACGCAGCGGAAGGGAGGAGTACATGACGGCCAGCTGTACCTTACTCGGGAGGAGTGGGAGGCACAGCGGAAGGAGCGGTCTACCCAGTCTGCGGGTTCTTCTAAGAGGGGCGGCCGAAAGGGCCCGCCCAAGAAAAACGGAGGCAAGGGAGGTTCCGGGAAGGATATTCCGCGGGACCAGTGCGGGAAGAAGGGCCACTGGGCCAGGGAGTGTCGGTCGAAGCCTAAGCAGGAGGAGCCGCAGCAGCAGGCTTTCGTGGCGAAGGTGGAGGAGGAGGGCGCCTTGTTCATGACAAGGGTGGCCTCAGTACAGGAGGAGCCTGTACAGGAACGTCCTACGCGCCCACTGGAGATAGTGGAGGGACGTGTCTTCGCTCACCGCAGCAACGACGACGACTTTGACGACACTCGTTGGTACCTCGACATGGGCGCGACCAACCACATGACAGGTTCGCGCGCCGTCTTCTTTGAGCTCGACGAAAACATCGTCGGAACCATCAAGTTCGACGACAAATCCGTCGTGCGTATCCAAGAGAAGGGTACAATCCTATTCGTCGCCAAGACGGGTGAGCACAGGAGGCTCAATGGCGTCTACCTCATCCCGCGCCTCACCACCTAACTCATCAGCGTCGGCCAGCTGGATGAGGATGGCTACATCATCACGGTACATGGAGGAGTAATGCACATACGGGATGAACAACAGCGTCTCCTCACACAAGTTCAGCGCGACGACAGCAAGCTGTACTCCATCAGGCTCAACATCACACGTCCTGTTTGCCTAACCGCGAGGCATGATGATGTTGCATGGCGTTGGCACGAGCGCTACGGACACGTCGGCTTCCAGCCGCTTCGGAAGTTGGCACGAGAGGAGATGGTGCTGGGGCTTCCGCAAATTGATCACGTCGATCAATTGTGCGAAGCTTGCTTGGTCGGGAAGCAGATGCGCTCCAGCTTCCCCAAGCAAGCTCGGCGACGTGCGGAGGGCATGCTCGACCTCGTCCACGGCGACATCTACGGGCCTATTACGCCGACGACTCCAGGCGGTAAGAAGATGTTCTTTTTGCTAGTGGATGACATGAGCCGCTATATGTGGCTCTTTATCTTCTAGCAACCAACCACCGTCTGGTTGCGCCGCTCCACAACCCCGTTTTGCTGCGGCGTATACGGGGCTGTGAGCTGATGTTGTACTCCGTGCTGAAGGCAAAGGGTATGCCCTGGATTTTTTGGGGTGAGGCAGTTATCACGGCTGTCTATATCTTAGTTCGATCCCCCACCCGCGGCCCCAACGGGAAGACGCCATATGAAGCTTGGCATGGAGAGCGACCAACCGTCAATTATTTCCGAACTTTTGGGTGTGTGGGGCATGTCAAGAACACGCGCCCCCACTTGAAAAAGCTGGAAGACCGGAGTACTCCGATGATTTTTCTTGGCTATGCTGCAGGGACGAAGGGCTATCGGATGTATAAGCCGGTTGATGGGCGCACACACATATCACGTGACGTGATATTCGATGAGGCGACCAAGTGAGACTAGGGAGAAGGAGCAGGAGAAGAGGACTACACCACCTTCCACGTCGACTCCTTAGGTCTAGCACCTGTTGGACCTGCTGTTCCAGCACCCGGAGAGGTGCTGCAGGATCCGGAGGGGCCGAACAGCACCCCAGCAGTGCCCAGGAGGGGCACAGAAGGGTTTGTCCAAACCCTAGGAGTCCCTGCGCCAGCCTCCAGACCTGCTGGAGAGGGTCCAAAACCTGCAGCGTCGAACCAAAGGCCCCTGCAGGGACTGTCCAGCGCAAATCAGGGTTGGGACAGTCCTGCACGGGGGTCAGCAGCAGTGGTGAGTTTTGGACTTGAAGATTCCAGCACCTTCATCACGCCCTGGAATACTCCACGGCCCATCTGCTTCGCCACACCGCTGTCGGACCCCGGCAGCAACGTCGTCTACGCCTACTACGATGACGGCACGAAACTACGGTTCCGCACGATGCACAACGTGCTTGGAACCCTCACCCCTCCTGGTCGGGCTGAGCGCCCACCAAGCTTGGAGGAGGGGGAGCTCATGTTCACCACCGCGGAAGAGCCCACATCCTTCGCCAATGCTGAGGATCACCCGTGCTGGAGACGGTCCATGCTCGAGGAGATGAAGTCCATAGAAGAAAACAAGACTTGACAACTTGTTAATCTTCCTGCAGGACACAAGCCCATTGGCCTCAAATGGGTGTTCAAGGTGAAGAGGGACGAGCATGGGAGGTGGTGAAGCACAAAGCTCGGTTGGTGGCTAAAGGCTATTATTAGGAGATCAGTTTGTTATGTTGTTGTGTGGTCATATGGGTTAACTGACTCCTTGGGAGTCGGATCGTGGGGCAAATCCCCTGACCACGCCTCCTCATCTGTAACGTATACACGTTCTGCTTGTATCATGGCCTACGGCCTCTCTTCTGTAACCTTGCCTATATAAGGCCACACCATAATCAATGCAATCAGTCAGTTGAGCTAATCTCGTTCATGGTAATCAGAGCGACGTTCAATCCGCTCTTTTCTCCCCTCCCACCTTCCCCCTAATGGCAGACACCTTCTCCTCAACCGCTTCCAACACCTCTGGCTCAACTACGTCGTCTTCAATGATGTCGACCTTCTCTTCTACATCCAATTCCACTGGCGTCAACATAACTAGCCTGGTTACTGTCCGGCTGGACATGTACTCCACGGCGTACCGGCGATGGAAGCGACTGTTCATGGTCGTTCTTGGGCGATTCAACCTTCGTCATCACGTCGACGGCAGCCCATCGCGTCCAGATGATGCCATTTGGATCCACGAGGACCTCACCGTTCTCATGTGGATCCATGCAACGCTCGCCGATGACCTCCTCGACTTTGTTATGGAAGACGACGTCACCGCTCACGATGTGTGGCTGAAGATCGAGAACTACTTCCTCGGCAACAAGTCTAGTCATGCTGTTCAGCTCGAGCAAGAACTGCATGCACTAGTTCAAGGTGACATGTCAGCTACAAATTATTGTCACAAGCTTAAAACTCTTGCAGACTCCCTGGCGGATTGTGATCAACCGATCACCGATCGGGCTCTCGTCCACCAATTGATCCGTGGACTCAACCCGAAGTACACTGTACTGCGTCAACTACTGCCAGCAATGCCCTCCTTTCCTACGTTCATGGAGGCCAGAGATCATCTCATTGTTGCTGAAAATACATTAGCTTCATCCACAACGCCGAGCCAAGACACGGCACTTCACTCATCCGAGGCTCCTGCAGACTCGACCAACTACAACAATCAGGACTCGCGTTCTTCCACTGAACGTGCTTCACAGCCCTCTTCCTCACGTGGACGTGGCCGTGGAGGTTCTCGAGGACGTGGCCGCGGACGCGGCGGCTGTGGCACGCCGGCGCATGGGACACTATCTGTTCCACCTTGGTTTGCTGCATGGCTTGGAGCCAATGGAATGTGGCGTGCACCCTGGACCGGTGCCACTGGTCCAGGTGTTCTCGGTGCTCGGCCACCCTCTGCACAAGCTTACAATGCCAATGTTGTTCAGCCATCTACTCAGTTTGCACCCGCATCCACCAACACGTTTGACGCCACTGGACTTCTTCAAGCGCTGCACTCTGTTGCTCAGCAATCCGGATCCAACCAGCAAGAGTGGTTCATGGACACCGGTGCAAGTGGCCATATGACCGCAGATCCAGGTATGATGCCTAATTATTGTTCTTCAAAGCACAATTCCTCTCACATTGTTGTAGGGAATGGCTCTACCTTACCCATCAAAGGTTCTGGTTCTCTCACTTTACCAACACCTCATGCAAACTTTCGTCTGTCCCGTGTCCTACATATCCCTAACCTCATCAAAAATCTCATTTCCGTCAGAAGATTTACGACTGACAATGCTTGCTCTGTTTCGTTTGATCCTTTTGGGTTCACCATAAAGGATCTTCTCAGCAACAGGGCGATCATGAGGTCCGATAGCTTTGGTGATCTCTATCCGTTCTTCGGGCCAAGGGACTCATCGCCACCAGGTGCTCTTTCGTCTACGCTCAGTAACCTATGGCACAGGAGGCTTGGACACCCGGGCATGCGCAGCTTAGGGACTGTTCTTTCTGAATTTTGTATTCCACTAAATAAGCATCACTTATGCGATGCATGCCAGCGTGGACGTCACGTTCGGCTGCCATTTTCTACCTCTATTTCTGTCACATATTTCCCATTTCAGTTAGTTCATTGTGACCTTTGGACCTCCCCAGTTGAAAGTGTCACTGGATTCAAATATTATCTAGTTATTATTGATGATTTCTCACGATATATTTGGACCATGCCTCTTCGTGCTAAATCTGATGTCTCCTCTACCATACAAAACTTTCATAAATTTGTCCTCAATCAGTTTCATCTCGGTATTCAAAGCTTTCAATGTGACAATGGTACCGAGTTTGTCAATTCTTGCATGCGTTCTTACTTCACTAACCACGGCATTACCTATCGACTATCTTGTCCTTACACCTCACCACAAAATGGTAAGGCCGAGCGCTCCCTTCGCACAATTAATAATGTGCTTCGCTGTCTATTATTCCAGGCTAATCTCCCTGCCCGCTTTTGGGTGGAAGCCCTCAACACAGCCACCTATATCATTAACTGCCGCCCATCTCAGCCACTTAACTTCCGTACACCGTACCAAGTTCTCTTCGGCCAAGTACCAGATTATTCCCACATGAAAGTCTTTGGCTGCCTATGTTATCCCAATTTTGCTTCCACAGCAAAACACAAACTGGAACCTCGCTCCACAGCCTGCATTTTTCTTGGTTACCCCACTGAGCATAAAAGATATCGATGCATGGAGTTGTCAACTGGAAAAATCATTATATCACGCCATGTTGTGTTTGATGAAGAAATTTTTCCATATCCATCTTCTGCACCTTCATCGACATCTCCAGTCACCATCTCACCTTCAGTGCCTATTCTTGTTCCAGGACCTCCAGTCTCTGCTCCTCTGGTTAATTCATCTTCTTCAGGTTTCAACGGCTGTCATTCTAACACTGACATTCAAGGGTCGTCACAACAAACCTCGGTGACTTCTCACCGAAGTCACCCTCACAACCACGTTAGCTCGCCTTCTGCATGCTCTGATGTAGCAGGTTCATCTATACCTCCTCCACCTCCTCTGCCCTCTAAACATCAAATGCTGACCCGAGCCAAGCATGGAATTTTCAAACCTAAACAAATTCTGAACCTCAGCTCCACAGAATCTTATTCTCCTATTCCCAGAACCTACAAAACAGCCATCAAAGACCCCATCTGGTTCTCTGCAATGCAAGAGGAATTTAACGCTTTGATGAAAAACAATACTTGGCTTCTTGTACCAAAACCTGCAGGTGTGAATCTTGTTTCCGGGAAGTGGATCTTTCGGCACAAATTGCATCCAGACGGTTCAGTCGCTCGACACAAGGCCAGATAGGTGGTTCGAGGTTTTACTCAACAACAAGGTGTTGATTATCATGGGACCTTCAGTCCCGTTGTCAAGCCGACAACGATCAGACTTGTGTTGAGTATTGATACTACCTCTTCTTGGCCCATCCATCAACTTCACGTCAAAAATGCATTTTTGAATGGCAATCTATCTGAAACAGTGTATTGTGTCCAACCAGCTGGATTTGTGGATACTACTCACCCAGATTATGTTTGCAAGCTGCAGAAATCTTTATATGGCCTTAAACAAGCACCAAGAAATTGGTTCATGCGCTTCACATCTTTCATCACTAATATCGGGTTTCGGGCGTCCAAGGCTGATTCCTCTCTGTTTGTATTGCATGACACATGTCGGACAGCATATTTGCTACTCTACGTGGATGATATTATCCTCACAGCAAATTCTCAAGAATTACTGACAGACATCATCGCTCGTCTCTGTAACGAGTTTGCCATGTCTGACCTTGGCACCATCAACCATTTTCTTGGTATTCATGTGCAGGCAACTGCTCAAGGATTATTTCTTTGCCAAGAACAGTATGCTCTCGACATACTGGAAAGTGCAAACATGTTACATTGCAACTCAGTCAAGACTCCGATTGACACCAAGTGCAAGCTTTCAGCTTCAGAGGGTCCTCTCTTAACCAATCCATCTGAATATCGCAGTTTGGCTGGTGCTTTGCAATACCTCACGATCACTCGTCCCGATCTTACTTATGCTGTCCAACAGGTGTGCTTATTCATGCACTGTCCGAGGGAGCCCCACATGCAGCTGATTAAGAGAGTTCTTCGGTACTTGAAAGGAACAGTCGATTATGGACTCCACATTTCAAAGTCCCGTTCTTCAGATCTTCTTGCCTACTCGGATGCCGACTGGGTCGGCTGCCCTGACACACGGAGATCAACATCTGGGTTTTGTATATTTTACGGTGACAACTTGATTATGTGGTCGTCAAAGCGGCAAAACACAGTCTCAAGGTCAAGTGCAGAAGCCGAATATCGCGGCATTGCTAATGCGGTTTCTGAAGCAACTTGGCTCCGTCAGCTTCTCTCTGAGTTATGCCGGCCACTCAAGAAAGCTACTGTTGTTTTCTGCGACAACATTAGCGCCATGTTTATGTCATCGAACCCGGTTCAACATCAGCGAACCAAGCACGTCGAAATTGATCTGCATTTCATTCGGGACAAGGTTTCAATCGGTGAGATCAAGGTTCTGCATGTTCCTTCTGCTCAACAATATGCAGATATCTTTACCAAAGGCTTACCCTCAACGTTGTTCTTTGATTTTCGTAGCAGCCTGAAAGTTGGGCAACGTTCAGGCTGAGGGGGGCTATTAGGAGATCAGTTTGTTATGCTGTTGTGTGGTCATATGGGTTAACTAACTCCTTGGGAGTCGGATCGTGGGGCAAATCCCCTGATCTGTAACGTACACACGTTCTGCTTGTATCATGGCCTACGGCCTCTCTCCTGTAACCTTGCCTATATAAGGCCACACCATAATCAATGCAATCAGTCAGTTGAGCTAATCTCGTTCAGCTATGTCCAACGACAAGGAATAGATTTTGACAAGGTATTTGCTCCTGTAGCTCGTCTCGAATTTGTTCGCTTACTCCTTGCAGTTGTTGCGCACAAGGGATGGGAGGTACACCACATGGACGTGAAGAGCGCCTTCTTGAACGGCGACTTGATGGAGGAGGTGTACGTCTCCCGACCCGCTGGCTTCATCATCGATGGAGCTGAACACAAGGTGTATCGGCTCAAGAAGTCTTTATATGGACTTCGTCAGGCGCCAAGGGCCTGGAATGCCAAGCTCAACGATAGCTTGCTATCGCTTGGTTTCCAGAAGAGTACGAGCGAGCACGAGATCTATTTCCGTGAGCTGAAGATGAGAAACTCATCGTCGACGTGTACGTCGATGATCTTGTGATCACAGGAGGAGGCGACCTCAAGAAGTTCAAGGGGGAGATGATGAAGAGGTTCAAGATGAGCGACCTGGGTCTCTTGTCATATTATCTTGGCCTAGAGGTGCGGCAAGCTAATGCAGGGATAAGCCTTGGGCAGGCGGTCTATGCTTCCAAACTTGTCTCTAAAGCTGGTCTGGAGGGATGCAACCCCTGTGCATTACCCATGGAGCAAGGCCTCAAGCTTTACAAGACAAGTGATAGCCCGTTGGTGCATGCAACGGACTATAGGACCTTGGTTGGAGGGTTGTGATACTTGGTGAACACACGTCCCGATCTTGCCTACTCGGTCGGGTACGTGAGTCGGTTTCTGGAGGAGCCCAAGGGGGAGCACTTTGCTGCAGTCAAACGCATTGTATGATACGTAGCGGGTACTATCAACTATGGAGTATTCTATGCAAGAGGAGGAGACATGGAGCTTATTGGGTACTCGGATAGTGACTATGCGGGAGACGTGGATGACCGCAAGAGCACAAGCGGGGTGATATTTTGTCTTGGAAACAACCCCGTTTCATGGCAGTCCTGCAAGCAGAAGGTGGTGGCCTTGTCCTCATGTGAAGCAGAATATATCGCGGCAGCTCAAGGGGCTGTCAAGGTGTATGGATGGCACGGCTGATGGAGGACTTAGCTGAAAAATCGAAGGTGTCGGTGTTGCGGGTTGATAACAAGTCAGCTATAGACTTGAGCAAGAACCCGGCACACCATGACAGAAGCAAGCACATCGATGTCAAGTACCACTACATACGGGAGTGTGTGGACAGCGATACTATTGTGCTTGAGCAGATCTCCACCCAAGACCAAATGGCGGACATCTTGACCAAGGCACTTGGAAGACAGAAGTTCGTGGAGATGAGAAGGATCGGGATCCTAGAAGTGAGCCAGTGTCAGGATCAGGAGGAGAATGTGGGATGATCTGCCCCTGGCCCAGGGCGGCCAGAACTGGGCCGTGTGGGCTGATCCGCCCTTGGCCCAGGCCGGATCTCCCTTCTAGAAGAAATTAGAGTTTAGTATTCTTAGAGATAGAATTAGAGATAGACTAAAAGATTGAGTTGTAGGCTCTGTTTGGCACGGCTTAAACTTGTTAAAAAAGCAGCTTGTCTGAAAAGCTGGTGAACAGCAGCTTAAACTTATATCCCGCTTTTAGTTCATTCTGAGAAACGGCTGAACTAATAAGCTGCTAGAGAAGCTGACTGTTTGGTACACCCGCAGCTTATTTTTATAAAAAAGCTGGTTCAAAAGCTGTGCCAAACAGGGCCGTAATAGATCAGAACTCTTGTAAGAGGGGCTATATAAAGAAGCCAAACACCCCAATTTTAGATGAGATCAATAGAAGAAAAATTTCTCCACCTCCCTCCTGCCCTAGCCGCCGCCTAGCCTCTGCCCTAGCCGCCGCCCAGGTTGTGCAGCCGCCGCCGCCCAGGCTCTGCCCTAGCTGCCGCCCAGGCTTCAGCAGCCGTTGCCACCCAGGCTAGTAGCGCTAGCCGCCGCTGCCACCCTGATCTCCCTCCTCTGCAACTGCTGATCTCCCTCTGTTCTGTTCTATCCAGCGCAAGACCAGGAACAGAAGCAGATTCAATCTAGCAAGTGTTCTATTCTCCAAAAACAGAACAGATCTATCTACTCCCTCACCGTTTTCCCTATCCAACAAGAACAACACCCAGACGGGGTGCTGAACTGTCTGGAACAGGGCAGTTTTGGTGTGATCAAGCACCGGAATTGCAACGATGGCTAAAAGATATAACAGCCTTGTTAAAAAAAAGGCATCCCGGTGCATGTAACTCCCGCTTGCGCAGGTTCCGGGGAAGTGCCAGACATATTTGGGTCTTTTGTACGCAGCCTTTCCCTGCATTTCTGCAAGAGGCTGTTTCTAGGACTCGAACCCGTGACCTCATAGTCACAAGGCAACAACTTTACCGCTGCGCCAAGGCCCCCTTCATAAAACAGCCTTGCTAAAAAGCAAAAATATTTATGACCCAACTACTTATATAAGAACATGGATACAGTTAAGAGATAGGCAATGGCTGGCTACCTGTACTTGGGAAAGCCCATCCCAAGAACAGATGCAATATCAAGATCAGAAGCTCGAATCACAACATTTTCATCCATAACCCTGCATGCCTCGTTGACAATTGGGAAGAAAATCATCTCCAATATATCTTGATCTGTTAAAGTAACAGGCTGCAGGAAAAACAAAGCAAGTATATCATAACACCATGGCAATTCTTAATAATATGAAAGCTATGTTTTGGACAGATAGTGAATGAATGACGAAGGAAAACCTTTCCACCAGGCATTGTCTTTGCACGTTTTCGGTATTCCTCGATCACATGTTGGACACTAGGGTCAGGCTTTGGCTTCCCACCCTTCTCATAAATGTAATAGCCTTTGCCATTACTTTTTCCTGTAAAAGAACAACAAGGTAATGATTTCTCACAAAAATATATAAAGAAAAAATGCATTATGTGTATACTCAGTGATTGCCTCGTTCCATCTTATTAGTTATGGATCATCATATAGCAAAAGCAAAAGCACGTTAAGACTAGAGAACTATACCCTGGCGTCCATTCTGCACCATCAAATCCACTAGATCAGAGTACAAATTTCGTTCTCCAAAGGCAGCTGCATAGATGTCCTTTACCGCCAAGGCAACTCCATATCCAGCCACATCTTGGAGTCTAAAGAGAAGCAATTAAATGGAGTCTAAAGAGAAGCAATTAAATGTCAAATATCGGAAGTTTGAAACTGTACTTTTCATTTCAATCAAGGGCATCCATATAAAAGAACACTTTTCATTTTAACAATCCAGGTAAGTCACAGCATAACATGTTTAGTTATTGGGATGGTTAAAGCTAACTGGAGAAGGAGATCACTCAAATGACTCTTCGAGGAAAAATTTCTTGATGATCCAAATCCCAGCAAAGCACTACAACAACAACCAAGCCTTTATCCCAAGCTTGGTTGTTGTTGTTGTTGTAGTGCTTTGCTGGGATTTGGATCATCAAGAATTTTTTCCTCGAAGAGTCATTTGAGTGATTTCCTTCTCCAGTTAGCTTTAACCATCCCAATAACTAAACATGTTATGCTGTGACTTACCTGGATTGTTAAAATGAAAAGTGTTCTTTTATATGGATACCCTTGATTGAAATGAAAAGTACCAGCAAAGCACTATCTTTCAGTATTACTACTACCACATCATTATGCCCTTAGTATAAAGCCACAAGTTATTAATAAAACTAAAGGCTTAATGGATTCGAGAGCTGGCTTGTTTGTTACATTAGTAATCTCATGAGAGGTCCATGACAGTTTTTGCACAAATATACAAACGGTATACAGAAGTAGAAGAAGGAAATATGATCATTACATGCTCATTTTGTCCTAGATTCAACCTGGTCCATATTTAACAAAGGTGTTGGTTTATTCTATAACATTACACATCTAACAACACAAATGGGGATTTCAGTTACATAAAGATTGAGAAGGCAACAAACTACTCTCATAAAACAAATGTGGCCTAGTACACAATGATAAAATACAGATAACAAAATAGCCAAAGTAAATTTTAACTTCGCAAGGGAACAAAAATAGCCCAACCCAACGTGTTTGGGAAAAAGGCTTTGTTGTTGTAAGAGAACAAAAATAAATAATTTGGCCTCAGAGAAGTATTTACATTTTATGCATGAATTAGACTTCCCACTTATATTCTGTTATCATATCTTCAAATGCCAAACTAGTCATTATCTACTTCTATGTATAGGTAGCAGGAGAAGAGTCAAATGACTTACTGAAATGGCCCCATTGGCATACCAAAGCTTCTTATTACTCGATCAATTTTGAAAACGTCAATGCCAAGACGAACTAGAAGATGAGCAGCCTGTGTGTAAGGAAAAAATGTGCGGTTAACTGCAAATCCTGTGCAGTTGCCAACCACAACAGGCACTTTCTTTATTATCTTCCCGACTGTGATGAGATCAAGGATAGCCTGTGGAGATGTCTTCTCCGTCCGGACAATTTCCAGCAATGGCATTATATGAGCAGGGCTGTAAACAACATAGTATTAGCATTCTATAGTCAATTAGTCACAACAACCAAGTACAATACATCTAACATTGGGAACAGAAGAAATCAGGGAGATCAAGTTCTATTCCATATCAATATCTTACATGACTACATCTCCAACTATTTAGGTGAATCATACTTACATACAACAACATATAATGTGAATCATAAATTGTTAATACCAGTGCTTACGCTGGTATTAAGTTATCCACATCTAAGGGTGATGTGAAAGTGAAACATACAACAATTTACTGCTAGATCCATGGAACATGCAAAGATCAATTGCTGGTGGACTATCGAGTGTAATAAATTAGTTATGGAATCAGAATAACAAATAATTTGTTCATGATTTTTCATCAACCAGTTTGCAAAAAGGCTCTCATCATTAGCTTGGATTTTTCGAAAACAAATACTCATGCTTTGGCAGATAGACCTAACATCAAGAGCAACCAATAGTTCTACATATATATTCAGTAAAAACTCTTGGACAATTCTCCATGTAGTCCACCAAAATAATAACTATAAAATACAAATGTCCTTTGCTCCTAAGTTTCTATTACCATTGTTACAGCTTTGTTTTAGTATTACATGCCAGCAAACCATTTTTTAACAGATCTTAGTAACATATTCCTGAAGTTTTGACATATTTATGTGCAGTTTAGGCATTGATAGCTTTGCATATTATTACACTACTATTGAAAATTCTGTTACAGCCATTAATTGCAAGAAATGCCAAACCTGAAGAAATGTGCCCCTATAATTCTATCTTGAGAATTTGTCTTCTCGCCAACAATATTCAAGTCAATGGTAGATGTGTTTGTTGCAAGTATGCAATGTGGTGGGCATATCTTCTCGATGTCAGCAAAAATTGACTGCTTCAACGGAATCTTCTCTATGACAGCCTATCAGAAAGAAAAAAATGTGTCAGGCAAGCCAAGACGGCAAGTATGTTAAGAAAATGTTCATGAATTATGTAACTAAACAAAGGTATCTTTTTTTGAAACAACTAAAAAGGGGTAATATAGGAGTCATCAAACATATTACACTGTCCTAAAAAAAGAACATATTACACTTTTTTTAGGGAGTTACAGCAGGGGAAGCCCCTACTGTGGTATTAAATATATTAGAAACATATTACACTTTCATGAACTCAATTATTTGTTGATATGCCAGTAAATATGCAAAAGAATCAAGCATATGAGGCCTACCTCGATAACCATATCAACATCCCTGAAATCTGAATAATCCAGAGCACCTTTGAGAAGTGACATGGCCTTTTTCATCTTGTCCTTTGTAAGTGATCCCCTTTTGACCAAGCCCTCAAGATTAGCTGTGGGAAGGACCATGACATTTATCTGTCAGTTAACATGAAAATCAAACTAACTAGCAAAGATAATCTAGGCCTCTACAACAAAAGTTAAAGTTCCTATCCAGCAAAACTCAAAAGCAGTATTCTACATCAAAATAACTTTCTTCTAAATTGCCAGCAATTTTAAAAAATAACCTGCTATCATTTTTTGTCCTCTTTGAAGAAACTGAGAGTTAACTTCCTTAAGCACAACAGATATGTTGCCAACAAGAAGTGCTGTTGCAATTCCAGAGCCCATCAGGCCACCACCAATAACAGCAACTTTTCTAATTTGCCTCGGTTTCAGTTGAACATCAGTAACACCAGGCACCTGTACAAAATCAATTGTAAGTCAGATGGGACAAACCTATCCATATTTTAAAAACAGAAAAGGTGGGCAGAAGAAAGTTGAAAATAAAAATGTTGTTAATGCAGTAATGTAACTCCGCCTATGTTGTAATGACATAGGCGGTCCCAAGCCCGGTAAAGGAGGAGGGGTTGTGATAGGCTTGGTGAGCCAACAACTACACTTAGCCATTCTCATGGAAATGAAACCCAATAGAAATTCATTGGGGCGTAACCCTCTTAGCGACGCGCCAAATCGGAACCCGGGTATGGTGTTAAGTGGGCAAGGGCCGGGTCGCCACCGCCTTAGTGGCGCGCCATATCGGAACCCAGATATGGTGTTAAATGAGCAAGGGTCGGATCGCCACCACCTTAGTGGTGCGCTACATCATTGCCCGGATGTAGTGATAAGTGAGTAAGAGTCTTTGCATCTTACTCGACGGGTGCAAAGTGTAAGGAAGCTAGCCGAGGAACATAGATTTCGGGTGGGTAGTTGGAATGTAGGATCGTTGACGGGGAAGCTACATGAGTTAGTAGATGTTGCCATTAGGAGACGAGTAAATATCCTTTGTGTACAAGAGACTAGATGGGCGGGTCAAAAGGCAAGAGAAGTCGAGAATACCGGTTTCAAGCTTTAGTATTCTGGATTGGCCGGGACTAGGAATGGCGTAAGTGTTCTAATAGATAAGAGTCTTAAAGATGGAGTAGTGGATGTTCGAAAACGAGGGGATAGGATCATCTTAATCAAGATAGTAATTGGGGACATTGTCTTGAACGTCATTAGTGCTTATGCCCCACAAGTTGGGCTCAACATGAGTGCTAAGAGGCAATTTTTGGAGGACTTGGAGGATATGGTTAGTAGTGTACCGATAATCGAGAAACTCCTCATAGGGGGAGATCTCAATGGTCATGTGGGTGCAACTAACCTAGGATTTGAGGAAGTACATGGAGGCTTTGGATGCGGAGATAGAAATAAAGAGGGTAAGGACATCCTAGACTTTGCCGTAGCCTATGATCTGTTGGTAGCTAACACCCTCTTTAGGAAGAGGCAATCTCACCTAGTGACCTTTAGTAGTGCCCAACACTCTAGCCAGACTGACTTTATCCTCACTAGGAGAAAGGATAGGCGGGAGTGTCTAGATTGTAAGGTGATCCCCGGGGAGTGTGTTGTGACACAACATAAGTTTGTGGTAGTTGACTTTCGCTTCCATACATGTTCTTTGCAGGACAAAGGTGTCAAAATCACAAGAACAAAATGGTGGAAGTTGAAAGGAGAATCACAAGAATCCTTTAAAAATAGGGTGATCACAGGACCCTGGGTAGAAAATGGAGATGCAGATAGTATGTGGATGAAGATGGCATCTTGCATTAGGAATGTAGCTAGTGAGGTGTTCGGTGTGACAAAAGGAAAGAAACTTGTAGATAAAGACACTTGGTGGTGGAATAAGGATGTACAAAAGGCCATTAAGGAGAAGGAGTGTTACAAGAGTTGCCATAATGATAGAAGCGCAAGCAACATGCTTAAGTACAAAGAGGCTAAGAAGAATGCAAGGCGGGCTGTGAGTAAGGCAAGAGGACAGGCCTATGATAAGTTATATGAGAGACTAGAGACAAAAGAAGGTGAAAAGGACATATACAAGGTAGCAAAAATCCGTGAGAGAAAGATGAGTGATTTCAATCAAGTTAAATGCATCAAAGATGAGACTGACCGCATTCTAGTGAAGGGTGAAGAGATTAAGAATAGATTGGTATGCTGCTGCTCTCTGCCCCTCACCGATCGGAGGTTGTACGTGTGGAGGAACGGTGGGCACGGGTTGAGAGTTGACCGGCGGCGAGACGCCAGCGATGGCGAGGTGAGAGAACACAGGGGCGGCGGCTAGGGTTTGGAAATTCCTGGCTCCCTGCAGGAAGCCAGAACAATCAGTTTCTGCTTACCCCTTATTCCATTGTCTTTACAATTATATAGCTCTCAAATAATAGGAAATGTCCTGGGCCAAGTTTCTAATAATAGCTCTCAAATAATAGGAAATGTCCTGGGCCCGTTTTGGCCTTCCCTGCATGCGCCTGCTAGGCAGGAGCAGTCCTCCTCTGATATTGAATTCCCGTCATAACATCTCTCCCTGCCTCGACAAACAGCTCGTCCTCGAGCTGTACATCCGGGTAGAGAGTCTTGAAGTCGTCCAGGGGCTCCCAGGTGGCCTCGTCCTCCGAAAGGCCTTGCCACCTGACGAAGATGTGCCACGCGCCGCGACGGAGCTGGGCGCGCAGGACCCGTGCAGGGGCTGGCAGCAATCGCCCGTCCTGAACCGGTGGCAGCACGGCCGGCGTTGATGGTGGCGAGTCGGCGTAGTTGTAAGGCTTTAACAGCCCCACATGGAAGACGTCATGCAGTCGCGCGTCCCCGGGAAGTCGGAGACGATAAGCCACCTGCCCGATGCGCTCGACGATCTGGAACGGCCCCGCGTAGCGTGGGCGGAGCTTGCCCTTGGACGGCGAGGCGAGCGCATGGGTGGGGCGGTGGAGAAGTCGGAGCAGCACCCATGCGCCCACGTCGAACTCCACCTCGCGATGGTGCTCATCGTAGTGGCGCTTGGCGTACTGCTGAGCCTGAAGAAGACGCTCGCGAACCTCCTCCAGGAAAGCGTCGCGGTCCCGCAGCATGGTGTCCACCGCCTCGGTCTGGGCCGCCCCGGCGTGGTGTGGCAAGAGTGGTGGCGGGGGTCGGCCGTACACAACCTCGAACGGCGACGCTCGGAGTGCCGTGTGGTAAGAGGTGTTGTAGCAGTACTCCGCCCAGGGTAGCCAGTCGACCCATGAGCGAGGCCGATCACCTGTCGCACAGCGCAAATACATCGCGATGATCTTGTTGACGACCTCGGACTGGCCGTCCGTCTGGGGGTGAAAGGCCGTACTGAGCCGCTGCTTGACACCTGCACATTTAAAGAGATCGCGCCAAAGATTGCTGGTGAAGACTGGGTCGCGATCGCTGACGATGGAGCTGGGGAAACCGTGTAGGCGCACGATCCCGTCGAAGAAAGCACGAGCGACGGAGGCGGCGGTGTAGGGGTGGGCTGGAGGAAGTCCGCGTGGTGTGTCGAAAACGGCGTCGTGCTGACACAGGAGCTCGTCCAGCAGCGGTCGGTGCGGGTCTGGAGCTACCGCTACCAGCGACCGCTGCTGGAAGGGCGCGCCCGGGGCGCCCACACACTGCCACGTGACGCGGCGGCCCTCGTGCAGGAAGGATACGGCGAGCCCTTCGAAGTCCCAGGTGATGGGGCCCAGCGTGCCCAGGAAGTCGACGCCGAGGATGAAGTCGAAACAGCCGAGCGCGAGGCCCACGCAGGTGATGGAGAAAGGCGCCCCGTGGATGTCGACTGGCACGTGGCGTGCGATACCTTCACATGGCACGCGCTCACCGTTGGCCACCGTAACGCGAAGCTGGTCGCCCCCCTGAGGAGCGAGACCAAGGCGCCGCATGGCCGTGCCCTGGAGGAAAGTGTGGGTGGAACCAGTGTCCAGGAGGGCGAGGAGGCGCTCGCCCTGGATCGTCACGGGCAGGAGCATAGTGTGGTACGTCTTGATGCCTGCAAGAGCGTGTACAGAAACCACCAGAGCGTGAGCGTGAGCGTCCGCTGCGGCGGCGGTGTCTGCGGGCAAGGCCGTGGCCGCAGCATCGGCGGTCGCCTCCTCATCGGCGTCGAGGAAATCGTCCACCTCCAGAAAGAACAGGTGGGGGCACACGTGCCCACGCACGTATTGCTCGTCGCAGTTGTAGCAGAGGCCTTGACGACGGCGTTCCTGCATCTCGGCCGGCGAAAGGCGACGGTACGGCTGCACGGGTGCCGTCGGGGCTGCTGCGCCCGGTGCTGCAGCGCCGGCTACGGGCGGCGCAGGCAGCGCTGGTGTGCCAGTCGGAGCCGCGGTCGCCCCCGGTTGGCGTGGGGGAAGGGCTGGCCGCGGGGGAGAGCGGGCGCCGCGCTGCTGAGGCGGCGCTGCCGCGGCCAGAGCCCGTGTCTCGAAGGCGCGGGCAAGAAACATGGCCGTCTGGAGGTCGGGGGGGCGCGCATCGCGACGTCGACCCGAATGTGTTCCGGAAGGCCACCGACAAAAACCTCCGCTTTTTGGCGCGTGGAGATGTCTCTGGAATGCGCTAGCACCGTCTGGAAGCGGTCCGCAAACTCCTGGACCGTGGAGTGGAAAGGAAGATGCCCCAACTCGGCTAGCCGCGAGCCGTATATAGGCGGTCCGAAACGAAAGCGGCAAAGCTCCTTGAAGCGCTCCCAGGACGGCATGCCTTCGTCCGATAGGAGGGCGTAGTACCAGGTCTGAGCGGCGCCGATGAGGTGGTAGGAGGCCATCCACGTCCGCTGCTCCACCGGAGTGCGCTGGCCCCAGAAAAATTGTTCACAGTGTGTGAGCCAATTCAGCGGGTCGACCGAGCCGTCGTATGTCGGGAAGTCGATCTTGTAGGTCCGAGGCTGGAAAGGCGCTGCGCCGAACGTCGCAGGGGCGGCAGCCGGGGGCGCCCCGCCGATCGCTGGCGCTGCAGCCGGCGCGGACCCGAAGGTGGAGCCGTGGAGGATTGGGTCGTCAACGCCGCCATAGAGCGTTCCCGACGCCGGAACGCCCCCATGGTCGAAGCCCGCTGTGCTGTGAGGGGTCGAATGGACCGACGGGCGCGCCGGCGCGGAGGAGTAGGCTGGCGGCGCAACGTCGGTGAGCCAAGACGGAAGCGGGGACGGCGAGTGGGGGAACTGGATCTCCTGTACGGGGATGAAGGTGCCCGAGGCGGAAGAAGGCAGTTGCTGCTGCGGTTTGGGCGCCGGCGGTAACTGCGGCTGCGGGTGAGACGGTGCCACGCCTGGCTGCGGTCCTAAGAGGAAGGCGTGGACGCTGGTCATCATCCTGCCGAGGTCGAGGACGGCCTTGGTGAGCTGCTCGTTGGACATCACCCCCACGGTGGAGGATGAAGCCCCGGCGGCCAGCGGCCACGATCCCGCGGCCAGCGATGTAGGCGGGATCGGTGCGGCCGGGATCGGCACGGACCCGTCGGCATCCGGCGGTGACGCGGTGCGGCCAGGATCGGCGGTTGAAGCGGGCAGCGGCAGCGACATCGGATCGGAGGTCCCTGATACCAGGTTGGTATGCTGCTGCTCTCTGCCCCTCACCGATCGGAGGTTGTACGTGTGGAGGATCGGTGGGCACGGGTTGAGAGTTGACCGGCGGCGAGACGCCAGCGATGGCGAGGTGAGAGAACACAGGGGCGGCGGCTAGGGTTTGGAAATTCCTTGAGCAGGTTGGTATGCTGCTGCTCTCTGCCCCTCACCGATCGGAGGTTGTACGTGTGGAGGATCGGTGGGCACGGGTTGAGAGTTGACCGGCGGCGAGACGCCAGCGATGGCGAGGTGAGAGAACACAGGGGCGGCGGCTAGGGTTTGGAAATTCCTGGCTCCCTGCAGGAAGCCAGAACAATCAGTTTCTGCTTACCCCTTATTCCATTGTCTTTACAATTATATAGCTCTCAAATAATAGGAAATGTCCTGGGCCAAGTTTCTAATAATAGCTCTCAAATAATAGGAAATGTCCTGGGCCCGTTTTGGCCTTCCCTGCATGCGCCTGCTAGGCAGGAGCAGTCCTCCTCTGATATTGAATTCCCATCATAACATAGATGGTGTGATTATTTTAATGGGCTATTCAATGATGGGAATGGGAGCACTATGGTTGAGTTGGATGACTCCTTTGATGACTCCAACAGGCGGTTCGTGCGGAGGATACAAGAGTTTGAGGTTAAGGAGGCCTTAAAAAGGATGAAAGGGGGAAAGGCCCTCGGCCCTGACGATGTCCCTATTGAGGTGTGGAGATGTCTTGGGGACGTGGCAATCGTATGGCTCACAAAGCTATTCAACCACATTTTTAAGTCAAACAAAATGCCTGAAGAATGGAGGAAAAGTATATTAGTACCTATCTTCAAAAACAAAGGAGACATTCAAAGTTGTACTAATTATCGAGGTATTAAGCTTATGAGTCATACTATGAAGCTTTGGGAGAGTGGCTGAACACCGCCTGAGGAAAGTGACCAATGTCTCTAAAAACCAGTTTGGTTTTATGCCTGGGAGGTCTACAATGGAGGCGATTTTTTTGCTTCGTTAGCTTATGGAGAGATATAGGGAGCAGAAGAAGGACTCGCATATGGTGTTCATCGACTTGGAGAAGGCGTACGACAAGATACCAAGGTCAGTCATGTGGTGGGCACTAGAGAAACATAAAGTGCCAACAAAGTACATTACCCTTATCAAGGATATGTACAATAGTGTTAGAAAAAGTGTGCGCGTAAGTGATAGTGAGACTGATGCATTTCCTATCACGATAGGACTACATCAAGGATCAACTTTGAGCCCATACATCTTTTCCTTGGTGATGGATGAGGTGTCGAAGGATATACAAGGGGATATCCCTTGGTGCATGCTCTTTGCTGATGATGTAGTGCTGGTAGATGAAACTAGAGATGGTGTTGATAAGAAATTAGAGTTATGGAGACAAAACTTAGAGTTCAAGGGGTTTAGACTTAGTAGGACCAAAACCGAGTATATGAGGTGTGACTTTAGTGGTGTTGGTCGTGAAGAGGGAAATGTTAGTCCACAAGGACAAATAGTACCTAGAAGGGACTCTTTTCGATACTTAGGATCAATGTTACAAAGCAATGACGATATTGATGAGGATGTTTGCCACAGGATCAAGGTAGGGTGGATGAAATGGCGACAAGTCTCTGGAATCCTATGTGATAGAAAGTCCCACAAAAGCTAAAGGGAAGTTCTATAGGACGGTGACCAGACCCGTGATGCTCTATGGGGCGGAATGTTGACCAACTAAACGGCAACATGTCCAACAAATGAGTGTCGCAGAGATGCGCATGCTACGGTGGATGTGCGGGCACACGAGAAGAGACCGAATAAAGAATGAGGCAATTCGTGATAGGGTAGGGGTGGCGCCGATTGAAGAGAAGTTAGTCCAACATCGACTTAGGTGGTTTGGACATATCCAACGGAGACCTCCAGAAGCACCGGTTAACAGTGGAATTTTAAGAGGTAGAGAAAATATTAGGAGGGGTAGAGGACGACCAAGGTTGACCTAGGAGGAGGCGGTAAAACGAGATTTGAGAGATTGAAATGTATCCAGAGACTTATCTCATGATAGGACTGCATGGAAAGTAGCAATTCATGTGTCAGAATCATAGTCTTGTTTTTCCTTTTTTTCCTTTTTTCTTTTTTTTTTCTTTTTTCTTTTCTCTTTTTTCTTTTTTCTTTGTTCTTATATCTCCACTTGTGTCCTGGAGGTCCTGGGTTCGAATCAGCCTCCTTGCAAAATAAGCAAGGGGAAGGCTGCCTAGAAATTTTCTTCCCCAGACCCCACAACGTGTGGGAGCTTTCAGCACTGGGTATGCCCTTTGTTCTTATATCTCTTCCTCTCTTTTACTTCACTGATATTGGGTTTCATGTCTAGCCGACCCTAACATGCTTGTTGTTGTTGTTGTTAATGCAGTAATGTAGCTTTAACTGCTTCCACTTAGCTAGGATAGATTGTGTAGCACATTCTGCAAGTTTGACTGGTTGTATGGGAGTTTAATAATCAAGAAAACTATTCCACTCATCTCCATTCTCCACAAACAAATATCTATAAAAATGAATGCTTGGGGATCTGATGTCGATTTGGATCACAATAATTGAAGAGAAAACTTGCATAAATGAGAACTTTGGAGGTTCACATGTTTATTCATCACAACAACAACAACAACAACCAAGCCTTTATTCATCACAAGTAACTTAAAATAAGCCAAGTTTTACAGTGATCCAAAAGAACATATGCACTAATATTTTGGATCCTTGTCATAGTTATTAAGACGGTAAGGCGACATAAGGCGACATACCCCTTTTTACCTTTTAAGCGATAAGGCGTAAGGCGAGACGACGCCTTAATAATATATAAATATAGGAAAATATACGAATACAATCTTAAATTCCAAATAGATAAGAATAAAAATAGCAATTAGAAAAATGAAAATTAATGTATATTTATTGTCCTGGGCCAGTGTTTCCTGGCCCGCCTCTCTTCTCTGCCTCAGCCCAACCCACTTTAGCTTCTCTTCCTCCACCGTTGGATGCTCTAAGAACGGCCGAGCTTTCTCCGGGTGTGGAATCCAATCCCACTGACCTTGGGATCCACATCCTCCATTGCCGCAAGCAACACTCCTCCCTCTCCCTACCAGTCCCGAGGCGCTTTTTCCACAGACGCCTCGGCGAGGCAGAACACCCTTCCCACTCTCGCACGGCGACAGAGTCCTCGTCCCGGCGAGCCACGGTCCTCCTCTGGGGCGACACCTTCGACGAGGCCCACAGCAGCGCAGCAAGGACAGCGGAGGCAGGCACCTAACAGCGGCTCGATCTTGTGGGGTCAGCACCGCCTTCTCCAGGTGCCAGCTCTCCTCCCCAATCCTCTCCCGAAGCTCCCCAGGCGTGGATCTGCTGCTCGCGCCTCTCCCGCAGGGCAGATCTGCCACCCCCCTCCCCCCGCCTTACGCCGGGATCTAAGAGTGTGTTTGGTTCGGGGACAAGGTGAGATGGGTTGGGTCCATCCTAGTTTTCAGGGATGGGACGGTCCCATTTTTTGTTTGTCTTGTGGGATGGAACGATCCCTATTTTCTGTTTGATTTGGGGGATAATGTAGGATAAAATGATTATGTCTCCTGTTTGAATGAACGGATAGGGACATATGAGTATGATTATTTTCAGTAAGCAGCAGCAATACAAAATGCAATCTGTTACTCGATAACACAAGTTCCAGCAAGAAAATAATTTTAGAGCGGTCGCCGCTGCGGGGAGGAAGGGAGGGAGTGCCCTGCGTGCGGGTTGTGTTTTTTTCCTCAGACTCGTGCGTGGTGGAGGCTCGCGGGAGGTGGGACGGATTCGTCCGCCTAGCTTTGGAGGGATGGTTCTGTCCCGGATCTGAGAGGAATATTTCTCTCATAGGATGACCCCATCCCACCTGTCTCCAAAACAAACACTATCAAAAGTGGGCTCGTCCCATCCCGTCACACCATATCCCTCAAACCAAACACACCCTAAGGCGACGGGGACGCCTTGGATCTCCCGGACGCCTTAGCGCTTAAGCGGTGCCTTAACATCTATGATCCTTGTAAGTTTTTAACCATCTGGTCTTGTTGACTTAAGAATGATTTTTTATTTTAATATTCAGTAGGGTCCTCTCCTCCACTACAGCTCACTTTTTTTAAGGGTGAAAAAATAAAAAGGAATAAGTACTGCAGCTAGACAATGGGCTGGATATAAAAACACTAGAACATAGAATAAAGGGTACGCCTAAGCTTTGGGAGCATTCCTGAGATTGCATAATGGTGAATGGAAACAAACCAATGAATTAACTCATGAAAAGAAGAGGTAAAACACACATCCAAAGACAACCTTTGTAGTGGAGCGTTGTGCAAAGAAGATGTGAACAAGTGCCCTTGATGTTGGTGACTGCACCAACTCATTGAAAACTTTCTCTTCCTGCATTTATTTAGGCATGTTTAATAAGTGCACTACTCTGTAAATTATGTAGTAAACAAAAAGACAAAAGAAAATACTGACAACTAATCTGTAGAAGTTGAACCATATTGAAACCAACATGAGCAGTGACCACGGCATAAATGTCAAATTAGTAATCTGCTCGTACTAATTCAGCTAATAGCATGCATCTTTTCACAGAATTTACTACATAGATCCGTGAGTTTGTCATCGGTACGATATCTAGTTCCTATATAACTCCCAACATATAATAAGAGAAGTTCAAATTCTTGGAACTCATATGGTGAATCTGGTTCTGGTGTTCCACAGAAAAACAAAGTGGCTGAATATTAAGGTAGTATTCTTACATTTTGCTATATAAACGAGAAAGTGGTAGGACAGTAGAAGACATACCTTCAGAACACCAGCATGTCCACCAAATAATACCCCTTCTTCAATAACATCAAGGCAGGCTTGTTGCTGTGGTAAGTGTGGTGCGACCTTCTTCACTTGCTGTCTTGCCATACTTAATACAGAACGAGCTTCAGACAGTGAACCGAGCTTATCAGTTCTGGCAAGAGATCTAATCCAAGGTTTACGACAACTAGCAATCTCCAAAGCCCAAAGGCGTGCCCGCTTTATCAATTCATCAGGGGAGCAAAGGGCGTCAACGAGACCACATTCCTTTGCATCGTTTGCGGTAATGAACTTTGATTGCTGTAAAATTGTAAGGAAGAGTGACTGAGAACACTATATGACAGTAGTAGTAATAAAAACATAAAACTTGTTTCCTGAATGAGTTATCACACCCATATGTCAGGAAAACAAAGTATTTGTTGCCTAATGATTGGACGCAAATGTTAGGTCATACAAAATATTTATCAGTTATGCAAGAAGCAAGATTCATATTTATGGTTATTCCTTTGCAAATCTAGATGGATGAATTAACTCAGCCAAGAAACAGGTTATACTCACCAGCATCATTTCTATTGCTTTGGGCAGACCTACAAGCCTTGGAAGACGCTGGGTTCCTACATAATAAGCATAACTCAATCAGATACGCAATAGGAACCAACACGAAGCAATAGAACAGGAGCAGCATTACAAGTTGTCAGGGAAATATTGTGCATCCGAACCTCCAGATCCAGGAATTATGCCGAGAGTCAGCTCTGGTAATCCAAGTTGAGCTTCAGGGGTAGATAACCGAGCATGACAAGCCTGAATAGGTTTGTGATTTACAAATTGATGAGGGTTCAAACTAAGCTCATCTGCAACTTCGAGAATCAGATTTAACAACAATGCTCAACAAGCATCAATGGCATACCATAGCTAACTCAAGTCCACCACCGAGAGCAAGGCCTTGAATGGCAGCAACTGAAGGCTTTTTGCCCTCTGCACATAAACGTATCCACATGTTATGGTGAACGAGGGTGTATTCAAAAGGACTATGACATAAGAGGAATCAAGGTAAATTTAAAACAAAACAAAAAAGGAGAGAGAGAGAGATCCTTACCTTCCATGATATTTGACACGAGGTCAACAGAAACGTTCGGCATAATAGACATGTCTCCTGCAGGCCAACATCCCATCCCATGTGTAAGAAAAGGAACAGCTCTTGCCAAGCAGCAAAGGCCTAAGGAAGCCATTTGAAATCAGCCGAAATGAAGGCACCGCCCTTACCAGTCTTATGGACCAGCGCAAACATATTGATATCGAAACCTCCGCAGAATATGCCACCAGCACCTAGCCAATGTTCATGAGCAGTTCAGAATCCAGGACAACCGTCCGTTTCTAAACGGAGCAGTGGCGAAACGGTTGATCTCACCGGTGAGCACGATGGCCTTGACGTCGTCGCGGGCCATGGCCTCGGCGTACTTGTCCTTGAGCCCCTCGAAGACTGCGTCCGCCGCGCCAGCCACCGGACGGGAACGAGCACGGTAGGGTCAGATAGGCGGGACGGCGATTGGGAAGGGAAGGGAAGGGAAGGGGAGGGGAGGGGGGGTGAGCGGCGTCTGGGTGCGTTCTTACTGCGCGGGTGGAGGGCGTTGACGGGCGGGTTGCGGATGGTGACGAGCGCGACGCCGTCGGCGCCCACCTCCATCGTGACTCCGATCGCCGCCGCCATGGCCACCGCACGGGTCGCGGGCGCGCGAGGTCGGGGAAGGGGCGCGGCGGCGCGGGCAGCTCGTCGGGGGGAGGGCGCGGATCACGGGACGGCAGCCGGGCGCGTGTTTTTTTCTTTAGTATTCGGGTGGAGGGAGGAGAGGAAAGCGTGCACGGAGCAGGCAGGCAGGCAGGCAGGCAGTCACGTGGGAAGGAATGGAAGAAGTAGATTTTAAACGTTCCGACGCGACGACCAATGGCGACACGTCGGAAGGAGGAACGGACGGTCGCGATGAGGCGGCGAGCGGACGTGATATCACGCTCCCGATATGTGCCGTGCCGTGCCGTGATGGCTCGTGAGCTGGCGTCGCGTATCCCGAACTTCTTTTTTTTATATCCCCTAGCAGGTAAAAAAGATTTTTCCATCAATCGCGTCGTGAGGACGTCAATTTTTTAACTCTGAGCCTGAGGCTGAGGATCACAGGTCACGTTGCCCATCTGGACTGGAACGCAGCAGAAAAAGAAAAAAAAGACGACGGCGGCGGTCAAGCCGAGCATCCACTAGACGGTGTGGCCTTTCAGACTCGCGGCGGCACTTGTCCCGACGACGAGTCGCCGCCGCCCGCCGAATGGAAACGTAGGCGGAAAGACGCAGCAGTGAAGCAAGCCTGAACGTCACATATGTTCAAACCTGCGTTAATAGTAATTCTACGCGTCTAAAAAGATCACATGAAAGGTATAAAAATTAAAGGTCACATGAACGTCACGTATATTCACATGAAAGGTATAACAGTAATGGAAGAGAAAGATGTAATGCTACTAGTAATAGAAATAAATAAAAAAAGAGCGATGACGAAACAAGCGTGAGCTGGCGAGATGGTCACCACGATACGAAAGTGCATATGATTGTTGTTGACGAGGAGCGATGGCTACAGAGCAGGACAGTTTACGGGGCGACCAGGCCTCCGTCTCGTAGTCCCGCTGCACGCAGAGCTTCCGCCGTTGACGCACTTGGGCAGCTGATGCCAGGAGCACCATCAACCTCAAGCAAATACGGAGACAGCTGACGGGCTTCAGTAGGATAGCGCCTACTCACGGTCACACGGACGGTATCGAAGACCGCTATCGCTTCGGTGTGTTTTGGTTTCCCGAGGAGCTGGATCTCCGGGGGCGGCCCGTCGTTGACATACATGATGAGCCCGCCAGCCCAGCCGACGCGCTCCTCGCTGGAACAGCGAAGCCCTACCTCACGCATTCTAACACTCCCTTCGTTCCAGTTACCTGTTACTATTCTAGCCTTCTACAGGTTTTCCAAATCATCTGTCACTTTTCCTTAACTTTTGTGCCCACGCGCCATATCAGAATTTTTCCTGACACACTATACCATACCAAAGCCCGTACTTCTCCTGGATGAAAACACCACGTACAGCCAACTCACCAGGCATGGCTCAAAAAGAAAACTGGTCAATGTACAAGTACTAGACAGTCAAGTGGAACATATGCCTCAGGAGATACCATGACACTATTCGAAGTACATGCAGAAGCACAAGTATCGATCGACTGATCGCGACACTGACAGATCCAATGAGCAACACATCACAAGTAGAAGCGTCCTGTTTTTCCCCACCCACAAACAGGCCTCGGCATCACGGTCCCCGGTTCCATAAGAAGAATACTCTGCGCTAGAGGCGCTGCGTCCACATTTTGTTGTGCTGGCTAAGGAAAGCGAAGACACCTCGTACTGGAAACAC
The DNA here is from genome assembly GCA_030760725.1 of Neostapfia colusana. Classification (NCBI taxonomy): domain Eukaryota; kingdom Viridiplantae; phylum Streptophyta; class Magnoliopsida; order Poales; family Poaceae; genus Neostapfia; species Neostapfia colusana. The sequence continues at coordinate 126,165,224 of JASWHV010000003.1, forward strand.
ACGGTGAGGTTACATGTGAGGAGGATTGACGAGAACTAGTCCTTAAATTCCCGGCGTTGGTGCTCCGTTAGCCTCCGGCAGACCACTCGCCAGCAGTACTGCAAGGTCAGCGCAGCCGTGACCAGTAACAGAGGCGTACCGATGAGGCAGCCTCCTGGCACGAGGTTAACCAATGTCTGAAATGAACAAATGGTACATAACGTCATGCACTCAGCAGCGCGTTGCTCAAATCATACTGACTAAAAGCAACAAGATTCGTATACCTTGCTTCTTATTTTAAAACCACAACAAAGCAATGAACGTGCCTTGCTTTTATTTGAACCCAAAACAAAAGTTTTGTTGGTGAAAAGTGAGAAGCTGTACCAGCTCTAGGGCCCATCCCACAGCATGAGGCAGGTAAGCTAGAGATTTTCTAATTAATTCGATTATGATTGGTTGGCTATTTCATATCTTATTCCCTAGATTTATTTGCTCAAGGAAACTCAAAGTTTATGCAAGTCAAGGCCTTGTAAAGGAGTCACCCTACCCTGGGTGCCACGGCCCACGACATGGAACAATTATTGATCTGTGACGCCCTCAATTCTGTGGAAAAACCACGGAACCGAGAACTAATGCATATGTGTGCCCGGGATGTTCATCACACATACACATATGTTCCACAAACTGAATTCAGATTATATATTACCATGAATCACAGAGTTTATTACAATATGTCATGGGTCTTGGACTCATGCTCACAGGGGAAGTCTTTATTTCTATGCAGCGGAAGCAATTTAACTAATGCGAAAGCAAATCTAAGCAGCGGTGACTCCATCTCTATTCCATTCCACAGGCAAGGTTGAGAACAGATCACACGCCTTAATGCTCCACTTGATCCTCATATAAATCTTCTCCTGTTGCTGATGATGAAATAATGCAAGTTTGAGTACAATGATGTACTCAGCAAGTGCGGGAAAAACATGATATGTAGCTCATAACAAGGTAGGTATAAAAAAGGCTCATTTGCAGAAAAGCAAAGTTATCAAAACCACGATAAAACAACAACTTACTTTAGGTGAATGTAATCCCAGCATATATTAAATTACCAACATACCCCCATCACTTTCCATGTTCCACCCGAACATTAACCAACTTCATTCTTGCTCACAAATACCTCCTCGTATTTGCTACCATCTCACGAATACCTCCTTGTATTCGCTACCATCTCATCTCATAAACAACTTTGTCTCACACCGAGACCAATCTCGTTGCCATGACTCAACAGTCATGCAACCATCTTGTCACCCGGACTCAACAGTCCCAAAACCATATAACCATAATCAATAACCATAACCAAGAACCATCCCAATAACCATCCCAACTAATCATAGCAGTTGGCCAGGCGCTCGTGACCGTAAGCTCGGCTATCATGATAGTTTTAAGAACCCTGCAGAGTTTGCATCTCTTTACCCACAAGTTTATGATTTCGTCACCCGTCGGCGACTGCAGAACCTCCATTATACCAGTACACAACTGTCGAAGTGTTCGGTCGACACTTCCCCCGGGCCTGCATTGGGCAGCCCGCGAAGGTTCTTTTTTCGGTGGCGCTAGTCCCTTGCGGAGAGCTTGCGCGGATGGACGAGTTAGTAAGAGCTTGACACGAGGAGTTTTACGTGGTTCAGGCCGCCGGAGCGTAAAACCCTATGTCCACGGCGAGCTATGGAGCTCGCTGTATTGCTTGCTGCTCAGGGCCGGAGTCCTGAGCTTGGGGGTGAGTTACAGCTTGGGAGTGAATGGCTAGCGTATGAGTTGCAAAGTGCGAACCCAGGGTGCTGATGGCTAGAGTGCCAACCCAGGGTACTGATGGCTAGAGTGCGAACCCTTGCTATCGTCGCCTACCCGAGCCTTTTATAGTCCAAGACTCGGGTGGCTTACAAGGGGGCCCGGGACCCGACAGGTGGTCCCGGGGAGATTGACTGTTATCTACCGTATCTGTAGTTATGCCAGTAGTTGTCTCTAGCGAAGGCTTTCGAGTCTTCGTCTTGCCGCCCTGCCCATGCCGCATGCTAGTCGTAGTGGTTGATGACGGCGCAGGCGGCATGGGATGTCTTGTCGCGGTGTTTATTGGCTGGCAGGTTCTGACACCGCGCGCCAGTCTGTGATGCGACTGGGCGCAACGGCACCTGACAGAGGCGTGCTCCGCGTCTCCGCGTCTTGGGAAGACGCGGGCCTTGAATACCTTGTACGGGCAAGGTATGGGGCGTCTTTACGCCCGCTGCCTATCGCTCGGGGGCAGGCAGCGCCGTTCTGCTGCCACGTGGCGGGCCCGGAGCCCTTCTCAGAGGAGAGGAGGGACCGGCCCGCGGGGCACGTGGAGCCTCCGGACCTCTCCCCGCGGAGGGGGAGGTTCGGCTTCTGTCGGCCACGTGGCGGCCCCGAAGCTCCCCTCTGAGGAGGGGGAGGTCCGACCCTGCCGGATACGTGGCACCTTCGGACCCCTCGCCCGCGGAGGGGGAGGTCCGGCTCCTGTATGCCACGTGGCGGGTCCGGAGCTTTCCTCTGAGGAGAGGGAGGTCCGGCCCCGCCGGACGCGTGGCTCCTTCGGAGCTCTCCCTGCGGAGAAGGTCGAGTTCCTTAGGCATTTTCCCCTGTGCGCGGGGGTACCCCATATCGCAGGTACCGACAGTGGCCCCCGGGCCCATCTCGGAGGAGATAGCGAGCCCGAGGTGGGACCTCCGTCTATTCTAATCCGCGCACTTTCTCTAAGTCCCGCATTGACCGCTGCCGGAGCACGAACGGTCGCAGGATCGTGGGAGCGTGCGCCCACTTGATGGTTGCTTTTACTGCGGCGGTTCCCAAGACTGCCACTTCTGCATGTTGCGGCGCTTTCTTCGGGAACCGCCGAAGTGCCTTACCGGCTTGTCTTCTTAGGAGACTGACTCCTTGACCCACCGCTTCAGTCGGGCGGCTTGGTTCCACCTGTCATCGGCGCTCGGTCTAGGAGCCGAAGCGGTTGCCGATGCGGTGTATTCGAAGAGTTCCGAATCGCCTCGAATTGCACCTGGGAAGGTTTTTAGAGGGGATCTTACCCGCATCGCGGTTTCCCTTCGCACCTCCCAGCGTTTCTTCTCGGACTCTTGTGCTTTTGCCCTCTTGTCCTCCCTCGCCATGGCCTCCAACCCGCCACCACAGAAGAAGCGCGCTCGATCTCCTCCAGCGGCGGCGTCTGTGCCAAGTCGGGAATCTGGAGTGCGTGGCACTCCTTCCGGTGGTGACTCGAAGAGGCCCCGGGCTGATGCGTTGAGGGGAGCTTCTGGGGCGTCCCCTGCTCTGCCAGTTCAGGCGACTGCGGAGCGGCCGTCAGTGACGGCAGCAGGCTCTGGGAGTCCTGCCCCGGCTCGGAAGTCGGGGTTCAGAGCCCGCTGGAGTGTCCGCGCTTCCCGGCCATCCCCGACTAGCGGGGAATCTGTGCCGTTGCGCTCGGAGCCCGGGACAACTGCCGCGGCTCCCAAGCCAGCGCGGGCTTCTCCTGTTCCGGTGTGCTCGGGCTCCGCGGCGGCGTCATCTCTTCCTGCCGAGACGGCCGCTGCGGCCCCCAAGCCAGCGCAGGTCGACCCTGCACCAGGTGGCCCGGCCTTTATTCCAGCGCCGCCTTCCCCGGCTCGCCCCTCTCCACAGGTCAAGAAGCCAGAAGCTAAAGAGGGCCCGGCAGGTCCGGCTGCTAGAGCCCCGGCGCCCGCTTCTCCTGACCGGCGTCTCGCCCTGGTTGCTGGTGCATCGACAACCCTTGAGGACGAGGTGATGGAGGAGGTCGGGGGAACTGCCCCGGCCTCTGCTGCTCCATTGCCCCTGGCAGATGCCTTCACGCTTGCCGAGATGAGCATCCGGCAGGTCTTGGCTGCACTAGGTCGCGAGCGGGAGGAGTATACAGTTGAACGGGATCGCCTCCTCACCTGGGGGAACCTTTTGCGGGAGCGGACCGTGAAGGTCAAGAGCGAGCTTGACTCCAGGCGGGAGTTGCTCGACTTCAGGGAAGTGCTCCTCGACCGGATGAAGCGGGCTGTCAACCGCATGGACGCCGAATCGCGGCGGATCAACAGGGAGGCCCTGGAGGCACACGCCTGGGCCGAGGAGAGCCTCTCTGCCGCTGTGGAGATACGGCAGCAGTTGAAGCGCCGTAAACTCGCCGTTGAGGAAAGGGAGCGTTCCACGGCAGCTGAGGCGGAGAGGGTCGCCGCGCAGCTGGCGGCGGGCGAGGATGACCTTTGAGCTCGGATCGAGGAGTTGGAGATTCTGAAGGCAGACCTCGACTTGAGGGAGGAACAGGTCTCCCGTGAACGTCGGGCGGTCTTGGAACGGGAGTTGGCGGCCGACTTTAAGGCTTCTGAGTTGGAGCGGCTCACCAAGACTCTCCACCTTCGGGAGAGCTTCCTGGCGGCCAAGGAGAAGGAATTCTCCGAGAGGAACCTAGAGGCCCTACAGGCAGCCCGCCGCGAGGTGAAGGAGCTTTCGGCCTTGCGGTCCTCCGAGGCTCATGCGGTCTCAAGCTTCGTCGATCGAGCGGGGTCCGCCCTGATCCCTCTTGGCTTCAGTCCGGTGAGGGCAGCGGCTCCTGTGCTGAAGGTGGCGGAGGTGATCCCCGCGCTGGAGTCGATCGGCACCAAGCTGGACAGGCTAGACTCGGTGGTCGCCAGCGAGCTTGAGGCCGAGGGACGCAGCCTAGCCTTAGAGGTCGCCTCACATGTGCTGGCATGCTTCAAGAGCCGCGACCCCTCTTTTTCGCTAGAACCAGCGAGAGAGGGCCCAGCCGCGGAGCGAGAGGAAGCTGCCAGGGCTGAAGTCGAGGATGTGGCCGCCCTAGTAGCCGCAAGGTTCCGGCGGGAGCCGGGAGGTCCTTAGGACTTGTTTCTCCCTTTTTATCGAGTCTGTAGTCCAGCTCATGGAGCCTCGCATAGTTTGACTCTTTTATATTTTTGTGTCTGTGATGTCTTTTCTCTCCTTCTTGGCTTTGCCTGACTGAGTCCTTAGCTCCGCAAGGTACTCAGAGGCCTTCTCCAATCTCGGAGCTCTGCACAGACACCTTCCCTGGGTCCTAACCGTGTTAGGGGGCCCCGGGGGTCTCTGGATCTCGCCCTATGGGGAGCTCCAAGTCTGCCTGCCACGTGGCGGGTCCGGAGCCCCTCCTTAGGAGGCGGGAGCTCCGGCCATGCTGGACACGTAGGGCTTTCGGAGCCCTCCCACCGAGGGGGGGGGGAGGTCCGGTTTCCGCCTGCCACGTGGCGAGCCCGGAGCCCCCCCCCTCAGGGGAGGCGAGAGCTCCGGGCCCGCCGGACACGTGGGGCCCTCGGGCCTCGCCCCTGCTGAAGGGGCGGGACCCGGTCCTTCCAGTCCTAGGCTAGAGTAGTTGGTAGCTCATTTCCCCCCACTTCATGCAGTCCCCGTTGCCGTAACCTGGAGGTCCTGCACACAGGCAGAGGAAACGTAATTCTCCTCGGGGGGTCCTCCCCTCCCGTCTCCTAGTCTTATTCGTCTTACGATCCTGATCCGTTATACGGGGCTTGGGCAATTCTGTGCTCGAGGCGCTGGAGCTCCGGCTCCCTCCGAGGTCCGGGTACGGCCGTCCGATCCCTAGTACCAGGCCATGCGCTGGGGAAGCAGAGTGCACGTGCTTTGGTTTCATGACCAGGCAAAGCGGTTGTACTCCCCTGTACCTCCGGAGGGCAGGATGCGCATGCTTTGGGCTCATAGCCTGCTAAGCTGGATACGCACCCTAGACCCCCCATGCACAACGCAGGCCTTTCCTGGAGGTGACCAACTGGCACCGCAACACCTGACTGGGGGAGGCCCGAGAGACTCACTCGGCCATCGGCAGGTGCCTCAAGCACAGCCGCCCTCGGTAGGATAGCGAATGCTGACTATGGATGAGCGCGGGAGAGGGGGAGCTAGATGTACGATGAACATACAAAGATAGTGCAATCATAAAAATTAATGCATAATTTAAATGAGCGCATGAGAGAGAGCTAAGTAGAACAGGTTTCTGTATTCATGCCCATAGGTGGAATTCTGGCTGTACATGGAGGCAATATTCCGCCTCGTCTACAAGGGAAGCAACACTCTACGCGCTTAGGGTCGGAACCAGGCTAAACTGGACGTAGTCCTGTACCGTCCCTTGAGACTTAGCTGCCCCAAGCTCTGTTCCTAAATTCTATGGGATCCATTACAGAAGGGAATGACCCTGTTCTACTGATGCTCGGGGAGTAGGACTTACAGTGTTGCTCCACGCCAAGAATTTTGGGAACGGATCCCACATTCGTTTGAAAGGCATGTGTACCTGGGGCGGCAGCTTTCATGATTCGGAAGGGACCTTCCCTGCTGGGGGAGAGTTTATGGGTCCTTCTCGGGAAAGAGTGTGCCGCGACACCAGATTGCCCTTATGCAGGTCCCCGACGCGTTTGGTTCTTTGGCGGTAGTGCTTAGAGCATCAGCCGAGACCTTGCATTGTGGGGTGTTACCTGCAGCCGAGTCTTGTCGACGAGGTTGTTATCTTCACGCTGGATCAGGTCCTGCGCGGCTTCTCCTGGGGACCCCCGGGGAGTTCTCCCCTTCTGGCTAAGGCCTTCAAGGGGTAGGTGGACCCGGGCTCGTCTTGGATGACCTAAGGCGTCTTCCCCTTCTGGCAAGGCCTTCAAGGGGTTGACAGACCTTGGGCGGCCCCCGGGAGGTATGTCCGAGGCACGGAGGCGTGCCGCAGTTGGCTACCGCCCTGGCCCGTCACCGTCGGAGCTGGAGTCCTCACCGTTATGCACTGTCTTTATGACACGCTGAGGCTCCTGGAACCCCACCTGATGGGCGGCGGTGACTGGGGCATCGACCTTCTGTTTGCCATCCCTCTGAGGGTAGGGCGGTGCTTCAGCTCTCTGCTGTCTTCCTTTGCGGAAGCGCTCTGCGAGCCTGTGGATATCCCAGCACTCGGCAGCAGTATGGTTGTCGGCGCCATGCACGGGGCATAGCCCGCCCTGGTCACTATCTGGGGCCGGTGACTGCCGCTGCCTTTTGTCGGGGCGTGGCCCCCGTGCTCCACTAGTCGTCGCTGCTGCGGCAACGGGAGCCGTGAACGAGGACTTCATCTTGCCACTCCCCCGGTTCTTGGCCTTCTTGCCACCCCCATAGGCAGCAGCGCCGGACCCGGGCTGTCCTCCTGACTCGGAGGTCGGCAGAGAGTGCCAGTTCCGCCCTTCAGCTGCTCTGGCGCATTTGTCCGCCAGGCTGAAGAGCTCAGAGACATCACGGACCTCTCTGGTCGCGAGCTTCTCAAGCATTTTCTCGTCCCGGACACCCTGCCGGAACGCCACCACCACAGAAGCACTTTGAATATGCGGGATGGTGTTGCGTACCTGGGAGAACCGCTGGATGAAAGAGCGCAGCGGCTCCCCAGGTTGTTGCTTGACGGCGTGGAGGTCAAGCTCCGTGCCGGGACGGGTGTAGGAGCTGCCGAAGTTGGCGACGAACTGCCGGCAGAGCTCTCCCCAGGAAGTTATGGACCCCTGAGGTAGATTCATGAGCCAAGACCGAGCGGGGCCGGTCAAGGCGACGGGGAAGTAGTTGGCCATGACAGCCTCATCCCCTCCTGCGACAAGTACGGCGGTGGAGTAAATCTGGAGAAACTCTGTCGGGTTGACGCTACCGTCGTACTTCTCGGGCAGGTGCGGCCGAAACTTGAGCGGCCACCTCACGAAGCGAAGGTGGGGTGCAAGAGCTGCACATCCTGCTCCTGCTGCCGCAGGTATTGGCACTGCGAACGCTTGGTTCGCACTTGGCACCGTGTATCCCGGCATGGGCAAGGCTGCACCATAGACCGGGGGCGCTGCTTGCGGCGCATATGGTTGTGGCATATGCTGCGCGGCATATGCCTGAGGCAGGGCTCGCGTGGCGAAGATCTGCCCTCCAGGTTGTGTCGAGGCCGACGTCATGCTGTCGCCAGCCTCATGGTTGCGACGTCTTTCTCGACGTCGCTCGAGGTACACCCGGGCATCCTGGCCCAAGTGGCACCGTTCCAGCTCCCTTCTCAGGTCCGTCGACGGGAGCCTGGAGGAGCTGGAATCCGCCGTTTGCCCGTCAACCGTGGGCGTGCGCGTCAGCGACACTGCCGGTTGACTGGAGCGTGGTCCCCACCGAAGTCGAGGGTTTGCGGCAGCGACGACGAGACGGTCTATCTCACGAATCCACTGCTGGGTCGCTGCCTGAGGCGCGTCCCCAGCAGGCGGATTGTGCAGTAGCGCTCTTGCTGCGGCTAGCGCACCCCCACTGGGTACGCCTAGCGCTACTGAAGACCTGATGCTGGTTGGAGCCTGCATTGCCGGGGTCGGCGCTGCCAGAGCCGGTTGCTGGCTCCCAGCTTGTTTCGACACACTCCGTCCTGAGTGCGTCGACATGTACTCCCCCCTGTTCACGGTTCGCCGTGAACGATGAGGGGGAGAGTTTGCCGCTGAGGGAAGCTTAGTCATCTTCGTCGGCGGAAACTCGCCGCGCAAGGGGAAAAGCCCCCTTCCTGGCGCGCCAAATGTCGAAGTGTTCGGTCGACACTTCCCCCGGGCCTGCACTGGGCAGCCCGTGGAGGTTCTTTTTTCGGTGGCGCTAGTCCCTTGCGGAGAGCTTGCGCGGATGGACGAGTTAGTAAGAGCTTGACACGGTAAGTTTTACGTGGTTCAGGCCGCCGGAGCGTAAAACCCTACGTCCACGGCGAGCTATGGAGCTCGCTGTATTGCTTGCTACTCAGGGTCGGAGTCCTGAGCTTGGGGGTGAGTTACAGCTTGGGAGTGAATGGCTAGCGTATGAGTTGCAAAGTGCGAACCCAGGGTGCTGATGGCTAGAGTGCCAACCCAGGGTACTGATGGCTAGAGTGCGAACCCTTGCTATCGTCGCCTACTCGAGCCTTTTATAGTCCAAGACTCGGGTTGCTTACAAGGGGGCCCGGGACCCGACAGGTGGTCCCGGGGAGATTGACTGTTATCTACCGTATCTGTAGTTATGCCAGTAGTTGTCTCTGGCGAAGGCTTCCGAGTCTTCGTCTTGCCGCCCTGCCCATGCCGCATGCTAGTCGTAGTGGTTGATGACGGCGCAGGCGGCATGGGATGTCTTGTCGCGGTGTTTATTGGCTGGCAGGTTCTGACACTGCACGCCAGTCTGTGATGCGACTAGGCGCAACGGCACCTGACAGAGGCGTGCTCCGCGTCTCCGCGTCTTGGGAAGACGCGGGCCTTGAATACCTTGTACGGGCAAGGTATGGGGCGTCTTTACGCCCGCTTCCTATCGCTCGGGGGCAGGCAGCGCCGTTCTGCCGCCACATGGCGGGCCCGGAGCCCTTCTCAGAGGAGAGGAGGGCCCGGCCCGCGGGGCACGTGGAGCCTCCGGACCTCTCCGCGCGGAGGGGGAGGTTCGGCTTCTGTCGGCCACGTGGCGGCCCCGGAGCTCCCCACTGAGGAGGGGGAGGTCCGACCCTGCCGGATACGTGGCACCTTCGGACCCCTCGCCCGTGGAGGGGGAGGTCCGGCTCCTGTATGCCACGTGGCGGGTCCGGAGCTTTCCTCTGAGGAGAGGGAGGTCCGGCCCCGCCGGACGCGTGGCGCCTTCGGAGCTCTCCCTGCGGAGAAGGGTGAGTTCCTTAGGCATTTTCCCCTGTGCGCGGGGGTACCCCATATCGCAGGTACCGACAACAACCGTCGATGTATGGCCAAGAAATCATAAAATAGCCTTTGCAAAGGGGCTACTAGATGTATGAACTCACTAAGGTTTCACCGGCAGGCTAGAATCTCCAATTCTCCCACCCACGGGCCCCCTCTTGTGTCATGCAGTTCCCAGGGCAGTCCTCACTCGACTCCTATTCCCCGCGCCTTGCACAGTCCATAACACTATAGCAACTTACCTAATTACTCAGCTAAGCCGCACCCATATTTGGCCTTGTGGTGGCACTGTTATCCTGGCATGTGCATGCATGAACCGGTCCTTAGATCTACGACAAGTAAACCACCAACTCATGCTACCTCATTCACAAACCCAGCCTTGCCTAGATCTCCCTCTGATCCATGTTCATTAATATCATCAGTTTCTCGTTATCATTATGAGTGCAGTTAGCTAGACACATCTTATCTCGCTTCCCAACCCCATGGACTCAGCGAAGCATAAAGTAAAAAAACATACCCGACTCATAAACTTCCCTGGCGACAAGGGTGGTTTATCCAAAACTAGTAAACTTCTATAACAAGGGTTTCCCATCATGTTTGACTCAGCACACGCACCTTTTTGCAAAACAAATCAGTTTTACCCAAAATATAGGATCAATATGGTCAAGGAGCACTTGCTTTGTTCTTGCAGTTCCGGTTGTTCTTGGATCTCAAAACCTTGTTGCTGCAGCTCGTCGTAGACAGCTCCCTGAGCTTGTCCTGATATGTAGGATCACGTGCATACAAGATTCACAACAATCAATATCATGCACAAACCTTAAACTAGATGCGATGATGCATATGCATGCTATCCTATGATTAGTTTTATTAGATTGGTTTGTACGTGTTCTTGTATGGCTTGCATGGATTTTATAATGAATAGAGGTGTTCGGATCAAAGGTGGACGTGGCGATGATCTTGTCTTTAGATCAACCTGATCATCAAGTGATCTGTCCACGAGAAGGCTTCTGTTCGAAAGGAACCAAAGAACAGATGCAAAGAAAACATAACGATGTCGTAAGGTGGTATTGGAGACCTACCTTACGTTCTTCTCGGTCTCGAGGTCCTCCTCAGATCGTTGGGCTTTCCTCTGGCGACCTTCCTTGCTGCACTCCGGCGATGGTTTACTCGGCGGGTTGGGACTAGGGCTCTAAGTCGTCGGCTCAGGAGTTGGAAAAGAAGTTTGGGGTTTCGGCCAGAGGTTCTGGATTCTATTTATAATCGGGAAGAGAAGAGTCCTAATCTGATTGTATCCCGAATAAGAGTCCTGTTCAAATCTGTCGTTGAATCTTACAACTTATCTTTAGTTGTTTTGATGCGGTATCATTGTGGAATTCAGGTCGGTTTCTGTTCCGATATTTCTACGCGTATAGAATCCAAAAACCGCTCCTAGAACTCGTTACCTCCTCGGTGATGAGCTCCGGAGGCTCCACGTGTCCACCGGGTCCTGGTCTCTCCTTCTCCGCAGGGACGAGCTCCGGTTGTGCCGCGTGTCAAGTGAGCAAGACCTCCCTCTCCTTTGGAGGTGGGCTCCGCGTGTGCCACGTATCCTGACGGTCGGGACCTCCTCTTTTATTCAGAGGTGGCTCCGCACACACCACGTGTCAGTGCCAGACCTTTCCTCTCTTCTCAGAGACAAGCTCCGAGGTCGACACGTATCCCGCGCGACGGGTCCTCTGATTTCCATGGTGACTAGCTTCGAAGGTGACATGTGTCCTGCGGAAATGTCTTTGCTTCATCCGCAGAGGCTAGCTCCGAGCAACACGTGTTCCTCATGGTCGGACCTCTCCCTCTTAGCGGAGATGAGCCCCGATCCTGCCACGTAGTCAGTTTAGCGGCGGACCTCTCCCTACTTTGCAGGGATGAGCTCCGAACACGCTAGAAGAACCCTATACAAATGGCACAATTAGCCAAAAACTAAGTCAACAATAATGTTTTAGCTTCCTGTAGCGTTTTTATGTTGGTTTGACGAAAAAGATAAATGCTACGCTGTACAGAAACAAATTAAAACAAAGAACAAAGATCTGTTTCGAGATAAGATGTAATCAACCCAACACGAACAATGAAACACCTAATCCTTACCATTACTGCAGCAGCCAGATGAACAACTGGGGCGAAGATTTGATCACTTTTCTTTTTCTCAGCATATCCATTAAAAGCAATAATCATTGAAAAGGTATGGATGATCAAGAATCCAAGTGCAATAATGGCTGAAAATAGCACACAGGAACAAAAATGAATATGGTGCAAAATAAATTTGGGACAACACTTTTGCATCAAATACTACTGGAAGGGATACAGGAGAAAATACTTGACTGACACGAGAAAAAATGGCACCCTTGAGCACCTTCCAACATAAAATGTGGCTTGACCAAATGCTGGAGTTAGAAGGCTGAGACAGAAGAAGACTGCATGAGCCACTCCATGACCTAAACCACCAGCTGCATGAACATTTTAAAACACAAGTGAGCGATGAACAAATGCTACCCCCAATCAATAATGTATTCACTTGAGTTAGCAATGCAGACAAAGTATATATTTTGAAGATTTTCATTTCAGATACATGACAACAAACCAGAAGCTGTTCTTTCTCTGTTCCCCTTATAAAAAACAGAGGGATTCCCTTAATTCAAATTGAAAATCTGGGCATAGCATAAACCAGTTACAGGCAGATGGTTTATATAAAATGATAAATAAAGAAACTTTAGGTCTTCCTTGAACTCAATCAACCCATAGAAAACTTATACCTAAATAAATTAGCATCTCGTCTGTCCAACTGAGACGCAGCTTAGAAATTCTGTCAGCAAATGCGTCTAGCATCTCTTCCATTTTCCTGTTAAAGTTAGTTATCTATATATCATAAGGAAATAATTTAACATTATATTCAGTATTTACATCATCTCAGTTGATAAGAAAAGAGATTGTCAAAACCTTGATTTTTTTTCCAAATTCTGACATGGTTTACCTACTTGTAAAGCCTCCAAAACACAAGACGGGCGCCTTCTTGCAATGCAACTGATGAAAGGATCAAAATCATGTATGGCCACCATGCTCTGGATTTTAGAGGAAGAAATCCCCTCCATACTGCCGAGAGGATTATCAAACTTATTAACCAAAATAATGTGCTGCAGGAACATATAAAGAAAAGGTCAACCTTTAAATCATGATAATGTCCTCCAATAACAATGTTTACAAGGAACCATATAACATGAGTTGTATTTTAGGCACAAAAAGAATCAGTAACACGATTAACTCGCTGGTTAATGCTCCCACAGAAAAGAAACATATAGAGATGTCCTTAAGTTTCTAATTTCAATATCATGGCTGAGATAGTTAGCACACATAGTCATGATAGGTAGTCACATGTTAATGTTGCATCATTCTAGTAATCAGTTGTAACAGTTTAAATCCCAATGGTTTCTGAGGAATCCTGGAAACCAATGACGTGGATCACAGGGAACTCTAGAGATGCAGAGTAGACGCCCAGCCAGCATCTGGTACCCGATTGGCCAATTGCCAAGAGGGGGCATCATACAGCCTCCCAAAGGCATTTCTTTTAAAACATTGAACTGCACAAGTTCATTTGAGACCAGATTCACGACCACTTGCAAGAAGAGCTCACAAGAGCTCCAAGCACTACATGGTACAAACCATTTAGGGTTGACTACCTAGCACTATCCGGATCTGGGATCAACCGTTTAGATCATTAAAATAATAATTTTTGCACGATTGCACCAGAGGGCTGTTTTCATTCATAGTCGTCCCCATCAAAACAGAGAAGGATACCCAAGATAACTGTTAATCCCTAACACGAGCAGCCTTTCCTGCAACAGAATCCCGCTGAACGACCTCAATGAGACGCTCCCTCTCCCCAATCTAAGAACTAACTGCCCCGTTGGAAACGAAACGACCGAGTCGCAAGGGAAGAGGGTTAAAGAAAGCGGCGGGCAAGGCTCGGGGGGCGAGACCTGGAGAGGAGGGTGAGGACGAGGAAGGGCTTCTTGGCGACGACGCCGGCGAAGAGGGAGAGCGCGGGGCCTAGCGCGATGAGCGCATACCCCACCCCCGCCGCCACCATCATCTTGTCTCTCGGCGAGCAGAGCGGGTTGTGAACGAAGGCTAGTTCCGGGAGGCGAAGGACTACTGGTGCAGATCAACAGACGTTGACGCTGTTGATGCTAAAATAATGTCATTTCGCCTAGAGCCGCCAGCTAGTGCTGATAAACGACTAGAAAATGAACTATAAGTATCGTATCAAAATAGCATCAGATTAAAATTATATTTATTTTTGAACTAGTATTTACTAAGACCTAAAATAATTTGTAAAAGGGTTGGTGGACCGAACCGGTTTACCACCCCTAGCGGCGGCCCACTTGGTAAAGCGATTAGCTCACCTGTCATTCCATAAATTATATCGGTTTATTAAATACTAAACTAAGAATAAATGTAAATTTAATTTGATCTTAATCTGATCCTGTCCTTTCTACTATTAGTTTATTTTTTTTCAACCCATAGCAGCCTTGCTAGTTGTTTTGATGTTGAATGGGTGTTTATAGATGATTAATATGCAAGAACATGTTGCTAAGTACAATTAACTCTTCTGTGGTGGTGAGGGCCACATGCCTATATGTAACATCTCTTGCACAATGAGTTCGTACCTGTAATATGAAAAGGGGTATTGTGGGCACATAGTTGATCTATTGTTGTGCATGTTCTATCTTCGATATTACATGCAACACCTCAAATTGGTAGGCAATATTAGGCATAGAGCGATATGTAATTTTGTCGAAAGAGGGTATTCATTTTTAAAATACTTCTCTGCCGCTCAAATGATGAGATGCTCCTTTTTTTTTAGCTCAAAAGAAAACAAATCCCGATCAAACCGATCTTCTTCATGATGGGCAACAAGGCATAGGAGGCTAAACTATCCCAAACATCGATATTTTCTTGCCCAAGCCATTTTTCTCTCATGTACAACTATGTGTCAGCTCTATCAAGAACAACCGCACAACACAACATGTCAAAGTACTTGCTTTCACAGCTGATCGTTATACACGAAAAGAGACCAAAATTAAAATAAACGAGAGCTAAAAAATTGAAGTGTGAATAATGAAGATAAAGAAGCAGGTCCAGAGTAATGGTAGCACGTATAGAAAAAAACCCATCATTTACACAGAGGTTCTTACATCATAGATGTTGAGGTATTATTTAAATCCACATTTTTTGCTTTCATATTAGTTTTTTATTGGTTTAATGTCTTTTATGAGATAATGTTTATATGGATGTTTTATATAGGTCAATGCAATGAAAGGATATGCATACAACTTTAGCAGCCAAGCGTAATGTAACCTTGAGTCCAAGTGAATGGATTTCCTAAATCCTAAACCGGTTCATCTGCTTCCCACATACTACCTTGATTATTGAGAAAAATGAATCAGATCTCGAGCCTTATTTTATTCAAATTATGATGCTATTCACTCGTTTATTAATAATAATGACGCTGATTTTGGTGTCATATTTTAGTAAATAGAAAATATTTTGCTAAATTATAAATACTGTTTCATGCAAATAACTAGGAATTCTTAATCTAAAAAATGTAATACATTGACCAGTTCCAGCTTCGATTTCTTTCCTCCCTCCTTCAAGGCAGGTAAGGCAAGGCAAGCTTAGAAAACCCGCCTCCCCTGACCTTCACAATTCCCCTCATGCCACCGGATCCTTCCCCGACCCAGCCCCAAAACCGCGTCTAGGGTTCCCGCCTCCACCCACCCCTACCGAACCGGGCCCCGCTCCCGCTGCCGCTTCCGTCCCTGCGCCGCTGCCGCCGCCGATGGCGCTGCTGGGGGACGCGCTGCGGCAGGCGTTCCTCATGCCGCGGCGGGCCTACGCGGCGCTGCGGGACGACGAGGGCCGCGCGCTGCCTTGCCTCCGCCGTCCGCTTGCCGCGGCCGCGGCCTCCTGCGCCGCCGCCGCCGTCGCCGTCGCGGCGTGCGTCAGCCTCGGGATCGTGTTCCCCGCCGAGCCTGCGGAGCGGCCCTTCTGCCGGGAGCGCCGCATGCTGGAGGCGCTTCCCGCCGCCGCCAGCAGCCGGGAGGAGGAACCCGAGGCCTACCGGTACCGCGGAGGCGCCTTCTACATGACCACCGCCGAGGCCGCCGAGTTCTACTGGATGGTCGTCTTCGTGCCCACCTCCATTCTCTTCGGCGCCTCCTTCACCTATCTTTTATCCGGTGAGCCTGCCATCTCGCTCATCCTGTAGGATCTGTATTTGTGGCACAATACCTGAAAGAATCCTTTTTTTCTAGCCACCCATATTTGCAAATCAATACTGGAATTGTTAGCGTTTTTAGTAACTAACTACATTAGGCACGACACAACCACCACAAACCAGTCAACATCACAATGCAACAGCAACAGTACGGGAATTAGGCCAGGAAGGTGGCCACATTTTGCAACATGAGACTGAAAGTTTCATTCATTCAATTGATTCTTCATGATGATATTTAATTATTTACGGTTAGGTAAAGAAAATCCAAGGCTAATAAGTGCAATCTCTATGTAGGCTAACTTAGTTGAGAATTCAATGTAAGATACCCACAAATTCATCTAATAAGTGTGATCTCTATGTAGGCCAATTTAATTGATAATTAAATGTAAGATACCCACAAATTCATCTAATAAGTGCAATCTCTATACAACAACAACAACAACCAAGCCTTTATCCCAAGCCTGTTGGGGTCGGCTAGACATGAAACCCAATATCAATGAAGTAAAAGAGAGGAAGAGTTATAAGAACAAGGAAAAAAAAAAGAAAAAGAAAGGAAAAAAGAAAGAAAAAAAGAGAAAAAGAAGAAAAAAGAAAAAGAGAAAAGAGAAAAGAAAAAAGAAAAAAGAAAAAAAAAGAAAAAGAAAAAGAAAAGAGAAAAGAAAAAAGAAAAAAGAAAAAAACAAGACTACGATTCTGGCACATGGATTGCTACTTTCCATGCGGTCCTATCATGAGCTAAGTCTCTGGATACATTCCAATCTCTCAAATCTCGTTTTACCGCCTCCTCCCAGGTCAACCTTGGTCGTCCTCTACCCCTCCTAATATTTTCTCTACCTCTTAAGATCCCACTGTTAACCGGTGCTTCTGGAGGTCTCCGTTGGATATGTCCAAACCACCTAAGTCGATGTTGGACTAACTTCTCTTCAATCGGCGCCACCCCTACCTTATCTCGAATCGCCTCATTCCTTATTCGGTCTCTTCTCGTGTGCCCGCACATCCACCGTAGCATGCGCATCTCTGCGACACTCATTTGTTGGATATGTTGCCGTTTAGTTGGCCAACATTCCGCACCATAGAGCATCGCGGGTCTGATCACCGTCCTATAGAACTTCCCTTTTATCTTTTGTGGGACTTTCCTATCACATAGGATTCCAGAGGCTTGTCGCCATTTCATCCACCCTACCTTGATCCTGTGGCAAACATCCTCATCAATATCGCCATTGCTTTGTAACATTGATCCTAAGTATCGGAAAGAGTCCCTTCTAGGTACTATTTGTCCTTGTAGACTAACATTTCCCTCTTCACGACCAACACCACTAAAGTCACACCTCATATACTCGGTTTTGGTCCTACTAAGTCTAAACCCCTTGGACTCTAAGGTTTGTCTCCATAACTCTAATTTCTTATCAACACCATCTCTAGTTCCATCTACCAGCACTACATCATCAGCAAAGAGCATGCACCAAGGGATATCCCCTTGTATATCCTTCGACACCTCATCCATCACCAAGGAAAAGATGTATGGGCTCAAAGCTGATCCTTGATGTAGTCCTACCGTGATAGGAAATGCATCAGTCTCACTATCACTTACGCGCACACTTGTCCTA
This sequence comes from Neostapfia colusana, assembly GCA_030760725.1. Taxonomy (NCBI): domain Eukaryota; kingdom Viridiplantae; phylum Streptophyta; class Magnoliopsida; order Poales; family Poaceae; genus Neostapfia; species Neostapfia colusana. The sequence continues at coordinate 126,182,797 of JASWHV010000003.1, forward strand.
ACATTATTGTACATATCCTTGATAAGGGTAATGTACTTTGTTGGCACTTTATGTTTCTCTAGTGCCCACCACATGACTGACCTTGGTATCTTGTCGTACGCCTTCTCCAAGTCGATGAACACTATATGCAAGTCCTTCTTCTGCTCCCTATATCTCTCCATAAGCTGACGAAGCAAGAAAATCGCCTCCATTGTAGACCTCCCAGGCATAAAACCAAACTGGTTTTTAGTGACATTGGTCACTTTCCTCAGACGGTGTTCAATCACTCTCTCCCAAAGCTTCATAGTATGACTCATAAGCTTAATGCCTCGATAATTAGTACAACTTTGAATATCTCCTTTATTTTTGAAGATAGGTACTAATATACTTTTCCTCCATTCTTCAGGCATCTTGTTTGACCGAAAAATGTGGTTGAATAGCTTTGTGAGCCATACTATTGCCACGTCCCCAAGACATCTCCACACCTCAATAGGGACATCGTCAGGGCCGAGGGCCTTTCCTCCTTTCATCCTTTTTAAGGCCTCTTTAACCTCAAACTCTTGTATCCTCCGCACGAACCGCCTGTTGGAGTCATCAAAGGAGTCATCCAACTCAACCATAGTGCTCCCATTCTCATCATTGAATAGCCCATTAAAGTAATCACGCCATCTATTCTTAATCTCTTCATCCTTCACTAGAATGCGGTCAGTCTCATCTTTGATGCATTTAACTTGATTGAGATCCCTCATCTTTCTCTCGCGGATTTTTGCTACCTTGTATATGTCCTTTTCACCTTCTTTTGTCTCTAGTCTCTCATATAACTTATCATAGGCATGTCCTCTTGCCTTACTCACAGCCCGCTTTGCATTCTTCTTAGCCTCTTTGTACTTAAGCATGTTGCTTGCGCTTCTATCATTATGCCAACTCTTGTAACACTCCTTCTTCTCCTTAATGGACTTTTGTACATCCTCATTCCACCACCAAGTGTCTTTATCTACAAGTTTCTTTCCCTTTGTCACACCGAACACCTCACTAGCTACCTTCCTAATGCAAGTTGCCATCTTCATCCACATACTATCTGCATCTCCATTTTCTGCCCAGGGTCCTTCTGTGATCACCCTATTTTTAAAGGATTCTTGTGATTCTCCCTTCAACTTCCACCACTTTGTTCTTGTGATTTTGACACCTTTGTCCCGCAAAGAGCATGTATGGAAGCGAAAGTCAGCTACCACAAGCTTATGTTGTGTCACAACACACTCCCCCGGGATCACCTTACAATCTAGACACTCCCGTCTATCCTTTCTCCTAGTGAGGACAAAGTCAATCTGGCTAGAGTGTTGGGCACTACTAAAGGTCACTAGGTGAGATTGCCTCTTCCTAAAGAGGGTGTTTGCTATCAACAGATCATAGGCTACGGCAAAGTCTAGGATGTCCTTACCCTCTTGATTTCTATCGCCGCATCCAAAACCTCCATGTACTCCCTCAAATCCTAGGCTAGTTGCACCCACATGACCATTGAGATCTCCCCCTATGAGGAGTTTCTCGGTTATCGGTACACTACTAACCATATCCTCCAAGTCCTCCCAAAATTGCCTCTTAGCACTCATGTTGAGCCCAACTTGTGGGGCATAAGCACTAATGACGTTCAAGACAATGTCCCTAATTACTATCTTGATTAAGATGATCCTATCCCCTCGTCTTCGAACATCCACTACTCCATCCTTAAGACTCTTATCTATTAGAACACCTACGCCATTCCTAGTCCCAGCCGAACCAGAATACCAAAGCTTGAAACCGGTATTCTCGACTTCTCTCGCCTTTTGACCCGCCCATCTAGTCTCTTGTACACAAAGGATATTTACTCGTCTCCTAATGGCAACATCTACTAACTCACGTAGCTTCCCCGTCAAGGATCCTACATTCCAACTACCCACCCGAAATCTATGTTCCTCGGCTAGCTTCCTTACGCTTTGCACCCGTCGAGTAAGATGCAAAGACCCTTGCTCACTTATCACTACATCCGGGCGATGATGTAGCGCGCCACTAAGGTGGTGGCGATCCGGCCCTTGCTCACTTAACACCATATCCGGGTTCCGATATGGCGCGCCACTAAGGCGGTGGCGACCCGGCCCTTGCCCACTTAACACCATACCCGGGTTCCGATATGGCGCGTCGCTAAGAGGGTTACACCCCAACGAATTTCTATTGGGTTTCATTTCCATGAGAATGGCTAAGTGTAAGTTGTTGGCTCGCCAAGCCTATCACAACCCCCTCCTCCTTTACCCGGGCTTGGGACCGGCTATGTCATTACAACATAGGCGGAGTTAAGTGCAATCTCTATGTAGGCCAATTTAGTTGAGAATTCAATGTAAGATACCCACAAATTCATCTAATAAGTGCGATCTCTATGTAGCCCAATTTAGTTGATAATTAAATGTAAGATACCCACAAATTCATCTATAGTGGAGCATTGGTGTGTAAGCACATGTACCTTATAATATTTGGCTCACCTTCAATAGAAATTATGAATAATGGATATCGATATTCTAGTAGCATTAATTGATAAGATATGATATATCCTTTACTTGGTGGAATGGTAGATGCTTAAAATAAACTTTAGAATTTTGACAAGTCTCTAAATTTTTAACTCGAAATAAATACGGGCTGAACTGGATGGCTGTATAGTGACAAGATGATCTTTGTTTTATTTGATGCTGATGTCTTATTGCTCCTATGTTATATTTTTGGTAGATGATTTTTGTTGATACCTTGGCAATATCTGTTCCATTGATATTCATCCTTTTTCTTGGGTGGTGAGCCATTGTCAATAGAGCCTTTAAATTCAGTTTTACCTTCTTGATTTGATTTTAAATCAACACATACTTGCAGGTATATCTGTTGCATATGCTGCCCCAAGAAGGCATCCCATGATCTGCGTTGTCGAGAATAACTTCTGTGCTTCAAAAAGAGGTGAGTTCATATGCGCATACTTGCCAGAGATGCTTGAAAATTATGAAGAGTTGTTTTGTTTTCTTTAGTGGGTGGATTTACGATGGTATGAAGCCAGCTGAGGTCATTTAAGCTTTTTACAAAATAAAATGTGTTAGATTTTCTGGGAGCATACATTTTGCTATGCCTGTTGAGTCTGGTGCAACTTGTAGTTGATCACTCTAGATTTGCAAAGCTCATTATTTATTCTACATCAGGATGCTATATTACAATCATGTACAGATATCTATGTAAGGTTTACAAAGCAGGTTGAGACTTGAGAGTCAATAGTTTGATAGCAGAAGTATACTGCTTTTACATACCTATTGAGTGACCATTCCTCATGATTTTTTTGTGTAAACTCGAAGATTTTTAACGGCAACTTCTGTGAGCCCACATTTTGCTGAAAACAAACTTTACTGTTGTAGTGCCTGGAGATTGTTGAATAAAACGCATCTCAATAAGGCTACCATTTATCTGTAGAACCTTGCTCTAATGTGTTATCCATAATTGTTTCTCCATAACACCCAAAGTATCTTCATTGTCCTATTCCATTGAGACCTTATAGCAATTTCACCATGTCATAAATTTTTCTTACATAAAAATCCGTGAGAGAAAGATGAGGGATTTCAATCAAGTTAAATGCATAAAAAATGAGACTGACCGCATTCTAGTGAAAGATAAAGAGATTAAGAATAGATGACGTGATTACTTTAATGGGCTATTCAATGATGGGAATGGGAGCACTATGGTTGAATTGGATGACTCCTTTGATGACTCCAACAGGCGGTTCGTGCGGAGGATACAAGAGTTTGAGGTTAAGGAGGCCTTAAAAAGGATGAAAGGAGGAAAGGACCTCGACCCTGACGATGTCCCTATTGAGGTGTGGAGATGCATTGGGGACGTGGCAATAGTATGACTCACAAAGCTATTCAACCACATTTTTCAGTCAAACAAGATGACTGAAGAATAAAGGAAAAGTATATTATTACCTATCTTCAAAAATAAAGGAGATATTCAAAGTTGTACTAATTATCGAGGTATTAAACTTATGAGTCATACTATGAAGCTTTGGGAGAGAGTGATTGAACACCGCCTGAGGAAAGTGACCAATGTCACTAAAAACCAGTTTGGTTTTAATGTTTTATGCCTGAGAGGTCTACAATGGAGGCGATTTTCTTGCTTCGTCAGCTTATGGAGAGATATAGAGAGCAGAAGGACTTGCATATGGTGTTCATCGACTTGGAGAAGGCGTACGACAAGATACCAAGGTCAGTCATGTGGTGCGCACTAGAGAAACATAAAGTCCCAACAAAGTACATTACCCTGATCAAGGATATGTACAATCATGTTAGGACAAGTGTGCGCGTAAGTGATAGTGAGACTGGTGCATTTCTTATCACGGTAGGACTACATCAAGGATCAGCTTTGAGCCCATACATCTTTTCCTTGGTGATGGATGAGGTGTCGAAGGATATACAAGGGGATATCCCTTGGTGCATGCTCTTTGCCGATGATGTAGTGCTGGTAGATGAAACTAGAGATGGTGTTGATAAAAAATTAGAGTTATGGAGACAAACCTTAGAGTCTAAGGGGTTTAGACTTAGTAGGACCAAAACCGAGTATATGAGGTGTGATTTTAGTGGTGTTGGTCGTGAAGAGGGAAATGTTAGTCTACAAGGACAAATAGTACCTAGAAGGGACTCTTTCCGATAGTTAGGATCAATGTTACAAAGCAATAACGATATTGATGAGGATGTTTGCCACAGGATCAAGGTAGGGTGGATGAAATGGCGACAAGCCTCTGGAATCCTATGTGATAGGAAAGTCCCACAAAAGCTAAAAGGGAAGTTCTATAGGACGGTGATTAGACCCGCGATGCTCTATAGGGCAGAATGTTGGTCAACTAAACGGCAGCATGTCCAATAAATGAGTGTCGTAGAGATGCACATTGCTACGGTGGATGTGCGGGCACACAAGAATATACCAAATAAGGAATGAGGCGATTCATGATAGGGTAGGGTGGTGCCGATTGAAGAGAAGTTAGTCCAACATCGACTTAGGTGGTTTGGACATATCTAACGGAGACCTCCAGAAGCACCGGTTAACAGTGGGATTTTAAGAGGTAGAGAAAATATTAGGAGGGGTAGAGGACGACCAAGGTTGATCTAGGAGGAGGCGTTAAAACGAGATTTGAGAGATTGGAATGTATCTAGAGACTTAGCCCATGATAGGACCGCATGGAAAGTAGCAATTCATGTGCCAGAATCCTAGTCTTGTTTTTTCTTTTTTCTTTTTTTTTTTTCCTTTTTTCCTTTTTTTCTTTTTTTTTTTCTTTTTTTCTTTTTCCTTTTTTCCTTGTTCTTATATCTCTTCCTCTCTTTTACTTCATTGATATTGGGTTTCATGTCTAGCTGACCCCAACATGCTTGGGATAAAGGCTTGGTTGTTGTTGTTGTTGTTGTTGTATAAAAATCCAGCTTATTTATGCTAACTGTTTACCATCTCATGATCTTATCAGTATCACTTGATATTGCATCTTTGATGTTTCTCTATTACTTGGTATCCAACGGAGACCTCCAGAAGCACCGGTTAACAGTGGGATTTTAAGAGGTAGAGAAAATATTAGAAGGGGTAGAGGACGACCAAGGTTGACCTGGGAGGAGGCGGTAAAACGAGATTTGAGAGATTGGAATGTATCTAGAGACTTAGCTCATGATAGGACCGCATGGAAAGTAGCAATTCATGTGCCAGAATCGTAGTCTTGTTTTTTTCTTTTTCTTTTTTTTTCTTTTTTCTTTTCTCTTTTCTTTTCCTTTTTTCTTATTTCTTTTCTCTTTTTCCTTTTTTTCTTTTTTTCTTTTTTTTTCTCTTTTTTTCTTTTTTCCTTGTTCTTATATCTCTTCCTCTCTTTTACTTTATTGATATTGGGTTTCATGTCTAGCCGACCCCAACAGGCTTGGGATAAAGGCTTGGTTGTTGTTGTTGTTGATGATGTTTCTCTATTACTTGGGCATAAAGGTTTCATTCTTTTAGTATCTCATTTTGTACTGAATTCATACATAAGTGCATCATAGCTCTGGATTTATCGATCAATGTGTTGCTCGTGTTTCTAAATTTGGGAGTGTTAGGTTTATAAACTTACTAACTTAGTGAATCACATATTTAGGTCTTTAAACCTGTATGTGTATTAAGGCGGAAATCTGATTAATTTAGCAACTAGCATGGCATGGTATGTTGTTTAATGGGCATGATCTAGATGAACCTGAACCAAGAAGCATGGCATCTATGTGCTGAATCTTTTTGCCATAGCGCAATCAAGGATTCATGCATATGTGCAGTAAGCTTAGTATTGAAGTTATACATGCTCAAGCATCTATGTGCTGAATGTTTGTCTACCACAGCCCACAACATCACAGCCAGGAAGAAGTTCCCTGCAGAGATGCATAAATTGGTGATTATGCTATGGCAACTAAAGTTTTTAGGTGCGTAGTTCGAGTAAAGGTGACTTTGTCCTTTAAATATTATAACCAATTTTCAACATCCACGTATTAGGGAGGGCTGCCCTATTGATCATTTAAGCATGAGATTGCAAAGGATGTTGTTAATTATTGTTCCAACCTAATGTAGTAGCTTGCAAAGTATCAGTTATCTGCGAGAAAATTATGTGGCTGGTATATTAGCTACTGGTCCTAGTGTATGCTTTCCTGGTACAGCATGGAACAAACCACCAGTTCTATTTTTCTTGCACCTGTGTAGAATCATATGCATGTCTAGATATTTTCTAAGTTCATCTGCTCATGTCCCCGTGGATTGCAGGTGGTGTGCGTTGCCTGGCCATTCTTAATGCAGTTTTTGCAGTTATATTTGGCCTCATGGCAATTATTCTTGGATCGACGCTTCTGGCCCTTGGAAGTACATGTTCTGTTCCCCTTTTCTGGTGCTATGAAATTATTGCCTGGGGTTTAGTGATCTTATATGGTGGCACGGCCTTCTTCTTGAGAAGGAAAGCTGCAATCGTCCTTGATGAGGGGGACTATGCTTCCCACAATATGGGTCTAGAGATGCTTGAAGCCAATATAGAAGTGACTCCAGAGATGCAGAGGCGCATAAATGATGGTTTTAAGGCATGGATGGGTTCTTCTCTCCTATCTTCTGATGATGAGGACGAAGCTTCGGATGATTACATAGAACACAATGTTCCTAGCCCAACAGCTCCACACAAGCAGGAAATGGATGTAGAGAGCTGACAGCTGTATAAATAGATGTAAATAGTGCTCCACTTATTCCTTGAGGTCCAGGTCTGATTGCTAACAGGTGATTTCTTTGGTTCTTTTTTCGGCAAGAGAGGAAAGAGGTGTTAGTTTGTCAGGTTCATATGTAAGGTTTCCTTCCATTTTTGTTCCATGCCATTTAGACCTAAGTCGTCCGCTCATACATACGTAGTAAAAGTAAATAGCAACACCCATGTTTGCCTGTTGTTCTCTGAAGTCAGGAGTCATTACGATGGTACTGGTTTTGGGCTTTCGGCCTTTGGAAGTTTATATTCTGGTATTCCCTGGAAGTACTCAAATGAGGTAGAAATGCCGTGTCAATTCGCATTTCAATTTGAGTACTTGTCAAATGGCATTACTGTGGGCAAGGCTGGAAGAGGCTGAAGTTGTATGGCTCCACATTTCTTTCCAGGACATTTCTCATGATTTCCTGTAGCTTGTGGTTTATTATGCGAGAAATGAAAATAAATGTTAAAGAAACTGTTGTCTTTTTCTACACTTCTCCGTGATGACTTCTGGTCTGTTTTGTATTTTTCACTTGCTGGATCTGACAGGAGTGTTGCCTGCTTCTAAATTTTTAGTTTTAAGACGCACATATTTTCAATCAGAATGTAACACAATATGGGAATGGAGTCTGAAGAACTGATTATCTTGAAACAAATCAAAGAACACTGTTTTCCCGTCTAGCAAGTTACGTACATATGCCACAGAGCTCAAGCGCCCCCGCTCTTGTGGAGAACCGCTCTTCTTCGAAGTCATAGAATATGCTAGTTCAGAAAATGGGGTTGCCACGCACAGCAGCAAGCGTAGTTCGTGGATCGGATCACCCTCTTCTTTCCTCTTATCTCGAATCTTCTAGAACGTAGAGGCAAGAAAGATCAGTAACAGAACATCACTAGTACGTACGTCCGTCCGTGTGCTGCGCGCCTTAGGTATGTACATGCATGCAGGAGGAATCGGATCGGATCGGAGGAGCCGTCTCGATCGATCATCTTCTCCTCCTCCGAGGGATATGATCCGGCCGTGGTGTTTGACGATCGACCTCGCCTTTCTTCATGGCGGGCGGTGGCGATTAATTAGTGGCGCGCGGAGGGGCTCCTCATGCCGCCGGAGGAGAGGGTGTCGACGTAGGAGAACTTCTTGGGCGCGAGGCTGGGCGCCTTCTTGAGGAGCTTGGCCTCGCCCTCGGCGTCGAGCGTGCCGTCCTCCCTGCGCTTCATGAGCTCGTCCTGGTCGAAGTGCCATCCCATGAAGTCGAAGAGCGTCATGGACGCCGGCGCGTCGTTCAGCTTCTCCAGCTCCTCCTTGGCGTCCAGCTTCCTCGGCGCCTCCGCCGCCGCCGCCTCCGCCAGCAGCCGCCGCGCGTTCGCCTCGGCCGCCGTCAGGTTCAGCGCCGCCGCGTCCGCGCTCAGCACGTCCTCGATGCGGGACATGACGCTGTACGCCAGGCTCTCCAGCACGCGCGAGTAGCTCTCCAGGATCGCGTACCCGACGTCCTATATATACATACATCGAGCCATCGAGCCATGCATGGATCGGTGTCGTCAGCAGCTAGCATGGCATGCCATGGATCAACGACGACATATATACACGCATCAACGAACACGTCGAACGGATCGAGGTACGCACGTACCGTGTTGTACTGGATCTTGGAGATGTCGAGCTGCGACTGCGGCGTGCCGGGGAACTGGAGCTTGAGGAGGTGGAGGATGGTCTCGGCGCGCTCCTCGAACTGCTCGCGCTTCTCGAAGCTGATGATGGAGCCCCACGAGGACTTGGTGTCCTTGGTCTGCATCTTGCGCTTCCAGATCACGGTGGACGCCTCGATGCGGTTCTTGAGGTCCAGCACCTTGTGCTCCGTCGACAGGTCCATGCCCTCCAGGAACTCGAGGGGGTCGAACGTCTCCTCGGTGATGCTCCGGTAGATGGCGTCGCCAAGGCTCGTCTTCCCTTTCTGGTGCATGCATGCATACAGTTTTGGAGTGGCGAGATTGAAGAATTTTGTACTGATCCGATCCGAAAAGCAAGCAAGGAAGGAAAGAAGAAGCAAGATTCTTCCAAGCAAACCTTGGGTAGCGACTCGATGTAGACCTCGGGGATCTCCATCTCCATGAGCACCTGCGCGTTGATGGCCATGGCGGCCTTGAGGACCTGGTTCACGCACTCCTTCTGGTACTGCAGCCACTTGCGGGTCACGTCCGACAGCCCCTCCGCCGGCACCTTCACCGTCGGCATCCACCACTTGTCGTCGTCGCGCTTGTTGTCGCCGCCCTTCTCGTACCAGAACTCGCTCTGGTCCACGAAGTTGTCCATGTAGCCCTGCATGCACCCCGATCCAAGCTTCCTCAGCGCCGGGACGTTCAAGGTCGGTGGCGTTGACTCGATCGATGGCACATAGGTAAAGTGGATGACGACGACGTTTCAAGGACGAAAGAAAGAGCACTAACGAGTAGCATGGCGTCCAGCTTCCTCAGCGCCGGGACGTTCATGGCGAGGTCGCGCCGCTGCGCCGTCGACATGATCTCCATCGTGGTGCCGTTCTCCGAGGTCTGCCGCGTGGGCACGAACTCGACGATGTGGTCGGTGACGGAGAGCACCCACCCGACCTCCCTCTTCCACCGCTCCTTGGTGTCGGGCGCCATGGGCTCCAGCTTGCGGTGCTCGCCGAAGACGGACGCCGCCAGGTTGGTGATGGCGTTCGACAGCGCCAGCGCCGACGACACGCCCTTGCCCGTGCCGGACATGTCCTCGCCCAGCAGGAGCTTGGCGAACTTCTCCTTCATCACGTCCAGTTCTAGACGCGATGCGAGCGAGGGACGCATCGTCGTCAGGTCAGATTGTCACAGAATCAACAACCCACGGCCCAAGCAGAAGGAAGTGCGGTGCGTACCCGAAGGCGGCCCGTCGCGCGCGAGCCGGGACCGTGGCGCCGCCGCCGCCGCCCGGCCGTGGGGCAGCGGCGGGGTGCCGCCACTGCCGTTGCCGCTGGGCTCGTGCATCTCCGCCGCGTCCTCGCCTCCGCCGCTGCCCCTGTCGAGGTACTGCTGGTGGTGGTGGTGGCTGCTGCTGCCGCTGCGGTTGTTCTGCGATCCGGACCTCTCAAGGCTGTGCCGCCGGAGGAAGCGCACCATCACCCAGCCCGCCGCCTCGAGCTTGGCGCGCAAGGCGTGGGCGCGCGGCACCGGCCGGCCTTGCACCGCCGCGCCTCCGACCGGCGGGACCAGCCAGCCAGCAACGACAGCGCCCCTAGCTGCTGCGGCGACGGAAGGACGGGAGGACGGAGAGGCGAGGCGAGACGGACATGCCACGCACGATGACGACGACGGGCCGGGGTGGGTGGGAGGCGACTAGCTAGCTAGGCGACCCGGCCGGCCGCGGGAAAACTAAAAAGGGCGGAGGCGGGGATCCGGAACATGGTCGTCGCGCGCGCTAATTTAAGCGTGGCGGGGCACGAACGTGGGGTGCACGTCGATCGGCCGCGCGCGCCATGGCTGCGGGAAGGGAAGGGAAGGGAAGGGAGGGGAGGGGTCTTTGCTTTGTTTAGAGGTGAGGTGGAGACGGAACGGAGGGAGAAAGCCCGGGAAAGCAGCAAGAGTTCGCTGCCGCCCACTCCGTGCCGCCGCCACGCCACGTCATATATGAATGAATACGGTCAGGTCAATGGAGTGTTGCTATCTGAAGAGGCGATGACGTGTGATTTCTTCGTCTTTCAAAGGTTGAGGCGAAGACCTAAAAATCTTTTTTTAAAAAGTGAAAGTCTAATATTCTCAATCGGATAAAAAATAAAAAGTCATTTTGTTCAAAAAAAAGGACACAAGGGTTGAGGCAAGGCTGATGATAAGGCCCAGGCTCAGCCCACTCGTGTAACAGAGCATGGGCTGGCCCGTATGTAATTATGATTTTTTTCTCTTTTTCTGACCGAGAGTTTTCCCATTTATAGTATAGAGTGTCTCTCCATCTGTGTTTACACGTATTGGATTCGAATTTAGGCCGCTTACGAGATAAACAAGAGCAAAGACGTCTAAAGATTTTGTTGCACGGAGCCGTTGGCGCCGTTTTCTCGCTTTCGGGGACTGTCTGAACGGGCGCCTCCCGCCCGCTCACGAGAGGGGGGGCGCCGCCGCGTGTGCCCCTCTACACAACGCCTGTTCACCCGCCGGACAGGACAGGTCCTCGACCGCCGATGGAGCCCATGGTCACTCCGCCGGAGCACCGCGCGCGGACCAGGCGCTGGGGCCGCGACGAGAAGAGGCGCGGTCGCCGACGCCGCCGCCGCCGCGGCCGCCGCGCGGGCGATGACGTGGAGGCTCCGCGGGAGCGCGACGCCGGGTTCGATGACGCAGCGGAGGCGGCGTCGTCGTCGCCCGTGAAGAAGAGGCCGCGGCGGCTCCTGTCGCAGATCGGCGAGGCGTTGGGGTCCCTTCGCCGGGTCGGGTCCGGCGAGGTCGACGGTGAGATTGCGGTGCCGGTCCTCCCGGACCCCGCCGTCGCGGCGCCCACGCCGTCGTCAGCCCCCGTCGGCATTTGCATCCCCGAGGAGCGAGGAGTCCTGGCTCCCGAAGGCAACGGCGTCGCGGCGCTCTCGTTACCAACTCCAGCGGCTGCATCTACTACTACTACTACGACTACGAGTGGACTGTTCTTGCCGCCCGGCACCTCACTCCGAGCGCCGCCATCGCCGTCGTCCTCATCGTCCCAGGTACTCGCTCCACCACCACCACCTGTGCCGGCGGCTCCTATCATGCGCCCCAAGAAAAGGAAGATGGTCCCGGCCTCGGACCAACCGCCGGCGAGCTCGAGCAGCGCCACGGTGCCACCACTCGCTCTCCTCGCGCCACCGCAGCCGGCCGACGCGTTCGAGCGCCGAGACTTCCTCATGCAGCGGTTCTCCGGGTTGATCGCCAAGAGCCAGCAGGCGGTCGACGACCGCTACCGCGAGGACCTCAAGAGGGGACGGGCGGCGCCCGACCAGCCCGAGCCCGTCGTCGACAAAGAGACCCTGCGCCTCAGGGCGGCCGTCGCCTTCGAGAGGAGGAGGTTCGGCTCGTGGCTGCAGAGGACGGAGACGAAGGCCAAGCGAGACGCCCTGTTCACGCAGAACGCGCGCCGCGAGCACGTGCGGGCGCTCGGCATTGACGCTGCCATGGAAGGTGTCGCCAGCCCGCAGCGCCCGCGCGGCAGAAACGGCGAGCCCATCGTCTCGCCGGAGCATCCGTGCAGCCCCGTGGAGAAGCTTGGGTTGTTTCTGAAACCACTCTAGAAGAAGCTTGGCGGCCGGGGAAGAAGACCTAAAACTTGAATGAGCATGCGCGTGGCCTAAAACGGATATCGATTCTTTGGTACGTTGTGAAGCACTGTTAAGTTGGGTTACCCTAATAAGAACATGCATGGTATTGAACCTTTTCCCATTGGAAACAATGTTGTACTTTACTACTGCCCAACATTTGGATCTGCATTCAGCAATCAATTTTATGCAACTTGTTAAACATATCTCATCAATTAAAACTAGCTTTCGATGCTTTATTGTTCTTGTGTCCATTCCGCTTAGTATTTCATGAGAATATTTTCTTATGTCGCATATAAGAGTTTAATCATTTTATCGTCGTACTTGTGCAGAGCTAAGTTGTTTGAAATACACCTGAATTCTATTTTACTGTGGAAATTCTGGATGCATTATATTCACATGCAGTTCGAATTTCGTATTTGACTTCAAAATGGATGCGGGAGTGATTACAACATTTTACACTTTGGTTTATTTTCAAATATTTCTATATACTAGCTTACTGCATGTCTTAAGAAAAAGCATCTTACTGTTGTCTATTTTACTTACAACACGGCAACATGTATATCAGTATGTGATAGTGCAATTTGTTCGGGGACCATCGTTGGTCATTTTGAGTAGAGCAGCTCCCCAGGGGCTCATCAAATTGAGTGTCATCCAGTTTCGTAGAGTGAATATCGATCGTTCCAATATCTGCTGCCATGCATGTTAAACCCAAAATCGGGACAACACAAATTTCCGGTGATGTTTGGATGAAATGGTGGCCTTCCACAAGTTGATAACATTGTTTTTATAAATGTGCTATATTCTACGCCCTCAAAATCAAAAAATTTGAACCACCAATTAGGTTTTAGAACAGCTTAGCATTGTTTTTTTTTGTAAAGCTAGAGTTTCATCTGATGCGCACCGACATGTGAACCATACAGGAGCTGTCTGTTTGTAGGAAGGCAGCATATAGTAATGTAATATTCAGCTCATCGTTGCACTCTACCAAAAGAGTGCACCTTAAGTCGCAATTTTCGTTAGCAGCAATTGTCATGCTACATGAAGCTACTGCCATGAGGATAGCTTGGAACGTACATCATCAAGTCATCGCAGTAAGACATGTCCAGGAGATCCAATTCGCTCTCGTCAGGTTCAGGTACATCCCGTGAGGACGGCTCTGGAAACTCTGATGCACGGACATCTTTGGAATGGTTACCAGCATCCGCAGATGAGACAGTGTCCACAAATTCTGATGCAACGTTCGGTGGGTCATCTTGGCGTACATCTGATGGGGGTATACTGTCGACTGTCGGACTCATTTGTTCCATTTTCACTAAGGGCCTTTGGGAACTTGCCGTTACAGCGCAGGCCTTGAGCTCCACCGGAGTCGACAGAAAATCCAATTTTCTTCTGCCTGCTGCGCGCTCCTTTGTTTTGGCAATTATCCTTTCAGAGACTTTGGCTGCATGAGCATGTCCTTTAACTAAGGTGAAATCAGAGCCTTCTTTTCCTGATGAATCGGCATTTTTGCCTTGGTCATGACACACTTCTTTAGATTTTGAGCTTGTTGGTAAGGCTGGTAACGTTTGTTCTCTTTCAGATAAATCTGATTCACTGCTATCTGCAGCTGATATATCGTCGCGCAGCTCTGGAACTTGCTCAAGCAATCCTGAGGCTAAGTATGAATCCAATTTTCTTTTCATAGGACCTCTCCAATGTTGTTTGAGAACGTAATTTGTCCTGGTAGCACATGATGTAAACAATTTCAGTGACACGCTCAAAGCAGTTTGCTGAGGGTAGATGTAGATCATACTGAATTACTATAGAAGAAAGAATAAAATACAACAGTAATCAGAAAAAAAAAGAGAATTAAATTTTAGATACAAAGGAAACTGATGAGGGGGCAATACCTCCCTGGGAAATGTTTGACCATTTTAACCCACTTATTTCCATAAAGTTGATGAGCACGAATCAATCTGAGCTCCTCCTGTTCTGACCAAGCCTCTTTGTTTACTGCTGGGTCTAAACTGTTTTTCCATCTGTGTCGAAACTCCACGAGAAAAGCTATGTGATATCTAATAAAATTTGAATGCAAAGTTTCTAATATACTGAATTCGCATCAAACCATAAATACTTCTGATTAGTAACAGGATGCTAAAAAGTTTCAAGATATACTACAACAACAACAACCAAGCTTTTCAAGATAATTACTGTCTGGAAGGAATTGTAATGTAGAAATCTTTTGACCCCGTCCTACAAAAGCATGACGGTTCAAAGAACTGTACAAAAGGGCACAACTCATACTATAAAAAAAAGGGCAGCCCGGTGCATGTAGCTCCCGCTTGCGCAGGGTCCGGGGAAGGGTCCGACCCATTTGGGTCTTTTGTACGCAGCCTTTCCCTGCATTTCTGCAAGAGGCTGTTTCCAGGACTCGAACCCGTGACCTCATGGTCACAAGGTAACACAACTTATACTATCTACGATCATAATTGTTGCATCATAATTTCCATTTAAGTAATGCAACGTAAGGTGGGATATTCCTTTATTGGTTTCCACTACAGAAGTTACATCACAGAGGTGCCTGATTACGAAGTTGCTACTTATTATTTCCTTGGGCCAAAGGCAACCATCTGCATTTGTTACTTAAATAGAAAAAAAAACTATAACACTGAACTAGCAGAGGACCAAACATACAATGGTATAGAGGCAGCAGGTTTTGCTGCTTTAGAGACAACAGTGGTAGGCTGACAATGAAGCCATTGCAAAATAGCTAAATAACACCATGGTGGCAGCAGCTTACAGTTTGCGGTGGCAATGCAGACTAAACATAGTCAACCAAATGATGAAAACAAAAGGATGTACCTTGTAGAAGCTACTAATAGAAGACAAAATGAAGCCATGAGTGTCACGGATAGAAAATAATTACAAGAAATGAGCTCAGCATATCGAAATTATGTGTGTCACCTCATTCGGCATTGTAGTGCATTTCGATCAGGAATAGCACATGCTACAGTTTGCCAGTTATTAAGCCCATGTTTGTTCACCATCTGACTGAGTATTTCATCCTCCTGGAGGAAAGTCAATTTCTTCTTCTCAGAAGACGAGATGTAACAAACCCAAATTAACATAAAAAATATAATTCGGTCTAAACGACTTTCCTCTGATGACCATCTGCCTTTGGTCCTTTCAGGATTCTTTGAACTACTTCTCTCATTGAAGCACTGGACGTTTTTCTTGCATGATAGGTGCTCTGAATGAAACAAGAAATATGAATCTTAATAGTACTACACATTCTATGAATATGTGAAAGCAGTAACAAAAAAACCATATTTGATCAATTGGAGGACATGTGGTGATGAGTGCATGTATGAAACCATCTAAGTGATGCATGAAGGGATCGCATGCAAACTATCAATGCAAAAAATCACCCTAACTATACTTGAAACATGGTTTGAATCTGCCCAGGTATGGCTTGTGTGTTTGTCACTATAAACATGGCTGTTCAGCCCCATCTTGCTAGTCAAGCACAGCTAAGAGGTACATAAAAAGCTGAAGTCGGAAATGACATGCAGGCAATGTATGTGGTATTTGCTGGGAAGTGATAGGGAGAGCGATGGAGCTTCACACTAACTAATGATACTTTTGTGTGTGGAAAGGCGCAGTCTGACCTGCTTAAAGAGTACCTTCTAAAGCACCTTCATTAAATGAATCAATAATTAAATTTCAATCATCATTAAAATATTCCCACTAGTTGGACAAGGAAACAACTAATAAAGAAGTAGATACTATCAAATGAAGCTACATTGGTGGTTTGCAGACTTCTAGTTTTATTAAAAACAATGAACATGCAACTAAAATCCAACAACCTGTCTTTTCTGACTCCACATTTTGGCAATGTTTGGCAGTTTGATGAGGTATCTCACTCTGCATCTGCAGTTAAAAACTGACCTAAGAACTAGGATACCATTCAATTAACAGAACTACTAACAAGCTAACCGATAAAAGTCAGCATAATTTAAGCATCTTCTATCTTATAATGGTCCAATATCACACTAGCTTTAGAACATTCCTTTTTACAATGTAAACATGGTAGATTTATAATCTTAGCAAAGTTAGTATCAACAAACAACTTCCTGTACAAAGCCTGTACAATTCGAATAAGTATACGAAAACATGGAATTCTAAGGATATTCTATCTGGTAGCACTGGATTGATGTGGCGTTACCATCTTCTCAGCAACCCCGTCCGACCTGCTTGAGTGATCTTTTAAAGTGTCAGCGCTGCTAAAAGATGAAACAATTATTATTTGGGGATAAAGTAGGTGAAAGACAACAGAAGAAAGGATTGGTTCCAAATTTTTGTCTGGCCGAACAAAGATGATACTTGCACATTCCATTCTGAAATGTTTCCTAAGAGGCAATGCTGCAATCAGTTATTTTATATTAACATAAGTCACATTGACAAAACTTATCCTCGTGTTTTACAGGTCAGAGAAAAAAAAAACAAAGCAGTTCAAGCAGATCACCTAGAATATTATCCTGTAACTAAGACAACTGGAATGCAAAGAGGCAAAGAGAACTAAAAGTGTGGTACTAACTAAACATGGCGAACTATATATCCTCAGTTTAAGACACCATTTGGGAAAGTTGTGCTTCAACTCAGCGGTATAGCAAACTCAATCTCCCACTTTACTGAAGCCAAGCCCCCGCCACTTGCTTTGATTCTCAGAGGAGCTAAGCTTTTGTGAGACGGAAATGTAGCGCTTCCATCAAGATTGGAAACTAAGCTCCCTAAACCGAGCATAAGTGCCTCAGAAAAAAAGCGCAAATCGCAGCAACGGCGCAAGGAGACGACTCACCGCTGCCGTGAAATCCCCTGTCGCCTCGGGCGCTGCTCCATAGCCTTGCCGCACTCAGAGCAGAGCTGACGAATCCACCAGACGCATCGGCCGAAGCTGGGAGTATCACAGACGCATCGGAATCAGAAAAGCATCGCATCACGGTTCACGGGTATGCATAATCATTGACAGCACGGCCACCCAGAGGCAGCTGAAAAAAAATCTGCATCTGAATGCTACCAGAAGAAGCAATCAATCAAAGTCCGTGCGGATCTGCATTTCCAGTACCACTGGCCAGTGGAGGGAGGAGAAGAGGAGAGAACGGCGACCAGTGCGACGAGTTCGAGGTGAGTTGCTCTGGCTGGAGGGAGGGGAGGCTCGGAGAGGCGCTTGGCCTTGGACGCCGCAGAAGGGCGGAGCGGGGCTGATCGGCGAGGCGAGAACCGGGAGGAGGCGCCGTCAACGACCGCGCCGCCGGCGAGGAGAGGTCTGGGATGAGGACAGTGGAGGCAGTAGGAAGGAGGTGCTGAGTGCGGCAGCAGACACGAGCAACACGAGGCGAGTGGCGGCTCGTGACGCGTGGCGTGATGCCGAACTGTCCGCGTAGCACAAGCAAAAGGCGCGCTCAGCTTGTCCCGGTGGAAGCCCACGTGCGCCGGCGTCAGTTTCCACTGGCCGTAGCTAGCACCCCGTTTGGGACGGGGGGTTTTCGTACGGAGGAAACGATGACGGGGGAATAGCGTTTGAAGCAAACCAAACGGCGGTTCTTTTCCTCCGGAATGTTGTACTCCGTCCAGAAGAGGAGAGAAGAAGAATCTGGATCTGGTAAATGGCGCTGGTATTGTTCAAAGGATCGATTGGAATTTTTCTTTGCTGATGAATCTTGTCGATCGGGAATTTGAGGTCGGAACGATTGTGAGACAGAGAGAGACTCGGGCTAAAGGTGGGAGATGGGCCGGGCCAAATTCGGGCGGGCCAAAGCCCGACGGGCCGGCACGGCCCAGGCACGAAAATGGCCCGAAATAGATTCGGGCCGGGCCGGCCCGGCACGGGATTTCGGGCCGTGCCGTGCCCGGGTTTGGAGGCTTCGGGCGGCCCGGCCCGAAATTGAGTTTCGGGCCATGCTCGGGCCGGCCCGGCCCGAAATTGGCCCATCGGCCCGAAAAAGCCCGAATTTTTTTGGAATTTTCTGTCGATTTTTTAGATTTATTTGGAATTTTCCTGATTGTATATGTATTTTTTTGATTTTTTTTATTTTACAGAAAATTTTTTTGAAATTTTTTCGATTTTACAGATTTTTTATAATTTTTTTTTGAATTATTTAGGATTTTTCTGTTATCGGGCCGTGCTTGGGCCGGGCCCGGCCCGAAATAGGCCCGCCGGGCCACGTGCCGTGCTCGGGCCGCCAGTTTGGTAATTCGGGCCGGCCGGCCCGGCCCGAAAAGGCCCGACGTGCTTTCGGGACGCGGGCCGAATCGGCCCCAAGCACGAAAATTTCGGGCCGTGCCGGCCCGGCCCGGCCCGACTCCCACCTCTAACTCGGGCCCTGTTTGTTTCAGGGTTCTGAAACTGAAAAGTCAGATTTGATAAGATGGATTAAAAGCTGAAAAACTCACCCATAACTTCTTTTCTGTTTTTTTTGTGTGCACGAAATTTAAAATATATTAAAAAAGCAAGAGTGAAAAGTCAATAATCTACTTTTCAGCTATAGTCAATTTTTCTAGAAGCTTTTTGAAGCTTTCAACCCAAGCAACAACCAACTTAAGGCCTATTTGCTTGGCTTAGAGCTTTTGAAAAAATTGCCTATTGGGCTGTTAGATTTTCTGATATATTTTTACCTTCTCTACGTACCAAAAGGCAGAAAAGCAGCTCTAGATGAGTGTTTTTAGCCTTTGGTTCATGTCATCAAAACCTGACTTTTTTTAAACGCTAGCTTTTCAGAGCACCGTTTGTTTTTGTTTGTCATTTTAGCTAAAGAAGCCATAAAAAACTTAAAGAAACAGCGTCTTAGATAAAATGCAGCCATATATATTGAGTGCTTTTGCATTGACTTCAACTTGGTCTCTATTTTCCTTTCCTATGTGTTTATTCTTCTGTTTTTCTATAGCACCTAGGTCTTATTCTTGTGGGTTTTTTCTATCATTTGTTGTTCATTCTTGCATTTCAAACATGGCTTACTCTCCGAACAATAACACTCACTTCCCCGTGCGCATATTACATGATACGATCTCGTGAATAGTAACAACCAGGAGTAGCCAAGCGTCCTCACTATAAAGTTGAACCAAGTAATTAAAGCAAAATATATTTACATACACATGTTGAATATCAATGATATCTAGTTATCTATATCATATGTTACACATTGAGGTCACTGAAATCCAATACTACTAATATTTTATAATACATTCTTAGACTGTAATCACTACAGGAAAGTATCAAATTAACGACGACCAAAATTATTAACGATGGTGCTGTCGTTAATAAATATATTCACGACGGTGTATTTTGGCCGTCGTGAATAATGCCCTTATTTGCGACGGTCGACCTAGACCGTCGTGAATAAGCACGTTATTCACGACGGTAGGCCCTGCCCGTCGTGAATAAGGACTTATTTACGACGGCCAGGAACTTATTTAAAGACCATCGTAAATAAGCGATTTATACCCGCTCGAGCCAGGGTCGGCGCGGGAAACCCCAAACCGTGCGCCGCCGCACACCCCGGCCTCCCCGCGCGCCGCCGCCGCCCCGGCCGGCCCCCCGCCCTGGCCTCACCCTGCCGGCCCCCCGCCCCTGCCGGCCCTCCGCCCCATCCGGCACCTTGCCCCGGCCGCGCCCTGCCGCCGCGGCCTCCCCCGGCCGGCCCTCCACCGCCGCCCCGCCCACCCCGACCCGACACCGATCCGTTAAGGTTTGTTTGTAATTAATGATTTAGTTTAATTAGTTATTTAGTTTTGTTTGTAATTAGTTAAAATTAAATAGTTTAGCCTAGTTTGTAATTGTTTAATTAGATTGTAATTATTTTATTAGATTGTAAATTAATTAGATTGTTTAATTAGTTATTTAGTTTAGTTTGTAATTAGATTGTAATTAGTTTGTGCTAACTAGTTTGTAATTGTTTAATTAGTTTTTATTGTTCAATTAGTTTCATAAGTTAATTAGTTTGAAGTATTTAATTGTTTATTTAGTTTTAAAATGTTCAATTAGTTTTAAATTAGTTAATTAATTGATTATGAGTGTTTAATCATTATACATATATTAACAGGTTTCGGGCCGACCCGGCATGGCAAGGCCCGACGTCTCGGCAACGGTCCGATCCGGCACGGCCCGACCCGGCACGGCCCAACCCGGCATACGGTCCAACCCTCGGCACGGCATGGCCCGACTCGGCAAGGTCCAACCTTGCACGGCTTGACCCGGCACGGCACAACACGACTCAACCCTGCACGGCCCGACCCGGCACGGCCCAACTCGGCGCGACCCGGTACGGCATGACATGGCCCGACCTGGGATATGCACTTTGAACTTTCAACTCTGACCAACTTACCCCCTCTTTCTCGTTCTTTCCTCTCACGTAAAAGACTGAAAAATGAAAATGAGTAACATAACCTATAGAAATTAATTATCCGTTTTGAATCTACACGTCTCACATGCGATAGGCATGTGAGGCGTGCAGGTTCAGAATTGTCCGTTTTTGGACAGACTGAGAGTGATCGAGAACAACCTTTTAACGAGTTAGGTACGGGGTCTGGATCTAAACTTGATTTCGATAGCATAACGCTAATTTTCTCTGCTGCACCATTTTTGGGCATGCAGTTGGAGAACAACGTGGTTATGCTGCCAAAATTTCGTCGTGATTCGGACTTCGTATCTCGTCATAAGCACGTTACCTCGGTCACTCTTGGGTGGGTTTAGAACGTATCTTACTAGTTGTAGAGGTCGTGACAAGACATAAAAATGTACTAATAATGATTTATCCGCTTCGAAGGTATAACCTCAAACATAGCTGAAGACCGGACTTGGATGTATTCTGGTTGGAAAAGGAATGGGCATCACTCAGAGGAGTGGTTCCCTAAGACAGATGCTTTTATGCAATGAGCTTTTTCGTTGTCCAAGAGCAGTAGGGTGCGGTTCCCATGTACCAAGTGCCAGAATGCAAAATTTTTTGACAAGGTGACGTTGACGTTTCACTTGTTTTGAAAGAGTTTCATGCAAAAGTATGAGATATGGTACTTTCACGGTGAGACACGTTCTGAAGTTGTAGAAGATGAAGTGGTGGATGATAGCACCGGAGTCGATAGGATGGAAGAGATGCTTGAATCCATAGAACCTGAGTTGAAGGAGGATGCTCCTACAACAGAGGTTGAAATGTTCTTTAAGCTTCTCAAAATTTTCGAAGAGCCACTGCATGAACACACAAAAGTGACTCTTCTTAATTTCATGACCAAACTTATGACAATAAAGTCTAAGTATTTCTTCTCGAACAATTGTTACAACGATCTTATTAAATTAATCAGCAATATGCTTCCTCAACCACATAAAGTGTCGAAAGATATGTACCAGTCTAAGAAATTAACTTCTGGTCTTGGTATGAAATATGAGAAGGTTGATGTCCGCCGAGCCAACTGCATGATTTTTTTGAAAAGAGCACGCCAACGAGAAGAAGTGCTTATGATGTGGCAAATCGAGGGTTGTCGAGGTTGATAATGACAAATGAGAGCGCGTACAGACTGAAGTCGCACATAAGCAGTTTCGTTACTTTCCTGTCACACCTCGGTTGAAGCGCTTGTTTCCCTCGAAAAGAACTGGCAGACATATGAGATGGCACAAAAAAGGTGTACGTGAGACCTTCGAAGTCTTGGTGCACCCGTCAGATGGTGAAGCATGGAAGGAGTTGGATCGCTTTGATCCAGATTTCGCGAGCGATGCAAAAAATATTCGCATCGTGTTAGTGACAAATGACTTCTCACCGTTCAGTACAAACGTCACACCATACTCATGGTGGCCCGTGTTCGCTATTCCGTACAACTTACGACCATCTCTTTGTATGAAGTATGAATTCATGTTCATTTGGCTCATCGTTCCTGGACCAGATCATCCTGGTTCACGACTCAACGTGATGTTGAAGCCGTTGATTGAAGAGTTGAAATTGTATGGACAGGAATCGAAGCGTGCGTACGATTGTTACAAAAAAAATAGAAATTCATCCTTCGAGCTGCATACTTGTAGTATATTCATGATTTTCCAGCACACGACATGTTTTCCGGCTGGAGTACTCATGGTAGTTTGACATGTCTGATATGTGCTGCAGACACGGAATGTTTTTGTCTTAGTCATGGTGGCAAGATATGTTACTTCGATTGCCATCGACGTTGGCTACCTCCGAATCACATGTTCAGACAACAGAGGAATGCCTTCAGAAAGAACATTGTTGCCACGAAAGGACCACCACAACTTTTGAACGGGTCAGAGATATGTGCCATGTTGGACATGCTAGTGCGATATGAAAATCGTCCTAGATATTTTGTTTGTTACGGAGAGGACCATAATTGGACTCATGTATGTGTATTATGAGAACTACCGTATGTGAAGTCCTTAATTCTAATGCATAACATTGATGTCATGCACTAGTAGCGTAATATGAGCGAATGCATCATAAGCACATGTTTGGATGTGATGGGCAAAACAAAAGACAATATTAAGGCTTGAAAAGATTTGGCAGAGGTTTGTAACCGCTGAAGTCTTGAGCTCTCTAAAACAGGAGGCAAACCATGCGCTACTTCCTGTCTTAGACCAAAAGAAAAGAAAGAAGTCTTACGGTGGTTGAAAAATTTAAAATTCTTAGATGGTTATGCTGCTAGCCTAAAACGAGCTGTGAATGTGAAGACGGGAAAGCTCACTGGGTTGAAAAGTCATAATTATCACATAATCATGAAAAGACTTTTGCCAGTTATGTTTCGGGGCTACCTTGACGATGCACTGTGGAATGTGTTTGCCGAGCTGAGCTATTTTTATAGACAGTTTTGTGCTAAAGAAATTACAAAGGAGATGATGGAGAAGTTGGATAAGGAGATACTAGTTTTGGTATGTAAGATGGAAAATTTTTCCCCTACAGGGTTTTTCAGCCCAATGCAACACCTCCTAATTCATCTTCTATATGAAGCTAAAGTGGGTGGCTCTGTTCAATATATGTGGATGTACCAAATTGAAGCAACACTCAGGTGTCTTAAACTAATGGTTCGTAATAGAGCAAGGGTTGAAGGATGCATCGCCGAAGCATTTATATTTTAGGAGATAAGCTACTTCTCAAGTGTTTACTTTACAGAGGAACACAATATTAATGCTCCTACGTTGCGTTACAATATCGATGAAGCACCCCCTCTTAGTGACCTCTCCATTTTTCAAACGAGAGGCACCACCGTTGGTAGTAGCATGAGCTACGACGTCACAACAGAATAAAAGACGGTTGCTTTGCTCTATATGTACGATAATATGGACGGGATGGACAAATATTTTTAGTAAGTGTTTGTTCACAATTTATACTTATTGGTACTAGTTTGCTATACATATATTCTAATTATTATTTTTCATTATATATACAGTGAGTTTGATCTCCAAAGTTGGAAATCTAAGCATCAAACTACGAGCAAGCAAGTAGAAATGATGCAACATTATGAGCTAAATGGAGGGCCAAACTTTCAATCTTGGTTTAGAGATCATGTAACGCTTTCTTGTTTTTATTCTCATATGACTTACGAGTATTGCACGATATAGTCTTCTAATGTCCATATTTTGGACAGTGCAAAAAAGATGTCAGTGTCCATCAGGAATTGCGCCAGCTGTCTTATGGATCCATTAAAGTTAGAAGCTATGGTCGTTACGACGTCAATGATTTCCGATTCCGCTCAACTGAATTTGAAGCTCTTCGTCGTCTCGCAGCAACTTGTAATACCGGTGTTGTTACTACGGCTGTTGACGCCGAAGGACGGGAAACTAATTATTATGGGATTATAAAAAAATCCTTGAATTCAATTTTGCCAGAAATAAGGAGCTTAAAGTAGTCTTCTTTGACTGCAAGTGGTTTGACAACAATATTGGAACTCGACATAACTAATTTGGCATGATAGAAGTCAAACACAATGAAAAGATATGAGGCCACGACACCTTTGTTCTTGCATATCAAGTCCAGCAGGTGTATTATTTACATTATTCATGCAAAAAGCTACATGCTTGTTGGTTTGTACACAAGGTGAATCCTCGTGAGCAGTTACATACACTAGATAATGTTGGGTACCGAGATAGTTTGTTGTCGTTGAACGCTGAGATTGATGAGGTTTACCAACAACAAGAGTTGTCGGATTCTTTTGTCCTTGAATCTGGTGTACGCCTCGATGAGTTAGTTGGAGATGCTCAAGATTTACAGACTCATGAAATGCGAAAACGAAAATAGAAAACAATCATGACAAAAGATTTGTGGTCCAGACTAAGAAATAAAGCTCATGGTCGTGATACTGATGAACTTTGAAATAGATTTCAAGTATCGTTTCTTTTATGTCTTCTTTCGTCTTTTATATTTTACTTTACATTCATTACCAACTTTTTTCTTTTCAATAGGATGTCGTCGAGCAGTGGTAGAGGAAAGGAAAAGGTGAGGAGTGTAGCTAGAGGTTTCCTGCGCAGGGCAGCTGACATCGTTCAGGGCAGTATGTCTAGCGGGCTTTCTGCTAGACGGGTTGCTTTGATGAGTCAGCTACCAGAGCTAAGAGGCGTAGCAGTCGCCTTACAGCGGTCAGACGAGATAAATATCACTTCATGATTCTTATAATATCAACAATTACTTCATTCGTCTACATTACTATTCTTTTAAATTATCAGGAGGACTCTAGGTCCGAGGACTTAGAGACGAGAGGTCCTCTGCATCCAGCACAGGCTGATGACCACCCTTCGGGGTCCTGTAGCCAGCCTGTGGACTCGCTTCTAGACTCTTCCGGTGACCGCTCCTCCGGGTCACCTGACGTCGAGCCGCCTCATAGGCGCGGACTAGGAGGAGTCACTATGTGGCTCCTCCTCCAGATCATGCAAACCCATATGGCCGGATCGTTATTCGTCCGGTTGGCGATATGTAAGTGTCGGTACCCTCAAGACCGGGTACCTCCGCTTAGTGGGTGAAAGACAGCCTAGGTCCCACTTTCCTGCTAGGGCGGGCCCCAGCATGAGATACGTGCCCTAGTCCCATGGACAACTCTGGGGCCACCACGTGCGCTAGGGCTCTGGAGCTGACATGTGCTCTGAGTCTCGGGTCCGACCACCTGCTAAGGAGGGCTCTGAGGCTGCCACGTGTCTACAAGCTCTGAGCCTCACTACCAACCAAGAACGGTTCCGAAGGTGCCACGTGTCCTGCAGCTTCAGGCCTGACCTCCAGCTTGGGAGGGCCCCGACGCTGCCATGACGACAACGACTCGAGACATACTGTCTCCGCTGAGGAAGGTTCTAGGAGTGCCACGTGTCCTATGGCCCCGGGCCCGACCTCCAGTCCAGGAGGGCTCTGGAGCTACCACGTGTCAAACAACTTCGGACCCCTCGCCGCTCCGCAAGGCAATCCGGCAGAGGCGCGGGGGCCAGCCGTCCGGATGCCGCAGCAACGAGTAACGGGTAGAGGGCCCAGGAGTAAAGACGGAGGTACGCTGTAAGACCTTGTATTCAAGGTACGCGCCTTCCCCAGAAGCATGGCGCACGACGCACGCCTCCGTCCTCTGCCCGTCCATCATTACGATGAAAGACAGGACGGTAAGGCATGATGGCGCAACAGAGCATCCCAACGTCGCTGAGCCGCCCTGCAGAGCAAGGGGACGCGAAGATAAGACGGGGACTTCATCATTACCGGCCGCTCAGTCAGAGGCGCCCGGTGTAACAGGCGGTACATCTTAACTCCATCAACAACGGCAATACATGTATTTGTAAATGTTTATAGCTTGTGTATAGGAAGCAATAGCCACGGGGCCATCTGTCGGGCCCGGGCCACCATGTAACAGCCCCGACCTTAGACTATAAAAGGACTGGGGCAGCCTCTGGGGAAGGGGTTCGCAACGTAGCCAACTCACTCTCACACACGAGCAAGCAATTCAACAAGCACTCCCGTGGACGTAGGGTTTTACGCTTCGGCGGCCCGAACCACGTAAATCCTCGTGTCTCTCTCGCCATTGTGCTACGACCTTTGATTTCCATTACCCCCCCCCCCCCGAAAAAACACCTCCAAGGACTGCTTCCGAGCAGACCGGGGGAAGTGTCGTAGCGAACACTTCGACAGTAAGTATATCTCTAACTCTTTAATTTAGATTATTTTAATGGATTATTTTAATGTTATAGATGTATTGATTTATCATTCACTATCAGGTCTGGGTACGATGACTCGTTCACGGGTCAAGGACGCCACAAGCAGGTGAACAATGTCCTCGGGCGGCTTATCGGTTTGCACTACCCCGGTGTAGTGAATGGTGTCCCCGCCACGTCGTGGGACGATTACACCACCGCTCAGCACGTTGCTCACGGCAACCACCAGGAGGTTGTGTGGTCCGACTTCATGGTAAGCATGAAATATATATTTCCGTAATACAAGTCTATAATATGGTTAATACCAATGATGTATATAAATATGTTTTTCTAGACACGATACCGTTTGAAGGACAAGTGCGAGGTGGACTACGCCAGAGCTGTGTTTCATAAGAACGTCTGGAAGCTCGTTACGCGGTCGCTATCAAACACAAGAATTTAAGCGACGAGAGCGTACATGAAGTTGCATCTGGAAGAGGGTGACCTGGGGGCATTCAGGAATGTGGCTCCGATACTTGACGGTGGTGCAGCGCGTAGAGATAATTTGTAAAATATTTCTTTTAAAATGTGGAAGAAACACAATTGGTTAAAGGTTCTATAATCTAATAATAAATGTATGGAGGTCCGTGTAGCCTGGTTAGACGGCTCCCCGGAGGACTACCGTGCCTAGTGTGCTCTGTGGGCGAGTCAGGGGTTCCAGGAAGGATCTAGAACCCGCCAACAGAGTAGAGGGATGGATGTGAAGCACACGTTTGGTGCGGATGACTACTTACGTCTGGCTAAACGCATGGTAAATGTGATTACTATTGTTTTCAAATATGTTTAAATTGCTCATTGTACTAACACATATATATAGGAGCACGAGACCGGTCAGGAGCCGACTCCGATTAAGGTCTGGAAGAGTGGGTCACAGGGGAAGTGACCCGTCATGGCCTGACCAACTGTGTTCTCAGGTGGCATCAGAAGCGGAGTTGTTTTGTATTTGTATTGACTTTTCTTAAATAGTTTTTATGGTATTATCTTTTCATATTTGTAGGCAAGGTGTGGGCAGGAGACGGAGCGACTTCGCGGTGAAGGTTTCGATTGACGGAGAGCGCCAATCATCCCAGAAGCTGCGTATGCAACCGGAGGCGGGAAACCTCACGGACGGTGAGTTCTCTAATTTCTCTTAATGCCAATGAATTTGAGATACGAAAATTTAATAATCTTTCTTCTTTTTTAGATTCGCCATCTTTGATGGAGTTGTCGACTCGAGGGAGGCACGACCTTCCTCGAGTTGCTCTTCATCGCGACAGACCGGAGCGAGGCAGGCTAGCTCCCTGGAGCTCCAGAGTGTCCGAGAGGAGCTCTGGTTAGAAAGGGAGCGTCAAACCACACATAAGAGGGCTAGGGACGAGTATCAAGCCTCGTTCATGCTACAAATGCAAGCAGCAATGCAGGTATATACTGATCGTTTTACTTAATATTTCTAACATATCAATGATGGTTATGTGACAATGTTTTGTGTTCATAGGCTATGGCGGCAGGACAGCCGACCGTCTTCCCACAGTGGCAGCCCCCACAGGAGCCACATACCCCGTTTACCGGAGCAGAGGTACAAATTTACTCAAACTTTCTGTGTGGTACTTATAACTCACAACTTAGGCAAACTTGCATTTTTAAAGTCATAAGTTGTCTAACGATACTTATACATAATAGTGCTCCGTGACCGAGGCTCACACACTATCGCCGCAGCTACCGGGAGGATGAAGGCTCGAGGATGACTTCCCGGGTTCTGGAGGTAGCGGACGTGGTAGTGCGTAGGATGCTCATGTTTATAATGTTGCCACTTCCTGTGTGAGTTGGCCTCGAAGTCAGGTTAGAATTTTTCTCATTTTTAAAAAATACCAACGTTATTTACGACAATTTTCTGGTCACGACCGTCGTAAATAACCTATAACTATTTACGACGGTCTGCCCCTTCGTAAATAGTAACAAGCTTATTTACGATGGGGCCGTCGTGAATAAAGTGTAGTGAATAAAGTGCAGTATTAACGAGGGCCCCGTCGTAAATCAATCCCCCGCGCCACGTGGCAGCGGGGAGCTTATTTGCGACAGGACTATTTAACCGTCGTGAATAAGCTTATTTACGACGGATGCCGTTATTAACAACCTTATTTATGATTAACTATCGGTGACGGCAGAAAACCGTCGTGAATAAGGCTTCCCCGCCGTGAATAACTTATCCACAACGGTTTATCCTTTATTAACGACGGTTTCCAGCCATCGTTAATTGTTTATATTTCTGTAGTGAATATATTTAATAAAAATCTTGAAACAGTATTAATTTTTTAGATAGTAAAATGTTCAACGTGGACATGCGACAGTACATTTCTTCAGAATATAGAGATAGTTACTGTAAAACTATAGATTTAGCGGATGGAGATCACGTAAGAACTTTTCTTTTAAGAATATGCAGGGGAGATTTGTATCTTTCTTTCTCAAACATTAAGAGTTTTCTATAAACACCAAGCAGCGCATCACACTCAGCACATACAAAAAAATATGTGTCGAAGTGTTCAGTCGACACTTCCCCCGGGCCTGCACTGGGCAGCCCGCAGAGGTTCTTTTTTCGGTGGGGCTAGTTTCTAGCGGAGAGCTTGCGCAGATGGACGAGTTAGTAAGAGCTTGACACGGTGAGTTTTACGTGGTTCAGGCCGCCGGAGCGTAAAACCCTACGTCCACGGCGAGCTATGGAGCTCGCTGTATTGCTTGCTGCTCAGGACCGGAGGCCTGAGCTTGGGGGTGAGTTACAGCTTGAGAGTGTATGACTAGCGTATGAGTTGCAAAGTGCGAACCCTTGCTATCGTCGCCTACCCGAGCCTTTTACAGTCCAAGACTCGGGCGGCTTACAAGGGGAGCCGGGACCCGACAGGTGGTCCCGGGAAGATTGTCTATTATCTACCGTATCTGCAGTTATGCCGGTAGTTGTCTCTGGTCGAAGGCTTCTGAGTCTTCATCTTGCCGCCCTGCCCATGCCGCATGCTAGTCGTAGTGGTTGATGACGGCAGGTTCTGACACCGCGCGCCAGTCTGTGATGCGACTGGGCGTACCGGCACCTGACAGAGGCGTGCTCCGCGTCTTGGGAAGACGCGGGCCTTGAATACCTTGTACGGGCAAGGTATGGGGCGTCTTTACGCCCGCTGCCTATCGCTCGGGGCAGGCAGCGTCGTTCCGCTGCCACGTGGCGGCCTCGGAGCCCTTCTCAGAGGAGAGAAGGGTCAGTCCCGCGGGGCACGTGGAGCCTCCGGACCTCTCCCCGCGGAGGGAGGGGCTCGGCTTCTGTTGGCCACGTGGCGGGCCCGGAGCTCTCCTCTGAGGAGAGGGAGGTCTGGTCCCGCTGGACACGCGGCGCCTTCGGACCTCTCTCCCGCGGAGGAGGAGGCCCGGCTTCTGTATGCCACGTGGCGGGCCCGGAGCTCTCCTCTGAGGAGAGGGAGGTCCGGCCCCGCCGGACGCGTGGCGCCTTCGGAGCTCTCCCTGCGGAGAAGGGCGAGTTTCTTAGGCATTTTACCGTGTGCGCGGGGGTACCCCATATCTCAGGTACCGACAGTGGCCCCCGGGGCCATCTCGGGGGAGATAGCGAGCCCGAGGTGGGACCTCCGTCTCTTCCGATCCGCGCACTTTCTCTAAGTCCCGAATTGACCGCTGCCGGAGCACGAACGGCCGCGGGATCGTGGGAGCGTGCGCTCACTTGATGGTTGCTTTTACTGCGGCGGTTCCCAAGACTGTCGCTTCTGCACGTTGCGGCGCTTTCTTCGGGAACCGCCGAAGTGCCTTGCCGGCTCATCTTCTCAGGAGACTGACTCCTTGACCCCACCGCTTTAGCTAGGCGGCTTGGGCCCACCCGTCATCGGCACTCGGTCTAGGAACCGAAGCGTTCGCCGACGCGGGGTATCCGAAGAGTTCCGAATCGCTTGGGATTGCACCCGGGAAGGTGTTAAATGAAACCTCCATGTGGGTACATTCCCCTTATAAGGCTTCTAGCCCCTGCGCCTCCCTCAGGTCCCTGCAATCTTGTCTTCTTCCATGGCTCTTAACCCGCCTTATGGGGGAAGAATTGCTCTCGGTCCCCTCCAGCGGTTGCGTCTGTACCAAGCCTGGGACTCAGGGAGCCTGCCTGCCCTGCCCCTGAGGGTGGTGGAGTCTTCAAAGGAACCGCTGAAGCACCGAGGAGAATCCCAGGCGGCAGAGTCTCCAAGAACACCGCTGAATATTGCGGAGAGGGCCTCAGGAGCACCCTTGATGACTCCAGCTTTTGCGCAGGTGATGAGGGATGGGGGCTCCAGGGGCACCCTTGACGACACCGGCTTTTGCGCAGGTGATGAGGGAACTTCAGGAGAAGGAAACCGCCGATGCACCATGGAGAATCCCAGACGGTAGAGTCTCCAGGAAGACCGCTGAATACTGCGGAGGGGGCCTCAGGAGCTCCCGTGGTGTCACTGGTTTTTGCGCCGGTGATGAGGGAGGCGATTCCTGCGCTCTGGTCATAGAGCGAGAGAGTTCCGCCAGGGCTGAAGCCTGGTGACGTGGCCGTTGTTGCAACTTCTGGATTCTGGTCGTGTCGGGAGACCCTTGGGACTTGTTTCTTCCTTTTTATCGAGTCTGTAGTCCAGCTCATGGAGCCTCGCATAGTTTGACTCCTTTGAGATATTTGTGACTGTGACACTTTTTCTCTCCTTCTTTGGCTTGCCTGACAGAGTCCTCAGCTCCGCAAGGTACTCAGAGGCCATCTCCAATCTCGGAGCTTTGCACAGACACCCTCCCCGGGTCCTAACCGTGTTAGGGGCCCCCGGAGGTTTCCGGATCTTGCCCTATGGGGAGCCCCAAATCTGCCTGCCACGTGGTGGGTCCGGAGCTCCTCCTTAAGAGGCGGGAGCTCCGGCCATGCTGGACACGTAGGGCTTTAGGAGCCCTCCCACCGAGGGGGGAGGTCCGGTTTCCGCCTGCCACGTGGCGAGCCCGGAGCCCTCCTCAAGGGAGGTGAGAGTTCCGGGCCTGCTGGACATGTGGGGCCCTCGGGTCCCGCTCCTGCTGAAGGGGCGGGACTCGGTCCTTCCAATCCTAGGCCGAAGTAGTTGGTAGCTCTTTTTCCCCTGCTTCATGCAGACCCTGTTGCCGCAACCTGGAGGTCCTGCACATAGGTAGAGGAAACGTAATTCTCCTTGGGGGCTCCCCCTCCCTTATCTCATAGTCTTATTTGACTTATAGCCCCTAACCATATGCTTGGTGCTTGGGGACTTGTAGAGAGGGGGAGCTGAGCACATGGCAACCATGCACTGCAAGGGTGATTAAAAAACTTAATTCACAATTTAAATGAGTACAAGGAAAGAGCAAAGTAGAGCAGACTTCTTTTCGTACAACTTTCCACAGGAGGAAGGCAGGCTAAACATGGAGGCCACGACCCACCCCATTAAGAGGGGAAGCAAGACTCTACGCGCTTGGAGTCGGAACCAGGCAAAGTTGAACGTAGTCCTAGACCGTCCCCTGGGGTTTAGCTGCTCCGAGCGCTGCTCCTGGACTCTATGGAGTTTATTACGAAAAGAAAGTACTGTCCTATTTTTGCTCTAGGGGTAGAACTTACGGAGGTGTTCTATGTTCCAAGGGTTCGGGAGCAGGTCTCCATCCTCGGTGGAAAGACGCACACACCCGGGGCGGCATACTTTCGCGACTCGGAAGGGGTCTTCCCAACTAGGGGAGAGTTTGTGGGCCCCTTCGCGAGAAAGTATGCGCCGCAACACCAGGTCACCTTCCTGCAGCTCCCGGGCACGCACAGACCTCTGGTGGTAGCGCCGAAGCGCTTGTCTGTACCGCGCGTTACGGAGTGCCGCATGTAATCGGACCTCGTCGACGAGGTCGATTTCTCCACGCCGGAGGTTGTCCTGCGTGGCTTCGTCGTAAGCCCGGACACGGTGAGACTTCATGGTGATTTCTGAGGGAAGTATAGCTTCAGCCCCATACACCATGAAGAAGGGTGTCTCCCCGGTGGCCCGGCTCTGGGATGTCCGGTTAGCCCATAGTGTGCTCGGAAGCTCATCTACCCAATTGGCACCATGTTTCTTCAGGCTGGCGAAGGTGCGAGTCTTAAGGCCCTGGAGAATCTCCGCGTTGGCCCTCTCAACTTGCCCATTGCTCCTCGGGTGGGCGACAGAGGCATAGCATACCTGAATACCAAGGTCCTCGCAGTAGTCTTGGAATGCTGCGCTGGTGAACTGGGTCCTGTTGTCGGTGATGATCCTGTTTGGGACCCCGAACCGGCAGACAATAGACTTGATGAATTTTACTGCAGATTGTTTGTTGATGGTGACAACTGGTGTAGCTTCCGGCCACTTGGTGAACTTGTCGATGGCGACATAGAGGTACCGGAATCCCCCGACGGTTCTGGGAAATGGTCCTAGGATGTCCAACCCCCATACGGCAAACGGCCACGAGGGCGGGATCATCTGTACCGCCTGAGCCGGTGTATGGATCTGCTTGGCGTGGAACTGGCACACCTTGCAGCTCTCGACCAGCTTGACGGCATCCTGGAGTGCTGTCGGCCAATAGAAGCCATGTCGGAAGGCTTTACAGACAAGCGTGCGTGAGGAAGAATGACTCCCACATTCGCCTCTATGGATCTCAGCGAGCAAGTCGCAGCCTTCCCCCTGGGTTATACACCACAATAGGATGTGGTTGGCGCCACGCCGGTAGAGATCCCCCTCTACCAGCGTGTACCTCTTAGCCATATGCACAATCCGTTCAGCGGTTGCATGTTCATCAGGGAGGATATTGTCCTTCAAGTAGTCCCGGATCTCCGTGATCCATGCATCGGGTCTGACTTGAGCTTCTGGATCTTGAGCGCTGGGTTGCACGGAGTCCCCAGTGACGCTTACGATCCTAGGCGGCATCCATGGCTGTAGGGCCGCCGGGACCGCCAGCTTTGAGGTGCTGGTCAAGCCCCCTTCGCCCGGCTCGGCGGGCCGGGCTGTGGGCCGCAGCAACGTACTCTCAAAAACTCCTTCGGGCGCGGGGGCTCCGGTGGAAGCCTTCGTTGAAAGGCTGTCAGCTGCGGCATTACCAGCACGCGGTACGTGATGCAGGTCCAAGGCGAGGAATTCTTTCTCCAACATCTGTACGTGAAGCAGTTACGCAGCTAGCTGCGGGTCATTGCAGGAGCATTCGCCCTTGACTTGCTTGATGACCAGTTGGGAGTCGCCCTGTGCCAACAACTGGCGAGCGCCTAAAGACAGGGCTGTCTGCAGGCCAAAGATGAGTGCTTCATACTCCGCCATGTTGTTGGTTGCCTTGAAATTTAGACGCACCATATACCCAAACTGTCCCCCCGATGGCATGAGGAGCAGTACGCCGGCACCGGCCCCCTGCTTTCGCGAGGAGCCGTCGAAGAAAAGTGTCCAGTGAGGTTCGGTGAAGACCAGAGCTTGGGGCTCTGGCTCACCGCCTTCATGGCCCCCTGGGTCAGTCTTCGTTGGTGTCCACTCCGCCACAAAGTCAGCCAGTGCTTGGCTCTTGACTGCATGGCGTGGGAGGAAGTCCAGCTCAAACTCCGCCAGCTCCGCCGACCATTTAGCAACGTTGCCAGTCGCATGGGGGCTGTGAAGAATTGTCTTCAACGGATACGAGGTGACTACCGAGACCCGGTGGGCCTGGAAGTAATGGCGGAGCTTCCTGGAGGCCACGAGCACCGCATACAGCAGCTTGTGGACTTCTAGGTACCTTGTCTTGGCATCATGAAGTACTTCGCTAATGTAGTAGACAGGCCTCTGTATGGTTCGAACCCTCTCTCTTAGGCTTGGGAGCCCCTACCAGGCGCGCCAAATGTCGAAGTGTTCAGTCGACACTTCCCCCGGGCCTGCACTGGGCAGCCCGCGGAGGTTCTTTTTTCGGTGGGGCTAGTCTCTAGCGGAGAGCTTGCGCAGATGGACGAGTTAGTAAGAGCTTGACACGGTGAGTTTTACGTGGTTCAGGCCGCCGGAGCGTAAAACCCTACGTCCACGGCGAGCTATGGAGCTCGCTGTATTGCTTGCTGCTCAGGACCGGAGGCCTGAGCTTGGGGGTGAGTTACAGCTTGAGAGTGTATGACTAGCGTATGAGTTGCAAAGTGCGAACCCTTGCTATCGTCGCCTACCCGAGCCTTTTATAGTCCAAGACTCGGGCGGCTTACAAGGGGAGC
Source organism: Neostapfia colusana (assembly GCA_030760725.1). Classification (NCBI taxonomy): domain Eukaryota; kingdom Viridiplantae; phylum Streptophyta; class Magnoliopsida; order Poales; family Poaceae; genus Neostapfia; species Neostapfia colusana. The sequence continues at coordinate 126,217,677 of JASWHV010000003.1, forward strand.
CGGGACCCGACAGGTGGTCCCGGGAAGATTGTCTATTATCTACCGTATCTGTAGTTATACCGGTAGTTGTCTCTGGTCGAAGGCTTCTGAGTCTTCATCTTGCCGCCCTGCCCATTGCCGCATGCTAGTCGTAGTGGTTGATGACGGCGCAGGCGGCATGGGATGTCTTGTCGTGGTGTTTATTGGCTGGCAGGTTCTGACACCGCGCGCCAGTCTGTGATGCGACTGGGCGCAACGGCACCTGACAGAGGCGTGCTCCGCGTCTCCGCGTCTTGGAAAGACGCGGGCCTTGAATACCTTGTACGGGCAAGGTATGGGGCGTCTTTACGCCGCTGCCTATCGCTCGGGGCAGGCAGCATCGTTCCGCTGCCACGTGGCGGCCCCGGAGCCCTTCTCAGAGGAGAGAAGGGTCAGTCCCGCGGGGCACGTGGAGCCTCCGGACCTCTCCCCGCGGAGGGAGGGGCTCGGCTTCTGTTGGCCACGTGGCGGGCCCGGAGCTCTCCTCTGAGGAGAGGGAGGTCTGGTCCCGCTGGACACGCGGCGCCTTCGGACCTCTCTCCCGCGGAGGGGGAGGCCCGGCTTCTGTATGCCACGTGGCGGGCCCGGAGCTCTCCTCTGAGGAGAGGGAGGTCCGGCCCCGCCGGACGCGTGGCGCCTTCGGAGCTCTCCCTGCGGAGAAGGGCGAGTTCCTTAGGCATTTTACCGTGTGCGCGGGGTACCCCATATCTCAGGTACCGACAATATGTGTATTCAAATCAAACATTTCGCTAGACTACTTGCATAACAAAACGCTGAGGAAAAGTAAGACCTTTAGGTATAAACTCATGACCAGAGCTAAGGAAAAAATCATTTGGACATGTTTGGATGACTAGTTCTTTACAAAAAATGTCATAAAACCGTAGCAAAAGATTGTACCACACGAGAAAGCTCTTTCGCTGTTTTGCAGCATTCTTGTGTCAAACAACGTTATAAATTCTTTATAATGTTGCCAAGAAAAAATATCCCTGTTTCTAGCATAACAGTAAGATTTTATATAGGTGAATATATGTGTACATACATAACAGTAAGATTTTATTGCCAACCCTCAAAAAAAGTAGGGGTACAAATCTTTTGGATACATAGTACATTTTGACATTATTCGATGAAACAATCTAAACCATTACACATATCAATCTATATATATGTACTGATAAATAGTTTTAGGATGTATCAGCGATGAAATCCTCGATCACGGTCCTAACCGCGACCGGGATCCTCACCGAGTGGGTGCTGCCGTCCAACCACGTCAGGCTGCCGAACGTGTAGCCGCCCTGCACCCACTGCCTCGCCCTGAAGGTGATCCGGAACGTCGCGGTCTTGCTGCCGCCATGGAACCTGATCTCCGACGGCTCCACAGACATGTCCACCCCCGCCGGCACCTCCACCACCGCCCGGTAGGTCGCGTCCGCCGGCCCGACGTTGGTGACGGTTCGCCACACCGTGACGGAGCCCTTGAGGTCCGGCATGGCGACGGACGGGAGGTTGAGCTGGTAGAGCTTCCCGTTGTAGTCGCCACAGTCGTCCTTGTTGGGCCCAAGGGTGCAGTTGAAGACCTTGGTGTATTCCCTCGTGTCGATGTCGTAAACCAGGCCAGGGTCGGCCGCCCTGTCCGGGTTGATGTGCCCTCCGCCGAAGTCGAACGGGTCGGCCAGCTTCCTCGGAGCGCCCTCTGCTTGGATGGGCATGCCGAAACGGTCCGTCACGGATGCTGCGCGACAGTGCCAAGATTATCCAACCAGATGTCAGTTAGTATTTCAGCTAGTAACCGTAGCAGCTGAGACGAACATGTCAACGTAACGGGCAACAGATCGGTGCGTGCCTGAGGTGACGATGGCAGACTTGATCATGGCAGGCGACCAGTCAGGGTGGACCGACTTGAGCAGCGCGACGATGGCCGAGACATGTGGGCAGGACATGGACGTCCCGGACATGAACACGTACGAGTTGCCTTTAGCTGCCAAGATGCCGACTCCGGGTGCAGTTATATCGGGCTGTTGAAATGATTAACAGGTGTCATGTGAATCTGAACTCCAAGCGTATGTTCGCATATATATACTACTGCAAAATTAAGCTCTTAGGCCACCTTTATTATGCCAGGAAAGCTGGGGCTCGGGCCTCTCGACGAGAAGGCGGCGATCCTCGGCGATAGCACCCCGTTTCCGACCACTGTCGCGGCCCGCGAGATCCTCACCACCGGCGCCCTGCACGCCACGATCGAAGAACAGCGCGTTAGCCCCGCGCCATGGATGGAAGGAACAGGACACGCGTACGTGCAGTGCATCTCGTGTCCCCAAGAGCTGATCAGATGTCACTTACTCCGCGCTGTTTGCGACGTAGGATCTGATCCTGTGCGCGATCTCGAAGTCCACGAGCACGCAGGCTATGACTCCGTTGCAGCCATGGTCGAGGTTCTCGAGGAGGTTGCTGTTGTGCTGCGCGAAGATGATACCCTTGGCGCCTGCCTCCACGACGAGTGTGAAGGCGTCGCCAAATCTATGCGACGGTCGCTTGGAGGACGCCTTCCACGGCGCGGAACACAGCACGACCATGCCCGTCACGTTGGTGGATGCGAACACGTTCTCGTCGCAGCTGAGCAAAAGATCAGGTCGCCATGGATTGTTCAGCAAGGGCGCACGCGAGATATGTTTAGTCTTGTGGCTAGCGACAAGTTCAAGTCGGTAGTTACCTGGCTCCGTCGAAGAGTGGGTAGTAATCTTTGCCGTTCAATGTTGCATTGTAATAGACTGATTGCCCCTGGGACATTAGCAGTGAGACGTACCATCAGTTCAATTGAGAAAGATAAGACTACTTATTGCAGTTGAGTGTTTCGTGCAGGTAGTATACTTACCACAAGTTTCTCATTGTTCCCGAGCGATATCATGGTCGGGAATGACCTGTCAATCGTGCTGGCCGCCACCGTCAAGACCCACGGCACCGCGTTCTGGACCGTGTCCGCTGCGGGGCCGTTGTTCCCAGCAGAGAACACAACGGTGATCCCCCTCGCCACTGCGTGCAGCGTCCCGGGAACCTCCAGCCTGTCGAAGCTCAGCGACAGCGACAGCACGTCCACGCCGTCGTTAATGGCGTCGTCGATGGCCGCAAGCACCGAAGCACCGCTGCACCCGTTATTCCAGCACACCTTGTAGATAGCCAACCGAGCGCGGGGCGCCCCACCGCGTGCCACGCCGCCGCCCAGGCCGCCGAAGCTCGCGTTCCGCACCTCGCCGCCGGCGATCGTCGAGGCCACGTGCGTGCCGTGGCCGTTGGAGTCCCTGGGTGACATGTGCTCGCCCTTGAGCTTTTTGGGGTCCATGCCAAGGGTGTACCACCGGGCACCGATGATCTTTCTGTTGCAGCTCGTGGCGTTGAACGCCGTGCCGGCCTGACATATGCCTTTCCACCTGTCCGGCAAAGGGCCGTATCCACGGTCGTCGAAGCTTTTTGATTCAGGCCATATGCCTGAATACCACAACGTTGATACGGTGTCATTTGATATCAATACATATTATTCTTGCGATAAGAAATGATCTTCTATACAAATAGCAAAAGATGTGCCTGCTGACCTGTATCAACTACCCCAACAATGATATCTTCGCCATACTTTGCCTTCTTGAGGAGTTCAGACCGTGATGACTGGTGGTTATCGAGGCCAAGAAAATCCCAGCTTCGAGTTGTATGGGTTTTGTGATGAGTGTTTGGCTTAACACTCAAGACTCCAGGTAAACCTATATCGGAACCTTCTTTATTAGTTGCACTGATCTTGTAATATAAGTATTCAACGTGTGTGTTACGATTGCATGTTCCATTTTATTACCTGCGATGGTCTTGGCCTGGGATTCAGTGAGCATGGCTGCAAAACCGGAAAATCCATGCTTGTAACTGTACACGATGGATCTCTGGGCTTCATCCTTACTGTTATACGTCAACAAAATTAATGAGCAAAAGCCACAAGACGTGATTCTTATGATGAAGATGCGGAAGTAGCAGTTTGAATTTGAACTGCTTGTAGTACCTTCCAAGGACAGACGCGAGTACATCGTGGTGCAACGCGGTGACCACCGACGGATCGTGGTGCTGCTTCTCCCCCATGTACACGATGTAAAGCTGAAAATTATTTCGAGGAAATTTTAACAAATGATACATCCGAGCAAGCTAATGAAACAAGTTTAGACTCAGTTTGACACGCGACAAAAGGTATTGATCTTACTTTGCTCGAGGCGTTAGCTGAAACAGGCGCCAGTAGTAGGAGCACTACTAGCACGGGAGAACAGAAAGCTAATCGCAAATCCATCTTCGATTTCAGTGATTCTGAATTTGTGTGGTCTCTGGTTTGGTTGCCTTGTGCCCTTGCATGCAGTCGTGTTTATATATCAGCGCCATAAGTCGCAAGAGGACGACAGTGCAATCAACCCTTCTCCTCTGCACGCGTTGACAAGTTCCCTTCTTTGATCAGGTCTGTCACGCTTAGACACCAACCAAGCCGAGTATAAGGTTAGATTATGTAATTCCAATGTGACGAACCATCTACTTTTCAGGAATGACAATTTTTATTGGGCTGAGGTTTGGGATCCTTTTTGTTCAACATGCGATACGTCTGATCTATTTTAAAATTCATGTACTTGTTAGTTGTTTTATTTTCTGGTTTTGTAGGATTATGTATTGACTATACAAAATTTTGTTTATATGTTGAATATAGAAAAATTGTAAGTTGTAATTGTAAGATCTATATTGAAGACTATAAAAGTATAAACGCTAAGCGAAAGGACCAACTCATTTCAATTGATTTAAAATTAGACTCGGTTTATTTCTTAGAACGATGATCATATATGGGCTGCAAATAATTAATAAATTGTGTATAAATGTATTCAGGTTCGGTAATCAGTCTCTGTCGGCAACTAGCCTTAGTGAAGCTTCGTTTGGTTCTCCGTAGGAATGAAATTAAAGGAAAGGTGGCATGGGTAATAAGATGACCTAGTCTTGATGCACATGTTAGATAAGTGTGCACGTGTTGGATACTAGTCCATTAGTTGCACAAGCTCGGTAGTCTTGACGGCAATTTGATAAATTCACCCTTTTTTTCAACAAAAAGAATATATTAAATCAAGACCATATCAATTACTTCTGACCTCTACATCAACACGATATCAAAAGGTAGTCAAGACATCCGCAACTACATTATTAAAAAATAAGTAATAATCAACAAAATGGTTGCAGCAGATTTTACCATCAACCACAAATGCAATCAATCCTTCTCCTCTGCACGCGTTCACATGTTCCCTTCTTTGGTCAGGTCCATCAAACTTAGGCACCTACCAAGCGGGGTATAAGGTTAATTCCAATGTGACCAACTATTTATTTTTCAGGAATGCTAATTTTTAATGGGGAAAAACTTAGGATCTTTTCGTGAGACATGCAAAACTTCTGATCTGTTTTAAAATCCATGCACTTGTTATTAGTTGTTTTTGTTCTGATTTTATCGGGTTATGTATTGACTATAAAGAAATTTTATGTATTGATTATAGATACTTTAAGTTGTAGATGTTAGACCTAGATTGAAGACTAAACGTTGAATGAAAGGACCCACTCTTTCCAGATAATTAAAAACCAGACTTCCTCTTTATTTCTTAGAACCTCTAGATTGAAGACTAAACGTTGAATGAAAGGGCATAGATTGACTACAAAGAAATAAATTGAGTATAAGTGGATCAGGCTCGGTAATCAGTCTCTCTCGGTAATTAGCCTTAGTGAAGCTTCGTTTGGTTCTTATGCACTACAGGAAAATGTAATATTTTCGTCGGCTACAACTATTTTCGTGGGCCCTCACGAAAATAAATTTAGTTTCTTGAGTTGGCTCGTAGCACACGAAAATAGAAGCTATTTTCGTGGGTTACAACATAAGCACACGAAAATAAAAGTTAATTTCGTGGGTTAGAAAAAAGCACACGACAATAATTGATAATATCGTGGGTAATGGTACAGGCACACGATAATAAAAGGTACTTTCGTGGGTTTCTGTATGGCACACGAAAATAAAGGTCAGCTAGTGTTTGTCGCTTGGATAGACACCTCTATTTTCGTGAGCCAGATTGGGGCGTATGAAAATATGGGCCAATAACGTCGTGGGTTTTCGGGAGGCACACGAAACTAGCTTTATTTTCGTCGGCTTCTCAAGAGGAACACGAAACTAGGTTTATTTTCGTCGGCCGGCGCGCGACGCACGAAAATACAGGTGCCTCGGTTTCATCGGCGTCAGACAGGCACACGGATCTAGATTATAATTTCGTGGGCTTTGGGCGGGCTCACGAAAACAGTGCTTATACATGCAAGGTGCGCACATCGGTTTCATTCTCTCTCGCCAGCAGCCGCCGCCGAAATCCGCTGCGCCGCCCCGGCCCGCGCCCATCTGCCGCCGCTGCCAGTTGCTCGGTGTCAGCCGCCCCGCCCGCGCCAAAGCTACGCCAGTTGCTCGGTGTCCTCCGAAGTCCGCTGCCGCAAACCCTGCGCCAGCCTAGCCCGAGCCAAGCTGCCGCTGTCGCCGCCCAGCACCACGACAAGCTGCCACCATCGCCGCGCCAGCCCGCGTCAAGTTGCGGTCGTCGCCACTTCCACGGCCTGCGCCCATCCGCAGTCGCATCTCCCAGGTCCGGACGGACGAGCTGCTGGGCTCCGATTCGCACTTTCGGGTGGCCGCTCCGAACGACGCCAAGGTAGTCTATAATTTCTTAGTGTAATTTTCTCGGTAATTTTCGTGGGCTAGAAGGTGGGCCACGAAAATAATTCCAGGTTATTTTCGTGGGGCAGAAGGTGGCCCACGAAAATAATATGATACTATTTTCGTGGGCCCATCTAAGCCCACGAAAATAATGGAAGGCTATTTTCTTGGGCCAGAAGGTGGCCCACGAAAATAATGACAGGTTATTTTCGTGGGTCACCTTCTGGCCCACAAAAATACATATTTTCGTGGGTCATTTTTGACCGACGAAAATCAACTTATTTTCGTGAGCCGCCCACAAAAGTAAATTTATTTTCGACGAGTTATTTTCGAGGGCCGAGGGCCATGAAAATAACCATAAAACCCACAAAAATAACTATTGTCGTGGGTTAAAGGCTCACGAAAATATGTCGTTTTCCTGTAGTGATGGGAATGAAAGTAAAAGAAAGGTGGCTTGGGTAATAGGATGACCTAGTCTTGATGTACATGTTAGATAAGTGTGTACGTGTTGGATACTAATTTATTAGTTGCACAAGCCTGACATATAGTCTTGACGGTAATTTGACAAATTCACTTTGCTTTTCAATAAAAAAAGTAATTACACCCGACCTATACATCAACATGGTATCAAAAGGTAGTCAAGACATCGAGGATACACACAGCTACATTTCTTAAAAAACTAAAGAGAAAAATAATTAACAAAATGGTTAAAATATACTTTACCATCAACCATAAATTATAGCAAGCATGAGTATAACAGGAGAGATGCCCTAATAATAACGCCTTTAAAAAGGGAACAACACATGGTGCCGATATCGCTGAATCCAACCACGGAGGTCAGAACATGAGTTTTCATCCGAAGAGAGGTTTGAGCAAACTCCAACCAATGCCTTCAACAAGTGAATGTAGCTTGAACATCGTCATTGCCAGATTCAATAAATAACAATCGAACATATACCTTTCAGCACCGGAACTTGAGGCCCAACACTCAAAAGAGCGCCACCAAATCAAAGTCTGCTGCCATGTAACACCCATTTTTTTAACTCTGACCCAACCCACATTTTTTCCCACTAACCCTAACCCTCCCACCCTCCGCTCCAGCCACCCGCTCGCCTCCCTTCGCCTGTTCATCCGCTCCCCCCGCTGACACGCCATCCACCATCCCCATCTCCCGGCGCAAGCTCGAAGCTCGATTCGCCGCGCCGCGCCGACTCACGCTGGCGGAGTCCCTGTGGGCGTTCTTCTCCTCGTTCCCGTACGAGCAGCCCACGTCCCAGCCGTTGGGGTTCTTGCAGCAGCGCGAGTACGGCCTCGTGCTCATGGTCATCGAGACCCCCTCCCACCGCAGCTGGGTCTCCATCGCCGTTTCTGGCGCCAAGGCTTCCTTTGCGCTAACCAAGCCGGACCCGGCGCAACTCGGCTTTGTGGGGTCGGTCCGCCCCGCCACTCCACGAATCATATTGGGTGTGCCGCGTTAAGCGACACGGAACAGCACACACAGAAATGAATTCAAGATATACACAAGTGTGTATTAAACATGAGATCTGTTTTACAAATAGTAATGTACATTCTAATGTACGACGGCAGAATATAAAATCAAAGTTGCGGTGGAATTACAACTGTGATCACTCTCACAAACCTAGCTAACCAGCAAAGAAGTTATCCTGCCCGAGGATAACACTTTCTAGCAGCAGGGAAGGTATTCGGCGGCAAGCAGTGTTTCTTGGTACCATGCAACCAAGAATGACGCTGTCATGCTTAACCCTTCACGGTATACGGTGGATTACCTGCAAAACAACAAATCTGCAAGAGTGAGCACGATGGCTCAGCAAGACTTAACCGTCTCTCCTAAGACATGCAACTCTATATGAAGGTAACTTAAGACATAAACATATAAGTTACATAAAACTCACCTACACGTTCATACTTAATTTTTAGATTTTAGCCATCACAGTAATGACATTGCGTCGAGCAATATTGAAAATTCACAATCAAACAAGAAACGCTTCATTCCAATGTTACTTTTCCCAAGGTGGAAAATAACTTTAATTTGCTATATTTCTACTTCATACATGGTTTTCATGCAATTCAAATTATCATAACAGCATATAAAACTTGCAAACTGTTGTCACACAACTTTGATTACTACGTCACAACACAATGAGCAAGCGGTACTCATATCCGCGAAGGACGGTGATTCGTATCAAACTTGCGTGACTTACTCGACACATACACCCGCCTCTGAAGATCCAAATCTAGCGTCCTTCATTACGTCGTATGTGGCAACCTTTCGCAGGACACCTGACTGTAAAACCGATCGCGCCGTCTCGGGCTCATAGGTCTAACGAGACGGTGTGTATGCCTCTACAATCCAGTTAACCTGGTACATCAGTTTCCTAGATCCCATATACCAGTAAGCATCCGGTACACAACTCAATACTTGCTCAGGGGGGCGCACACGAAAACGGTCCGTAACCGACACTGGCAGAGCTACTCGATCAAGACCTCGTCTTGTCGTTGCCTACATCCTCTGCCCAGTCTCATCTTTTGGAAACATAAACTTTAGTTTGCTTGCTTACACCATACCCGTGTGAACCCGACTATAGCTCGCGAGTAGATTCCATCTACTCGACTTCTATCGGATGTCATAACCTATTTAGCATGACAATATTATACAGCGGGGACACTTTTTATACCCTTGACACCAGGGTTCATTTTGGTCATGCATTTGGAGTATAAATCATTCCTGACCTAATGCACAAATAAACTCTAAACTATAATAGTGAACAAAATAAAAATTTATAAACAACTTAAATACAAACCGGAGTTTTCCTTTGTTTTGCAGGATACTAAAGTCAGATATAATATGCAGTTAGTTGCTGATGACTTGAAGCTTAATCACTGCTCTTCTTGCTCTTTGATCCACGCTTCGCTTTCTTTTCACTTCTTTACGTTTAATCACTACACGTTATGAACATGCACATGTATTCAATTATAAATATTTTTCCATCAAGGCCTAATGACAAGTTAAACTTAGAATTCTGTTTCTAGGCTGGAATAGAGATGATCCTAGTGGATGAAGTAAGATTTAGTAAAGGGGGATAAAGTGCTAAGGGTTCTTCTTAATTGTTGCAATTTTTCCCTAAGGAAGGTATATAGAAACATACTTATCCAGATCTCAAATTAATCTGAGAATTTTCCTGTCAGTTCCCTGTCACAAGAAAACATTCTGGACCAAAATTTAGAATTTTTCTATGAGTAGTTCATCCAGAACAATTCCCTAAGCATCTAGGCAAAAATAAATTAATTCTGACTAAGCTTGCACTTTCATGCAAACTCAAGTGAACCACGATTTTAAACATAGCGCAGGGAGCATGCCTGAATTTACCTAGTATTTTTGGATCTAAGAATTACCCAGCAATGATTTTTCAAAGTAGGGGTTTTCTCTGAAAAAGGTTTCTGGACTTTTTGAATACAGTAACTTGTAATCTTAATTTTCAAACACAAATCAATTACAAACGAGATGAAAATCTATAAGTAGTTCAATAATATCCTAATGAATATTCTGGAAAAATTTAGGGATTTTTGGATGAACCAAACTCCCTGTAAAATTCTTTTACTGAAAAGCTTCAAAGAATTTTCCAGAATTTATTATTGACTTTCATAAAAATTAGGTTGCACATTTGGATATATATTTCCAAGATGAATTTAACCTAATTTTAATCATCCAATTTGCAGTTTCCTAGCAAAAGTTATGAGATTCTAAAGTTTTAACTAAATTTGTGAATTAAAATAAAACGGAAAAAGTTCAAACTCTGACAACCTGGTCCGGGGTGACGTGGCGCCACCAGAGCCACCAGCACACGGCCACAGGGATCCCCTCGTGCAGCCACAATTGGATCCGGTGCTACAGAAGATCAAATTTCTCCGCAACAGAGGCTGACGTGTGGGCCAGCTCCCGTCATCTTCTTCCCCGAGCTCCCGCGCCGGCCCGCTTCCCACCTCGCCGGAGAGCTCGCCAGGAGGGGGTTCCGGTGCCCTAAACATCCTAAATCTCGCCGCCTCTACGTGATTTCATGCGAGGAACACGTTACCGGTTTTCACTTGGACCGAGGATGGTCGAAACCCTACGTGCGATGAGCGGCGGCCTCGGTGATACTTCGGTGACGTCGCTAGGGCGCTGTGATGCACCAAAAGCTGTGCCGCTTGCTCGTACAGCACCACAGCACCGAGGGAACACGGACCCACACGCTGATCTCGCTGAAACTCGTCGGAAGTAGGACCTCACCGTCGGGCTAGGTCATAATCCAGCGAAATTCAGAAAACTCGAAGAACCTCGGTTATGGTCGACGGTTTTCCATGGTGTTTGATCCTCTGAACTCGCACAGAGATATAGGAGGTGTGTTCTACGTTGTGTGTGGTTTGGTTTACTGTGCGGCACGAATTTTTGGTTGGAGTAGCTTCGGTGTGTATTGCATGCCGGTGGAGAAACGGTGAAATTCCAGCGAGACACGCCATGGCATGCTGCCGGGGTTGGGAGGAGAGTAGTAGGGTTCTAGACGGACCTTTAGGCGTTTAAAGCTTGAAGAAATATGGACTGTGGCTGCCGAGCAACGAGTTCTTGGGTGCGGCGGCTTCACACGGCGCCGAGGAAGAAAACGAGCTCGGGCCCGGGGTTCCCGTGGAGTTAGCACCTCATTCCCGCTTTGGGCACGTCAGGGGAGGTACGGTGACGCTGTTGGGAGCTCAGCTCGGCGTGCAGCTCGCAGCTGCGGCCGTGCGTCGGTGGACCGATGGTTTCTCCTCCGTGCGGCCGAGTTTTCGTCGAGGGACACGTGATAATGGACGAGCAGCTATGGTGAGGCGGATTGTGAGGTGACGTGCTCCTGGTTTGAGCCGACAAGGGCAAAGAAAACGAGCCCCGAGCTGCTCGGGAGGTGGCAGCAGTGCTGCATCGGTGGCGCGCGCTCTGTTCAGCGGCTTCGAGTGAAAACAGAGAGCAGAGAAACAATACTTCGTTTGTAAGTCTTCTCCTTCCAATGATAAATGGGTCCCACATCTTTTCCCTCTCCCAAAATATCTCAAATTTGGCTTATTGCAAACTTCAGCCATGAAGATCTCAAATTTGAAATCCATTTGGAAAATTGACAAGGTGTACTTCAGTTTCAAATTTGAATTCAAATTTCAATGAAATTCAAAGCCTCTTTGACATACAAATCGAAGTACCTCCAAATTTGCTCAAACTTTGCCATCCCACTAATTTGAACCCGAAGAATTCAAATATGGATTCAAACTTTTAATTTGGTGGCTGCAAATGGGAGGTTTACAACCACAGTTTGCATCCTTCTTTGAAATGGCCACCTTTGCATTTAAGTGAACATTTGAATTCAAAAGTGGACTTTAAATTATGTTCTTGCACATGACAACATTCACATGGGGGGTTTAAGTCAACCTTGGCTGAAAACATCTCAAAGGAGTATTCGAGCTCGGTTGGTTGGACACCTATGTGCATTCTCATGTTTAGAAAAGTTTTTAACAAGTCCCATTTTCTTGAATTTGAAACCCAACTTTATTCATAACTCAAATTTTGCATTTACAAGTTTTGGGACTTTTACATTCCTCCCCCCTTAAAAAGAATATCGTCTCGAGATTCACAATTAAGAACACCGCGGGAAGGACGAATATCGAACATAAGCCTCTAATAGCTCTGAATGATTGAATTGTAAATACTCCTCGCTTTCCCATGTAGCTTCATCGGACGTGTGATTTTCCCATAGCACCTTGAAAAACCGCAACGTCCAGTTTCTTGTCTCGCGAGTCTTCTCATCAATTATTCAGGTTGGATGTTCAACATAAGTAAGGTCCGGCTTAAAATCTGCTATGCCTTCCGTGAGAACTCCCGTTGCAACTTTCACTCACTTTCGCAAGTGAGATATGTGGAAGACGTTATGAACTCCGGCTAAGGCTGCTGGTAACTCCAAACGGTAGGCCACGGGTCCACATCTTTTGATGATGGCAAAGGGACCGATAAAACGCGGAGCTAATTTTCCTCTCACTCCGAATCGGTGAATTCCTTTCATAGGAGATACGTAGAGATATACGTGGTCTCCAACTTGAATGTTCAGAGGACGACGTCTCTCATCTGCATAGCTCTTTTATCTGGACTGAGCGGCTTTAAGATTTTCTTGAATAAGCCTTACCGACTCTTCAACTTCATTTACGAGATCAATCCCGTAAATAACTCTCTCTCTAGATTCACACCAATTCAAGGGTGTGCGGCACTTTCGGCCGTAGAGAGCTTCATAAGGTGCCATCTTGATACTCGCTTGATATCCATTGTTATAAACGAATTCCACCAATGGTAGATAATCGTCCCAACCTTTACCTTGGTGTATGGCACATGCTCGAAGCATATCTTCGAGAACTTGGTTCACCCTCTCCGTTTGCCCATCGGTTTGAGGATGATATGCGGAGCTTCTAATCAATCTGGTTCCTAGCGAGGCATGTAGCTGCTCCCAGAAACGAGCAACGAAAAACGCGCCTCGATCAGAGATGATCGTACGGGAAACTCTATGTAAACACAATATTCTTGCAATATACAGCTCTGCATACTTTTTGGCATGAAATCTCGTATGTACCAGGATGAAATGTGCTAATTTGGTTAACTGATCAATGATCACCCAGATTGAGTCATGCTTATTAGCCGTGAGAGGTAATCCAACAATGAAGTCCATACTAATATCCTCCCACTTCTATGCCGGAATGCATAGTGGTTGCAATGTTCCCGCTTTCTTCATGTGGTCGGCTTTAACTCGCCGACACGTATCACATTCTGATACGTATTTAGCAATCTCACGTTTCATCCGGGTCCACCAAAATTTAGTTTTCAATTCTTGATACATCTTGTTGCTTCCCGGATGAATAGAAAATCTGGATAAGTGAGCCTCGTAAAAAATTTTCTTCCATGGTCTCATATCACGGGGTACAACTATCCGGTCCTTGAACCATAAGGTACCTTCATCATCTAACCAAAAACATTTAATTTCCCCGTTCTTCAACCTTCTCCTAATATGAGACATGCCCTTGTCTTGCTTTTGAGCTTTCATAACCTCCTCTTTTAATGTGGGTATGAGAGCTAGATTATGTAGAGCTCTATATGGAACCAAGTAGAGACTTGTCTCTTTCTCTTCTATCGGTGTAATGGTCAGATTGTGAATATGAGATTTCCTGCTGAGTGCATCGGCAACCACTTTTGCTTTGCCAGATGATAATGAATTTCAATCTCATAGTCTTTGATCTGCTCTAACTATTGCTGTTGTCGCATATTCAACTCTTTTTGAGTGAATATGTACTTCAAACTTTTATGGTTGGTGTAGAGATGAACTAGATTTCCTAATAGGTAGCGTCTCCACATCTTCAAAGCTAGTACCACGGCAGCAAGCTCAAGATCATGAGTTGGATAATGTTGTTCATGATTCCGTAATTGCCGCGATCCATATGCGACCACACTTCCTCCTTGCATAAGTATGCAACCAAGTCCGATGCCGGACGCATCACAATAAACATCAAAAGGATTGGTTGAATCCGGTTGAGCTAAAATCAAGGCTGTTGTGAGGTATTTCACCAACGCTTCAAAATCTTCCTCACATGGCTTGCTCCAATCATATTTGATGCCCTTTTTCAGTAGCTCTGTCATAGGTTTAGAGATTTTGGAGAAACTCGGGATGAACCTCCGATAATATCCCGCCAAACCTAAGAAGCTACGAACTTCATGGACTGAAGTTGGAGAATTTCATTTTAGCACTTGTTCAATCTTGCTTGGATCAACAGCGATGCCTTCCACTGAAATAATATGTCCAAGAAATGGCACTTGGTTGATTTAGAATTCACATTTACTAAACTTTGCATAGAGCTTGTGATCTCTCAATCGTTGGAGCACAATATGCAAATGTTTAGCGTGTTCCTCCTCTGATTTGGAATAGACCAAGATTTGATGAATACTATCGGTACCCTGCGAACCGGGTACCCCCGCATAGTGGGTAAAAAGCACCTGGGCCCCGCCTTCCCAGCTTAGGTGGGCCCCAGCATAAGCCTTGCGCTCTATGCCCCATGGGCTGCCCCAAGGGTTGCAACATGTCTTCAGGCCCTAAGCCTAACTAACCAGCCGAAGGTGGCTCGGGAGCCTACACGTGTCCAGTAGAGCCGGATCCCATCCTCCACCATGGAGGGCTCCGGCGCTACCACGTGCCCGGAACCTCCAAGTCACACCCCCCGGCCAGAGAGGGCTTCGAGGGTGCCACGCGTCCTGTAGCTCCAGATCCGACCTCTAGCATGAAGGCCTCTGGTGCTGCCACGTGGGCAGCAACTCCCGGGCATACCTTCCCCCTGGGGAAGGTACCGGATGTGCCACGTGTCCTGCAACTCCGGATGCGACCTCCAGCATGGAAGGGCTCCGGTGCTGCCACGTGCCCAACAATTCCAGGCCGCCCACTACTCCACAAGATGGCTCCGATGGAGACGCGTGTCTCGGGGGCCATCCGCCTGAACGCCACTCCGGCAGGCAACGGGCAGATGGACAAGGAGTAAAGCGGAAGGTGTGTTGATAGGCCAAGCATTCAAGGTTCACGCCTTCCCCAGAAGCATGACGCACGACGCACGTCTCTGACCCTCGTCTACGCACCACTACGGTGAAAGACAGCGCAGCGAGGCGTGACGGTGCAACAGTGTCGCCCAACGGTACAGAGCCGCCTAGCAGAGCAAGAAGAAGCAGCGACAAGACGGGGACTTCATCATCACCTGCTACCCGGGCAGAGGTGCCCGGAGGTACAGGCGGCGCACTGTAACTCTACCGACAGCGACGATACATGTAGCTGTAAGTGCCTAGATCATGTATAGGCACAGATAGCCGCAGGGCCACCTGTCGGGCCCCTGGCTGCATTGTAACTGCCCCGGCCTTGAGCTATAAAAGGACCGGGGCAGCCTCCGGGCAAAGGGTTCGCGACCCAGCCAACTCATTCTCACACGCGGGCAAGTAATACACCAAGCACTCTCGTGGACGTAGGGTTTTACGCTCCAGCGGCCTAAACCACGTAAATCCTCGTGTCTCTATCACCATTGTGCTCAGACCTTCGTGATCCTCTAGCCCCACCGAAAAAAGAACCTATGCGGGTTGCTTCCGAGCAGACCAGGGGAAGTGTCGTAGCAAACACTTCGACAAATACCACAATGAACTGATCCAACTCCGGCATGAACACAGAGTTTATAAGATACATAAAGTGAATCGGAGCATTGGTCAACCCAAATGATATGACAAGAAACTCATAGAGTCTAAATCTTGTCTAGAATGCTGTTTTCGAAATATCCTCCGCTCGAATCTTGATTTGATGATATCCCGACCTTAAGTCCATCTTGGATAAAACCTTAGCACCCACTAGTTGATCAAAGAGAATATCAATTCTTGGTAGTGGATACTTGTTCTTTATCGTCACAGCATTTAACAGACGATAGTCGACGCATAGCCTCAGCGTCTCATCCTTCTTCTTTACAAATAAAGCCGAGCAACCCCATGCTGATGAATTTGGACGAATAAACCCCTTGTCCATCAGATCTTTTAATTGCTCCTTCAATTCAACTAATTTATTCGGAGCCATTTTGTAGGGTCTCCAAGATATCGGCGTAGTTCCCGGTATCAATTCTATTTTGAATTCCACCTCAAGCTCAGGTGGTAAGCCTGGAAGATCTTCGGGAAACACGTCCGGGTATTCACGGACTATCGGAATGTCTTTTAACTTGCAAGCTTCGAAATTACATATTTTTGGAATGTTGGAAACAGTTTTGACGAGAAATAACGTATGACGCCCGTGAAGTGGAGAGTCCAAATGAACACTTCGGTTCTCGATGTCCAGAACAGCCCTATGAAAATTTAACCATGATATTCCCAATATGGCATCGATTCCTTGATCTTCGAGAATAATGAGGGTGGTAGGATAAAATTTTCCACCCAAACAAAGTGGCGCTTTTGAGAACAACTTCACTAGCCGATATGTCTCCCCCGGGCGAATGAATAAGGTAAGATCCCTTTGTGGCAGTGGTGGAAATCTGATATCGGTTCACCGTCGCCTTGCTAATGCAATTATGTGTTGCACCTGAGTTGAATAAAATGACAACCGGCTTGTCATTTTATGTGAATCTGCCTGCGAGAACTGGTCCTCCCTCGGGCAGATCGTCAACTGACACATAGTTAACAATTCCCACTTTGGACATGTCTTTTCTTTGCTGTCCAAGATCATTCTTTAGAACTGGACCTGCAGACCTCATGTTGCTGCTCGTTTCAGTTGCTTCATTGACGTTGTGTTCAATGTCAATTTGAAGTGGGATACCACTCGGTTCAGCTGAGAAATCACCTTGATCATCTTCGATACCTTGAGGGGAATAATATTCTGGTGCACATTGTTGGTACTAGGGTGCACGAGAAATAAGTTGTTGCTGCAGTGGAGGTAAATAAGACCTTTGTGGAGTATAAGAGTGGGCATACTCTAAGAATGACTGCTCTTTTTATGGAACCTCTCGACCGAAAGGTGAACGGATTATCCGTCGATACTTCTAAGATATATGATTGCATTCATCCTGTGATGAGTCCCTCTCCCTCTTTTCTCTAAGGAAGATGTTGGAATAATATTCCTGAGTGATAGCACAGCTAATAAACTCATCAAAATTCTTTTGGCTAACTTGAGCCAACTCACATCGCAGCCTACCATTCAACCCTCGGTAAAAATGATAACTCTTCATGGATGGTGATTTCACATAATCAGATACATATTGAGCTAAGCAATTAAATTTCTTTGCATACTCAATAACACTCATTTCATATTGTTTTAAATTCCAGAATCCATCAAGACTAGTTTGCATTATGCTAGCAGGAATGAAGTGAGCACGAAATGCATTCTAAAACTCCGTCCATGTGACACGATGCTCTACTGGTTGGATAGCAAGGTATTCTGCCCACCAGGCTCTAGCAAAACCGTGAAGCTGCTGAGCAGCAATTAGAGTCTTTTGAAAGTCGTCACATTGAATCAACCCAAACTTGGACTCAATGACACGTAACCAATGATTTGCTTCACAATGGTCAGCCGCTTCAGAAAATACTGGCGGTTGTGTCGTCAAGAAATCTAGATAAGTACTCTGGGTTGGCGTGTGATGTTGAATTTCACTATTTATCCCTTGCTGAACTAGATTTTAGAGAGTTTCATTCATCTTCACCATAATTTCCGCCAATCCGGTTGGCGATGGCTCTTGTGATGAAGTCGAGTCATTCCCACCTTGACTCGAACCTCCAAGCTCCATTTGAGAATGTGCGCGTACCATACTGCACGAAATAAATTTTGAGTCAATCAAAATTTATCTCAGCAGTAAGTAAAGATAATTAAAACATGAACATGTTAGGAACTTTATAAAAGTATAACCACATTCATGTTTAAACAAATCTTATGTACGCTAAACTAATCAGCTTGCCTACACTGACCAGTTCACACAAATTCCAAAATTTACTCAAGTTAACTACAGATTCATAACTTGAGTTCAATAAAAAAGTTTTAGTAAACTTCAGGATATTTCCAATGCTTATTTGTGGTCCCACATAGCTGTTCTGGTTCGACAGATATGAAGTTTTCAAATCAACAGAAATCCCGGAAATTTTCTGCAGCACCTCCTTTAAAAGTGTCTGATTTTAACCCACAATAAAATTTATTTCCAGACATAATATGGAAAAACACTTAACAACAAAGTTGTAGGATATTTCCCATATTTTCCAACGGTATATGGCATGACCCTAGGAAAATTTTCTGTCAAAACTTATGGCCAGATTACAGAAAGTACAGAGAGCATTTTTGCCCTGTCCTGGTTCTGACCAGTTCTGGAAATATGAAAATCTCACTAAGTTGCAATTTGATTCTGCCTTGAGTTTGTGAAAAACATATTTAGAGGACTCCCTAGTATTTCCATCCATGTCAAGAACACTCCATTTGGTTACTTGGAACTAAAGTTATGCCCAGGCAAAGTCCAGCGACACTGCTGCCCAAAAACAGAGGATGCTCTGTTTTGGTAGCTCGGTTCCGATTAACGTTTCTTCACTAAGACATGGGCATGAGTGCTAAAATTTGACATTTTTTCAACCTAAGTTCATTTTTTTCAACTCAAGGTTGGGTATTTTATTCAGTCCTACATCCTTACCTTATCATATATGCAATTTTTTATCCAATGTCGGTACTACGTATCCTCACCAAAGAAAAACCTATTCCGGAGTAACCGGTAATCAATTTAGCAGTGGCACTAATCGATCACTCACAAATGTACTCTGCACGAGATACGTAAACGTGATCAGTACCAACAGAAGAACACCCAATAGTAATGCACTCACGGTTTTGTCATTTCAGGCAGGTCCATATCATAGTAAAAACATACGCCCCGTATCATTGCCATACGGGTCGTCCTTGAGTTAAGCCACGTCTCAAGGTACATGATCGGGTTATTCACCATCCGAAGGGGAGCTCCACACCTTTTCAATTAAGTACACCGGTGGAACAGCACTTTTGTATGCCCTATAGAACATAAAGAGTCCTAGAGCACATACTTCGTGTTACAAACCACACGATGGGGTCTCCTCCTCTTGCCCCTGGTTTGCGCACTGGAGGCTAGTGCCATTTATATGTCTCTAAGACATGAAGAGTCTTAGAAAACATATTCACTTTCCGTTTGTTGCCGAAGGAACATCTCATGCTACATTCCTCGCATGAGGGAGCTAACCAAAATTGAACCGCTTTCGGTGGCGTTCCTTACAGTTCTTACCTCCACGTAGGTGTGTCGTTACGGAATTGAAATGCAAAAATAGTAACACATAAGTTAGCATTGCCACCATACTTAGCTATGCACTACATGAATCATGACAATGGACGACGACCAGATTAATTGATGACGGTCCTGTCGTCCATAAATATATTGACGACGCCTGGATTCCACCGTCGTCAATAAATCATTTATTGACAACGGTTGATCTAGCACCGTCGTATATAAGCTCTCGAGCCTTATAGATGACGGTGGACCGTCGACAATAATGATCCTTATCAATATGGGCCGTAACCTGGGCCTTCCCGGGAACTTATAGACGACGGTTGACCTACACCGTCGTCAATTAAGCCTTGTTGACGACGGTGTAAACCCACCGTCGTCTTTAAGGTCCCAATACTCGGGCAAGCCCCTTGGTTCTGTCTTTCACTCTCGCTGCTGCCTCCTCCTTCTCACGCCTCCGACGCCGCCGCTGTCGCCGACGTCGCCGCCGTCCGACCACCGCCAGGTACGCCGCGCCCCTCCCTCGTCCCCTTCTACGCCCGTGCATCCCGACCCCGTCTCCCCCCGGGCTGCCCCTCGCTGGCAGCGCCCCGCTCCCCCCCTGCCCGCCCCTCGCCGGCCGCGCTGCGCCTCCCTCGGGCCGCCCCTCGCCGGCCGCGTCGCGCCTCCCCCGGGCCGCCCCTCGCCGGCCGCACCCCGCCGCCCCCCGGGCTGCCCCTCGCCGGCCGCACCCTGCCTCCCCCCGGGCTGCCCCACGCCGACCGTGCCCCACCTCCCCCCCCCGGCCTGCCCCTCGCGGCCGTACCCCGCCGGCAGCCATCGCCCCGCTGGCCCCCGCCGGCCATAGGCCACCTCGCCGCCCTGAGTCCTCGCCGGCTGCGCCCCCCTCCCCCTGGATGCCCCTGAACGCAGCGCCGCCCGGGGCCGCCACGCCGGCAGCCGCCGCCCTGAACCCTCGCCGGCCGCGCCCCCCTCCCCCTGTCTGCCCCTGCACGCGCAGCACCGCCCGGGGCCACCCCACTAGTACTAAATTATTATCAAATGATCACTTTTTAGAGTCTGCAGGGGTGAATTGTCCACCTGAAAATTCCGTTCCTCATCAGAATGTTGTCAAATGATGCTTATTAACAAGATATTAATAGCAATGGCATCCTGGAACTGCTACAAGTGACTAACAATGCAATAACTGGTACAAGTAGCTCTTCCATGAAGCACAGGAAGAGAGGGGGGAGACGAGGCGTTCAGATACAAGATAATATACCAGATATAATTAGGCACATTACTTTCTTTAAGGAACCACATCAATATTTCTTTAGTCTCTGAGCATGTGATTTCTCTTGTTTGACCTATCCTTCTGAATTTATTTTTCCTAGGCTGCTATTAAAATCTTGGTATCCACTGCCAATCAGTTGACCGGATACCTTTCATATGATATCTTCCCTTCATTAATTGGCTAGTACCATTTTTTTCTGCCTTCTACTCGAAATACCCGCCCTGTTTCGCTTGACTCAAAAATAAGAATCAGCCTCCAATTCTACATTAGACATGCTGAATTATGCATGAGTCTAGCTAGAAACAGAGGGGGAGCACTTCAGAAAAAAAGGAAAAGAAATTACAAAACATATGAAAAGACTTAAAGAGTAGGTATAAAATTACCTCACAATGGGACACTACCCTTTCCTAAAAGAAGGCAAGGTAGAGGATATTTGAATCGTTGGGGTGCAAACTTCATGAGATAATATATGAATCTCTGTATGTTTCTTTGCAGACTGGTCAAGTCTCACCATCATCCGTCTAATTGCTTAGAGATAACCACAACAGAAGGAAGATTTTCAATGATGGATTTCGCTGCAGGTGGGGCCTCTCTCCTGGTATTACTGTCCTCAGCAAATTGGTCAAGAAGCATTTCGAACTGTCTTGCATCGACATAATCACCAGGATTCCCAATAAAATGACTCCTAGTTGCTGGACCCTCCATGATCTCAACTACTTCATCAAAATCGAGACTCTTTTGACTGCTCATCTTCATGGTCATCCGTATCCCACCGGTCCATTGCATTCATGGGATCAGTACGCGTTCAGTTCAGATGGATACAGTTCAGCCTGGTAAACATATATTTTTGTTGGTAAAAACTGGAGGGGCAGGCCCCTACGAGCCTGGTAGACACTGGTGCACACATTGTAGTGAAATCAATCCGGCAGTCGTTGCCTTAACCATCTCAGAGAAAAGAGCATAAACGGCATCGAGCTTCGTATCAGACAGCTGGGACTGGGCTACAGCATCAGGTTTGTTACCCAACCAACTGCTGATTAGCAAGGCCAAACAGTGAGTAGTTGATTCTGAAAGGGAAGAATTCAGGAGGTTTGTAAAAAAACATAGGGTGAGGAGGAGCTTCCTCACCAGGAGGCAGGAGCCGGAGCGAGAAGCTGGGGATGAGTCCAGCCGAATCTGTGACGAAGCCGAAGCAAAGGGCTAGGGACGAGTATCAAAACTCGTTCATGTTACAAATACAAGCTGCCATGCAGGTAATCCATTCTAGATGTTGTATTTAACATTTTTTACATATAACTGACATGTATAATAATTTGGTTTGTGTTTGCAGGCTATGAGTGCAGGTCAGAAGGTTGTCTTTCCGCAACGAGCGCCGCCAGCGATACAGCTGCCGCCGGTGCCGACGACGGTAGCCCAGGTACAAACTTAGTATATCACACTTGCACTAGTTAAACTTGTTCAAATTTAGTAAAATATGCATTTTCTTACTTGTAACATGTCTAACCACACTTGCACTTCACAGGCGTCGAGAACGGAGGCTCAAACTCCGCCGCCTCAGATGCTTGGACGACTACAGGAGGAAGACTTTCCGAACTCCGGTGGCAGCGGACGGGGTAGCGTCTCTTAGTCAGGTCAGTCGAGCCTCATACTTGTGAGCTGAGTTCCCTCCTCTCTCAAACTTGGGTTGTGTGATGTGGACTATGTGCGGTGTGAGACTTGTATGAAGAATTGTGCAATAATATATTGTGTGATGTATTTTGCGGTGCCATGTGATATATAAGCATCTTTGTGTCATGTTTTTCTGTCTCTGTGATCTGACCATCGAGCCAGGGCAACATTTTCTGCTTTAAAAAGAAACTACAAAAATTATCGACGTCGGTTCTCTAGCGGCCGTCGACGATACTGGCAAGTCATCGTCGACGGTGCCAGGGACACCGTCGTCGATAAGTGTCCAGTATCGACGACAGTACCCTTTTACCGTCGTCGATACTGTACCTTATCATCGACGACGGTAATTTCAGCCGTCGTCAAATAGTTTATGGAAGACGGTTACCGTCGTCAATAACGTTATAGATGACAAAAAACCGTAGACGGTCATAAACCATCGTCTATAATCCTATACCATCGTCAATAAGCTATAGACAACGGTTTGGGCCTTATAGACGACGTTTTTTGGCCGTCGTCTATTATCGCGATTACTGTAGTGATGCTAATAATACTCCTTATGTGGGCATTAATCGATTCCTCACTTGTAAACTCTAGTTTTCAAAAACTTATTTATTTCGGGCGTGATATTCCCAATGCGACTCTGATACCATGACTGTGGGAGCCGGTCCGCCCCGCCACTCCAGAAATCACATTGGGTGGTGTCGTGTTAAGAGACACCGAACAGCACACACGGAAATGAATCCAAGACATAAACAAGTGTGTATTAAACATGAGATCTGTTTTACAAATAGTAATGTACATTCTAATGTACAACAGCGGAATATAAAATCAAAGTTGTAGCGGAATTATGACTGTGATCACTCTCACAAACCTAGCTAACCAGCAAAGAAGTTATCCTGCCCGAGGATAACACTTTCTAGCAGCAGGGAAGGTATTCGGCGGCGAGCAGGGTTTCTTGGGACCATGCAGCCAAGAATGGCGATGTCATACTTAACCCTTCACGGTATATGGTGGATTACCTGCAAAACAACAAATCTGCAAGAGTGAGCACGATGGCTCATCAAGACTTAACCGTCTCTCCTAAGGCATGCAACTCTATATGAAGGTAACTTAAGACATAAACATATAAGTTGCATAAAGACTCACCTACACGTTCATCCTTAATTTTAAGATTTTAGCCATCACAGTAATGACCATGCGCCGAGCAATATTGAAAATCCACAATCAAACAAGAAACGCTTCATTCCAATGTTACTTGTCCCAAGGTGTAAAAGAACTTTAATTTGCTCTATTTCTACTTCATACATGGTTTTCATGCAATTCAAATTATCATAACAGCATATAAAACTTGCAAACTGTTGTCACACAACTTTGATTACTACGTCACAACACAATGAGCAAGGGGTACTCATATCCGCGAGGGACGGTGGTTCGTATCAAACGCTGTCTGACTTACTTGACACATACACCCGCCTCTGAAGATCCAAATCTAGCGTCCTTCATTACGTCGTATGTGGCAACCTTTCGCAGGACACCCGACTGTAAAACCGGTCGCGCCGTCTCGGGCTCATAGGTCTAACGAGACGATGTGTATGCCTCTACAATCCAGTTAACCTGGTACATCGGTTTCCTGTGTCTCATATACCAGTAAGCATCCGGTACACAACGCAATACTTGCTCAGCGGGTCGCACACGAGAACGGTCCTTAACCGACACTGGCAGAGCTACTCGATCAAGACCTCGTCTTGTCGCTGCCTACATCCTCTGCTCAGTCTCATCTTTGGAAACATAAACTTTAGTTTACTTGCTTACACCATACCAGTGTGAACCTGACTATAGCTCGCGAGTAGATTCCATCTACTCGACTTCTGCCGGATGTCATAACCTATTTAGCATGGCAATATTCTACAGCGGGGACACTTCTTCTACCCTTGACACCAGGGTTCATTCTGGTCATGCATTTGGAGTATAAATCATTCCTGACCTAATGCACAAATAAACTCTAAACCATAATAGTGAACAAAGTAAAAACTTTATAAACAACTTAAATGCAAACTGGAGTTTGCCTTTATTTTGCATGAGACTAAAGTCAGATATAATATGCAGTTAGTTGCTGATGACTTGAAGCTTAATCACTGCTCTTCTTGCTCTTTGATCCACGCTTCGCTTTCTCTTCCACTTCTTCACGTTTAATCGCTACACGTTATGAACATGCACATGTATTCAATTATAAATATATTTCCATCAAGTCCTAATGACAAGTTAAACTTAGGATTCTGAATCTAGGCTAGAATAGAGATGATCCTAGTGGATGAAGTTAGATTTAGCAAAGGGGGATTAAGTGCTAAGGGTTCTTCTTAATTGTTGCATTTGTCCCCTAAGAAAGGTATATAGAAACATACTGATCCAGCTCAAATTAATCCGAGAATTTTCCTGTCAGTTCCTTGTCACAAGAAAACATTCTGGACCAAAATTCAGAATTTTTCTATGAGTAGTTCATCCAGAACAATTCCCTAAGCATCTAGGTAAAAAGGAATTAATTCTGACTAAGTTTGCACTTTCATGAAAATTCAAGTGAACCACAATTTTAAACATAGCTCAGGGAGCATGAATGAATTCTCCTAGGATTTTTGGATCTAAGAAATTGACCAGCACTGATTTTTCAAAGTGGGGGTTTCTCTGAAAAGAGGTTTCTGGACTTTTTGAACACAGTAACTCATAATCTGAATTTTCATAGCCAAATCAATTCCAAATGAGCTGCAAATTTAGAAGGAGTTCAATAATATCCTAATGAATAGTCTAGCAAAATTTGGGGATTTTTGGATGAACCAAACTCTCTCAAAAATTCTCAAACTCCCCGCAACAGAGGCTGACGTGTGGGCCAGCCCCCATCATCTTCTTCCCCGAGCTTCCGTGCCGGCCCGCTGCCCACCTCGCTGGAGAGCTCGCTGGGAGGGGGTTCTGGTGCACTAAACTTCCTAAATCTTGCCGCCTCTACGTGATTTCATGCGAGGAACACGTTGTTGGTCTTCACTCGGACCGAGGATGGACGGAACCCTAGGTGCGACGAGCGGCGGCCTCGGTGATACTTCGGCGACGTCGCTAGGGCGTTGTGATGCATCAAAAACTGTGCTGCTTGCTTGTACAGCACCACGACACCGAGGAGAACACGGATCCACACGCTGATCTCGCTGAAACTCGTCGGAAGTAGGACCTCACCGTCGGGCTAGGTCATAATCCGGCGAAATTCGGAAAACTCGAAGAACTTCGGTTATGGTCGACGGTTTTCCATGGTGTTTGATCCTATGAACTCGCACAGAGGTATAGGAGGTGTGTCCTACGTTGTGTGTGGTTTGGTTTACCGTGCGGCACGAATTTTTGGTTGGAGTAGCTTCGGTGCGTATTGCATGCCGGTGGAAAAACGGTGAAATTCCGACGAGAAACGCCATGGCATGCTGCCGGGGTTGGGAGGAGAGTAGAAGGGTTCTAGACGGACCTTTAGGTGTTTAAAGCTTGAAGAAATATGGACAGTGGCCGTCGGGCGACGAGTTCTTGGGTGTGGCGGCTTCACACGGCGCCGAGGAAGAAAACGAGCTCGGGCCTGGGGTTCCCGTGGA
This sequence comes from Neostapfia colusana, assembly GCA_030760725.1. Taxonomy (NCBI): domain Eukaryota; kingdom Viridiplantae; phylum Streptophyta; class Magnoliopsida; order Poales; family Poaceae; genus Neostapfia; species Neostapfia colusana. The sequence goes on from JASWHV010000003.1 coordinate 126,243,829, forward strand.
GTTAGCACCTCCTTCCCGATTTGGGCACATCAGGGGAGGTACTGCGACGCTTTTGGGGAGCTCAGATCGGCGTGCAGCTTGCAGCTACGGCCGGGCGTCCGTAGACCAACAGTTTCTCCTCCGTGCGGCCGAGTTTTCGTCGAGGGACACGTGATAATGGACGAGCAGCTACGGTGAGGCGGTTTGTGAGGTGACGTGCTCCCGGTTTGAGCCGATAAAGACAAAGAAAACGAGCCCCGAGCTGCTCGGGAGGTGGCGGCAGTGCTGCATCGGTGGCTTGCGCTCTGTTCAGCGGCTTCGAGTGAAAACGGAGAGCAGAGAAACAATACTTCGTTTGTAAGTCTTCTCCTTCCAATGACAAATGGGTCCCACATCTTTTCCCTCTCCCAAAATATCTCAAATTTGGCATATTGCAAACTTCAGTCATGAAGAGCTCAAATTTGAAATCCATTTGGAAAATTGACAAGGTGTACTTCAGTTTAAAATTTGAATTCAAATTTCAATGAAATTCAAAGTCTCTTTGACATACAAATCAAAGTACCTCCAAATTTGCTCAAACTTTGCCATCCCACTAATTTGAACCCGAAGAATTCCAATATGGATTCAAACTTTTAATTTGGCATCTGCAAATGAGAGGTTTACAACCACAGTTTGCATCCTTCTTTTGAAATGGCCATCTTTGCATTTAAGTGAACATTTGAATTCAAAAGTGGACTTTAAATTATTTTCTTGCACATGAAACCATTCACATGGGGGTTTAAGTCAACCTTGGCTGAAAATATCTCAAAGGAGTATTCAAGATCGGTTGGTTGGACACCTATGTGCATTCTCATGTTTAGAAAAAGAAATTGCAAGTCCCATTTTCTTGAATTTGAAACCCAACTTTATTCATAACTCAAGTTTTGCATTTACAAGTTTTGGGACTTTTACAGTCTTCTTCCTCCTCTCCAACGAGGCGCTCTTCGAGGCCATCTACCAGCAGCAGGAGCAGTTGCCGAAGCAGCAGCATTAGGAGTTTACGCTCCTCACCGTCAACCACAGCGACTTCAACGAGGTCATCTTGGTCATCGACTCACCCGCCGCGCGATACCTCGTCCTCGACCAGAACCAGAATGTACACAGCATTCTCCTCAAAACCAGTGTTTGGACCAAGTCATATTGGGATGAGTTTGTGAGCCTGCCAGCTGTCGTTCCTCGCGGTCCTGTTGCACTTCTAGGTTTGGGTGCTGGGACAGCAGCACATTTGATGATGGAGTTTTGGCCTTGGTTACAACTTGTAGGCTGGGAGATTTATCCTATGATAATTGAATTGTCAAGGGATTATTTTGGTATGTTTGATTTGTTAAGTTCTGACTCCCTTGGGGTCAAGGCTAAGAACATCTAGTCGGTTAGTCTGAGACTTAATTAATCTGTAGACTAACCATTTGATCTAATCTAACAATTGAACATGTGTAACAGATTGTAGTGCTTAGGAATTGAACACATTAGGAGGTATGTAATTGGATTACCTTCACTGGATCCACTTGATGCCATAGAGCTCAAGTGGATGGTCGTAGGTGTAGAACTTGACGCGGTGGCGGCGAGCGCCGGTGCAGTCTTCCCCTCACTCCGCAGCCAATTTGATCGGTTTTGATTATGGGGAGAGTTCGGGCTCTCAATCCACTTCTTGGTTACCTAAGCCCCGGCCTCTCCACTCCTTTTTTAATATTGCGCGTGTGAGAGGGGGCCGCACCGTAACAGAAACGGTTGCGCCCCCGATCAGGGCACGAGAAGGAGGAAAAATCGGAAAAGGGGGGGCGTGGTTGTTGCCCACGTCACCCCCCTGAGATCATATCGACTAACATTCTCCCCCTTGATCTCAGGAGCTTAGCTAATTGTCTTATTTTCTAAATTTAATCTTACACATATTTCCTTTGCTTTGACATAAAGGGCATGACGCATCAAAACAGCCATTTACGTACTGTTTGACTCGACAACCACGATACATCTCACAATTAGAAATAGTCTTACACTTTGATGACCCCTTAGAATCCAGGATGTTGTCACAGGGTCTCCCTTAAACCCATGTCAGCTACATGTTCTCTGAACACGTTGGGTGGGAGGCCCTTAGTTAGCGGATCCGCAAGCATTTGCTTAGTACTAATATGCTCGAGGCTGATAGTGTGATCCTGGATTTTCTCTTTCACAACATAGTACTTAATGTCGATGTGTTTGGCGGCACCACTCGACTTGTTGTTGTGAGAATACATAACTGCTGGCTGATTATCGCAGTATATCTTAAGTGGTTCATGGATGCTGTCGACCACTTTAAGACTGGGAATAAATTTCTTAAGCCAAGATGCCTGCCCAGTGGCCTAATAACAAGCAACAAATTCAGCATACATCGTGGATGATGTAGTGATTGCTTGTTTGGAGCTTCTCCACGATATAGCTCCATTTGCGAGGGTGAATATATAGCCTGATGTGGATTTCTTAGTATCCACACAACCCGCGTAATCTGAATCTGAATAGCCCACTATTTCTAGTGACTCAGTCTTACTATATGTCAGCATGAGGTGCTTAGTGCCCTGTATATATCTTAATGCCTTCTTAACAGCTTTCCAGTGATCTAATCCTGGATTACTTTGGTATCTGTCAAGCATCCCGGTCACAAAAGCTAAGTCAGGGCGTGTACAAACTTGAGCATACATCAAGCTTCCGACAGCAAAAGCATAAGGAATTCCTTTCATCTGATCCACCTCATATTGATTCTTAGGCGATTGAGTATTCGAAAATCTATCGCCTTTAACTATTGGAGCAGGTGAGGGCTTACTAGCATGCATACCGTACTTTCTAAGCACGTTTTCTAAGTATGCCTTCTGAGATAGTCCTAAAACCCGTTTAACACGATCTCGGTGTATTTCAACCCCTAAAACATAGGTCGCTTCACCTAGATCTTTCATATCAAAGTTCGAGGATAAAAACTTCTTAGTTTCTAAGAGTAGGTTGACATCACTGCTTGCTAACAGTATGTCATCCACATAAAGAACTAGGAAAATGAACTTTCCATTCTTAAATTTAGCATAGATGCAGTTATCCTCCTCATTCTCCTTAAATCCAATCTTTCTAATGACTTCATCGAACTTGAGGTACAATTGCCTTGAAGCTTGTTTAAGACCATAAATGGACTTCTTCAAATGACATCCCATATGTTCCTTACCCTTGATGACAAAACCCTTCGGTTGTGTCATATAGAAGTCCTCATATAAATCCCCATTAAGGAATGCCGTCTTTACATCCATTTGGTGCAATTCTAAGTCATAATGTGCTACTAATGCCATGATGATTCGAAAAGAATCCTTAGAAGACACGGGAGAGAAGGTCTCATTATAATCAATACCCTCCCGTAGAGTGAATCCCTTAGCCACAAGTCTGGCTTTATATTTTTCGATCTTCCCTTTAGAATCACGCTTAATCTTGTAGACTCACTTACAGCCTACAGTTTTGGCTCCTTTAGGAATCTCTACTAAGTCCCATACCTTGTTGGAACTCATGGAACTCATTTCATCTTCCATGGCCTTACGCCATTCAGATGACTGAGGTCTTCCCATGGCATCTTCGTAAGAGGCAGGATCATCCTCCATCATAATCTCTTCACTCAAGTAGACCTAATAATCGTCCGGAATGGCCGATCTTCTTACTCTTTGTGATCTTCTTAATTGAGTATCATCTGCAAGTGGAGGCTGTTGTTGAATCTCATCTTGTTCGACCATATGCTCAACAGGCCGAGGAGGGGGAACCTCACTCAAGTCCGTTGCGGCCGACGAAGGTGCAAGAACAGGTGTTGTGTCACCAGTGGCTGGTACCGGTGGCACAACAACAGCAGGTAGAGTGAAATATGACTCTTGAGACATTGGAGCGGGTAAACTAGTCCGTTCCTCTTCATGGTCTATTTCTCGTCGTACCGTGCTCCCCCTGATCATAACGTCTTCTAAGAATACGGCATGTCGTGTTTCTATAAACTTAGTATGCCGATCTGGACAATAGAATCTAAAACCCTTACTCTTCTCAGGATAGCCAATGAAATGGCAACTAACTGTTCTAGATTCCAGTTTGCTAATGTTTGGGTTAAACATCTTAGCCTCAGCTGGACAACCCCAAATATGAAAATAGTTTAATGAGGCCTTACGACCCGTCCACATCTCATACGACGTCTGAGGTGTTGACTTAGTGGGAACCCTATTAAGCACATGAATGGCGGTCTTTAACGCCTCCCTCCATAGGCTAACCGGTAACGTAGAATAACTTAGCATGCTTCTCACTATGTCCATAAGCGTACGGTTTCTACGTTCTGCAACTCCGTTTTGCTGAGGTTCACCTGTGTAGAATACTGAGCGACTATGCCATGTTCCTGTAGAAATCTTGCAAAGGGTCTAGGAACCTGACCATATGGGGTATGTTGACCGTAGTACTCACCTCCACGATCGGATCTTACTACCTTAATCTTAACATTGTGCTGATTTTCTACTTCAGCCTTAAATATTTTAAACTTATCCAATGCTTCAGATCTCTCCTTGATAGGATAAATGTAACCATAACGAGTGTAATCATCTGTGAACGTTATGAATGAATCATACCCATCTACAAAGATTACGGGAAACGGACCACAAATGTCCGTGTGAATAATTTCTAAAATACCCGTGCTGCGTATAGCGTTCTTCTTAATAGTCTTGACAAATTTTCCTTCAATGCAATCAATGCAATCTTCTGAATCTGAAAAGTCTAAGTGAGGTAAGATCGATTGAGATACTAAGCGCTCGATCCTCCCCCTCGAAATATGGCATAAGCGACAGTGCCATAATTTCGACGATGTTTCAAGATTGATTCTTTTGCGCTTGTTTCTTCCTATTTCATTCTTAGCGGGAATTTGATCATTACTTAAGGTGTTCACATTATCATGGATGGATAACAAATAAAGCATGTCTTGTCTGAAGGCAAGACACACAATCTTCTTATTCAAACTAATAGAGCATTTGTCTTCGCCAAAGTGGCATACAAATCCATAATCATCCAAACATGAGACTGATATCAAATTCCTTTCTAAGCTAGGAACATAAAGAACATCATGAAGCCTAAGTACAAAACCACTACTAAGTCTTAGAGGATAAGTCCCAATGGCTTCAACCTCAGCTTCATGGCCATCAGCGACTTTGATGGTCCTTTCCCCCTTTCTTATAGTCCTCATCGTACTTAATCCCTGTATAGAGTTACAAACGTGCACAGTTGCACCTGAGTCAATCCACCAAGTAGATCGTGAATATGCTAAATACAGGGATTCATTTACTAAAGTAATAACATCCTTACCATTCTTGGCACACTATTTGACAAAACCAAAACAGTCCTTCTGGCGATGTCCAAAATCTTTGCAAAACTTGCACTGATCTGCTTTTAGTTTAGGACCAGAGGATTGAGGAGTTGTTCCTTTGCCCTTAGAGGAGGAGCCATATACTTTAAATGATGGTGGTTTGGAAAAGTAGGTCTTTCCCTTTCCTTTTCCTTTACCCTTACCTTTGGTTAAGTTGATGGAGTCTCCACCCTTACCCTTTATGCGTTCCTCCTCCTGAACGCACATAGCCATGACCTTTTCCAAGGTCCAGCTATCTTCCTTAGAGTTGTAATTGATTAAAAGGCCTCAAAATCCTTGGGCAAAGACATGAAGATGAAATGTACAAGCATCTCATCAGGCATGGCTAGGTTAAGATTCTTGAGGTTTACATTCAAATTGCTCATCTTAAGGATGTGATCTCTCACACCTCCACCAGTGTATCTCTCATTAACAAGCCTCTTGAGAAGGGTGCTCGCCAATGTTTTAGTGGAGCCTGTATACTGGCTTTTGACCTTGGCAAGATACTCAGTAGCCAGATCACAGTCAGGGATAGCTCTTATGGATTCAGAGATGGTGGTTTTAATGACCATGAGGCATTTTCTATTGGATTCATCCCAAACCTCAAGGTCCTTAGCATAATTTTCTTTAAGCTTAATGTACTCTTCTTTTCTTAGTGCAAAATCCTCATCTGTTTCCTCATTATGGGCAAAAGGAACAGGAGGATCAACTGGACGATCCTTTCTAAGGCATAGATCAAGTTTTGCAATCGCTAAGTTCATTCTTAGTCTCTCATTCCATGTCCCATAGTTATGACCCGTGAGGGTCTCTATGGAGGCAATGAGACTTACCACATTGGAGGCACCTTAATAAAATAAATGTAGGGGTTAGGAAAACAGCTAAAATAAGTATTTTATGCAGCACATGCTCAAAATAACACTCAAAATGATCAGAAATGGCATAAAATGTTTTTCACGTTGGTTACTCAAAAAAACCATTCCACTTAAACGGCATGGAAATATTTCACGTTGGTTACTCTAAATTCCATGAACATGTCAAAACAAATTAAAATTTTTCTGAATTTGAACTTTAAGCATGGCAAAATTAAATTTTCACGTTGGTTACTCATTTAATTTCCATGCTAAAATATACACAACCTTAAAATTTTAGCAAATTTAAATTTTTATGTTGGTTACTTATTTAAATTTACTAAATAGCAGCGGAAGCTTAATCAACTTAATTTCTTAAATTTCTGAAATTAATTACAAAAATACTCAATAGCAATTAATTAAATAACCGAGAGAATATGCTTAAAATAATAATTACCTGAAATTTACAGAAATATGCACTCAAAAGTCACACAATCATCACACAAAATTTCTTAAATTTTCCCAGCTATTTAATTAATTTTCTAATCATTTTCTTAATTTCTGAAATTAATTTTCCATTTAAACATATTCTGAAAATGGAAAATACCTAAATAGCTAACTGGGCTTTATCCCTTAGCCCACTGACGCACAAATTTTTTTAAATTTTCCAGCTATTTAATTAATTTTCTAATCATTTTCTTAATTTCTGAAATTAATTTTCCATTTAAACATATTCTAAAAATGGAAATTGCTTAAACAGTTAATTGGGCCTTATTCTTCAGCCCACTTACTAAAGTGGCCCAATCCAAAAAGAAAATAAAAATTGGAAAAAGGAAAGGGCAGCCCAATTGGCCCATATCACCCTCCCGCATGGGCTCGGGGCCCATCTGGCCAACCCGGCGGGCGGTGCACGCTTAGGACCATCGGATCCAGATCCGACGGCCAGCGATAGCCGACGTTTTATAAAGTGATTGAATCACAACCGTTCATCTGAGATCCAACGGCTCAGCGACGAGATCGGGGAGTATAAAAACCCGCGAGCGCCGCGCGCTAACCCTAATCCTCATTTTCTCCTTTCTCTTCTCTCTCTTCACTCTGAGCGGCGGCGAGGCCGACCAAGGCGGGGCGTGCTCCGGCGCCCCGCTCAGCTCGCCGGCGAGCGAGTCCACCGGCGAGGTGGCTCGTCGCCGGCGGGCAAGTCCTCCGGTCGGCTAGGGTTGAGACCCTAACGCCGTCGGGACAGTTCCGGCCGCGCGGGACTTCCGGCGCCGCCGCACCCTTGTCGGTGCGGCGGTTTGCCGTTGAAGGAAACCGTCGCGCGTCGGATCTGATCGCCGCGGGGACTTCCGGCGCCGCCGCATCGTCGTAGGTGCGGCGGCTAGCCGTTGAAGGAAACCCGCGGCTAGGGTTAGGGTTTTCACCCTACGTCGGGACTTACTGCCGCGGTGACTACCGGCGCCGCCGCACCCTCGTCGGTGCGGTCGGTTGGCCGTGGGGGATAACCCGCGGCCAGGGTTAGGGTTTCTACCCTTAACCCTAGCCCGGCGTGTTCTGAGGGTGGCGGCCCGAAGACTTTCGGCGAAAATACCCGCCGCCTCCCTTGCCCGATGTATGAACACGGGTGGGGTTCTAGAGAAGGATGGGAACCGACGTGCTCAAGGCCAAGGTATGTAGATCCCCTTGTCTCCTTTTGATTCATAATCGAGGTTTGAATCGAATCTGATTCGTTCCCCTCCTTCTAATTTCTTGGCTAATTGACTTAATTAGTGCTGAATTTTAGCAACAGAAAATAGATCTTAATTTAAAACATGATCAGAAAACAATTTAATTCTTAATTTGAATTGAATTACCGAGTTAGAGTTCATTAACCTGGCTCTGATACCATTGTTAAGTTCTGACTTCCTTGGGGTCAAGGCTAAGAACATCTAGTCGGTTAGTCTGAGACTTAATTAATCTGTAGACTAACCATTTGATCTAATCTAACAATTGAACATGTGTAACAGATTGTAGTGCTTAGGAATTGAACACATTAGGAGGTATGTAATTGGATTACCTTCACTAGATCCACTTGATGCCATAGAGCTCAAGTGGATGGTCGTAGGTGTAGAACTTGACGCGGTGGCGGCGAGCGCCGGTGCGGTCTTCCCCTCACTCCGCAGCCAATTTGATCGGTTTTGATTATGGGGAGAGTTCGGGCTCTCAATCCACTTTTTGGTTACCTAAGCCCCGGCCTCTCCCCTCCTTTTTTAATATTGCGCATGTGAGAGGGGGCCGCACCGTAACAGAAACGGTTGCGCCCCCGATCAGGGCGCGAGAAGGAGGAAAAATCGGAAAAGGGGGGGCGTGGTTGTTGCCCACGTCACCCCCCTGAGATCATATCGACTAACATGATTTAGAAAAGCCCACAGAATCAGGTGGTTCACTTTCCGTCCACATTGGCGATGCACTTTCTCCATCAGCTACAGTCGAAGGAGGATTTGCTGGAATTGTTGTAGATTTTTTTGGTGATGGAAAGATCATACCTCAGCCAGAAGAAGTTGAAACCTGGTTGCAAATTGCAAAAAAACTAATGCTAAGTGGTCGAATTATGGTTAATTGTGGCAGAGCAGATGCTGCTGTATCTCTTGCAGAAGATAACAGTCCGTCGTCCTGGGTTCAAAATCCTACATTTAACGCACTATGTTCTGCATTTTCTGGGAAGCTAAACTGGAAGAGGCTATCAGAGAAAGAGTGTAAACTATGTCGCACTGACAGGTTCACTTCCAGATTTGAATGACTGGTATGCTTCAATTCCTAGTGATCAGAGCTCGAAAATGAAACAATGGGTACCTTGCGAGCTTGCGTCAGGACGGACATATTCCTTCTGGTTGCAGCATCTTGGTTCAACATGTGCTCGAGAGCCAATTCGCCCACCGGTTGCGCTCAATACCTCTTGGAAAGATTCACAGTGAGGAAAACCCTGAGGATTTTCGATCAAAACACCTCCCCGATGAGCATCAAAATATTTTGCTGCCCTCCCTCTTGTGTTGTCGGAAAGCTCTCCTGAAAGCTCCCCGACGCGGATCGACACCCCAACCCCATCTTCGCCAATCGCCGAACACGTCTCGGACCTGAAGAACGCGCGGGAAGGACATCCCAATGGTGCCCGAAGAACGTCGCCGCTCCTCCACGCCGCGAGTCGCATTCTTCTCCTTCCCGGGCTGCACGAACCCTCTAGAGTATATGTGTACAAGTGACGATCAAGAAACAACGAGAAAACTTTGAAGATCAAGAGTTCAACCAGTGGGATGAGCAACTATATAAGAAAAAGGCAAGTGTCCTTGACCAAATTGCTCCTACTTTAGAAATTTTGATATATTAGTTGCATGCGTGTCTTTAAATTTGAATCCCATGTAGGTTGTTTACTAGAATTCCAGATTATTCCTTTTAGCCGGGTTTGGAGGATATGTTTGGGTTTGTGGTGTATTATTATTACGCTTAGCCATGCTTAGTAATTGGATGGGAAGGTTGGTACAATTAATTATGAGCTCTAAATATTTACTTATGTGGTATTGGACTAGGGTGATGTAATTAGGGATCTAGCAGGCCGGTTGTTTTGGTGGGTGCGGTATGCACGAGACTTGGGTTTGTGCTGGTGCCTGCATAGATTCTAAGGACCGGTTTGTGGGATCTTGTGATCTAGCTTACACCGTGCCACAACAAGACTGGTATGAAACAGTTTGGCCAAGTGATTAGGTGTTTTCCCGATGTAGTGTGAGTGTTTGGAAGGTGAGGGGAATAGGAGTCAGCTGGACTAACTTGGGAACCGCAAGGCTCAAGAGGGGACCACTACAGCGGAGGTTGTAGCCTCCTAGATGCTGGAAGGGGTGAAACCTCAGTGGCTCATGCTAGTCGGGAATCCCTTTGTAAAGGCCTCATAGTGATCTCCTAGCCGCACACCATAGGAAGTGTAAAATGTGACTGACTATCACGGGCAAAAGGGAGGATTTAGTCCACCTCGCGACAGGGGACAAAATCATGGCTTATGGATGAAGTGGTATAAACTCTGCATAGTATTAAACTGTCTAGACAGCCGTGCTCATGGTCAAGAGTGGGCTAGTAACTCTCTCATGATTAGTTGGTTTTGTTGGTCCTTGGTAGCCAGATGGTGGGAACCCGATGAGATGGTGTCCAGGTGGGTGTAACCTGGACGGTTATGTTGGTCGGGTGGTTAACCTGACAGTATATGTTTATGTAGTATTGGATATTGGGATGATTCACCTAGTAACACAGGATGCTAAGATAAACTAAGTGTAGGTTGCTTAGTGCTTAAACCCGTGTCTAGCCTTTCTTGTTAAATGCTTGCATGTCATCAATTTTTCACACTTGTTGAATACTCTATGTACTCATGTGCTTTCCTTTTTCTTTTATTATAAATGTTGCTCACTGAAAAGAAGAGCAAATGAAGACGGTGTGAAGAAGGTCATGTTGCTGCCAGTCGATTTGCCTGTGGACGACCCTAAAAGTTTTTCCTCTTCTGCTACTATTCGAAACTTATTTAGGGTATAAATGTCATTTATATTTGATATAGAACTATTTATCACAAATTGTCCTATATGTATGATTAAACTGATCCTGGCATACATGTAGATTACGACCGGTTTTACTTTATATAAAACCGGGCGTGATATACCACCACATGCTCACCCATCATTGCACAACCGTGCATGCATAGACCTGACAGGGGTTAGCCACGCAACTGGAACCATGCGCGCATCATGTCATCGAGCACCGAATAGAGATATCCAACATCAACACCGAGCCACTAACGTCAAGGTTCTGTCCATGTAGAGCCGATATGCCAATCACGTGAAGAACATTAGACAAGATCCAAATCCACATATCATACAAAAAATAGTCGTCAGATCTGTCGTTACATACGCCATGCTATGTCAAGCACTCCAACCCCTCCACAGGAGACCGAAACCCACCAGCCTTGCGCCCGTAGAGATTGTGGTTCCCCCTAAGGACTGGGAAAATTCTTCGCCATCGCCACCACCGGGAAACAGGAACAAAAAGTCCACCATTGCCTCAAAACAGATATTAAAAGGCCTCTGTCACGTCACCGTTGTCGCTGTTGAAGTGTTCGCCACGACACTTCCCCCGGTCTGCTCGGAAGCAACTCGCGGAGGTTCTTTTTTCGGAGGGGATAGAGAATCTCGAATGTCAGAGCACAAAGACGGGAAGTACACGAGGATTTATGTGGTTCGGGCCGCCGGAGCGTAATAACCTACGTCCACGGGCGTGTCTTTTGTAAAGTTCGCGCGTATGAGTGAGTGAGTTGTCTGGGTCGCGAACCCTTTACCAGTAGGCTGCCCCGGTCCTTTTAAAGCTCAAGGACGGGGTAGTTACAATGCGGCCCAGGGCACAACAAGTGGTACCGCGGCTATCTGTGCCTATACATGATCTAGGCATTTACAACTACACGTATCGTCGTTGTCGGTGGAACTACGATGCGCCGCCTGTCCCGCCAGGCGCCTCTGTCCGGGTTAGGGATGGCAACGGGTAAAAAACCCACGGATATTACTCTGGGTTACCCGTACCCGCTGGATAAGATCCGTACCTGAACCCATACCCGTTAACCGCAGCGGGTAAAAAAGATTATCCGTATCTGTTACCCACGGATATTTTTTATCCGCGGGTATATCCGTTACCCGAAAACCTTTAATAAAAAGGTACATTGCATATAGATTTCTGCAACACTTTAACACATAACAGAACATGTTCAACACATAACACAGATATATACACATAAAAGAACATGTTCAACACATAACACAAACATAAATTAGCACAATCGATAAACTCTTGACAAACATAATAATTGCAGCTTAAATAAAATACAAAGCATCGGAAGGACTCGGGATGCGGCGCTGCGCAGGGAGCTAGGGAGCTGGAAAGAAGAGCAGAAAACCCTAGAACTAGATGTATTTATATGATGCCTTATTTGACCCACATGTTAGAGAACGGGTTCGGGTATACGGATATGGGTATGGAATTTTTTTACCCGATAAAAAATATCCATTGGATTCTACCCGTTACCCAAACCCGTACCCGTGGATCTAAATTTATACCCGAACCCGTACCCATCGGGTCGGATATCCACGGGTAAATGGGTAATGGGCACTCGTTGCCATCCCTAGTCCGCGTAGCACGTGATGATGAAGTATCTGTCTTGTCCTTGCTCTGCACGATGGCTCAGCGCCGTTGGGAGGCACTATTGCGCCATCACGCCTTGCTGCCCTGTCTTTCACCGTAATGGTGAACGGACAGAGGGCAGAGGCGTGCGCCGTGCGCCATACTTCTAGGGAAGGCGTAAGTCTTGAATGCTCGGCTTGACAGTGTGCCTTCTTCTTTACTCCTTGGCCATCTGCCTTTGCTCGTCGGAGCAACGTCCGGGCGGGTGGCCCCCGAGACACGCGTCTCCACTGGAGCGGTCTCGCGGAGTTAGCGGGTGGTCTGTAGTTGGTGGGCACGTGGCAGCACCGGAGCCCTCCCATGCTGGTGGTCGGATTCGGAGCTGCAGGACACATGGCACATCTGAGGCCTTCCCCGGGGGGAAGGTACATTCGGAGTCATTGCCCACGTGACAGCACCGGAGCCCTCCCATGCTGGAGGTCGGATCCAGATCTGCAGGACACGTGGCACCTCTGGTGCTCTCTCTGGCAGGGGGTGTGGCTCGGAGGTTCCGGGCACGTGGCAGCGTCGGAGCCCTCCTTGGTAGAAGATGGGGTCCGTCACCACTGGACACGTGACGGCTCTCGAGCCACCCTCGGCCGGTCTTCAGGCTTAGGGCCTGAAGACACGTGGCAACCCCGGGACAGCCCATGGGGCCCAAAGCGCGTGGCTTACACTAGGGCCCGCCTAAGCCAGGAAGGCGGGGCCCAGGTGCTTTTTATCCACTACACGGGGGTACCCGGTTCACAGGATACCGACAGTGGCCCCCGGGCCCATCTCGCCGGAGGTATTGAGCCCGCAGGTGGGGCCCCTATCTCCTCCGCATGGTGGTTTCAAACTTGCAATTTTTTGGGAATTGAAGCGACGGCGTGATTCCCGCGTAGTGGGCGAGCGACCGTACCCAGGAGATGAAAAGGTTGTTCGTCCTTGGTGTAGTGGGCGCACTCAGTCGAAGCGGTAGCGTCTCATCGTGTCCTCTCTGACTTGACCGGTCAGGCGTGGCAGCCGAGAGGCTGCCTCGCGGCAATTACTGCGAGCACTCGTGAACCGTCGGGGTGTCGCGCCGCTTCCCTTGGGAACCGCCAGGCGCTCCCAAGGTCATACTATCCTATCCCCTCCAGTGCCTGACTAGTGGACCCGGGCCCTTCCTGTCATTGGCGAGTGCTAGGGTGACATGCTCGAGGGTTCGCCCTGGATTATTCACTGTGGCAGCCGAAGAGTCGGTTGCACTGCTCTTCTCGGGAACCGTCGGGCATTCCCAAGGGGTTATCCTCTTGCGTCCAGTGGCTGACTAGTGGACCTGAGTCCAGCCCATCATTGGGGGAGGCAAATAGCCCACTGTGTGCAGCGGTGGTGTCCCAATCGTCGTGAATGTTGCGCTGCCTGAGGCTGAGGACGGGTATAAAGGAGGTCTTGCGGTGTGGGTCGGCACCCTTCCTCATCATGCGGCCTTTGTTCTCCTCTTGCGTGCTGGAAATCGCCGCTTCCAGATGCTCTCGCCACCAGATACTCCTTTACTGGTTGTCGTCTTCGTTCACTTTTGCGAGATGTTCGTGTGTGTGCGGCCTCCAGTGAGGGTCTCTGACGGATCTCTCTCCCCGACGGTCTTGGATAGAGGCACAAGCCATCCTTATAGCGCACCGATGGTAGGGGAGGCCGTCGGGGACAGGGTCTTCGACCCGTAGTGAGCCCCAACACCAGCGTCGGGTGGAGCACGTCCTCTAGGCGCTCTACCGTAGGAGGACTGTCTGGCGGTACCGGAGAAAGGCTAGGTCCAGAGTGATCAAGCCTTCCTCCTGGTACTGTTGTAGACAACAAAATCTGCCATAGACGGCGATTTTTCCCACCCGATACTGGATGTTACTATTGTCGCGGTCCAGCATGCACCGCCTGATCACTTGGATGTCATCGTTGTCTCAATTCAGCATGCACTGCTGCCGACCTCGATCTAATAGCAGGTAGCCATCTCACTGCACAGAGATCGGCTCGAGGGACAACCAAGCAGTCCACGGAGCAGAAGACTACTCGACTTGTAGCTGTTGAGTTCCTTAGTTGTCTTGTATCCCCTTTTGTATGTCGGGACCCCAATATCAATGAAAATATCTCTGTTCTAAGTCTTTCATTGTCTTGTCTTGTATTTATGTGTTGATGAATGAAAAGTGATTCTGTTGATCTTCCTTCTACCAATCGCTCGGTGTTGGGTCCGGTAGGCATAACCATTTTTAGCTTCCGTGAGGCCCCCTGACCATTGATGCCACAAATATCGGAGGGTCCCATAACTCACCAAAGCAGTTATCGTTTCCTTGCTGCTTGTCGTAGATGTGTACCCACCTCTCTCTTTTTTACGAGTTGCTGGGGTCCAGGCGACTTGCTTAGTTTGACCAGTCACGATGACCCCCCAGCAAACGGGTGCCAGTATAAGAGACAAGCTCCGGGGCCTTCGGGAGGCGCCGGCTTTCAGGGGTCCGAGAGTGGCCCCCTTGGGAGAGTTGGAGTTACGGACCCACGGACCAGAGCCCTGCGGCTTGCACAGACACTAAAAGAAAAGGATAATCCGTGTTGCTAGTTGCATTCTCTCTGCTCGATGGTCCCATGATGGCTTATTGTCCTATGCTAAGCTATGAGGCCTCGGCAATTCGGTGTATTGCCTCTGGACCTCGGTTCCTCCTTCCCGGGGTGGAGTGCCGACCGGGCCTGAACAGGAGGGTAGCCAGGGGGTCCGGAGGCAATACAAGTGCCTCACGCATTTCCACCAGCTTGTAGCAGGATTTTGTCCAAGGGCAAGACAGATAAATACAACTATGTACACGTCGAGGGGTACGCAAAAATATACGCAAGCTTGAAATGAAAGTTGTATTGGTAAGGGAGCGCAAAGGTCCAGAACGACTTAGCTGATGCGGGCATCACTTTGCCAATGTCCCAAGCTTGTTCCTCTAGGCCCTTAGCAGCGTAAGGACTCAGGGTGCCCTGGCGATGTGGCTGCCATTCTTCCTGGACCCCTAGTAACGCAAAAGAGCCGAGGGGAGTTCAGCCCTTGTCTTCAGCTTGTCGTAGTCGGCACTCCGAGTCTTCTGCTTGTTGCTGGAGTGGTCCGATGCCCTGCCCGCGTGGTTTACCCCGTGATGGCCCCCTGGTAGGAGTGGCCACTTAGTGGGGGGGGGGGGCGCACCTACCAAGTAGACTGGATGAGGCATGTCGTCAGCATCGGGCCTCCCGGGGGTCCGGGTTACCACGGACCTATTGAGACGGTCCGGGCCTGGGCGACGTGGTTGTGGCCTTGCCCAGGGGCATGTGCCGCCTGGTTCCCCGACACTAAGTAACAGCGCCGGGATGCCCAGCCATCATGCCTAAAACGGTCATGAGGGTAGGGCAATTTGCAGCGTTTGCGGTGGTGTGTGTATCTGCTTGGTGTGGGACTGATATGCTTTGCATCTCTCGACCAGCTCCACGGCATCCAGGAGGGCTATCGGCCAGTAGAAGCCATGCCGGAAGGCTTTACCGGCTAGCGTGCGGAATGAAACGGTTGTCGCACTCTCCCTCATGGATCTCTGCGAATAGCTCGCAGCCCTCCTCCCGGATAATGCACCGCAATAGAACGCTGTCGATGCCACACCAGTAGAGATCTCCATCTACCAGTGTGTATCTTCTAGCCATACGAACCATCGGTTCAGCGGATACACGTTCATCGGGAAGGATGTGGTCCTTAAAGTAGGTCCGGACCTCCATGGTCCATGCATCAGGACCTACTTGAGCTTTTCGGATCTTGGGCGCCGGGTTGCACGGAGTCTCTTGTGACGCATACGATCCTTGGGGAGCGCCATGGTTGCAGGGCCGCCGGGACTGCCAACTTCGAGGTGCTAGGCTCGCCCCCTTCGCCTGGTTCGGCAGGCTAGGCTATATGACGCAGTAGCTTCCTTTCAAAGGTGCCTTCGGTGGTCGGAGCCCATGGAGAGTCTTTTATTGAAAGGTTGTCTGCCACCACGTTGTTGGCGCAGGGGATATGGCGCTACTCCAAAGCATGAAATCCCTTCTGCACCTCTTGCACACGGATAAGGTAGGCAGCTGACTGTGGCTCAGTATACGAATACTCTCGCTCGCCTTGTTTGATGGCGAGTTGGGAGCCTCCTTTTAGCTAGCATCTGTCGTATTCCTAGAGAAAGGGCAGTACTCAAGCCAAATATGAGGGCTTCATACTTTGCCATGCTATTAGTAGCTTTGGAGTCAAGATGCACCATATACTTGAACTGCTCTCCTAAATGCGAGGTGAGCAGGACCCCCGCTTTGGCACCTTGCTCGCGTGAGGGCTGTCGCAGCAGAGTGTCTAGTGGGGTCTGGCGAAAACCGGGGCTCTCGCTCCGGGCCACCGTCGTCTTGACCCCCTAGGTGGTATGGAGACAAAAATTAATTTTACCAAAAATGTGTAGGTCGAGCGTGTAGGACTAGCGTGTAAGATGGCTCTGAACATGCCATTTATAAATGCTATGCATGAGCAAACATATATTGTAATGGAGTGCACCGGACAGGATACATTTTTTCTTATTTCTGGCTTCCTTCGGGCAATAGGGGGCAACATGTCGTGCAAGAAGGCAGTGATTCGCCCCAGGTACCGAGAGTGACTGGGCCCTTCCGGGACTTTAGCTGTTCTAAGCTCTATTCCCAGTCCCTATGTTACCCTTATAAGAAAGAGAAAAAGAAAAAATGTTCTACCACTACTTGGGGGTAGACTTACAGAGGTGTCCTATGGCCTGTGATCTGGGTAGAGGTACCCGTCCCCTGCAGCAAGGAAGACGCACCTAAGAGGCATGCTCGTACTGGTCGGGGGATAGGCCTGCCACTCCTCCTTGAGAAAGCTCTGGTCGAGGCACCAGGTAGCCCTACCTTGGGTCGCCTACTCTTCACGAAGGAAGAGGGACCGCCTGGTTAGGCGTGGAGCGTCTTGCGTTGCTCGCTGTGGTCGGACCCGGAGCTCCCTTCCTGGTCATAGAGGACCTTCAACGCCCGCTTGGCGTCTCGGAACTCCATCTCCTGGTCGTCGCCGTCCTCTGAGTCAGCTTTCTGTTTGCCCTCCCGCTGACGGGAGGGCGCGCCGTCCTGCCGTTGCTGTCGGAGCTCTCGAAAGAGCTCCGCTAGCCTTTGGATCTCGCAGCACTCGATGGCGCTATGCCGGTTGGTGTCGTGGATCGGGCACCTCTAGGCGCCATCATCGCTGTCGGACGGCTGTCGCGGGTGCTTGTCGGTGCGCGGCCCCCGGCCCCCTATGGCCGCTACTGCTGCTGCATTATGGGCTCCGGCCAGCGGCTTGTCCTTGCCGCCAGCCTTCTTCTTCGTGCCACTAGGACCCTCCCTGGCAGACTCACCCCCCTTGATGGGCGGTGTGTGCTAGTTACGGCCCTCTGCGGCCCTGGCACACTTGTTCGCCAAGCTTAAGAGCTCAGAGACGTCCTGCACGTCATGCGTTGCCAACTTCTCGAGCATCTTCTTGTCGCAGACGCCTTGTCGAAAGGCGAGGACGACGGATGCGTTGGAGATGCGGGGGATGGTGTTCCTGACCTGGGAGAAGCGCTGGATGAAAGAGCACAGTGACTCTTCCGGTTGCTGTTGTATGGTGTGGAGGTCGGCCTCCGAGCCCGGTCGGACGTAGGAACTCCGAAAGTTGGCCGTGAACTGACGACACAACTCTTCCCAGGATGTCACAAACTCCTGGGGCAAGTTCATGAGCCATGACCGGGATGACCCGGTCAAGGCTACTGGGAAGTAGTTGGCCATGATGGCCTCATCCCCTCCTGCAGCTAGGATGACGGTGGAGTAGATTTGTAGGAACTCGACGGGGTTGACTGTCCCGTCAAACTTCTACGGCAAGTGTGGCCGGAACTTGCGCGACCACACTGCCATACGAAGGTGTGGGGCCAAAGCCATGCAGCCCCCCACTAAGCCTGGGGAGACGGGGTTCTGGCCCACGTAAATGGGGTACTATACTCCTCCCCGAGGCCACGACGCCACTCGCGTTGTCGCTCGATGGTGACGCGGCCATCTTCCTTTTGACGGCGGCGGCGGTCCAGCTCGCCCCTGAGGTCTGTGGTGGGGAGCCTGGACGTCGCCGTCGAGTGGGTTGTCGACGTCCTGTAATCCCTTGTTAGGTTACGGGGCGGCAGTTGTCCCGTCCTTGGTCGTCGTCTCCGATGACATGGCGAGTTGAGCGCGGCGGCGACTAGGTGGTCGACGTCGTTGCTCCATTGTTTAGTAGAGGACGGGGAAGCTCCCGCACTCGGGGGGTTGTGCAGGAGAGCGTTGTCTGCCAACAGCGCGCTCTCCGGACTGGCTTTAGTCAGCGCTTGCGACGCTGTCGCTGTTGCCGCCGAAGGCTGCTAGGAGGCAACGGGCACCGTCGCCGTAGGGGCCGGTGCCGGTGCAGGCGGTCCCGCTCTGGGACCAGAGGACACTTCCTGCTCACTCTACCGTTGGCGGCGCGAGGGGCGGGAAGAACCTCCAAAAGACTGAATGTTCACCATTGTGGGCTTCACGAACAGCTTCAAGAACCAAAAAAGCCCCCCTTCCTGATGCGCCAAATGTCGAAGTGTTCGCTACGACACTTCCCCTGATCTGCTCGAAGGCAGCCCGCGGAGGTTCTTTTTTCGGAGGGGCTAGAGGATCTGGAAGGTCGAAGCACAACGGCGGGAAGGACACGAGGATTTACGTGGTTCGGGCCGTCAGAGCGTAATACCCTACGTCCACGGGTGTGTCTGCTGTATTGTTCGCGCGTACGAGTGAGTGAGTTGGCTGGGTCGTGAACCCTTTGCCTGGAGGCTACCCCGGTCCTTTTATAGCTCAAGGCCGGGGCAGTTACAACGCGGCCCAGGGCCCGACACGTGGCCCTGTGGCTATCTATGCCTATACATGATCTAGGCATTTACAACTACACGTATTGTCGCTGTCGGCGGAGTTACTGTGTGTCGCCTGTCCCGCCGGGCACCTCTGTTCGAGTAGCAAGTGATCATGAAGTACTTGTCTTGTCGTCGCGTCTCCTTACTCTGCAGGGCGGCTCAGCGCCGTTGGGAGGCACTGTAGCACCATCACGCCTCGTCGCCCTGTCTTTCACCGTAATGGCGAACAGAAAGAGGGCAGAGGCGTGCACCGTGCGCCATGCTTCTGAGGAAGGCGCGAGCCTTGAATGCTCGGCCTGACAGCGTACCTTCTTCTTTACTCCTTGGCCATCTGCCCGTTGCTCGTCGGAGCGATGTCCGGGCGGGTGGCCCCCGAGGCACGCATCTCCACCGGAGCGGTCTCGTGGAGTTAGCGGGTTGTCCGGAGTTGTTGGGCATATGGCAGCACCGGAGCCTTCCCATGCTGGTGGTCGGATCCGGAGCTGCAGGACACGTGGCACATCTGGGGCCTTCCCCTAGGGGTGGAGGTACACCCGGAGTCATTACCCATGTGACAGCACCGGAGCTCTCCCATGCTGGAGGTCAGATCCGGAGCTGCAGGACACGTGGCACCTCCGGTGCTCTCTCTGCTGGGGGGTGTGGCTCGGAGGTTCCGGGAACGTGGCAGCGTCGGAGCCCTCCTTGGTGGAAGATGGGGTCCGGCACCACTGGACACATGACGGATCCCGAGCCACCCTCGGCCGGTCTTTAGGCTTAGGGCCTGAAGACACGTGGCAACCCCGGGACAGCCCACGGGGCCCAGAGCGCGTGGCTTACACTAGGGCCCACCTAAGACAGGAAGGCGGGGCCTAGGTGATTTTTATCCACTACGCAGGGTTCGCAGAGTACCGACAATCGCTGTCGACGCTAAGATTGCAGTAGCACACCCATCGCCAAGAGAAGCCGGGACTTAGGGTTTAGGGTTGCCTCGATGTCCAAGGTCTCCATCCGGGGTCACCATAGGCAAGCCACCGCTACGTTTCGGCGAGGCTGGTCTAGGGAGGTCACGAGTAGCATTGCGGCGATGACGATCAGACCGCACGCGACATCTTACGGCCGAGATCCCCACCGCCCCCCATAAATGGTGTTGCGAAGCTGTTGTGGCAGCAGGCTGTGAGAGCGGCGAGGGTAGGGGTAAGGTGGTGGCCGGGCAATTTGATTCGAACCGAAAACCTCGTCCAACATGTAAAAGAGCATATCTTATGTTGAAAGCTCACACGTATTATGGAGTCCGACATCCGAGAAAGGAAAATTTTAGACAACTTCCACATTACTTATTTTACAAAAATATTGATTCAAGCCAAACACGTCTAAGACAAGTAGAGAGATTGTAGGACCGTGCCTTGTAGAATGCACAAGCCAATATGACACCATCTATATTTTACCCATATGTGTTATAACACACCATTTTTAACTCCGCCTATGTTGTAATGACATAGCCGGTCCCAAGCCCGGGTAAAGGAGGAGGGGGTTGTGATAGGCTTGGCGAGCCAACAACTTACACTTAGCCATTCTCATGGAAATGAAATCCAATAGAAATTCGTTGGGGCGTAACCCTCTTAGCGACGCGCCATATCGGAACCCGGGTATGGTGTTAAGTGGGCAAGGGCCGGGTCGCCACCGCCTTAGTGGCGCGCCATATCGGAACCCGGATATGGTGTTAAATGAGCAAGGGCCGGATCGCCACCACCTTAGTGGCGCGCTACATCATCGCTCGGATGTAGTGATAAGTGAGCAAGGGTCTTTGCATCTTACTCGACGGGTGCAAAGCGTAAGGAAGCTAGTCGAGGAACATAGATTTCGGGTGGGTAGTTGGAATGTAGGATCCTTGACGGGGAAGCTACGTGAGTTAGTAGATGTTGCCATTAGGAGACGAGTAAATATCCTTTGTGTACAAGAGACTAGATGGGCGGGTCAAAAGGCGAGAGAAGTCGAGAATACCGGTTTCAAGCTTTGGTATTCTGGTTCGGCTGGGACTAGGAATGGCGTAGGTGTTCTAATAGATAAGAGTCTTAAGGATGGAGTAGTGGATGTTCGAAGACGAGGGGATAGGATCATCTTAATCAAGATAGTAATTGGGGACATTGTCTTGAACGTCATTAGTGCTTATGCCCCACAAGTTGGGCTCAACATGAGTGCTAAGAGGCAATTTTGGGAGGACTTGGAGGATATGGTGAGTAGTGTACCGATAACCGAGAAACTCCTCATAGGGGGAGATCTCAATGGTCATGTGGGTGCAACGAACCTAGGATTTGAAGGAGTACATGGAGGTTTTGGATGCGGCGATAGAAATCAAGAGGGTAAGGACATCCTAGACTTTGTCGTAGCCTATGATCTGTTGATAGCTAACACCCTCTTTAGGAAGAGGCAATCTCACCTAGTGACCTTTAGTAGTGCCCAACACTCTAGCCAGATTGACTTTGTCCTCACTAGGAGAAAGGATAGACGGGAGTGTCTAGATTGTAAGGTGATCCTGGGGGAGTGTGTTGTGACACAACATAAGCTTGTGGTAGCTGACTTTCGCTTCCATACATGCTCTTTGCGGGACAAAGGTATCAAAATCACAAGAACAAAGTGGTGGAAGTTGAAGGGAGAATCACAAGAATCCTTTAAAAACAGGGTGATCACAGAAGGACACTGGGCAGAAAATGGAGATGCAGATAGTATGTGGATGAAGATGGCAACTTGCATTAGGAAGGTAGCTAGTGAGGTGTTCGGTGTGACAAAGGGAAAGAAACTTGTAGATAAAGACACTTGGTGGTGGAATGAGGATGTACAAAAGTCCATTAAGGAGAAGAAGGAGTGTTACAAGAGTTGGCATAATGATAGAAGCGCAAGCAACATGCTTAAGTACAAAGAGGCTAAGAAGAATGCAAAGCGGGCTGTGAGTAAGGCAAGAGAACAGGCCTATGATAAGTTATATGAGAGACTAGAGACAAAAGAAGGTGAAAAGGACATATACAAGGTAGCAAAAATCCGCGTGAGAAAGATGAGGGATCTCAATTAAGTTAAATGCATCAAAGATGAGACTGACCACATTCTAGTGAAGGATGAAGAGATTAAGAATAGATGGCGTGATTACTTTAATGGGCTATTCAATGATGGGAATGGGAGCACTATGGTTGAGTTGGATGACTCCTTTGATGACTCCAACAGGCGGTTCGTGCGGAGGATACAAGAGTTTGAGGTTAAGGAGGCCTTAAAAAGGATGAAAGGAGGAAAGGCCCTCGGCCCTGACGATGTCCCTATTGAGGTGTGGAGATGTCTTGGGAACGTGGCAATAGTATGGCTCACAAAGCTATTCAACCACATTTTTCGGTCAAACAAGATGCCTGAAGAATGGAGGAAAAGTATATTAGTACCTATCTTCAAAAATAAAGGAGATATTCAAAGCTGTACTAATTATCGAGGCATTAAGCTTATGAGTCATACTATGAAGCTTTGGGGGAGAGTGATTGAACACCGCCTGAGGAAAGTGGCCAATGTCACTAAAAACCAGTTTGGTTTTATGCCTGGAAGGTCTACAATGGAGGCGATTTTCTTGCTTCGTCAGCTTATGGAGAGATATAGGGAGCAGAAGAAGGACTTGCATATAGTGTTCATCGACTTGGAGAAGGCGTACGACAAGATAACAAGGTCAGTCATGTGGTGGGCACTAGAGAAACATAAAGTGCCAACAAAGTACATTACCCTTATCAAGGATATGTACAATAATGTTAGGACAAGTGTGCGCGTAAGTGATAGTGAGACTGATGCATTTCCTATCACGGTAGGACTACATCAAGGATCAGCTTTGAGCCCATACATCTTTCCTTGGTGATGGATGAGGTGTCGAAGGATATACAAGGGGATATCACTTGGTGCATGCTCTTTGTTGATGATGTAGTGCTGGTAGATGGAACTAGAGATGGTGTTGATAAGAAATTAGAGTTATGGAGACAAACCTTAGAGTCCAAGGGGTTTAGACTTAGTAGGACCAAAACCGAGTATATGAGGTGTGACTTTAGTGGTGTTGGTCGTGAAGAGAGAAATGTTAGTCTACAAGGACAAATAGTAACTAGAAGGGACTCTTTCCGATACTTAGGATCAATGTTACAAAGCAATGGCGATATTGATGAGGATGTTTGCCACAGGATCAAGGTAGGGTGGATGAAATGGCGACAAGCCTCTGGAATCCTATGTGATAGGAAAGTCCCACAAAAGCTAAAAGGGAAGTTCTATAGGACGGTGATCAGACCCGCGATGCTCTATGGGGCAGAATGTTGGCCAACTAAACGGCAACATGTCCAACAAATGAGTGTCGCAGAGATGCGCATGCTACGGTGGATGTGCGGGCACACGAGAAGAGACCGAATAAGGAATGAGATGATTCGAGATAAGGTAGGGGTGGCGCCGATTGAAGAGAAGTTAGTCCAACATCGACTTAGGTGGTTTGGACATATCCAACGGAGACCTCCAGAAGCACCGATTAACAGTGGGATTTTAAGAGGTAGAGAAAATATTAGGAGGGGTAGAGGACGACCAAGGTTGACTTGGGAGGAGGCGGTAAAACGAGATTTGAGAGATTTGAATGTATCCAGAGACTTAGCTCATGATAGGACCACATGGAAAGTAGCAATCCATGTGCCAGAATCGTAGTCTTATTTTTTCTTTTCTCTTTTCTCTTTTCTCTTTTTTTTTTCTTTTTTCTTTTTTCTTTTCTCTTTTTCTTTTTTTCTTTTTTTTTTCTTTTTTCTTTCCTTTTTTCCTTTTTTTCTTTTTCCTTGTTCTTATAACTATTCCTCTCTTTTACTTCATTGATATTGGGTTTCATGTCTAGCCGACCCCAACAGTCTTGGGATAAAGGCTTGGTTGTTGTTGTTGTTATTGTTATAACACACCATTTATTCTTTCTTTCACTTCTAAGGCACAGGATAAGACACTAGTACCCCTGCCTCTCTCCCAAGCTCGTCGTGCCTGGCGCTCTGTCTGGTTCGCTGCTTCAAAAAACAGAACGCCGGCTTCAAAAAATAAAATAAAAAACAGTAATAAGCATCAATGCATTAGGACTGAACTTGCAAAAATCCTCCAGCCACGCCAGGGTATTTTATTGTCAGGTAGTATATTTAGTGCAATATTTCATACAGCATAACCACCATCCGTTGTAAAAAAACAAAGTACAGTGATGTTGTATTGTACAACTTGCTGATTTTGAGCTCATGGAGAACCCTCTGGTGCAATGTGTAGAGGCAGGAAATGCCATCATCCTCAGCGTCTTCGGACTCGTCATCAGATTCTGACTGAGATTCTGCATGTTTTTTATGCCGGCCCTTTTAACTAGCACTGTCGTAGGTGCTGACCGACTCGCGTGTGCTACAACGAAACGTGGGTGACGATGGCGCGGTACGGGGCGACGGACGAAGGTTGACGACGAAGGTGGGGCTTTGGCCGGACGGCTCGTTCTTCGCCGTCGAGGGCTACAAGCTCATGCTCTGGCGGCGGAGAGGCGTGGTCGAGGCGTGCTTCCACGGCATGAAAACTGAAAGAATACTTCCATAGCGTCCTTGCATTGGCATCTGCAGGTGCACCACGGCATGAGCTGCGCCTTGACGATGCCTAGTGGATTGGGAGAGAAGGGCACACGGGGGTATTCTAGCGTTTTATCACCTTTTAGCTCCTTTCAGTCTCTAATAGTTGGGTTGGGCTGACTCATGAATTATTATTTACTACTACTCTCTTCATTTCGATTTATTTGACGCTGATTATTTTAAATTAACCAACGTTAAATAAATCAAAATGGAGAGAATATTAGTTTAGGGGATAGGCTACCAATCAGTTCATATATTAGTTGGAGTGTTTAGATAAATTAACAAGTAATTTCAGTCAGCTAAAAACGACTCCTAATCCAAATAGGGCCATAGTAATAAATCTGAAGTCGAGCTGAAACGGTGGGCATTCTGCAAGTGGAATCGCGGCCAGCCGACGCACATGCACGGCGTCTTCTACAGATTGCCAGGGAAAAAACTCCATATAGTATTGCTGCTATACTCAACCAGTTCCAGGTGCTCCGCCGCTCCTCCGCGACGCCGTCTCTTCTCACCCTGATTAACCTCCGCGCGGCCGCCGCTGCAGAGGGAGAGGGATCCCGGAATGGCGATGGGCGACGCCAAGCCGTCGGTGCTAATCCCGATGCCCAGCCGCGACCGGGAACACCTCGTTCCGCCCGCCGCCGTCGCCACCCACGCGTCCCCGTCCAGCGCGGACTCAGACGACGACGAGACCAAGCCATCCTCCGTCTCTGCCGCCTCCGCCGCCGCTCAGACCGGCCGCGAGGTCGCTTCCCTCTCTCCCTCTCTCTTCCCCCGTTCCCTTGTATCGTGCCAGATTCGATCTTCCATTCTTCCTGAGAAGCCGTAACGCGGGATTCAGTTGAAAATGTGACTGCTTTATGTGTTTCTTTTTCCAGGCGTTCCATAAGGTTGTGCACAGCTGGGCGTCCAAGAAGTTCATGACCGGATGGTATGTTTGCTTGTTCGATCACGCGGCTCGGCTCGTCAATTTAGTAGGACTTTACCTGCATTGCCAAAACTGGAGCCGAATTTTATAGGATTTCACTTGCAAGATGCTGAATGGTGTGGTTTGGATGCTCCTGTAGTTGTGTACTGTTGAAAGATGGGACTTTTAAGTTTTATAATACTTCGTTTATGGGGCACGATAACATAGAAACATGAAAGTTACAGTAGTTTACTTGCTAATCCTTCTGGATCTCAATCAGTACTCAGTAGACTGAATACAAATGCGTGTTGAAGCTGTTTCAATAACAGAGTAATAAGATCCTTTTTGTCTTACAGATGGCCTTGCCTTCAAAAGGAAATAATGTGTAGATGATAGTATGTTCACTGCTGTTTGCCCTATTCACTGGTTATTATAGTGTTTTACACATAATAAGCTTAAGACTAATGTTGGTTACTTTGATTTGAAGTTAACCTTGTATGTTGACTTCTGATGGGACTTCTCTCTTCATGTTGCAGCGTAATCCTCTTCCCAATCGCAGTTACATTCTATGTCACATGGTGGTTCTTTTGTTTTGTAGATGGATTCTTCTCTCCAATATATGCTCATCTGGGAATCAATATACTTGGTATGCATGATCTTTAAACTACCCACACTGATTGTTGCTTCATTTTACTAGCTTTGCTGATGACTTGCCAGATTTCCCTAACATCATTTGAGCTGCACTTGACATTCGATTTTCTAGAATTAAAATATTTGGTTTTTTAGCTTACCAGGACCAACAAAGTTGCTTCAGTTTAGTTTCATAGTTATTAAGGATTAGTATTTACCTTTTCTTCTGGTTTCATGTCTTCAGTCGCTAAATACTTTCAATATAGATTTTCAGTGCAACACACAGTTATGCGCCAGCTATTATTAACATGTTTTAGCAGTTGGCTACAAAACTATTTCACTTGAGACCTAATCATCTTGGTGCTGTCCATATGTTTATTAAACGTATCAACGCTTGTAGTTTGGGAGGATAACACAGCCTGTCTCGCTGTTTATTTGTAATGCCTCTACATGAGACATTTAATGCTTTTGTCGTACAGATATCGCATTATTGTACTCCTGCACATGAGGCCTTGGAAGGCTGTTACTTGATTGCTTTGATGGATTCCAATTTTCTATTGAACTTGGTTCCAAAATTGATCGTTTCGCTTACTAGTAGTACCCTCCTTTCTTCCTGCTTATCAAACATGTTTAGGTACATTTTCCCAAACATAACCTATTTACTTTGCATATTAAGCAGAATTATTCTCTTTTACCTTGATATGAGTCTTTTCTTGTATGATGTTTCTTTCTATGGTTGAGCAGCTTTTTTCTAGAAATCATTAGGGTTTACATATGGATTGTCAAGATGATGGTTTGGTTCCCCCCTGTTTTTGCAGGGCTCGGTTTTGTTACTTCAATCTCATTTATTTTTATGGTTGGGGTGTTCATGTCATCTTGGCTGGGGGCATCTATACTTGGCCTCGGAGAGTGGTTTATAAAGCGAATGCCATTTGTTCGCCATATTTACAATGCATCTAAGCAAATTAGTGCTGCCATTTCACCTGGTTAGTACCTTTTGTGATTCTACTAATACCAAATCAAATGGCTGCCACTTATATAAATTTTAATGCAGATCAAAACAAGCATGCATTCAAGGAAGTAGTCATTATTAGGCACCCTAGAATTGGTGAATATGCATTTGGGTTTATCACTTCAGAAGTTCTCCTTCAGGTTTGTTCAATATCACTGTTTTGACTGGCTAGGGTGGGCAATTTTTTCAGCGTTGTGCTTATTTATGCCCTTGAATTATGTGTATTATCACTGTATTCAAGTCTTCCTGGGTTTTTTGTTAGTGCAACTAACACAATTGTTTAAAATGACAGTACAAACAAATATGATCATATACTTCTCTTCTGCTGTCTTGCCAAAATCTTTTTAACATTTTAGATTCTTTAAAAGGATATATGATGGTTTCCGCTAAATTGTAGATAGATTGCTTGTTTTTATTCAATTAGCAAGCTCGTCTGTGGAATATTGCTGATGCATTGCTGTGTTGCTCCTCAGGGTTATTCCAGTGAAGAACAGATGTGTTGTGTTTATGTTCCTACAAATCATCTCTACATTGGTGACATATTTTTAGTCAACTCAAATGATGTGATCAGGCCAAACTTATCTGTTCGTGAAGGCATTGGTATGCCCATTTTTCTCCCTTATTTATATTTACATTCTGATATATATATATATATGTGTGCTTTGAGTGGTTTTGGTTATTTTTCTATTCTCGTATTTTTGCAGAGATTGTTGTCTCTGGGGGCATGTCGATGCCGCAAGTTTTATCGATACTGGAAACTGAGCCGGACCAGTTGAACCGAACCAGATCAGCTCGAAGCTGAGATATGTGTCACGTAATGTAATACATTTCATTTGTAGCAGGTTCTTGCTTGTTTCTGTAAGTACAATGGTAGGATCTGATAGAATGTACAGTTGTCCTTGTAGATGGAGTGCAAAATCAGCCTGTAGATGGACGCGAGCAATCACTGACCCAAGGCTCTCGCTTCTCTCGGCGTCCATCTACAGGCTGATTTTGCACTCCATCTACAAGGACAACTGTACATTCTATCAGATCCTACCATTGTACTTACAGAAACAAGCAATCACTGACCCAAGGCTCTCGCTTCTCTGATAGATCAGTTCCCTCGGAGATCTAATTAACTTTGCAACACCACTAGAAGTAGAGTGCCGTTGTTGAGAGGCCATGTTGGCCCGCTGAAAATATTTCTTACCTTCTCTTATTCAGGTCTCTGAATCCTTATTCGGGGCGGTAGTTTGTGACGTTGGCCGCTAGCACAAGACTGAAGCAGTTTGTGACGGCGACTGTCACCGCTCGCGCCGGGCTTGCACCGCGGGTGCGGCTCCGCCCTCTTGCGGATCGATCCGGCAGCACTGCCGGCACGACGACGCGCCGTACCCCGCGGAGCACAGGTTCTCGTACACGCACGCGCCGCCGCCTGCGACACGTGGGGTACGCAAATCGAATTATATGTTATATAGATCGCGTCGTCGACCATGAATCCAGCTGCCTCTGGCATGTGCGCTCGCATTTGTGGCATAAGGTAAGGGCGGTTGTTTACGCACCGTGCCGGGGGCGGCGGCTCCGCCGTAGAACGTGGCATGCGCCTCCGGCCATCCATCCCGTCGGCGCCGGAGACGAGGCCGGCGCGTCGTCGTTGGCGACGTCGTCAGCACCCGGGCGCGGCCGGCTCCCGACGGATTTCTTCGTTTCGTTTCTGGTTACCCATTGTCATTGACCTGCTATTGTGGAATCGACGGCTCTGCGTTTCCTTGCACGTTGAGAGGACGAAGTCTGGCCAGCCGTTCGTCCTTGCCAAACAAAGCATGTCGTCGTCTGTCGTCCCTTCAGTTGTACGAGATTCTCATGATACTATTCATCCTCTCCATCGAAATGTCTCATCGTGAGCTTCATCCGGCTCACGACTATAATGGAGTATTTTCGTGGGTTCTTGAAACAACTCACAAAATTACATTTATTTGGTAGGCCTCTCTTTTGGCTCACGAAATTAATAACCGACTCATCGAAACCCTGTGCTGCTAGTTGATTTATATTCGTCGGCCTGTAAAAAGGCCTACGAGAATAAGGTTGCCGTACCCGCGCCCACGCGCCACCTGCATGCCATTCATGAGCGACGTACGCGCCGCGAAAATCGTTACAGCTAGCAACCTGTCGCCTGCATATAGCCCGTCTCGTAGGTTGGATTACTCTCCTACACGTACTGAAGCGCGACGAGAGCTAGGTTCGTCAGCAGGTCGTACACATATATACCCATGGTGCCGGCGGGAGCCGAGCCGTCAGCGCCGCCGTAGATCAAACGTCGCGTGAGCCCTGATGAGCCATCCGGTCGGCGCTCCATTGGCCGCGACCGTCCCCCAGCTAGCAGGCGCCAGCTGCTACGTCGACGAGCAACAAGGCAGCCAAAACCCGAGCTCGAGCCATGGGTGATGCTTGAATTAATCCGTGTGGCTTTAAAGCAGCACGAGACTGCGCTACAGCTTATAATATTGTGGGGGGGGGGGGGGGCGCTAAGAATTAGTGAAAGCTGGAGCTAGCGAGAGACGACGACAAACTGTATGTATGTGTTCGTGCGCGCTATTTAAAGGACTTGGTGGTTTTGATGATTGGGTGCTTATGTTTATATAGGACTAATTACGGGAGTAGTACCTTGCTTGCCATCGAATTAATTACTACTGATTGCCATCCAAGAGCAGCAGGCGAGAAGACATGTGTATAGCTAGCTTGTGCACACGCGCATGGCCAATCCAAACGGAAAGAACGGACGCGGAGACACGTACTGCCACTTGAACTCGTCCACCCTTTTTCCGAGAGTATATCTTGCATCTCCCGTGTGCAATGCAATGCTCGTCCAAGGAAAGATGCATGCGTTTCTTCAGTGGTACGAGTGTGAGCCTGCACCTTGGCGAAAAAAAAAACATCAACGCCGCCGCTCCTTACAATGACAGTTAATTACTAAAGAAAGTCGAGTCGAAAATTCAGCCAGGTGCAAGAATAAAATCGCCAAGCTGATATGGACCCGGCACTATTATACCTCTTCATGGATCCTATCGTTGGAGGACTTTTACAGTGCACCGTGAATCCATGATACATGTGGGCTATACACGGATGCGGTTTATCCGTCTATTTGAAATGACATTATCTGTAATTATAGACTCAATCCGTTCTTTTTATTTGACCGTCATAGACTATATGAAACTCAGGTCCATATTTTGTTGAAGAGACATAATCGTGCCCAGGTCCATATTTGTAATTATTGTCCATTTCTGTTTGACACTGCAATACAACTTTGGGCCATCACACTTCTGTTACAGTACACCCTTGGCCGGCTTCTCACGATCTTTTTCCCAGAAAAAGTGAGGAAATGCACATTCTAATCTATTTTTCATATAGAAAATAATACTACTCCCACAATTCTTACATTATTATCACTAGGACAATAACTTTAATTTAATTTTAAAATGGGGGGGGGGGGGGGGGGCTAGATAATAATATCTCAAAGTTTAACAGCAATATCCACAAAACACCATCTATTTTCTTCAGCCTTGGAATCAATTATTATAGCTTCATTAGATCGAGAATTATCCAATTGATGGAAGACATATCAGGTTTCCCTAATATACAACAAGGTAAAAGCAACTGAAACCTTGAGACAAAATGATTTCGGCGCCTTTTGCCATCACACTCGATTAAAAGGAGAATGATATGAATTCTCTTCAATTTCTAAATGAGCTGCCAGTGAGAGAAGTGTTCCTCTGAGATTCTACAAAAAGAGGAATAATACAAAGGAGATGATGTGAAGTTACAACTTCACAGCAAAATAACTAATCAATCAACATCTACTTCGTCAATTTGACATCAATGATTGAGTCAGATCTTGTTTCCGGGATAAGGCAAGTTTTGGCAGTACTCCCTATTCGACCAGGAGGCCAGTACCGAAATATAGACCTCCCCAATATGTTCTTCGCTGGAAGAGGACCCCTGAAAATATTGTACAGTTGTGAAATCAAAGACAACATGAGAACACTCATTCAAAAACATGAGAAAATCAGTAGAAAAAATTCAATGGAATTGACATTACCACTTACCACACATGTGAATCATAACTGTTGTTTCGGTTATCTCCCATTACGAAAACTGAGTTTTCAGGTACTTGCTGCACTCAAAGATATCATGAACATGGTTAAAACATGACAAATTAACATGGAGAAAAATTCCATGCATAAAACGCAGGAAATGTTTACACGGAAATGTAGTTGTTCTTGGCAGAAACATGAGTTGATTGTGTAGGTGCTCTGCAAGAAAGATGCAACTCTACCTTGCAACTAAAAAAACAAGAAAGAAGGAGAAAGAGAAAGATGCAACTCCAATCTCTCAATAGTTCAAATTGTCTAAGTAGGGATCAACCAAATGCAAACATTGTAAGTTTTTTTTTCTCAGGCTACACGGTTCAACTATCGATACAGATGAAGTGTTAATGGGTCTTATATAAAAACATCTCCCTATTACTGTTGGATGTGTGACCCATAGCTATATAGTTGTATTAATACTCTTTTCTGCCGGCAGATGTGTTACAGAATAATGCCATTCATAATGGCATACATAAGTCCCCCACAAAAGGAATAGAAAATGCTATGAGGTGCTCAGAAAAACCTTACCACTGGGTTCATGTCATAAGAAGGGGGTTCAAGAATGAATTGTTCATTTCTAGCCTCACCATTCACAACAAGTTTCCCTTGATGGACCTGCAAAGAACCAGAGATTCAAACAGGAGGAAATTGTTATTTTGATCGACTCATCTACTTCCAAGAGAATGTGCAATAATATGTACAAACTTCCTCCAAAATAAACTCACATCAAAATTAAAACATGCACACAAGTTGATATAGCAAGGGATTAGCAGGGTGAGAATAACAAACTTGCCCTTACAATGGAGGCTCTGAGTTGGCTAAACTGATCTTGCTTGCTTTATTCATCAATTTGCTGGCCTTACATAGACCAGCGCCTAACACAATCATCTAACAACCAAAACCATCGGATCAATCTGCTAACAACTGAATGAATCTACTAACAAACCGACTAACAACTCTTAGCTAAACATGCAAGCAATGTTACAACTTCCAGAACGTTCTAGCCACTTTGTTCAGCACCTGACGTCTCCTTGAGCCGGCTACACTGCTTGCCGAAGAAAGCGTCCACAACGCAAGTGGACCTCACTGATTTCATAAAATGATTTTCCCTATCTCTTTCACTATTCTAGTATTCTTTGCAAGATTGTGCGAGTGTTTCTTGAGTTATTGCCAATTTTAGCATGACATAGCAACCAACTAGCTGCGGCAAAGATAAAATACATGAAAACAGGCAGACAGCGACAGTGGGTAGTCAGACACCAACTACAGAAAATGAGACCTCAGATTTGACATTAAAACGGGAAATGAACTCTGGAAATGTCATCACCGCCCCAGCCACTGCAATTGTGCCTCATACTCATGGTTATGAAGGTGCCGAAGGATTGTGTAGCATTCAACATCCACAAAGT
Source organism: Neostapfia colusana (assembly GCA_030760725.1). Lineage (NCBI taxonomy): Eukaryota > Viridiplantae > Streptophyta > Magnoliopsida > Poales > Poaceae > Neostapfia > Neostapfia colusana. The sequence goes on from JASWHV010000003.1 coordinate 126,276,848, forward strand.
TCTGTAGATCAAGGCAACATGGGTTTGGAGCAAGGTCAATGTGTTTGGCACAGCAGAGGTGGGCTTCCATCATGACACGTGTGCACAAGATTTAAAGAAGAAAAAAGTGGAAAATATCGAGCATAGAGAAAACTGGAGGCACAATAAGTTTGGAAAACGGATTTTTGTGTATACTCGGAAACTATAGTTTTCAAACAGTACAAAGAATTTTTGGAAGCTGATTTCTGTGTGTATTCAGAAACTCTTGTATTCCAACAGCACAAAGAAAACTGGAGGGAATAAGATCGGAAAGCTGATCCGCGTGTATATCGAGAAACTCTAGTTGTCCAAAAGTACAGAACAACTTGCAATTTTGGGGTTGCATGGAAGAGTGGCATTGCACTTTTCAATTGCCCATATATCATCGACCCACAAAGGACCATACCCCTGTCTAACATGATATTTTGAGAAGTTCAATTGAAACGAAAATGAGTAATACCGATGAAACAATAAAACCAATACATTGGCCAGAAAAATAGGTAACACTCAGAACATGTCGCCACATCCCAACATGTCAGCTGGAAAACCGTCAGAGGAATCCATACAAAAAAGAACTCAGTTTTGACACAAGGGATGCAGATGAACACATAATCACATAAAAAAACTTTTTGCAATTCTGAAACAAACCTCAACAACATCTCCCTCCCTGGCAACCACTCTTTTGATGAAAACATCATTATCAGTGTACCCTACCTCCTGAAAAGGAACATTCAAAGATTTTGAATCAACAAAAAACAAGTATACCGTAAAGAAATGCTTCACATGCATGTGACTAGAAAGTACCTGCAACACTGGAGGGCTTTTGAAAATTACAATGTCATTTACACATGGCTTTCTAAAGTAGTAACTAACCTGGGAAATATTTGTTAAGGGCATCAGTTATGCAACGAAGAGAATAACAACTCAGTAGTAACAAATAAATTCCATTTTTCAACAAAATATAAATTGATTGAAACAGAATGAAGGTATGCCTGTGAATAATAGTAGTTGGCATAGTACCATCATGGAATTCAAATCGACGAGACAAATTACGCAACTTAAGGAATACTAAAGACTATAATCAGCTAGTCTACAAACAAGAAAAAGAAAATTTAGATGAAGCCAAACAACACTATCTTCCAAGTATTAACTGTTTGATAGGCCCATAAAATCATGTTTGTGATAACCATTACATTCCAAGGTCTAATGATCATGGATAGAATTTTACGGAACGCATATAGTAGATCAACATATTTGAATTACTTCACAAATTTTATACCAAGCTAAATGGTTTTTGGATCTTATTACTGAGATCCTAAATGAAGAAGCAAGGTAATATGCAGTTACACACCTCTAATTTTGTTCTTTCCCAGCAAAAAAAATGAAAAAGAGAACCCCTACCTTGAGTATTGAACCGCCAATCATATCTCACACAAATGTACAATAAGACGATGCCACTGATAGTAGGGTTTAATTCGAGGAAATATATCATTTATCTACCTTGTTGGGGGCATATGCATGTGTTTGAATTCATTTGAAAATTAAAACAGGACACTCCTGCTTTTCTACAACCAACTAAGGTAAGCCCCATAGCCTCTTGTAGGATGATTGGACACAAGAAACCATTCATGGCATACAAGACCAGCTTCCTGATGTCTAACCAACATGTTCCATATGATGAGGTAAACGAATAGGTAGTCAACGCGCGAGAAGAAGGGACGCACCTTCTCAGCGACGATGCGGTCGCCGACGTCGAAGGTTGGAAACATGGATAGCGAGGGGATGAACCGCGGCTCGGCTACAAAGGAGCGGAAGGCGAGCGAGATGGCTACCGCGACCAGCACCGTCTTGGCGTCCTCGGTCGTCACATTCATCCACTCCGGTAGCAACCCGTTCCTCTTCTCCTCCTTCTCACCCTCCTCCTCCTCGTCCTCCTCTCCGCCGCCGCCCGAGCTGCCACCCCCGCCACCGCCGTCGGGGCCCACCGGCGGGGCGTCGGCCGGTGCCGCGGGGGGGCGTACTCGCCTCCGCAGCCGTAGGTGCGGGCGGTGCCACGCATTGCAGTTACCGCCGCTGTTGAAGGCGGCGGCGGACAAGGTGGGGCTCGGTAGGGGTGCCTTTGGGGAGGGTTTGAGGAGGCGAGCGGGGCATGGGGTCTGTGAGGTGTTGGGAAAGAAGTATACCGAGGACATGGCTGCAGCGGAAGGCCGGTGACGAGCACGAGGTCAGCCGCACGGCTCGCCGGCGTCCGCGTCGGCGGCTGACCCGGCTCGGGGATGGGCGGGTAGGGAAGGGGCGACTTGAGCAGGATAAGCCTGGCGGGCGGGAGATGGGACGGCCGGATGGAGTAGTTCACTATCGAGTGTTTAGCTGGCACTCGAGCTCCATTTTGAAATTAATATAAGTGTGAAATTGGAAATTACCAAATTTTTAAACTCACTACACGTTTTAGGTTGTAAAAATATCTCAACTTCAATTCAAAGAGTTTGAACTCAGATTCAACGTGTTCCCGTTTTGAAAGATTTCAACTCAGATTTTGAGTTTCAACTCAAATTCGACAAATTTCAACTTGGGTGTTAATCTTCCATCAGTTCCACAAGTATTAGTATACTTAGAAGTAGATTAAAGATCTACACGATTAACTTAAGACTGTTAAATTACACAAAATAACCATCGTCTTTTCACTTTCATTTCGTGCGACATGTATTCATGCGGACAACTAAAGACCACTATTCTCAGCCAGGATATACATGTGCAGACAACCAAGCAAAGTGTGCTGCGTACAGACCCCTAAGCTCAAGTGATCTGCCTCACTAACGCAAGGCAGGATATGGGGCATCAGGGCAATCAAAGGGATCCTTAGGCTGTTGATCCACCTGGACTGTCTGTATAGTAGAATGTGCCGTTGAATAATGTAGAATCTTAGGACCATGTGGTTATATAAGGATTAGCAGCGTTATCACCGGGCCTCTAACTGATATAGGGATCCATCTTTGATGCACATATTCCCATTCCCACCAAGCTTGCATCCTCGGCTGCTCCTCGACAAGCAAATGTTCTCTACTGAACCGATCGACTCGACCCCCAATAACAGAAGTTTAGACGATTGAGCCTAAGATCCCCACCCATCCGCCACCAATCGAGCAAGATATTCAGTAGTTCCAACACCTCGTTTGTCACACAATGCTGTGGCATGCAGAGACTGAACGTTTGACACCCAAAAGGTTGGCCATGACTTAGTTTCATCATTCAGCACCTGCAATAGGCTAACATGGCGAAACATAAAGATAAGACTAAGCAGAGGCACATATATGACCATAAGTCCATAAACTGAATGATCAAAGAGCTTTTGCAAAGGCTAATTACCAGCAGTTGCTCATACACCCAACAGTGAATATGCACCGGATGCTTCATATGTCAGCAAGTAAAACACAAACAATTATCGATATGAACTGTATCCCCCACCGAGAGGCACTCTTGGACAGAATACTGCTTCTATGGATAGGCTAGGGCAACATTTGAAGCCAATACTCTGATAAGGGAAAATATTAGCTTGAGCATATCTGAAGGAAAAACTGCTGTCAACTTTTATTTAGTAAGAGCAGCAAAACTTCGCAACATCATGTTAGTCTGAAAATCCGTTAGTACAGGCAATGTTTGCCATATTCTAATAAGCGAAATACTTACAGGTATACACATTATGTCACCCTGAGAATCTGTTAGTACAGGTAGTGTCAATCTTGCAGAAGCTGGAATAGATTTAAGGATCTGAAGAGCTTTTTGTGCAGACCGCTGCAAATATCTGGAGTCCCGAGGCACATTATTAATCTCCAACGTGCTACTGTAAGCTTTTGAAACACTCACATGCTCTTGAACTGAATTGGTGTCAGAGACTTCAGCAAGGAACAACCAATCAGTATCAACCATGCGACGAACTACAAGACTTCCATCCTTATTCATGATACAATGCTTCAAAACATAGTCCTTGTTATTATGCAAACATATCCCACAGACATCATCTTTGGAAGCTTTCCATGTAATCAAGAATCTGCTCATGAAATGACATGTTTCACCAGGACAAAGGCGCAAAACATCACAATCTGGGATTGTTGTTTTCTCCTGGTCCTGTACTTCATGTTTCTGTTCTTTTGTAATAAATTTAACATGTTCTTCCGTTCGCAAGTAACAGAGATTTTCAAATGTAATATTATTTATTATGTCCAGATCCTTTGCTTTGTTCAGGACATCCATGGAAGATCTAGAATACACAAAAGGTATGCTTGGATAGTTCTGTACAAAGTGATTAGATTGTAAGCATGCTTCAAGGACTATCTGATCAACCTCAGGCACTGGAGGTGCCAACTCGTCATAGGAACACTTGTAGGACATTGCAACAGAAGAGGACTCCATCCAGTCAACAGAACAACAAACAAGTACTTTTGTACCTTTAGACCTTGGAGCAGCACAAAGGTAACAACCAGCTACAGTAAGGGCAGCCTGCATGAGATTCAAGCATCACTGAATGAATCAAAAAGGTATTCCTGAACAAGAACATGGATGGTCACATAAGGATGTATTTTTTATCTTGTGTATGTATAATGTGCCAGCATACGAGCCAAATAGTGTCTGTCCTTGACTCCTTGTGTTGAGATGGATTGAACTTGAATAGAGAAAGTTGGAAAGTGGATGGAAGATGATATCTTTAGACTTGATTCTGAGAGTTTAAGAAAAGACTAATATCACTAGTTTTCCACCATAAATAACAATTGAGAGATAAACCCTTTATACTAAACGGTGCACAATTTCTAGTGAATGCGTTTTTGGACTGAACACTACATTGAAAGAACCGTGACAGCCATAAACAGTTAAAGCACAGCGGGACGACCAACAGCTGAGAGAGTCCAAATTACTCTCAAATTGACTGTTCTAAAACTACAAAAATGAATGATAAGTCATGTATGCATGTATGCTCAATTCTGAAGTTTGCAGTAAACACTGAAATAGTTACCTTGCAGGGAATGTTACGGATGTAATCCATGAGGAGTCGAGCAGATCTACCACGAACAGGCCTGTGCCTTTGTGAAATGAACTGCAATAAAGAGGGGGGGGGGATGAACTGATAAGCTTTTTGTTAAAAGGGGGGGTTCTAAAACCCACAAATGTCTAATTTAGTATATACCTGCAAGATATATGTGAAATATTGTGAAAGACAAAGATCATCAACATTTACTGGATCAAGTTTTTCCAGGTCAATAACAGCATATCCGTACTGCAATCAGTAAATAAATTTAGAGAGGAAGAGTCAGCCTAATAAATTCAATAATCACCTAAGGCTGGGAGACTTCACATCTAAGTAGAGTATAAGGCTAGACCTCCAAAACTGTTACAGACTGCTCCATGATCATACTGCACATACTATCAATATGTGATCTTGTCAACCGGCATGCATTAATCAGTTTGTGAACTCCTGACAGAAAGGTTCCTGATACAAACACAAGCTTGCCAGATGATTAGATGAATGTGCAGTCATTCACTCATAAAAGGCACATGCAACTATTTCTGCAAGCAGGCTAACTGGAGCAGTTGTAGATCTCTAGTGGCTACTTCACACATGCTCCTCCCAGACTCAAAAAGACGGTTGTTTTTGGATGCTTGCAGTGAAAATATTAAAATTTGGCTACCAAAAAATACTTCAATATAACAATCAAGCATGTAACAGTGACAATATAGTAAATATGGTCCCAGAGACTTTAAACACAACTCTGAGAAAAGCATCCTTCTCACATAGTATACCATTTCAAAATCCAATAGGTAAGAAAACAAATTGTGCAGCGCAAGAGAACTAGAAAAACGAGGGAAACAACAAAACTTAAGTACAGCTGCTAACCTTCAGCAGATAAATTTCTCAGAGATGCCCGAATTCGGTTTCTAACATACAGCATACTATTGTTTGTTGGGTCTTCCACCCAGGATTGATTACTATATTGACATATCTGTGGGAAATGACCAGCAAATTAGGAGAAAAATATATCAATCTTAAAGAGATCCACAGCAAGAATCGTTGGAGGTACTCCGAAAAATTATCAACAAAAATGGCTTCCTGTGTTACGATACAAGGTTAACTCCACATAAAGAATATTGAATACATACTTTTTTGTTGTGATTGAGATGTGCAACAATGCAATTCATTGATCACACAGTCCAGCTGAAGTTTAGAGTGAGGTGTTGTGATAAAATGCCTGTCTAAAAGAGAATATAGACTGTTCCCACAATAATAATTAATAATTCCATATTTTCTGAGATTTGATCTTACCTTATACAAATCATCTTTAGAAAAATCAAGCATGGGCCGCACAAGAAGAATGATGTGCCTTTGAAAATTCTCTCCATCATATTTCAAATTAGGTGCAAATAATTGAGACACAAAGGCTGTACCAGCAAGCCCTAGAACCCCACTGTTGCGAGATAGTCTGAGAATAAAGAGCTCTGCCTGCATTAACAAGATTGATTCAGAGAAAAATGAATACCTAACTAAACAATAATTAAAGCATATGTGAACTATGAAATTTAAATGTGTGGCATCACACCAGCATACATCTTCATGGTGTCTGTTTGTTTGCCCAGAACTAAATGGGCAAAGAAAACGAGATAAGGTAGTATAATAGCATGACGGTAGCATATCCAACCTCTAGCTCCTTAAATAAAAATTCCAAAAGCAGTGTACAAGAGAACAACAAAGTAGGAACTTTTCATCAACTGACTAACCATAGGAACTTTCCATCTACTGATCAAAATAGGAACTTTTCATCAACTCACCAAAAATATTTCCAGTCATGGCATAAAAAAATTTAAGAGACCATCGCAAATAGTCTTTTACTATTTGACCTAATATTGCTGGATAACACATTGTGTGTCACTGTAACTTGTTATAAACCACAACCTTAAATGGGGGTGACTCCTCCAGTAATACCCAAAAAGCAACAATAATATAATCTGCCTTAACAGACCTGGTCATCTGAGTGGTGTGCGATAAGCAGGATTCCTATTCTCCGCTTTAGACAAATGTCCAATAGTTTTCCGTACCTGAAATTTTTAGCACGTGAGGCTTGATCAGGTTGAATATGTTCACCATATGCAAGTAAATCGATACAGAGGTACTGGCAAAAGGCAATGCATGAGACAACACGGGGGAAGGGGCGGCAACCGGGACGGGGGAGACATATACCTTATTTCACGGGCCGCCTCTTGAACATGCCCTTGCTTCGGGCGACCATCTGGCCACTCACATTTAGCAATCTCACACTGAACACCTTCATCAAGATCAAATAAACTAAGAAGCGGTCCAAGACGAGAAGTTTGATAATCGCCACGGGACCTTAAAATTCCTCCTCCAGCTTCAGGCGTCGCAATTGAAACGCGCTCTACCAGTTCTAAACAACAAGTTTCTATTCAAGGTCAAAAGAAGGGTTACCCATGCCACGCACTCGGTCCCGCACTAGCTTGGCCTCCTCAGAGCTCTCGGGCCGCAGCCCGTGGTCGACCACGACCCCCAGGAGTCCGTCCACGAGTCTCGAGACGACGGGGGCGTCCTCCCCGGACTTCCACTCCGCCTCCTTCTTCCACGCCGCCGCGAGCACGCACAGCGCCATGGAGTCCGGCCCGCCGGAGACCCCTACCGCTGCGAGCATCCAGCCAGGAAACCAAGCAGGCGGGGTTAGAAAGTGGAAAAAATCACCGAAACGAGGGTAAGATGGAGAGGCGGACCGATGCGGTGGTGGGGGTGGATGCCGGCCAGGGCCATGCGGCGGGCGAAGGCGGCGTGGTACGGGGCGAGCGCGGAGGAGGGGGTGGCGGAGGAGCAGCGGCAGAGGAGGAGACGGCGGAGGTGGTGGAGGCGCGGGGACGGGAAGGGGCGGAGGGGGAGGTAGAGGAGCGGCATCGCCGGGTTCGGGGGTGATAACAATTAGCCAAACCCCGGCGAGGCGACGGAGAGAGTTTTCGCTTTTCCACCCGCGGCAACTGTGGGCATTGGTATTCTGCATACTCCGTGTGCCGTTTCACTCTTACAAAATACCTCTTTAATTTGGGAACGAAATGCAAACAGTCACTTGTGCAATCGTGCAAAAATCTCTTCTAAACTACATAATATACATCCTGTGGTGAGTGTATTTTTACACTTAAACCCTCCCACCTGGCAATATAAATTGAAAGAATTGAAGTGTGCAGGTAGGAGGGTTTAAGTGTAAAAATACATTCACCGCGGGATGTAGATCGTGTGGTTTAGAAGAGATTTTTGCACGATTGCACCAAATGCCTGTTTGCATTCTAGATGTTCTTCTTTAATTTATCATTTTTACAGAATTTTATTTATAATTTTACCATATGGTGCCATGAATTTTATTTATAATTTTACTTGTAGACGTGTCAAATTATTTTTTATTTAAATGACGTGATAGCTCTCTAATATAATTCTTTTTTGTCCCTATTTATAACGTCATTACCGTTGTTCGTACGAACTGTTACGTGTCGATTCGTTGTGATGAGAAATGTGACAGTCTGATCTACACCTCCTATTGTCTTTCTCATTAATACAAAGTAGGCGTGGCGGCGCTGTAAAGGAGGTGGTGGTGAGGAGGTAATTACGACATGGATACGATGATGACCTTGGTCTCTTTGAAGGTGACGATAGCTTTGAGAAGAGAAAACAAATGGCGCTGAGTAGAGGTGACGTTTGAGATGTATTTGTATGTAAGAAAAGAGTTGAAAAACAATTATTTACTAAGCTTTAAAGGCACAAATATAATTATATTAGAGAGTTGTCAAATAAAAAATGATTTGTCACTTTTACCGTTCTACGTGACGCTGGATAGTAAAATTACAAGAAAAATTCTATAAGGATGACAAATTACAAAGATCGCTCTTAAGAGTGGTAAACCGCTAAGAGTATTCCGTAAAAGTGATAATTCCATTCTTATTTCTTCCTAATCATTATTTCCTATGTAAATGACCAAATTGCCCTCCATCTTTTTTCCCGAGCAGATGAAACCAGATAATCCGGATACACTACACAAATAAAAGTAAGAAAAAAAGTAAAATTAAACAAAATTCGGCGTGAAAAAAGCACTATTTTTTTCGAACACTAAAAAAGCACTATTTTTAAAAAAGGGGCGGAGAGAAGCAGCGAAAGGACTGGTCGGTCCCCGTCGGCCCGTCCTCGGAATCCCATCACGGCCTCCCCTCCTTTCCCACCTCCTTCCTCCTTGACGGCGGCAGCTCCTCCTCCTCCTCGTCTCCACACTCTGGTGAGCGCGTGCGCGGAGGTGGAGGTCCTCGGGGGAGGGAGGCGGTGGGAGGAGATGCCGGGGAGCCAGAACGGGCGCCCGAGGCCGCCCAAGGCCGAGACCATCCACGTACTTGCCCGCTCCGGCGACCTCGCTGGCGTCCAGAGGAAGCTGCGGGAGAACCCTGATCTCCTCAACGACAAGAACCCCGTGGTTCGTGCGGCCTACCGATCCTCTTTTACCTCGAAGATGCGATCTTTGGTCCATGTGGCGGTTCTCGGTGCTCGCGGTGTGGAGTAAGCGTATTGTGAGATTCGTGAGGAAGCGCGCCTTTCCGGGTGTGGAATTGTGGTTTCGGTCCGATTCTGTGGCTGTACCGTTGGCTATTTCACCATCCGGTTTCGTGTCCTGTTGTCTTCAGCTTGGAGTGGGTTTCTAGGGTTCGTTTGGGCTCGTCTTTCTCTTCGTTCTCGTGCGTCTTTCGTGTGTGTTTCAGCTTGCGTTCCATCCTGCTTGTGGCCCTGTTGCTCCTTTGCTAACATTGCTGCCGTTAAAGTGTTTCCTTGATGTTTCTTTCTGCCCTTTTGATGCTTTATGAGCCAAGAAGATGGTTATAACGATGCATGTCTTGTATTTTATTTCAGTTGTGTTGGTTTTGATTAGTTTGCCGCCCTGCATTCCTGGTTGCTTCAGAATTTTCGCCTGTTTTCAAACCGCCCCTCATGCTCCATTGAACGCTCGAGATTTGCGTGTCTTGTTTCTTTCGATTCTTGCGGTCATGACTAAGTTGTTACATATGGCGGGATTACGCTTTACATTGATTTCCATTTGCGAAATCGCCGTGGCCGCTACAGACGGGTCGCTCTCTTATCTTCATTTATCCTTTTGCGTTTCAGCATGATTTAGACGTTTCTGTTTCGCGAGCTGATTTGGTTTGGGTAGCCAATGCTGCGTTACGTCTTCATGCGTGGATCTGAATGAATTATCAAAACAGATTGCCAAAGGGTTAAATCTTGAAAACTTTAATGCGTTCTTGTTGCCATTCCACCTTCTTAGCACCTCCCCCCCCCAAAAAAAAATCAACTAATTGCTATTTCAACATTGCTCTTTAAATTTTGGCTAATACATGTCATCCGTGGTTCACCTTTGGTTTACATTCCCATCTTTCTTCTTAATACAAAATGCAAAACACGCTCTTGAAAAATATTGTTTACATTCATGGCTTTCATTCAGATCTTTAACCAGTTTTTTATAATCATCATTCTAGGAATTACAGTAACTTTAGATTTGACCAAATCATTTAAATCAACCTTTGGTTTCATGTGTAGCATGGCTATGCATTTGGAAGCATTCACTGAAAAGAACGTGGAGTTAGATAAAATAGACTTTTTTCTCGAACAAGATAACATAGAATTTGGCCAGTTTCTGTGTAATCGTGGCTTTAATTACTTCCTAACTCAACTACTCATTTAGAGTGGAAAAACAAAGGCAATGTACAAGCATGCAACTTTGTGCTGCCTTGCTTACTTCCTCTTTGGAAATGGAATATGCAGATGTGTCAAACACCACTTCATGTTGCTGCTGGCTACAATAATACTGGAATAGTTAGGTTCTTGCTAAATTGGGAAGGTATAGAAACGGTTGATCTGGAGGCAAAGAATATGGTACTTGAGTTTCTGCAATTTCTTACATTGATTGGTCTTCTGCCATTCTTTTTTCATATGGCAAGCTTAACATATTAATTACTTATTCCATATTTTAACAGTATGGAGAGACTCCTCTGCATATGGCAGTGAAAAATAGTTCTTGCGAATCAACAAAGCTACTCCTTGCACATGGTGCACATATAGAAGCCAAAGTCAATGTAAGTACCTATTTCGTTTCATTTTCTTTCAGGCTGGTTTTATGTAAATTTTATTTACAAATTATATGTTATACTGATGCAGAACGGCATGACACCATTGCATTTAGCTGTCTGGCATGCACTACAAGCTGGAGACTGCAGCACCGTCAGCGTGTTGTTAAGCTACAACGCAGATTGCTTTGCAAAAGATGATGTACTGCTTGATTCACAGTAATGGTTTAAATTCCTTATTTGCAACATTATTAAAGTTTACCATGTAGTGAACATCTATCTCATCTCGTCACCAGGAAGGCAAAACACCCTTAAATCATATTCCAGTAGGAGCTGGTAGTGAGAAGCTGCTGAAGCTCCTCAGTCGTCATATGGAAGAGCAGAGAAGACGGAAAGCTCTAATGTCATGCCAGGAAGGGAAAGCAATGTCAGAGTTTGAAGAAGCAATATCACAGATAATTGGATTGCAAGAGCTAAAAATGCAATTACGTCGCTGGGCAAGGGGAATGCTTTTTGATGAGAAGCGACGGGCTATGGGTTTAGGTATTGCTACCAGAAGAGCCCCCCATATGGCATTTCTTGGAAATCCGGGAACTGGTAAGATATTTTCAAAGAAACTACCTTTTCTTTTCCCTATCACGTATCACGGCTGTTCTGTATAGTTTTATAATCATAAAAATGTCATGTCCATACCTATTTATAATATTTCAACCTCTGATTTAGGTAAAACTATGGTTGCTCGGATCCTTGGAAAGCTGCTTCATATGGCCGGAATTCTCCCTACAGACAAAGTAACTGAAGTTCAGCGGACTGATCTTGTGGGGGAGTTCGTGGGACATACTGGACCGAAGACTAGGAGAAAGGTATTTATAGTTTATGTTCAGTTGTAATGTATCAGATTTCTTTCTGGTGTATCGATATTGACACACACAAAACTCTACGTTTGGTGTTGAAGTTACAGAAATAAAACGTCAAATTAATTGTTTTGGGTGTTGATAGTTGAAGTTATTTCCTTTTGCGCGGAGGAACTTGGTAAATTTGATCCTTTAGTTTACATACAAGTGTTTGTTTTCTTCAAAAAGGCTCTTTCAGTTGCAAAATTAGGGTACCTATTAACCTAAAATATGAAGTTGATTTTCTGTGTGTTTATTTTACCTGATACATTGTTACCACAATCATGTTGTAACAGATACAGGATGCTGAAGGAGGTATTCTCTTTGTAGATGAAGCTTACAGATTGATACCAATGCAAAAATCCGATGATAAGGATTATGGTTTAGAAGCCTTGGAGGAGATAATGTCTGTAATGGACAGTGGCAAGATAGTTGTCATATTTGCTGGGTATTGTGAACCAATGAAGCGTGTCATCGCCTCGAATGATGGCTTCTGTAGGAGGGTCACAAAATTCTTCTATTTTGATGATTTCAGCACAACAGAATTAGCAGAGATCTTACATATGAAGATGAATAGCCTTAGTGATAGTAGTTTACTTTACGGGTTCAAGCTACATTCAAGCTGCAGCATCGATGCCATTGCAGACTTAATTGCCAGGGAGACTAGTGAAGAGCGACGGAAACAGATGAATGGAGGCCTTGTAGACACTTTGCTCATCAATGCCCGTGAGAACCTGGATCTACGCCTTGATTTCAACTGCGATGATGTTGAGACTATGATCACGATCACCTTGGAAGACCTGGAAGCAGGCCTTCAGCAGATCTCCAGACAACGCCAGTTGCAGTGACTTGCAAACTCGAGGGATGTCTTCTTGATGATCTCAGAGATTTTGATCCCTCAAACATTTTTGGCTATTGTCTCTGTTGCATCTATTCATTGTTAGATTGATGCCCTAAAAAAAATAGAAATGTAACACCAGTATGAGTATAAAGATCGCCGGTTTCCCTTATCATATTTCCCAGTGAGGTATATGTAACTCCTGTATATACATCTGTTTGCAGCATGAATGACTCTTTGAGGTCCAAGGTGGTGTTTACTGTCGTGTAGACATTTTGCGGCAGCACAGGCTACTTCATTACCAGGAGAACATGTGGCCACGTTATGCTCCCCGTGACTACGGTTCCGCAATCTGCAAGTGGCTGACGCCAAACCAAATGCGTTGGAACAATGCACAAACATGGCATGTGACAACATTCACTTCCTAAAAGCAATAATATTGTTCACATGTTCTTTTCATGTGCAGATGATCTGTAATGTAGTGCATAATCATATTACACGTCCACGTGACGTGTATCATAGTTCGACGAATCCACAATGCTTTTAAAGAGTGCAAGCACCAAGTACAGGCGATACTCAAAGCACAGTTCTCACGACAGGTGGTGAAAGGTTCTCGCTTTCCACGTAGACGCGCATCACCTGTTTGCTTCAGCCTCTGCACGAGGCACGGCGACGATGAAGCGAGCGGCGAGGCGCGGCAGCGGTGGCGGCGGCTCGTCGAGGAGGAAAGGCGGGGTCCCAGCCAGTGCACACAGCCCACGGGACAGTGGGCCCTCTACGGTCTCCAAACTGCTTCAAGAATCGGTTAACGGGCCGCTAACTTCGTCGCTTATTGGGCTGGTCAACTTTTAATTGACCGACCCGGCCCATAAAGAGTGCTCGCATCGCATCGAATCGACGTAGCAGATTCGGGTGGCCCGCTCTCGACTCGCGGGCCGCGACGCGGCCCCTTCCTCCGCTCGCCGCCGGGGCTGTAACCCGCCGTCACGATGCCTCGGTAAGTGTTTCTCTCTCCTGTGCACCGGTGGTGGCGCGATTGGTGATGGGGGTTGGGGGCGGTAGGATTTGAATTTGGATTCGAAGCCCTAGATTAGCGTGTCCGATGAGAACAACATTGTGTGATTCTCTGATCAACTCGAAGGTTTCGTGAACTGTAGTCGGATTGGGGGTTCTGGCTTGTGCTGAGTTTTTCTCTCATTATTTGCTTGCAGGTATTACTGCGACTACTGCGACACCTACCTCACCCATGACTCAGTGTCTCGTCCTTGCTCCCTAATTCAACGTTCAATGTTTCCAAGGCTGGGCATGAGTATCCGTTTCTTTATTTTCATTATATAAGTTCCTTCGGTATACATGTTACTGAGTAATGCCGAAAAAAAGTTCTGTGTAATTGAGACTTTGTGCCCTTATCTTGGTTTGGAAGACGTTAGATTTTATGCGTGCCTGATTTGCGAGAAGTCTTTGTGCCACTTTGTTTCATGTTTATTCATCCTGGTGGCTTGATTCAATTTATTGACCAGCTGTGTTATGCGGTCCTTTGATGTAATTGAACCTCAGCTAAGACTGTAGGAGACTGGTGTGTCTGCCTTTGTTTAACATAGCACACAATTTCCGCACTTGGGGACAACTGTTTTGATATAAATAATGTGCAATGATATATTTACAAACTGCAACCCTCTTGCCTTTCTTTATATCAGTAGGCCTTCTTAAACTGTCAAATTGCGTAGCAATGACTTTAAAAGACTTACTTTTGCTGCTGTTTGTATTATCCTGTATTCTTTTGTTGCTGATATGTGAATTAACTGTGTCGTAAAAATTGGTGCAGCCCTCTGTCCGTAAGCAACACAATGCGGGGTACAAACACAAGGTTTTCATTTTGGTCTTGTTTATCATATCATTCCAGTTTAAGCTTGGTGTCTGTAACTCATTAAGATGTTCCTGAGCATCCTTTGTCTGCAACTTTTAGGCAAATGTTCCAAGCTACTATCAGCAGTTTGAGGAGCAGCAGACACAAAGCTTACTTGATCAAAGGATCAAGGAACACCTGTGTCACGCCTGGTTCCTGTAAAACAAACCAGACACGCTACACATGTATGCCACGATCAGTTAAATCATACATGTGTTAACAGAAATGATGTATCTTATATAAAAGCCAAGTTTATTATAATCTCATAGTGAGCTCATAGTCTAAAAAGAAAAGATACACCGCAACGAATAATCTAAGCGTAGAGCTCCATCACAGGCGTTGTCTGGGCACGTCCGCCTAGTATTGAACACCAGGGTTGAAACCATCGTCCTCATCGTACTCCACTCTATCTCCATAGCCTGAGCAACAAATATTTCCAAAGAGGCAACAAAAACACATGAGTACTTAGAGTACTCAGCGAGTGAGAGAATGATTAATGACATGTAGGCAAATTCAAAGGAGTCCAACTCTGCTAAAGACCTACATAACATCCTATCCCTATGTTGTAATAGCACCCTATTTACTAAGTGACTCTCCCACCAGGTGTCATCCCAAAAATCCATTTCCACTGCCCACCAAGTACAACCAACCTCCCCATACCCAACTAATCATGAAGTAGTTACTAGCCCGCTTTTGACCGTGAGCACACCTGTCTAGACAGTTTCGACTCTGCGGAGTTGGTACCCTTTACCCACAATTCGTGATTCCGTCCCTTGTCACCAAGTGGACTAAAATCTCCCTGATTGCCCGTGATCGCGAATCACATCTCACACTTTCTATGGTGTGTGGCCAGAGGATCACTATGAGGCTTTTACATTTCACTACCAAATCCCTGTACACCCGCTAAGGTTTCACCGCTAACAGCATACTTGGAGTCTATTTTACCTCCGCTGCAGAAGCCCCCTCTTGCGCCACACAAACATCTCAATGGTGTACACAAGATAAGGTAGAAGTCAATTTAATTGGCCAAACCGTTCCATACCGGTCTTGTGGTGGCACGGTATAGCTAGATCACAGGATATCACGAACGGATTCTTAGAATCTACACAGGCACTAACCTCTAACCCGAGTCTCGTGCATACACATCAACCGTATACCAACCATCCTGCTAGACTCCTATCACTACTAACCATGTATATACCATACATAGCATCACACAATACTTCAAAGATGATGATAACAACATTAATGTAAAGTTTCCCCCATCCCATTTACTTACGCAGGGCTAAGCAATGAGTAAAAGACATAAAGTAAATCCCAACCCAATCCCTTTTTTCAGGCTACAAGGAATAATATGGAAATTTTCTAGTAAACACCCTATCATAGGAATTCATATTAAGACATGCATGCAAATTCTAACTAAATGCCTAGAACGGAACAATGTGGTCAAGGACACTCGCCTCCGAAAGGTAGTTGCTGCTCTTCGACGTCAAAGTCTTGATCTTGCAAATTAAAGGCCTACTCCGGGACTGACTCTACCCAATTCATCATACACATAGCAAATTAACAAGAAACAAATGAGACAGGGTATCAAAGTGTTCAATCCACATAAATACATAAACATTACCCCTAAAACTAACTCTTTTCTTTGTCAAAAACACATTTGTGATGTTAAAATCAACATTAAAATTAGTATGAACATTTATGAAGTTATTTTATGTAAAATGAACAAATCCTAGGGGCCTAGATATAAAATCAGCATGTCGTGAAGGTTAATTTAGTAAAAATTGCATTATGCAAAGTTTAGTAAATAATTTTAGCCACTTTAAAGGGGTTTTGGGTAATTATTAACATGGGCAGAGGCTAATTTGTTATATACCAGCAAGGATCATGGCTTAAAATGCTAAAACAGAATTTTACAAGGGTTAATTTGCAACTACATAAGTACCAGGGGTATTTCTGCTTATTTTTAGCATAATACAGGGGCTGAAATCTAATAATAATTAATTACAGGGGTAAATCTGCTTAAACAGTGTTCCTAAGGGCATTCTGGAAATTTTTCAGGGCCTAAAATGTTATAACAGAGGGTCCTAGGGTCCTTTTGCTAAAAACAGTGTTTAGGGGTATTTTATATAAAACAGAAATACCCAAGGGCCTAAAAATGATTCTTCAGCAAGTATTGAGGGTTTTATTGCTAAAACAGAAAGTTCCAGCGCCTTTTGTGCTAAATCAGGGGCCTCACGGTCCTTTTGGTAATTATTTAGACCACTCTAGGGTAAAAAGTGTAAAAACAGAGAGTTAAAGGGGCCTAGGTGTCATTCCGCCACTAATTTCCTAAATTCCAGAGAGCTTAGGGTCGTTACTGCAAAAATCAAGGGCTTGTTTGTGCAAATCCAAAAAGTCCAGGGGGCCGAGGGTAAAACAACCGGCGGGAAAAAGGGCTTTGAATCCGGGCCGTTGGATTGGCCCCCAACGGCTGAGATTTAAAAACCTCGAAGGGGTATGATGTTTTAATCTCAGCCGTTGGCTGAGATCAAACGGCCCCCGACGTCCCCCCGGCTGATTCGGCCCCCAGCGACGCTAGCGCACGGCGGAGCGCCATGCTCGCGGCCCAGGCTCGCCGGAATTCCATCGGGATCACGTTTTATCGCCTAAAACTTGAATCTAAGCGCATAAATCGAAGGAGGGGGACACAGTGAGCTCACCTAGGGTGGTTTTGGAGGCTCGGAGGCGGCGTAACTGGTCTCGCGACGGAGGAGGGCGGAGGGGACTCTCGGTGCTCCGTTGGCAACGGCGTCGGCGGCGATTTCCTTGTGCACTTCACGTCAGCGATGTGTTCTGGGGTACGGCAAAACCGATGGAGCAGTCAATTCGGGGAATTAAGCACCCAAGTCATCGGAACGCGAAGAAAGGCGGAGGAACTCACCGGAGCTTGCCGAAGCTAGGGTTTGGGGCGTCGACGCGACTCGGGGTGGGGCGAGGGGGTTCTCCGTCGTTCCTGCAGGCCGCACGTCGCGTTAGATCATCGTAAGATGGGGGGAGGGGTGAATGAAATTCGACGAATTCGGCGGCTACCCGAAGGAATTTGGCGGTGGCGAATTTCTTGCGAGCAGGGAGGGCCAACCCTAGGGCGCACGGCTTATATAGCAAAGGGGGGCGGCTGCGGTGGCTGGCAACATTGAAGACCGGCATTGATTCGGGGGGGTTTCGGTTTCCGGCAAAATCGACGCTCGGTCATTGAAGATCGGGGGAGAGGAACAGGGGAGGGAGAGAGGAAGACGATGGCCACGCTAACAAGCGGGCCCCGCCAACAAAGAGAAAGGGGGGGAGCAGCTGGGCTGGGGTGGGTTGCAAGGTTCGGCCCAGGAGGAAGAAGAGATGGGTTTGCAGCCCATCCGGTGTTTGAAATTTAAATTTTTGGATGAATTTTTCTCTTTTGAGTTTCAATTTAAGACTAGGGTGTTACAACTCTACCACCCTACAAAGAATCTCGACCCGAGATTAGTAGACTTACGAAAAGAGGTGAGGGAACTCCGCCTGGAGATCTTCTTCTCTCTTCCAAGTGGCTTCCTTCTCAGAATGGTGCTTCCATTGAACCTTGCACATGGAACCCTCTTGTTTCTGGTGATACGCTCTGTCCTCTCGAGAATCTTAACAGGGCACTCAGCATAAGACATGTCTTCCTCCACTGTGAGATCATCCATCGGCAGCTGTTCCTCGGGTGCCCTCACACACTTCTTCAATTGCGACACATGAAACACGTCGTGCACGTCTGACAAGCGAGGTGGCAACTCCAACTTATATGCAACCTCTCCCCTTCTGCTTAGCACCTTGAATGGTCCAATGTACCTAGGTGCAAGCTTGCCCTTTACTTTGAATCGTCGAAGCCCTCTGATGGGTGACACTTTGAGGTACACATAGCCTCCAACCTTAAAAGTCAACTCTCGCCGTCTCCTGTCAGCACAGCTCTTCTGCGTGGACTGAGTTGTTCTTAGGTTCTTCCGAATCTCTTGCACCTGCCTCTCAGCTTCTCTCAACGATTCTGGCCCAAATACCTGACTCTCTCTAGTTTGACTCCAAAATAGTGGTGTCCTGCATCTTCTCCCATACAATGCCTCAAAGGGTGACATCTTCAAGCTAGCGTGATGACTCTTGTTGTAGGAAAATTCTGCATAGCATAAATTCCTGTCCTAGTGTAACACCCTATTTTTGTAAAGCTAATAAATCAGGGTTATAGAATTAACCACCAGACATATTACGCACACTCTTGGTCGATTTCAGATATGACTTTCATCGAAACTGGTGCAGCCACCCCTCTACCTCTGTCTAAAGGCAAACCCTTATTTTTCCTCTTCCTCCCCCATCCTAATCCATTCTACGAGAAACTTCTGGAACCACACATTACCCACCTCTTTCTCCTTCATCCTTATCCATTTCACGAGAAGCTTATGGAATCACCCCCATATACCCCTTCCTGCTTCATCCTTATCCATTTCACGAGAAGCTTCCTGAATCACCCCCCCCCCATATACCACTTCCTCCTTTATCCTTATCCATTCCACGAGAAGCTTCCGGAATCACCCCCCCCACATACCCCTTTCTCCTTCATCCTTATCCATTCCACGAGAAGCTTCCGGAATCACCCTCCACATACCCATTACTCCTTCATCCTTATCCATTCCACGAGAAGCTTCCGGAACCACACCTCACATATCTCTTCCCCCCATCCTTATCCACTCCACGAGAAGCTCCCGGAACCTGCAGTAATTACACCTCACCTACCTCTCCTTCCTCCATCCCTATCCCCCCCTTTTATCTATAAAATGGGCTCGGGAACACACTTTCTCCCCCGCCCCATTGAGCACTGGCGCTCGCGTCTTCCCCCAACATCGATCTCCGACGAGGAACCCTCCCCGACGAGCCCTGCCAAGCCACGACCAAGGTGAGCACCCCAACCTCCACTCTTCTCCCCGAGTCATCCCCCCTTCTCCCTCTCCTCGGGTTGGCCGCGACCACCCGCGGCATGGCCGCTCTTCCATTAAGTTGCTCTACTTCCTACCCAAAATCAGCAGCTTAATCGAGTGAGCCATAGCCTCGGCGTTTGATTTCTGACTCTCTGGCCAGCCTTCTCCCGTTTACTCTCGTTGATTTGAGCCCAACCCTAAGCAACCCCTTGATTGGCCTTAGACTAGATCCCACCCACACACAAAGATCACTTAATCCGATTTGTCTTATAAAAATCATCTAATATCATAATATAGTTAGTGTAAGCAAGTCTAAATGATGTATATTTGCTTTGTTTGTATGTTTGCTTGTGCGCGGTGAAGAACCAGTGCCGGAAGAGAACCCAGGGGAGCCAAGTGACCAAGAGCACGACGCTGCAGACAGTAGCGAAGGCAAGTTCCATCACCCCTTTTTGTTTTTGATCATATTGCTCCTATGTGAGGTTCATCCATTGTGGCCAGTAGATTAGGCCTTTGCATTGTTGAGCATGAGTTATTCGAGTGGTAGAGTGTAAACATACTAGTTTCTCCTTTTTGCAGCATATTGATATGATGAAATTATGCATGATGATGTTGTCATGTTTATGTCGCACGGTTGGGGAGAGCAAGAGTTGAGACCGGGGCAGAAGGGTTAGTGTTGGTATAAGCGCTATCGTGGTGATAGACTTATAGTGAGCACTATCAAGATGATAGGCTCGTGGTGTGAGTATGGAGGCTGCCCTGGTGAGCCTTAAGGACCGAGTTGTTTTGACATCTCACCTAACTTTCTTCAGTACGACCACATGACCCTGTATGGGCGGGGCTTAGCCTAATCCCGGTGGCTAGCCCGACAGTCGTCCACGGTGGAGAGAGAGAGAGATGCATTTATGAAAATTGAGATGATATTGAGATAAGTCATGGGACTGGATTGGGGACGACTGGTCTGGGTGATGTTTTGACTGGGTGTCGGTTATGACGGGCTGTCTTTGATGGTCCGTACGTGTGGGTACAACGTACAACCTCTGCAGAGTGTAGAACCCATTCGGACGGTCGTGTCCTCGGTATAGGACATGTTATAGTGTGGTCCTAACAACTAGGAAGCCACCGGTTGTGAGAATGAGGTGAGAAATGTCTCTGGATGAGTTATTTGGTTGCATTTAGTTGCATTAGATTGCGTTACTCTTATTGTCGTGCATTGCATCTATGTTTGTTTCATTCCCCTCCCAAAGGGCGAGGTGGAGCTTGCTGAGTACTTTTGTACTCAACTGTTGTTGATATCTTCAGAGGATCCTGACTTCAACCCGGAGGACTTCGAGTAGGGTCGCATCCACACCCAAAGTGTTACCGTGGAACCATGTACGAGGAGGAGCTAGTCGTCCATGTTTTTATGTCGTTAATCATCCTTATGTTTGTCCTTATTATTGTTGTACTAAAGTGTATGCCGTTGTAATAAAGCTCTGTATGGTTATGGTTCCACTTGTGTTGTAATATTATGTACCGAACTCTGTTTCTGGCATAATATTACATGTTTAGTCCCGATCTTATGGGTCGGGACGCTTCACCCAGCTCCTACTATTCTTCAAAGCACATGCCCTCAACATGTCCTCTAGAATCTGATTAGTGCGTTCAGTCTGGCTGTCCGTTTGAGGGTGATAGGCCGAACTGAAATTAAGATGGGTACCCATATGCTCATGCAACTTCTGCCAGAATCTTGAAGTGAACTGTGTACCCCTATCAGACACGATCTTTGCCGCTGCCCACCCCGGGCTCCTCGCGCGCCTTTGCTGCATCCACCCCGGCCGGCCCTCTCGCCCCCTCCCACCCGCCCCGAAACGGTCGGCCCCGACCGCCCCGCCGTAGACCCGTCCCGGCCCGGCCCCGGCCCGACCCATTGAGGTTTTTAATTATTTTTAATTAATTAACTTATTTTTTAATTAGTTTTAATTAATTAGCTCCCTAGCCGCCGGGTCCCTGCCCGCCTCGCCCGTCGGGTCCCTCCCCTGCCCGCCCGCCCGCTGACTCCTTGCCCGCCCTGTCCGCCACTTTACTATTGTTTAAATTATTTAATTGTTTATTTTGTTTCGAACTCTCAATTAGATTATAATTAGTTATTTGATTGATTATGAATGTGTACTATTTATACATATATTAACGGGTTTCGAGCGGTCCGACCCGACACGGCCCAATCCTGCCCGACCTGGCATGAGCCAACCTGGCGTGACTCGACACGGCCCAATCCGGCCCGACTCGGCAAGGCTCAATCCAGCGCGACCCGGCACGACCCAATCGCGCCCCGAGCTGGCACGATCCAACCTGGCCCGACCTGGCAAGGCCCAATCTGGCCCGACCATGCACGGCCCAATCCCGCCCCGACCTGTTACAGCCCATATGGTTTTAGTCGCAACTTATGTGTCGAGACGAGCATGAAGGCGAACGACGACAATGACTTGTAACCTTCAATGGTTACTCGTCGCCCCTTTGAACTTTCAAAACCAACTTACCCCCTCTTTCTCGTTCTTTCCTATCTTGTAAATGATTGAAAAATGAAAATGAGTAACATAACCTATAGAAATTTATTGCCCGTTTCGAATTTGTACGTCTCACATGCGATAGGCATGTGAGACATGCAGGTTTAGAATTGTCCCTCTTTGGACAGCCTGAGAGTGACCGAGGACGTGCTTTTGACGAGTTAGGTACGGGGTCTGGATCTAGATGTGATTTCGATAGCATAACCCTAATGTTCTCTATTGCACCATTTTTGGGCGTGCAGTTGGAGAACAGCGGGGTTATGCTGCCAAAATTTCATCCAGATTCGGACACCGTGTCTCGTCATAATCACGTTACCTCGGTCACTCTTTGGTGGGTTTAGGACCTATCTGCCTAGTTGTAGTGGTCGGGACAAGATATAAAAATGTTCTAATAATGGTTGTCCGCTTTAAAGGTATAACCTCAGAAATAGTTGAAGACCGAACTTGGATGTATTCTGGTTGAAAAAATAATGGGCATCACTCAGAGGAGTGGTTCACCAAGACAGATGCTTTTATACACTGAGCTTTTTCATTGTGCAGCAGCAGCAAGGTGCGGTGCCCATATACCAAATGTCAGAATGCGAAATTTTTTGACAATGTGACGTTGACGTTTCACTTATGTCGAAACGGTTTCATGCAAAAGTATGAGGTATGGTACTTTCACGGTGAGACACGTTCTGAAGCTGTAGAAGATGAAGTGGTGGATGATAGCATGGGAGTCGACAGGATGGACGAGATGCTTGAAGTCATATATCCTGAGTTGACGGAGGATGCTCCTACAACAGAGGTTCAAACGTTCTTTGAGCTTCTCAAAGCTTCAGAAGAGTCGTTGCATGAAAACACAAAATTGACTCTTCTTAATTTCATAACCAGACTTATGGCAATTAAGTCTAAGTATTTCTTCTCCAATAATTCTTACAACAATCTCATCAAATTGATCAACGATATCCTTCCTCAATCGTATAAAGTGTCGAAAGATATGTACCAGTCCAAGAAATTGATTTCTGGTCTTAGTATAAAATATGAGAAGATTGATGTCTACCTAGACAACTGTATACTTTTTTGGAAGGAGCACGCAACGAGAAGAAGTGCTTACAATGTGACAAATCGAGGTTTGTCGGGGTTGATAATGATGAAGGAGAGTGTGTATAGACTGAAGTCGCACATCAGTAACTTCGTTACTTGCCTGTCACACCTCGGTTGAAGTGTTTGTTTCTCTCAAAAAGAGCTGCCAGGCATATAAGATGGCACAAAGAAGGTGTACGTGAGAACCTCGGAGTCATGGTGCACCCGTCCGACGGTGAGGCATGGAAGGCGTTGGACCGTTTCGATCTAGATTTCGCCAACGATGCAAGAAATGTTCGCATCGGGTTAGTGGCATATGGCTTCTCGCCATTGAGTACAAATGCCACATCATAATCATGTTGGCCCGTGAGCGCTATTTCGTACAACTTACCGCCATCTCTTCGTATGAAGTATGAATTCATGTTCCTTTGCCTCATCGTTCCTGGACCTAATCATCCTGGTTCACAACTCAACGTGATATTGAAGCCGTTGATTAAAGAATTAAAATTGTTATGGGCAGGAATTGAAGCATACGATTGTCACAAAAAGCAGAAATTCAATCTTTGATCTGCATACTTGTGGCATGTTCATGATTTTCCAGCATACGGCAAGTTTTCCAACTGGAGTACTCATGGTCGTTTGACACGTCCGATATGTGTTGCAGAAGCGGAATGTTTTCGTCTTGGTCATGGTGGCAAGATATGTTACTTCGATTGTCATCGACGTTGGCTACCTCCAAAACACATGTTCAGACAAAAGAGGAATGCCTTCTGAAAGAACACCGTTGCCACAAAAGGACCACCTCAACGTTTGAATGGGTCAGAGATATTATCCATATTGGAGAAGCTAGTGCCAGATGAAAATCATTCTGGATATTTTGTTGGTTACGGAGAGGACCACAATTGGACTCATGTATGTGTATTATGGGAACTACCGTATGTGAAGTCCTTAATTCTGATGCATAACATTGATGTCATGCACCAGGAGCGTAATATGAGCGAACGCATCATAAGCACATGCTTAGATGTGATGGGAAAAATAAAAGACAATATTAAGGCTCGAAAAGATTTGGCAGAGGTTTGTAACCGTCCAAGTCTTGAGCTCTCTGAAACTGGTGGCAAACCACGCGATACTTTTTATCTTAGACCTAAAGAAAAGAAAGAAGTGTTGCGGTGGTTGAAAAGTTGAAATTCACTAATGGTTATGCTGCTAGTCTGAGACGAGGTCTAAATGTTAAGACGGGAAAGCTCACTAGGTTGAAAAGTAATGATTATCACATAATCATGGAAAGACTCTTGTCGGTTATGTTTCGGGGTTATCTTGACGATGTAGTGTGGAAGGTATTAGCCGAGCTGAGCTATTTTTATAGACAGCTTTGTGCTAAAGAAATCACAAAGGAGATGATGGAGAAGTTGGAAAATGAGATACCAATTTTGGTATGTAAAATGGAAAAAGTTTTCCCTCCAGGGTTATTCAACTCAATGCAACACCTCCTAATCCATCCTCAATATGAAGCTAGAGTGGGCGGCCTTGTTCAATACAGGTGGATGTACCACATTGAAAGAGCACATAGATGTCTTAAACTAATGGTTCGCAATAGAGCAAGGGTTAAAGGATGCATCGCCGAAACATTTACATTTCAGGAGATAGGCTACTTCTCAAGTGTTTACTTTGCATAAGAACGCAATGTTAATGCTCCTACGTTGCAATACAATGTCGATGAAGCACCCCCTTTTAACGACCTCTCCATATTTCAAACGAGAGGCACTACCTTTGGTAGTAGCATGATCTACGATGTCAAAACAGAAGAAAAGACGGCTACTTTGCTATATATGTACGCTAATATAGACGGGATGGACAAATATTTTAAGTAAGTGTTTGTTCACCAGCTATACTAATTGGTACAAATTTGTCATCCATATATTGTAATTATTATTTATATTATATATGTAGTGAGTTTGATCGCCAAAATTGAAAATTTAAGCATCAACCTACGAGCAAGCAAGTAAAAACAATGTGACATTATGGACTAAATAGAGGGACTAACTTTCAATCTTGGTTTAGAGATCATGTAACATTTTCTTGTCTTTATTCTAATATGACTTACGAGTATTGCTCGATATAGTCTTGTAACGTCTATATTTTGGACAGTGCAAAAGAGATGCCGGTGTCCATGTCCTACGGATTTATTAAAGTTAGAAGTTATGGTCGATACGACGTCAATGGTTTTTGATTTCGTTCAATTGAATTTGAGATTGTCCACTTGCGGCAACTTGTAATACCGGTTTTGTGACTACGGCTGTTGACGCCGAAGGATGGAAAACTAATTATTATGGGAT
The DNA here is from genome assembly GCA_030760725.1 of Neostapfia colusana. NCBI lineage: Eukaryota > Viridiplantae > Streptophyta > Magnoliopsida > Poales > Poaceae > Neostapfia > Neostapfia colusana. The sequence goes on from JASWHV010000003.1 coordinate 126,302,553, forward strand.
CATTAAAAATATCCTTGAATTCAGTTTTGCCCGGAATAAGGAGCTTGAAGTAGTCTTCTTTGACTGTGAATGGTTTGACAACAATAACGGAACTCGACATAACCAATTTTACATGATAGAAGTCAAACACAACGAATGACTACGAGGTCACAACACCTTTGTCCTGGCTTATCAAGTCCAACAAGTGTATTATTTATATTATCCATGCAAAAAACTATACACTTGGTGGGTTGTACACAAGGTGAATCCTCGTAAGCAGTTATATACACCATATGATGTTGGGTACCAAGATAGTTTGTTAAACATTGAGATTGATGAGGTTTACCAAGAACAAGAGTTGTCAGACTCTTTTTTATTGAACCTGGTGTAGGTCTCGATGAGTTAGTTGCAGATGCTCAAGATTTAGAGACTCGTGAAATGTGAAAACAAAAATGAAAAACAATCACGGCAGAAGATCGGTGGTCCAGATTAAGGAGTAGATTTCATGGTCGTGATACTGATGAATTTTGAAACAGATTTTGAGTAACGTCTTATATCTCTTCTTTCGTCTTATATATTTTCCTTTACATACATTAATAATTTTTTATTCAATAGGATATTGTCGAGCAGTGGTAGAAAGGGAAAGGCGAGGAGCCTAGCTAGAGGTTTCTTGCGTAGGGCAGCTGACGTCTTTCAGGGCAGTACGTCTAGCGCACTTTCTGCTAGACGGACTGCTTTGATGAGTCAGCTACCGGAGATGAGAGGTGCAGCAGTTGCCTTACAGCGGTCAAACGTGGTAAATAACATTTCATGAATCTTATAATATCAATAATTACTTCATTCATCTATATTACGGTTCTTTTAAATTATCCAGGAGGACTCTAGATCCGAGAACTCAGAGACGAGAGGTCATCTGCAGCCAGCACAGGCTGACCACCCTCTGGAGTCGGGTAGCCAGCCTGTGGACCCGCCTCTGGACTCTTCCAGTGACCACTCCTCCGGGTCACCTGATGTCGAGCCACCTCAGAGGCGTCGGACTAGGAGGAGTCACTATGTGGCTCCTCCTCCGGCTCCTGCAAACCCAAAAGACCGGATAGTTATTCGTCCGGTTGGCAAAATCTTTAGCTCTTTAATTTAGATTATTTTAGCGTTATAGATGTATTGATTTATCATTCTTTATCAGGTCTTGGTACGATGACTCGTTCACGGGACAAGAACGCCACAAGCAAGTGAACAGTGTACTCGGGCGGCTTATCCGTTTGCACTACCCCGATGTAGTGAACGGTGTCCCCGCCACGTCGTGGGACGATTACACCATGATCCAGCACGCTGCTCACGGAGACCACCAGGAGGCTGTGTGGTCCGACTTTATGGTGCATCAATTATATATTTATGTAATACAAGTCTAATATGGTTAATACCAATGATGTATAAATATGTTTTTTAGGCACGGTACCGTTTGGAGGACGAGGCCAAGGTTGACTACGTCCGAGCCGTGTTCAGAAGAACGCTCGGAAGCTCGTTATGCAGTCGCTATCGAACACAAGAATTCAAGCGACGAGAGCGTACATGAAGCTGCATCTGGAAGAGGGCGAGCTGGGGGCATTCAAAAACGTGGCTTCTAGGTACTTGACGGCGGAACTATACGCAGAGGTAATTTGTAAAATATTTATTTTAAAATGTGGAACAATCACAATAGGCCGCTGTAGGTTGGTTAGCGTGGTTAGACGGCCGTCCGGAGGACTACCGTGCCATGTGTGCTCTGTGGACGAGTCAAGGGTTCCAGAAAGTTTCTAGGACCCGTCGAAAGAGCAGAGGGACGGATGGGAAGCACACGTTTGGTGCGGACGGCTACTTACGTCTAGCTAAACGCATGGTAAGTGTCATTACTATTGTTTTTGAAATATGTTAAAATTATTCATTGAACTAACACATATACATAGGAGCGCGAGAGTGGTCAGGAGCCGACTCCGATTCAGGTCTGGAAGAGGGGTCACAAGGGAAGTGACTCGTCACAGCCTGACCAGCTGTGTTCTCAGGCGGCGTCGGACGCACTGGTGAGTTATTTTGTATTTGTATTGAGTTTTCTTAAATAGTTTTGATGATATTATCTTTTCATCTTTGTAGGCAAGGTATGGGCAGGAGGTGGAGCGACTTCACGGTGAATGCTTCGATTGACAGAGCGCGCCAATTATCCCGAAAGCCGCATATGCAACCGAAGGCGGGAAATCTCACGGACGATAAGTTCTCTCTTTTATTATTTAATATTAATAAATTTGATATTCAAAAATTTAATAATTTTTTTTTCGTAGGTTCGCTATCTTCGATGGAGTTGTCGAATCGAGGGAGGCACGACCTTCCTCGAGTGGCTATTCATCGTGGCAGGCGGGATCGAGGCAGCCGAGCATCCTGAAGCTCCAGAGTGTTTAGGACGAGCTCCGCAGGACATAGGAGGAGCTTCGGCTAGAAAGGGAGCAGTTCCGGCAATAAAGGGAGCGTCAAGCCGCGGCAAGCAGGGCTCGCGACGAGTATCAAGCCTCGTTCATGCTACAAATGCAAACGGCAATGCAAGTATGTAACGGTCGTTTTAATTAATATTTCTAACATATGAATGATGGTTGTATGATAATGTTTTCTGTTCACAGGCTATGGCGGCAGGGCAGCCGGTCGTCTTTCCACAGTGGCAGCCCCCACAGGAGCCGCAGGCCCCGTTTACAGGAGCAGAGGTACAAACGTACCCATATTTAATGAAAGTTAGCCAATTTATTAGAATGTCACCAAACTTAGTCAAACATAGCCAAAACTATTTTAACTTGATCAGTTCTACGTTATAATAACGTCACTTATGCAAATATGCATTTTAAAACTTATAACTTGTCTAACTACACTTATACATAACAGGGCTCCGCAACCGAGGCTCACACGTCATCGCCGCAGCTACCGAGAGGACGAAAGCTGGAGGACGAGTTCCCAGATTCTGGAGGTAGCACACGTGGTAATGTGTAGTGTGGTGTGTGTCTAGCTAGTGTAGATGTTTATAATATTTTTGCTACATATTGTTGTTGTTATTGTTGATTATCTGTGTGAGGGCTGGCCTCGAAGCTAGGGCTGTTGTAATTTTTCTAATTTTTTAATTTTTGCTATATTTTTGCTGTATTATTTTTGTTGTATTTTCTATTTTTTTAAATACCAAACTTATTTACGACAGTTTCCTGATGCTGGCCGTCGTAAATAAGCCACTACTATTTACGACGGCCAACACCAGCCATCGTAAATAAACCACTACTATTTACGACGGCCAAGAGTAGTCGTCGTGAATAACTGCTCTATTCACGACGGCCAAGATCAGCCCGTCGTGAATAAATCCCCCAGCCACGTGGCAGTCGGGGGGAACTTATTCGCGACGGTTTTATTTAACCGTCGTAAATAATCTTATTTACGACGGGAGCCATCGTTAACAACCTTATTTACGACTATTTATCGGTGGCGGCCAAAAACCGTCGTGAATAAGGCTTCCCCGTCGTGAATAACTTATTCACGACGGTTTTACCTTTATTAACGACGGCTTCCAGCCGTTGTTAATTGTTCAGATTTCTGTAGTGTAATAATGCAAGGGGGTTACATATATAGGTTGTGAAGCCCAACTCAAAGGACCACAATACCCTTGACACACACAGTCTAACACTTTAATCCCTCGTGGTAAATTGCCGGGTGCAAATTATATTATACTCATTCTGTTTTAAAATAAATGATGTCCTTTAGTTTAGTTTCGAACTAATCGGCGTCATTTATTTCGAAACACGAGGAGTATAACGTGACACATTGACCAGTGCACTCTTTAGATTTCACTGTATGTAGTAATCTCTCCGTTTTAAATTATTTGACGCTGGTTAGTTCAATTCAAAAACAGACCGGTGTCAAATAATTCAAAATGAAGAAAGCACCTACCTATTTGTAGTTTTCAGTTATGGACCGTTCGTTCGTCGGTGTGCCTTACCGCGCGGAGGCAGGTTCCTCTGTTGGCTCGAATCGATTCATATCGTTCATCTGCCCCGTCGCCTTCCCTCTCGAAGGCCGCGTCCCCAAGTCCATCCATGGCAAGAACGGGTTTGGCCGGCCTTCTTCTCGCCCTCCTCTCCGTGCGCGCACTCGTCCCCTCCACGTCGGCCCCGTCCCCAAGTCCAAAACCTAGGCAAGGCAGAGCAGAGCAGAGCAGGCGCTGGCCTCGGCCTCGGTCATGAACCCGGCTCCCCCACCGCCCTCGGTTCATCTGGACTCGCATTGATTTTTGCTCAAGTCAAGCTACCATAACGAAGATGACGATTGAAATAGCAAGATCCAAAGTGATTGGTGGAATGCACTATCTCGCATGCTGTTATTACTTTCATCCATGGCACGCTAGTAATACTCCACAACATAAGATGGTGAGACGGTGAGAGGCATGCATGTACCATGATGGCAACAAGGAAACTACGCTTGTTACAAAAGCTTCACCAACAGATGCCCAATAGATACATCACCCGGCCATCTAAATTATCACGTCCACATCCCACCCGGCGGCGTTCTGTGAACTCTTATGAAACAGCAGTAGCCTGGTTACGCTGCCCCCAGACGACATGCCGCAGCGCAGCCTGTGCTCTCAGCATGATGAATAATGTACAACTCACATTCTCCTGTTCCTGTCCCTATTCCAGTCACCTGCAGGTCCTAGAGATGCTTTCCTCAACTTCTGCTGGTTTTCATACTCCTCCAGCCGCGCCTGCGATGACACCTGGCTCGGAAACCTTCCACCGTTGCCATGGGGTTGCCTCCTCGAGTCAAGCACTAGTCCCCTTTCGGACCTGACAGGAGATGCACTGCCCTCAATAGGAACAGGCCACCTGATAGAACCCTTACCAGGGTTGTTCGAGTGCACAGAATCATTCTTCCTGTCAATTATTTTCTTGGAAGACTGATTGTTTCCGCTACGGGCAGCATCGCTATTTCGAGAACCTGATGAGCTCTCAGCTGTGACAAACAGGGATGAGGGCTTGCGGGCCTTCATCACCTTTTCAGATGGTGATTTTGGCCACTTGATTGCCCCATTGCTGTAGCCTTGGGCACCCCACTGTTCAATGCTTCTTCTCATATCACATAAGATCTCAGCAGTACGCAGTGTCCTCGGAGATGCTGATTGGGAAGATACCACAAAGTTATCAAAACTACAACAAACTGAAAATGTGAAACACCAAACAAATGACCTAGAAATAGTACTACAGAAGTATTAGGAACCTAGGGCTTCCAATCTAAATGTATTACATAAGAACACAGGATGATACATAATAACTTGATAAAAAGGATGTATCAAAAAGTTGTAGGTTATCACTATAATGCTGAGTATGTAAGGCAGTCCAGAAAGCTCACATAGAAAAAAGGTTGTCCATTTAAGTTCTTAGCAGTGTTTAAAGAAGTGTTGCTTAGAATCCCCGCCTACGTGTGTCTAGTCGCTAGGCAGAGCAGCACAACTCTGCCTAGGCCTAGGATTTTAGTATAGGCGTTTCTCCCAATTTTTCCTACAGGTATGAGTTAATATGCAATATCAATCTATGTTTATTTGCCAAAAAAAACCACCTAGGATTGCCTGGGTGGCACTTAGGAACTAGTCTGAGCCTCACCACCCACCTAGCGCCTAGTGCCTTTTTTAAAACATTGGTTTTAGCAACCTTGATTTTGTCAAAGCAATTTGCACACTAAAGAAAGTTGTCCCATGATAGACTTCAGCGTACCTTGAGGTATTCTTAAAAGTGGATCCTCATTGCCATGCTTCTGGAAACCATCTGACAAATCACCGTTCTCTAGGTGTTGCCGATGCTGAGAACCATGTGCATTCCAAAATCTTCTCGAGTGAATATTCTGTACAAGTGATCCAGAAGTTGATTCTGTGCCACATAAATTATACCGTCCATCAAATGAATCCATAGTAGATAATTTTACTGCATCCATCTCTTGAAGAAGATCACCAATTTTATGAGCAGACGAATCTTCATCATCTAGAGGAGTGAGACTGGATCCAACTCTCACCCACTGCCACTGGGAGCTACTCCTACTTGACCCATGTTTACCAGAGTCAACACTTGGTCGATAACCCCCGGACTGTGAGTGCGACCAAGGAAATGGTGGCAAACTAGCTCCATCTGAGCTCTCGCCACCAGGTGATAAAAGAGAGTCCAGATCCCGTCCTTGGGTAAGTGTTAAACAGCTTAGGATATCTTTTGGATGACGAAGTGCAGTCTCTAAGACATCGGTTTGAGAAGATTCCTGGGTAGTATTAAAACAGAACCAAGAAATCAGTGGTATGCTTCCAGGCATGATAACAGTTGAAACACTAATAATTATAAATACCTTAGTAGAGGATGGCTTGTCACCACATTGCTCTTTGACATCACAGCTAGTATTGCTTGCCAAAGGAAGCTTAGGGCTCAGGATGAGTTTGGCCTCTTTTCCATAGCTGTTAATGTCAGAAAGCATGGAAAAAGCTATTCTTAGAGAGAATAGGAGTTCATCTTTGCCGTGCAATACCCTCTTTCCTTTTTCTCTTCCTAAACTGGAGTACTTGTAAGTGCCATTGAGAAGTTCATTCAATGAGAGGTTCTCAACGTGATCTGTGATGTCACGGGTATCACATTTAAGGCCATGTGCCCCTGAATAAACATGTCAAACACAATAAGTTAAGATGAAAATACGTTGATAAATAACTTAGCCTACCCCAACATGCTTGGGATAAAGGCTTGGTTGTTGTTGTTGCTGTTGTAAACAACTTGAGGTGCAGGGTGCAATCAAAGACTGGACAGATACCAAGGTTTTCTTCCTCATGATGTGACATTAGTTACATTGTGAATGTTATTCATAGAATGAAATAGAGAAAGAACAAAGAAGTAAAAATGCAAATACTTTGTTGTGATGACGCAACTATGCCTATGCCTTTCTAGGTATAGCCGATCCCAAGCCCGAGTAAAGGAGGAGTGTTGTGATAGGCTTGGCAAGCCAGCATCAAAACCTTCATTCCTATGGATATGAAACCCAGTTTGGGTTTCATATCTAGCCTACCTCAACGTGCTTAAGACAAGGCTTTGTTGTTGTTGTTGTTGTGATGATGATGCAGAATCCTATAAACACAGGAAAAAAGACAGGAAACTAAATAACAGAAGTAAATAATATATATAATAAGGGCATACCCAGTGCTGAAAGCTCCCACACTTTGTGGGGTCTGGGGAAGGGGATTTCTAGGCAGCCTTCCCCTTGCTTATTTTGCAAGGAGGCTGATTCGACAAAGTAAATAATATATATAATAAGGGCATACCCAGTGCTGAAAGCTCCCACACTAAATAACAGAAGTATGTTTTCAAATTAGTTTATACAACTAAAGGCATGAAAAGCAACAAAAAAGAGACCATGAATCACCAAAAAGACAGGAGAACGAAAAATGGGTTAAGAAATTTTAAATGAACAAAAGGGGGATTGGCATCCAGAAACCAACAAGGAAAGCGAAACTAGAACAGTGATATCTCAGAGAACCATCTCCCGCTCATACACGCTGCCAATCTTCAAGGGAGAGTAAAAAGAAACTTCCAACAAAATGAGTTTGGTAGAACAACAGGGGCAGCGACACCCTTTCTTCACAGGAATATTAAATGTCAAAATGGAAGAAAAGAAATGGTATAGCAAGGTTCAAGTGAACTTCAGTCCCTAGATCTAATTTCAAATGACCTGACCATGAAATAAGAGAGCATTTATGAAGAATGCAGAGAAGATAAAGAGCCATACAAGTAATATAATTGCTACATATATTCCATTCACGCCAAATCATATGATTGGAAGAGTAACCATCTATGGTGAATGGCACATATAAGATGTCAAAAGTAAATGGACTTAGATTAACATGTACTGCTGCAGCATTGAACATAAATAAGCAAAATACCGATATATCAAGAGTTAATCTTCCTACAGGATGATCTAATATCTCAACTGTGTGATGCCTGAAAAACAAAAGCAGTTTTTTGTATGGGCATTACACATACACTAGGTTCCTATACCAGAAGCCAGTGAAAGAAATAACTAGCATCATTTGCTAAGAAATAAATCATGATGTAGCTGCAACCAGTTAATACATACCAAGAACACTGTTTCCCAAGAAACCAGAATCAAGATTTGTCAAACCAGCCTTTGATGAGAAACAATCATATTTTGATCTCACACCAGACCTAACATTCTTCTTATCAATTCTCTTTGCATCTGAAACGCGCTTCTGCTTGAGCAACCGAGATTTTTCTGTGTATAATTAGGATAAGCGCAAAAAGGTATTCATTGTCAGAATATAAAAATGAACAGTAGCATGCACATTAAAAGGTAGTTGTATAACAATACAGTAGATGGACTGAAAAATTTGGCCACCAATTCTATATACAAATGGGCAGTTACTAGCAGAAGGAAAAAAAAAGGGCATAAGTGCTGAAAGCTCCCAAACGTCGTGGGGTCTGGGGAAGGGGATTTCTAGGCAGCCTTCCCCTTGCTTATTTTGCAAGGAGGCTGATTCGAATCCAGGACCTCCAGGACACAAGTGGAGAGACTCTACCACTGCGCTTGGACATATTTTCCTTTATTGAGATGACAGACCAGATACATGTGAAGGGCATATCCAATCTTTTACTTGACAAGAGCTCACTAAAGAACTGTTAATCAACTGAAGCATACTGTCAGGCTTATAAACATTCAATACTGTCCCTGGATGATGTGCTTAGCTGAGCTAGAGATAGACTCAAAGAGTATCTGTTACTATATTTAAATAGCTATAGTATATCTATATTAAGACACTTAAAAAAAGGGAACTTCAGATTGTGTCTTAAATTTAGCTAGCTGCTACCCTATCCTATAGAAGCACAGCACCATGGGAGGAAAACGAATAGGAAAGACCTCTTTGAATCAGAAGATACCATGTGAGTATATTAGTAAATAAATTTTGTATGACTAAGCTAGGGATCAGAGTACCCACAACAGGAATAAATAGCAAGCTTCACATCACATTCCAGTCACACTACACATTAGCCTTTACAAAATTGATCCCCAAAGTTGTATCACGAAACCAATTGTTCAACTAATATTTTTTATTCAATCCTTTAAGAGATATGGTACAGTGCTACAGGATTAAAGCATCTTGCAAATCTGCCTAGATTCATTGCCGCAAGATTGTGAATATGTTTCTCCCTCAAACTTAACTTCCAACCCATGGTAACTTACCTGCAGACAGCATGAATCAGCAGAATGGAGGCAAGACTACTCCAAATATTTGGAAAATGAATTTTTTGTCAGTGCACAAGGACTTGGTTCCTGCTCTAATAAGTTATTGGAGAGGTCAAGGCTAGGTGTCAGAATTTGAATGAAATGTGAATACAAGCGAGGCTCCAAAGAGGGATGCAACAGGAATATAGAAAGAAGTGCATTGACAATCAAAACATGGTAATATACATTTAGCTTGATGTTACGCTGTATATATCACAACCATTGAAGCAACACAATTGTTTTGGCCTAGTCTCTGATTGCATTAACAATGCTCCAATCAGAAAAGGGGCCCAAAGCTCTGGTAGGTAAGGGCCATAAAACTCCATGAACGCATCAAGAGATGCACATATAACAAAGCGGAGAACTATATCATGTAAAATTAGGCGAAAGTGAATGAAGAAATAAGAACTTTATAAATTACCAGGTGGTGCGCACTGCGGAAGTTCAAGCACATTCTTCTGTGACATGGAGTCATGCCTCTTCGCTTCAGTGTCTCTAACAGTTTGTACTGGCTCAAGTTTTGGCCTTTTTGAACAAGGTGGACCGTCCAACAACTTTATGGTCTTCTTTGTCACTATCTTTCCATCATGCTTATGCATGGATTGGACAGTGTCATTCCCAAGATAATCCCGTTTGACACTATTTTCAGACTTGGAGCCAAGAGCAAAAGATTTCTGCATAGAGACTTCCAAAGAAGTCCTTTTGCCTCTATAAGATGGATAGCTCTCTGCATTCTGGTTATGCTGCTTTACATCTGCCCATAAATATTTTGACAGATCAATTACCAGTGGTGCTGTTCTTTTTAAAAAGATGCACATAGCATAAAACCTCTATAGACAGATAAAACACATGGCCAAAACACTCCTACAGTAACATTAACTTTCCCAAGGAACGGAATAAATTACTCCCTCACGTTCTTCTTTTGTTGACACGGCTCAAATTTGAGCTAGGAAGTGCCACAAAAAATGATCGGAGGGAGTATTCTAAGTAGGAAATAAATACATTTTTGGAGATTAAATGCTACATATATGAATCAATTATGTAAGGAAATGAAAATTTTAATATCCACCTATTCATATCCAAAGGAGCACAAACTTTTATACAGCTACACAAACTGTTGTTGTTGTTGTTGCTGTTGTTGTATCAATATTTCTAAAGTCAACAAGATTTGCATGCTTTGACACGCTTGTTGCATGCCTATCTATATAAACTCCCATTAAAATATATCTGCATTAACAAATGCTTAACTCATCACATTGTTTACCACAAAAAGCCAGAAAAGAAAACTCGCCACATTCCATTTCATATGTAAATTCACTACATTGCGCTAGTAAGTTCATGCATTCATCGCATAATCTACTTTTATATTAAATACCTCTAAAAACACCACATAATCCCACAAATAAAGAAAAGAAAATTCACCACGTCATGGGGCATCAGCAATTCAATGTCGACAGCAATTTCACAAACATCTCTTGGAACAAATCACAGAATGAAGTCCAAGGCACATCAGCGGCAATAGACAACGTCCCATCAGCAGACGTGTGACAATGATCCACAAAAAAACGTCATGGCAAAAAGTAAAAGACCCAATAGCAGTATAAGCCACCCTTGTGGCCTTGTCCTGGCTAAATGTCAACACATGAAATCAAAAGGCTAATGTACCATAATCAAGCAAAATAAAACCAATCAAACAACAGATTTTAGACCAAAAAGCTGTTACGCCGTGGCTGGAATCCAATCATAATCAATTTGAATGCAATCTACCAGGAACCAACCAGAATCAGCGAAGGACCAAATAGGACACATTCATGTTTCAAGTTTAAAAATGAAAGGTCGCAGCAATGATGAATGATCCGTATGTCAGCAGTATACATGAGTGCACAGACTTAAGCTGCACGGTAGCAGAAGCTCTAACTTAAAAGAAACTTGAAAACTCTATATGCAGCATTTGAACATAACAATTGAGCTGAAAGGAACCAAGCTGCAAAAAATCACACTAGACAAGTTCGTCTAGATTAGATGCTCAGTGCAAAAGCAATATCCAACTCCAAGGGTTAGCATAGGCCTCTGTTTAAAAAAGTGTCCTAGGCGGCCACTTAAGCGCCGCCTAGGCGCTGAGCGCCACCGGGATGCTTCGCTTTTTGCATGGCGGCGGTATTAAGCGCTCAGGCCGCTTTTTTCCGCTTCGGTCCGCTTTTTTCCGTTTTCTTCCGCTTAATTCAGCTTTCCACCGCTTTTGTGTCCATATAAAAGAAACAACTAACTCTAATTTCTCTCTCATCCATATCGGTAGCAGTCAGGGTTGCGAATCCTCGCCTGGACGCCTAGGCGCTCGCTGGCCGCCGAGACGCCTAGGCGCCTAGGCGAGCGCCAGGCGAGGAGGGGAGGCAGCGGCGGCGAGCCGAGGAGGGGAGGCGGCGGCGGCGGGCGCAGCGGAGGTGGGCGAGCAGAGGCGGAGGCAGCGGGCGGGCGGGCGATCTGAGCCGTCGGATCTAATCCAACGGTGATATTTCCACGTCAGCGCATATAAAATACCTCCCACCCCACCCTAACCCTAAACACGATCCCTCTCACCCTCACTCTCCTCTCCACCGGCACTGATGGTGGCGGCGGCACGCGAGGGCCAGCGCGCGCGGCGCGGCGAGGGCCGGCGGCGGCACGGCGACCGGCAACCGGCTGCGGCGACCTCCAGGCGAGGCGACCTGTCCAGGCGTCGCCTCCGGACCGACTGGACGCCTAGGCGACGCCTCAAAAAGGCTGGTAGCAGTTGTTGTTGGAAAGATGGTAGTGCACTACCTTAGTGCCTAGCTGCCTGCACAAGACAGTGTCACACTCTATCCCATCTCATTGATTGATTGATTGAATATTTTTAAATTTAAAAATCTCCATATATATAATACATTATATAAATTTAACTCTGCTTTTTGCGAAACGTCTAGAAACGCCTCACTCTATCCCATCTCATTGATTGATTGATTGATTGAATATTTTTAAATTTAAAAATCTCCATATATAGAATACATTATATAAATTTAACTCCGCTTTTTGCAAAACGCCTAGGCGCCGCCTAGGCGACCTAGGTGCTAGGTGGAGCTCCTCCACTCGCTTTTTTCTACCGCTTTTTCAAACACTGACATAGGCACAAATTCTGCCCATTCTTCCTCAACGACCCATAAACGCCAAACATGAATAGAACGATCACAACATAAGTTTCCAAGTTATCACCTATAAATGCCCAGAATACATGAGCAGGCGAACAAGAACATCAGTCGCTGCATGGAGGAATATTAAAAAGGCGAACTTCAAGAACAACAAGTTCACTGGAATCTATAAATGAGTGCTAACAAAATCAGCTACAGTGGAAACATTTTGAACGTACCACCTTGTTGTAAAATGGTTGTGTACTCTCCTTGGATCAAAAGATGGTATGACAAAAAAAAGGAATAAGACTAGCACAACCATTATGCCAGGTTGATATATCATTTTCTTCTTTTTGACCATTCATTAATGTGTTCATCATTTCTTAACCAGGTACCCTAAAAGAATGTAGAAGACTCAAAACTGGCAAAATAACAATTGACTAACTAAATGGCAAAATGCAGCAGTTAAAATTGACTTCAGAAGTCAAAGGTTGATGCCCATCATTGTACCAGTGAAACTACATACATAAAAAAGCAACAATCAACAAATTATTTAAGCGAAAATAATTTGATGCGGAACACAAAAGGCAATGGTTGGTGACAAACGAGTTTATAAGAACACAGTAAGAAAAAGGGTGACAGTTTCATCTATTTCCAGAAATAAATCAAATTAAGAAAATTATGAGACCTGTAGATGCATCTAAACCCACATATCAACTCAAAAATATAGTGTGTCTGTCTAACAACTAAAAGAATCTCACACTGATGTTACTGCCATTATTGAGTCAAACCCTATTACAACTACCAAGGTTAAAAAAAGTAGTGTGTTATTTTACCAGTTAAAGAAGATTTCTTGTACAGCATAAAAGGGGAATAACAAACTAGGTATGCATCAAACAGCACCGATTTGACCAGAACTACCCAATTCGAACAAAACTACAAAAGTAAACGGCTGTCAGAATAAAACAAGCATATATCATTCTAACATGAAAACATATGGGTTTATATATTTCTCTTGTAAGTAGCATCACCAATTCAATACCAAAAAACTATGCAAAGGAAAAAGATACAGAAAAACAAACAAAAAGTCATCGAAGGCTCGAACAATTCGACCATAAGAAGCAGGAAATTGAAAGGGAGAAGAGAATAGTAAAGATAGTTATCTATACGATTTAGACCATTTGTGGGCTACCAGAATACACATCGAGAAGGAGTAACAGACAGTTACAAATCAAAAGGAAATAGGGAGAAGTACGCAACCAATCGCAGGCATTTAGCGCACCAAATGGGAGGTGGCGTTACTAATCCAACCGATGTGAAGCATTCACTGACCACAAGAAAACAGGGAGCATACTATGTTATAAGTCACAGGCAAGCACAGATCACAAAAACAGAGTAAGCAATGAGGCATAACCCCTGGCAACCGACAGCAGCAACCGAGCCAGCAAAACCAACAGCAAAGCAACGCGTGTTGCAAAAAAAACGGGAGCTTTGCCAATCCGATGCAGGATACCTAACACGTCCACCTGGATTCTCCATCTCATGCCACAATTCGGTAACACACGCCATCTCTGCAGGTCATTTCAAACTCATCGGAACAACACATCATCAATTGGACGCACCAGTGCGCGAATTCATCCAAACTACACATGATCAGTTGACTGCACAACAATCCAGGCACCGAAATGGAAGCCCCATGTTGCCATTCCCGTAGGCAGGCCGTGTCGAACAAAATGGTACTAATTACTTACCAAAGACAACCAATCACTCCAGCGTCCCCGCTAATACCACCAAGAGCATCAGGAAAGGTCCATTTACATACCAAAAAATGGGGCCAACGGGGAAGTCAAATCGGTTCACCACGAACAGTTCAAATCGCACGCGGTTCATGCTCCGCGACCATGTGAACGCACCGCAACGGGAAAGGGGGCGGGGAGAGGGTATACCACCACCGCGCCGTCGATCCGCGTCCGCGCAGCGCCTCAGTACCTGCCCACCGCCGCCGCCTCCGGCGCCGGCCCCGTCCACCCCTTCGGCGGCCGCCGCTGCCGGCGCCAAAACCTTCCCGAACTCCACCTTCCCTGGCAGCGGCAGCTCGACCGCGTCCATCCACGTGGCCACCGAGAGGCCTCAGGAATGCCGCCCCGCCTCACCGCCAAAAGCTCCCTCAAATCGGCGCCGTCCCTGGCCGTCCTACCGCCGAATCGGGCCCCGGGTGCCAGCGGGGCCGCGGATTCGCGCGAGATCTGGGAAGATCGGTGGGGCGGCGGCGGCGGAGGCGGCGCGGCAGGGCGAGGAGGAGCTGGAGCAGGGGCAGGGCAGAGGCACGGGGGGAGAGGGGGACATCTAGGGCTCGGGGCGGAGGCGGGTGGGGATGGAGGAGGAAATGGAAAGGGAAAGGCAGAGGGGAGGGAGCGCGGAGGTATATATAGCTTTCGGGAAAATACGAGGGCGGCCATGGGGCCCATCCGTCCGTCTCACGCGCTCGCTCCGGCACGAGGCTCTTCGACCACCCACACCCACACCCACACCCACAGTGAGCTGGCCTGCACTGCACCGCCACCGCACCGCACTGCGCCACGGCACAGAGGCTTGGTCCTCGGGATTTTTCTTTTCCCCCTTTTTTTCCTTTGGATTTTCTTCTGTATTAGTATAAATTCTCTAGTCGTCCTCTCGGTCTACAGGATTCGGAAGGATATCCGCGGAGATATGAGTTTATTATTTATGGCTACATCCGCGTCGGATTTTTTTTTTCTTTTCGCATTTACTGTTGCTGCTGCTGCTTTAATAACAGGATGTCGCGCATGGATTTATTCCAGCACAGTGACAGTGAGTGAAGATATCCAAGACGGATCGAGATGGATTTAATGAGTGGTAGTAGTAGACTTGTCGGTTAGTAGCGAGTGGTAAAACAATAACAAGGAGATAAATATTATTAAGGATAACAGTTCGTAGTACAGGACCGGCGACTAGTTGACTAGTATGGTAATATTTTTTTCATTAATATGTAATAGTTAAAAACGAATCGAAATATCATTCACTAATAAAAAAATCGGAAATTGTATAGTTGCTTTTCATACAACGGGCCAAAGCCCAGGAGTCCAGAACTGGCCAGGTCCGCAACAACAACGGGACCCAGGCCTCTGGGCCGACGCAACAGCGTCCTATCAACGGACAGGCCCGACCGTCCCCCCGCGTCTGAGCCCACGTGATCGCCCCCTCTTCCTCCCCTGCCGTCTGCCGATGCTCGCATCTGAAACGAGGGAGACACGATCTTGCTCGCGGAGGAGGACGAGGAGGTGTCTGGCTCCGATCGGATCGTGCTGTGCGGCTCGAGCAGGTAGAGCTCGGTTTCGAGGCTAGGATCGATTGGAAGAGGCGGGGGAGGAGGGGAAGGAGGAGGACGAAGAAGACAATCCCCGTAAGGAAAAAAAAAAGGAGGAGCAAGGAGACAGTGAGAAAGGGGAGCGAGGATGGTGCTGGTGCTGGCGCTGGGGGATCTGCACGTCCCGCATCGCGCGCCCGACCTACCCGCCAAGTTCAAGTCCATGCTCGTGCCCGGCAAGATCCAGCACATCATCTGCACCGGCAACCTCTGCATCAAGGTTAGGTCCCCCCCCCTCCCCCTCCCCTGTTTCCGATCTGGCTGGCGAGGCTCGTGGCGCCCGTGGCTCGTATAGCATCCAGAGGAGCCTTTCCGGTTCCTGGTTGCACAGCGGAATCCGGGGATTCTGCGGTTGCTTGTTTCTGCGGTTTGGGCGCCGTGAGTGCGGCGATTTGGGCTCTCGGAAGGAGAGTCCTCCGGTCAAGATGTTGTACGACCAAACGTAGCCTTTACCCCTTGTGACTAGGATGTTATTTTAATGCAGTGAACTTATCTTTACTGCCTTTTGGCAGATTTTGTATACTCTTGGCTTATGAGCTCATGTATTACCAATTCAGATCTCCAACCTGCAGAATGTGGCATCTTACATCCTTTTCATAGAGCTCCTTCTTCCTAGATGTCAAAGGGGAAACTCTAAATAGGCAACATGTTATCTGACCCTACTGGACATTATGCAATTGTAGTTCACTTTGAAATACAGGAAGACATTTGGGTACCTATGTCGATGTTACGTACCTTGTATAACATCGTTTGAGATGGTTTGGGCATGTCCGACAGAGTCCTCCAGAGGCACCTGTGTGTATTGGGATAATAAGATGCTCTGGTAATGTGAAGAGAGGCAGAGGAAGATCAAACTTGATATGGGAGGAGTTTGTAAAGAGAGACATGAAGGATTGGGATATCAGCGTATCTCTAAGGCTTTGTTTGGATAGAGGGGGAATACTCTCCATTTGGAGTGGATTGAGGGGGATTGAAGCAAAAAAATAGTTCATTTTCCACTTCAATCCACTCCTAATTAGTGTACCCAAACAAGCCCTAAGGAGGTAGCCATAGATAGGAGAGCGTGGAAACTAACAATCCATGTGCCAAGACCTTGATATTTTGGCTTCCCTTTTTTTGCGTTAACCCTTTCTCCCCCAGTTTTCTGTTTTGTCTCTTTTTAGTTTCGTCTCGGAATTATGTTTTGCTGCACTGTCAATTATGTGTTGAATAATCCTTTTCAAACCAAATGTAGACCGGAGAAGTCTCCTTCAGCATATATGTGAAGCATGCTGAGCCAATCTTTGTGCTTCAGCATTAGCAACAATTTATGAAATATTGAACACTGACTGAAACTCGTACAAACAGAACTGCTTCGGGATCAAAACAGCCCATCTATTTGGTCTGATGCTCTCTTTTCTTTATTAAAGAAAAAAGAGTGGAAGAGGAATGTGTACTTATTTATTGATGAAATCGGTCTCTATTCATTGTGTGTGTTTATCAGAATTTATGAAATTTGACTGTTTTGAAACCTTTCGCTACCCTTTTTGGCCCTCTTTTGGTATTGCACTACTCAACTTATTTTTTTTAACACGACTCATCTTCTTTTTATGACTTCAGCACCAGGATGTGGTGCTCCCACTGTCTCGTGCACATTTATGATTCATACAACCTGTGGATATTAAACTAATTAAATTTTATTATTTTATCTAGGAAGTTCATGACTATCTGAAAAGCCTTTGTCCTGATCTACATATTACAAGAGGCGAGTATGATGAGGATGCTCGGTACCCAGAGACTAAAACACTTACAATTGGTCAGTTTAAACTGGGGCTGTGCCATGGTCATCAGGTTTGCTTTTTACTCAGGATATTACGAGAACCCTTAATTTTATGCCGTAATAAACATACTCACTGACATGTAGAGGAAATCTATGCTTGTATGAAACTGTCATGCCTTGTGAATTTTAATAGGTGAATTACTGAATTAGTTGCTTAACTGTCAAAAAATGTGAAGTCAAACCCTGTTGTATTCTTTAGTATCATTGTAGGGCCAACTATCTAGCTGTTCTCCAAAATGAAAGGTTTCATAAAGTGTGGCCACTACCTGTGGTGTTTCTTGTCCTCTGGCTCAACTTTCACAATGGAATACATGGTTGTGGCAATGGGTAATATGATAGTGTTCATGGTATCTTCATATGGTCAAAGGGTTTACTCGAACAACATTGATATTTCCATAAAGTTTTAACAACATGATGTGGGTCTTGTGGGAGTCGGTGTGATCCATTAGATTGATCATATCCATAAAGTGATTTGCCACCCCCTCTATGGGAACATCAAGTATTCATTGTATCGATGCATTGCAAGTCTGCTGGAGAACAATGCGGGATGTTGGTTCATTGTATCTGCCAGCATATTCACCATTTTCTGCCACCACAATATCATTTTGCATAGCCTACATGTACTTCACTATACATGTCATCATTTGTAGGCATACTATGTTACTGAACAAATGAACACGACCAAAAGGGCAAAGAATAAAGTGCACATCTGCGCACAGTGCAGGTCTTGAATTCCAGTGGACTTGTAATGTCGAGTCGTTATAAATTATAATGTCAAATGTTGAGATTCTTTTTCATGCATATGCATCCTAACCTTTTTTCACTCTACCTGTGCGCGAGTATCAGGTTGTTCCCTGGGGTGACCTGGACTCCCTAGCGATGCTCCAGCGGCAGCTTGACGTGGACATCCTGGTGACAGGGCACACCCACCAGTTCAAGGCGTACAAGCACGAGGGAGGCGTGGTGATCAACCCCGGTTCCGCGACGGGAGCGTACAGCAGCATCACGTACGACGTGAACCCGAGCTTCGTGCTCATGGACATCGACGGCCTGCGCGTGGTGGTGTACGTCTACGAGCTGATCGACGGCGAGGTGAAGGTGGACAAGATCGACTTCAAGAAGACGGCGACGATGCACGGTTAGCTACAGCTTGGTAGAATTGTGACAGAAACTACAGACCTGTCAAGTTCCTGTTTCCGGCATCGCTTGATTCAGAGCACCCTGAATTCTTCCTTCTTTTTTTTTTCTCTACCGGTTGTGCTCGTCTGTTCATGTTCGAAAAAAATCTGGAGCTTGTGTTTACCGATTAGTTAACAAGATTATCAAGGGTGGTGATGTTAAATGATAAGCTATTAGTATCGTATTTGATCTTGTTTTAAGCAAGAACTGATGAACCTTAAATTGGTGTTTACATATAATACAAAATAATGGCAAGACAGTGTAGCTTCCTGTGTATGGCGTGCGTGTCGTGGGCATCGTGCGGCATGGCCGGCCCCCCGATGTTACATGGAGCCCACTCATTAGAGGCCCATGTTTGTTTCCTTGGCGGATTATATAGTTTACATTATATGTGCTGGGTCATGTAATTTAGTTTATACAATCCGGGCCTGTCTGTTTGACAACCCAGATTATTGATGCTTAGATTGTTGCTTTGAGGTGTGAGCAGCCACCAATGCCCTTAGTCGTTTGGCGCGTGTTGTATGATAATGTAATCGAGTTCACATCAGTCCTTCAAATTGCAGGGTCTCTGCACTTTATTTGCAGCTGAGATCCGTGTGCCGTCCCCTGTCGCTGTGGGTGCCGTACCGTAGCGGCCTGCCATGCGATGCCATTCCATGCGCGCTGGCTGGCGATGGCAGTGGTATGGTAGGCACGCCCGCGATAGTTACAGGGGGCCAACTGCGGTACTGTCCACCTGTAATTTTCATCGTTCCAGAAACCAGGAAAACCGGAAAAGAAAAATTTTGGAAAGGTTCCGAATTATTTGATGTTGGTAGTTCAATTTTTATCTAATCAGCATCAAATAATTTGAAACGGGGGGAGCATTCAGTATATCTGAAATAAAAAGATCTGAGAGAGAAAACAACCCCAAAACATGGACTATGTTGGTTTGGTTAGAGCCTAAAGTTGTTGCACATTCTTGACTAGAATGACTAAGATTAGTTTTAATACAAGAGTTTGGCGAGAAACTAATGGACTACTCCCTCTGTTCTGATTTATTTGACGTTGGATGAATTAAAACGTCAAATAAATCAGAATTCAGAACGTAAAGATCAGTCTATAACATATGTGTCATGTGGCTAGTAAGATAAGTTAAACAGATTTAAGTGTCACAAGGACCAAATACTCATTAATAAGATTGTATCCAACTTAGCTTAAACGTTTAACGTCAGGGTCCAACTTAACGGCGATAATTAATAGAGGTTCACGGACGTAGAATCATTGAGCGACGAGCCGAGGCGAAAGGCTGGCAAGAGAAGAGAGCGACGCGACGCCTCGGAATTCGGAGCCGGTGTGTCAACCTAGAGCTCCGCAACCGCGAGCTCTGCTAACGCTAGGGGCTTGGCTACGGGGACTGCTGCTCCCAACCCACATCCCCATGCGGGTCCGTCCTCCATCTTCCGGTCCCCAATCCGACCCGACCCGACCCGGGCTGACCTGAGGTGGCCACCTTCAATGCTCTCTTCGACCCACCTCGCGTCGCAGCCACGAGATGATGCCACGCTCGACTTTCACAGTTTGTAGTCGACGCCACGTGGACGTGGTGATCGGTCAGCTAAACCAAACAGGTGGCGTGGCACGTCCCTGTCCGCCTCTCGTGCCGTGCTGTCACGCGCGCGGAGGAGGAGGGGGGGGCCAACCGAGCAAACCCGACCCGAAACCGTGTCGACCTTTCCAGCTCCCGGGATATGTTTCCCCCTTTTTCTGAAGTTACTGTATGTATCTATTACGACCTTGTCTACCACACCTCTCTCTCCAAAAGACAAGAGGATAACGCACTTACATCTGAGGTTGCTCCTAAAGGTAATGTAAAGAAACTGAGCTCCATGACAAACCACATCTTTTTAAACAAGAGGCAGCATTATGAGCTAGAATCTGAGGCTAAAGACCGCTTGATAAGGTTATTTATGTGTAGTAAATTCAAAAGTTAAGTGGACTGAAAGAACACCACCACATTAAAAAAATAGCTGAACAATTGTCCTAACTCCAGATTGAATCGAAGCGAGAACCAAGCAAGTGATCGGTAAAGCCAAGCCAATGATTGAACACCTCATTATAAGAAAATAGTTGAACATTGAGCAGTGTCGCTCAGTAAAAGAATCTGAATCAATCACTTAAAACGTTTGATACTCTCACTACGTACCTTCGGATTTGCAAGTTTTTCTAGACACAGATATAGCATATTCAGCATATATGCTTCAAAAACCAAGTCTAGAAAAAGTGTCCAGCTCTGTAAGAATCAGGACAGAACAATTCTAAACTCATTACCCCTGGCCTTTTCACTCAGCTCGCATCTTCAATCATTAGATTCCAGACCCACTCGCTGGATTATATATATATGCTAGTGTGTGACACTGTACGCGGTAGGTTTATTCATGTGGGCTGTCCTGTGGGTGGTCCTAACAATATCTCCCAGCTTTTCCTTGACCTCTCGCCAAAGCTCTCATGGAATCCATGGGAACACAAGCCGGCAACCTCCCCCGTCCTCCTCTCCCTCAAAAGTCAACAAAACCAAGAAGGAAAAATAATCTAAAATACCTTGACCTTTTCTCATCTCTACTGCAGCAAGCAGCCAAAGCACTGGCTCCATTCACACAGACACAGCACAAGCAAATCCATCGACATAAGTAATCTGTAAGCAGAATTGCAAAGAACAAAAGGAAAATGGCAAGGTAGATTGGAGATATCGATCGATTCAACGCAGGAAACAAAAGTAAATAAAATTGCCACTCAGATGGGTTCTCTTCAAGCTTACACAGCCGAAGCAAAGCTACATGCAGGAAGCAAAGTTGTTGAGCAGAGAAAGGAAGAAACAAGAAGAGCCACCCAAGAACACCAGCTTGTTTTCCACTTTCTTTACTCTTCTTTTGTTGGAGCATCATCTACTCCTCTTTCTATATACAAATGCAAAAAGCCAGACACCTGAGGGGAAGAGATATAAAGCTTCAAACATACCTAAAAAAAACGAGCAGGACAAAATAAAGAAATGTTCTAAACTCCAGATTAGTACGGGTGAAGATTAGATGGATCAAGCTCTGTACTGTACTACCAAATGCTAAAACTAGTACTAGTATTATGATGTTGCTGATACACATTAAGGTGGTGGATCAGATGTTCTCTTCTCCTCTCTTCCTTTGCCTTTGATTT
This sequence comes from Neostapfia colusana, assembly GCA_030760725.1. Lineage (NCBI taxonomy): Eukaryota > Viridiplantae > Streptophyta > Magnoliopsida > Poales > Poaceae > Neostapfia > Neostapfia colusana. Next base: position 126,324,562 of record JASWHV010000003.1, read on the forward strand.
CCTCTACATGAACAAGACACATATCATAATCTCTCAGTCAACACCCGGCGCCGGCTGCTCCTGCTGCCGCCGAGCCGGCGGTGGCAGTGCCCCACGGGGAGCCCAGGAAGGGCTCGTCGACGACGTCGAAGAGAGAAGACGTCGGCTCCAGCGGCGCCGTGGACCTGGAGTCGCCGTTGAGGAACAAGAGCTCGTCCTCGCCGGCCATCTCCATGTCCTCCACGAGCAGCTCTCCCTCCTCCTCGTCGTCCTCCTCCTCCATGGACGGCGTGCGCAGCGGCGTCGTGGGGGACATCCTCGTGGACGTGGACGGTGGGCTCGGGCTGCGCGGCTGGGACCCGCTTGAGCCGACAACGACGGACGGCTGCGGCGGCGACGCCGTGGAGGGGAACTTGTGCCGGGTGGTGCCGGCGAGCGAGTTGCGGTGCGTTGGCGCGGCGTGGTTGTGCTCGCCAGTGTAGGTGAGGATGAAGGTGTTGGGGTCCGTACGGCAGCGCTCCACCTGCTTCCGCGCCGGGCACCCCTTGGAGCTACTGCACCGGTAGTATCCCCTGTTCAAGAAACAGAGCAGCTAGTGAGATCGATTCGCGGCGACGGCGGCGGCCACGCTGGCCAGCCTCGGGCTACACGACGCACAAGTAGAAGGGATTTAGGTTAACTGACCTTGGGTAGGGGGAGCCCTTGATGGGCTTCTGGCCGTACTTCCGCCATGCCCACACGTCCGACGACGAGCCGTCCGCCGGGACGCGGCGCACCACCTTCTTCACCTGGTTCTTCCTGTAGGTTCACAACGGCACGAGGAACAGCGTTAGGAACTGAAAAAATCGAAGCTTTAAATTAGCCTGAAGAACGAAGAATCGCTGCCATTGTCTTGAAGAGAAACTCTGAGTGAAGCTTACCGTCTCTTGGATCTTGGCACGGCGCCGGGCATCTGCCGTCCGCTCGGCTGCGCCCTCGCCGGAGCGGAAGCTGGAGCCGTGCGCGCCTGAGCTGTCACCTCCGCCTGTGTCGCCACCACTGGCTGTTGCTGCTGTTGCTGTGGCGGCGGAGGCGGCAGTGTTGGCAGGGGAGGCGGCATGGGAGGCCGGGCGGCTAACAAGGCCCTAAGGAGCTCGTCGCCGTCTTCCCCGCCGCCAGCACGAAGATCCGGAAACCTCCACCCAACATCTGCCTCCTGCTCGTTGGCAAGCTCCAGCGCAGCAGGCGGTGGAGGCGGGAGCAGGTCGAAAGGGTCGTTGACTTGCAACGGCGGCGGGGAGAGGCGGCGGCGGCAGGCCAGACGCACGACGGCGTCCAGATCCCAGTCGTTGAAGCAGTGCTCCTCCTCCATCTGGCCCAGCTAACCGGAGAAGAGGCGCGACGCGGAGTGGTTGGGTTCTTGGCTCTGGAGGAGGCGGGGACGGGGAGAGGGGAGGCGCTGACTTTTGCTACTTTATTGATTGTCCTGGAAGAGGAGGGAGGAGACTAGAGGAAGAGTAAAAGGAGAGAGAGAGGAGAGAGAGAGAGAGGCAGAAATGGTGGGCAAAGGCATTGGATCCTGTCCTAAAAAGGGGTGAGGGCTACTGGACTATGCTGTGTTTTTTTTTTCTGGATTTCTTTTTCTTTCTTGTGCTTGGAGTTTTATAGCGGTGCAGCATGCAGCCCCACCCTCCCTTTGACTTTGTAACATGTCAAAGCGGGTGAGGATTTAAAAGGGAGGGTTGAGAGAAAAACAGGATATATTTAATGAGTGACTTTCTTTCTAAATACAATGTATCTCCTAGTACATTTATAAATGTCGTTCTCAATTGTTAATGTTTTGGCAGAATTTCAAGAGATACTTTATCTGCGAATCTCTGTGATTTGTTGTTGTAATTATGAAGTGCTTTGTATTAAATTTTCAGTTACACGGTGCTTATACCTGCAATATCTGCCAACCAGTACAATTTATTATCTGCAGTAGGTTGGAAGCTTTGACTGGTATATATGTTTGTGTCTGTGTCAAACATATTTGGGTCTACTTCATAAATTAAACTCCTCTTCTCGAAGGCTGAGTACCTGTGTTGCCGTATTTGGCTCTAGCTGGTTTATCTGGCTGGATTTCATAATTAGTAGTGTTGAATTACCGACATGTACATATGTGTACGCATGAAACAAGATCTAGCTAGGTGCGTACCTTGACCTTCCTTTCTTAACAAGGACTTTGGTAGGCAGATTATATTTTATTTTTCAAAGTTTTGATAAATGCATGGATAACGATACGTTTTGACCGCTCCATTCTGATAGTAGTTTGAAATGCATGCGTCTATCACCAAGCATACTTTATAAAAATAAGTCTAACATTCACATGATATAAATTCCATATTATTAAAGACAAAAAAATAGAAGTCAGCCATTGCAGGCTCGATACTATCCGTGTACAGTAACCCATGGGCCACGCGTGTGTTGAACAATTCCGAGTCTGTAACAAACATTTAGCCTTCCACAGGTAACCATACTCAAAAGTATTATGATGGCATGTGATGAGTTTATTAGGACCACGCATGCTTATAAATTCAAATAGACGCATGACATATACCGCGGTTTGAGTGAACTCAACCATGAGGTGGACTGGACTCGGCCGATTTATTTGTGCGAGTCAACAAACCGAGTCGTCGGTCTTGCAGCAATTTTCCTAATCTGCGTGCACATACATATGGTATCGACCCCCGAGTCAGACCGAATCGGGCAGCCTCTCTCCCGCGGCAAAGGCCGTGGCCGTCGCGTCCAGGCCGGCGGCCACGGAGGTCCGCACGCAGCTTGAGGCAGGCGGAAGGGACGGCGTACGGAACGCGTCCGCGGGTCAACGGGCTCCGTACCTACGGACGAAGCTCTGACTTTTCCAGCGCGGGCGCGTGGGCTCCGTACCGTGGGGCCCGGCGCGCAGCGATGGAGGGTAGTAGGGGGGCGACGACCTCGTGCGGAGGGGAAAAGCTAAAGTCGCGCCCGTTTGACCCGCTCCTTCGCGCAGCCGCGGCCAGCGACGCGGTCCCCACCTGGCGGCTGCCGGCCGGCCGCGTGCGCGCCGGGAGGAGGAGAGGATCACCACCACCGCGAGCTTCGCACGCCACACACTGCCGGGTGGGGACCAGCCGCCACGTCGGGCGTCACGGCGACATTGATGCGTACGTACGTACGTACGTATGGAAGGATCCCCCCAGCCGAGCTGACGCGCGCCACCCCTCGTCGTCGTCCCTTAGTAAAAGACAAGGCACACGGCACATTTTGTTCAAAAAAAAAAGAAAAGCCACGGCAGATTGATGTGGACCAAGCCGTCCAAACCCGAACAGCAGTCGGTGCAAAAAGCAGGCCCGGCCCGGTCCACCTCACGATCCCTCGTTTTGAACCTTCAGAACCGTGGGGCGCCAGCTGCGCACAAGCGAAGCCAAGCTCGCCACACGAGCACGTACCCTGCGTACCGCCGGCTCGTTCCAAGTTTCAGTACCATGCATGGCATGGCCGCATGGGAGGGGGAGGTTCCCAGCAACGCACCGAAAAAGGAGCATGGCACCAGCATGCTGTTACGTACGTCAAGAATATAAGCACGGGATCTGAGAATATATATATATATATGGTTGAAGAATTTTACGTGCAAAAAAAATGCCAAGGTATCATGACACCTTCTTCCGGTGACAACGCGGTGCGTGGAGTACGCAGAGCCTGTTCGTTGACAGGCGCTTGGGAATACGCGCATGGATTTCTGCCTTTGTTTCACATCTACTCTGCCCCATGCGTTATTTTCTTCTGACTTTTGATGGAGGCAACGAATCAATATCCTCATGTGTGGCCATGTGGGGCTTTCTCCTTCTGGGAATTCGAAGGGAAATAGATGCGGAAACGTTTTCTCTATTCTTAACTTGTTTTCGTTAGAACAATATTTTTTTATCTAAGTTTAATCTATTTTAAACTAAACTTATTTTCTAAACATGATAATTTAACAATGAAGTAAGTAGTACAGACCCGCGCGAGCAGCCTATATATTACAGAGGCCTTAATTATGTTCACAGCATTGTTTGAGAAAATCGGAACACCCAGAAAAATGAGAAAAAGGAAAGGGAGGCTGCGCATACTATCGTACAGCTGCACTGTTCTTCACGAGTTGAACTAGATGTGGAAATTAAAAAGAACCCGAGAGCAGATTTCCATAAAACACGGGGGGGCTGCGACTCTAAGTAATAAAACTCAGTGCAAGTGGATGACTCTTCAATTCAGCGACGTAAGCGCTTACGAATTCAAGTTCCGTTAGAAACAGCATTTCTATTTGCAGGGACGTCCGTCCAGGCCCACGGCTTTCTGGTCGTCGGCCTGGGCCGCTGTTCCCTCTCGTGGGCTCTTGAGCTTGAGCGGCCCCGTAGGTGTAGGATCATCACTACTACCGACCGCTCGCGTCCGTTCGTGGCCTTCCTCTTCCTGGCTAGTTAAAACGCACTATTTACTGTATTCATAAACTTTAAAATATTGTACTTCTCTCTCATGTGGCGTTCGAGTTCGGTTTTGGTTTTGTTGGGACCGTTGTGTGTTCCATGTGACGAGACCAGTAATAAATCTGAATTCCACTGGACTATGTGTAAAAGAATTGCTTTTTAAATAACGCAAGTTCCTATCGTACATATGACATAAGTTGCTACGTATAGTTATCTTTGTAATACAAAAAGTTTACAATTCAGTGTAAATTACTTCGGTAACAACTTAAGGTACTATCTTGGCAACAAGTTATGTTTTCCATATGATGTAACAGCTTCGAGTACTATAGAACAGATCTGATATATAGTACTATTTATTTTTACAATAACAATAAAAAAATGAGGATCTCTCGTGGGTACCGCCGCGTCGCCTACCCCGCGCGCAAGCCGCTGCCGGTGGGTTCGCAGCAACGTTGGGCCCCAGACGTCATTGCGACGGAAGATCGTTCCGGCTCGTTTTTTTTTCTCGATTTCTGTAACGCGCGCGGCGGCGCCGTATGCGGCTTTTATTTAGAGAGGGAGGAGGGTAGCGGGGAGGCGAGAGAGAGAGCGGGGATCCTCCGCGTGCGTCCGTGGTCGGTGGTCTCTTCCGGCGCCGGCGAGTAAAGAGGAAGAGAGGAGGAGAAGGAAGAAAAAAATGGTGCCGGCGATGGCTTCGCTCGGGGCGGTCGCGGTGGCCGCGCTCGTCATCGCCATCTTCATGCCGGCCGCCGCAGCGGCGGCGCAGGCCCCGGCTCCCGCGCCCACCAGCGACGGTACGTACCAGCCGCCTCCACGTACGCCTCGCCTCGCCTCTTCACTCCACTCATTCCCGTCCGGGAGGCACGTCTGTACGCCACATTGCCATCCGCGCATCTTCGGTTTCCCCTCGATCCGCCCGAACGGATCGTCGGTGTCGGGCCGCCCTCGCGCTGGCCGCGCCCGCTCTTCGTCCCGGGTTCTCGTCGATCCGGTTCTCCTGGTTAGCGACAACGAAGCACCCATGCTGGAATTCTGCCCCTGCGTTGAATTTCGTGGCCGGTACCATGTGCGTTGGTCTAGATTCTCGTTCCCTCAAGTTATAATTCTCCTTCTGTTGATATATATAACCCGAATCCGCTGCACGCGCTTTGTTCCGCGTCAATAGTTGCTAGAATCCGTTTCCGTAGAAAAATAATTTTCGGGCCCGTAGAACATTGCCACCATTTCTAAGGATAATGCAGAGGTTGGGACCTTCCCTTTGTGCCATCTTCAAATTCTGGTAGTTTCCTTGGATTTTTGTAATTGATAGGGGTTCTCTTTGATTTAATAGTCATTCAGTTCCTAGGCAATCTATTGATCGAAAAAGTTCCTAGGCAATTCGTTAGAGCGTTCCTTTAAGGATGTGTTTCTGCATATTGGTATGGGAAATCTTGCTGTCCAGATTTCAGATGTCGACGTCTCTGCTAACTGGTGCCAGAGTTGCAGACTAGCCAATGGTCACAACTGGACGTGTAGTTTGTAGAGTTGTTGATCGTGCCTGCACCACCACCTTGCATTTGCTATCGGGCAGGAGTGGGCATTCTTCGCCCCTTTTCATTCTGAACTGCCATAGCTTGGGGTATATAATGTGAGATGAAAATCGTTTCCAGTTTGATTAGTAGACAGTCGTCAACCCTTTGATGGCCTGAGGTAGGTCCACAGACGGTCCTTTTGTGAATCTGTTGGTGGTCTCAGATGGATCCATGGTTGGTCCTCTTCTTGTGCAGGTTGAGTCGCCTTCATTTCCTGATTTCCTCATCATCGTTGGTAATGTTAAAGGTGGCGGCAGTAGTTTCCTGTGGATAGCGGTAGTTATTACATGTCTGTAGCATGACGGAAATTCTCTTTGCCTGCATAATGGCCGCAGAATTTTGGACATGCCATGTATAGCGTGTGATGGGAAAAATATAAACACTTCTAATGAGTATTGAGAGCGACCCCGCTGTTCAAGTTTGGTTATACCTACTGGCCTTTTTAATGTTACTACTAGAAAAGGAAATAGTAGGCATTAGACATTCATGGAACAAGCAGGAATGCATGCCTGTCTATCTGTATTCATGATAGCCTGTTTTCAAAATCCTCATTATCTCTTTATAACATGATACTATTGCTTTTGTCCATGTGATCAGTCGAGACTAATATGTGTGTTTGTGACCACAGGCACATCGATTGATCAAGGGATCGCATACGTCCTGATGCTGGTGGCTCTCGTGCTCACCTACCTGATCCACCCGTTGGATGCTTCCTCACCCTACAAGCTCTTCTAGTCGCAGAGAGGCTGATAGTGTTCTTTTAGCCGTGCAAGTGAAATTAACATCTAGGTGTGTGGCTGGGAGTGATCTTGATTTGTACCGAAGCTTTTTTAGCGGTATTGGTTGTATCGGGTTCCATGACCTGGCGCCCATAGGTTTGTGCTGGATTCTGTTTTCGATGGTCCCGTGCATGCGTGCCGATTGGCATGTGCTAGTATGATGTGGGATGCATGATTTCTCTGTCCTTGCAAGTTGCAGACCGAACATGTGAGCGACCGACCTCGCCTGTCAGCCCTGACACGATGGTGGTCTCGTCGTGGTCCCGCCCATCTGTTCATTTCTTTCATGCCTATGGGCTATGGGAATATTCGCACTCGCAGATGTCCTAGAGTTTTGTGATCATCGCCTAGTTGATTTTTGAAGATATATTTCGTGGTCTTGGTGCCATTTTTTAACAGGTGAACAGTTCTTTTTTGGGATACTGTTCGTTCACATTTGCCCTAATGTGTACTTACTAGATTTACTAAACGTAGCCCTCCCCCTCTTCCTGTTCCCTTCGTCCGTTTTGCATCGTCTGGTTTTGCGTTTGCGTCGTGTAGCGCCTGCCACGTCCCTGCCGTTCCGAGTCCCACTCGAAACTAATCCAGGGTCGGGACTCGATCCACTCCCACCCTAGTCATATTACAGACAAAAAAGACAATGTTAACTGTTGTGTATCATAACCTTTTCAACGAAACAAAGCACCATTTAACATGATCAGAGTTTTTTCTATTCGGATGATAAAAGCAAAAAAAGAAACTGCCTGATTTTTTATTAAACCAAAAGAATCTTCACTCGCCGTCCGTGGGGATCGAACCCACGACCACGTGGTTAAAAGCCACGCGCTCTACCGCTGAGCTAGGACGGCTCGGTATTTCTTAGTGACTACTTACTAATACAAGTTTAAGAATTCTAACAAAACACAACAGAAACCACCTCCCTTCTCTCAATCAGTTCTCAGGAGAATTTCGAAAGAGTACTACAGTCTTCTGGCTTCTGATCCATACAACATTATGCCATCATTCAAATGCAAGCACAGGATAAGAGGTTACATTACTTCCATCAAAAGTGTTGGTCCTTGGGTGTGCATTCAACAAGTGAGCCAGTAAGCCAGGCACAAACTGCGATATCCTCAACTGGCACCGTTGCGATATACAAGGCTTAGTTATACCCTGGCGCATAAACCAACTGCAGAACAACGCCCAATACCTGCTACATCTCTGGAAGGGGTTGGTCCTCGGGTCGCAATTTTCATTTCCGCTCCATCGTTTCCAATTTGATGGGTAAGAGAACCGAAATCTATACCGATCATAAGAGTTTGAAGTATATCTTCACTCAACCAGATCTCAACCTTCGGCAAAGAAGATGGTTGGAATTCATTAACGATTTTGATGTGAGAATTAATTACCACTCTGGAAAAGCTAACGTGGTTGCAGATGCCTTGAGCAGAAAGACACATGTTAACGTGTTAATGATGAGAGATCTACAACCTCAACTTTGTGAAGAGTTCGCAAGACTCAACTTATGCTTGGTGAATCACACAGAAGCCATAACAATGGAAGTTGACTCAACTCTAGAACAAGATATTTAAAATGGTCAAAAGAATGATTAAAAGATCAAAGAAATCAAGAAGTTGATCAAAGAAAACAAAACCCCAGGGTTTAGAGAAGATGAGCATGGTATTGTATGGCATGGTAAAAGAATATTTGTGTCAGATATAAAGGAAATAAAGAAGTTAATTCTGAGAGTGGCTCATGATTCAGATTATTCTATCTATTCTGGAAGTACAAAGATGTATCATGATCTCACTACACGAAAACCTAATATTTTTGTCGGCCACAACTATTTTCGTGGGCCCGCACGAAAATAAAAACAATTTATTGAGCTGGCTCGTAGCACACGAAAATAGAAGCTATTTTCGTGGGTTAGAGTATAAGCACACGAAACTAAATTTAATTTCGTGGGTTATTGTGCAGGCACACGACAATAAATCGTACTTTCATGGGTTTCCGTACGGCAAACGAAAATAAAGGTCACCTAGGGTTTGTCGCTCTGACAGACACCTATATTTTCGTGAGCCAGATCGGGGCGCATGAAAATACGGGCCAGTAATGTCGTGGGTTTTTGGGAGGCACACGAAACAAGGTTATTATCGTCGGCTTGTCAGAAGGCACACGAAACTAGGCTCAATTTCGTCGGCCAGCGAGCGGCGCACGAAAATACTTGTGCCTCGGTTTCATCTATGTCGGACAGGCACACGAATCAAGGTCATAATATCGTGGGCTTTTGGCGGGCTCACGAAAACAAGGCCTACTATTGTCGTGGGTTTTAGGGAGGCACACGAAACTAGGATCAATTTCGTCGGCCAGCGCGCGGCGCACGAAAATACGGTTGTCTCGGTTTCATCGACGTCGGACAGGCACACGAACCAAGGTCCTAATTTCGTGGGCCTTTGGTGGGCTCACGAAAACAGTGCGCCCTATTGTCGTGGGATTTCTGGAGGCACACAAAACTGGATCTATTTTCGTTGGCTTTTCCAGAGGCACACGAAACTACCCTCATTTTCATCGGCCATGTTTGCGGCGCAAGAAAATACGGCACACGAATCAAGGTTTTAATTTCGTGGGCTTTTGTTTGGCTCACGAAAATAGTGCTTATACAGGACGTGCGCACGTCGGTTTCATTGTGTATCTCGCCTGCAGACACCCGTGCCCATCTGCCGCCGCCGCCGGTGCCCATCTGCCGCCGCCCGCGACCAGCTGCTGCCGCCGCCCGCGCCATCTGCCGCCGGCCGCGCCTAGCTGCCGCCGCACGCGCCTAGCTGCCGCTGCCACCGTCGCCGCGCTAGCCCGCGTCAAGCTGCGGTCGTCACCACTTCGAAGGGCTGCTCCCATCTGCCGTCGCATCTCCCGGGTCCGGACGAACGAGCTGCTGGGCTCCGATCCGCATTTTCGGCTGGCCGCTCCGAACGACACCAAGGTAGTCTATAATTTGTTAGTGTAATTTTCTCGGTGCGGCCCGCGCTCTGCCCGGCGATGCTCTGACTCGACATCAATGCCATCTCAAGTCTGTTTTATAGAGGCTGATCTTGTACTTCAGAAATAGATCAATTGATTCTAGTGAGCGACGTAGGTCTAATCTTAGTCACAGACGTGGGTGTAGTTTTGAGAAATCTAATTTGGCATGCACGCATATGATATCAAGTCCGTTGCTAAATTTAAACTCAAAGAGCTCTTAGTGCACGAAAATTAGTTAGAAGAACGTGCAACAAAATTTAAAAAGAACGTCTATTAGTTCGAAGTATTTTAATTGTTTGTTGCATAAATATAAAGTTAGCATGTATGCATCTTTTACTTAGCAATGAATTATGTAACAAGAAATACAGTGACTAGTTAGCATGTATGCATCTTTTAATTGTTCGTGGACTGAAGACATGGCACATGAAATACAGTAACTAGTAGCTCATAAATAATAGATAGCACTCTTAGAAGCATGTAAAGTGTTCCATAGTTCATTTGTGTTTTAGATAAAGTTTGATATATCGATATGTAAATAAACGGGTTTCGGGCCGACTCAGCCCGGCATAACCTATTTATGGCCAGACATTTGGGCCGTCTAAAAGTTATCACTAGCGGGACCCGATAGAGCAAAAGTTAGGATGGCTAAACCACTTCACTGTCTCTCCCTTGTTCTTTACTCCTGTCTCTTGTTCTTATTTCCCTCGTAAATCACTTCAAAAAGTAAGATTCACGTAACCTATAGAATATGTGTTACCCGTTTCGGACCACCCCGTCTCACATGCATTGCGCATGTGAGGCGTGTAGGTTTGAAATTGTCCCTTTTTGGACAGTCTGGGAGTGACCGAGGGGGCGTGCTTATGACGAGACGCGGGGTATGGATTCGAACGAAATTTCGTCGGTGTAACCCTAAAGTTCTCCGTTGCACCATTATCGGGCGTGCAGTAGGAGAACAACGGGGTTATGCTGCCAAAATTTCGTCTGGATCCGGACTCTGCGTCTCGTTATAAGCACGCTCCTCTCGGTCACTCTTGGGTGGGTTTAGGACATATCCCTTCCAATAAATGTAAAGTGAATGTAAATAAATAATAATTTGTTCTTGCGAAGTTCTTATTTTCTTGTATTGTAGAGTCTAGAAAATGGACGATGATAGACGATGGATGTATGATTGTTGGCGGAAGAATGTTGCGTCTTCGGATGAATGGGCTATCAATACTAAGGCATTTATCAGTCGGGCTTTTGCTTTATCGACCAACCGTTTTGTGAAGTGTCCGTGCAACAAGTGTCGTAACTTTTTCTGCAAGGAGAAGTTTGACATGGAACGAGATCTTTGTCGATTTGGTTTTATGTCAGGTTATGAAATATGGTATGAGCATAGTGAGTTATACCATAGTAATGTGAATGTTAATGAAGTAGATGCTGATAACGAGGACAGAATGGAAGACATGGTTGAAGCACTAAATCGTGATTGTGGTGAAGGTACATCTATAGAAATTCCTGGACCCGAAGTTCAAGAGTTCTATAGAATTCTTTCCGCATCACATGATGTAAGGATCGAAACGCCCAAGAGGGGGGGGGGTGAATTGGGCTTTTTCAAAATTTTAGAGCAATTTAAAACTTAATGGTTGAAACCCAATTCCCTATGCGAACTAACTACGCAAGCAAGAGTGTTAAGTGCGGAATAGTAAATGCGTAATAGTAAGGGGGTGAGGAGAGAGATGCAAACTCCCGCGGAGACTCGGAGACACGGCGATTTTTCCCGTGGTTCGGTAAGATCACAAAAATCTACCTACGTCCACGTTGTGGCACCCACCAAAGGGTATAGCCACTCCCAAGTCACCAAGACAAGGGAATCCACTATCTTTCTCCGTTCGCCTTCTCCGGCAAGGTGGAGCTCAAGCCTTGTACAATGGTGATCCTCCGGGCTTCCACACACGTCTTGGTAAGCTCCGGAGCGATCTCTTCTTCCTCCAACTTTTACAAGGTGAGAGAAGTCACCAAGACACTCTCTCTGACTAGCCTAGAGATTTCAATCACCAAGAATGGACGCACACAAGCTTCTCTCTAGCTAGATATAACCTATAGTTGGAGTACAAGAGGTTTTGAAGTGTGGAAGTGGTAGCTCTTGGTCTTGAATGCTTGAGAATGTGTAGTGAGGCTCTGGTGATCAAGACTTGTCGAAATGGCCGGTTGGAGGGGTATTTATAGCCAGCCCACACGAGATAGCCGTTGGAAAAGTAGGCAGACTTTTTCAGTGAACATCGGATCCTCCGATGCACCCCTTTATATGAGCATCGGTCGAATTCCAAATTAGCTGATGTCATGTGTCAGATGTGACCGTTGGATCTTTTAATCGACCGATGTTACTTCAATTCATCATCGGATGATCCGGTGGGTTGATCTTCAGAATTGGTTCAGAAATATTGTCTCGGTTAAAATTGACCGATGTACACTTACTTCATCATCGGATGATCCGGTGTGTACTTCTTCAGAATAACTCAGATATCATCCCTCTGTTGAAATCAACCGATGTGCCACTTCCTTCACATCGGATGATCCGGTGTGTACTGGACTCTGAGGTCTTCTTCTTCTGCCAACTCAAACTTGACCGATGTGGTCATTTTGAAAGACATCGGATGATCCGGTGAGTGCAACTTGTTTGCTTCGAGTTGTTTTGAGTTGATCTTTTGGAATCCTCTTGAGTGACCTCTTTGACACTTGTTTGAAATGATATTATGATGAAGTGTAAGCTTCTTGTGTTGCCAATTTTGATAGAATAGAGTCGTTGTATGAGTTCTTTATTTAGTCTTCATGAGTATCGAATAACCCCTTAGAATAGATCGTTGAGGGGTCTCCATTTGTATCCAATGAGCAGTAGACGGTGTGAATATAGATAGTTCATTAACGTTTGATGTGATATACGTGAAACCTCGCATCCACAAACTCATTAGTAATAACGAACGGTTGTCATTAATCACCGAAACCATACCTCACGGGGGCCTAGATGCTTTCAATCTCCCCCTTTTTGGTGATTGATGACAACACAATGAGTAGAGCATAGAATTAATGAAATTAAAACGCAATACTCAAAAAAGAAATATAACAAGTACAAATTGCAACACAAGTGGCTCGAAGGCTCAAATAATAAACAATAAAGCGTAAGAGCACGAAGTAGCACCCGGAGTACAATAATAGCAAATAATAATAACAGACAATCTCAAATAAAGTAGCAAAAGGATAGACACTCCCCCTAAAACCAGGAACTCCCCCTAGAACTGAGCTAACCTCCCTCTGACTCTAACTCTTCTCCCCCTTTGGCATCAAGACACCAAAAAGGGAAGTCGAGTCCCTACAACTCAGGCGCGCTCCTGGCGATGGTGAAGCGGTCGGCGTCGACGGTGCTGTCGCCGGAGCTGCTGGAGGTGGAGGTCGCTGGCGCTGGAGCTGGAGCGGGGGGAGCTGGAGCTGGAGCTGGAGCTGCTGGGGGATCCGCTGAGACTGCTGGCGCCGGTGGAGAAGGTACTGCCGGAAGAGGTGAGGACTAGAACGACGTCGGCGGCAGTACTGGACCTGGTGCCAGTGGGGGTGCACCTGGAGCCTGACTGAGTCCCAAGTGCTGAGGTGGAAGGGCGACTCCCGTCTGCTGGTAGAGGTTGGTGACCAACCCCAGGATGCCCAACAACATCTGCTGAGTCTGCTGCTGCTGGTCCAGAGTGCGTCTCGTCATCTGGTTGACAAGGTTGGTGAACCTGTCGGTGTCCTCTCGCCTCTGACGGGCGATCTCCAGCTGCATCTCCTGCTGCTGCCTCTGAAGCTGCTCCTGTCGAGCTGCCTGCTGCTCCTGCTGCTGAGCCATCCGCTGAAGTAAAGCAGTAAGCTCTGACGGCTGAGTCACCTGAGCCTCTGACACTGGAGGAGGTGTAGGTGGTGGAGCTGCTGAGCCTCCTGCCTCTGCGTCGTGCTGCCTCGGTGAGGGAGGAGCAGGAGGGAAGTACTCCTCGACACTGTCGCTGGTGTCGCTGTCCGACCATATGTGCTGTAGATATCCTCCCTGAGCCTCCGCCTGTGCCAGCTCTGCGTCCTCCTGAGTCAGCTCTGCCCAGTCCTCCTCTGACAGTCTGGCTCGAACCTCACGCTCGACGGGACGGCCAAGGCAGCGGTCTCCCAGAGTGGAGACTCGGTAGTGGCTGAACCGGGTCACGTGCATCTCCGTCAGCTGAGAAACTCCTGGAGTGTCCTCTGGAACCAGCTGGTGGAGAAGGTGGCAGATCCAGTGACCGAAGACCAACTGTCGAAGCATCCCAACTCCGTCGGTGATCACGTCCTCCATCTCGCAGATCAGAATATCTATGATGTCGAACTCCATCCCGTTCATCACATAGAACAGGATGGTCTGCTGAAGGCTCGTGAATCCCTCCAAGTAGCCAGACCTCGGTAGTAGAGTACGCCTGAGGACGTGGTGAACTGTCCGAGCTGCTGAGGTGAGAAGCGCTGGCACCCTCGGCTGGTCAGGAGTGAACGGCTGAGTGAACAGACCTCTGATCTCCTCGAAAGGCGGTGCCACTCCTCCAGTCAGTGGACTCCTCGGCGGGTCTGCGTCTCCGTAGACTATCTGGTGCAGGCACGTAGTAGAGAGCTCCACACCAAGCAGTCTGCCTAACAAGTCTCGAGACACGTCGTGGATCCGCCCCATGAACATGAAGTGAATCGAGCGACGGCCCTCAGAGACGTAGAGTGTCGCGTAGAACACCCTGACCCACTCCTCGACGTAGGCACTCCTCTGGTGCGAGAGCAAGTCCACCAGTCCTCTGTATCTCTCAAAAAGTGGCCTGATCCTGTGTCCCGCTGCCACTGCAAGCTGATCCCAGTCGATGCTGTTATGATGGAAGAGCTTGTGGCCCCGACGCCTGTAAGTCTCGTACAGGGACGCCTGTGTCAGGGTCCAGAAGCGGGAGTCAACTCGAGCGTCCCTAGGCCGCGGGAACCACTCCTCAAGCAACGCTGACCATCTGAGCTTCTTCAGTTGCCTTGCCTTCATCTTCCTGTAGTCGGTGAGTCTGACATCTTCGGCAACTCGGACTGCTGTGTCCATCAGGTGGATGGCCCTTTCGGCCTCTCTGTCCTCGGCGCGGTCAGTCGCAGAGGGGCGCCGACTCGCCGTAGGAGTCTGTCCACCCCCACGAGTCCTCGGGGTGCGCCGGCGGATGAGAGGCGGCACCTCGGTCTCCTCCTCGTCGGAGCCCTCGGGAGGCACCGGCTGGACCGGAGGCTGCTCCTGCCTCTGTCGTGACTCGCGGATCCGTAAGGAACCGCGATGTCCGCGCTCACGCTCCTCGGCGGCGCGATCGGCCAACTCCGCACGACGAGCGTCCTTGGACATCTTGCGCTTCTTCGCGGCGGGCTCCTCAATAGCCTTGCCCTTTCCTTTGCGATCGCGACCCATCTTGATGCAATTGAGAGCTAGGGTTAGCGACGGTGAAGATGAACGATGAAAACAACGAAGGATGTCGCGTGGCACGGAGCAAACCTTAGCGACGAACGGCGAAGCACGACGAGACCCTAGCGGAGAGGGTGATGCGAGCCGGCGGCGAGTGGTGGAGGGGAGACTGCGAGAGAGGCGCGGCGGTGCAGTGGAACAGCGGCGGCACGCTCGGGAGAGGCGGCGGCGCGGGCACGGACGGCGCCTAGGCGGCCGAAAGGTGGCGGTGGCGGCCCCTGGGAGGCGGCGGCGCGGGAGAGGCAGCGGCGGCTGTGCCTGGAAGGCGGCGGCGGCTGGGAGGCGGCGCGCGCGGGAGGCGGCGTGCGCGGGAGAGGCGGCGGCGGCGGCTGGGAGGCGGCGCGCGCGGGAGGGGTGGTGGCGGTGGCGCCTGGGAGGCGTGAGGGCGGTGGCGAGGGCGACGGGCGGCGGCGGAGGTCGGGGAAAGAAAGAAAAAACGAAAGGCGGCCGACCCGCTATTTAAGCCGTACGGGCAAACCCTAGCCGCGCATAAAACATCGGATGAACCGATGATCATCGGAGGATGCATCGGTCGAGTTCAACAGAGAGTTGTTCCAAAAACTCTCTTTGAACACCGGATGAGCCGACGTTGAGGTGTCGATCATCGGTCGATTTCTGCAGGGCACCAGAAAACTGAACACCGGATGCTCCGATGTCTTCTGAATTGGGCTTTTTCAAAATTTTAGAGCAATTTAAAACTTAATGGTTGAAGCCCAATTCCCTATGCGAACTAACTACGCAAGCAAGAGTGTTAAGTGCGGAATAGTAAATGCGTTAGTAAGGGGGTGAGGAGAGAGATGCAAACTCCCGCGGAGACTCGGAGACACGCCGATTTTTCCCGTGGTTCGGTAAGATCACAAAAATCTACCTACGTCCACGTTGTGGCACCCACCAAAGGGTATAGCCACTCCCAAGTCACCAAGACAAGGGAATCCACTATCTTTCTCCGTTCGCCTTCTCCGGCAAGGTGGAGCTCAAGCCTTGTACAATGGTGATCCTCCGGGCTTCCACACACGTCTTGGTAAGCTCCGGAGCGATCTCTTCTTCCTCCAACTTTTACAAGGTGAGAGAAGTCACCAAGACACTCTCTCTCACTAGCCTAGAGATTCCAATCACCAAGAATGGACGCACACAAGCTTCTCTCTAGCTAGATATAACCTATAGTTGGAGTACAAGAGGTTTTGAAGTGTGGAAGTGGTAGCTCTTGGTCTTGAATGCTTGAGAATGTGTAGTGAGGCTCTGGTGATCAAGACTTGTCGAAATGGCCGGTTGGAGGGGTATTTATAGCCAGCCCACACGAGATAGCCGTTGGAAAAGTAGGCAGACTTTTTCAGTGAACATCGGATCCTCCGATGCACCCCTTTATATGAGCATCGGTCGAATTCCAAATTAGCTGATGTCATGTGTCAGATGTGACCGTTGGATATAACCGTTGGATCTTTTAATCGACCGATGTTACTTCAATTCATCATCGGATGATCCGGTGGGTTGATCTTCAGAAATGGTTCAGAAATAATGTCTCAGTTGAAATTGACCGATGTACACTTACTTCATCATCGGATGATCCGGTGTGTACTTCTTCAGAATAACTCAGATATCATCCCTCTGTTGAAATCAACCGATGTGCCACTTCCTTCACATCGGATGATCCGGTGTGTACTGGACTCTGAGGTCTTCTTCTTCTGCCAACTCAAACTTGACCCATGTAGTCATTTTGAAAGACATCGGATGATCCGGTGAGTGCAACTTGTTTGCTTCGAGTTGTTTTGAGTTGATCTTTTGGAATCCTCTTGAGTGACCTCTTTGACACTTGTTTGAAATGATATTATGATGAAGTGTAAGCTTCTTGTGTTGCCAATTTTGATAGAATAGAGTCGTTGTATGAGTTCTTTATTTAGTCTTCATGAGTATCGAATAACCCCTTAGAATAGATCATTGAGGGGTCTCCATTTGTATCCAATGAGCAGTAGACGGTGTGAATATAGATAGTTCATTAACGTTTGATGTGATATACGTGAAACCTCGCATCCACAAACTCATTAGTAATAACGAACGGTTGTCATTAATCACCGAAACCATACCTCACGGGGGCCTAGATGCTTTCACATGAACAATTGCATTAACACACTAAAGTGTCCATCCTTTCAACCGTTACTCGTCTCATGTCTATAAAATTAAAGTACAATTTGTCGAACAAGTGCTACGATGATCTCTTAGATTTAATATCAGACATTCTTCCGATGAATCATAAGTTGCCGAGAGACGTGTACCAATCAAAGAAATTGATGGCAGGCCTTGGTATGAAGTACGAAAAGATTGATTGTTGTCCTAACAACTATATGCTTTTCTGAAAAGAAAATGCAAATCTGACACAATGCTCGGTTTGTAAAAAATATCGATACATTGAGGCCACAAATGAGGACGGTGAATTGGTGAAGATAAAAGTGGTAGTGAAACAACTTCGTTATATGCCTCTTGCACCTAGGTTAAAACGGTTGTTTCTATCAAAATCAACCGCGAGACACATGCGGTGGCATAAGGAAGGTGTGCGCGAAACAAAGGGGGTAATGACACACCCATCTGATGCTCAGGCTTGGAAGGCGTTGGACTCTTTTGATCAATATTTTGCAAAAGATGCTAGAAATGTTCGTATTGGATTGGCCACCGATGGTTTCACTCCATTCAATACATCTTCTGCATCGTATTCATGTTGGCCGCTTTTTGCTATACCATACAACCTTCCACCAGCTCTGTGTATGAAATATGAATATATGTTCTTGTCTCTCATCATTCCCGAACGTAAACATCTAGGAAAACGTTTAGGAGTTTTTCTTCAACCATTGATTGAGGAGTTAAAAGAATTGTGGACCGGAGTAGAAGCGTATGATAGTTACAAAAAACAGAAATTGAACTTGCGCGCAGTATACTTGTGGTCAATTCATGATTTTCCTGCATACGGAGTTTTTTCAAGATGGAGCACACATGGCAAACTTTGTTGTCCAATTTGTGGGTCGGACTCTGATTGTTTTAGACTTACTCATGGGGGCAAGGTGTGTTTCTTTGATTGTCATGGACAATTTCTACCTGCAAATCACCCATTTCGAAAGCAAGGTAATACATTTCGAAAAGATACTATTGTAACAAAAGGTACACAGAAACGTTTGGCTAGTGCTGAGATTGCTGCATGACTCAGTCAACTTGTCCCTATAGATGATGGGTTTGCTGGTTTTGGTCACGAACACCATTGGACTCATATATGTGGCTTATGGGATCTTCCTTATGCTAAGTCATTGTTAATGCTACACAATATTGATGTGATGCATTAGGAACGCAATGTAGAAGAAAGCATCATTAGCACATGTTTAAATTTTAAAAAGACAAAAGATAATTTGAAGGCCTGAAAATATTTAGTAGATATTTGTAATCGTCCGTCTTTAGAAGTTAGACAGGATGGTAGTGGAAAACAGAGAACGCCACGAGCTCCATTTTGCCTTAAAGTTAGTGAAAGGAAAGAAGTTCTGAAGTGGTTGCAACGACTGAAGTTTCCTCACGGATACTCTGCTGGATTGAGGCGCACGACAAATCATGAAACTTGGGTACTAAATAATCTTAAAAGCCACGATTATCATATAATAATGGAAAGACTACTTCCAGTAATGTTCCGTGGATATGTGCATCAGGATGTGTGGAGAGTACTTGCGGAACTCTGTTTCTTTTATAGACAACTATGTGCTAAAGAAATTACAGTTCAAATGATGGAAAAACTGGAGACAGAAATACCTCTACTCATTTGCAAAATGGAAAAGATATTCCCGCCAGGATTTATGAATATAATGCAACATCTACTTGTGCATTTACCTTACGAAGCCAAAGTTTGTGGCCCCGTACAATATCGATGGATGTACCATATTGAAAGGACACTAAAGAAACTACGAGCAATGGTTTTGAACAAAGCAAGAGTAGAAGGGTGTATTGCAGAAGCTTTTGCTCTGAAAGAGGTAGCATACTTCTCAAGTACATTCTTTGCTGAGGAACATAATGTGTATGCTCCCACAACACGGTATCACATAGATGAAGAAACTACTGCGGGAAATTTAATTATTTTTTCGTGGAAAGAAAAAACGGTTGGTGGCAGCAGTAGGCATGTGGTTTCAGAAGAAGAATGGAATTCATGTATGTTATACATGTATACAAACATCGAAGAGATGACTCAATATTTTGTGTAAGTGTTTTTTTCTACTAATTATCGCGAAGAAACATCTAATATTTCTCACATTTTACATGAGAATAAATTTTAATGTACTAATAATTTACATTATGTAGCGAGTTCGACAAACAATTTTGGAAGTATACGCGTCAACCAACAAGCAAACAGTTAGATAAAATGCGTCATGATGACCTTCATGAGGGTCCTAACTTCGTAAATTGGTTTTGGAAGCATGTAACATTCTGTTATTACATGTTACTTTTATCACTGCCAAGTTAAGCTGATTAGTAAAAGTAATATTTTTCTTTAATAAGTAGTGCATGGTAGATGCTAATGTTCGTGAGGACATACGACAACTTTCTCAAGGAACCATAACAACAAGGAGTTTTGGTCGTTACGACGTAAATGGGTTCCGATTTCGTTCGGTCAAATTTGAAGGAAAACATTCCTTTGCAGCCACGACAAACAGTGGAGTTGTAACTAGAGCATGTGATGCACAGGGGAATGAAACTAACTATTATGGGATTATTCAAAACATTGTGGAGTTTAAATTTTGTGGCTCCGAAGATCTTAGAGTTACCTTTTTTCGCTGCGACTGGTTTGATAATAACAGGTGAACACGAAAGGATGAATTTGGTATAGTAGAGGTAAAACATGAAAGTAGACTTCGTGGATGCGATAATTATGTTCTCACTAATCAAGTTGAGTTGGTTTACTACCTATAATATCCTTGTCCAAAGTTGAGTGCTTGGTGGTTGTCTATAAAGTTAATTCATGAGAACGATTATATGCTCCTGGTGATGCTGATTATCAAGAAGAACAAGATGAAGTGTACCAAGAGGATGATATTCTACCATCTTTTAATATAGATAATGGTTTAGATCTTGATACATTAGTTGGTGATGTTGAAGACAACGAGGGAGAGGAGGATGTAGTGGTTAAAAGAAAGAGACGTAGCTCTAAAAAAGTTAAGATGAGACATAAGAAAAAAGTTGGTCGACATGTTACCGAAGGAACATCGGATCATGACGAATTTTAATCATGTAATTGATTAATATTACATTTTATCATTACTTTTGTTTATATGATTATATATTTATCTCTGACCATTTTTTCAACAGGATGCCACGTGGTCTTAAAAATATAGCTAAGGGTCTCTTTGGCTGCACAAACAAGAGTGGGAGCAAGTCTGCTAACTCTTCACGTAGTCAAGACTCTATTTTTCAAGGAAGTGCCTCAAATAATAGTAGACGAGAGGCATTTAGAAGATGCATGGAACAAGCTAATGAACAGGTTAGTAGCTTATATTTGTATTATATTTACCCATGTCTCATATCGCGAAACCTAATTTATCTAATTTCAGGTGGAGCAGGAGATCCAAGAGGAGTGTCAAGAGGATCAAGGGGAAGAATTTTCTGCGGGGCAGGAACAACAACAAATTTAATAGGAACGATATCGTTTGCCCGATGATCATGACGCTGCTCTCGAGTCTAGAACACACAAAGTCTTTCACAAAGCTGCACGTAAAGTTGTGAATGATATGGTGTCTAATGCTCGAATCACAGCTGTGTGCTTGTACTACAAGGAGAAACTCGGACACATGATGAACAAGAAAATGGGAGCTTCAAAAATCTATCTAGAGGACGATCAATACCGTCAGGTAATGATTCCTTGGATGGTTAAGTATGCTGATGCTTATTATTCTATATGTACTTATTGGGCATCGAGTGAATATCGAGAAAATCTAACTCCAACAGAATCAATCGTGAGTCCGGTGGTGAAGTTCTCCATCGTTACGGTGGAGATAGTCATATTCGTCTCTACAAACGGATGGTGAGTTTAGTATCTTTAGAATTTAGTGTTATAATATAAGCTTTTGCGTAACTATATTTGTTACATGTCTATATAGGCTGCTCAAAGTGGTGAGGAACCCTCTTTCATTGATACTTATATAAGAGGGCATAGGGGCATAGATGACAGTCAATTGTGCACTCCAACGGCCACTCAGAACTTGGTATGTCATATAAGTAAAAGTAATTATTAATCAGTATAATTGCTGTATAATTGCTTTGTAGTTACTTTTAATGTAGGAGAAATATGGTGAAGAGATGGTTCGACGTCATGGAGATGATTACAATTGGAGAAAGGAAGACGTCGATGTAGTTGCTTTATATGAATCCGGTGGAGGAAAGCGTCACGGGAGGTGAACTTACCACTCTCATATTCATATATTGACATACTTCAAATTTTCCAAGTGTCATTAGTTACGACATATCACTATTGCAGGTATTCGATGTTCAACGGTGTCATGAACACCGATGTGGTTCTCTCGCAGTCACGGTAAACACAGAGCGGACAAAGTTCTTCTCGGCGTACTCATACAGGAAATGAGTCCAGTCTAAAACAAATGGAGGAGGAGCAGGCTGCATTGAGAGACCACTTGAGACTACAAAAAGACCGATGAAACGACAAGAAGAGTTTATAAAAGCACAAAATGACTACTTCTCGAATCTGGCAGCGTGGCAACAATCGATGCACGTATATTAATATAATAGTTCAAATATTTTTATTAAACAATAGATGTATGAATATTTATAGTAGAATGAATCTAAATATTTCAAAATGATCTTAGGGATACTTTTCTCAACTTGGGTTGCCTGCCGCTATGCCACCGCTACCGTAGCCTCCGCAGCTACCTATGTCTTCACCGCTACCGGTGCCTCCATAACCTTTTCCCATTGGAACACAGGTACACATTATTGGTATGTTCTCTTTCATTTTTATAAACTGTTAGTATACTTGTAACATGTATTATTGTTTAATTAGGGATCATCCTTAAGGGCACAAAACTTTCATAGTATCCCGTTACAAATTTGCGAGCATCTTCTTCAGGAGGACAGGGTGGAGGGGACGACTTTGTCGATCAATTCTTCGCACCCGGTGGTAGCAATTAGGTAAGTTTTGTGTTTTCATCTGCATTATATATTATGTATCTTAATTTAAATGGAGCTCGTGTATAATAAGGCATATAATCAAATATGTTGTTGCTTTTTATTTCAATCTATTAGTCATATACTTCACTTTATTTTCATACAGGAAAACGGCGAAACGGTGAGCAAAATAGTGTTGGAGCAATTTTGTTGGTTTGGTGGAAAGCAAATGTGGCCATGTGATATGAGTTGCTTTGACAAAATGGTTGTATGAATAATGTGACATATGTTCCTTTATGTTATATTGTATGTGTACAATGTAATAATGGACAATACTGTTTTGGCAACGTAATGCATTTTATAATGTTGAGTTTGTTACATTTATTATTACGTGTTCTGTGTGTTTGATTTATTATTTTATGTATCTGTTATTTTATGTGCTTGGAACTAAATAATATGTAACATTTTATTCTGTGTCAAATATATATTCGTGAGCCAGAAGTGGCCCACGAAAACAGTGCAATATTATTTTCGTGGGCCACAGAAAGGCCCACGAAAATAGGGCAACATTATTTTCGTGGGCAAAGAAGAAGGCCCACGAAAATAACCAGGCACTATTTTCGTGGGCCAAGAAGAAGGCCCACGAAAATAATAGGACATTATTTTCGTGGGTCGTACTCTGGCCCACGAAAATAACAGGACTATATTTTCATGGGCCAGAAGGAGGCCCACAAAAATAGCAGATTATATTTTCGTGGGCTAGAAGGTGGCCCATGAAAATAACAATACTTTATTTTCGTGGGCTATTTTTGGCCCACGAAAATAAATAATTAAACTTATTTTCGTGAGCCGCCGACGAAATTAAATTTATTTTCGACGGGTTATTTTCGTGGGCTACGTGCCCACGAAAATAAGCAAAAAAACCATGAAAATAATTATTTTCGTGGGTTTTTTGATTATTTTCGTGGGCCACCGGCCCACGAAAATATATCGTTTTCCTGTAGTGTCTTAAGACAAGGTATTGATGGTACGGAATGAAAAGAGATGTTGTAGAGCATGTGGCATTGTGTGACACATGTCAGCTAGTCAAAGCAGAACATCAAAGGCCTGCAGGACTATTACAACCACTAAAGATACGTGATAGGAAGTGGGAAGAGATTGTGATGGACTTCATAGTGGGTTTGCCCAGGACACAAACAGGGTATGATTCAATATGGGTGATAGTGGGTAGATTGACCAAACTTGCTAATTTCATTCCAGTAAAGGAAATTATAACGGTTCCAAATTAGCGGAACTACATATGTCAAGAATAGTCTGCCTACATGGTGTACCCAAAAAGATAGTGTCAGATAGAGGTACACAATTCGCTTCAAGATTTTGGCAGAAATTAAATGAATCCATGGGAACTCGGTTAAATTTCAGTTCTGCATTGAATCCACAAACTGATGGGCACACAGAAAGGACCAACCAAATTCTTGAAGATATGCTCAGAGCTTGTGCACTCAAAAATAGTAGGAGTTGGGATAAGAATTTACCATATGCAGAATTCTCCTACAATAATAGTTACCAAGCAAGCATGAAGATGTCTCCATTGGAAGCGTTGTATGGAAGGAAATGCAGAACTCCTTTGTTTTGGGATCAAATAGGTGAGAATAAAGTGTTTGGGCCAGAGTTATTAAGAGATACAGAAAAGAAAGTAAGAGAAATTCGTAATAATCTAAAGATAGCTCAAACAAGACAAAAGAGTTATACGGACATAAGGCGAAGAGAACTAGTCTTCGAGGTAGGAGACTATGTGTATCTCAGAGTGTCACCCATACGTGGACTTAAGAGATTTAAAGTAAGAGGAAAGCTAGCATCTCGGTATATCAGACCATTCAAGATACTAGAACGCAAAGGAGAGGTAGCATATCAGTTGGAGTTAGCCTCCCGACTGTCGGATGTACACGATGTGTTCCATGTGTCGCAGCTCAAGAAGTGTTTGAGAACACCAGAAGAGCAACTACCAATGGATGAATTGGATGTACAAGAAGACCTTTCATATACCGAGTATCCTATCAAAATCCTTGACACAATGGAAAAGGTTACAAGAAACAAAAGGATTCATATGTGCAAAGTTCAATGGAAACATCATTCGGAGACAGAAGCTACATGAGAAAGGGAAGATGAGTTAAAGTCACAATTCCCTAATCTATTCCCTTTGTAAACCCCAATCTCGAGGACGAGATTTTTCCTAAGGGGGGTAGAGTTGTAATACCCGAATTCTTCACAAATGAGCAAAACCCTCTCCCTCCGTGCCACCGGGGCCCGGCCGTCAGCCCTTTCCTCTCCAAAACCGCCACCCCTCTCTCTCTCCCTCCTTTCCCCCGCTCTATTATCACATGTGGGAGAAACCGTTGGCACATGGACAATTTCGCGCGCCCCTTCACCAACCGACGTCCCAGCAACCGCCGCCTCACTCCCCTCTATAAAACCAACCCGGCACCGACCGATTTCCCCCACCAGAACCACCCTCACTCCTCCCGATCGGAAAAACCACCCCAATCTCAATTCTTCGAAAACACACGTAGATCCTCGGTTCTAGCAACCCCTACACCCTCCCTCGGCCTCCACAACGAATTCCCGACGAAATTCTCTCAAGGAGCACAATTGGGAAGCGCTGCCGACGAAGATCACCGGAATTCTTCACTGCCGCCGTCGATCACCCCTCTCCGGCCAGTTCCGATCCCCGAAAACCCCCTAAGTGAGTTCCCCATCCTCTCCTCTTTCTTCTGGTGCAAAGAGATCAAGAATTGGTAGAGAAATTGAAGAAACCGAGAGTTTCCGGCCACCGCCGGCGATCGCGCGGCCGCCGGACGCGAGGGAGACGGCTTAGGGGCGACGTGGCCGCTTCTTGTGCGTCGGATATGAGCCAATGGCTCACATTAGAAAGTGCATATCGGTTCGGTTTAATTAAATCTGGGTCGTCGATCTTAGATCCAACGGCCCACATTCAATATAGTTATAACCGTTGAGATTTTAACGATTTAGCCCCTGGAGATTTGAATAAGTAAGAGATAGCCCTTGTTCTTTACAGAATCAACCCTAAACTTTATAGAAATTAGGAAATTCAATGTGAATTAGCCAATTTTTCCCTATGCATTTCGTAAATTGGTAAAATAGCTCTGTAAAATTCAATTTGAACCCTAGAAAATTTGTAAATATTACAATTTGGCCCAAATCAGTTTAAAAGTTTGATTTTAATTCCGTAATTAATCAAAATAGGCTAAATGATTTCTGAAAAATATTAGAAACTTATTAAAAACACTGTTTAAACATTTTGATCAGAATATAAATTCTGAAATTAAAAATAATAATTTCCAAAGGCTGAAATTATTTATATAGTGCTAAATTAATTATGAAAATCAAAATAAAAACCACATATATTCCAGAAAAATTGTAGAAATTTATTAAAAGGTGTAAGATTATTCTGTTTCCATATTTTTATACATGTGTAATTTCTGTAGCCCAGAATAATTATATAAATGGCTGAAAATGCATTTTTAAGTATTAAATAAATGCTGAAATATAGATAAAAATATTATATAATAAAGAAAAATTTTGGGAACTGTTCCAAATACATAAATAGGTTCTGAAATATAGAAAATAGTAATATGAGTTCTAAAAATGATTATAGTAATGATTTAAATAATTTTAGAACTGAATTAATTGTAAAATTAACATATATACATCTATATAAAAATTCTAGAAAT
This sequence comes from Neostapfia colusana, assembly GCA_030760725.1. Lineage (NCBI taxonomy): Eukaryota > Viridiplantae > Streptophyta > Magnoliopsida > Poales > Poaceae > Neostapfia > Neostapfia colusana. The sequence goes on from JASWHV010000003.1 coordinate 126,350,737, forward strand.
TATTAATATCACTATAAAATTAGAAAATGAGTATTTTGCTGTAACCAAGATAAAGTAAAAGATATAGATGTCTATTTGAAACTTAATTTCATTTCAAACCACATGAAATGGCATGAAATCAATAAGTGTATGTGTGTAATCAAACATATATGATTGAAATGCATTGTTAAGATTCTTAGGGCATGTTTGGTATTGTTTTGTGTGCATATACATGGATAGAACCAACCCAAGAACTACTTCATAATCTTCAAGAGCAAGAATTTGAAGTGAATCAACATCCATTCAAAGGCAAGTGTTTCTTGATCAATTTGTTCCTATTCTAGGATAATTAGTTAGAAGGTTTGCATGATGTCTTATATATAAAACCCAGTTTAGGATGTTTCTCTAGTTTCATTCCTTTATCATTCCTTGCTAAACCATGGAGGAATCTAGATAAGAGTTGTTGGTTATCATTTTATGTGCTTAGTTATGCTTAGAACTTTAGAAATGAATAAAACATAGTTGATACTAGCTTGTGGATTATATTAAAGACACAAGTGAGTGTCATGTGTTATGAATCTGGACATGCTGGTTGTTTTGGTTGGTGCTTCGTGCACGAGACTCAGTAATGAGTTAGTGCCTGCCTTAGATTCTAAGGTTCGGTTCATGGAACAGTTAACCCGGCTTTACAGTGCCACCACAAGACTGAGATGGGGCAGCTTGGCCAATTAATTAGGAGTTTGATGGTATAGTATGAGTGTTTGGATGGTGCGGGAAATGGGAGTCTATTTTTGACTACCGTGGGAACTGTAAGGCTCAAGAGGGGCTTCTGCAGGGGAAAGTTTACTCCTAGGAACTACAACGGTGAAACCTCAGTGGGATTGTACTTGCCGGTAGACCCTTTGTAAAGGTCATGTAGTGATCTGCTGATCGCACACCAAAAGAAGTGTGTAATGTGGCTTGCAACCACGGATATCAGGGAGGTTCTTAGTCCACCTGGAAACAGGGGATGAAATCACTACTTGTGGGTAAAGTGGTATAATCTCTGCAGAGAACTAAACTGTCATGACAGCTGTGCTCACGGTCAAGAGCGGTTTGGATTTGTCCATGATTAGAGAAACATGGATGTGAGTTAAATGAGGTTGTTGCATGGTGTAACCTAACATTAATGACTTAATTATGAGGTTGGTGGGATTAACACTTAGTAAGATAGGTTGCTAATCAAAGCTAAAGTTTAAGATTAATGCATAGTGCTTAACCATGTTAGCCTTTGCTTGCTATTAGCCTTCATAACATACTTTCTTACACTTGCTGAGTACCTTTGGTACTCAAACTTGCTTTTGTTGGATATCATATGATGCTCAGGTGCAAATGAAGATATAGACTTCGATGAGGAGGACTTCGACCCCGAAGAGGTGTTCTAGGTTGGCGAAACCTCCGGGCAACGCCTGTGGAACTGGAGCGTGACGCTAGACTCTTCCGCTGTCATGTTATTAGTGTACTAATACTCATATTTGATATTTTATATCTTATAATATAATATTATGTGGTATGATAAACTTGGCTTGTAATACAATGATATTTCACTCTTGTCGTCATATATATGAATCAACTGATCGTGACATATATATGAGAATACGCTTGGGTATTTCTTATGAAAACCAGGTGTGACATATGTTCATCTACAAATCCTTGAGGCAAGGCAAACACGGCTCCCGTGGTCATGTTGAACAGCCGGATGCTGCTGTTGGACCCCTTGCAAGTGCAGACAAAGTCGAGGTGCAGGGAGGTCGCCCACTGGTCCCCGCCACGCGTCCGGCGAACGACGTCCCACAGAGGTTCACGACGTCACAGACGATGGCGTCGGCTTGGTACCGCCGAGCGGTAGCCGGCGACGAGGAGCGGCGGCGTAGGGTGGCGGGCCGCGATGAACTGAGGGTCGGAGAAGAGGGAGCGCCAGGACCGGCAGGCAGCGCGGAGGCGGCAGATGTCCTTGGCCGAGAGGCGCAGCAGGATCTCGTACACCGCGTCCTGGGGCAGCGGCAGGGTCACGCCGCCGTCTCCGCTCTGGGCCTGGGGTTCCGGCCCGGCGAGTGGGGATGCATGTGAGCGAGATCTACTAGACACGAGCGGGCGCGGGGTTTGGGCGATTTTCACGAAAGAAAGCTTGCCACTTGCCTACCAGAAGGGCGGTAGAGTCCCGACCGAGATTGTTCGCCTCAACCGCCGGGCAGCGGCCTCTTCTCCGGTGGGCGCTGGCTTAGCTTGGAGCCGCTGTGCTACTGCACTCCGAGGGAGACAGTAAACTCGGTAAAATATAATAGGAAGCGGTTCGCTTGTTTACTTTGCTATGAGATATTATAATTTAATTAATAACCTCAACTTTTTTAGTCACATCTCCCATTTAAAAACAGCCATATGGAAACATGCTGAATTTAAAAACAACCATATAGATTGGAAGGCTAAAAAACAGTATGTCACTAGAAGCTTGCTAAATAGAAAAATTGTATTTTCTCAACCCGTCCGGGAGGGGGAAAGGAAGAAAGGAAACAAAGATGTTATGGAGGGAGGGTAATTTTGACTTTTTTATATATTATTTAGCCATAACGGTTATTAAAAATATATCAATGGTGATTTCTATTATAATGACATTTTAGCGAGTTTACCGTTGACAATGGTATTTTAGCGAAAGTCATATTACAAGTGATAAAATTGCAAATGTCTCCTCGAACGACTACAGAAGAAAAATAGTTTCGAGTACAGAGTACAGGCGCAGCGCAGGTGGACACGTGCGTTCGGTTTATGGCCTCACAGTCCGGTCCGCATCCTGGGCGAAATTCGATCCATTGGCCTTAGCCCATTACCAAATGGGCCGGCCCAATACCGTTTTCCTTTCTTTCGAAGGCTACAACGGCGCCTCAGAATATGCCTGAACAATACAACATCTGAGCTTTAGCGACCGCAAAGCAAGAACCAAACTGCAAGCGTATCTGGAGCAGGGTAAAGCAGAGCTGCAAAGGTCTGGATGCAGATCAGAACAAAACAATTCCAGGAACCACACTTGTGAGGAGTCAGAATGTAAGAGATTCTTGGATCTCATTGCGCGACACCTTTATTACAGGAGTGGCTGTCAACAACAAGCAATCCCAAATCAGCAAGGGTAATTAACTGTCCAGTTACAGCTATGGGAAAGGGCCATCCATGCCGCATCAAAAATCTGATAAATGAAACAGGTCAGAGAGTCTGATACAAGGGTGATCTTCTGAATCGTGATTCCTGACTAGAACACCAAATATGACAACTGCAGCCTAAGCAAAAAGATATAGACTCTGTGAAGGCTGTTCTTCTGTATTATTGATGTCGATGTCCATTCACCTACAATGGAGAACAATACAGTACAGATTAATTGGTGACCGATACAACATTGGACCGTAATTTTATAGCGAGGAAAGACGCAAACTAAATAAGACCATTTACATTTCATACGAAGTGTTGAGCATAGCAGAACTAAGGATAGATATACCGGACATGAGTGCAACAGAGTTATCTAGAAAATGCAAACACATAGTTTTGCTAAGATTGAATTATGTATCGGACAAATTGTCCAGGCTTCGGCTCTGTGACTGATCCAGACCATCTTTAACTTAAGCACTATCATCTGGCTAAGATCCAACTCATTTGTCTTTGGGGCATCAGCTCATATTCTTATTTCACAAAGGCACTATCCAAAATCATCAACCTATACTCTAATACGACTGCTGAATTAAAACTAGCATTTACAACTATTACTCAATGTTACTAAACTGCAACTCAGAACTTGACGATATTATCTTCCTAAACACATCGGGAGATTTCCTGCTAGGACTAAGATGCAAAGTTGCAAACCACTAAATATATTTGTTTCTCTCAAAATTCAATAAAGCAAAACGCAAGCATAATTTAAAACAATTGGTCTGGGCAAGGCAATCTTGCTATGTTTGTGTCAGGTTGAGGAGCTCAGGAAGTTAACAAAATTCTTGCTATTACAATAACACAAAATGAGTTGATACAAAGATGCACCATTATACAGAAAAGCTAAATCAGAAGTCCAGGATCATGTTTTAGAATTCTCACAGGAAAATGTAACAGTCTGTGAAAAGAAATCTCATTGTCAGGAGTTAATTTGTATAAATGAAAACAACATTTTACAAAAAGTCACCCACAATGAATAGGACGAATTGCCAAATTATCTTCAGTAAATGAGGAATACTTTGATACCTTGAATTCCTCAGCGAAGCTTCTCCTTCACAGAGTACTTCTTGGCAGCATCCCGCACCTTTTCAATATATCCTTCAATTGGTGGTGTGAGTGTTGCCATGTACCGGTTTGCAGGGAAAGGTGTCATGTCAGGTACCAGAGCAGCAGCTTGCAGCTTCTCAGGGAGGGCAGCAATGGCCTCCTTTTTGAGCTTCAGAAGCGTTGACTCTGCTGTTTGTCGTGCACGGTGTTGCCGCATGAGCACACGACTATATTCTTTGGCAAGTCGTCGACCATCACTAACTGTGAGCTCATATTTGGGGATTGCCTCCTCATCAACCAGCCCAAGACTGATATAGTCAAGGCCCGGTGGTCCCATCAGCACCCGGCCCCCATCATCTCCACCAGTACCTTTGGACTTGGCTTTAGCCTTAGCCTTAGCCATATCAAGTTCACGTTGCCTCTCCTTGGAGATGAGACCAAGCTCCTCACGTTTGGCCTCACGAAGACGCTCCTTGGGGGACAAGTGCCGCAGGGGAGTAGGGGCATTGAGACAAGAGTCTGAAATCTGAATAATGCGTTCTATGGCCTCACGACGACCACGTCCACCACCCCCGCCAGTGGAAGGTGTACCTTTCTTGGCTATGGATGAACGCTTCAAAGGCTGACCTGCTTTAAGCTTAGCCTTGCCTTTGGCTGTGCCACTCACATGTGCATGCTGTTGAAGCTGGTGATGCTGGGTGGTCCAACCGGATGCCAATGCAGGGCTTACAGTTAGTGTCTTGAAGAGACGTCGGAACATGATATTTGGTGCACTTGAAGCCATTACACCACCTTAGCTGTAAGAATCATAAAAATTGTAACTAAGTTGACCTTTCATTTTAGGGGTAATAGAAACAAAGATTTTCCATGTAGCCAGTTAACTGGAAAAGTAGGTAGGGCCTAATAAAAAAACTAAGCAGCAACAAACTGTAACATACAACATAAAACACAAAGTGCGCTAATTATATCCAGCATAGAACAAAATGTGAATAGACCTACAAAGGTAATATCAACAGCATCGCTGGAAATACCTTCAAAACTTTGTAACAATACAAGAAAATGTAATGTGTGGACTTGGTAAATTAGGATCTGCTCAGACACGACTCATGGAATCGAGCCAATATATTCTCATCAACACTTCCAGTTCAGACTGCCTCCACCATTCAAAATGTACTCATAGTCTCAAACAAGTAACAAGTAAAGGAGTCAAGGAAAAAAATTGCTAAAGATAGGATACCATGCACATTGGGGCGTAGGTAGGGCTTGCAATCTGGCATGGGTGACGCTCACTGACACCCATAGCACAAAAGATAAGTACAAAGTATTGGATTAACACTAGCTAGTCCATCCTATTTTTTCTTATTTTCATTAGTGGCTAGGCAAAAGATTCCATATTAAGTTGCGCATTTCCATTCAGAACTGAGGCAAGAACAAATCAATATGATCGAATCATTCCAGGATTGATCATGCGTCTCTGGCGAGCTTAGCCATGAACTGTAGAAATGAATCAATAGTCCGTTGCCATTTTCGAGTATAAATCCTAACGTCCGTTGCCATGTACTGTCTTTGAACATCTCGCCGGTATAGAGATGTTGTACAATGCCGAACACCTCGCCAGGACGTGATACAGGGAAGATCGAAGATGGGGGCTAGTGCGCCGTTACCTGGGAAAGGAGAGGACCACGGCCGCCGGGGAGACCGGCACCGGCGTGAACGAGGACGAGACGACGGCTACGGCGAGGGTGGTGGCCGCTGCGCGACGGGGTGGGGTGGAGTGGGGTGCGGCGCGCCGGCGCGAGAGCCTCTCCGTCCGCTGGTGGCCGCGACAAGCAAGCCTAGGTTTTTGCCCTCCTTCCACCGCCGCGTCTGGGCCAGCCCGCTACGTGCTGGGCCGCGTAGTGGACTATGGGAGGCCACTGAGTTGGGCCGTTGTCCAGCTGAATCCAGTTCGGATGAGACTCCTTCGATCCAACATTCAAAAGATTTTCACCCGAAACTCATGCCACGGATTAACTAGCTTTTACTAAAAAAATCGATTCACGGAAATTTTTGAAGTAGTTTTTTAGAGCATATGAGTAGGATAGCCTCAATGAATCTACTCCTGTATACGGAGTGTTCGCTAATTAACCAGCCGTCGCAGCTGGGACGCAGCTCTCAACGTCAAATCAGTGCCCAATCATGTACATACGCAGCAGCGCGTCTACTAATGGATCATACCATGTGTACGCCATGCACGGACGCTAATCACGACCAGATCGTGCGATTACGACCGCCTCCTTTTCCCAAATCGTGTGTACACGTTGCCGCACACTTCCCAACGGCCATGTTAGACTAAACGTACAGAACCCTCATCAGTGGAGCTTAATGGTTAGGTTTAGGGGTTCTTTGGGTTGTAGGATTTTTATAGGAATCGTGGAGGATTTCAATCAATAGGAAAATTTAATCCTTTGTCGAGAATGTCAAATTTCTTTAGATTTTCTATGGAATGGCTTGTTCCAGGTTCTGGGAATTTCTAACATGAGGTCCAAAAACCTCATGGAAAAAAATTACTTTATGTGTCTCTCTCATCCAATTTCTGAGTTTTTCCTGTGCACCGTCCAAAGGATCATTCAGTTTAGGAACCCCAGCACATCCTCAGTTTGTTAACCAGATCAGCTGTTAGGTGTTTACTGGCCGACAGGCCACATTACCGTTCGGGTTCCAAACACAAGGCCCAAAATCACCGAGCAACAAGAGGAATCAAACGTCGCTAATGGCCACACCAATGTCTGCCAATGGCTCACTTTACAGATTTGCGTCAGAAAACCCTGCTTACCCGCACCGTCGCTACATTGGAGCAAAATAATACAGCAAAGCAAAGCAGTGCCCCCAATCTAGCTCACTGTGGATCTCATATTTGGTGCCCCGTATCTTGTTAGCTGGTGTAACAACTCTGACTATTTGAGGACAAAGATCACACAACCTTCTTCTTACTTGTCACCAAACTGTCTATAAACAAAAGGATTAAGGTGCATGAACAAAGGGATCAAGAAAAAAAATATCCGCAACACACAGCATTCTCGCACAAAAGCCATGATGGGGGAAACATCTGGCGCAGGATGGCACATCGGTCAGCTGTTGCGTCTATCTAAGGCTGCTTTATTGTCAGCTCAGCTCTCAGATGCAGCATCCCATCGATGAAGAAGAGGCTGTCCTCCGCCATGAATGTTGTCCATGGAATTGCAAAGAGATTCCTATATCCAACCGCCTTCCCACCTGTGAATGTGTAGTTACCCTTGTACTTGCTCACAAACTCGCCTGCAGGCCTCGTCCTCGCAGAAAACTCGTAATCTACTGTAACACTCGTTGAGCCCTTCTCTTGCATCCCCAAGAAGAGACCAAAGCAGTGGAACGTACTCTGCTGCTCCATGTTACAGTGAGCCGAGAGGAAGAAGCCCTGCCCTGCTAGATGGAACGCTTGCGAGTATATCCGGCCTGTCGGAAAGAGTCGAGAACATTCCTCACGCTTTAGATCCAAGTATGCTATGCACTGTGGGTAGGGTCGGTCAAATTCGACAACTTTCAGAGGTCTGTACTTGTAAGCTCGCTCTGCAAATTTCTGACAGGTTGCTGCATCCGCTGCAAGAGTTCTCTGTCGGTGTGGTGCGTCTGCTTTGTATAGAAGTGCCTCAGTGACACACTTGGTTGCTTGCTCGTGGTCTATATCAGTGCATGCCAGGACCTTCCGCAGCTTCCTACAGGTCATATGACTGAACCGCACAAGAGGAAGCAAACGAGAACTCAAGATTTCACGCCGCTCTTCTGATTTTGGGTATTGTGCACGGGCCCATCTGAGCAAGAAGTCATAGATGGTATCTTCAGAAGCCACCTGGAGGTCGTTACTTGATAAGATGGCTTCGATCCCAGCAAGAGGGATGTTCATCACTTCATCTTGGAACCTGAAACAAGAGAAACCATGCATTAAGTATGCATGCAATGATTTTGCAACAACAATGCTTTGTTAAACATCCCTAAAAGGAAGTCTCAATGCAATGGATATCACTCACTTGGCCAAATCCTTGTACTTGACAGCAAGAAAATCCTTGGCTGCGTCCGTGAGAGGTTGAACTGCAGTGGCCATTGAAATGGAGCATGGGAGATCTAGGTAGAGTAGTGCAGCTTCTGTGGTCATAGGCAAGCTTGTGAGCAACTGACCACAGTGCCTCATGCAAGAAACAACCTCGAATTTGTCGGCCGCCATCAAGATATCCAAAAGAAGTGTGGGCTCAGTAGTTGTCAACTTTCCGCTGTACATAAAGCTCAAAAGCTCCATGAGGGCATTTTCCTCTGTTGCAAGTACAATGACAGTGCGTAAGCCAAATGCTCGCTTAAGAATCAAACAAAAAAACGGTGTGTTTGTGTGTATGTAAATGACAAGTTGATCACTTCTCACAGACTAGAAAAACATATCAATTTGTTAGGTGAAGTCAATAAGAGAAAAGAAATAACAATTCACTATAAAGCAAATAAAAGAAACCCTCTCCTTTGTATATAATCACTCCAATAATTTAAGAACAAGAATTATACAAGTTACTACAAATCATAATAAATAACAAGAAAAGGAAGAATATAAGTTCAAATAAGTTTATAACATTACCCGAGTCAGTAATTCTAAGAGTTGCATGTCTCTGATCAGATTCTTTCATGCCATTTGAGAAAAGCTAAAAGATATATAAGCCTATCAGAAAGCAGCCAAGAGACTGGAGTACAGAAATGTGTTTTAGGATGCGATGATAATTACCTTGAAAAAGAAAGGACTCTTTGCAGCAAGAATCGCTGAACTGATATAAATCGTCCTTACTCGTAAAACTGGTGTATCCACCACAGTCCAAGATGGATCAATACCTTGTCCATCATCAGCTGCTAAATGCCAAGTAACCAGGGTCAGAGAATAAAGGTAAAATAAGGAAATGGAATTAAAAGGTACAAAACAGTGACAGAATGCGTATTTTCTAATTTCAAAATACTGTTTATGTCCATAAACCAGACATTTCCCCTCCCCTCCCTCTCCCCCGCGGAAAAAAAAAACAGGTAGGGGTAAGACTTTGGATGTTTCAATGTAAGATTCCACTCTTTGATATTTTGAACATAACTAGCATGTTAACAGAAGCATACCTAGTAATAAGAAATGGTTAAAGGTGGGAATGTAAAGGTCTCATAGGAAGTGCCTTATATAAACATAACCAGACTGGTTCTCGCTTCTCAACAAGATTTTTTGACATTATTTGGATGTCAATCTAAACTAACCCAAGCAAGATCATTTCAGTGGGAAGATGTAAATTTCCTCCAGAAAAAGAACTTTGCCAAAAGCCAAGCTAGACGGTTCTTTTCTGATGGCAAGAGTTCTGTGACAAACCTAAGTAACCATTGTAACAGGAAAAATAGAAATATTCAAAGGACTCATATTTACATAACTATAATTTAATTTTAATTTTAACTATACAAACCATCTTGGCCAATATCAGGTGGAGATTCTTCTATCATGGCTACAGGTTCCTCTTGATTATCTTCATACACATCACACTCTTCTGCTTCAGCTTCATTACAAATTGTCTGGTGCAATACATGTGTTGCAGATTCTGCAGATGGAGATTGAACATCACACAGTGCATTTCAACAAGAATTACAAAGGTGGAAGTTGGCACAGCAGAAAATCTGATGGAACTATAAAAGATGTCACAAATAGAACAGTGATGTTACCATAACAAGACAGTCATAAGCACACAACCATCATTAAGGGAAATAACAAATGATACATCAGATTATCAGAATGTAGCATCCATAGGCAAGACCTATAACAAATTGCACAAGCAGGATATCAATTATGAGTATGGAAGCACCATAAGAAGCAAAAGAAAGAGTTTGCAGCTACCAAGATTGATGAGAAGGCTCACTATTATCTTTAAAGAGGATTACAGATTTGTTTTCAGGAATCATTGAACACCTAGATTTTTCCAATATCCCACCAGCAGGAACATAATTGCAGCACAACAAATTACAACTTTATACAACTGTGTACTTTATTAAGATATACTGCACATTTCCCTGTGTTTGATTGTAATCTGTATCCTACACAGAGAAATTGTTTTTTGGGATTGAAGGTATACATTCTGAGATACATGCACAGTTACATGTATGGAAAACTAAAATTGCTAAGTTTTGAGAGGTTTCAGGATAAGCAACTAGTCTGAGGTTCAGACATCAACATCAACAACAACAAAGCCCTTGTCTCAAGCATGTTGAGGTAAGCTAGATAAGTAGATATGAAACTCAAACTAGATTTCATATCCATAGGAATGGCTGGTTTTGATGTTGGCTCGCCAAGCCTATCACAACCCTCCTCCTTATGAAAGTACAAATGAGGGTACATTTCTCACTAACTAGCCATGGTATGGATGTTCAAGCAGGGAAACTCGCCACTGTCAGGCTAACTTATGAAGCACATAACTACTCTTCTAAGGCTATTATGAAAGAATCTTGACAGATCATCTTGTTACTTTGATATAAAGCTCAAACCTGCAGCATGAACCACACCGCTTACATCTACAAGCTGTACGAGTTCAATGTAGCGGCAGGCTGTCAACCTAGAGCGTGCATTCCTATCACAAGCACGTTAGTTCAGCCTTTTTTTTTGAACGTACCCTTCTTATATGCAGAAGATTATCAGCTAGATTGGCTGGAGCCACATTGATGCATCGAAATACGCAACTCAAAGCTTATGGAAGGCGCTTTCTAATTTGAGAGGCAGCAAGTTTCACAGCTAGTTGACTTGCTCATGTAAATATGCTTGCCAATCATTTGGCCAATGGCCCGCTCCTTTGATAACATCGCAAAATCGAGCAGTTTCCCTAAACCATTCACCGTCTCCTACGAGCGATTTAATCCCGGTCTACTATCTCACGAAACCAGCACCGAACCTTAGTGTCCCCAAACGGGGCGTGAAAGTCTCCCGAATCAACGTCCTAATTGCCGCGGAACCCTAGCTTTCCACACGGACGATCAAACGATCAGACAACAGGATCACATCCGTCCAACCAACCACCGTATGCGGAAGCCAGGGCATCTCGACGCACGCACCTTTCTCCCTGCAGAGGTCCTGGCGGGGGCGCTTGCGGTGGCGCGCCCAGCCGGCGAGGCCGCCGCCGACGTCCCCGCTCGACCCCGGCACGTCGTCGCCGGCGACGACCTCGATCCGCAGCTCCCGGTCGGAGAAGTTGACCTCGTTGAACGCGAACTCGAAGCTGGGCCCCCCGCCCCCGGGCGAGAAGTCCGGGTCCATCGCCGCCGCTGCCGCCGCAGACGTGAACCAGCCGACTACCCTCCTCCTCCGGCTACAGAAGGGCAGGAGCCGAGGAAGGCGGTGGCCGTGACCTAGCCGGCGGAGGGGGAGGAGGAAGAGGGAAGGCAGCAGCTGGCTATAACCAAACTGACCGGGTTGTAATTGCATGCGATCTCTATCTCTATTTTTTTATTTAGACTCCTCCACCAACACAAATTAATAAATAATCCTCGCCTCCTCCGCCCCCTTCCATTCGCCTTCGATCCTCTACTGTTGTCCAAACATAGAGATGGGCGATACCAAAGTGTTTCGCGCTATCACGTAACGTCCGTCCCGAGAGGGCAATGTATATCCATTATTCGCGTATCTGCGGATACTCAACCTGATGAATATGAGTTTAGATAAGAATGGATAACGGATAAAATCTAATAGATATTTTTATCAGTAAAAAAATATCATATCCATATCTCCTTACCCGTACATGAATACTAACATGTCTGTTTCAAGTAACATATAGATTAATAATAAATCAAATCTGCATTATCATAGAAAAAAGAAAATATTTTTATAGGCATTAATTTTTGAATATTTAGGGCTAGCGAGATTATATATTTTTATCACTATTTGATCATGAACATTGGTTACTTAATTAGACTACTTACATGAGTAATGCTTAAAGAGCGGGTAACGGATATACTCGCGGGTAAAAAATATCCGCGGATAACGGGTAAGGGTAACATTTCTTACCCGTTGCGGGTAACGGATATAGATTCAGGTACGGATATTGTCTAACGGGTACGGATAGATGAGGGCAATATCCGTGGATATTTTACCCGTTGCCATCTCTAGTCGCAAGAGCATGTCGGAAGAGGCTTGAACCTGTAACGCGTCACTTAATTAGTTTATAGATTTCAAAACAGGTATTAGAACTTCATGCAACTATTTGACATATCCTGACAAGTCTATATACCTCGAGTACATTTCATTAAGTAAAATGATAAGGTAGTAAGTTAATAGACCGGCGTCATATTTTGAAAATTTTTGCTCGTGATTTGCCGAACAGAACTGACTGAACCTGCATCGCATCGGTGGTGGCCGCCTACGGAAGAGGACGAGTCATCAGGATCCAGAGCCGCGCAGAAACCAAACGTCTTCTGTATTGAGACAAGTCATTTCCTGGGTTTCTCAGAAGTTTCATTGAAAATTAGGGAGGTCTATTCCGTTTCCTAAAAAAAAAGGTTCCAGTGAAACCACTGATTCGAGGTCTTCCGTTCGAAGTTTAAACAACGAAATACTCTTCTTCTTCTTCTTTTTTAACGAACTGGCACGAGAGCTTCCTGCCACTTCTATAACAATGAAGTAGGTGTACTACTCCAGTACTACGTGCAGTGCAGTGAGCAATTTTTTTTCCCTTATCAGATGTGCAGGCTTGATCCACCATGTCCAGGCGCACGTGTAAAAGCAAGAAGTCTCTTGCACAAAATGCTCACGAGAAGTGACTGAAAAAGGGCTAATGATACCTGTATTGAGATAATAGAAAATATGGGGTTCAGCTGTGATTATATAGAGGGATTAGGAGGAAAGAAAAGACTAAACTATCTCTAACCCTAATCCCTCTCTAATGACTAATATACCCCTGTGACACACCACTAATTACAGTATCTAACACCCCCCTCCGCAGTCACAACATCTAGCCACTGCAGATGTTGAGACTGGACCGAAACTCAGAGAACAGCGACGATGGGAGGCCCTTCGTGAAGATGTCGGCGAACTGCGTCGTCGTCGGGACATGGTGTACCCGAACCTCGCCCCATGCAACCCGCTCACGAATAAAATGAAGGTCGATCTCCACATGCTTCATGCGCTGATGCTGGACCGGGTTGGTGGAGAGGTACATGGCGCTGACGTTGTCGCAGTAGATGAGGGTGCTCTTAATGACGGGAGTGTGGAGCTTCTGAAGTAGCTGCTGAAGCCAGGAGGCCTCAGCCACGCCGTTAGCCACGGCGCGATACTCCGTCTCAGCACTCGAGCGCGACACTATGGGCTGTCGCTTCGAGGACCAGGAGACGAGGTTGCCGCCCAGGAAGACGGCGTACCCACAAGTAGAGCGTCGTGTGTCCGGGCAGCCTGCCCAGTCAGCGTCTGTGTACACGACCAGCTCGGAGGCCGTGTCACGCCGAAGAAGGAGACCGTAGTCGAGGGTGCCTCGTAGGTACCGAAGAATCCGCTTGACAGCGGTGAGGTGCGGTTCCCTCGGGTCATGCATGTGGAGGCACACCTGCTAAACCGCATATGAGATATCCAGCCTGGTGAAGGTGAGGTACTGGAGAGCACCTGCAAGGCTCCTGTAAGAAGTGGGGTCAGAGACGGGTGTCCCGTCGGTAGCGGAGAGCTTCACCTGAGTATCCACAGGAGTGGAGCACGGCTTGCAATCAACCATGCTCGCTCGCTGGAGGATATCCAGACAGTACTGTCGCTGGTGGAGGAATTGGCCGCCTGGTCGGTCCTCGACCGTAATACCCAGGAAGTGGTGGAGACGGTCCATGTCCTTCATAGCGAACTCCTGCTGCAAGGCAGAAATGGTTCGCTGAAGCAGAGCCGGACTAGATGCTGTTAGTACAATGTCATCGACGTACAGTAGGAGGTAAGCTATGTCACTGCCCCGTCGAGAGACAAACAGCGAAGTGTCCGATTTAGCTTCAACAAACCCTTGTGAAACCAAGAAAGAGGCGAACCGGCTGTACCAGGCTTGCGGTGCCTGCTTCAGTCCGTACAGGGATTTGTTCAACTTATAGACCATGTTTGGGTGAGCTGAATCTACAAATCCCGTCGGCTGACTGCAGTACACCGTCTCGGTCAGTGTACCGTGGAGGAAGGCGTTCTTGACGTCCAGCTGGTGGACAGGTCAAGAACGTGAGAGAGCTAGCGACAGCGCCCGGAGTACCCAACGAGCCTTGTATCTCTCCAAGGTGCCATCCGCCTTCTTCTTATGCGTAAATAACCACTTGCCCGTGACAACATTGCCATGACCAGGACGGGGAACCAGGTCCCAGGTCCGGTTAGCAAGCAGGGCCTCATACTCTTCCTCCATAGCGCGACGCCAGTTAGGGTCGACGAGGGCGCTACGCATAGAAGTAGGTATGGGCGAGATCGAAGAAGGCTCGGTCGGTGGAGATGTCGTCGACGAGAAAGCGACACTATCGAACCGCTCCACTGGCCGAAGACTCCCGGAGCACGTCGAGTCACCATCGGGTGGACGTGACGAGGATCCCTGTGAAGTAGAGGGGGTTGTACACCGGCCGCTCGGGTACAACCATCTTCTCTCATCGTGGGTAGACGAGAGTGGGTCTCGAGGCCACGCGTGGCGTCGCTGAAGCAGGAGCCTCTCACCACGCTCGTCGCTGGTAGACAAGTGCGGGGTCACCAAAACGAGAAGTCGTCATTAGTGCCGCGCGTGGCGTGGATGGTGGCGTCGTGCTCTCTGCAGGTGATGTCGGGGAGGCAGCTGGTGATGCCGCTGGTGCCATACGTGGTACAGCTGGTGACGCCGGGGGCACCTGAGGTACAGTAGGTGGCGTCGGGGAAGCCGAGGCTACGCGTGGCGCAGCAGGTGATGTCGGAGGCGTCGATGCCACACGGGGTGCAGCGGGTGACACCGGAGATGTCGATGCCACACGAGGTGCAGCAGTCGGTGTCGAGGGCACCTAAGGCGTAGCTCGTGTCGATCATGTAGGAGAAATAGGCCAAGGCAGCTGGGAGGCAGCCTCGGGGTCAGTAGGAAAAAGGGAGTCCAGCTCTGTGATGAATCGGAAGAGGTGGTGGAGAAAGGAAAAGATGACTCGTCGAAGACGACGTGCCGAGAGATCAAAAGACGGTGGGTAGTGAGATCTAAGCACCGGTAACCCTTATGATGAAGGGAATACCCGAGAAAAACACACCGTGTCGAGCGGGGCGCAAGCTTATGTGGGGCGGTGGCGGAAAGATTAGGGTAGCAAGCGCATCCGAAAACTCGAAGGTGATCATAAAGAGGATCAGTGCCATATAGAGCAAAGTAGGGGGTGGAGGTGCGAATCGCCTTGGTGGGAAGACGATTAATCATAAGTGTGGCAGTACGAAGAGCCTCCACCCAGTATCGGGCTGGAATAGATGCCTGGAACATCAGGGAGCGTATGACATCATTGATGGTGCGAATCATGCGCTCTGCCTTGCCGTTTTGAGGAGACATATACGGACAATACATGCGTAGTTGTACCCCATGTGCGGAGAGAAAATTACGAAACGCGGAGTTATCAAACTCGCGTCCGTTATCGCACTGGACAGCTCGAATGGTGCGCCCAAACTGAGTAGAAATCCAAACGAAGAAGTGAGAAAGAGTAACGAAAGTCTCAGACTTCAATCGTAATGGAAAAGTCCAGGAAAAGTGAGAGAAATCATCAATTATCACCAAATAATACTTAAAGCCCGATATGCTGGAAATGGGAGATGTCCACAAATCACAATGTATAAGATCGAATGGGTGCTCAACATGAGTCACAGAGGTGGGAAAAGGGAGGCGAACATGGCAACCAAGCTGACTGACATGACATAGGGAATCATGTGTACCCCTAGAACACGAGATAACTGAGCTACTAAACAGCTTCGACATAGCATCTGCACCAGGGTGGCCAAGCCGGCGATGCCAGATGGTGGATGAAGCTGTCGTAGTCTAAGCAAATGGTGGTGATGCAGCGGAAGTAGGAAGCCGAAGTGTGTATAGGGGCCCCGAACTATCACATCGGAAAAGAGGTCGCCGGGTGGAAAGATCCTTCACAGACAAACCAAAAGGATCAAATTCAATGGAAACATTGTTGTCAACGGTAAAATGGCGAATAGAAAGTAAGTTTTGAATGATATCCGGAGCGACAAGAATGTTTTTAAGCTGGAAAGTACCCGGAAGACCGGAATCACCTACCGAGGTGACCGGAAGAACGGACCCATTCCCAACAACGATAGATGAAGGAAAAGAGGGATTGGGAGGGTGGGTGGAAGAGAGTATACCGGGATTAGGAGTGGTATGATATGATGCTCCAGAATCAACTACCCAGTCGGCACCTGGTGAAGGTGCATGGTGCTGAAGGAGGAAGCAAGCGACTGTCAATCCCACGTTGACGGTGGCTCGTGAAGAGGTGCCTATGGCTCTGAGTTCCCAACAGGGTAGTCAGTGCCTCCGTAGGTCGGGGCTGACTGTCCGCTAGAAGAGTATCGAGGCCCACCATATGCCTGAGCTGGCGGAGCACCAGCATTGTGGGCTGGTCCACTGTAGCCCGGGGTAGCTGCGAACGCCGGCTGGGGACGTGGTGGTCGTGGAGGCTGAGAGCCCGGGGACGGTCCAAGCCACATGTAGATCTGGCTAGTCCACGGGTTGTAGGGTGTGGGCCAGGGTGCGCCTCCCTGGCCGGTACCACCACTACCACCAGTAGTCGAAGCCGTGGGGTTGCTGCCTGCACTGCTGCCACCACGACCGCCGTTCTTTCCTCGGCGACGACGGTTTCCACCTCCTGTACTGGTAGGAGTAGAAGGTGGTCGTGACGATGGTCCATCAGCAGCTGGTAAGGGTGGACGGGGGGACTGCCCGGAGCCATAGAAGGCTGTGGCAGGTCCGGAGCCAGTAGAGCCTCCTGCAGTGATCTCTTCAAGTTCAAGATCAGACCATACCTTCTTGAAGGTAGGTAGTGGCTCCAATCGGAGTAGCCACGTCCGTAGGTGACAATAGCGCTCATTCAGGCCCTGAAGGACCCGAAGAACAAGAGCGTTGTCGGTGACCGGCTCACCAAGGTCACGTAGGGCATCCGCCATGCCCTTCATCTCTCGACAGTAGGTGGAGATAGAACGATCACCCTGGACGGTATTCTAGAACCGAGTGCTGATGTGGAGGGCTCGAGTCGCGCGGTTCCCTAGAAACCGTTGCTCGAGGACTAGCCAGGCCTGTCGAGCAGTGCCTCCACCGCGCTGCCTGACGATGTCCTGTAGCTCCTTTGTCAGGGAGCCAAGGATCTAGGATAGTACCAGGCTGTCCATGCTGATCCAGGACACCTGTACTGAAGACTCGTCCTGGAGGACGTGGTCATCGAGGCAGTAGCGCCTCAGCGTGAGGAGCACCATATCACGCCACCGGGCATATGAGATGGACTCGGAGCTGAGAACAACCGACACGAGCGTCCGGATGTTCTGAATCCCTGCGGCCTGCGCATGAAGAGCGGCCACAAGTGTAGTCGAGTACGTACCAACTTCCGAGGGAGGCTCTTGGACAACACTCATCGATCGGCGAGCACTCTCCTCGAGTTGGTGGGATAGTGACGCCACGGAGGCACACTCCTGCTCTAGGGCAAGAGCGAGTGCCCGCTGGCGTTCGCAAGAGGCGGCCAGTGCTGCGGCGATGTCAGAGGTCTCCGCAGTGTCGGTCGGCTGGGAACGGAATTGGCGGGATCGCCGTGGTGCTCTTGTCGATGTCGAGGCCGGTCGAGTCCCGTAGCACGGAAGTACCTGCCATGAATGTGACAGCAGTGGCAGGGTTGCTGGTGGTACCGACGAGGGTCCACCGGCAGCTGGACCGGTTTTCGAGAAAGAGGGGGCGGCGGCACCTCCAGCAGCGAGAGGCCTGGGGGCTGCGGCCCCTCCAGAGGAGGCAGCGCCCCCTCCAGAGCCAGACTAAACTCTGATACCATGAAAGAGGGCTAATGATAGCTGTATTAGATGATAATCAAATGCTGGGTACATGTCTGATTATATAGAGGGATTAGGAGGGGAGACAAGACTAAACTACCCCTAACCCTAATCCCTCTAATGACTAATATGCCCTTGTGATACACCCTTAATTACAGAGTCTAATATCTAGCACTAAAACCACATGCCCGAAACAGAATTTTTCATCTGAAGCCACGCTATGGCACTGCACATCAACATGATTTACACATACTGCGTAGCAGGGGCAGACTGCATTTCAATGGCTTTAAACACCATTTGGGAGCACTGGCAGCTGGCTGGTGCCAGAGGGAGGCACAGAAAACAGGCTCAGATGTACCCTGAAGAGAGGTTGGAGCATGCTTCTTAACCTGTGTCTTTCCACAATCACATGCAAGGCATGACAGAGGTTCCGGTGCAACATGAACATAATGATGCATTCCAGAAGCATGATGTGAGGAGAACATGAGAGAGTGCAATGGCACCACTGGCTGCAAATATGTACAGTTTGGAAGAAAGCGAAGCAGGCATAGTGAGGTCGGGTAAAACAAAAAGAAAACATGTGACTCAATGTTCAGATTTACATACAAGAGAGCGCAGCTAAACGATTAGGAGATTCCATGTTCAGATAAAAAAATACTTATAGGAGTGGACAAATTGACCATATTAACAGGCTCTGCTCTTCATAAATGTGTACTCTGCCCCAAGTACTGGTCCAACAACAAAGGACTACCTTCACAGCTCAGAACGCTCAGATCAGATGTAATTACGTACACAAGCATTTGCAGTTACACTACTTCAGGAAAACATAATTCTGTAACCACAGGGACCAAAAATGAAGAGGACTGTAAAATGAGAAACGGGCATCTTTTAAGACAATAGATTTGCAGGCAGTAAAAGGAAAATAAGTTTAGAAACAATAGTTCCTGTGTAAATTGTACCAGGCAACATCCCCTCCCCTCTACTATCCAATCTAGATAACAGAAGATCGGCAAAGTTAGTCCATCACTAAACCCAGCAACCAATAGAATAGACCTATAGGTTCGACCACTTTCTGTGTTCAAATGGCTTCCAATGGTAGCATCTCCTGTCTTTGGCCACTCCAAAACCAGGGAATATAATGTAACAATTCTGAAAAATCAAAAACTAGGAAGCAATGTCCAGCCTTGGCTCGAAAGAAAATCCGGTGAACAGCTGCAGCGGAAACCGCTTCGTCACAGGGCTCTTTGCTGACCATTTCCATAACTTCTGGTTTACTTTGAAGGTGAGAAGAGATGGGGATCCATAGCTCTGGATGTAGATAATATCATCCGCCCCGCAGCTTGCAAAAACCTCGTCGAACTCACCAAATCCTTGAAAAAACTTGTGAGGCATTCGAGCAACCTCATGCCACTCCTTGTTACGGAGTTCCCAAATGCCAATTCCCTTGATAATACCAGGCCTATCTTGCTTGCCAATGCCGCCAACCAGCACAAGCCTCTCGCTTAGATTCATCAACCGACCACATGTAAGAGCACATGGCACTGGTATAGCCATACTCATCAAAGAAGTGTGATTAGGTCTTGTAAAGAGATCATACATGACAAGACAATGGTGATGCTCATTGTTGTTGACCACAACTCCAGTGGAGTACAACAGATAGTAGAGGACTCCATCACAGATGACACATTCGTCCCCTCCTCTCCATCCAAGCAACACTCCAGTAAAGGAAGTCACCCAATTACCGGTGATCGACTCATACAAATGGATGGCAAACTCCCACTGATAATACTCCGACGGGACCTGGTTGCTCCTTGCAACAGCCACAGTGTATTGATGAGAACTCCTGTCAACAGAAAAGGCAAGAGCACTGTAATCAGCCGTTTTGCCACCAGGGGCATCAAGAAGCCTCTTCCAGTCCTTAGTGATGGGGTTGCACACCATGATGCGGCCCCTGTCCTCACTATCCATCAGACACACCAACCCAGCCGATGAGGATGTAGACCAGTTGCTCTTCTCAATGCAAGGGAAGTCAAATTCATACCACTTGCGCAGGCTCGGGTCATAGGCAAAACCTGAAACAGCATCCTCGCTGCAAGTAAACATAAAGTACCATGGCTTCTGAGGCACCATTTTGCTCCAAGTATGCCTTTGGGCGTGCACAATCTCGTGCCATCTCTTGCAAACAGATCCAGATCTTATGATACTCACAACGGGCAAGAACGAGAGAATCTTCTCCAAGAGATCATCAGGGAGAACAGCGTCCAGTGACACTGCCACATCCCCACTCCAATCATGGTTGCTGTCTTCAGAAATTGGTCTGTATTCTATGACCTGCGCACTGATGTAAGAGGAAGGATACAACTCCCACTCTTTTGATCCCATTGCTAGCATCTAGGAAATAATACAGTAGCTGATAAAGATCCTGCAACTGCAAGTGGTAATAAAATAAGAGACAATGTTATAGTAATTTGATAAATCTCTACTAATGTATTTTAACAGCTCAACAGCAAATGTTCTGAGAATATTGCACATAAACAAAGCAATTTTTGGATCACCTCACATATGAACAGAAGAAGAAGAAAATGAGGTTGTAGAATGGAGCGTAGATACAATCTAAAGCCACCCACAGCTACCTGTACCACCAAAGGGGATTTCGTAGCTCATCACAGCTGATAATAACCAAACATCTAAAAAAATAGCCGTTTCAGGGTAAACTATGACCTATAAATGAGGGGGAATATCCTGGTCAAAAAAATAAATGAGGGAGAATACTAATCAAACATGACCATCTAACCTTCCAACAACACAAAAGACAGGAAGATTAACAAAATTTCAATCTTTTATTTCAGGAAAATTATGATTCTAGCGTTTATTTTCTGTAATGTCACTTGCACAAAAAGAAATGAGAAAATCGCTGCTAATCAATGGATCTCGGGGGATAATAATACAGGGTGCAGGGGCACTAATGTCTCTATCACAAATTGAATTATTTTATTGAAGGAGAAAAAATGGAATTTCTATGACCACATTCAATTTGTCGCAGAAAGGGCCACATCGCGATCATTGAAGGCATGGACAAAAAAAGCAAACAGCGCTGCTATGGCAGCCAGGAGCAGCACTGTCTACCAAACAAATTTTACCAAAACCGCAACAAGAAAAGGATACCCGATGAGCCTATGGCTGCCAATCCCTGACGCCCTCACGAAATCAGGCACTAAGACACATATCAATGCACGACGAACAAGCAAAAATCACCCGGATTCCAGTCCGGTCTAGCACAACAGAAATGGGGAAAGATGAGTTCTTGCTTGCGGATTACCTTCTCGAGAACAGAAATCTGAGAAAAGATCCGGCCTTTCGAAATCAACCCAGCCGCCTGGTCCTCCTAATCCTGTCAGGAAATGAAACAAAGATTCAGCGCCGATGAGACAATAAGGGACAATAAACTCAAAGCAGAATCACTCCCACAAATCAAGAGGAAAGAAAAAAGAACCAAGAAACCACGCACCAAGAGGGACAACGAGAAAGAGAGGGGGCTGGAAAGAACAGAAGAGCAGCAGAGATCGTACCGGCGGATGTTTCTTGCGGTCGGGCGGCCGGCCGGCGGCGATCGGGTCGGGCGCGAAGTTTCCCCAATCTGGTGAGGGCGCGGGGGCCTCCCTGCCTGGCCTTGTACCCCAAGAGATGGAACAGTGGCCTTCCTCTCCTCACCTACATTAGATCAGGGCCCCCATGCCCATGGTGCGTAGCACGAGGCCACAATGGCGTATATATGAGAGAGGCAAGGTCGAGAGAGAAAAGAAAGGGGAAGGTGCTTGCTTGCTTCGGGCGGAGAGGAAGGGGGAGGGGGAGGCTGAGTGGAGTAGGAAGAAGGGTAGAAGAGGAAGGGGATTGCTATGGAAGGTGCTTTTTTAACTCTACCGGACATCACCTGACAACGCTAATCAAACCTGAAGTGAAGGTTACTGTCACGCTGGTCCATTTCTTCCTGACAGTTACTGTCATACTAGTTCTGCTTAAGCATTCACCTAAGTTTTTCTTTTCAGTTCTGGCTCGAATATGGCACGCATTTTGATTTTTCTGGTGATGGGGTGGTGAGCCAGGAGGTTTGACGAATGTGAAGAGCGTGAGAAGATTAAGTCGTAAAGGGCTTGAAATCCATGAATTAATTCCTAATAAATTAAATTTAAGATCTTACACCACCGTTGTCATGGATAGCTGTAGATTTTTGCAACTTGACAATATTATCTCGCCATACCAATAATGTCATGGCATAAAATCTTTGTGTTTCAAGGTGAGATTCTGGTATATATGTTTGAAATATAAAAATAATCGGAAGAAAATTTTTTGACAAGAAAAAAATCCTTAGACACTTTTAGTGCCCCTATAATCTTTGCAAATGAGAACTTTAATTTTCTGCGATAGACTTCCTTTTTCTTGTGTGGGGGGATTTGATGTTCCGTCAAAGATGAGCAATAACGAGGGCCACGAGAGAAAGTTGGATGAGGTCTATTTTATGATTGGTGGGTGAGGCATCACCATGGACCTCCTTTACCTAATTAACCCCCGCTCCATCTGCATGGCTCACAAGTCATAACAAAATTGTTGATGTCTCATGACCATACACCACATCCGTCTCCATCCTAGGCACGCGTTGCTTCTCACTCGAAAGGTCACCAAAGATGTGAGCTCACCTCTCTGCCTGTGGTCGTGGGCCTCAACGTTGCTGCTGTCCTTGTGATGTCTTCACCCAAAAGGAATAGATTTGCTATTGATGAAAAACTCAGATGTTTCTAACGAACCGGAATCTAAGTGCTTAGTGACTAATCGACTCAGATTAGAAGATCTACAGATTAGAGGAGAGATGAGAGTGTTACCTTCGGGGTTGGACAATGAGGAGGCTATGGCGTGCACGGAGGAGTGGAAACTAAGGTCGGCGGTGATGGGGTTGATGTAGATCCTGGCAGTGACGACGTGTAGGGTGGCGCGGCTATGTCGGGTCTCCCCTCATCTAATCAAACGAGTTTTGTGAGGACATTGACATTGTGGTCACAACGAACGTTGGTTCTCAAGGTCCGACTTATCCCCCTTTTATATGGCGCAGGTAAGAGGGGACACACAACTAAACAAGCTGGCACCTTCAATCAGAACGCGTTGAGGAGTTGGAATCGAGGTGGCACCTTCAATCAGAATACGTTGGGAAGTTGAAATCGGTCTCTGATAAGTAATGTCATTTATCAATTTTTAGACGAGAGCATTTGATGTTAATAAATAAGATTTTAAAAATATAATGTTCTAATTGGAATTTTTAAAATGGCGGCGCGCATTAAACTAAAAATGGGTACTGGTCCCCTACTAGGTGGGCTACTCATCCACGGTTTTTTTGTTTTCTATGTAACAGGAAATAATTGAAACTTTAATCAGAAAATAAAATATGCAACGTGATCGAACCATTACTTGCACCACTATAATGTACTTTTTTATTTGTATGAAAATATTTTTCATGTTATTATCATGCTGCATTTTTTCCTGATTAAAGTTTCAATTATTCCCTATTACATAGAAATCACAAAAAGAACTCGGAGTATGTCCCGACCCACTGAGTGACTCATTCAAAAATCGGAGCAGACACCTGGTGGATGCCCCCAGGGGATGCGCACGAAAACTATGGAGAATTTTACTCGCAACCACTCGCAAGGATGAGTCGTCCACTCCACGGCAGCGATGGGTGGGTCACTCATTGCTACACTGGATGAGTCGGCCACCTAGTGTGCTATTGGTACCCATTTTGTAAAATATTTTGAATCACCTCCATTTTGAATATTTTCTATTAAATTCTTGATTAAAATATTACTATTTCTAAAAAACAAATCAATGAATAGTCATAATAATAGGAATGTTATGAATACACAAAAATGCATGAATTTGATATAATACCTGAACTGAGATTAAACTCCTTTTCCACGAATATTGAGCTGGATCTTCTACAAGAAAATATGGAAATATGTGATACTTTGTACAAAAGGTTCGACAGGTGGATTGAAAATGATACAATTACAAGGGATTCTCGAGGAGGAAGATAACAGATTACGCCCAAACACCATTTGTGCCTCTGTTGAGCAGTTAAAAGTAGGAATAGCAGGAAGCAGGACTTGAGTCTAGTTATATGGCGATAAAGGTGCCATAGTTGCTCATACAAGATTTTTCTTTCAGCCAGCCAAATGCAAGGATCATGAACTATTAACTTGTCATCTAATCCGCATGCATGAGAGGCCTATATCATAGCTATTGTGACTAATAGTGACAACACCTCATATATATCCACTTCTGTTGAGTCTTAATTTTGTGTTCATTTTTTCCCCATAACATGCATCGAACTTATCATCTCTCTCTACATAGACTTAAGAAATACTAGCGAAAAATCCATGCTTATAAAAGAATATAACGTTCATCCTCTCATTCTCCCTTCTGAATACATGTTAACAATAAAATCATCACATGCATTTGAACACACATATTATAAAAAATGAAGAATTTTTTTTGGGAAACTCAACCGGCTTAACTGATAGACTAAAGATGCTGACTGTGTGTTTTACATCTATGACTAGATAATGCGCATCTGTTACTTTCACCATAAGCATGTCAAGGCCAGATTGTGGCAGTGACAAAGAAGCTTGTCCATTCCTGTTTCACGCCAAGATGCAGTGGATACAGGCTAAGGGACAAACAAACTTGTGCACGCCTTGGATTGTTGCACCCATGCATCACAGCAGATGGCATGGCGCGAGTGAAGCTGCCCCCTGTTGCCTTTGGCTGTTTGGACACACTCCAAAATCCCTGGCGCATGCACACAATCCGTCCTCATGCGTGCTAGCTAGCACCATCACATGCCCACAACTCATCAATTATTTCTTATTGCTGTGTGCCTACACTGCTCTAGGATCTACTCGGTGATCTTTCGATGATAAGTGCATGCAGCCTTTTGCAGCTGACATTTTTCGACTGCTCTCGCGTCACTGTTATAAAATGCCTAAAGAGGATGGTGGTGACCTTTATAGGGTGGTGATGAGGTTCCTGTCATTCCTATTTTGAGATTGCTTGTAGATGTGGCAATGCATGCGTTTCCTCTTTGGAACAAGGGCTTGATTGTTTGAACCACGAGGAGCACACATCAAATAAATAAATAAATATTACAAGTTGCTAGCTTTTAGGGCAGAAGAATATGCATGCCTAGCAATTTCCATGTTTACATACTGTCGAAGTGTGAGCTGCGACACTCCTCCCGGCCTGCTCGAAAGCAGCACGCGCGGTTCTTTTTTTCGGAGGGGGCTTGACGCCCTAAGCGACTAGGCTTGAGGGAGCGGATGAACACCGAAATTTACGTGGTTCGGACCACCGGAGCGTAATACCCTACGTCCACGAGAGTGCTTGCTGTATTGTTTGCTTGTATGTGTGTGAGAGGGTGTTGGGTGCGAACCACTTGCAGGGTGGTCAACCCGGTCCTTTTATATTCTAAGGCAGGGGTGGTTACAATGTGGCTTGTGGCCCGATAGGTGGCCCCAATGCTATGTGTACCCCACACATGATCTAGGGCTTCGTCCTCTGAGTAGAGTGGTCGATGGGGGAGTTAAGTCGTGCCGCTCGGCGCGCTGAGCACCTCTGACCGGGTGTCAGATGATGATGAAGACGCCGTCTTGTCGCCGCGTCTTCTCGCCCTGCTTAGGTGGCTTCGTGCCTTTGGACGGCATTGTACTGCTGTCACGCCTTGCCGTCCTGTCTTGTCACCGTAATGGCGAACGGGCAGAGGACGAAGGCGTGCATAGTGCGCCATGCTTCTAGGGAAGATGCGAGCCTTGAATGTGAAGCCTGACAGCGCACTTCCCTCTTGACTTCGTCGAACCACGACCCATGACGGATCGTGGGGCACGTGGCGGCTCTGAAGCTCTTATCAACGGGTTTGGTGCTACGGGACACGTGGCAGCTCCGGACCTCACCTCAGCGGGGAGGCTCGGACCGGAGCTCAGGGCACGTGTCAGCACCGGAGCTGTCCTCAGCAGGGAGGTGGCTCGGAGCCAGGGGATAGGTGGTAGCCCCGGACCTCACCTCAGCGAGGTGGCTCGGGCCGGAGACCAGGGCACGTGTCAACTCCGGTGTTGTTCTCAGCGGGGAGGCGGCTCTAAGCCAGGGGACACGTGGCAGCTTCGGATCTCTCCTCAGCAGGGAGGCTCGGACCGAAGCCCAGGGCACGTGTCAGCTCCAGAGCTCAAGCGCACGTGGCAGCCCCAGAGCTGACCATGGGGGCAAGGGCACGTGGCACGCTAGGGCCCGTCTCAGCGGGGAGGCGGGGCCCAGGCTGTCTTTTACCCACTACGCGGGGGTACCTGATCTGCAGGATACCAACAATGGCCCCCTGGCCCATCTCGGGGGAGGCATCGAGCCTGTAGATGGAGCCCCCATCTCCTCCCCCTCCCCCCCTCCCCCGTGGTGGTTTTGAACCTGTACTTTGGAAACCAAAGTGATGGCGAGATCTTTACGTGGTGGACGAGTGGTTGTACCTGGGAGGCAAAAAGGATGCACGTCCTTGGCGTAGTGGGCGTACTTGCCAGTTGAAGTGGCAGCACATTGTTGGCGTAGTGGACACGTGCTTGCTCCTGACTAGTGGGTCGTGGCCACGTGCTCGAGGAATTGCCTTGGGACATTTACTGCGGCAGCCTTTGGGTCGACCACTGCAGTTCCACCATGCCACTTTTCTCAGGAACCGCCGGATGTTTCTCGGGAAGTTACCCGTCTAGCCCCCAGTGTATGATGGGTGGACCTAGGTCCTACCCCTCGTTGGGGAAGGCAGGCAACCCGCTGCATGGCTCGGTGGAAACCCAATCGTTGTGCCTGTTGGCCCGCCAGAGGTTACGAACGTATAAAGGGAATCCTTCCGAAGAAGGACGATTCCCTTCTTACTTTTGTAATCTTCGCCTTCCTCCTGTGCGCTCGAAGCCTCCGCTCTCCAGCCCTCACAACCTTTCCTCCTCGCCATGTCTTCCGAACTCCGTTCGTCCAGGCTCAGCAGCGGTGGCGACATCGCTATTGTGAGGCGCCTGCTCGGCTGACAATCGGCCACGTTCGATGGAAATATCCGTCGCGGGAGGGTCGCGCTGACCGACATGCGTACCGGCGAGGTTGTACTCTTCACCTCGTACGTGTTGTCCGGGTTCGCACTCCCGGCGTCGTCCTTCCTCCTCATCCTGCTGGAGGTGTATGGGCTCTAGTTACAGCACCTTACGCCGCACGCCCTCGCGCTAGTGGCCGTCTTCGTCCGCTTCTGCGAGATGTTTGTGTGTGTACGACCTTCGGTGTTGCCCTTCAGGGTGTTCTTCTCCTTGAGGGCCTCAGGAAGAAGCACAAGCCAAATGGGGGCTTATTACTTCTAGCATCGAGGGAGGCACTCTGCGCCCTACATCGCGCCCTTCACTCCCGGGAAGTGGGATCACTAGAGGGAGGACTGAGTGATTGCCTAGATTGACGTCCACGACCGCTTGGAGCTGCCGGGTGGCCCGCTGATGACCGAGGTGGTCGTTGGGGATGAGATCCCCGACCTGCAGGATGCCTACATGCCGGTGATGGAGAGGATCAAGTACTTGGCGGAAGAAGGCGTGACCTGGCTGATGGTTCTGGCTGACTTCTTGTCCTGTCGGATCGCTCCTCTCCAGCAGTGTGTCCGGGCTGCGTGGCAGTACACTGGAGAGAGCGACATGACCTGGTTGTCGCACGGAGTAGGGTCGTCGCCGGATCGGAAGATGTTGGAGACGATGCTGCATAAGCTCTCCTGTGACCTGATTATCGACGACTCCATCACCTCGCTGGTGAGCTGCTAGCTCGTCTACCTCAACCCGCAGGCGCGATCGAGGCTGCTGAGAGAACTGTCGGCGCTGGACGACATCGACGTCGCAGTGCGGCGGATTAGGGACCCCTCGTGGGGCATCGAGATCCCCGGAGCGGCCGACGCCGGTGGCCAGGCAGGCATGCGCCGGACACACTCTCAAAAGGGAGGAAGGAGTCGGCATGAAGGCCTGCGGCTGCGGCGCGCCCTTGTTCGACACCCAAGGATGCCCGAGAGCCAGGCAGGACGTCAAAGAGGAAGTTGGCTCGTCCTGATGGATGCTTCATCTCTGGCCCCCAGGCGAGGGGTTCCTAGGCTTTCCGTGCCCCCGCACCGGGCTCGGTGACTGGCGCCGGGGGCAGCTCTGGAGCCGCCACTGCCGGAGCAGTCCCGGTGGCCACGGGAAGGGCATCGAGGGCCACCCCAGCTCAGGGCGCATCTTCAGCGTCGAGGTCCTCGGTAGGGAAGGCTCCTGATGTGGTGTCTTCGCTGACAAAGACCCCCGAGGCTCCGCCAGCTCCGAAGCCAACGGAGGCGACTTCAACGTCGGCGGGGGTGGTGGCTCGGGGCCCCCCACGTAAGAAGCTCTGGCGGAGTGGAACTTCCAGGCCTCCAGGTACGCCTCAACCTCGCGGGGCTGCGTACTGAGCCGCTGGATGACGTAGTTGATGCTTGGTCCTTCCTTTTGAAGGACTCCTCAACAAGGCACCTCTGTTCCTCCTCCCCAGCAGCAGTCCGGGAGCCAGAGGTCCCGTTCCACCGAAGCTCCAACACCGGCGACAGTGCCTGAGCATGTGCCTGGGCAGCTCCAGATGTCGGCACCTGGGCCCCCGAGGCCAGCCAACCGGCGGGCGAGGACGCCACTGGTAGTAGTGCGGCTGCTGCTAGGCGGGTTTCTAGCCCTCCTCCCCTCCCTCCGCAAGTTGCTGTGGTGGCAACCCCATCAGTAGCTGAAGAGCTGGAGGGTGTCGAGGCAGTACCTCGTCTGACAATGTCGACGGCTGTCCCGGTCCCCAGGGCTGCAAGGGCCGTCCACTCTAGTCTGGACCATATGCACGACGCACTCGAGCAAGAGTGGGCCGAGCTGAGATCCGAGCGGGAGCGCCTCCAAGACTGGGATAACCTGCTGAAGGCACGGGTCCAGTCCTCCAGGGCGAAGGCTCGGGCTTGGGAGGAGCGGCTCGAGGCTCGGGAGGAGGTGCTATAGAAGACAGAGGTCGTCGTCGCGGCGCTCCAAAAGAATGCGGTGAACCTCCAGGCTGAGGTCTGAAAGTGCATCTAGGCTAATTCCCCGTGGGTTTGATGATTAATGACAACACTTAACGGACTAATGAGTATTGCAAGTGTGAGTACAGGTGATTAAGAAATCTACGAAGATGGACACACTCAAAAAGGAAAAGAGGAGAAAAAGGCAAATGCACAAGAAGAGTAGAATTTAGGGATTTAAATTTTTTTGTGTTGAGTTTAACCTTTAAGAATGAGTGTGATCATAGAGTCAAGTGCTGAGAATCATCTAAGATCTCTTAGTCCGAGTTTTAGGTCGGGTGGAGTGAAGAATTGAGATAGACCTAGGAATAGGGCCGGACTTGTCCGGGCTGGAAGGCTAGACTAGTCCGGGACATCGGACTGATCCGATGTAGAACGAAACAAGAGGTTCTGTGTGAGTTCGGACTTGTCCGGGGTGGAAGGCCACACTAGTCCAAAAAATCGAACTAATGCGATATAGAACGGAACAAGAGTTTTTATGTGAGTTCGGACTTGTCTGTCTGGGGATGGACTAGTCCATGGAAAGTGCGTCTTAGCTCTTCAGGAGCTAAGTCGTGAAGGACCGTACTAGTCCGCTCTTTGAGGCCGGACTAGTCCACAGGCTCAGACTAGTCCGTTTCCAACCGGAACAAAAGGTTCTGTGTGAGATCAGACTAGTCCTCTGTGAGTCAGACTAGTCCGTTTGGGACTTGGAAACAACTGAAGAGACTAAGTCCTGGATGGCCGGACTTGTCCGCCCCTGGAGGCCGGACTAGTCCGATGGACCAGACTTGTCCGTTCTCAACCGGAACAATGGTTTTTGTGTGAGATCAAACTAGTCCGTTATGGATCGGACTAGTTCATAGGATGTGACCGCTTAGTTGGTAGAATATAACCGTTTAGTTGGTAGAATGTGACCGTTTAGTAGGTGAAGAGTGATGTCATCGGTCTTCGTAGACCGGACTAGTCCGGGGTTAAAGGCCAGACTAGTTCGGACTTTTGCTGGTGGCAACGACTAGTTCCCGGGGCCTCTATAAAAAGGGGTTGCCCGTGCCTCAAAGAATAAGAAAAGAACCCCAACGCCGAAATAGCCTTCCTATAGCTTTTCTAACCCCCTCTCTTCAAATTCTTGGAGCCCTAAGAGTGATTCTTGAGGGTTTGTGAGTTTTTTGGAAGAGAAGAAGAACGAGAGTGAGCACCATAGAGCTCTTGGTTGATTCTCTAGCACTGAGTGCAAAGTGTGTTGTTGAGGGCATTGGTTTGTAAGTTTTTTGAGTTGAGATCTTGTGGGAGTCTCAAGTTATGAGTTGCCCCACGGTTTGTTGTGAATCATTTGTGATATAGTGGAAGAACAAGCCAACTTTGGCGGTGGCTTGGTGAGAAAAAGGTTGAGAGCAACCTGGTCCTTGGTGGACTCCTCAACGTGGACGTAGGCTTCTTTTTGAAGCTGAACCACGGGATAAATCTTGTGTTCTTGCATTGTTGAGTTAAAATCCTCTGTGACCGGACTAGTCCGCCCTCAGGACCAGACTTGTCCACACTCTGTGAACTCATCATTTTTATTAAGCCGTATTTAAAATTTTCCACCTATTCACCCCCCTCTAGACAACTTTCAATTGGTATCAGAGCCTAACTCTCTGAAAAGCTTAACCGCTTGTAGAGGAGATGGGGAAAAACGACAAGAAGGACATACGCCCGTCGACACCACCTGCGACGGCGAGAACAGCACCCACGGCAATGAAGGGACCAAGTTCTCACCTCACAATGGCGTCAACCTAAACAAGGACATGCCAAGATTTCCTCCCTTCGACTTGGAGACCGATGACGAAGATGAAAAAGTGAGACGTCTTGCAGATCTTCTTCAAAAGGCAAGAGATGAAGCTAGAAGAAGGAGGAGACTTGAGAAAGAAAAGAAACTCAAGAAGCCCGAAGAGGACTGTACTCGATATCCTTTTAACTATGAGCGTTTAAATTCGTACACAAATTACTTATCTTATTCCCTTAGGCAAACCTCCACTTTTTGATGGCACAAACTACACAATGTAGGGGTAGGCACGGGTTGGCGAAGCGTGGCCCACTAGTACGGCGCTCGGAGAGTGGTACTCTCCTTCAAGGTTGCGAAGCCTCTCGCGGGTTCAGCCCGCTGTCTCCAGTAGGTAGGAGAGTTCATGGCAGCAGCGACGAGATGGTCGACATCATGTTGCCACTGTTCTGCCGCCTCGGGGATAGCACCCTCGTCCAGAGTGTTGTGGAGTAGAGCGCGTGCTGCGGCCAGCACGCTCTTCGGGCTCGGTCGCGGCAGGGTTGTCGCCACCGTTGGAGTAGAGTGCGGCCGAGAGGAAGCTACCTCTATAGGTGCGAGCGCCGGTGGAACACCGTCCATGCGGCCACCAGCTCGTCCTGATATGGGCGCCGTGGGCACCACAGGGACACCAGCGATCTGTCCGCCGGTTCGGCCGGACTTGGGCGCTGGAAGCGCCACTGGCACACCGGTCGTCTGATCAACGGACTCGCATGACCTGCCCGCTCTAGAGCGGGAGGTAGCCTCGTCGTCTCCCATCTGGAGACGACGGCGAGCTGAGCGAGTAGGCTCACCATGAAAGGTGATGTTCACCATGATCACGTGGAGAGCGCGGAAAGCCCCCCTTCCTGGTGTGCCAAATGTTGGAGTGTGAGCCGCGACACTCCTCCCGGCCTGCTCAGAAGCAGCCCGCAAGATTCTTTTTTTTCGGAGGGGGATTGGCGCCCTACGCGACATGGGCTCGAGGGAGCGGATGAACACCGAGATTTACGTGGTTCAGGTTGCCGGAGCGTAATACCCTACGTCCGCGGCAATGCTTGTTGTATTGTTTGCTTGTATGTGTGTGAGAGGGTGCTGGGTGCGAACCCCTTGCAGGGTGGTCACCCCGGTCCTTTTATAGTCCAAGGCCGGGGTGGTTACAATGTGGCTTGGGGCCTGACAAGTGGCTCCAATGCTATGTGTACCCTATACATGATCTAGGGCTTTGTCCTCTGAGTAGAGTAGTTGACGCGGGAGTTAAGTCCTGCCACCCAACATGCTGAGCGCCCCTGACCGGGTGTCAGGTGATGATGAAAACGTTGTCTTGTCACCGCGTCTTCTCGCCCTATTTGGGCGGCTTTGTGCCGTTGGGCGACACTGTGCTGTTGTCACGCCTTGCCATCCTTTCATGTCACCGTAATAGCGAACGGGCAAAGGACGAAGTCGTGCGCAGTGTGCCATGCTTCTAGGGAAGGCGCGAGCCTTTAATGCGAAGCCTGACAGTGCACTTCCCTCTTGACTTCGTCAACCCATGACCCACGGCGGATCTTGGGGCACGTGGCGGCTCTGGAGCTCTTATCGACGGGTTTGGTGCTAGGGGACACGTGGCAGCTCCAGAGCTCACCTCAGCGGGGAGGCTCGGACCGGAGCCCAGGGCATGTGTCAGCACCGGAGTTGTCCTCAGTGGGGAGGTGGCTCTGAGCCAGGGGGACACGTGGCAGCTCCGGACCTCACCTCAGTGGGGAGGCTCAGACCGGAGCCCAGGGCACGTGTCAGCACCGGAGTTGTCCTCAGTAGAGAGGTGGCTCGGAGCCAGGGGACACGTGGCAGCCCCGGACCTCACCTCAGCGATGAGGCTCGGGTCGGAGTCCAGGGCACGTGTCAGCTCCGGCGCTGTCCTCAACGGGGAGGCGGCTCTGAGCCAGGGGACACGTGGCAGCTCCGGACCTCGCCTCAACGGAGAGACTTGGACCGGAGCCCAGGATACGTGTGAGCTCCAGAGCTCAAGCGCACATGGCAGCCCCAAGGCTAACCATGGGCCAAGGGCAGGTGGCTACGCTGGGACCCATCTTAGTAGAGAGGTGGGGTCTAGACTATCTTTTACTCACTACGTGGGAATAACCGGTCCGCAGTATACCAACGCACATATATACGCCTGACATTAGCAGTATTCTTGTGGTGGCAAAGATGTAGGATCCCAACACTATGTCCCAAACAAATCGTGAAAGGCATATAGCTAGTGCACTAATGAGAATGGCCATTATAAATTAGTGACCACGACTATGTGTAAAAATATATGTGCCATGTGCCACCAGCATGCCTCAGTGCCTCTACATGCTGCATGCGAAAAGCTAAGATCTCACTTTTCGATCCTGGGCAGGAATGAGTCGGATGCAGACTAGAGTGTTAGTGCAGATTGCCATGATAACTACTGCAGAGTCCATCAGAAAAGGCATTTGAGTCACCAACGGAGGAAAAATAGCATCAATGGAGACATGGGAGGAGCACGATTTGCAGGCAGCGACCCCTCCACTTGCCTAAACGACTTATACATATTTTTCAATTTCCTGTAAATATTTATTCAATAGAACAGCCAACCTCCTCATTGCTGTTCCTTCCAATAAATATCTGTGAATAGCCAAAAAAAATATTAGGTGCAGATGGCCTATTGGTTTGATGATTCAAATAATGACTATTTTATGAAATACATCTAATAACAGAAATGGAAAGAGGAAAGTTATGAGGACATTAAAAAATAAATAAAAGGATCTTGTTAAAAAGAAGTGCTCATCATATGGACAAATAAGACCAAATCCTATCTGTGCTGCGGTTGCATCGTCGACTCTCAGTAGCGTGCACCTCCATGCCTTTATCACTTTTTAGGTGAAGTTTATTTATCTAAAAAGAATTGAAATCTCAATTTCATTTGAAGTTAAAAGTCCTCTTAACTTTTGTGTTAACTGAACCTAGCTAGCTACGACTTCACAGCGAGAATCACAGCTTCAGAATTTGCCTACTAGGCAAACGCCAAGTTTATCCAGATGTACAGCTCTGTTATACAAGTTCATCCTGGTTCGAATAAAGAGTTAGAAAATCATCAGATTTCATTACCCACAGAAGCATTGGTTCCACATAGGTAACTACACGTAAAAGATGCAACACAGCAGTACAAACCGAGAGCGTTACACTCGCACATACGATATGGATACAGGCAGTTACATGAGTCCACGCTACACAACCTCAAACTTCAGTGGCCTTTTTTTTTCTTTCGAAGTGAACTTCAGTGGGCTTTGGCAGTTGCGTGTCTGTCTGGCCTGTGCACCCTCACCTTCGGCTTCTTTTTGCGCGCCAGCTTCCTTTCCAGCACCTTGACCTTCTCGCTCAGATCTGCGATAAGCTCCATCTGACCGTTGCCGGATGCGAGAAGACTCTGCAGGAGCGCTCTCAGCTTCTGGTTTTCCTCAGCCAGCTTCTTCTCATCACTGTCCTTCACACCATCACGAGTTACGGAGGCAGATAAAGCCTCTGCAGAAGCCCTGCTCTCTGTCTGTACGCTCACGTCTTCTTTCGGTTTGAGGGCTTCTACTTCAGCGGAAGTCACTCCTGCTGCGCAGATCGTAGAGTCGTCCGGTGTACCGTTGCATTCTTTTGTAAAGACACACGCATCAACCTCTTCCACAGAATTTGCTCCCATGGCGCCTGCTGGAGCCTCCTTGAGCATCTCAGTGCGTTCATCTGTGTTAGGCGCCTGTACATCTGGGCACGAACTATGTACACCTTCATTTTGCGCAGCAGTTTGGCTCTTCAATGGTACCATCATCTCAGACCTCTCATACCCTGCTGATGATTCGGAAGAGTCTAATTCTTGGAATACTGTTTCGGCCCCAGGATCTGCCCCTCCTGAAATGATATGATCACTCTCCTGGACGTCAAGTTCTCCTCCTGTTAGCTCTATAACTTCATTCTTCTGATCCACCTGTGGCGCATGATCCTTGCCAGAAAGCTCACTTTGCACTGCGTTGTTCGGCTCCTCCAGGACAGTTTGTTCTGAAACAGAGTCAAACTCCGATGTTGGTTCGAGCAAGGCAGCCTGAGCAGGATATTCCAATGTTGGTCCCATTGAAGCCTCTGATGTCCCACCATCTGGTTCTTTGGTTGAATCTAGCATGCTATCTGCAACTTGTTCCTGTGTGTTCATATTCCTGGCTTCCTCTGGTTCCTCATCTACGTTAGACATAACTAAGTCAGCTGCAGTAGTTGGATCATGTTTGTATGGATCTGCATCCTTCAAAGATACTAGCGGATCCTCCAAAATAACATCTGGGATTTTTTCAGCAGGAGAAACGTCATGTTTCAGTTCCAGACTTTCCACATCTACAGCTTTCCTCATCTCATCTTCCGCTGAGCCGTCCTGTTTTCACACCATACGTGTCAATATCTGATAAATACAAAATATACAAATCTTATCATATAAATAAATAAATAATAGAACTCACATTATTAGCCGCCGGTCCATTATTCAAACACTCTGTAGCCGTAGTGGCATTGGCGTCTCCAGTGACTGCAGGAGAAACCCTTGAATTCGACTCTTCAGCATGGAAACTCTGTCCATTTGAAGCCATGTATTTCTCCTGCCCGCTAGAGTTCCCTGTCGGAGCTGCATCATGTGATGGTCCCATGGAGTCCATTAGTGGCATATCCTGCCCTGAACCCGTGACTGCAACTTTTCTCTCCTGTTAAGAGACAATGCTATCAGTATTCAATACACAACTTCATGTTAAGGCATATTCAAACAATGAACGGTAGTATTGCTGGGAAAAAACAATTTACTTCTTCATTCGCTTCTAGTGAATCAGCATGTGATTCTTCTATCTGGTGCTCATGGTAGCCATGGGGATGTTCAGGCAAAGCCACGGAGCTGATCATATCTGTAGATGATGCTCCTTGAAATTCAACCTGTTGTTCAGCTTTCCCCTGTTGTAACATGAAAATTTAGATTATGCTTGTAAATTAGAAGGCAACTGTTTTATTGAGAAATCAAATGCAGATAAGGGTAAGTTATACGATGACTTCCTTTTTACAAAAGAGAAGTTGCATTGCTTCTTCTCAAAACAATTTTAGCCTCTATGCAAATGAAATGTGGGCACATGCTCCAATTGTCAACAAGGCAATCCCATTCTATCAAGGATTCAAGCGTAGCCCAAACAATACAAATGGAAAATTAACTTACTTCTTCACGTGGTACTTCAATTGTGCTGATACATGATTTTTCATTCTGATTCTTCATCTCACTGGGATCTGCGTCCTGCCCCACTTCCATGTTGACTTCAGATGGAACGGCATCATCCAGCTCCATGAAGTTCACTGGAGATATTTCTTTTGCTTCATTCAGTTTGACAGCTTTCTCCTCCTGAGATGTTTTGAAGGTAAAACCAGTACAACTTAGTAAATTGTTTACATTGTCAATGTATAAACGGGATCTGACCTCCCGATTTCCTAAAAAAGGCATCATGAATATTAATGGGACTTACTTTATCAGAAGCTTCAGCTGTTAAGGTAGGAGCTGCATTATGGATAGTGGTCTCAGTTTTGTCTAGTATCTCATCCTCGATTGTGTGATTAAACCCACCATTTGGTTGCTTGCATAATGAATCAAGCTTCTCCTGCAAACAAATTAGCTCTCGAGCAACAGACTTCCTAACCTCTCTTACACATGGATGCAAGCCCTGTATCAACGGTACAATTAATCAGAACCAGCTCAGCTAGATAGTATATGAAAAGTACCAGAGGAGTTTATGCTGTTTAAGAAGGAAAAACTGAAATTACAACAAGATACCTGTATAGTGTCGAGCTTCAGGAGTAAATTCATAATAGCCTCGCCAATGGCCACTTGCTCTTTCTCCGTTGGCTTCTTGGATGAATCTTCAAGGCTTTGCAGCTGCTTCCTTACACCTTGCATTTGTTCATGCACGTCTCTGATCTTCCGGAGCTTATCCAAAGGTTGCCATCTTCGAACGCCATATCCTCTGTATG
This sequence comes from Neostapfia colusana, assembly GCA_030760725.1. Taxonomy (NCBI): domain Eukaryota; kingdom Viridiplantae; phylum Streptophyta; class Magnoliopsida; order Poales; family Poaceae; genus Neostapfia; species Neostapfia colusana. Next base: position 126,387,946 of record JASWHV010000003.1, read on the forward strand.
CAGACTGAATACGAACAGCAGCATCTGTTTCAGATAAGTTCGCTCTGAATGTCTTGCAATCATCTTTTAGAACTGCACCCTTGATTGTCTCATCCGGATCTGTACCCCTGTCACATCCCTTCAAGGTCTCTGCACCTGCATTTTCTCGAGTACCAGCTCCCTTTATATTAGCACCTGCATTTTCTTGAGCGTGGACACTGATTCCGATGTCTTGGAGCTTCTGGTTATCCTTACTGGTGTGAACTTCTTCCCCCTCTGAATGTTTTGCAGAAGCAGCTGGCACTGTTTCATTACTAAACCCCATTCCTTTCTTCATTTCATCAGGTAATTTTTCTTTCACCTCAGACACAGTTACACGCTTCTTTGTATCAGACTGTTTAGGCTCCAAGTTCTGGATTTGGGCCTCTTTCATGTCCTTCTTGTCTTTATCAGCATCCTTCCTTGTTGGTGGGCTAGGAGACCTTGATGAACCATTTCCGGATTTCTTCCTTGGCAAAGGATCCACTCGCAAGCAAACAGGGGGCAATTTTGAATGTTTAGCTGTTGTTGATTCTTTATGATTTCCTTTCCCATTTTCTTGCTTTCCAGCACTGCTGGCCTTCTTTTCCGCTTCATTTTCACTCAAAACAGGATTCTTCTCATCATTTTCTCTATGGGTCGTGACTGGAATAGTTCGGTAAGTAGGCGCCCTGTTTTCATCCGTCTCTTTCTCAGACAAAACTGGAATGGTTTTGTAATTTTCCCTCACGGGTTTTCTTTCATCATTTACCCCCCTAGGAACAGCTGTAGTGGCTTTATGGTGTCCTTCCACTGCCGCGCCATCTCGATGCTCAGTGGTTGCAGGTTGACTCTCCAGTGCTGATCTGTCACTGTGATCTCTAGATCCATTCTTGCCAGCTGGCTTATGGTCCTCAAACCATGACAGGGGAACAATCTTGATATTGGGTGATGGAGGAGTTTCTTCAGTGATCTTCAGGTTCCCATCCTTCTCTTTCAACTCTCGAGCCTTTTGTTTTGGCTCATCATATCCTGCCGGCATCCAAACTAATGGCCACTGATACTGTTTCTCTTTTTGATCATTTTGCCCTTGTTGCTTCGCATCCTCTGCCCTCTTGCTGCTCACAGGAATCCAGCCATTCAAGAGCCGTGGTGGTAATTCATAACGTTTTCCATTCTCCTTGTCTTCAGTGTTGCCTGATGGAAGCCATATTACAGGACACTGGTTGTTTGGGTGGTGAATTATACTTGAATTGTCCTCATCCTTCAGCTCCCTCTCAGGCTTTTCTTCCTCTATTTTCACATTGCTTTTCTCTCCACCATGACAGACATGATTCGGACATCCACAGCAATGGCTCTTGAACTTGTTGTAATCATATGGTGTTGTTTCAACAGGATAAGGATGCGGATGGACAAAGTAAGAAGGGTATTCACTTGGAAGCTGCGGAAATGGTCCGTGGTAATATAGATGAGGGGGTGGAAGTTCTTGAGGGAATGGGGGTCTGAAACCATAATATCCAGCAGGATACGAATGGCTGCAGCAGAAGTGAAACTCGGGCGGATGCGGGTGATGCATACCAGCATTGTATGGCCAAGGTCCATAGCTCGGTGGCCGGAAAGATGAATCCATTACCCTGGTGTGACCAGCTTCCCACCCTGGTGGAGGATAATATGGGTAGGGGGTATGATTTCTGTAGTGAGAGTGGTATGGATCCATGTACTGGTTTGTTGGATGCATCATTATTTACCAGTCTAAAAACCAATAGAACAATTAGCCTAGGCCTGCTGAACAAGCACCGAGGCTGTGATACCTGCCACAATGCATATGAAATTCATGTGAGTTGGATGCAAATTGTGGTGAAAACAATAAAAAAACAGATATGCAACATACATAATTTTGAAAGAAAAGGTGGCGTTGATTAGGAAAACGAGGACTAATGATCACTTATAATTTAAGTTGTGTCAGCTATACTTTACCAACAAGCAACAAACATTTCAGAAAGACTAGACGCAAGAAATACCCAATTGAGAGAGATTAACACCGATGCTTTGTGTCTACCGCAGATGTATTGTTACAAATTCGAGTTACTAGGACGACCAAGGTTGACTTATTAGGAGGAGGCGATAAAACGAGACTTGAGGGATTGAAATACATCCACAGACTTAGCTGATAGGACTGCATAAAGAATAGCAATTCATGTGCCAGAATTTTAGTCTTTTTTTTCTTTTTCTTTTTCCTTATTACTCTTATATCTTTTACTCTCTTTTACTTCATTTCTTTATTGTTGTTGCACTATAGAAATACTCGTACGAACAGTTTCGAAATGTTATGCCTTAGACAATACGAGTTGTCCAAAGATGTCCCGATTTGCTACAGAAATAGCTTTTGCTAGATCATTGAAAGGTCATGAACAAGAGTTTTAGCATGATAATGAGCATCACCTGTTCGCTGAGCACGAGCTGGAATCGACAGTTTGCAGTTTCGAGCCTGCGCCCCTGTCCTACGATACGAAAAGCCCACGCCAACGAATCGAACGACTAGAACCCGCCCGAATCAACGAAGCCACGGAGCTGTAACAACGGAAACGGGAATCGAGGGAGGGGAGGCGGTAACTCACAGCGCGGGGCGGGGAAAAGCGGCGGAGTTGGGATCAGACGAAACGAGCCACCACCAAGCTTGATTATTTCCACCTCTCTCTCTCGCTCTCTCTCTCTCTCTCTCTCTCTCTCTTCTTTTTGCGAGCGTTCGTGCGTGGGTGATCTTCTCTCCCGGTGACGGGGGAGGGAGAGCTCAGCGGAACCTTTATGCGCGGTGTAGGGACGGGCGGCGCTGCCGGGGTTCGGGAGGGTTCGCGAGGCGGCAGTCGGAGGGGATGACTCGCACCTCTTCTGGACGGTTCTCGTCTCCTCTCTTTCCCGCGCTCGTGCCACTTTTAGCTAGTCACGGAACTTGGTTGGTTCATTTTTTAATTATTCAGATTAAATAAAAAGGAACGCAAAAAATATTAGTATATTATACCTTCGAAAAACGAAATTATATTTTTTTCATTTTAATTTTATACTAACTAACATCAAATAAAATAAATAGTATTCATCCTGCAAAGATAGGTCGATGGTACTGATACACCATGCTCCAATTATTTACTGCATGTATCGTGTTGAGCTATTACATTGTACCAGTAGGTTGTTGAATACAATCACCAAAAGCAGGGTAATTGGTGACGTGGATTTGCCCACAATTGTTACGTATCTTTGTTGAAAAGGGACTAAAAATTTTAATTTTGAGAGAACCATTAATGCCTTTCAGTTATAATGAAAACGTAATTTAGTGAAACCTACTCAATTGTTTTTTAGTGAGCCTAATTCTTCTAGTCTTTTTTAGAACCGTTAAATGCCTTTAAATTGTAGTGGAACTATAATTTCTGAAAAGGTTCACTTTTTTTTTCAATTTTACAAATGTAATTCTGCAAGTTTTACAAGGTTTCCCAGTTTTATTCTTAATGACCAGCATGACCGATCTGGACCGTTGGCTCCAACTGAACGGTCCGCGATCCCCTCCCCTCCTATCCACAACATTATCACTCCCCTCTTCTTCCTCCTCCCGAAACCTGTGCTGTCACTCCACCCCACCCGCCGCGGCCATGGCCACCGCCACGCTGCCCCTCCGCCTCCTCCCGTCCAAAACCCTGACGCTCCCGTACCTCCCCTCCGCGCGCCGATCCGTCGTACCCTTTGCCGCCGCTTCCCCCGCGTCCCGCCGCTGGTGCCTCTTTGCCGCCGCCGAGCAGGCGGTGCCTGAGCCTGTGGAGGTCGAGTTCGTGGAGCCCGAGTCGGAGGCCGCCGAGGAGGAGGCATCGGTCCCGGAGCCCGTCGAAGCGCAGCTGGCTGCCGCTGGCGCGGGGAAGGACGCCGACATCTTCGCCGTTGTCATGGTGGGCAACATTGGCTGTAGTTTTAGTTAATGACACGCATCAAGTAGTCGCGTACCGACCTGCCGTGTGGTAAACCGAGCGTTTTAGGCTTGCGTTACGCTGCATGGAAAATAGCTGGGATTCTGCTGTGAGTACTGACAGGAATGCGCAGTCACTACGGATAATGCGCAGTCTCCTTACAGTATCTAATTTTTTCCACTTATATAAACATAGCAAAACATGCTAGGATGTATCTCGTGTCATGCCATACTTTATATCTTCTTTGCCACTTGAGCATTTTGTGTAGTGGATCTACATCGACTGTTTCCCTGGTTTGTAGATTGGTTCCAGGCAGTACATTGTGATGCCAGGCCGGTATATATACACACAGAGGTTGAAAGGTGCCAATGTCAATGATGAGGTTTGTTGATTGTTCCTTCTATATGCACACTCTCTTGTGAACACCAAACTGACATTTGTATAATAATGCAGTTCATGATAGGTCATATGGTTTCTCTGTCGCAGCATTTTTAGAGGAAAGTCATCTTCCCGATGAAGGATCATGTCTATTTTTATCTTACTGCATGTTCTTACATAAATTGATCACTAATTATTCCTGCCACGTTCAGAAACTATTAACTTATGCACGCCATGCTGCTGCTGCAAACTTGAGAACGTGGAGAGCCCATCTTGTGCCTGCAGTCTGTTTCTGCTCATAGATCCCAAGATACAACGCATCTGCTGTGCATCCTCCATAAACAACTGCAAAATGATACTATCATCAGCTCATCTGTTACACCTTTTCTTTTCGAGTAAAGTTCAAAAACCTACAAATGTGTTTGACACATGTTTCAAAAAACATACGATTTTTGGGTCCAGATGCAGTAAACTACAACTGATTTGTCACTTGGTTGCCTGAAGCTATAGCTTTGTCAAGTCCATATACAAAGAAGGCATTTGATTTTAAGGATGATTAGCAAAAAGGGCGTACCCAGTGCTGAAGCCTCACACATATATGGGGTCTGGGGAAGGGTTATTTCTAGGCAGCCTTACCCCTGCTTTTGCAGAGAGGCTGGTTCGAAGACCTCAGGACACAAGTGGAGAGACACTACCATTGCGTCAGGTCCGCCCTTCGGCAATGGGAAACAATTGGGTTGTTAACTGAAGTATACTACAATGCACCATTTTTTATCCTCGATGTACTAGAACAAACTATGTCTGACACATATTGCAAACAGTACATTCTGCAATCATAATATCACTTGAGGCCGAGGGTATTAGAATATGAACCATTCCTTCAATTATGAAAACTATTTTAGTACCAGCTGTTGTACGGAAGTATGGCTTCACTAAATTCTTTATATTTGGTGGTGGGACGCACTTGTCTGTTTAGCAACACATTCTTTGATCCTTCATACAAATTAATCCCTCTGGTTTTCAATTGTTGAAGTTTCCTAGTTTAATTTTGATCTAACAAACGTCAACAAATAAAAAATGGAGGGAGTAATAAATATTCCCTCAGGATCTCTTCCGTGCTTCGGTCTTGGTGTATGTGTTAGCTTCCAAGAGTCGCCCCTGGCTATGTATTTCAGAGGTTTCACTCCCCAGATAACGTCTGATCTGCAGATAATATTGAACAAGGTTCTACTAGTGTCAACTAGAGACAAAGCTTACATTGGCATGCCAGTGGTGACCAACGCCGCTGTTCATGCAGTGGTGGAAGAACAGGTACGCCCTGTTCATTCTGTTCGATCAACAATTGTTATACGGTTAGTTGATTATGGTTTATTCTAATCGTTTGCTGCACCAGGGACGGGATGATAAAGTCATTGTCTTCAAGTTCAAGAGGAAGAAGAAGTACCAGAGAAAACTTGGCCACAGACAGGTACGCGCCCTTTTTTCCGTAACATTTTCAAATCCTCGTTGAAGGTGAAAGTAGTATGATAAGTACTGGGTTGTGTTCTTACATTGCCATCACGCCAATAGAAACTGTAAATTTTTTTGTTCTCATGTTTGCAATTTTTTCCGCTTTTTATTTTGTAGCCAAACACGAGGCTAAGAATCACCGGCATAAGTGGATACGAAGAGTACCCTGCCGACCCGATACTGGACCCTGTCGCTGCTTAAGCTGAACTGTAAGTCACGTAGTTACAAACGGGTGGTAGTGCAGTAGCATGCGAGCTTTCCTTCTGTATGTTCAGGGAGTGTTTTTTCAACGAAGTCCACTTGGTTCATGTGTTCCGACCCTCGGTTTGTTCCGCCAGCTCGCTCTGTCGTTCATCTCGAAAATTTGTATGGTAGCCAGTCGTAGTACCCGATTACCTTTATACAAGAGCATTCTTTTTTTCTTACTTTGGAGATGATTTTTCCAATTTTGAAATTTTGGTAATTCGTGGCCTCGAATGGCTTTGCATGTTTGTTGACGTAGATTTTGCGACCAGTTATGGCATCGGAGAAATTGAAAAAACCGATGGTCACAGTCCTTGCGGCCACCGGCCATGTCGTCAGGGTAAGTCCTCAGCGGAGCGGAGGTGTGTATCTAAGGAATAGCCGGTGTTCGGGCCTTGGTGCAGGTTCCTGACGGTTGATGAACCTCTCTCTCTCTACCTTGTGGAATTCAAGCGTGTAATAACCACGTTAAAAAGGGTTCCCGAGTTGGATTGGACCTGGCCGCACCGATCCGATCCGCCGTGCAGATTACACCGACGACGGTAGGACTAGGACTCTCAATCGTTGCGCAAACACCGGAACCAGTGGATCGTAAAGGGGAGTCGGAAGTGGAGAGAGCCAAAGTAAACGTCCGTCGTGGTGCGGTGGTGGCCCTTGCATCTGCAGTACTTTTTTTAAGTGCCGGTCCTCGCCGTCGTGCGGGTTGGGGCTGGGCGGAACGCTGCGGTCCACGTCGGCGTCCACGCCTTGGGCTGGGAATCTTCGAGGCTCGTGTCCCAGCAGCGCACGATCTCTCTCTCTCTCTCTCTTTCTATCCTCTTTGTCAGCTTTTGGAATCCTGACGTGCTTCACCTACTCCCGTGTCATCTCTCGTCGGTCGTTCGCTCCAAATCCAGATGCCGTAAACTCCTGGTATGTTGTTGAGTGCCTACGTCTTCTCTTGCGCGGTGGACATCTCTTTCCCGAACGTCTCCCAGCACGCAGGTGAACCAGAACAAGGGACGACTTTACTTTACTTTACGCGTTGCGGGACCTGGCCACGCGATGACGATGACGTCCGGGTCATCACAACCGTCGTGCACGCGTCACTAACAAACATCGGTGTGCTCGCTAACGCGGATCCGAACCAGACGATCCGACGGCTAATTAAGTAGATGGAATGGAAACCGCTTGATCATCGGCCGAGGCGAATTAGTAACAGGAGCCGACCGAAGCGGGTCGTTGTCCGCGGCGCCACTTAACAACTGTCGTGGGGTGACCGGAAAGTGGCGCCGTTCTGGGCCGGGTAAAGCAGCGACGGGTAATAGAAAGCCTTCTTGGTCCCGTCACTCCGATAAAATAAAAAAAAAAGAACAGTGTCTCCAGTCGAGGACGTCGGGATGAGACCGAGGGGGAAACTTTGCTTCTTTCGCCACAGTCAATTCTTAAACAGCAAGTACTTCGAAATACCCCATCTGTTCTTTTTTAATTTTATTTTGACTGAACTAATTAACGCCAGTTAAAAAAAAGAGAAACGTAGAGCGTAGCGGTGTTGACGCGGTACCCCCTTGTTCTTGTTTGGATGCCATGCGAGTTGTCCTTCGCTGTTCTGTTTTTTTTTTCAGAGGATGAAACAAAATCGTGAGGTCCCATTCAGATTTATCAAACTGAAAAATAAATCTAAAGATACCGGATCCAGGCGATCCGACTGGACGCAAGTTGTGGTGGTTTGGGGGCGCGTGATGCGACGCAGGGTGGGCCACAGGAGGCCACGGAGCAGACGATCTGAGCGGGGGGACGTGGCCCCTCCCGAAGCGGAAACGGTGCCCGCCCCTCTCTCTCTCTCTCTGTCTCCCACGGCGCGCGGACGGGCGGGCGGGCTCGTGGCGGGCTGGGTCCTGTCCCGGCGCGCGCCTTTCGCGCGTGGGTAGCCGACGTGTGGGGCTAGCTCTTCGCGAGCCCGCACGTCGGCGAGGCGGCGCGGCACGGGTAGCAGCGAGGACGGGCGCCGCGCCGCCGCCGAGGCTGCTGGGTGGTGGAGATGCAGATGCTTCCGGGCGGCTTCCCTTGCTTGCTCCTTGTTGTTTTATTATGCCGCGCCATCGTTTTCGTCGTTACTAGGCCCTTATCGAATGTCGGATTTACAGGCGCGTCCATCTCGATCGACAGGCGGAGCGGAAGGGGAGCTCGGGAAGCAGCCCTTTTTTTTTCGACGAAGCCCCCCTACTGAACGTCCTAATTACGCCCGCCCCGCCCCACCCCGAGGCGTTCGCTTTCCTCTCTCGCTCCCTCCGCCCCATTCCTCCTCGTCCCTGCACCGCACCGCACCGCACCACCGTCGCTTCGCTTCCCCCCCCCCCCACCTCCTTCTGCGTCACCGAGGCCCGGACGACGACGACGACGACGCGACCCCCGCCCGCCGCCCCCCGCGGCATAGGTATCTCCTTCACTCGAGGCGCGCCGCGATTTCTGTCCCTTTTCACCGACCGAAGTCCGCGCGGAGATTTCTCCTTGTCTTCACCGCGATCTGACCGCGTTTCCCCTGTCCTTTCTACCCCTCGCGCTCGGGTTCCTTGTCGCGGTGTAGGAATCTACGCGTATAAGGCCGCGGGCGGGCTGGAGCTTGGTCCTTCCCGGCCCGGCTCCGACGCAGCGGTCCGGGGAGGTGGGGGTTGGTACGGCACACTCCATGATGTTCTAGCTCATGGTATGGTAGTAGACGGCAATCAAGCGTAGGAGTCATCTTCCCTCCCCACCTTCTGGCGCCTGCGGTTACTGAGTCCGTTAGCCCCTGGGAGGAGGGTTCAGCGAGGTTCGTCTGGTTAGCTTACCACATGTTCTTGCTGCAGAGGGGCAAGCAACAGATTGAACCGGCGTGGCCCCGTGGGGTTGTTACGCTGCTCTTTGACCTGGGGGCTCGTTGTACCTACACGCTCCGAAAATTTTGATCTTTGGGGGTGGTGTCTGGGCCTAGCCCAGAGCAGAGGAGCCCTGAATCGAGTCGTGATGCTTCTCTCTGACCTCACAGATTCGCTTCTGCGTGCACAAGTTGGTTTCGTCGCTTGGGTTAGATCCTGTTTTCTTAATTTTCTCTCATCCAGCGTCTAATTATTCTGTACGGAGAATACAGAAGAGAATAAGATACTGAATACTATGCTTGAGAAATATAGTTTGAATGACTTGGAAAGTAACCTTCAGTTTTAGGCCCTGCCCTGTAGATGTATCGCTCATGTCTCTAGATCTGGTTACACTTTCACAAGGTCAGGAAAGCACCGGGAGCATAAGTAATTCTTTTTACATATAACTTTTGCAGTGCTTTCATTTCATTCCTTTCTTGTTTCCTTTTGCCTTGAAAGTGCTGGTCTTTCTTTACATGTTTACATGGTTCGAACGGCTGATTCCTTTGACTATTCTATTCCTCTGAATATTCTGATCTCCTTCACAATAATAGATTGCTAGAAGATTCATTTGTTATTATGACTCTTGCTTTTGAGAAAATGCAGGCGAGAGTTTTTCTTAGTGTACCTTGCGAATAAAATTCCGTCTTTCTGTTGGATTGAGAAGAATGTAGAATATTGCCCCATGTTAGTATGGCCCATGTCCAGAGCAGTAATGCAGTCCTATTGACCCCTTGCAGTACATGCTCATTCTTTCTTTTTGCAGCGATTAGGACATGCTAATATTCTTGGTACCGATATGAGGTTACAGATTCTGGCTTGCATGGCGTAATTTTCCAAGCATGTCTCTTGGCAGTCAAGATTCTATGAATCCTTTTAAATCTCAAATCACTAGTTACTTAACCCCTACCCTCATATGGAGCAATTTATGATGTATGTGGAACCAAACTGTTTTCATTTGTGCCTTTCATTACCATTACATTGCATGCATGGATTCTCTTCTTGTGAGGGAAAGGGAAGGTTTCTAAATATAGAGAGGCGGATATGAAGTGAGGAGACTTTTAATTGAATCACTCATTCACAGCAAAGGAATAAACCAAACATGTCATCCTATATAGTATTGCAACAAACTGTTAACGCCAAGGATTGGAGAAGGGAAAATGGGGGAAAGGTAGAAGCAGAGCACACCAGAGAGGAGTATGAAGGGCAGCTATATTGAACAGAATTGGTTTATTTGTTACAATATTTGATACCGTTCTCCCTGATTGGGTTCGGCTTATAACGATGCCGTTACACTGGTCCAAGCCCAACACACGGGACACGCTTACGCCCATTCCAGCCCAGACTATTTCACTTCTGTTTTTCCCACCCTTAGCTGGTTGGCTTACCAACCTGCAACAGTTGCTTCCGGCATGTTAGCTGTGCTAGAAAAATCAAAAGGAGATAGCTACCAGGAAAACAATAATTATCATAAACCCTTCTTTGCATAATTAACAGCTAGGTGAAAGTTCTACTGCCTCACCTGGGTAGCCACACCCTATGACAAGTTGAGATATATCTGAATAAGAAGTGTTCCAAAAGGGTGTACACAGTACTGAAGGCTCCCACATGTTGTGGGGTCTGGGGAAGGGTTATTTCTATACAGCCTTACCCCTGCTTTTGAAGAGTGGCTGGTTCAAACCCAAGACCTTAGGATACAAGTGGAGACACACTACCACTGCGCCAGGTCCGCCCTTCAATAAGAAGTGTTTAAAAGAGTCAGTAATCATCATTCATATTAGCAGATTGCCGAGTGATTGGGGGATAAAAGTGAGCCTACTAGGGTACTTTATTGTAGGCTAAAGGTGCTCTTGCCGACATAATTCAAACAGAGTTGACCTATTACAGTTCAACAAAAGATTTCTATTTTTTTATTTCTGTTAATGTACCGTTGTTATGTCATTTAGTATGTTACCACGCCTAGGTGGTTATCTCCTTTCCTGCATTTTTGACAGCATTAGACTTATTCCACCTTGATTTTGGATAACTGGTAATTTTTATGTAGGGACAAACTCTTTCTCCTTGCTAATTGCATTTATGAATATTCAACAATACTACATTCTAGATACAGTATTACATAACACAATGCGCCCAAACCAAAATACCCAATTTCTTTAAGCTATATTGTAGGTCCCTATCTTTGTGCATTATTTGAAGTCATGAGCACTGATCTCACCTATGTTTTTTTTGCTACTTGCAGAATATGCATTTGGATGGATATTCACTGGTGTAGCACTGTCATCATTTCATAATTAAATAGTATCACTTCACGTAGAGCACTGGAAAATGGATCGTAAAGATACTTCAGGGTTTGTCAGTGGGGGTTGCAAAGATAACAAATGCTGCTAACTACCTTAAGTTTTCTAACTCAGTAGTTTTGTACACAATTATTGAAACCGGAAGTGTGGCAAGCTGGTACTTTCCTTCAAAGATTAGCCAAGTCCAGGGGCAATGGAACCCAGACGTGGACACTCTGCATTCACCATAAGTTTCTCGAATCGGAATGTCTTTCAGAATCAACACACCGTCATTCCGTCTGCTAGCCATACAACAGTTGGATCTAGCCAACTTGATGTGCTAGCTCCTAGAGGGTACAAGAGAAAGTGGACTGAATTATCTTTAGGTCTGGGTGACTCATCAAGCTCAGACAGCAGCAAGCAAAGCATGGGTACTGGCTGCACTGTTTCTTCTGCTAAGGGAAGCGAAGATGGGTCATGCATGGATTATGATGTAAATTTTAACTTATCCCTTAGCAGTGAAGGTACTTCAAAGCTGTGTAAACAGGCTTGTGATTCTAAGAGGACTTTGGAGAAGACTGGGTTGGATCTTAAGCTATCTTTGGCGCCTTCTCTATCTTCTGTCACTGATGCAGACCTAATTAGAACCACTGCACATGAGGACATATTTATGCAGCCACGTATTATGGCTTCAGTGCCAACAGTTGATGAAGGATCTACATCTCTTCGCCGACCATCTGGCGGAATGGTGCTTTCATTTCTTAATCAGGCTGACAAATTGGGTTCCATGAAACAAGTGTTTCCCACATCCTCTAATCAGATTCAAGGTCCAGCTCCGACAGAAACAGTGCTCCAGCTGCCGAATAATCCAGCAGCCTGTACTTCCAGGTTAGTCCATCAAGAGCAGTGCAACAGTAGCACAAAAAATTGTTCGTACCCAGGATGTGGAAAAGGAGCCAGAGGTTCGTCAGGGCTGTGCATTGCACATGGTGGGGGTAATAGATGTCAAAAGGAAGGCTGCAACAAAGGAGCTGAGGGCAAGACCATCTTCTGTAAAGCACATGGAGGGGGGAGGCGCTGTGAATTTCTTGGATGTACCAAGAGCGCCGAGGGTCGTACTGATCGCTGCATATCCCATGGCGGTGGTCAGCGTTGTAGCAATGAAGGATGCAAACGAGCGGCACGTGGAAAATCAGGTCGTTGCATCAAGCATGGTGGTGGGAAGAGGTGTCAGCAGCCAAACTGTACAAAGAGCGCCGAAGGTCGTTCAGGCTTGTGCATTGCTCATGGAGGTGGGCGCCGCTGCCAACATGTCGGTTGCAATAAGGGAGCTCAAGGAAGTACTACTTTCTGCAAAGCTCACGGTGGTGGCAAGAGATGCACACACCCTGATTGTACCAAGGGTGCTGAGGGAAGCACCCCATTTTGCAAAGGCCACGGTGGCGGCAAGCGTTGTTCAGCTGAAGGTTGCACGAAGAGTGTGCATGGTGGGACCCAGTACTGTGTTAAACATGGAGGTGGGAAGAGGTGTGTAGTAGAGGGTTGCAAGAAGAGTGCCAGAGGCCGTACTGACCGCTGTGTTGGTCATGGCGGGGGCAAGCGATGTCAGTCAGCTGGCTGTTTAAAGAGCGCACAAGGCAGCACTGATTTCTGCAAGGCACATGGTGGAGGCAAACGTTGCTTATGGGGACATCCTGGTTCCGAGCTTGGATCTGGTGGCCCTCCTTGTGACCGCCTTGCGAGAGGAAAGAAAGGCTTATGTGTTCAACATAACCCTCTGGTGGATGATAACAGTGTTCATGGTGGTCTGTCATTTGGTGCTTCCAGTATTCCTTCAAGCATCGAAACAGGCGAGCAAAGCATTTTCATGCATCCTGCAGCGGTTGCTCGTCGTGTGCCTGTTCCAGTTCCTGAGGGTCGCGTGCATGGTGGTAATATCCTATCAATGTTTGCTGATGGTATGAGCCTCGGAAAGAAGCCCACCAACAACGCCGAGGCTAGTACCTCTGCACTTGGCAGCTGGAAGTCTTACATGGAGCCAAGTGCTTCTTCACGCCGCAGCTGGCTGTAATCCCTGGCGACACCGGGCGCCCTCCATGTCGGTATTGCTTCTTCGTTTCGTCTATCAAATCTTCCATGTCCTTTGGTGTGAAACCAAAGATGCGATGGTACGAGCTGTGTCATGATTGGTTAGTACTGCTGTGTCATAGCATGTAGTATGTGCGTTGTAATAGTGGTCGTGTCGTGTGTGCGCTTGTGATGGCATCCCCTTTGTGATATAAATAAAAACAGAAGGTCAAATGAATAGATATTGAAGTGTAAAATTCAAGAATAGGTACTCTGTTGAAGGTCTGTTTGTGAATCCACAAGCTAATCTTGTGGCAGGTCTCTGTCTGAAACTATTGGTGTTGCTGCTGCTACTCCATACGGTTGTTCCTAATCTGTTTTCTCTATGGTAAATAAATTTGACTGTATATGTATACCCCTGTTGACTGTATAGCAGGCTACACTGAACAGCGGCAAATTGATCTGGGGCTTGTGTTACGATTCTGTGTTTCTTCATCGAAGACGGATGTTGTGTTTTTGAGCCTTGTCATTGTCGGACAACCGGTTTGGGAAGATGCCCTTTGTTTATCTAGGGCATCAAAGTTTCAGAGGCGTGCATGCATGCATACTGTGGAGTGAGGTGTGGTGGGATGAACCATGGGGATGTTTCAGGTTTCCTGTTTCAGCTGGGTGCCTGCCTGTGACCAAGCACGCCTGCAAATAATTGGGCTGGCAACCCATGCACTGCTGCCTTCAAATCGTTGAATGCTACAGCACCGATTCCGGTCGCCACGTCGGGCGATGCAGTTGTGCTGCCTTCCTCGCTGGGGCCGTCATGGATGATGCGTTTTCGTGACAGTTTCTCCGCTTCATCTCTTTTAGGTGAAAGAAGAATTATATTAACTTTATAGCTGAGTACATCCTCATCTGAGCTAAACGAGAACGAGAGGCGAACAACAAGGCCCAGCTCAGCTTCTGTCAGTATCTGAAGAAATACATCTATAAACCTGAAATGCTGGTGACGAACAGCAGTAGTAGCCCCAGAGCCTCAGAATCGGCCTGGTGATGATTCCGGCCTTTCGCGTTCGAGCGTCCTCTTTTACGCCTGACTGATCGATGGGTGCCGTCGCAGTCCCACCCGAGGCGCCTGAATCTGAGCACCCCCAAAACTGTCAGCACCGGCTTTCCTGGCGTCAAGGTCCCCTCCCCTCCCTGTTTCACCGCAAGCGAGCATCGGAAGCTCGCAGCGATCGACTGTGTTGTCCTTCTCTGGATGTGCAGGTGCATTGGTCAAAGACTTTGACGATTTCAGTCCTGCTAGCACCTGCAACCATTTAATCCTACTGTCCTTAATATATAGTAGCACTATATATCTATTATTTGACCTTGACCGTTTCAGCAGAGCTCTGAGATTACGGTGGTTATACCTTTCATGGTTCCCACACCGCATACGCCATGACAGGGGATAGAGCTACATGTGGACAGGACTGATGAGATGTTGTTCACAACAATGACTTTAGTCACTGTACACAATGGGAGGCGAGCTTGGTTCTGGATGTCCAGCTGGCTCCATGGGAGCTGCCCCACGGCCAGATTCACCAATTTGTACAAGCACGCTAAGAGAAAAAAACGGGTGCTGGAAAGCGCAATACAAAATAATAGTTGGATCACTGATGTGGCGCATGATTTAACGGTGAGCCTACTCTGGAAGACTTTGTAAAACTGTGGGGTATGGTACAAGGCTTTCAGCTCGATCCGGAGGATAACAGGGATGATGAGATTAAATGGTTGGGGCTGCAAATGGACAGTATACATCCCGATCTGCGTATGGAATACGATTTGTAGGAAGCACTGGATCGTGGCTCCATAGGAAGCTTTGGAAAGTCTGGGCCCCTAGCAGGTGTAAGATATTTTTATGGCTATTATTACAAGACCGGCTCTGGATAGCAGCAAGGTTGCAGGCCCGAGGGTGGGAAAATCAATACTTTTGCTCGATGTGCCGCAGGAGCCTAGAGACGTCCACCCACCTATTCATGGAGTGCCTTGTGGCGAGGGAGGTCTGGGAGCGCACAGGAGTTACCTTCAAACATGTGGGGCTGCGACCGGCAAGTTGGAAATGTGGTCTCGACATTGCTACGTGGTATGAAAATATTGTTAACGGACAAGCACGATTAGCCATTGGCTCACTAGTCATTCTTGTTTGTTGGATGTTGTGGAAGGAGAGAAATGTGGGCGTATTCAGATACGAGAAAAGGACTACAGGTTGGCTTCTTGGGATAATTCATGACGAGGACTCTCTTTGGTCGCAAGCATGGGCAAAAAACCTGTTCCAACAAATGTTGAACCCTGCCCAATAGGTTAATCTCGGAGATGGCAGCCAGCTGCTGCTGAAGTTTGATCAATTGCTGAGATCCAAGCGCTTAGCTGCGTTTCGGAAATCAGGATGTAACCTGTAGTGTGTGATGTATCAACTAGCCTGGCCCTTAGCACTTATTGTGCTATTTCCTTTCTTTTTCATCTTTTCTGTAACACTCTATTCCTCTTAATGAAAGATGCTCAATTAGCTTTCTAAAAAAATATATGTATTATAGCCCTGAAAAAAGAGGTGTGCATTCTACATACCGTATGTTTTGTGGCATGTTGTTCAGGAGACGGCACTGCCTGCACCCGGAAAGCCTTTGTAAGGATTTTGACCAGATCCTTTGCATGGACGCTTACTGCAGCTACTCTTCACGGGAGCCAGTGCATGCGTGGATGCTTACTGCTACTCTTTTTTAGGACTTGATGCGTTAAGGTTATAAATAGATTTCGAGTCTGTTACTGTAGATCAGGCCGAGCATGCATGACTCTTTCAGCTTCCTTGGTTGGGTTCATGCGAGTACGGAGTCTCACGTTTTCTTAAGGTCACCACGTCTCATCTCACTGATTTCGCGGCAAATCGATCGACCAGCACCGACGAGGCGAGGGAAAAGCAGATCATGCATGCATGCATGCTGTTCCCATCGAGCAAAAGCAGAGAAAGAAAAGAATAGAGACAGTACTGATCGTCTTTGTTGCGACGACGATAAAGATCATGCCCGTTGCATCAAGCTTAAGGCCTTACTAAGGCGGCTAGGGCTACGTAGTAGAGACCTCAAGCTAGGGTAACCGACCCTACTTATTAGCAGCGACAGCTTTTGTATCACCTCAGTTGAGCTCGACTAAACTGAATTAAGTTCGATCATTATCTATAAAACAACAACAACTGAAGTTCGATGCTTTTTTTTCTTCTTGTCGAGAGGGAAACTGAAGTTCAGTAGTATAGTGCGTGGAAGGACGACATTATTACGCGTTCCTTTTCGAATCTGAATGCTTCTTGCGACCTGGCCTGTTCCACCAAAACTCACGGCTGCTGATACTGTTCAGCTGCATCATCTGCACGGCCACGCATTTAAAATCACGCGGGGTACTGCTGCGACTACGATCGAGCAAATGACCCAAACGACGAAGATGAACAGGCCGGGAAGGTCACTATCACTAGGCCAGTACCAGTAAGTAATACAAGCTTTCATCAGTAACCACAACAGGTGTGTGTAGAGACGAGAGAGAGCGAAGACAGCTAGCGACGTGGTGACTGACTGACTGACTGACTGACGGGCACTCATGCACACACGAAGATCGATGCATGGGCTTTGTCGTTGTTGCGTTAATTGGCCTGCGCTGGACAGTAGAGAGTGAAATAAAAAGAGAAATATAGTATGTACACTCCATTGTTAACTCTTATTAACAGTCGTTCCTCTCTCCTCCATCTCCAGGCTTTTAGCTTTGTGTGCATGCATGCTCTTCTGTACTTTAGTAGCTTTATTACCTCCCATCTGGCCCACCTTAAAGGCCTTCTTTAGACTGTTTCGGATTCTCAAGCTACCAGGGAGATATAGCCACCACCCACCAGGCACTGGCAGCCAGCCCACACTGCTTTGCCCCAGCTGCTCAGCTGCAGCACTGTGACTGAGGACCTGCTGCGACATTTGGACACAAGCAAGGAAAACCTCATCAGGAATAGTAGTGACCATGTATGCTACGATAGGTATTATTGCAAGGGGAGTAGTAGGACAATATACAGCTCGTTCTCAGTTTCCAAACCGGAACAAAAAAGATGGGTGCCGTGTCACCGTGTGCTCGTCTTAGCTTGTTACTGGTTCGTCACATGCATGGTCTGGTTTGATCCATCATCCATGCAAGGTGTGCTTGAGTTTGATTTGGGCGCATTTCAAACTACCATGCGCCCAAACACCATTGGCAAGAAGACGGGCCGGATAAACTTCGAACATCAAATCAGGCACAAGGAAGAGTAGCAGCAGCAGCAGCAGCACTTTCTGATTTATGCCGTCATGTTCATTATACTGTATCCACTGCGTATGTACACACATCTAAAGAAGCAAACACTAGTGCTACAATATATACTATAGTACGTGTGTGTATTATCATGGGATGGGATGGTCTTTTCATGGCGTCCAAGAAGGTGCCCAGTTATGCCGCTGTACATCAGCATATACACACGTCTGCATGCACAAAAGATGCACCATCATGTCCACCAAAGTTGAAAGGGCGCATGCATGTCTATGTCTGGCTTTGTTGCCCTGCTGTTTCATCGTCTTCCTCCTTTAATTCACCCCTTTTCAGGTAGATTGGGCTGTCGGCAGCAGCGGTAGCCTCCGATCCGGTGCGCTGCGCCTGCGCCTGCGACTGGTTAGATGCCGGCTCGCCGTACGCCATAGTTTATGTTGGCCCCTTGCGTTGCATTCGAGCTGCAGAGATTTACGCAGCGTATAAATATTGGTAAATCCACTTTCGTGATCTTGATTCGTAGCATTGTTCTTGTTTGTCCAAATAACAATTAGAAGAAAAATGAGAGAGACAGAGATAGAGAGATAGATTGCAATGCTTCATTCTGATCCAATCCAAGTGAGGTCGACCAATGCAAGCCGGCCCCTCTCCTACGCATACATGTCTCTCGAGCGAGTCCAGTCAATCTATCAGTTCCAGCTGCTTTCATGTGAGCTGACCTAAATGGATAAACCGGCAGCATGAGTATTTACATACGCGGGGACTGTGCTAGCTGCCAGGCCAAATTATCATACATTCTCGCCCACCACCATGCCCTGTCTTCATCCTGCGAGTTGCAAGCCCCGGACACACAGATCTGAGAGAGGTGGAGGAGGGGCTCTGTCCGGGGAGGTGAACTGAAGACTCAACCATACCGTTTTTTTGCGTGTAATCAGTCGTCCTGTAATGGAAGGGGGTAACATTTAGTATAATGTAAGATGGCCTCCAGGCTCCAGCATATGATAGTGTCGAAAACTCAGGACCGATCCTGCAATAAGCATGGCTCTTCCAATCATCAGGCACAGGCTACACATATGCTTTTACAAGCTTTGGTGCTCGAATGATGGGATCTCAACTCATGTAGTACACGTCTGCAGGGACGAAGAAATCTTGCTTCAACTTTTGCTTTTGCTTGTGTGTGTGTTTTGGAGGATGCATGATGCTATGATGGGTGCGTGCGCTAAGCTAGATGTTGCACGTCAAGATAGTACTGCAGCAAGTAGAGTATTGTCTCCAGTACGTACATGAGTAGTAGCGTCCTGAACGACTGTTTAATTTGTTCTGACACCATGTTAAATTAACCACTGTTATATGCGCTAATATATAACTCGGCTCACCTAGAAAATAAACAAAGGTTTCCAAGTCAGTTCCTTGTTTACCTCTGCGGTTACTTGATCGGGACACATCACGCAGGCCCTCAGCTGCTGAGCCTACGCGCGCGTAGCCTGGCTAGCTGCAGCTGACGCACGGCGCGCGCGCGGTGTCTGCTCGGCAGCAGGGCGGCCCTGCCTCTGCCTGCGCGATGCCAGGGGTAGCTACGCGCCCCAACGTACGCAACGCAACCCAGTCGATCTGCTCGCCATTCCGACGACGACGAGAGGCTACACTGCTGCTAACCCAACCCACTGCCGCCCGCCCATGGCCGCCACGCCAATGCAAGGTCTCTCTCTCTCTCTCTCTCTCTCTCTCTCTCTCGTGCACAGGCTGCACCCTCTGCTGGATCAATACTGCTATTAAACGTGCGGACCAACCAGCAGCTAGTGTGCACCAACAACCGTAGTACGTACTGTATTTTGTTACGGAGATCTAATCTAATTAATCTAAGGGCAGTACAGATGTTCAGAGATGGATGCTGTTTACGAGTACGTACAATCATGCCTAGAAAACCACCTTTGGGCAAATTTTCCTGAACGCTCCAAACCTTTGGGCAAACTACTTCGGACAGGCTTGCATACCACCGATTGGACTTGGACAGGCTGCCTCTATCAAGTTGTTCCATTTTTTAGAAACTAGAGGAATCCTAACAAAACTTCCCCTTGGCATCGGTAATAACGCACGGAGGTAGCAAACTACGCGAGCAGCCAAGAATCAAGATCGTCGTCGAGGCGTGGAGCTGCACCCACCATGCTTTCCTTAAACAAACATCTTCCTCGCTCGTACCGTACCATTGGCTCTTTATTTTTTTTTCTCTTTGCCTCTGCGGCGCCTGCCATTACTGAGCACCAAGGCCCCCATCAAGCTCCAGCGACCAGCGAGCGAGCGAGAGAGAGGGAGCGGCAAAAACAAAAGGCGGCGAAAGTTGGAGCGGGAGGCCCGAGGCAGTCGCTGGGAGGAGGGGGCTTTGACAAAGCCGACCGGGCCGCGCGGGAGAGAGAGGGAGGCGAGAAAAAGCGCACGCGGCGCCGTCCTTGCCTCGCCGCGGTCGCCTCGGCGTCTTCCTCTCCCTCCCTCTTGCTCCCCCCACCCCCCGTCGCATTGCGGGTTCTCCCCCGGCCGTCGGTCTTGGCATCTTGCTCCTGGCCTTTTTGCCCCTCCCCCTTTTCTTCGCGGGCTTGGCGTTCCCGCACGTCGCTCGTCCTATTCACCTCTCGGTGGGGTTGTTCTGCTTCCGTCCTCTCGGAGGCTGGGGCGGTGCTCGTCCCCGGCGTGCTTCTCGTTGATGAGGCGGCGGCGGTTGTTGTTGTTGCTGCTGTGAGTGACTTGAAAGAAGAGAGGAGGAGGCGGAGCTTGGCGTGGTGTCTGCAGCACTTTGCATGGACGGGGACGAGGCCTCGTGCTCCGTGCCGCCGCCGCCGGCGGCGCAGCAGCAGCAGCAGATACGGGTGGTGCGGTGCCCCAAGTGCGACAAGCTCCTGCCGGAGCTGACCAACTACTCCGTCTACGTCTGCGGCGGGTGCGGCGCCACGCTCCAAGGTATCATCTATCGCATTTTACTCGTCTCCTCCCCTGTCGGCACGCAATTGCTCTGCTCTGTTCTTATTGGGCAGCTTCTTCAGCGTCATTTTCTTCCTTTACGCATTTCGTCCGTGTTTTACTAGTCATTGATCGGCGATTCTCAAGACGAAGCACCAATCATTAGCCACAAGAACGGAATCTCTCGTTAACTGGGCAGACAAAAATACAATTATAATCTGTCAAAATGGATTCGTGGGGACTGCTCCAGCTGGGTTGGGCGATTTCCTGGGACGCGGATATGACCAGCTCACTTCGTCGTCTTTCAATTTCCCAAAGATTCCTTTTTTAGTTGTTTTACTATGTACTGTAGCTATTTTTGTCTGCACATTCTTGACAAATTTATTCAGACCGTCTGTTCTCCTTTTCTATTGCTGCCCATTCTGTAAAATGTTTCTTTCTATTTTTCTTTGGTCGAAATCTTGCGCTTTTATTTAGCTGACTACAACTCGCTTTGCAGTAGATTTATGACAATTATGCTTTTTACAGCCAAATTTGTACCTGAAGCCCTAAGACCTGTGTTGTATTTACCCTCAGTTTTTTTGGTGTCTTGAAATGGGAGTAGGTTTTCGTTTCATATTCCCCAGGTTCCAATCTGCCAGTGGTTAACTAGCGAAGATCAATGTAAGGTTGGGAAATTCTGAACAAAAGGAATATTTCCTTCACCTTGGTTACGCATTTTGACGTTGTTTTGCTCTTTTTGACTCAACATGTGTTGTCGTCGGGTCAAAATTAATAATCAGTTACGGGCAACCATCTATATTTTTTGTCGTTTCCAAGTGGAAATGGATTGATTTTTCTCTAGTCTTCACCAAGACCGATTTGAATATTTCGTTTTTAATCATCACTTCTATGACAGAGAAAATGGTTGGCACCATTGCTGTTGGATGGTTTACTTCTTGTTTGACCGGGTCTTAAGCCATGATAATTGTTGTGGTCCCAATAATTTGAGCTAGCTCCTATTTTGCCTGTTATCTTTTGCCTCTAGTTGAGGGAAGCCAAATAAGTTACCTTGCGTGCTTGTGCTTATCTTTGTTTGCCTTGCACATACGGGTCTGCGGGAGGTTACCATGCAGCTTTATCCGACAACAAATGTTGAAGTTCTGATTATTGGCACATTTTCAAGGATCCTCAATTGCTCAGTTCCTGTTTCAGAAGATTTCTTTTTATTTCAAATCTCTATTATTTTCTTGCTTACCTAAATTTTGTGCTATGTTTGCTGATATTAGCAATCACATTTTGTCCCCCTGAACAATTTTTTCAGCAAAGAAGAGCTCAGCATCTGATACTTCTTCAGAGAAGTCTGACGGTGAACATGTGAAGTACCTTGAAGTGCTTGAAAGTTTACCAGATAAAAATGGAATATCATCTGAAGCTAGTGCAGTCCGAGAAGCTGACACCAACAAAGTTGAAGCAAGGCCAGAAGAGAGATGTGCACCCAACAGAATGGCAGCTTCACCTGGATTCAGTTCTGGTGATAACCAAATGACAGGCGCACCAAGTTCTTTGAAGCTTGAACCTGCTCTTAGGGATGATGGCAGAGAAATCCGGGAGGCAAAGTACCGACGCATTTGTCATGAAGATAAAGGCGAAGCAAAGCTGCCACCAAGGGTAAGGGACAGATCTCCTAGGTCAATGGTTAACAGCATCTCCTCAAATGCTCGCCCTGGAGAAAGACCATCTGAGTATCATGTAAAACCGGGATCCAGGTATGCCAATGGTGAGCATGCTGACAGGAGGAATTCGGACGGTCCCAGCAGGGTCAATGGCCTTGAGAAGGACCGTTCAGAGCTTTTGCGAATGCTTGATGAGTTGAGGGACCAGGTGCAGAGATCCTGTGAGATCTCTGAGAAGCCAAGCCGTAGTCCTTCCAGCAATCGAGTGGTGGGCGCTGCAAGTTCATATAACCATCATGAGCGGCTAAGTCGGTTGAGGTATGGTTCACCTCAGTTGCAACAGAACAGTTCTCAGCATTCACCATCCTTGAATGGGCAGACACCTGCCATGCCTCATACTCACCCTTCAGTTCCTACTCAGCAAGATCTTCATGGATATGGCGAAGCCGCCATACACATGGGGGCTCCTAGCTATCCTATCGGGCCGTATCCATGGAGGAACTTTGATAATTATCCCCATGGACAGTTTGATCCTGACCCTCTGATCTCGTATCACCATGACGGCTTTTACCATCAGCCTGCTTGCTCTTGTCTACATTGCTATCAACGTGAATTTGTACCTGTTCATGGGGCTCCATTGGGTTTCAGCCATCACAGGCCACCATATGTTATGAACAATCCTAGCTTGTACCCTGTAGATGGTCCCATGATGTTTGGCGCACAGAATTACAATTCAAGAGGTATCAATGCTTTTATGCGACGAAATCACCTGAGGCCCACCCTGAGTAAAAAACCTGCACAAACTTGTGAACCAATTGCCAATGCTGCCCCATTTACAATATGCTACAACTGCTATGAAGTGCTGCAGCTTCCCAAAAAGTCGTCCTTGCTGGAGAAGGATGAATACAAGTTGCGCTGCGGTTCCTGCTCACATGCAATTGTGGTCAAGCTTGATGGAAGCAGGCTTTATGTTTCAGCTCCTACGCCAATTTCACACTTATCATCTGGAGATTGCTCTAACAATGGCCAGGAAAGCAATGGACACACTGCTGATGAGAGACTACTTCCGTCTTACAGTTTTTCTGTAGGTAGTCATTGCTCGCATGAAAAGAATCTGCCCTCAAATTCAAGTGAAGCGGACAAGATGCAAAGCTTATCATCTGCTTCCAGCATTTCTGAGGATGACAATAGCCCTGCAAAATCTAATTCACAGAAGCACTCCTCTGGTTCCAGGGACCTTCCTCCTGATTCTCAAGTTTCTACCCGTGTTCCAAGTTTACATCTTCGTGATCATTTTGAATATTCTCCATTAGAGAAGGTGGTTGATGGGTCAGGAAAAGGAAGCAGAAGTACCCGGTCTGAACATGAAAAGGGCGTTGTAACTGAAAGTTTCAAGCCAAACACCGTAAAGGACGTACCTGTAGCTAGTGTCTTAGACTTGTCAGATGATGATGAATATGATGGCCCCCACTACAATCAAGATTCAGGTGATGCGGCGAAGTATGTGGACCACCCGAGGGCCACAAAATCGGGCGATTCTTTCTTCAGCAACCTGATGAAAAGGAGCTTCAAAGCTAATGGTGGAATGGGCAATGGCAGAGCCAAAGTTTTCATCAATGGCTATCCTATCTCTGTTCGTGCTGTTAGGAAGGCCGAGAAGATAGCCGGGCCAATCTATCCTGGCGAATACTGGTATAATTGCAGATTCTAAATGCATTTGACTTACAGATTTAGCTACTGATAGTGTAGTTCTGTCTTAAAATGTTAGCATATACTTGACACGTGATCTTATTATATCCTATAGGTATGACTACCGTGCTGGATTCTGGGGTGTTATGGGGCAGTCCTGCCTTGGCATGATACCTGTAAGCGAGCTTATACTTGATTTGGTGTATTGTTGTTGGGTTGTACTCCAGTCATCATTAGTATCATGACCAAAGCTTTTAACTTCATCTCTGTTGCAGCCATATATTCCGGAATTTAATTATCCTATGCCCAAGAACTGCGCTGGTGGAAATACCGGTGTATTCATCAACGGGAGAGAACTTCACCAGAAGGATTTAGATCTACTTGTGGGTCGTGGACTTCCAGATTCTCCTGGTAGATCATACAGAGTCGAGATCTCTGGTAAAGTGTCAGATGAAGTATCTGGTGAAGAGCTTTATTGCCTCGGGAAACTTGCACCAACGTAAGCAACTTTTAAATTCGTTGGGTTCCTTTATTATCATGTGGCATAAGATTGTTGGATATTGCAAAAACTGCGTTAACAGTCCAGTGTTATATCTCTCGCATGTTAGGACCAGTTTTCTACCATTAAAACCATCGGTTCAGTATAACTGGGCACATTTACACGTGTGCTTTTTTTTTAAAAAAAAGAAAGACCCCCCAAGCTGTGAAATATGATAATAATTGTAGAACTTGGTAGGAATAGTTCAAAGGGCTTAGTTCCTTTCAAGGCCACTTTTGTATAACGTAGTGAGAATGTAAGATGTTCAACATGCCTGATGAACGCACCTACTATCATCATCTTCAACAGATCCAGTGCAACATGTTAGGTTGATGTGCATCCAAGGTCTTTGCATTGCGAGCTTACTTTCCTTACTCGAAAGCGGCAACTAACGATAACTTTTTTGCTGGAAACTGAACAGGGTGGAGAAAATGAAACGCGGGTTCGGCATGCGAACCCCAAGAATCATCCAGTGACGCTGAGAGGGGGCGGCTGTTGTGGTCGTGATGGTCTTGGGAAGCTTCGCCGTGTTTCTCTTCTGAAGATGGCGTTCTGCATCTTTTGCTTGCTTGCCGGCCCGGTGGCCTCAGCTCTGGTTGGCTCTGATTATTTTGTATTAAGGGAGTGTGCTCGCTCGAGTGTCCCGTTCGATGTAATTTTGCTGGTTTGAGCTAACCTGTTGTCGTATGTGAACCACTTGTGGAAGCTTTGCAATCTGCAATACAAGTTTTCAGCTCCAGCGTTGTGTAGACCTGTCTCTGGATCTGGACACTGCTTTGGTTCATGGAAGGGGAGGGGAGGGGAGGGGAGGGCAATGCCACAGCTTCGCGGAATGAAGGTTGCCGCCGTCTATCTGACGGTCCCTGCATCGCGGCGGGTCCGGTGAGTCCGGCTCAACCAGATAAACTACTCGAACAGTTGCCGACCGCTTCTACTCGAAGCAGTCGCCGGCGTTCCGTTCTTGTGGCAACGGCATACGGATATTGCACATGCTCCGGTGCGAGCTCGACCGCGTCATCCGGCATCCAGGTGGTGATGGCTGGGGAACACGAAGGCCTGGCCTGGACGACGCGCCAGAAAAAAGAAAAACGAGGCTGGTCGCCTGGTCTAAAGGCCCAGGGCCCAGGCCGAATCGGAAGAGTGAAGCCCTGGGGATTTTGGGTGTAAAGCCCACGAAACAATTCCGTTCGTTTGGCCCATGTATATTTAGATCAACGGCCCGATCCATACATCCGTGGAAAACCCTAGCCCTGCTATATAAGTTTCTTCTCGGGCGCATCCGGTTGGAGCCCTCCCCGCACCCACCGCTTCGCGCCTCTCCGCCGCCGCCGCGGACGCCTCCGACCCGTCGCCGGGATGGTACGTCGCTTCTTCTCTTTCTGTGGTTCCTCCCTCTGCCGAATACATGTAGCCCTGCGGACTTGTCCTGCGTAGGTCTGTGGCATACCGGCGTGAGTTTCGGAGCTCGATGGCCATACGAAATGAGCTATTGCGTGTGGTTTGTTCGGAGTATGAGCAGTTTTAGATGTTTTCTATTAGAATGTGTCTTGATATGCTAGATCGTACTCTGTTGATGTCCAAATTCGTCGATGTTGCTAGAATCACAGGTAGCCTGGAATAGTTTCTGCCCAATTCGAAAAAAAAGTGCTTGCCTGACGATAAGATACGGGTTATACATTGGGAGTGAGATGTGGGCAAGTTTGCATTTTGTGAAGGGGCAACGCACGCCAAGAAGCTACATTCCGTCCACACGTTCTGTGATTCTAGCATAAGAATGGAGTTAGTTTGCATCCAACTTTTTTGGAAGTATACTGTGTTCTTACTTCTTTTGTGGCATGCTAATCTCAACAGGTGTAGTCTTTTCATGTTGCAGACATGTAACTATTTTTTGTTGGTCATGAGTTTGAATTAGTATGTCACATCTACTGTACCTATTTTACGTGCTTTAGTAAGAGGCTTCTGATTTGATGGGTCAATCCCCTTGCAGACGAAGCGTACCAAGAAGGCCGGAATCGTTGGCAAATATGGTACGGGCCTTTAAAAAAAGATTGCTGTTTTACCTATTTATTTCTCTAGACTGTTCTGAATTTATACTACGCAACTGCAATGTTAACAGGAACAAGGTATGGTGCTAGCCTGCGTAAGCAGATCAAGAAGATGGAGGTGTCTCAGCACTCCAAGTACTTCTGTGAGTTCTGTGGGAAGGTATGTATGTATCCTGATTTTTGCGTTTGTCCAGGTGCTCCTGGCTGGCTGTTTAGAGCTATCTACTGCATGATATATTTATATGCTTTGTACTTGTTATCGCCACTGCTGTACTGTTGCATTATATTGATTCATGAAAACAATCTTATATTCTTTATTCTTGACTTGTATTGGAACGTTTGGTAAGATGTTTTAATGTATTGAGACTAATTGTTTTTAATAGGGAATCAGGGATAAAGAAGATATTTTGCCTAATACTAGTTTCTGTCGTGTTTTGTTGCCAGTTTGCCGTGAAGAGGAAAGCGGTTGGAATCTGGGGGTGCAAGGACTGCGGGAAGGTCAAGGCTGGCGGTGCTTACACCATGAAGTATTTCCCTGCAAACTCTCTCTTCTGTCCTTTTTTTTAAAAAAAAAACCAGACGTGCATTGTACCCGACCTCACTATTTTGTTATGCGCACTTGCAGCACTGCTAGCGCGGTCACTGTCAGGAGCACGATCCGTCGCCTGAGGGAGCAGACTGAGGCGTGATCGAAGCTCTTTTGCATCAGGGTTCCCAATGTTTCTTTGCTGTCAGGTCTTGGGAGTCGCCTCTATCTTGTGGACTATCCAGTGTTTTTGTCATTCCTTTAGGATCTCTAAAAGTGTCGTGCTGAATTTGTACTTGGTCGCCGTTGCGAAAGTGACCAGTGATCTTGTGACCTTACATGCCAGCATCACGTTGAATTCCTTGTTTAGGCTTCTGGCTTGCGTTCTCCTTTTTTTTTGGAATTATCTTGCCTCTGTGCTTTGCCTTGATGTTTCAATGCTGTTGTGAATCTCGATGACGTCTGTTCGTGTGGGGGGGCGGGGTTCGGTAAGCATGGCTTAAGCGAATGAACGAGCCGTTTGGATCGAGCATCAGTAAAGGGGTGTGTTTGGCAGTAGGGATTATAGAGCTGTTTTGGTTTTTGTACAAGAGGCCAGGCCGTGAGCCAGAAAGCGAAGCTGGCCTTGGCTGCAGCACAGCACCACCGCGAACCTCACTCACCGGCTTCAATCCGCGCTGTCCTCAACATCCTCCTCCATGGCGTACGCGGCTTCGTGATGCATTCATTCCTTTTCGTTGACCCACGAAGACGATGAGGTGGTTCTCGGGTACTCCTTCCTCGCCTCTCGCACGCTTCCCTTCGCTCGCCGTCGTGTGCATCACTCCCTCCGTGGGCGGCTTGCGGGAGGCGCCGGCCGTTGAGCCGCCGTGGCTTCGGACGGCGTTGGAGCAGGGACATGACGAACTCGATGGCGGACATGCGGAGCGCGTTGTGGCACCTGCCGGCGAGCTTGTACACGACCTCGGCCCGCCTCGACGCCGTCGAAGATGCTCCCGGCGATGCAGCGGTCGGGTCGTGGAAAAAGCGCGTGAGCGAGACGGGGGCCGGCCCGTACACGCCGAGCTCGTGGGATTTTTTATTTTATTTTTGGCACTGTTTGTTAAAAAATTTAATATTAATAACATCTAAAGACTTATTTTTGTAAAAGTAGCTACCCTATCGTCCACGGCGTGGACGATTTGTCCATGTGGACATCCTGTCGTCCACACCGTGGACAACAGGACGGTGTCGTCCATAGCGTGGACGACAGGAGCCCACGTGGACTCCACATCGGCCTAACGGTCATGGGACCGTTGGACCGACAGGATCCTGTCGTCCACGGCATGGACGACAGGTTTTCCTATATAAACAACCCCCCTCGGAGGACCATCTCGCACACAAAAACACCACAAAGAGAGGGAAGGGGAAGGAGAAGGAGAGAGGAAGAGGAAGAGAAGAGGAAGAGAAGAAAGAGAAAGAGAAGAGGAAGAGAAGAAAAGAAAAGAAGAAAAGAAAAAAGGAACGGTAAAAAAATGTAGAAACAAAAAAAACTATGAAATTACTTATTTTAATTGTGTATTTTAGATAGTTTATACTTAAATACTAGTTTATTCTTAGTTAGTTTCATATTAGGACTTAGTTAGATAATTTTTAGAATTAGATTAGATTGTAATTTTATTCATTAGTAGAATTTAGTTAGCTTGCAATCTAAATTTTATATTAGTTGTCAATTTTAGTTTATGTTATATTTAATTTTTTTGTTTAGATCTTGTTTTATTATCTGAGTTATAGTGTAGTTTATTTTTTTATAGGTTTCTAACTTAGTTTATTTTTTAGCTTAGTTTATTTTTTTATTACGTTTACTTAAGTTATCCTGTTGATTAGGTTAAAATAATTTATGTTAATTTAGTTCAAACTTTAAATTTTAATTTGAACATTATTATTAGATTCAAACATGTTTTTAATTTAGTTTATAGTTTAGTTAGATTATCCTGTTGATTAGTTTAATTTAGTTTATAGTTCAGTATAATTTATTATTTTAATACAATTTATTTTAATTTAATTTTGGTTACTCTTGTTGTGCCCATTATTAAATTGCGTATATAGGTATGCTAGGTATGTCAAATAAAGTAGAATTTTAATTTTTTTGAGATGACGAAATTAGCTACAATTTTCAAGTGGAGTAGATCTATCAGAACTCCCTTTTATAAATCGGAGAATACCTAGTCCAACGGAACGTACATTATGGGTATATACAGATGGTTGTTGAAAGTTTTTAAACTGAGTGAGGATAAATATGAGTTGAAAAGAAACGGAGTTATCAGCTGTTCAAGTGACGTTAATTTTTGGAAACTACTAACGCTAAACGCCCGTGGTTTTTTCCCGTAACGGTTTTTCGCGTAAAATCTATGTCTCGTGTTCGATCTTGTTTACGCATTATTTGCTCACAAGTGGTATCAGAGCTAGACACGAGATTGATTAAAAAAAATTAGGGTTTTATTCCCTCTTACGGTGCCGCCGCCAGAAATTACATCGGTTCGTCAGGCGTCGCTCCAGAAACTCTCGGTTCAACTACGCCGCCACACGCGGATTGTGCCTCTGCTCTTGCCACAGTCGTCGTCATCCTACGCATGCACACATGCTCTGCGCGCGCTGCTACTCCGCGTTGCTGGCGCTCTGCCACCGAGCCAGCTGCCCACCTGCCACAGCGACAGCAGCTGTTCGCGCCGGCTCATGAGCACTCTGTGAATCTGCCACAAAGCGCTGCACCCCACCCTGCAGCTGGTGAGTCAAATCAACGTTTCATCAGGGGACTTATTTCTTTACGGGCGCACAGTAGTTTCTACGGGAGTTTCTTTTCTCTAAATTTTTTTTCTTGCAAATTATTATCTTCGTCTACACGGAATTGTGCATTGCAGATTAATTATCGTTGATTTTCTTCGACACCTGGCTTCTCTCAAATATGATATTCCGCTACTGGATCGTGATACACAGTTTACTTTATGGTAAGTCAAGATGAGGGCAATATTAGCGCACACTGATTTAGATGATGCGCTTGATGGTTTCTCCAAGAAACAAGAAAATTGGACTGATGATGAAAAGCGTCGTGACCGTAAGGCTCTTTCACAAATTCATCTTCATTTATCTAATAATATTTTGCAATAGGTTTTGAAACAGAAAACCGCTGCTGCTTTATGGCTCAAGCTAGAATCGATCTGCATGTCCAAGGATCTAACCAGCAAGATGCATTTGAAGATGAAATTATTCACTCACAAGTTGCAAGAGGGTGGTTCAATGTCCTCTCATGTTCAAGTCTTCAAGGAGATTATTTCGGACCTAGCGTCAGTGGAGGTAAAATATGATGATGAGGATTTAGCTCTTATGCTCTTGTGTTCGTTGCCCCCGTCTTACTCAAATTTCGGAGACACTATATTATGCAGTCATGATACTCTAACTGTTCAAGAGGTCTATGATGCTTTGCATGCTAAAGAAAAGATGAAACAAATAGTGTTTACTGATTCCGCTGCCAGTTCTGATGAAGAAGGCTTGTTTGTTCGTGGTAGGACAGAGAAGAAATCAAATAAAAGTTCGAGTGGTCAGAAACACCGCTCTAAATCCAAAGGTAAAGAAAAGTTCTGCAGATATTGCAAGAGGAATAATCATGATATCTCTGAATGTTACAAGCTACAGAATAAAGAAAAGAGAAAAGCTGCTCAAAAGTCCACAAATAAATCTAGTGATGATGGTAGTGCCTCTATTGTCTCTTCCGATAGCAGTTCTAATGGTGATGTTCTCGTTGCTTTTGCTGGATGCGGTAAAATTAATGATGAATGAGTTCTTGATTCTGCCTGCACATTTCATATATGCATTTACAGAGTTTGGTTCTCCACCTATGAATCTGTCTAGGGTGGAGGTTCTGTCTTGATGGGTGATAACACACCTCGCAAGGTTGTAGGCATTGGATCCGTTCAGATTAAGATGTCTGATGGTATTGTCAGGACATTGACAGATGTGAGGCATGTTCTAACTATGACGAGAAATCTTATTTCTTTGAGTACTCTTGATCTCAAAGGGTACAAGTATTCTGCTGAAGGTGGAGTTATGAAGGTAACTAAAGGCTCTCTTGTTGTGATGAAAGGTGACTTGTTAAAATCAAATTTATATATTGTTCAAGGCGTTACAATTATTGGTAATGTTTTGTTTCTTCTAAGTCACCTGATTCTGATGCTACAAATTTATGGCATATGCGTCTTGGTCACATGAGTGAACTTCGTTTATCAATTTTGAGCAAGAGAGGTCTTCTCGATGGGCACAACATCAGTAAATTGGATTTTTGTGAGCATTGTGTGTTTGGTAAACACAAGAGGATGAAGTTTAACACTTCGGTTCATACAACTGAAGGTATTCTTGATTATGTGCATTCTGATTTATGGGGACCATCTCATAATACATCTATTGGAGATGCTCGTTTTATGTTGACTATTATTGATGATTATTCGAGAAAGGTATGGCCTTATTTCTTAAAGCGTAAATCAGAAGCATTTTCTGCATTTAAAGAGTGGAAGAAAATGGTGGAGAATCAAACTGAAAGAAAGGTGAAGGTTCTTCGTACTGATAATGGGATGGAATTCTATTTTAATGAATTTAATTCTTATTGTATGTCTCATGGTATTGTGAGACATCGTACTGTTGCTCACACATCTCAGCAAAATGGTGTGGCTGAGCGTATGAACAGGACTATCATCTCGAAGGCCCGTTGCATGTTGTCTAATGCTGGTCTTAATAGACGCATCTGGGCTGAAGCTGCTTCTACTGCTTGTTATCTTATTAATCGTTCTCCCTCTATTGCTATTGATAAAAAGACTCCAATTGAGGTATGGTCTGGTTCTCCAGCTAATTATTCTGAATTAAGGATTTTTAGTTGTCCTGCTTATGCTCATGTTGATAATAGAAAATTGGAGCCTAGAGCTATTAAGTGCATTTTTCTTGGTTATGGTTCTGGTGTTAAAGGCTATAGATTGTGGGATCCTGAATCCAGAAAAGTTATAACTAGCAGAAGTGTTGTCTTTAATGAATCTTCTATGAATACAAATGCTATGAGTACTAATGCTCCTGTTCAAGTTCTAGTGTGCAGGTGGAGCATTTAATTGATTCAGAACATACACCAGACACTGATAATTCAGATGCACTTATTGATGATGATTCATCGGTTATCCCACATTCATCTCCTGTTGTGCAGCCTCCACAACATTCTATTGCAGCTAATAGGTCTAGGAGACCTCATATTCGACCCAAGAGGTTAATTGAGGAATGCAACGTTGTTGCTTATGCTTTGAGTTGCGCAGAAGCTGTTGAAGGTAATGCAGAACCTTCTAATTATTCTGAGGCTATTACTTCTACGGACAACAATAATTGGGTTGCCGCTATGCATGATGAGTTGGAGTCACTTGAAAAGAATGATACTTGGGATTTAGTGCCTTTGCCTAAAGAGAAAAAGCCCGTTCGTTGCAAATGGATTTTCAAGAGGAAGGAGCCTATTTCTCCAAATGAGACTGTAAGGTATAAAGCAAGGTTGGTTGCTAAAGGCTATAGTCAGATTGCAGGTATTGACTATAATGATGTTTTTTCTCCTGTTGTGAAGCGTAGCTCTATTCGCAGTTTACTCAGTATTGTTGCTATGTGTGATTATGAGTTGGAACAACTTGATGTTAAAACTGCATTCTTACATGGAGAATTAGATGAAGATATCTACATGGATCAACCTGAAGGCTTTATTGTTCCAGGCTCAGAACACCTCGTGTGTAAGTTAAAGAAATCTCTTTATGGCTTAAAACAATCTCCTAGACAGTGGTATTAGAGATTTGACTCCTTTATGCTCTCTCAAAATTTTAAGCGGTCTGCCTATGATAGCTGTGTTTATTTGAACACTGTTCACTCTATGTCGATGATATGTTGATTGCTGCGAAGAATAAGTCAGAAATAGCCAATCTGGAAGCTCAATTGAGTAATGAATTTGAGATGAAGGATTTGGGTGCAGCAAATAAAATTCTTGGCATGGAGATTATTAGAGAGAGGCAAGCTGGTAAGTTATATCTTAGTCAGCAAGGTTATATTGAAAAGGTCCTTCATCGTTTTGGTATGCATGATGCAAAACCAGTGAGTACTCCTTTAGCTTCACATTTTAGATTATCTTCAGCTCTATGTCCTGAGTCAGATTATGATATTGAGTATATGTCTAGAGTTCCTTATACTAGCGCAGTTGGGTCTCTTATTTATGCTATGGTTTGCTCTCGCCCTGATTTGTCATATGCATTAAGTGTTGTCAGTCGATACATGGCTAATCCTGGCAGAGAGCACTGGAAAGCAGTTCAATGGATTTTGAGATACGTGCGCGGTACTTCTAATGCTTGTTTGCAGTTTGGGAAATCTAGAGATGGACTTGTTGGTTATGTTGATTCAGATTATGCTGGTGATTTGGATAAGAGGAGATCTCTCACAGGTTATGTTTTCACCATTGGTGGTTGTGCTGTTAGTTGGAAAGCTTGTTTACAGTCTACTGTTGCTTTATCAACTACTGAAGCAGAATATATGGCTATTTCTGAAGTTTGTAAAGAAGTCATCTGGCTTAGAGGTTTATATGCTGAGCTTTGTGGAGATGATTCTTGCACTACTATATTTTGTGATAGTCAGAGTGCTATTCACCTTACAAAAGATCAAATATTTCATGAGAGAACGAAGCATATTGATGTGAGATATCACTTCATTCGAGATGTTATATCTCATGGTGATATTAAAGTGTGCAAGATCAGTACTCATTATAATCCTGCTGATATGATGACAAAGCCAGTTCCTACTAACAAGTTTGAGTTATGCTCAAGCTTGGTTGGTATTAAAGCTTGAGTCCTAGTGACTTATTGGCGCTCGGTGTTATTTATTATTGAAGAGAGTTGATTGATGATTGTTCATTGGCTACAAGATGGAATTTGTCTCAAGGTGGAGTTTGTTGGAATATAGTCCAAATTCTGATCTCGTGGGGACGCCTAGGAGATATTATGGATTATATTTATTTTTAGGATTTATTTTCTTTATTAGCCACCTCTATAAATACACCTTGTAGACTGTTGAGGGAGGGCAAGAGAGATGAGACTCTCATTGTAATCCCCCATTGTAAACTCTCCTCATATAGTGAAGATCGCCGGTCGGCGCCCGTGGTGTTCTCCCGCAAGGGTTTTCCACGTAAAATCTGTGTCTCGTGTTCGATCTTGTTTACGCATTATTTGCTCACAAAAATAATGATGGGGAAGATAATAATGGTGTTGAAGCTAAAGAGGATGATTATAATAAATTGTGATATACGATTGTTACTGAGACAACTGGTAAAGCAGATGAAGGAGCGCATATAGAACATATAGTTCATCAGATGGTTGTTGAGGATAGGGATTATAATAATGTTCCTGATTAAGATTCATCTGAACGAAGAAGTTTAACCTCCTGTCCTTGCCGATTGGAGTAATCCAAATTTTGAAAACCTAAGAGTAACCGAAGGTTATCATTTGCCGTTGGATTACCACGGCAATACGATAACAGTGGGGTCTCTTTTCAAAAATAAAGAAGCTTTGCAAGATGTTGTTAAATATTGGTCTCTTTCAATGAAAAGATCATTTAAAGTTTCTCGATCCACTTTTTATGATATCGGATGCTTATCAACCAGTTGCTCGTTTCGTGTTCGCGGATATGCAAAGAAATGGAGTAGCCTTTGTAAGTGTTCTATTGTGATTGATCATTCGTGCGAGTTGCAACATATTGAAAAATGCAATACTGCTCTAATATCCAAGTTTGTTACAAATCACATGTATGCTCGTATCGTTGATAATATTTATTTTGAGACTAAATCTATTATTAACACAATTGAGCAAGATTTTAAGTACATAATAAGTTACTCTAAATC
Source organism: Neostapfia colusana (assembly GCA_030760725.1). Lineage (NCBI taxonomy): Eukaryota > Viridiplantae > Streptophyta > Magnoliopsida > Poales > Poaceae > Neostapfia > Neostapfia colusana. Next base: position 126,422,882 of record JASWHV010000003.1, read on the forward strand.
TTGGAAGGCGAAATATAAGTTTATTGAGGCAAGATTTGGTACTTGTGAAGCATCTTATGATAATCTTCCGAAATTACTTAATACTACCAGAAGTCGAAATGATGGCACAGCCGTGGATATCTTGGATGTACAAACCCTCGATATGCTGGGAAACTTATTCTTCACCGTGCATTCTTTTTACTAGGTCAATGCATAAATGCATTTCGATATTGTAGGCCCGTTGTGTGTCTGGATGACACATTCCTATCCGGAAAGTACAAAGGTCAAATTCTCACAGCTATTGGAGTTGATGGCGATAATCAAAATTTACCTGTGCCTTTTGCATTTGTGGAGAGTGATAATGCTGACAGTTAGTACTGATTTTTGAAACGGATTAGAGTTGATGTAGTTTAAGGACGAGAAAATGTATGTGTCATGCACGACCGTCACGCTGGCTTGTTGAAGGCAATAACAGATATTAAATACGGCTGCGCAGAGAGCTCTCTCACACTAGTTTGGCCGGATATACAATTAAGGTGGTGTATGAGGCACTTGGGTGCAAATTTTTATAGTCACTTCAAGAACAAACAACTCATTAACATGTTTAAGCATCTCTGTAGTCAAAATAAAGAGAGAAAGTTCAATGCTTTATGGCATCGTCTTGATGGGCTCACTAATAAACAAACCGATGATTTACTTGGACGGGATAGTAACGAAGACGCCTCTGATCCACTCTACACCGTTCCTTCAACCGAACAGACTATATCTCGTAGGGCTGGATCATCTATCAAATGTTTCTCACATTGGATTCATAATGAGCCGAATGAGAAATGGTCATTGTTATATGACACACATGGTGCTAGGTACGAAATTATGATAACTAATTTCGTAGAGGTATATAATTATTTGTTATACTTTAAATATATCTTAACAATGTAAGACTACAAACTAATGTAACTTTCATATAGGTCTACAACTTTGTCCTACGTGGGTCAAGAGTTTTACCACTAGTTGGTATCGTTGAAGGAATATTGAATGGAACGATGAAATACTTCCGTGAGGGTTTTTAAAATCTTCTCTATTGATGGCTGATCCTAATTTAGTCTTCTCAAGATTTGTTTGAGACTACATGGACGATAAGATTAAAAAGACTCCTTTGCACAGTGTTAAACAAACTGAAACTGTGCAGAACAGGTTTAAGATCACATGCAGAGACAGAGGCAGACATTGTGCCACGGGTGAACGGATTGTGCACGAGTGCGTTCTTCGTGAGAACTCTGCCATATGTACATGTATGAAGCCAAAGCTACTGCATAGACCTTGTTCTCATGTTATTGCTACCTGCAGTCGGAGTCAATTATCTCCAACTATATACGTGTCACGGTATTTTTTTAAGGAGACTTTGCACACAACCTGGCACCTAGAGATATTTGATTACTGGATTTTTGGTGCATTCACCAACGATCCTGGACCACAATTCGAAAGAGACCTTGATTATCTGAGGTTGAAGCAGACTGGTGGCCGTCGTAAAACTCGACGTATAAGAAATGATATGGATGAGTGCTCATCGTCGTAACAAGTGAGATGTAGCAATTGTAACGAAGTTGGCCATAACTATAAGAATTGCGTTCGACGTAATGTTCTTGGAGCAGCAGAAGCGGGAACTTAAGGAAATCCATATGACGGGCGTCCTCATGCTCGTCGCTCACGATGGGATGATCAATAATTGGAATTGTAATATTTACATTTTAACATCACCATGTATTATAATATTTGTTGTTTAAGAACAATATTGTTCGTTAAGACTTTACTTAAGTTAATAATGAATAACAATTTCATATATTTCAACCCTGCAGCCATGTCTGCGAGTGACAGTGGCACTTACGAGCTCTTGGACGCTTATTTTGACTCTTGACACCGCTCGTACTTGAGCAGTGTTCGAGGAGTCGAACTCACCACGTTGCGGCCTACGGTGCCGAAGACGCTGTTACACCTGGATAATAGATGGATCGACAGGTACGAAATTGTATAATTAACTAATTAATAAATGTTAGATTGTTTCGTAGTAATTTAATATCGTGTATTGCAGTTTGAGTGCAGCGGGACTCCTACCACTGTGTAGGATGTTGGAGCCCCAAGTAATAGAACGGTCTAAAAAAAAGTCCACGCGACTAACCTATGACCGTTCCCTACTTACTGCGTTGGTCGACCGTTGGAGACCAGAGACACACACTTTCCACATGCCTTGTGAAGAGATGACAATCACGCTTGAGGACGTGTCCTACCTGCTAGGGCTTTCGCTCACCGGGCAGGCCATTTGTGGGCCTGACTTGTCGGACGGATGGCGTGAGGACCTACACGCTCGTTTCTCTGGCGTCGTGTTACACCCGAGGTACACTCATAGGCACGGATAGACAAGACCACGGTCCGCCGAAGACTTGGTTGCAGCAGTTTGAGGTAAATTTATTTGGATTTTTTATATAATATGTCGTCATTACTAATTAATATAACGATACGTAATTATTTGTTCCTTTTAGCCCGAGAATATCCACCCGGACGCGGATGAGTATACGATCTCGAGACACTTGGAGGCGTACCTTCTGTGGCTTTTTGGGTGGATCCTGTTCACAAACTCACACGGCGACACGGTCGACAAGCGTCTGATCTACTTCGCCAAAGAGATAGCGGACAGTTCCTCTCACGCAGTTCCTCAGTACAGTTGGGGTTCAGCTGTGCTAGCGGCCACATATCAAGGTCTATGTATGGCATGTACAAAGGTAAGTTACTATAAACACATTGTTCAAAACTTATCATTTCTTATCCAAATGACATTTAATATTTCTATTGTTCATAGGTGGCGACGGATGACATACTGTCTGGGTGTCTGTCGGTACCCTCGATACGGGGTACCCCCGCGCACAGGGAGAAATGTCTAAGGACCTCGCCCTTCTCCACAGGGAGAGCTCTGAAGGCGCCACGTGTCCAGCGGGGCCGGACCTCCCTCTCCTCAGAGGAGAGCTCCGGGCCCGCCACGTGGCCAGCAGAAGCCGGACCTCCTCCGTGGGGAGAGCTCCGAAGGCTCCACGTGTCCCGCGGGGCCGGACCTCCCTCTCCTCAAATGAGAGCTCCAGGCCCACCACGTGGACAGCAGAGGCCGGACCTCCCCCCTCCGCCGGGAGAGCTCCGAGGGCTCCACGTGTCCCGCGGGGCCGGACCTCCCTCTCCTCAGAGGAGAGCTTCGGGCCCGCCACGTGGCCAGCAGAGCAACGCTGCCTGCCCCCGCGCGGTAGGCAGTGGGAGTAAAGACGTGCCATACCTTGCCCGTACAAGTTATTCAAGGCCCGCACCTTCCCAAGGTGCGGAGACGAGGAGCACGCCTCTGTCAGGCGCCGTTGCGCCCAGTCACATCGCAGACTAGCGCGCCGTATCAGAGCGTGCCCGCTAATAAACACAGCGACAAGACATCCCCTGCCGCCCCTGCCATCATCAACCACTACGACTAGCTTGCGGCATGGGCAAGGCGGCAGAACAAAGACTCGGAAGCCTTCACCAGAGACAACTACCGGCATAACTGCAGATACGGTAGATGGCAGGCAATCTCCCCGGGACCACCTGTCGGGTCCCGGGCCCACCTTGTAAGCCACACGAGCCTTGGACTATAAAAGGCTCGGGTAGGCGACGTTAGCAAGGGTTCGAACTTTGTTCGGTTCGCCTCCTACACACCCTCAAGCTCAGGACTCCGGTTCTGAGCAGCAAGTAATACAGCGAGCTTCTCTGCTCATCGTGGACGTAGGGTTTTACGCTTCGGCGGCCTGAACCACGTAAAACTCCCCGTGTCAAGCTTCTCCCTCAATCGTCCCTAACGCTGAAGCTCTCCGCGAGTGACTAGCCCCTCCGAAAAAGAACCTCCGCGGGCTGCCCAGAGCAGGCCCGGGGGAAGTGTCGGCTACACACTTCGACATTTGGCGCGCCAGGTAGGGGGTTGTTCCCTTGCGCGACGAGCTTCTGCCGGCGAAGATGACGAAGCTTCCTTCAGCGGCAAGCTCTCCTCCCCCAGGTTCACGACGAACAGTGACTAGCGGGGACTACATCTCGACACACTCTGGACGGAGTGTGTCAGCGCAAGCTGGAAGCGAGCAGCCGACTCCGGCAGCGCCGACTCCGGCAACGCAAGCTCCAGCGAGCGTGAGATCCTCTGCAGCGCTGAGCGTCCCCCACGGGGGCGCGCTAGCTGCAGCAAGAGCGCTACTGCGCAATCCACTTCCATCTCCTGGGGACGAGCCTCAGTCAGCGAACCAGCAGTGGATTCGCGAGGTAGACCGTCTCGTCGTCGCCGCCGCAAACCCTCGACTTCAGCGGGGATGACGTCCCGGCCAACCGGCTGTGTCGCTGATGCGCACGCCAACGGTTGACGGGCAGACGGCAGATTCCCGCTCCACCAGGCTCCCATCGACGGACCTAAGGACGGAGCTGGAACAATGCCACTTGGGCAAAGATGCCCGAGTGTTCATTGAGCGACGACGAGAAAGGCGTGACAACCAGGAGGCCGGCGACGGCATGTCGACTGCCTCAACCCAGCCTGAAGCGCAGACGTTCGCCACGTGATCTCTGCCCCAGGCATACGCCATGCAGCATATGCCCTAGCCATATGCCCTGCAAACGGCGCCCCCGGTCTATGGCGCAGCCTTGCCCATACCGGGGTACACAGTGCCAACAGCGAACCAAGCGTTCGCGGCACCAATGCCTACAACAACAGGAGCAGGATGTGCGGCCCTGGCGCCACACCTTCGCTTCGCAAGGTGGCCGCGCAAGTTTCGGCCGCACCTGCCCGAGAAGTACGATGGCAGTCTCAACCCGGCGGAGTTCCTCTAGATCTACTCCACCGCCATCCTTGCTGCAGGAGGGGACGAGGCCGTCATGGCCAACTACTTCCCCGTCGCCTTGACCGGCCCAACACGATCTTGGCTCATGAACCTCCACCAGGATTCCATAACCTCTTGGGGAGAGCTCTGCCGGCAGTTCACTGCTAACTTCGGCAGCTCCTACATCTGACCTGGCACGGAGCTCGACCTCCACGCCATCCAGCAACAACCTGGAGAGACGCTGCGCTCCTTCATCTAGCGGTTCTCCTAGGTACGGAACACCATCCCACACATCCAAAATGCTTCTGTGGTGGTGGCATTCCGGTAGGGTGTCCGGGACAAGAAGATGCTTGAGAAGCTCGCGACCAGAGAGGTTCGCGACGTCTCAGAGCTCTTCAGCCTGACGGACAAGTGCGCCAGGGCAGCAGAAGATTGGAACTGGCACTCGCTGCCAGCCCCCGAGTCAGGAGGACAGCCCGTATATGGCGCTGCTTCCTATGGAAGCGGCAAGAAGATCAAGAACCGGGGCGGTGGCAAGATGAAGCCACCGACCGCGGCTCCCGTTGCTGCAGCAGCAGCACCCAGTGGAGCTCGGGGGCCACGCCCCGACAAAAGGCAGCGACAGTCACCAGCTCCAGATGGTGACCAAGGTGAGCTATGCCCCGTGCACGGCACCAGTCACCATACTGCTGCCGAGTGTCGTGAGATTTTGAAGCTCGCGGAGCGCTTCCGCAAAGGGAAGCAACTGTGAACTGATACTCCACCCTTCCGTCAAAGGGAGGGCAAGCAGAAGGTCGACACCCCAGACAACTCCGACCACCAAGTGGAGTTCCAGGAGCCTCAGCGCGCCGTGAAGGCGGTGCACAACCATGAGGACTTCAGCTCTAGCAATGACGAGCGCCGGAAGATGCTCTACGTCATCTACGGCGGGTCCGCTGACCCATTGTCTCGAAGCGCGGTTAAGACTCTGCGCCGAGCGGTAGCGTCGGTGGCTCCCCTCCCAAGTGTCGCGCTGCACCTCAAGTGGATGGGAACCCCCATCAGCTTCGATGCCACCGACTGCCCCAGGAACATGGCTGGGGCTGGGCTGAACCTCATCAGCCGCGCAACTTTCTAGAAGCTGCAGATCCCGATGGCCAAGCTCACCCCATTAAGCCCGTTCTGAGAGGTAGGGCCGGGACAAGTCGTTCCCTACGGCAACATCATCCTTCCAGTGACCTTTGGGGCACCGGACAGCTATCGAACAGAGTACATTTTGTTCGACGTGGCGGTGATCGACCTCCCCTTCAACGCCATAATCGGCAGGCCAGCCCTGTACCGATTCATGGCTGTAGCCCACTACGGCTACCTCGTCTTGAAGATGCCCACACCAACAGGCGTCCTCAGGATTCATGGAGACCGCACTGCCACAGTGTCAACCTTGGAAAAGCTCCAGGCACTTGCAACAGCTCGAGCACCAGCCCCTGGCAGTGCAGAACCGGACCGGCTCCACCCGAGTGCACGCCACCGTGCCTCTACCGCAGCACCCCGTGTGCAACCCCTCGACGAAGGCGACGTCCCCCTGAAGGTCGTCCAAGTCAGCGCCGATGCTGCCCAGACCACCCGGGTAGCCGGGGGCCTGGATAGCAAATAGGAAGGCGCGCTCATCACCTTCCTCCGGCACAACGTTGACGTGCTTGCATGGCAGCCGTCACAGATGCCGGGGATCCCTAGGGAGGTGATCGAGCACCACTTGAAGGTCTTCCCCGACGCCCGACCAGTCCAACAGAAGCCTCGCAAGCAGTCCATCAAGCCGCAAAACTTCATCCGAGAAGAAATCAAGAAGCTGCTGGACACTGGCTTCATACGGGAAGTCCACCACCCCCGGTGGTTGGCGAACCCCGTCGTTGTCCGGAAGGCCGGCGGGAAGCTCCGGATGTGCATCGACTACACCAGTCTCAATAAGGCATGTCCCAAAGATCCATTCTTTCTCCCTAGAATAGATCAAATAGTAGACTCGACATCAGGTTGTGATATGTTGTGCTTCCTAGACACCTACTCGGGTTTCCATCAGATCCCTATGTCTAGAGAAGATGAAGAGCACACCTCCTTCATCACAGTAGACGGCCTGTATTGTTATGTCTCTATGCCTTATGGCCTAAAGAATGTTGTCCCCACCTTTGTACGTGCAATGCACAAAACCTTTGGAGAGTTAATAAGAGACCTAGTCGAGGTGTATGTCGATGACATCGTTGTCAAGGTCAGACAGAGTTCATCCTTGTTAGATAACTTGGCCGTTGTCTTTGACAAACTGCGCTCCACGCGCACCAAGCTGAACCCCAACAAGTGTGTGTTCGGCGTATCCTCTGGAAAGCTCTTAGGATTCCTGGTCTCACACAGAGGAATTGAGGCCAACCCAGAGAAGATCAAGGCCATCGACCTGATGCGGCCTCCCGCCCGCATCTAAGAAGTCCAGAAACTCACAGAATGCCTAGCTGGGCTGAGTCGGTTTATACCGAGGCTAGCAGAGCGAGCGCTCCCCTTCTTTAAGCTCCTGCGCAAATCCGGTCCATTTGCTTGGACCGACGAAGCAGAAGAAGCTTTCGAGGAGTTGAAGCAACTCCTGACGACCCTACCCATCAAGGTAGCCCCCGAGCCCGAAGAGCATTTGTTGCTCTACATCGCGGCAACAACTGAAGTGGTGAGCATGGTCCTCGTCGCAGAGCGGACGAACCTCTCGTCACCACAGCCTGCTCCGATAGCAGAAGACAAGCACCAGGAGACCCCAGAGGTCCAAGACAGCCTCCCGGACCTCCAAGACAACCTCCTGGAGGTCCAAGACGGCCATCCGGACCTCCACGACAATCTCCCGGAGGTTCAACGGGACCTCCCGGAGCCCTCGGAAAACCAGCGGGATCTCCCGGAGGTCCAAGACGGCCTAGGAGCCTTCGAGTCCCAGCTCGCGGAAGCTCCCTAGGACCCACCTACCTCCGATAGGATTGAGCCAATGGATGAAGACATCTCTGGCCCGGGAGGGAGGGTCCGGACCATCCAGAGGCCTGTCTACTACATCAGCGAAGTCCTCCACGACGCCAAGACAAGGTACCTGGAGGTCCACAAGCTGCTGTATGCAGTGCTCGTGGCATCCAGGAAGCTCCGCCACTACTTTCAAGCCCACCGGATCTCGGTGGTCACCTCCTATCCGCTGAAGGTGATCCTTCACATCCCTCACGCGACCGGCGATGTCGCTAATTGGGCAGCGGGATTGGTGGAGTTTGAGTCGGACTTCCTTCCTCGCCATGCAGTGAAGAGCCAAGCAGTGGCTAACTTCGTGGCTGAGTGGATCCGAACGAAGGCTGACCCAGGGGGCACGAAGACGGTGAACCGAAGCACCGAGCTCCGGTCTTCACTGGGCCTCACTGGACGCTCTTCTTCGACGGATCCTCGCGAAAGCAGGGGCCGGTGCCGGCGTACTGCTTCTTATGCCATCGGGGGAGCAGTTTGGGTACATGGTGCGTCTCAACTTCAAGGCAACCAACAACATGGCAGAGTATGAAGTACTCATCTTTGGCCTAAAGACAACCCTGTCTCTGGGCGCTCGCCAGTTGTTGGCACAGGGCGACTCCCAGCAAGTCATCAAGCAAGTTAAGGGTGAATGCTCCTGCAATGACCCACAACTAGCTGCTTATCTGCTCCACGTGCATATGTTGGAGAAAAGCTTCCTCGCCTTGGACCTGCGCCATGTACCGCGCGCTGGCAATGCCGCAGCTGACGACCTCTCAATGAAGGCCTCCACCGGAGCCCCTGTGCCCGAAGGAGTCTTTGAGAAGACGTTGCTGCGGCCCACAGCCCGGCCTGCCGAGCCGGGCGAAGGGGGCTGGCCCAGCACCTCGAAGCTGGCGGTCCCGGCGGCCCTGCAGCCATGGACGCCGCCAAGGATCGTAAGCGTCACTGGGGACTCCGTGCAACCCAGCGCTCAAGATCTAGAAGCTCAAGTCAGACCCGATGCATGGATCACGGAGATCCGAGACTACTTGAAAGACAACATCCTCCCTGATGAACGTGTATCCGCTGAACGGATCGTGCGCATGGATAAGAGGTACGCGCTGGTAGAAAGGGATCTCTACCGGCGTGGCGCCAACCACGTCCTATTGCGGTGCATAACCCAGGGGGAAGGTTGCGACTTGCTCGCTGAGATCCATGGAGGCAAATGTGGGAGTCACTCTTCCTCATGCACGCTTGTCGGTAAAGCCTTCCAGCATGGCTTCTACTGGCCGACAGCACTCCAGGATGCCGTCAACCTGGTCGAGAGCTGCAAGGCGTGCCAGTTCCATGCCAAGTAGATCCATACACCGGCTCAGGCGGTTCAGATGATTCCGCCCTCATGGCCATTCGCCGTATGGGGTTTGGACATCCTGGGACCATTCCCCAGAGCCGTCGGGGGATTCCGGTACCTCTACATCGCCATCGACAAGTTCACCAAGTGGCCGGAAGCAACACCCGTCGTCACCATCAACTAGCAATCCGCAGTAAAGTTCATCAAGTCGATCGTCTGCCGGTTCGGGGTCCCGAACAGAATCATCACTGACAACAGGACCCAGTTCACCAACGCAGCGTTCCAAGAATACTGCGAAGACCTCGTCATTCAGGTGTGCTATGCCTCCGTTGCTCACCCAAAGAGCAATGGACAAGTTGAGAGGGCCAACGCCGAGATTCTTTGGGGCCTCAAGACCCGCACCTATGCCGGCTTGAAGAAACATGGCGCCAAGTGGGTGGATGAGCTTCCGAGCACACTATGGGCTAACCGGACATCCCAGAGACGGGCCACTGGAGAGACACCCTTCTTCATGGTATACGGGGCCAAGGCTGTGCTTCCCCTAGAGATCACCATGGGGTCCCTCCGTGTCCGAGCTTACGACGAAGCCGCGCCGGACAACCTCCGGCGTGAAGACATCGACCTTGTTGACGAGGTTCGATTACATGCAGCACTCCGCAATGCACGGTACCGACAAGCGCTCCGGCGCTACCACCAAAGGTCTGTGCGCGTCCGGGAGCTGTAGGAAGGCGACCTGGTGTTGCGGCGCATACTTTCTCGCGAAGGGACCGACAAACTCTCCCCCAGCCGCCCCGGGTGTGTACGCCTATCCACCGAGGATGGGGACCCACTCCCGAACCCTTGGAACATAGAACACCTCCGTAAGTTCTACCCCTAGAGCAATAATAGGACAACCTCTTATTTTTGTAATAGGTTCCATAGAGTCCACGAACAGCGCTCGGAGCAGCTAAGTCTTAGGGGACGGTCCAGGACTACGTTCAGCTTGGCCTGGTTCCGACCCTAAGCGCGTAGAGTCTTGCTTCCCTTCTTAATGGGGCGGGTCGTTGCCTCCATGTTTAGCCTGCCTTCCTCCTATGGAAATTTATACGAAAAGAAACATGTCCTACTTTGCTCTTCCCTTGTGCTCATTTAAATTACGTATTAATTTTTATGACCGCACTTCCTGTGTATGCTCACCATGCACTCAGCTTCCTTTTCCCATTCTCACCTCTAGTCGGCATTTGCTATCCTAACGAAGGTGGTCGCGTTTGAGGTACTTGCCGATGGCCAGAGGGCCTCGAGCTCCCGGCATTTTGCGCACTGAAGTTCCCAAGCACCGTGCACCGGATCATGATCGTAAGACAAATAAGACTATGAGATAGGGAAGGGGGAGCCCCAAGGAGAATTACGTTTCCCTTACTTGTGTGCAGGACCTCCCGGCCTTAGCTCACCGCAGGAGTATGATAGGAGCGCCCAAACAACTGGCCACACCTACAAGGGGGCCACTACGGGACCGCACAAGACCGGAGCTCCAATGCAAGACCGAAGGATCCGGACCTCGCCCCCTCCGCAGGGGCGGGCTCTGGAGGCCCCACGTGTCCGGCGGGGTCGGAGCCCCCCTCTCCTCAGCAGGAAGCTCCGGGCCTGCCACGTGGCCGGCAGAGCCGGGCCTCGCCCCCTCCGCAGGGGTGAGCTCCGAAGGCCCCACGTGTCCCGCAGGGTCGGACCTCCGACTCCTCAGTGGAGAGCTCCGGGCCCGCCACGTGGTCGGCAGATCCGGACCTCCCTGTTCTCACGGGCATGTTCCGGAGACCTTTGGGGCCCTTAACACAATAAGGACCTGGGGAAGGTGTTTGTGCAGGGCCTCAAGACTGGTGAAGGCCTCTGAGTGCCTTGCGGAGCTAAGGGCTCGGTCAGGCCAAGCCAGGAAGAAGACGAAAGCACACAGACGCAGAAAATAACAAGAGTCTATTCATTCAAGGCTCCATGAGCTGGACTACAGACTCAACAAAATTAAAGAGAAAAGGGAAATAGATACAGGGCCTTTTGGCCACAGGGGCGGCTGCCTAAGAGTCCCCGGACTCCCGCTAGAACCTAGAGGCCACCAGGGCAGCCATGTCTCGAACCTCGGCCCTGGCAGCTTCTTCCCGCTCGACGGTCGGCCCTAGTCGAACTGGCTCCAGAGAGAAGGAAGGGTCTTGGCTCCGGAAGCACGCCAACACATGCGTGGCGACCTCCTTCGCCAGGCCTCGTCTCTCCTCCTCAAGCTCGTCGGCGATCACCGCTTCGAGCCGGCCCAGCTTGGCGCTGATGGACTCAAGCGCCGGGATTGCCCTAGACACCTCCTGCACTGGAGCTTCCGTCCGCACCAGGCTGAAACCAAGAGGAACCAAGGCGGATCCCGCCTCAGTAACAAAGCTCCAGACCGCCTGGGCCTCGACAGACCGTGAAGCCTGGAGCTTCTCTACCTCTTGACGGGCTGCCAGCTCGCGATCCAGCACCGCCTGGCGCTCCCGGGAGGATTGCTCCTCCCTCACGGCAGCAGCCGACTCGCGGAGCTCCAGCTCCTCGGCCCGAGCTCTCAGCTCACCCTCTCTGGCCCCCAGCCATGCGGCGGCCTTCTCCTCCTCCGCCGCCACGGCATGCTCCCGCTCGACGACGACACACTCTCGGCGGACTACCTGCAGCCGCAACTCCTCCACGGCAGTAGAGCGCGCTTCGGCCTTGGCATGAGCTTCGCGGAAGGTAGCGCGGAGCCGCCGGGTCTCTGAGTCCAGGCGGCCGACGACTTTCTTCTGAGCATCGAGCAGAGCACCCATGGCGTCAAGCCTCGACTACCTTGAGTCGAGCTCTGCCTTAGCCTCCTGGGTCCGCTGCTGTAGGAGATGCTCCCAGCTAAGGAGGCACTCCCTCTCTCCAGCCAGCACCCCCCGCTCCCGCTTAAAGGCGGCCTGGATCTGTCGGACGCCAACCTGAGCACGCCCCAAGGCATCCCATATGGGCAACGGGGCGGCGGGGGCAGGAGTCGCGCCCCTGACCTCCCCCGTCGCGTCCACGACCGGTGAAGGTGCTGGTGCCTCGGCAACTGAGGCAAGACGCTGACCCGAGGGAGCCAAAGAGCCAGCATCTGCGCCTACAGCAGCCCCTCCAGCCTCAGCACCGGACTTCCGGGCTGGCGAAGGAGGACGAGCAGGTGCCGCCGCAGAAGAAGCCCCCGCCGACTTGGGGGCCGTCGGAACCACCGTAGTTCCCGGATGCTGCGGCGCAGAGCCTCCGCCAACTGGAGATGGCCGGGGAATAGGCTCGCCCCTGGCAGCCGGTGAGTCCCTGCAGGCGAAGGAAGCTCTCAGGCTAAGAGAGGAGAAGGGAACGCTACTTCTACAAGCCAGAAATAGCAACACTTACTGGGCGGCGTGAGCGCTCCAACGGGCTTGGAGCCCCGGCCTCTGGGCCGGGGCAGAACCGCCAGGACCTGCAGCCTGAACGCTCGCTGGCTGTGGCGTCTAAGCCCCCGGCACACTCCCGGGTGTCGCCCCACCGACGTCCTTCCTGGAAGCCCCTCCACCTGAGGGAGAGTGGCGGGACGCTTGGGGTTCCTCGGACTGCCGCTGTCCGAGAAGAGACCCGCCGGAGTGGGATACCCGGGGTCTCTTTGGGTCGCCACTTGACGGACCAACGCCTCCGGGAGATGGGCGCAAGGGTGCCCCGGCCCCCTGGCTCGGCGCAAGCGACGCCCTCGGAGGAGACCGGGCACGTTTCTTCTCTGGCTGCCCGGAGGCCGGCTCCTTCCCCTTCCCCTTGTCGGCGGCCTGAGTTCCGCCGACCCTCGGTGCGGGTTGGACAGCGATAGACGCCTCGCGCTCCGATCCGGGGCGCTCGGTCCTAGGGATCGAGATGCCCTAGAGGGCATCCCCAACCTGACGAACGACGATCCCAATGTCGTCTAGGTTCGGCATCTTCCGCAGCAGCTCTGACCTCCTCTGCGGCTCCAAGAAGAGGGGAGTGCCAGAGGCCGGGAAGGCGAGGTCGCCACCGGTGACGTAGTTGCTGCTCACCTTGGCCACCATCTCCTACAGCTCCTCATCGGAAGGATCAGAGCCGAGACCCCTCTCCAACCTGGTTCAGTCGAACTCGCCGATGTAGTACCATGTCGGGCGGTTGCGCTGCTGCAAGGGCGCAATATGGCGCGACAAGAAATCCACTAGCACCATCAGGGACGTCAGCCCCTCGTTGGCTAGGAACCGGATCTGCTCCAAGACCGGTGCGTACTCCTGCTCCAGCTCCGGGGCCTCCTCCCACAAGCGACGCTCGGTGATTGGGCCGGAAGTTGGGAGTTGCAGGCGCTCGTGCTCGTCGGTCTGCACAATCACCCAGTTCTCCCTCCAGTTTTCCCACCTCGACGCACCAAAAGGTAGAAGGTACCCAGAGGCCTTCGGATCCTTGCAGCGATGCTGGAAGTAGTACGCGCCCAGCTGAGTCTTCAAGCTGCGCCCGGTAGTCCGCAACACGAAGAAGTAGCGGAAGAGCGTCGCTGAAGCGTGCACCCCCACGAACATCTCGCAGAAATGGACGAAGATGGCGGCCATCGCGAAGGAGTTGGGGGAAAGATGGTGGAGCTGGAGACCGTACGTCTCCAGCAGCGTGACGAAGAAGGAAGAAATTGGCGGGACAAACCCCGCCATGGCATAGGCAGTGAAGAAGACCATCTCCCCCTTCTCCAGGAGCAGGGGGAGAGATCCCTGGCGGAGCCGGCGTTTCTGCTCCTCCTCGTGCCGGCCCAGCAGCCTGCGCACTGGTCCGAGCTCGGCCGACCGAGCGAGACGCGACGGAAGCAGGTTGGAAGCCATGGCAGGAGAGAGCTCAAGAACAGGGAAGACAAAGTCGCAAGAACTCAAGGAAGGTGCAAGCGCTGGGAAGTGCGAAGAGAAGCCGCGATGCGGGTAAGATCCCCTTTTAAAACTTCCCAGGTGCGATTCAAATCGATTTGAAACTCTTTGAATACGCCGCTTGTGCAACCGCTTCGGCTCCGAGACCAAGCGTCAATGACAAGTGGACCCAAGTCGTCCGGCTGGAGCGGTGGGCCAAGAAGTCAATCTCCCAAGGAGACGAGCCCGCAAGACGCTTCGGCGGTTCCCGAAAAAAGCGTTGCGACGTGCAGAAGTGGCAGCCTTGGGAACCGCCGCAGTAAAAGCAACCATCAAGTGGGCATATGCTCCCACGATCCCGCGACTATTCGTGCTCCGGCAACGGTCAATGCGGGTCTTAGAGAAGGTGCGCGGAATGGAAGAGATGGAGGCCCCACCTCAAGCTCGCTATCTCCCCCGAGATGGGCCCGGGGGCCACTGTCGGTACCCTCGATACGGGGTACCCCCGCGCACAGGGAGAAATGCCTAAGGACCTCACCCTTCTCCGCAGGGAGAGCTCCCTCTCCTTATAGAAGAGCTCCGGGCCCGCCACGTGGCCAGCAGAAGCCAGACCTCCCCCTCCGTGGGGAGAACTCCGAAGGCTCCACGTGTCCCGCGGGGCCGGACCTCCCTCAACTCAGAGGAGAGCTCCGGGCCCACCACGTGGCCAGCAGAGGCCGGACCTCCCCCCTCCGCGGGAGAGCTCCGAGGGCTCCACGTGTCTCGTGGGGCCGGACCTCCTCTCCTTAGAGGAGAGCTCCGGGCCCGCCAAGTGGCCGGCAGAGCAACGCTGCCTGCCCCGCGCGGTAGGCAGCGGGAGTAAAGACGTGCCATACCTTGCCCGCACAAGGTATTCAAGGCCCGCGCCTTCCCAAGGCGCGGAGACGCGGAGCACACCTCTGTCACGTGCCGTTGCGCCCAATCACATCGCAGACTGGCGCTCCGTGTCAGAGCCTGCCCGCCAATAAACACAGCGACAAGACATCCCCTGCCGCCCCATCCATCATCAACCACTACGACTAGCTTGCGGCATGGGCAGGGCGGCAGAACAAAGACTCGAAAACCTTTGCCAGAGACAACTATCGGCATAACTGCAGATACGGTAGATGGCAGGCAATCTCCCAGGAACCACCTGTCAGGTCCCGGGCCCACCTTGTAAGCCACACGAGCCTTGGACTATAAAAGGCTCGGGTAGGCGATGTTAGCAAGGGTTCGAACTCTGTTCGGTTCGCCTCCTACACACCCTCAAGCTCAGGACTCCGGTTCTGAGCAGCAAGCAATACAACGAGCATCTCTGCTCACCGTGGACGTAGGGTTTTACGCTCCGGCGGCCTGAACCACGTAAAACTCCCCGTGTCAAGCTTCTCCCTCAATCGTCCCTAACACTGAAGCTCTCCGCGAGTGACTAGCCCCTCCAAAAAAGAACCTCCGCGGGCTGCCCAGAGCAGGCCCGGGGGAAGTGTCAGCTACACACTTCGATAGTGTCTTCTGTTGCTGATCCTCTGGGCGTACGAGCATTTCTCGATAGGTCGGCCTAGGGTGGACGTCACCCCATACGGAGATGGCTTCTACGGGAACTCCCAGGAGGACAAGCCAACGATTGATACAGTGTGGACTCGACGCAGGGTAAGTAAACTTGTAAAACATGTATGTTCATTATTAACATAACTATATATTTCGTTGTAATATTTTTTCAGCGTACTTGAGGTGACAACCGCGTGCACAGAGGTTACCCGGAGTATACGATGTTGTTTGACCGCCTACAGGTGGACAGCGACGT
The DNA here is from genome assembly GCA_030760725.1 of Neostapfia colusana. Classification (NCBI taxonomy): domain Eukaryota; kingdom Viridiplantae; phylum Streptophyta; class Magnoliopsida; order Poales; family Poaceae; genus Neostapfia; species Neostapfia colusana. The sequence goes on from JASWHV010000003.1 coordinate 126,438,701, forward strand.
CGTATGGACTCCGTTCTCGTACGAGGCCGTGGAGAGTCGAGCACCCGCTGGGTTGTCGTCGTTGTGCACGAGAGATGCGCACGTGTGGTGGACACGGAAGGCTCTCGTGTACGACATCTGCGTGGAGGAGTACTCTCCTCATAGAGTTATGCGATAATTCGGACGGCAGCAGGTCTTCCTAGTTCCTAAGGGTCCCGCAGTTCCGCCTACTGCACATACGTAAGTACTTTGCTTTATTTATATTTAACTTACATAAGTTTTAATCACTGAAACGTTATTTTTTCCTCGCAGGCACACACGGAAGGGTTTCTCTACGCCCATTTTCTTGCCTCGCATGGAGGCTTGGGTACAGCAGTGGGCAGAGACACCCCAGGGCATAATCGCGGATGCCTACCCGTTCAACACGGAATCATACGATGAGTACCTACGCTGGTACGTCTCTCGTACACGTACGCGAGTTTCGTACTCCCAGCCAAGCCAGAGGCACACGTCGTGTCGACGGCACACACGTACCCTCGACACAGAGATCGTAACACTTTACTGGCAGTAAGTTTCTAATTACTATTTTCTTAGTTGTGTAAGTTTAATTATAATTTGTTTTACTTACTTGTTTTCGTTTACAGTTTCAGATGCTTAGGAGTGCCGAGATCGATGCGAGGGCTATGGTACAAAGGGCGGGATCAGGGCTTGCACATCCCGACAGAAGAGAACGCAACGGCGTGGAAAAAAATGCATAAATACATTGCCGACGCCATCAAGCTTATGTCATGTCGTGCACGGTGTCTTGTCGTCAAGACTTCTCCGGACAGAAACCGTTCTACGCACCAGCGACGACTGTTCCACCGCCAGCTACGACGTAGATATATTACTGATTTATACAAACACGCTTCCTCAGACGCAAGGAGCTCCAGAGCCGACGCAGCCGATGGACGACGCGACCCCGCCAGCACCTCCTAGGCCCAGGAACCCTCCTGATGCGCTGACTTACGATGCGGACCACGTACGAGCGGCGCGTAGGGCTGCTAGGGGTGTACGTGGAAAGCGTGCTAGACATTGATTTATTGTGTACTTTATTTTTTGTTTTTATTTCACTCTATGTATCATATTTTTTACGATAATGAATTTATATCTCTACTTTTGCACATTACTTTATGTCACAAATAATAAATATTTTAATATCAAAACACCCAACTACAAATGAAAAAGTGTTCCTGATAATCGATTTAAAATCGTCCACGAGTTGGACGAGTAGTCCTCGACGTGTACGACTCGTCCATATAATAAACGAGTCGTCCACGACGTGGCCAGCTCGTCCATATAATAAAGGAGTCATCCACGACGTGGACGACTCTTCCATAAAATAAATGAATCGTCCACGACGTGGATGAGTCGTCCATATAATAAACGAGTCGTCCACGGGGTGGACGACATTAGCCATATAAAAGTCGTAGCTGCTTGAAGAGTCACTATTACAAACTGAGAGTGAGCGAAGAGAGTACTAAAATAATGGCGAGCAGAGGTCGTGGTAGGACAGAGGTGGAAAACATTAGATCGGTGCGTCCCGACTACTTGGTGGGTGGTCCTGATTGGTAGGAACCACGGGTAGACAGATTCCCAGTTCTAAGCAAGAGTGATTTTGGTGTGTTCAATCCTCTTCGTCCATATGATAGCACGAAAAAAGAGTGGCTCAAATGTCACTGTGGCTTCGATTGTGTTGTGCAAATGAAGGATGGAAGGGAGGGCAACGGTTGTCGATTCTTTCGTTGCCCTAACGGTAGAGTAAGTTCAAAATACCTATTAATTTTTTGGTAAAATACTATCATTTTGGACCATATTTTGTATTTTAACTAGTGTTACTTCGATGATGATAATTGTGGATACACACTCTGGGTTGACCCACCACCAATCAAGCCAACTGAAGATTACATTAAATATTTACAAGATCGAAACCGAGAGATGGTCGGTGAACTAGCGGAAATGAAGTCACAGCTATTCGAGTACATAGGTGATACGCCCGTCTGTGACAACAAGTATTACGAATGTTCTCACCACAAGCCAAACCATAACCGTTAGAAGTAGGTTTCACTAATGTGGAGCAACATGTATGCTCGCAATGTATCCTTGTAATATATGATCTTGTACTAAGAATTTTAATAAATATGGACGAGAGTAACTATTATTGTTCTATAATTTTCACACTGTAGTGAAATAAACCGTTGATGGACGAGAGTAACTATTATTTTCCACCTAATAGACGAGTCGTACAACTAATAGACGAGTCGAATAATTGATGGATGAGTAGTACAAGTGATGGACTAGTTGTCCACCTACTGGACAAGTCGTCCACATGGTGAACGACTCGTGCACCTGATAGACGAGTTATACAAATAACGGACTAGCCATACCGCTTATGGACTTGTCGTTCACGTAGTGTACGACTCGTCCACCTGTTCGACGAGTCATACAACTGATGTACTAGTCGTCCACGTACTGGATGAATCGTTCACCTCGTGGACGAATCGTCTATCTTCGATTGTCTATTTAAGAGCACTACGGACATTCTCCACAACCACACTTCACAGACCCAACTCTCGCGGACATGGACTCACCGTACTCACCACCAAATCAAAAAGAGAGAGTTCGCGTTCCAGGGGGATTACAACCGCCAATGTGTCTATGTGGCACGGATTGTCGGTTCGTGAAAGATTTAAGGCTGAGAGTCACTTACGGTTTAAGACTATGGATGTGCAACAACTATGAATATGACCACGCCATTTTTCCCGAATGGTAGACGTCAGGTAACATGTTTACTTAACGTATTCATATTCTAGCTCTAATATTGATAACAACACATAACTAATCATGTTGTCTCCACCGCCCCTTTGTGAGTTCACGCGGTACATCGACAACGAACAAACACTCGAAGATGTCGAGTATGTACACGTGATGCACAGAGCTGCCTGAGACAAGTTCCACTACGAGATGGAGTTCGAAAAGCGGGTTGAGCGGGAGAGGAAGGATGCGGCTGAACAGGCGGAGCGTTGGCGCAAACATCAGGAAGAACTTCAAAGAATCAACGAAAAGTATCGTCGCCAGGCTCAGGAGGAAGAACGCATTGCTCGCCAGGCGAGAGAGGATGAACGGGAGCGCTTACGCGAGAGAGCACGTCGCGCAGGGATGTCGGGCTGGATGCATTGCGCAAGAGAAAATATCTCCGTAGCACTTAGTAGAATCTATATTTGTAATTTAATAAACTTCGTAATGTATACGAATGTTTTAATCAAGTGCTGCTGTTATTTTGCTAAATTTAGTTACATTTACATCCATAACAAGAAATAATAAAATTTATGATTGTGTTACATAATTTAAAATTCCGTAACATAGAATCTATTAAACAAAAATCAAATTAAACAACTTACATAAAATCATAACATAATATACTACATTAAATTCTGTAAAAACATTTTGTAAAAATATCTCTAAGCATTTTTAAACGGATGCTAAAAAACTAATCTTATAATATTTGTCGCAGAGAGCAATCAAGCCTCCCTGTCCTGTCGTCCACGGCGTGGACGACAGGATGGTCCACGTGGCCCAGTCGTCCATTCTGTGGACTGAAAATTGCCTAGAGGGGGTGAATAGGCTAATAAAACTTGAAATTATAATAAACAGCGGATAAAATCAGAGCAGGCCGGACTAGTCCGGTCTGAGGTCGGACTAGTCCGGTCTAAGCCTAATTTGTGTATTAGCTTTCCTTTTAAGTTTGTTTGAGCAGAAAATATGTGATAGTCAAATGATATCACTAATTAGTTGAGAATGATTATATTACAAAATAATAGAATAATTTGCGGGAAATAACACAATGAAAGCTTGACAAGTAATTCTTGTGAGCAATTGAAATAGTAGAGAGACCAAGAGACACGATTTATCCTGAGGTTCGATTCTACACAGGAATCTACGTCCTCGTTGAGGAGTCCACCAAGGACCGGGTCTTTTCCAACCCTTCCCTCACCGAGCGATCACCAAGATCAAGCCCGGGCTTTCTCACTATCAATCAAATGTGAATACAATGATCTTAGGATATACTCACAGTGTGAGGCTCCCTACACCAACCAAGTAGTTCTAGAATTCAAAGTACAACTGTTAAAAACTCAAAATAACAGTTAGAGTGCAAGGAATCAAACCGAGAGCTCAAACGTCGATCACCACGTCTTTCCTCTCACAAAAACCACTAACACCTTAAGATCCAATCTTAGGGGTCTAGAAGGTGAGGAAAGAGGCTTAGAAGAGCTCTAGGAATGAGTTTTCAGCGCTTAGGTTCGTGTCATCTCAATTCTCGGCCGGGGGTCTCTTTTTATAGAAATCTCGGCATTTAGCCGTTACCAACTAAAGTCCGGACTAGTCCGGTCCCAACCCCGGACTAGTCCGATCTTGAGGGACCACTCACGTCACAACTTACCAAAATAAAGTTTTAGTGACCGTTGGATTCAAACGGTCATGAAACCACTGACTAGTCCGACCAAGAGCGGACTAGTCCGATCTCAATCAGGAACCTTTGTTCCGTATGAGAACAGACTAGTCTGGTAAGGGCGGACTAGTCCGGCCCAAAGGGCGGGCTAGTCTGGTCTTACCAAACTTAGTCTAAAAACTCTCTAAACTGGAGCTGCGGACTAGTCCAGCCAACCTCGGACTAGTTCGAGCTCACACAGGAACCTTTGTTCCGTCCTAATTCGGACCAGTCTGAAAAGATCGGACTAGTCCGGCCTGTAGAGCGGACTAGTCCGATGGCACTCAGAGACTTTTTCTCCGGACATAAGCGGCTTAGTCCGCTCAGCGGACTAGTCCGACCTCTCGAGCGGACTAGTCCGGCCTTCTGAGACTAGTCCCATAACGGCTCAGACTCACACAACAACGGACTAGTCCGGCATTTAACGGACAAGTCCGAACTTACTCAGAGATTCTTTATCCGGTCTAAAACGGATTAGTCCGGGTTTGGACGGACTAGTTCGGCCAGTTGTCCGGACAAGTCCGGTCTCCCCTTTTCTTCATATCTATGACTACTTTGTCTCATGATTCTAACTTTCTACCCTTCGTTTGAGCTCTCTAGTGATTCTCAAGCACTCTAAAAGAGAAGACCCTATACACAACTAGAAAAAATGAAGATTAATAGAAAATGCTATTTTCTACTCTTTCAAGTCTTGTTCTTTTCCTTTTGCTTCTTGAGAGACTTCATATCCATTTCTTTGATAGACATCTGTGCTCATACTCAGTATAAACTTATTAGCATCTTAATTATCGTCATCAATCAACCAAAACCCACGGGGATTACCTAAATGCACTTTCATGGACGACAGGGTTGCATACGTGGCCCAATCATCCACGGCGTGGACGACAGGACGTCCACATGGACAAATCGTCCACGCCGTAGACGATTGAGTGGCTAGTTTTTGCAAATAAAAATTTTTAGATGTTATTAATATTAAATCCTTTAACAACAGTGCCAAAAATAAAAAAAATCAGCTCGGCGCCTCACCTGATGCAGCATCTTCCAGGCCCATCAAAGGCCTAACGTTTATACAGGGAGCAATTGAGTTACGGCCCATTTAGAGAAATTAACTCGAGCAGCCCGCCGAAACATAGTGAATCCTGGAAAATTTCGCAAATTCAGGGAGCACACAGTGTATTGTCATCGTGCTTTCGCGAATACTACTTAAATTTGCATGCTGAAAGAGCTGAGAGCTGAACAGGTCGTCGTGACTCGTGACCTTCCAGCGTTACTCACTCCATTTGCATCCACATAGTTTGGATGGATGGATGGTTGACAGCGTTAAAGGTCAAACAATAGATCATGCGAGGCCATATTATTGCGAAAAGCACAAGCCAATTTACTGATTGTGATTGACAGCAGCCAGTTGGGCAAGACGACCGTGATAACTTCAGACTTCTAACAGTTAAACAGTTAAAAAAGGAAAGCAGATTAAAAAGCGATTTCCTTAACCGTTTGGACGCATGATGGTTCGCTTTACATTACGAATACAGAAGCAAATACAGAGCTGGATCGATAGGCCCCTGCCCTCAGGCACACGCAGCAGAGGGTACAAAAATTAACATGTGAGCAAGAGCCGTCCAGTTTACAGTGGCCACTGACGTGGGATGAACACGAACTGAAAAAAAAAAACACACATCACTACTGATGCCCACGAGACAGCAGCTTGTACTGTTGCCCCAAAAACAACACCCCTGACTGAACTATGGTGATACATAATTTCTCCTCTTTTTTTCTGTAAAAAGCTTGGTGCCTGCCTTGGCTGAAGTAATGCGTCTTGCCAAGGATTTTTATGGTTTTCATCATATCTTGGTGCCCATGCATCCTCCCAAATTCGACCAGTGGCCGGCGAACAGACAAGAGTGACTCCAACTTGGCAATATGAATCAAAACTTTGTATGTATCTTAATCGTCCCTGCCACCGTACATTAAGCGCCAAGATACTACTGGAACTTTTAATTTGGAGCCGTCCGATGAGCCTTGAGATGGTAATCCAGCGTCGGATCTGGATCGAACGGCCAAAGTGGCCTCTCTCCTTCTCTTGGGCGCCTTTACTCCGACAGGAACGGCAGAGGATGTGCATATCCGCCACCGCTGAAGTGAGCTGAGCCGTGCGCGCCGGCACTACAGAAGGACCGCGAAGCGCACGACGGTGGCGGCCACAGGCGGGCCGACGACGAACCCCTCCGACGTGGCCTTCCGTAGCGCGGCGGGGACGACGTCCGGCGACGACGTGCCCTCCTCGGAGCTGTCGTCGTCGGCCTCCTCCTCCGGGATGGAGGACAGCACGCCGGCGGCCCACGATGACCCCGCGCCGCCGTAGCCGTAGCAGTAGCAGTAGCAGCAGTCCTCGTCGTCGTCGTCGGAGCCCGTCCGGCAGCCGCGGCACGCCCCGAACGCCGTGGCCGGCTCCTCCGACTCCGAGGGCCGGAGCCGGAGCACCTTGATGAAGAGCCTGTGCAGCAGCCTCGGGAGCCCCGCGCGCTTCTTGACCCGGCCACGGGCGGCGGCCAGCGCCGGCGGCACGGCGGCCGGGGACCACGGCATGGCTGCCGGATCGGTTTCTGGTACTTGGCTAGCTACCGTTGTTACTTGGTGGAGATCGTGTGCCGTCTGGCGCCTTCATCACATGCGGTTGTCCTCTGTTTAATTAGACCGCGTGTGTCTTATACTCCTGTCCAGCTGTGAGGTCCGCAGCTACACAGCAACTTGTGTTTGGGTTTAGAGAGAGAGAGAGAGCTATAGAGAGAGAGATATGCATCATGCATGCATGTCACGGACTCTTGAGCTCCCGGAGGCACCGGAGCGCGTGGTTAGCTTGATCGCACGGCAGCAAAAAGGCCGTCGATCCCCATGGATTATTACATACGCAGTGACATAATAATGGCAAACTACGAGAAGCCTTCTTGTGCGTTCGTGGACGACGACGTGCGAGATGCATGGCCGGCTAAACGCTGGCCACAAGCACACGCACGTCGTCAAGCTTCCTTTCATCCATCCATACACGGCTCTCCGTTCACGTGTGCATCCCTCTGCTCGCCGGCGGCCGTCGCGCGCGGGTGGCCACCATCGCGCAGGTCGAATCCTAAAAAGGAAGGAAACACTCCATTGCTTTCGCCGGGCCGGCCGGGCGAGCCGCCGGCGCTCGTGCCGGCGTTACGTCGGCGCCACGCGGCAGGAGCAGCTCATCATCAGCCTGTGGGCGTCGCTGTTCAACGTGGTTGTCTAGGTATAAGGCCCAGGCCGCCGGCGAACACGTACATTGAGTGGGCGTCGCTGTCCACGTCGAACTCTGCTGCCTGCCTATAAAAAAGGTCGAGAGAGAGAGAGAGAGAGGGGGGGGAGGGAGGGAGAGAGAGAGAGAGAGAGAGAGAGAGAGAGAGAGAGCGCAAATGGAAGAGCAGCTCTCTTGTCGTGGTAGCCACCGAAAACACCGTTACGATGACCTCTCTTGGACCGCCGAAATGACCATCAGACGATAAACAGCAAAAGCCACTAAGAAACAAAATGCAGATATAGCAAGTCATCCCATCAACCATTCTCAACTTTTGAGGATTTGATTCTCGATGACAATGGCGGGTAATTTTTCGAGCAAGACAAAGGCCTCCTCTTTTTTTTTCCCCTTTGAAAAGGGTTCTTCTTGGTATATGGTCACAACCATAGGTGCAATCATGGTCTAGCTAGAGGGAGTGAATTTTTACACACACACACATACAGCAAATAGAGAAAGCAGGATGCAACAGACTGGAGTCAGAGTGATTCTCATTACAGAGAAGCCATCTCTAAACCACATTGTCAGGTAGGTGTTCAGGGCCCTGCGGTTTAAGTGTTTTTTTTTTCTTTCACTTCATGCATCACTACAACAACACGGCATTCTGTCCATCTCCTTAGACGCAGAGTACAACGCTGGAGAAAGACAGCAACCATGATCTCACGGAGGAATTAAACACACGATTTGAACAACACAAGCTAGGGCGCAGCAGCATGCAGCACTTCCTCAAAAAATCCTTTTCCATCCGTGTTCCAGCTAGAGAGCCCTAGGGGGCTGGGGCTCCATGCATCGGAGAGAACAGCTCTGCATCTTCATCACCGGTCGAGGGGCTCCGTCTGGTCCTTGATGACCAGGCGCTCCGACACCTCCGCCAGCGACTTGAGGTTGCACCTGAGCAGGGCCTCCACGAAGTAGCACGTCTCGTCCTCGGTGTTGCCCTCGGGGACGTCCACCACGAAGGACTCGATCGCCAGCGTCCCCGGCCGGCCGTCGATGACCTCAGGGTGGACGGTCAGGATGGAGTAGTAGTTCTGGGAGAGATGACACAAGCACACCGATCAGTCAGTCAGTCAGTCAGCGACAGAGACAACTAACACACACACACAACGCCGGCGAGCGGATAACTCCGACAAGTGCCTCCCCATTATGTGTATCCATCCCCAGATACAGATACAGTGCATGTGACCATGGCCACTTTGGGTGGCATCACTGAAGATAGCAATGCGTGGACCACGACAAATAAAGGGGAGTGACAGGTCCCCGTGCAACGCATTTGCCATGTAAGGTCAAAGGGATGGCGAGTCAGGGCGCCATACTTGTTTTTTTTCTTTTCTATTCTTTTATAACAACAACTACTACTACAACTACCGGTGCTTGTTTTGTGGTCACACGACAAGAGTTTGTTGAGGCTATCTATTTCAGACTGGCAGCACACCGAGATGCATCGATCGGGACATCTCAGCATGAGGTGGGAAACATCTATCTCCCAATGTTCAACGGCCAAGAGAGGTGCTTTTGCATTGGATGAGCACTAGTCTGTAAACAGGTGATGGATTTAGCTAGCCCACCAGTATTCAGGTGAAATTTATGGAAGCATTTCTACTGTCAGTTTTCTGTAACGTATCATATCAAATAAGAAAGTTGCATGCAAGAGACCGTTATCAGTACCGATGCAAGCTTTGGACGAATCTGTAATAACTTTGATCCGCAGCCCCCAAGCATGGAAAAAAATAAACTGCATGACGAGCAGAGCTTGATGAAGAACAGAGCATACCTTGAGTCGATGGTCGCCTCCAACGAACCTGACACTGAGTATGTGCTCGTTGTCATCTAACAGCTCCAGTCTCTCGGTGCTTCGCGTGGCAGGCAGCCCGGACTTGACGTTGACCTCCCTCACGCTTCCGATCTCGATGTTCCCCTTCATCTCGCACCGGCTCACAAAGGGCTTGAACAGCTGTGGTTGATCGAACCGCCTCACCAGAGACCAAACCTGTCAGATAATTTACTCGATGAGGCAGTGATTAAGAAGGTGAACTGTATCGATCCACACGCATGTTACGATTCGACATTAGCTGTTCTACACAAAGGATTAAAATAAAGACCCTAACCAAGGCTAGCTGTACCAGACAACTCTGCCTGTCCTGTCAATGAACGGCTGAAAGAAAGCTGCTGTAGAAATTATCAGAAGGCAATGGCAGGAACGGTATACAAGTCGACTAAAGACGTTGAAGAACAGGACAGCTCTTTTAATCAGATATACAATTTTTTTTAGAAATAAAAGAGGACTAGAGGGGTAGAGCCTTGATAGTGCTACGGACTGTAGGCACACATATTCACACTTGCGATGAGGCATCATATGCTGATATCCTTGGCCGGGAAAGTGGCTCAAAATGGCGACTTTTTTTATTTCAATGTAACCAATTCAGTGCACCACGAGCATCCCATAGCTCTGCAAAAGACACCACGAAAAGAAAGATTTCTCGGTTGCATCTAATCTAATTTTCTGGCGAGTTCTGAACTCGTATCCAAAGGAGTGGATTCCAAGCGAAGCATATCTCCACCGGCTCTCTACTACTACGTATTAGATGTGACTCCCAGAATAAAGCTGCAAACCTTCAGAGCCTAGCAAAGCAAAACCCAGCCAGCCAATGCAGGAACACCAAGATGATCACGCGAAAGTAGATTCAGCGGGGATCTCGAGGTGGGGCAGGGGGGGGAAGCATCTTCCCACGTGAGATGAGGTACTGAAAGGTGAACTAAAAAATCCTCATGGCTTTGTGGCTATCATTGCAGCCTTCTATTACCACACACGGCTCACGGGAGCAAAAGTAGCTCGGCGACTCGAGACGAGCTCCCGAAAATCACAGGCTTCTTGCGTGGAACCGGAAATTTTTCCAAGAAAACGACGTGGTTCCTATCACAATTAACACTTGCAGGACCCGTTACAGGTACGGTAAGGGCGCCGAGGCCAGCAGACAGGCAGCGGGGGGGCCTCCAAATCAAGCATCGGTATGCCCCGATTCAAGAAACGGGCCAAAGGAGTCGTGGCCCGCAACCAAGTCGCCGTCTTTCCTAATCAAGATGAGACGGAGCAGCACTCCAAGCACGGACCAAGTCAGGAAAAAAAAGTAGAAATGAAGAAACCGATCAAAACGAGTGGCCACGGCAGATCGGCCCGGCGAGACCCTGGGCGCCAGGAAACAGAGCATGGACACAAGCCGGTGGGGGAACAGGAAACCCGAGATTGAATCGGCGGCAACATCAAACAAGGAGTGGGCTTTGAGGCGCTTACGAGGTGGACGGGGGCCTTGATGTGCTTGGCGACGGCGGAGGAGCACTGGTGGTCGCGGGGCTCGTGCCGGTGGAACCGCCGCACGTAGTCCGTCTCCAGGGCGCGCGGGTCACACCGCTCGTCCGCCAGCCGCCACCGCCGCGCCGCCGCCTCCTCCCGTCCTCCTTCTCCTTCTACTCCTACTCCTACGCCGCCGTCCATCTCAACCATCACCACCGCCACAATCCGGAAGCCACTGGCGCGAAAGCCGGTAATGGAGGCGAGCAGGGACTTGGGCGCACCGAGGAAAAGCAGGGGAAGGAGGGGGGACGCAGTGGGGTTTTGCCTTTGCTTTGCTTGGTTTGTTTACGCCTCGACGAGAGACGGAGAGAGAGAGAGAGTGAGAGGGGGGCGACGACAACGACGACGACCTCTGGATGCCACTGCGGCCGCAGGCTCAGGTGTGGTTGTTATGCTATTGGGCGATTGCAGGCAAGGACCTGCAAAGATCAGGAATGATAAATATACCCCCATGTTTGTCAAGTTGCTTGTCAATTGATGGGTGGCCCCATGACGTGAGGGATGTCATTATCGCTTTGCTCTTTATTCGCTTGTTTGTTTTGGTGGCAACAAGGAGATGTAGATATGCTAGTTTTCTCTTCAAAATCGGTCCCAACCATCGCATAATGGTGCTAAAGTTAGAAAAGGGCTAGGGGAGAGTGACTTTGGCCCGGCATGGTGGATTTTGGCTAAGTGGTTTGGGAGGAAAGGCCTTTTTTCGTGAGAACAATGCGGTATTTTTAGCTATATGTTTTAGAGAAAATAGCACGAGTAGATGTCGCCGAACCGACACGATCATCATCGATGTTAGATTGATTTTTTGTCAGATGTAAAGTTTAGATTTAAGATATTATACTTCCTTCGCTCTGAAATAAATAGTGTTTAGGACAACTAATTTAGTTCAAATAAATAAACTAGATTTTCTGTCCTACACGTCATTTATTTCAGAAGGGGGAGTATACAACATCATAAAGCAGTTACAATTCCACGCTTGAACCTAACACTTCAGCATCCACAGCAGCGGCCGTCGTGATGATGCTCGCGCTTTACACACTTGTTGCGCTGTATCGTTATCCCCTCCACATTTCATGATCAAAATTACATGATGGCATCCATTTTGGCACGTAGCTAGCTAGCTGGGGTGGCATTGCCGTGGTCATAAGACGCGTGGCCTTTCATGATTGGCTGCATGCGTGCTGCCAGTGCGCGCGCCTGTTGACCCACGGGAGTTTCCTTCTCTGCGCGGGACAAATATGGCAGGTCCGATCTGAAAGCAACAGCTCCGTTTCTGGATTTAGCACATGTAATGTAAACCGACTGTATTTCCCTTTCTTCCCTGAAAGCTAGGTATGCTACAGGTGTGGTGTTAAGTCTACCGAACCCTTTGTCAAATCACAATGTCCCTCCACAACTCACTTGCAAGTTCTAAGAGCGGTGTGCTAAACTTCTGAGATAATTATTATATATGTGGTAGAATATCTGTAATATTTTGTTCGCATGCATACAGATCAATACCCTCCATTCGGAATGGATTGATGGAGATTGAAGTAAAAATTAGTTTATTTTTCACTCTAATTTACTTTATTTATTATTAACCAAACAAGCCCTAATGATTTGAAATAGATCTAGCTAATGGTTTAGAAAATAATTACCTAGATCCCAACTAGCGGGGGACACGTCATATAGAATTTCTTTTCCCCAACCACACTATGCCAACGCTTGATCGGAGAAAACGTTTCCATGCATGACGAAATCAAGATTCATGCAGTTTTGGAAAAGTAATCTAAATCATTGCATATCTACATCCATGTTCATAGTTGGCTCCCAAGTGTCAGCTGGTGGAGCAACTAGATGCATCAACTAGACCCATTTGGGGATTGTTTAACGGGCCCGTGTCCATTTGAAGCCCAAGCATATACCTCGCTGTACAGGGTCAAACGACGCTCCAATCCAGCAATTTGCGATCACGAATAATTATAATTCACCACCTACCGTTTCAAGCATACATACACATAACCTTGCAATCACGAGCACGTGAGGGGAACTTTATCAATACGTACGTAATTTTTATGATCAAGCACTCGATGAAACACACACAAAAAAACTGTACAACTCATTCATATATTATTTTTTCATAAAATAAAATAAAAGAACTGTCCCTCTCTAATGTTCACAAAGTTACACAAAGCGGCAAATACTACTTAGTTCAAATTTGAACTAGCTCGCGTCAAATAATTTGAAATGTAGGAAGTAACACAGCAGTGACCTTACGTCGCGACAGGGCAAGGCAATATCGCGATGCCATTCTCGAGAGGTAATACTGGATCGCTTCGTACCATAACGGTGATAAAAACAATCGCTCCCAATTAATCATACGACAGAATTAATATGCATGGGGTCGTCGTCTCTTAATCACGACGCTCTCTTAATCATGGCGATCAGTTCATACATTTTTCGGGATTTGAAAACAGAAAACTCTCGGATGAAGATTGAGAAACTCGCAAGGTCTTTGCACATGGAGGAAGGAAGTGCACGCGACGAGCGTCGTCACGTTTCTGCTTCGCCCAAACCAAGAAATCTCTGACTCACGTGCAAAGCAGACACCTGTGATATGCTCGCACGTACCAAGCTGATTAACGGCGCCGTAGTAGCCAGTTTAAGGTGGTGATCTATATATATAGATCGTCACCGGAAGCTACTAAGGCACATCCATCATGACCCATTCCAAATGAATAAACGCAGCTCGTACCCTTTTATTTTCAAATTGTTGTAGTTATGACACAAATTTTAGTTTAGATTTAAAGTAGAAGTACAGTTTTCACAATAATAACAATTTCAAAGCAGAAGAAATATGTTTATGAAAGACGGACCTAGCGCAGTGGTAGTGTATCTTCACTTGTGTTCTGAGGTCTTGGGTTCGAACCAGCCTCCCTGCAAAAAACATGGGTGAGTAGAAGTACAATTTTAACAATAATAACAATTTTCAATGAAGGAAATATGTTTCTGAGGTGGTATATCTGTCTATGTTCCTGCTGATTAGAGGGCTTATTTGGGTAATAATAAATCTGTGTGTATAAAAGTGAAATGGAGTGGAAAAACATGGACGAGATATCTACTCCCTACTCCCTCTGTTCTGTAATATTTAACGTTGGGAGTATCACCTTTTCTTAGCTGTCGTTAGGGGTGAAAAACGGATGATAATTTTCCGAATCATCCGAAACCGTTTTCAAAAGTTTCTGAACCGTTTTCTGTTTTAGTCGGTAATTTTCGGAAATGGATCGGAAATCAGAAATTAAAATTCGGAAATTGGAACGGAAATGATTTGACCAGATTTCCGACCAAATTGTCGGAATTCCGAATTTGTTCGGAAATTTCCGAACAATTTCTGATTAATTTCCGACTCTGCCCAATTAGCTTGACCCATTTACAGCCCAACCCAGCGGCCAGCGCGCCTAGGTCAGGCCCAACTGAAAGTGCATCTAGGAAATCCCTTGTGGGTTTTGGCTAATTGATGACAAGCATATGAGATCCTAACGAAATGATTGCAGGACAAACTAAGTGAACTAGCTAGGTGCGCACAAAAAAGATGAAAAATAGAGTGGTGCCCAAAAAGGAAGACTTAAGTAGAGCTTGGAAGAACGAAGTAGATGAAAATGTAGTGTGTGTGTGAGAGACACATCCCAAGAGCTCATGACTTTGCATAAGGGTAAGGGGTTTAAAAATCAACTAAAATCCACTGAAAACCGGACTAGTCCGTTTAGGGACCAGACTAGTCTGTTTAACTTTCTGAAAGACGCAAACATAGTGCACCGGACTAGTCCGCCTTTTGAACCGGACAAGTCCGGTTTTAGACCGGACTAGTCCGGTCATGTCTCTGTTGTCCTCTTTAGAGGACTGCGGACTAGTACATCCAAGCGACAGGACTAGTCCGCTGAAGTTTCTGAAACCCCATTTCACATAGCACCGGACAAGTCCGGTTTGTGGACCGGACTAGTCCGGTTAACCCACTAGAAGTAGACCGGACAAGTCCGATCATATACCGGACTAGTCCGGTAGTAGGTTTAACAACGGTAACTTTTTGGGAAAGCCTATAAAATGAGGTCCTTCGTCTTTTCCCTGAAGAACACACGACACATATTGTCAAAAGCTTGAACCCTAGCGCCGCCACCTGACCCAAGAGCCCAAAAACACATCTCTCCATACATCTAAGGTGCAAAAAGGCCAAGATCAATTAAATACTTAGATTTGGGATTGAGAGATCGTCGTTCTTTCGTTGTGAGCTCTTGGGGTTTGATTTCTCTACACTCATATTCTGCATTGTAATCTTTTTTAGTGTATTTGATCACCTTCTCACTGTAATTCTTGTGTGAGCCCTCAACGTGTGAGGTTGCCCCACAAACTCGGTGATTACCCGTGATAGTGGAGTCAAGTCGGCCTTTGTGGTGACTTGAAGAGGGAAAGGGTTGGGAACCCGGCTCTGTGTGAGTTTCCTCAACGAGGACGTAGATCTCTTGGTGAGATCGAACCTCGGTAAAAATTCGTGTCTCTTGTCTCTCATTTGATTTACATTTTGATACATTAGATCACTAGTTTGCTAGTCATCGTTTGAGTTCCTTATAAGTTTGCACGTGCATCCATATAATAAATTTAATTTATAAAAACTGTTGTTCTCATTCCGCTGCTGAAAGATTAAATTTGTGAGACACACCTAATTAACTCAAATAATTCAGCACACCGGACTAGTCCGCCCACACAACCGGACTAGTCCGGTCAGTCAAGTTTCTGATAACTTTATTAAGTGTGCAGGTTTCTTTAAAGGCCTATTCACCCCCCTCTAGGCCACATTCACCAGCTCTCGCCCTGCGCCAGCCCCAGCCGCTCCAGCCTCCAGTCCAGTCGGTCGACCTGCCAGCCACCTGCCCGACTCCCGCAGCCGCAGTCCCGCTCCAGTCACCGTCGCCCCCGCCCGCGAGTCCATTTGAGCGGCTGCGCCTACGCCAGGCCGCCACCGCCAGCCGCGTGCCCGGCTGCCGGCCTCCAGCTCCAGTCGCCCGCCTCCAGTGCCAGGCCTCTGCCCGCCTCCACGCTCCACCACCAGTGCCAGGCCCAGGCCTCTTCGGCTCTTCCCGCCTCCACGCTCCACCGCCACTCCGCCAGCGCCAGCCGCCAGGCCTCTGTCCGCTGGCCTCTGCTCTAGTGTTGTGCCCTCTGCTCGAAGTCCAAAGGCCCTCTGCCCGCAAGCCGCATCCAGCTGGCAGCAGCCAGCCACCTCCCGTATCCGATCCGGTGATGGCGCCAACCGGAGAGAAGTCTACTTCCAACCGGACCACCCCCACCCCCACGAATCGTTTGTTGTTCTTGGAGCCGCCTCCACCATCTGTGGATGTGGATGCTCGAATTGTAGGTACTAGTTAACATGAATGTTCTGTTTATAGAATTATAGTTTGTTCTTACTTCAAGTGTGTACATGTGTTTACCAATTCAAATGAGGGTACATGGTTTGTTCATAATCATGTGTTGAGACTGGAGTATTGCTCCATCGTCCATCGATTTACTATTTTGTTATGTGTAGGCATATCTAGTGGCACTGACAGTACCAATGAACAACCTTGCATAAATCTAGCATCTAGTACCAATGAACAACCTGCTCATCAAGAACAAGTTATTGATAGTGATGATGATAATGAACATGATGCAAAGAGACGTAAGAAGAGCACGTCAGCTGTGTGGCAGTATTACACTAAGGAAAAAAAGAGTGTCATGGTTAATGGCAAGAAGTACATTGCGAGATGGGCATCTTGCAATTTTCTGAAATGCAAAGCAAAGTATAGATGTGAGAGTAATATGGGAACAATAGGATTTTGGACCCCGCCCATAGTGTGGTCAGACGTCAACAACAACTAGCAGCTGGAAAGGATAATGAGAAAGACATAAATTATGTTGAACCTTACAGGTATGATCCAGAAGTCAGCACAAAAATTTTTATTTAGCGATCATCATGCATGAGTATCCTTTCAACATAGTTGAGCATGAGTATCTTGTTGACTTCATCAAGTCCTTGCGTCCTAGCTTTCCTATTAAATCTAGGATCACTGTTAGAAAAGATATCATGGAACTGTTCTTTAAGAATAAGTTATATGCATACTTGAAGACTTTTAAGTGTCGATTTAGCACAACTATGAATATGTGGACTTCAAATCAAAACAAAGGATATATGTGTGTCACGACCCACTGGATAGATGATGATTGGCATATTCAAAAGAGGATTATTGATTTCTTTCATGTGGAAGGGCGACACACAGGAGAAAAGTTATATGTATCGTTTACGGAATGTATGGTTAGACAGGGGCTTGAGAAGAAACTATTTTCATTGACTTTGGATAATGCATCTGCAAACGAGGTAACAGTTCGAGATGTAATTAACGATCTGAAGACAAGTGATGATGCTTTCTTAGTTTGTGATGGTGCTTTTTTTTCATGTGAGGTGTGCTAATCACATTCTAAATTTAGTTGCTAAAGATGGACTAAGTGTAATCTCTCACACAATTGAGAATATTAAGTCATTAGTATTAGTTGTGAAGGGGTCTCCACAACAATGGGAGGAACTAATGAAACATGCAAGAGAGTGTGGTTTACAAACAAGTAAGGGTATCTCTCTTGATGTCTCAACAAGGTGGAATTCAACTTTTTTGATGTTAAGGGATGCTATATATTACAAGGTGCAATTGTAATACTTATTTATGTACTAGTAACTAGATTATGCCTTATACTTTTATATTTCTTAATTGCTTATTGTCTTATTTGTAGAATGCTTTTATGAGGCTTAAGACTGCTGACCGACGAAGGTATGAGCACATATCTCCGTCTCCTGCTGAGTGGAACAAGGCCAGAACATTGTGTCATGCCTTGAAGAAATTTTATGATCTAACTGAACTTCTATCTGGCACTTTGTATCTGACCGCCAACTTGTTTTACAAGGTTTTTATGAGATTAGAACTTTGCTTACTAAGTGATCTACTCATGAAGATGCCACTATTTGTGAAATGGCCATTGCTATGAAGAAAAAAATTGAAAATTATTGGAAGAAAACAAATGTTGCTCTTGCAGTAGCAAGATTTCTTGATCCAAGATATGTTTATGTCATAATGTATCTTAATACTTGTTCATATTTATTTTACTGTTGAACATTATATAATAAATTGATTGCTAAAATAAGAAATACCTTCTTCCATTATAAGGTACAAGAAAAAACTAATAGAGTTCTACACGAGGAAATTCTATGGTGATGTGTTGTATCATGCTAAAGTTGAGGAATTTGTTAGTGTGTTGAGGCAAATTTATCAATTTTATGTTGCACTAGCACCTGCAAAGAAGACACTAGAATCTAGTACAACTAAGTCATCTGATTTATATTTGGACATGAACAATGAAGATAATGAGTTGGAACAGTTTTTATATGAGTCATGTTCCTCTGAGGTATTGAGCTCAAATGACTTGGGAAAGTACATGGTTGAACCACTCTTTAAGCATACTGGACAATTTGATATTTTATTATGGTGGAAGAATCAAGGAAAGGAAAATCCAATTCTTTCACAAATGATTCGTGATGTTTTAGCCATACAAGTGTCAACAGTCGCTTCAGAATCTGCTTTTAGTGCTGGTGGGCGCGTGGTTGATCCATATCGTAGTAATCTTGATCCTGAGATGGTAAAAGCTTTGATTTGTACCAAAAATTGGGTTGTTGCAGCAAAAAAGGTAGCAATTTCATTAATGTGTAGTTTTACATGTATTTCTTACTTGTTTTAACTTATCCACTATTGTTTTTTAGATTATAAAAGTGTTGCTTCAATTGTTGCTGATCTCGAGGTTATGGAGGCTATGACTAACATGGCATTTCAGGTTTGCTTGTTACAATAAAATATAAAATATTCTTCTATTTTAAGAAATACTAGAGAAAACGACAATCTAATTGTTTTATTTATCCTTTTGTTTTGTTCTTGAAGGATGAGGACGTAGAAAGTGATCCAGATGTGATGGATGAAAGTGAGGAGCTATGTGGTTAATATTATTTTTAATTATATTTATGGTCGTGATATGGATGTATGATACAATATTTTATTTTTAGTGAACTTTATTGTATGTGCTACATATGGATGAGGGTGCAATGCCATAAATGATTATATTTTACTTGCATTACTTATTATTATTTTCTTATGGTTACTAGAGTGAAGTTAGGGTGTTGTTTCCGGAAGAACAAATCGTAACCGTTCCGATATCGATAGGTTTCTGGTCCGATATATCCGTTTCCGATAGTACCGATTCCGACTCCGTTTCTAAAAATTATATATAAAAATAAAAACAATTTAACTAATTTTTCGACCATTTCCGACCGTTTTTATCGCTAGCTGTCGTACGCATGGGGCTCAGCTATCGACGAAAGAAGAGGCATACATCGCACCAATCACCTGAGCCACATCCGCTTCAAATATAGCTCTTTATTGACATTGCTTGTCATTGTCGAAAACGATCCTACATGGATCAGATCACTGAACAAGGAATAACGGAACACGGATAAGAGGCAAAAGCAGATCGGATAAAGGGCAACACCAGCTCAATGCACGATGGAAAAGCAGAGCAGGAACAGCAATCAGCACAACACGATTGCTACAGTACAGAGGTCGAGCGAGACGCTGCAACCTTTGGAGATACAAATACAGGTCACCATGGGCTTTGTATGCTACTGGCTACTGTAGCTTTTAGAGTTCTAGCACATCCATTCAGGAACTATCTGGCAGGTGACGCGACCACTAGCACAGATGACAGCGAGCTTGGTACTGGGTGGGAATGATGATAAAATATGCAAACTGGTTGCTGAATTTCCCTTTTCTCATCCTTCATAAAAAACAAAAAGAAAGAAAGAGACAGCGGAACGGAAGTCAGTACATCGTACAGCAACTAAATCCACCCCTATCCCTCCTGCCCCTTCTTGTCCTGCGCCATCTTCTTACGGATCTCCTGCGCTGCGTTGAATATGCCCAGGGTTGGCTTGTTGCAGACAAAGCACTTCTTGTTCTTTGAATGATGCTGAAAATGAAAACATTACAATTTGTTAACATTTCATCTACTACCGGAACCATCGTAAATAAAGGAAAATTAAGACGGCCAAGGATCATGTCAATGAAACAAAACAATTTGCCCGAACCAGACAGCACATGTTCATCCTAGTGGCGATACAAGAAGGGTATCAGGTAACAATCATACACATCAAGCACAGAGCTGAATCAATCCCAAATCATCAATTGATTTAAGCATGTGAAAACAAGAAGCAGAATAATCAAGCTCACGCCAATCAAAAAGTACAATTCACACATATAAGACCCACAGTAGTAGACTAGTAGTACAAAAAGGATATCAGGTAAAATGTAACAATATGAAGCACAGCAAAATCACACAAAAAACGTATCACATGCCTTGAAGTTACAATGTCCACAATGGTATTAAATTAAAACAAACACAAAGATCAAGTTCTCAATCCACAGTTCATAATCTTCAACTGATCAGCTGCTCTTGATACAACAACAACAACCAAGCCTTTATCCCAAGCCTGTTGGGGTCGGCTAGACATGAAACCCAATATCAATAAAGTAAAAGAGAGGAAGAGATATAAGAACAAGGAAAAAAAGAAAAAAAGAGAAAAAAAGAGAAAAAGAAAAAAAGGAAAAAGAGAAAAGAAATAAGAAAAAAGGAAAAGAAAAGAGAAAAGAAAAAAAAAAGAAAAAGAAAAAAAACAAGACTACGATTCTGGCACATGAATTGCTACTTTCCATGCGGTCCTATCATGAGCTAAGTCTCTGGATACATTCCAATCTCTCAAATCTCGTTTTACCGCCTCCTCCCAAGTCAACCTTGGTCGTCCTCTACCCCTCCTAATATTTTCTCTACCTCTTAAAATCCCACTGTTAACCGGTGCTTCTGGAGGTCTCCGTTGGATATGTCCAAACCACCTAAGTCGATGTTGGACTAACTTCTCTTCAATCGGCGCCATCCCTACCTTATCACGAATCGCCTCATTCCTTATTCGGTCTCTTCTCGTGTGCCCGCACATCTACCGTAGCATTCGCATCTCTGCGACACTCATTTGTTGGACATGTTGCCGTTTAGTTGGCCAACATTCCGCCCCATAGAGCATCGCGGGTCTGATCACCGTCCTATAGAACTTCCCTTTTAGCTTTTGTGGGACTTTCCTATCACATAGGATTCTAGAGGCTTGCCGCCATTTCATCCACCCTACCTTGATCCTGTGGCAAACATCCTCGTCAATATCGCCATTGCTTTGTAACATTGATCCTAAGTATCGGAAAGAGTCCCTTCTAGGTACTATTTGTCCTTGTAGACTAACATTTCCTTCTTCACGACCAACACCACTAAAGTCACACCTCATATACTCGGTTTTAGTCCTACTAAGTCTAAACCCCTTGGACTCTAAGGTTTGTCTCCATAACTCTAATTTCTTATCAACACCATCTCTAGTTTCATCTACCAGCACTACATCATCAGCAAAGAGCATGCACCAAGGGATATCCCCTTGTATATCCTTCGACACCTCATCCATCACCAAGGAAAAGATGTATGGGCTCAAAGCTGATCCTTGATGTAGTCCTACCGTGATAGGAAATGCATCAGTCTCACTATCACTTACGCGCACACTTGTCCTAACATTATTGTACATATCCTTGATAAGGGTAATGTACTTTGTTGGCACTTTATGTTTCTCTAGTGCCCACCACATGACTGACCTTGGTATCTTGTCGTACGCCTTCTCCAAGTCGATGAACACCATATGCAAGTCCTTCTTCTGCTCCCTATATCTCTCCATAAGCTGACGAAGCAAGAAAATCGCCTCCATTGTAGACCTCCCAGGCATAAAACCAAACTGGTTTTTAGTGACATTGGTCACTTTCCTCAGGCGGTGTTCAATCACTCTCTCCCAAAGCTTCATAGTATGACTCATAAGCTTAATACCTCGATAATTAGTACAACTTTGAATATCTCCTTTATTTTTGAAGATAGGTACTAATATACTTTTCCTCCATTCTTCAGGCATCTTGTTTGACCGAAAAATGTGGTTGAATAGCTTTGTGAGCCATACTATTGCGACGTCCCCAAGACATCTCCACACCTCAATAGGGACATCGTCAGGGCCGAGGGCCTTTCCTCCTTTCATCCTCTTTAAGGCCTCCTTAACCTCAAACTCTTGTATCCTCCGCACGAACCGCCTGTTGGAGTCATCAAAGGAGTCATCCAACTCAACCATAGTGCTCCCATTCCCATCATTGAATAGCCCATTAAAGTAATCACGCCATCTATTCTTAATCTCTTCATCCTTCACTAGAATGCGGTCAGTCTCATCTTTGATGCATTTAACTTGATTGAGATCCCTCATCTCTCTCTCGCGGATTTTTGCTACCTTGTATATGTCCTTTTCACCTTCTTTTGTCCCTAGTCTCTCATATAACTTATCATAGGCATGTCCTCTTGCCTTACTCACAACCCGCCTTGCATTCTTCTTAGCATCTTTGTACTTAAGCATGTTGCTTGCGCTTCTATCATTATGCCAACTCTTATAACACTCCTTCTTCTCCTTAATGGCCTTTTGTACATCCTCATTCCACCACCAAGTGTCTTTATCTACAAGTTTCTTTCCCTTTGTCACACCGAACACCTCACTAGCTACCTTCCTAATGCAAGTTGTCATCTTCATCCACATACTATCAGCTGCTCTTGATACAACATGAAATAAACCAGGGAGCTCATCTATGGCTCAATTTATAGCCATTCCTGGCAAGATCCTTTATCAAAACCCTGTTAACAGATTAATACACTAGGTAGCTCAAGAACCATCAACCATTACAACTTAGATTTCAAGCAAAACTCAGGAAAGGTTCTGTAATCACAGTGTCATTAACATATTAAATACCAATCATGTTCGTTTCTCTAAAGAACACTTAATTTGTTTGCACTTTCTGTCGTAAACTCATAATTGACAGATAAAAGCAGGGCAGGTGAATGCTTCTCAAATGGTGACTTAGAAACAATAGGAACAATCAAATGATGGTGATTTTACATATTAGCGCTATGAACAAACAGCTAACTTAATCAGGGGCCTGTACGTTGCAGTTTTTGCACCTATAGAGTAAGCGATAAAGTCGACGAATTTTTTAATAGACTACTCTGACATTGACTATTTACTTTAGAATCACTCAGGCCAAGATTGCATACATCTCTGTTTAGGTTGATTTGATCTACACTTTGCAAACAGCAGTAGATGGTTACTATGGAAATTTCCCAGATCATGAAGTACCTTGTAGTTGTAAACTGTTGTTTGAATCGGAAAAACTGCTTGATCCTTTTAATTTGGTAATGATCCACAATGGATAAAGCCAGAACAAAAAATGAGAGAGAAAGTAGTTGGAGATTGTTTGGAGCTTCTTGGTGGAAACAGTTGTATGGTTTAAAGTAAATTTAGTTTCAGTTAGAAGTAATATGTGAGTCTCATCAGCAGCAAACATAAATAACACAGGTACATCATATTGTAGGTCACAAAGCCAACTTACATGAGCATATAACACTAGAAACCTGTTGTGGCACACCTATTTGAGCCCTAGACAATAAACTGCTAACCTTGCACGCTCTATTATAATCTCACTCTACTTTCTAGTTTCTACACAAGCTAAATAATATTCTTCAGGATTGGGAAAAGGTATCGAAGGTCTCTTACATAACTAACCTAGCAACAAATTTATCAGTAAATATAAAAAACCTACGAGCAAGTATTACAACATATAGAACATATTGTAGGTCCGAAAGACTAATGACGACCCGAATTCAAAATCGCCTTACAGAGTATATGTACCATAGATCTTCAACATTTCTATCGACTTTGACAAGCAATCAAGTGGATATCTAGGTTATTCCATTAAAATTCATAAATTGAGCAGTGACAAGCATACTGAAGAGAAGATGAAAGAAGAATAAGCTGAGTCATACCTTCAATGCGCAATGTTCACAAAAGTAATGCTTGCACTTTGTGACCACAGGATTAACAAACGGCAGCCTGCAAATGAAGCAGGCAAATGGCAGTGCCTCCTCATCGTCCTCATCACCATCCTCATCTGCCTCATCATCGCTCCCATCCCCACCTCCCATCGCAATACGCCGCTTACGAGCCTTGTCGGCCTCCTCATATTCCTTCTCCAGCTGCCACCCGGACTTGTAATCCCCTCTGTCGTGCATGAACTTGCAGGAATCGCCGTACCCGCAGTAACCCGTCTCCTTATAGTCCTTGCAGATGTCGGGCTGGTAGTCGAACCGCACGGACATCCGGATGTGCGCGGACGCCCGAAGGGGACCGTGCGAACCGCCGGCCTTCTCGCTGGACACGGTGTGCTCCCGCCGAAACCCGGCCTTGTAGTCCGTGTAGCCGTGGATCCCCTTGTACACCTCCCCCGAGCCGGAGGCGGAGGCTGAGGCGGATGCGGGGGCGGAGGGGTTCTTCTGGAGGGACTCCTCGGCCTGCTTGAGCTGGCGCTCGCGGATGGCGCGCGCGTCGCGGTCGAACTCCGTCTCCGTCTCGAGCGTGGCGGTGGCGCGGCCGTCCGTGGAGGCCTGGATCGTCCGGGACGACTCGTACTGGAACCGCCGCGGCTCCGCGGAGCCATCGGTGGAGGAGAAGACGAGCTTTCCGGGGGCCGACGGCCCCTTCTTGGAGCGCAGGGCCGCGATGGCGCCGCCCCCGCCGTCGTCCTCGTCGTCGGAGCCGGCAGGAGCGGCGGGGCGCTTCCGGATGTTTTTGGGTGGTTTCCTCACGAAGCTGCACACCGGCGCGGAGCCACCGCCGGGCCCCGGCCCGCCGCCGCCGTCGGCCATCGAGACGACGGGGTAGGGTTCAGGCTTGCTCGGCGTGGATCGAGACGGAAGACACAGGCCTGTCTCTGTTTGGCGGGCCCGCAGTTCTCCACGCGTGTTCAGGGCGAGGAAATAGCCGAAGTCGGTTTGGGGACCAATGGGCCGGGCCGCCCAGCACATTCGTTCTGTGGCGCGTAGAAAAGTCAGCCCAGATTGCTCTACCGACAACACAAATTGTGGGTTCTTTTCCATGAAGATGATAAGTTTAACAAGTTCAGAGATACTCCGTTTTAAATGATTCGACGCTGGTTAGTTTAAGATTAAACTAACCAGCGTAAAATAAGTCGAAACAGGAGGAGTATCAAACTTTTTTGACCTTGAATTCTAGTGGTCCGTGTGGCAAAATTGAAGACATGATATCAAAGTATTTGGATGAACTGGTAGATGAAGGTTTCCGAACGGCAATGGAAGGTGAGAAACTCTTATTCATTGACGAGGAAAAGTGACAATTACGTGATGCTGATTTATTACTATTAGAGGAGCCAGCACCAAATGTTTTATTACGAGAATGCATCAATATGTAAGGTGTTCTAGTATTATAAAAGAGTGTACTCAATGCTCGAAGCTCCACATTATAGGTTCTATGGAAGGGAATTTCAGGTTCTATGCAAGAGAATTTGTAAACAGTCTTCTCCTTTCTTATTTTAAAGGGGGGCTAATTTGAACTCATAACATTAGAACATAAGTGGGCGTTAGGAACTCCAGTACACAAGAATTCATCAATAATGTAAGGTGTTCTAGTATTATAGTGAGGACCATTTCAATTGAAGGGGGCAATCTATAGACATGTAGAATTTGCTAAGATGGAGAGGGTCGGGGCTTGGGATGCCTCTCCTGCGCCTGGTACCAGCTACTAGTCTGTTTTTGACGTGTGGAAATGTGTTTTTGTAAAAGTTTCTGAGGAAGCCGAGAAGCTTCATTGAAAGAACCTGGGCGTGGAAACGATAAAACACAGGGATGTCTCTGGGGCATGATCATGCACGACCTCTAGATGTTTTTTCTGTCATGCCATCACTCCGTTGTAGACACCATTCGCATCAGAACTTGATGCCACCTGGTTACTTCTCATGCATCAATCCGTCAGAGAAATTAGAAGGATGTGTAAGCAGTTACGAGTAAAATACGTGGCGGATTTATTCAAGTTGATTGTCAGATTAAATCATTAAACATGTCTTTTGCACCTGCTGGAACAAAAAACGTTTCCTACAGAGGAATGAATCAATGGAACAGTTCTCGGCAGTTCCTACATGAGGAATAAGCCTGGGAGCAACGCCCCGCCCAGCTTGCAGGATAATAATAGCCTGAAAGCAGGGCAAACCTTTAACCAGCCCAAACGTCCGTCTTATCCAGTTTTGTCGTGGTGAAACTGCACCACGATGCAAGTAATGTTGTCGGCGCTGCCCCTAGAGTAGGCGATCTCCGTCAGCTTCCGAGCTGCAGACTCGGGCGTGTCTTCTGATTTCCCAAGAGAAACAGCTTCCTTTTGGATGAAAGCGTCAACGACACAGTTGTGAGTTAGGTATAGAGTTAAGCAAGAATACCAATATGACACGAGCATAACAGCAAAGCAGACTTTTCCAAGCAATATGGATATGACCCTCGTAGCAAATGATGAAGATAACAAGGTAACGCTCTGATTCAATATCACATATACAACAACTTCTCTGAGGCTATGACTGCACGACATGAGAATAGAGTCCTCACCTCGTTTTCCACAACATCCCAAAGTCCATCGCTAGCTAGGACCAGGCATTCCAAGTCTCCATCGATCTGCTCTTCCTGCAGTTTTTTAGATAAGCCTTCAGTCCAATGCCACACACCAAGTTTTATAGATAGACCAGCAATTTTGCAGAATTGCATTCAGGTTACGAATATGATGATGTTAGCCGCAAAGGATCAGCAATAGTATTCATTGTTTTCTTCTAATGAATGGCCTAGTATGATGTACTTCCAATGCCAAATCACATCGGTATAAAGAGGTCAACCCGGTGACTGGAAATGAAATTCCAATTTCAGGAAGTTTTACAGAGAACAGGTTTTTACCCTCATTTTTCAGCATTTTCACTTTGAGGAAAATAACAACAACAACAACAACCAAGCCTTTATCCCAAGCATGTTGGGGAAAAAGTACAAAAAATAATTTCACCTAAAATTAGTTGTAAAAGAAACAAGATTAGGTCTTGTGATCTTGGGCTAATTCAATTACTACTATTATATACCTGAATTTCAGGTTCGGCCACCACAAATGGCTTTAGTAGACGATTGCCAAATGCCCGGGACATTGCCAATACACCACCTACCCTCCAAGTACCTGGGAAATACCACATCAAGAAGGTAGTATGATTATCATTTAAAAATCAAACAAAATGAAAACCAAACAGAGGTGGGATCATTGATCAAAGCAGTTAAAGCTGTTCCACGCTGATACCAATCAACACTGGCAAGAGACATAGCAGCATATCATATCCAACCTTTCAAAGGATGAAAATAATTACCAACTGCCTTTTGCTACCTGCCTCATGAACTTTGAGCTGATACAAGAAAACTATGCCACTGTGCTAAGAATAAGGAGCCTCTGCTTACCGGCCCAAATAACAATGCCTCCGGCATTCTCAATTCTCTTTCGCTCATCACTCCTGTTAGGTTTGTGATCATCTGAGAGTGCCAAAGCTACAAAAAAACAAATATAAATATTAGGGTAATGGATATAGGTATAGATACTTAACGGCAAACAATATCAACAAAATCCTCTTAAACATTCATGCCAGGTGGTCAGAGACTTTAATCTAGCAAGCTAGTATATGACCAGAAAAAGGTTACATCCGCATGTAACAGAAAAAATGTCAAGATTATCTGTATATCATTTTTTAAGGAATCTGAGATGGCTCAATTAGAAGCATTCTGGAGATACCACTGCAGCACTCTACAAAGGGGCCATTATTCACAGTTTAATTAAAGAACTAGAACTCTCTATTAAAGGAACCAACACCGGATATTGTTATCAAAGATGGAAAAATGAACATTGTTAGTGGTTAACTATTAGTTAATATTTTTTACATTGAGAAGAAGATGAAAATTTAAATCAAACAAGTTACATAGAAAACCTACATCCAGTATGCAATACCTTTTCCAGCTTTTGAAATAACAGCACGGGAATCACCAACATTTGCAACATATAGATGGTCACCCACCAAAACTGCAGTTGAAGCTGTTGATCCATCATCCCTGAAGGCACTACATTCTGACTCTAAGAAATCTGTATCTGTTTTCTGGTATGTTTCACCTAGTATTGTTGGAAAGAAAAGGTTCAGAACATAAACATTTCAGACAAGAATGCTGACAAAAAAGTATAGAGAAGCCCCAGAGAAAAAAGTACTTATAGCAAGCTTTGTATCCGTCAAGAACTCAGGGTGCTTCACAAGGTTTTCAAACAAGTGTTCCTTCAAATACTCAGCAGCGCGCGATCCTCCATGACCTAATGCACCAAATCTTCAAAAGAAAAACATGGTGGGAAGGGAATCGCAGGAGTAAATAGGGCAAGATTGGGGGCCATACCATCGAAAACACCAAAGAGACTAACAGGTTGTCCATCAATTTCAGTTAGTTTTACATCATAGAAATCTTCCATAGTAGCTCTCTTCCCTCTAAAACTTGAATAGCCACATCTCAGTTTACCATCTTCTCTGTCACAATTATTTTACATTATGTTAGGCATCGTGTATACATCGGACGGACACATAAAGAGGGCAGCTGCTTACAATTTAGGTCTGCAAGTAATGACATACATGTATTTTTGTGACAGTTCATGTTAAAAGTAAAGGACAGTATTACCACTATCTTCGAACATCATTTCCTTTCCCTTAAACGGGTGTAAAGAACAGCTAATAGAAGTGCGGAATGGCTGCCGTGAATTTGCATAGCAATAAAAAAGCATGCTAGGTACATTTGCATGTCCCGACGTTCATCTACTCTATTTCTGCGTGATCGTTGGCTGCAACTGTCACAGATCCTCCAATGCGAGGCCCGCGAGCAAACGCAACAGCATAGTCAGTTCCATTTCCCACAACATTTCAAAGCCTCAACCTCGATGCCACACACCAGGAGAGAGAGAAAAAAGGCACGCGCACGCATTTACCTCTCCCAGCCGCCGCTGGCGTACGCGGCGTCGTGCGCCTGCGCCACGGCCCCCGCCGCGCGGCGCTGCGGCTGCGGCTGCACCTGCCCCGACCCGGCCCCGACCTCCGCGGCCGCCGCCGCGGCAGCGGCCGAGTCGGAGGAGCCGAGCATCATCCTGCCCCTCGCGCCCGCGACCGCCCGGAACCCGCGCCACAAGTGCCGGCGCGTCACGCGCGCGTCCGCCGCCCTGCCGCACAGGGCCCTGGGAGCCCGGCGCCTTCCGCCGGCACCAGCCGCCGCCGCCGCCGCACGGAGAACCAGCGCCCTCAGGAGACTACCGATGCATACCATCTCATGGCTATGCGTCCGCTGGGCTTTTCCCCTCTCCGCGCCGCTCTGCCCGAGGCGAGATCCGCTGGTTTAATGGCTTCGGATCTGGGGAAAGGGAGGGCAGGGAGGAGGAAGCGGCGGGAGGGAGGGGAAGGGGGGGGACGTGTCGTGGCCGGCGCCAGATTCCTCTGCACCTTGCCTCTTCCCCGGTAGAAAAGGCACCGGTTTTCAAGGATTTTTATTGCTAGTTTCCGTGATACAATATTGCTAATTCGTTTCTTACACAAACCAATGCCTAGAATAGGCAGAAGGAGAAAAACAATTGGGCGTCTCTGTTGTATCTAGCTGGAGGTCCATCCACTTTCAAGATTATTTCAAACATAAAAGTCACGCTAGACTCGGACAAGAGAATCTTTTCTTAGAACCTCTTTCTAGGCTCAAATCCTAATATCGTCCATCTAAAAATAAAAAAAGGCTGCAGTGAATTACAGTTAAGGTGAAGCTTGTGTATAGAGATGGACACAATTAATAGAAAAGCTCAAAACTGAACCGCATCTACCCAAATTGTCTGAAATATGTAGCGGTCTGGAATTTTTGGTTAAATTCAGTTTTTATTTTTGTATATTTTGATTAACAGATTTTTATGGTTTTCATGTCGTATTAACCGAACTATCGATTTAACCAAAAATTTAATCCAAACTACCCCACAACGCATAAAACAAAGCCTAATGATACTAATCTTCACACTTAATAAAATTGTTCTCACGGCCCAACCTAATTTCGATATTTTTCACCCAGCATCAGTTCCCACATGCTATTTTTTGTATATTTATTGATATTTTTTGTTTATTGTCATTTTTGTCTAATATGGTTATCCGTAAAACCAAACCGAATTGTATGATTAATATTTTTTATATCACATGCAATTATCAATTTTTAATAACCGAAATTTACATTAATCAAATCAAATTTAGTGGAATAAATGAATGTCCGCCTCTACTTCGTGTTGTAAACCGTGCGGTACTATATATGTTTGTTGTCTAAGATCGACCACACCCTATTATAGATCCATACTGTAAAGGAGTATTCTTAAACATTTTCGACACTCAAGATTCTCTATTTTATAGTCCAATTTTTGTGTTCGTCGTGCTCTAAATCCATATTCTATATCAACCACCACTAATTTTATATTATATCATGTAACTTTTATTGTAATAATATTACATGCATTATAAAAAGGCACCCAATTTATTTTTCTTCTTTTTCCCTTTTTTCATTTTCCCTCTTTGATTTCAAAATTTTCATTTTTACTCCCTTTATTTACTTTTCTCTCTCTTTTATCTCATCTCATCAGACCTTCTCCTTTCTTCGCCTCTCTCTTATATTCTCCCATCGGCGCATCACCTCCACATTTGGTTGTTCCCATCATTCGTCGTTTGCCCCATTGTTGTGCGCATCAAGATGTCGTTATTACGGTGTTAACAACCTACAAGTATGTGATCTTGAAGGCCTCACACCCCTTCTAGTACACCGTTACGAGGGGTCTAAAGTGACATATTATAATCAATATTGTAAAATCAAGTATGAATAATGATATTCTAGATTTAAAATGTTATTGTACATACTTAAAACGCTGTCATAGTAGTCTGACAAACGAGTTTATATTCCGATTCGGTAATATTGAGTAGAATGTAGATAAAGATAAGTATGAACAATTATAATTTAAAAATAAATAACATTTTACATACTGCAATAAATAACTAGAAATATTAGTAATTTAGAGTTCTAAGTAATGCGGACGGTTTTAGCTGAGCTGGAGTCCACGCCCACGCGACGACCGCGCCTGGGGGCATGCACTATCGATCGAGCGGTTCCCCTCCGACTGCGCCCCGCTTCTTCACCTTCCCAACCCATCAGCCCGCTGCCGCCTGCCGGCCCGCGAGCTCCACCGCTGCCCGCTCCTCGAAGCGTCCCCGCTCTCAGGTAAGCTCGCACACTCCCCTACGATCCGCCGCCGATCCACCTCTCCTCTCTCGGCTCAGTGCGGCGCAGTTCGGATCCGTCCCCAGCTGCTCCGATCCTGTGATCCCGTGGCTCCCGCGTGCGCCGTGGCGCCGTTCCGCTTCCGGAGCTGACGCTTCGTTGCTAGTTGAGGTCTCCCCCGTGGGGCGGGGCGGCGAGTGGGGGTGGCAGTCTGCTTGTCTGCCCGTTTGGAACGCTCGATTTGGAGTGCTGTGCTGGTGCGTCGGCTGGGCTAGGCCTGTCAAGTGTCAACGGTTAGGGAGCTTTGAACGTTCTCTTCTTCTCAGTGCGATTTAGCAATTGAGCTAGTTGCAGCCGCGACTTGCTGGGTTCTGGTGTTGCTCTTGCATTCCAGCTTGAAAAAGTGCTTGTTTGCATCATATATTCGAACCACCAAATCCTAATTCTGTAGGCCGCCGTTAGTACAGCGGATATAGTTACGATGCAATTGAGCTGTTTCTGTTCATATAAGCCGTTGAATACACCACTTGTTGAATCAAATTGGTATGATGCAATTGAGCTGTTTCTGTTCATATAAGCAGTTGAATACACCACTTGTTCAATCAAATTGTCCTACTTACCTCTTGCTCTTGTTGATCTGCTGATCATTTGTTTCTGGCATGCCTTGGCTCAAGTTTTTTTTTCCAAATCCATTTTCATTCACTTACTAGATAGTAGCCAGGCACAGTGTGATGATAGATTTCCTCACTGTGCCCTTTCAGGAATCTTACAATTTTGTGTCTAGTGCCCTTCCTGGGATCCTACAATTTTGATGTTGCGGCTGAGGCTCTGACCAGCGGGGCGTTTCTTCCCTCTGGTGTTATAAGGGAGCAATGGCGGCCCGGGAGGACAGATATGTGAGGTAAGCATCTTGTTCTGTCCTTTCCTTGTAGGTTACTTACACAATGAACATGTGTCTTGAGCGTTGACAATTGCATTGCGGTCACTTGAAAGAATATGTTGTCAATTTCTTGTGTTTTGGCCCTTTTGGGAATAACGACTTCCTTGCTTTAAGTAAAATCCTAGTTGTTGGAAATATACGGTGCCGGCTACCGGCTTCACCCTATGGTCTATGGAAAGTTTAAATGTTCTGAATACAATTTTTTTCCTGTTTTTCTTTTCAATATGCCCAGGTTTCAGGACTGGAGGTCAGAACAGTCTGTTGGTTCTGATAGGGTAGTTTCGGAGAGAGGACATACTGTCTTTGGCTTGCTTAAGGATACAACCGCAGGTGCCTTTTTATTCCTTGCGAACCCCTCACGTTCGGAAACTCTAAACAAATCAGCAATAGAGGAAAGGAATCCCAAGACAAGAGTACTTGATCCTCAAGGGCCATTCTTGCAGAGGTGGAACAAGCTATTTGTGATATCATGTCTGGTTGCAGTTTTTGTGGATCCATTGTTCTTATATATCCCAATAATTAATGGTGAAAACAACTGCCTGTATTTGGATGAGAAATTGGAAAAGGCAGCAAGTATCCTACGTTTTCTCACAGATATCTTCTATTTACTTCATATGATATTTCAGTTCAGAACAGGCTTTATTGCGCCTTCTTCTAGAGTGTTTGGTAGAGGTGTCTTGGTTGAGGATACATTTGAGATAGGAAAGCGGTATCTGTCAACATATTTTCTGGTTGATTTCTTAGCTATTCTGCCCCTCCCTCAGGTACTTGATCTGCCATCTACTTGATTAATGCTTCGCGATCGAGCTGTTTGCTACTCCCTCAGATTCGAGATATAATATAGGTCCACTAGCCGTTATTCAAATTCTACAATTACGGCTGTATGTCTATTATAACAAGTCCAATGACTTTCTGCTTCATTTACCCTGCTTTTTTTTTCTCTACTTAAATGCACCATAATTCATAAAATAAACTTGACACCTACCTTTATCATAGCAATAAGTGATGGAAAATAGGGTTATCGTACCATCTACCTTAATCCATGTGCAACGAGTCCAAAGAGACTTAACTACTAGAATCACCTTTAATTTTCTTAATTCAATTTAAATCTGTTCAAGTTACACTATTTAGCTTTGACATGCCTTGCTTCAATGACCTGGAGCTGGGAACATACCGATGGTATTGGTTAAGCCATCTTTTTCTTGTTTTGTACTAAAAACTGAGGTTTAAACCACTTTATTGTCCCTCCTGCCTGGATCCTGAAGTATAGGCTACCCGAACCTGCCCTTAGTTGATGTTAGCTAATTAAAATTGATGAAATAAAGCGGAAGATGTTTGTTTTTATTTTTTATTATATCATTCATCATTAACTTGTAATTACCTATATTTTCATTATCAGGTATTTGTATTGGTTGTGCTACCCCGTCTACGAGGTTCTGAAATTATGAAGGCAAACAATATATTACTGGTTATAATTATATGTCAATATGTACCTCGACTGCTCCGAATAATACCACTTTACCTCCAAATCACGAGATCGGCGGGTATAATCACGGAGACGGCATGGGCTGGTGCTGCTTTCAACCTTTTAATTTATATGCTTGCTAGTCATGTGAGTCCTCTCAAATCATTATTAATATTAAAGGAAGTTTTTAGATCCATTTTGCCAACTAAAATTAGTTATCAACCTCTTACAATTCTAAAATTTCTTCCTGAAATCCCTGGGTCTATTTTCCGTATCTTCTTTCTTGGTCATAAGTTGTACCCTATGAGCTATCTTGGACAATAGTTCTCTACTTTGATTTTTGAGAGATTATTCTTGGTTGTACTTGTACTTTGTTTTCTCTTCTTGTTGTAGACACATTCTTTGGAAAAGGTTACAGCCGTAGAAAAAGGAATGTTTCAACTCAAAGTGGCTGAGTAGTAATTTATTTGGACTGATAATATTGTTTGCTATAAAATAGAGTTGTAATCAGGGTTAAAGTCAATATATAGAGTTGAGTCAGAGTTAGAGTCAATAAGAGTTGGAGGTAGGACAGGAGTCCTAATCCTAGTAGAATTGTAATTAGGAGAGCCACAGCTATATAAAGCTAGGGCCTATTGAGAAATAAAGCAAGCAGGAAAATTAACCCATAATTCTCAGAGCCTCCTAGGGAGGGCGAGCTAGGGTTCTTCGAGCCATATCATATTTGGTATCAGTCCAGGTTCTGCCGCCGCCACCCAACCCGCCGCCGCTGTTTCCGCCCAGCCCCGCCGCCCAACCCACAACCGCCGCTGCTTCCGCCCAGCCCCGCTGCCCAACCCGCCCTGCCTGCCCAACCCGCGGTCCAGATTCCGCCTCCGAAGCCCAAACCGCCCGGCCACATGCCGCTAACAACCGCCGGCCGCCGCCGCTTCCGCCAGCGCTCGACCGCTACCTAACCCGCCCGCCCCACAGCCGCCAACAACCGCCGCCGCCTCTGTTTCCGCCTAGCGTCCGTCGGCCGCCCGTTGCACAACAGCCGCCGCAAGCTGCGCCCTGCCTCGTAGCCCCCATCCGCCGCTAACACCGACCACCGCCGTAAGCTGCCTTTCCCCCCGCCCCCCAGCCACGCCAAGACTATTCTAGGAGATGACCAGGGCAGAGGAAAGCAAGATGGATATTGAAGCAACCCTCACGACCATACTTACTCAGATGACAGCCATGAGATCCTCCATCAGCATGTTAGAATCGAAGGCAACTACCATCTCCAATCTGGAGGCAAAGATCACAACAATCCAGGGTGAACAGAACCGTCAGACTGTTGCCATAAACATGCTGCAATCCGAAAAGCTGTAGAATTCAACAATTTTTGACAAGACTAAACCAGAACCTTCCAAGAAGGCGACTGCATCTGTGGACAACATTCCCGTTGCTGCACAACGAGTCCACAAGCTTGTGTTTCCCTATTACGACGGTTCTGAGTATCCCCTACCATGGTTAAACAGGTGTGAGCAGTTTTTCCGGGCACAGCAGACACCGGATGATGGCAAAGTGTGGTTGGCATCCTTCTACATGACTGGTGATGCACAACAATGGTACTACCGCCATGAGAAAAATCGAGGCGTGCCCACATGGGATCAGTTCACCAAATTAGTAAACAGCCGCTTTGGGCCACCTCTCCGCAGTAACCCACTGGGCGAGCTTATCCATTTGCAATGTACCTGAACTCTGGCTGAATATCAGACACAATTTTTGGCTCTTTTAGCACACTGCGACGGGGTTACGGAGCGACAACAAATTGATATTTTCACAGCGGGTCTGCACAATCCCTTGCGTACAGACGTTGAGCTCCATAACCCAGAAACATTGGATGATGCAATGGGCTTGGCCAGAGCTTTTGAGCGTCGCCTGGACTTGACCGACGATGACAAACATACAGTAGTACGATATCCATCAGCAACACGTGTGCCAACACATTCACGGGGTGTTGCTGGCAAGCCACCAGTCGCTCCTGTCAATATACAACAGACCGTTAACAAACCACAAGCACCTACAGGCAATCGTTTTACACGATTATCTCCCGCTGAGATGGCTGAACGACGTGTCAAGGACTTTGCTTTAATTGTCCGGAGAAGTTCTCTCAAGAACACCTGAAGATCTGTCCTATGAAAGGTATATATCTGTTGGAACTAGATAACTCCATAGAACCATAGAATCTCAGTATGAGGAGTTTCCTTCTGAACCAGAGATATCCCTACATGCGCTAACTGGAATAAAATCGAGCAGCACAATGTCCTTGACAGCCACTGTTGCAGCACAAAATCTGCAAGTTTTGGTCGATTCCGGCTCTACACACCCTTTTATTGAGGAAACAATCACATGTGCCCTTCATCTACAAATTGAACCATGTCCTGGTCTCAGTTTGGGTGTGGCAAATGGTGAGCGTGTTCCGTGCAGTGGCAGGTGCAGCAATGTCCACATACAGATCAGAAGTAAAGACTTTATTATTGACTTATTTGTCATTCAGTTAGGAGGATTTGATTTGGTCTTGGGCTGTCAATGGCTGCGCACTCTCGGGCCCATTTTATGGGATTTTGATCGCCTGTACATGTCATTTTGGCGTGACAATAAGCGCATCAAATGGTATGGCACAGAAGCACCAGAGGGTATTAGCGTAAAGTCAATGAAAACTGAAAATCTGATGAAGCTATTATTGGCAGAATTTAAGGACTTGTTCATCAAGCCTGCAGGTCTCCCACCAACTCGTCAATTTGATCATCGGATTCATCTTCTCCCAGGCTCGACTCCGGTGGCTGTGTGTCCGTATCGTTACCTCCAGCTGTTAAAGGATGAGATTGAGCGCCAATGTGCAGAGATGTTGAAACAAGGAATTATCCGAGAAAGTACTTCTGTCTTCTCTTCACCAGTGCTGCTTGTTAAGAAGTACGATGGGTCATGGCGTTTCTGTGTAGACTATAGAGCTCTCAACTCAAAGACGATTCGTGATATGTTTCCTATTCCTGTAGTTGAGAAGCTCATTGACGAACTTCGCGGTGCCATATTTTTTACAAAACTGGATTTGAGAAGCGGCTATCATCAAGTTTTGATGCATCAAGATGACATAGAGAAGACAACATTTCGTACTCATCATGGCCATTTCGAGTTCTTGGTAATGCCATTTGGCCTTACTAATGCACCAACAACATTTTAAGCCTTGATGAACGCTATTCTAAGTGATTTTACCCGAAGGTTCGTGCTGGTTTTCTTTGATGATATCCTAATTTTTAGCCCATCATGGAGCACCCATATACAGCATGTCCGTGATGTTTTCCAGAGACTACGCGAGCATCATCTGGTGCTCAAGCACTCTAAGTGCTCATTTGGCTCTTCTTCAGTATCATACTTAGGTCATGTAATAAATTCAGATGGTGTTGCGATGGATGCTGAAAAGATACAATCAGTTAAGGATTGGCCAACACCAAATTGTGTAAAGGCTGTTCGTGGGTTTCTCGGTCTTACCGGATATTACCGTAAATTCATTCGATCTTATGGTGAGATTGCAGCACCTTTGACACAATTGCTTAAAAAGGAACGTTAGGAACGTTTTAGTTGGTCTGTTGAAGCAGAGAATGCTTTTAATATGCTCAAGACAGCATTGACTTCAGCCCCGGTTCTTCAATTACCAGATTTTAAAGCACCATTTATAGTAGATTGTGATGCGTCTGGATTTGGAATTGGCGCTGTTCTTCACCAATCAACAAGACCAATAGCATTTTTCAGCCGAGCCATAGCACCGGACCATGCTAAGCTTGCAGCATATGAACGGGAGCTGATTGGATTACTTAAAGCTGTTCGTCATTGGAGACCTTACCTCTGGCCTAAGCCGTTTGTGGTCCGTACTGATCATTTCAGTTTAAAATATTTATTGGATCAACGGTTATCAACAATTCCACAGCATCTGAGTGAGTAAACTTTTTGGTTATCAATTCTCAGTGGAGTTTAAACCTGGTAGTATTAATGGAGCTGCTGATGCCCTGTCTCGTCGAGACGAAGAATTGTATACTGCTAATGCTGTGTCCATGCCTGAATTTGAATTTTTTGAACTATTTGGAGAAGAAGCTCGTTCTCTGCCAGAAGTTATTAATAAAAGGGCAGCTATTAAGGCAGGAAAAACACCTAAAAGATGGAGTATTGCTGACGATATAGTTCTGTTTGAAGGAAGAATTTTTTTACCTCACAATTCAAAATTCTGGTCAACAATATTGGGAAGTGCACACGGTGTGGGTCATGAAGGTAGTCAGAAAACATTAACTCGGCTCAGAGCTTCATTCTTCACACCACATGATAACATAATGGTGCGTGAGTTTATTAGAGGCTGTTATGTTTGTCAACGAAATAAAACAGAACATCTTCATCTTGCTGGATTGCTACAACCCTTGGACGTACCATCTACCGTATGGGCTGATATAGCAATGAACTTTGTAGAAGGATTCCCAAAGATTGGTGGTAAATCAGTGGTGCTTACAGTAGTTGACCGTTTCTCAAAATATGCTCACTTTATAGCAATTAGCCATCCTTATACAGCTTTAACTGTTGCTCAAGCCTTCTTTGATCATGTGGTCAAATTGCATGGTATACCTTCTTCCATAGTAAGTGACAGAGATGTTGTCTTCACTAGCAAGATATGACAGGAATTATTTCGACTTTCGGGAACCAAGTTGCGGTTAAGTTCAGCTTTTCATCCACAAACAGATGGTCAATCAGAGGTGACAAACAAAATTTTAATTGCTTATTTGCGTTGTTTGGCTGGTGATCGTCCAAAAAGTTGGTTGCGTTGGCTTCCTTGGACTGAGTATTGTTTTAATACTTCTTACCAATCAGCATTGAAAACAACACCGTTCCAAGTAGTATATGGAAGAGAACCACCTGCTTTGATTCCCTTTCAACCTTCTTCAACAAAGATGATTGCTGTGGAGCGTCAAATGCAAGAACGAGATATTTTTCTACATGAGATCAGAGATCGATTGCTGCAGGCCCAGAATCAGATGAAGGAAAACTATGATAGTCGTCACCGTGACCTACAATTTCAGGTGGGTGATTGGATATGGCTCCGTTTGCAGCAAAAAATGGCGATGGCAATTAAAGAAGGCACTCAAACTAAGCTATCACCAAAATATTTTGGGTCTTACCAAATCTTGGAACGCATTGGAGAAGTATCTTACAGAATTAAATTGCCCCCAAAAGCCCGAATTCATGATGTTTTTCATGTGGTGTCTTTAAAGAAGTTTCATGGTGAACCTCCCTCTTCACTTGTGCCACTACCTCATATTGTTCGTGGTCGTGTTGTACTTCAGCCTGAAAAAGTATTGCGGGCTCGTCCAACTAAAGATTCTTGGGAGTTGCTGGTTCGGTGGGAAGGAAGAAATACAACTGAAGCCACATGGATGTCTTTTGATAATTTCAAAATAGATTATCCCGAATTCCAACTCGAGGACGAGCTGTTTCGCCCAGAGGGGGGAAGTGTTGTAGACACATTCTTTGGAAAAGGTTACAGCCGTAGAGAAAGGAATGTTTCAACTCAAAGTGGCTGAGTAGTAATTTATTTGGACTGATAATATTATTTGCTATAAAATAGAGTTGTAATCAGGGTTAAAGTCAATATATAGAGTTGAGTCAGAGTTAGAGTCAATAAGAGTTGGAGTTAGGACAGAAGTCCTAATCCTAGTAGAATTGTAATTAGGAGAGCCACAGCTATATAAAGCTGGGGCCTATTGAGAAATAAAGCAAGCAGGAAAATTAACCCATAATTCTCAGAGCCTCCTAGGGAGGGCGAGCTAGGGTTCTTCCAGCCATATCACTTCTCTTCTCTTCTCTTCTCTTCTCTCTCTCTCTCTCTCTCTCTCTCTCTCTCTCTCTCTCTGTTTTACTTCGTTGGATTTCATATATAGCCTACTCTAACGTGCTTGGGGAAAAGGCTTTGTTGTTGTTGTTGTTGTATTCTTGGTTGTACTGTAGCATGTTCTCTTATCCCTTAAAAACATACTGTTAGCAAGACATGAGGTATTTTTGAGTCCTTGATTCCACCAGATTTATGACTGTTAGAATCTGGTAACTTCACCCTTAAAAGCAGTTTGCTCCAATACTGTCTCATGATGGAAGCAGTTTGCTCCAATATATAGGACAGTTTGTTTGTCATCACATATTCTGAATTCTTATGTGATGGTAACATCAAGATAAAGTACAACTAGTGTCCATAATCTCAATGTGCATTGTTAAGATGTCATGAAATGATGCTTTAACTTCTTGCAGGGCTTTGGAGCTCTTTGGTACAGTCTTTCCATTCAACGAGCAGACATCTGTTGGAGAAAAGCCTGTAGCAGACATTCTGGATGTGATCTTAAATCTTTATACTGTAGTAGTAATGCATTTGGAAATAATACCTTCCTGCAAACTGAGTGCCAAACAAATGGTACCGATAATGTAGATCCAATTTTTGGAATTTATCTACAAGTCATCCAGAATGTTTCAGAATCAACGAATTTCTTTGAAAAACTATTTTATTGCTTTTGGTGGGGGCTGCAGTCTCTAAGGTTTGTTAAAGCAAAAGAGTTCTATTTCGTTCTAATTCATTTCTCAATAAAGAATACTGGCTTAGAGCTCGAAATTATGGTTTTCATTTATCTATTTCAGTTCTCTTGGCCAGAACTTAAGTACAAGCACTGATACATCAGAGAATATATTCACTGTCTTTGTTGCGTCATCGGGTTTAGTTTTGTTTGCACTCCTTATCGGCAATGTGCAGGTACTGTGCCATCGATATCATTTTCCTATTTTTACATTATTGGATTGAGTAGTGACTAACTGACTATCAACATTAGACATCTGCAAATGATGTTCTGGAATTGCAGAATCGTGCATCTGAAGATGTATTGTTCTGTTAAGCAAAAAGCTTACTGCATAATATTGATACCCTGAGTTTAGTCTATTTGATTGGACATGTAAAATGGAACTATCCGTGGAATATATCTCCTTTATTTGTAAAATTTGCAAGACTGCAACATGGTAAATAGTACCAAATATCCACACTTAACAAGTTATAACCAATGAAGGGGGGCCTTGGCGCAGCGGTAAAGCTGTTGCCTTGTGACCATGAGGTCACGGGTTCGAGTCCTGGAAACAGCCTCTTGCAGAAATGCAGGGAAAGGCTGCGTACAAAAGACCCAAGTGGGTCGGACCCTTCCCCGGACCCTGCGCAAGCGGGAGCTACATGCACCGGCCTGCCCTTTTTAACAAGTTATAACCAATACATTTTCTCTTACTTATGCTGAAAATGGATCCATAGGTAATATCCAAAGGTAATATCCCCATCATTGAAGTTTTAAGCAGAAACAGTTAGTTCAATAATTACTCCCTCTGGCCAGAATCATGGCATTTGACATATCTTCTGTCAAATTTTAGAAACTTCAGTTACCAGTATCAAATATTTAGATTGGAAACATGGCTATCATGTGTATAGATTTGTCTCAAAATGTACGTTCAAATATAATAATTCAATTAGATCTAATAAACATGAAGGGGAGCCCTAGCGCAGCGGTAAAACTGCTGCCTTGTGACCATGAGGTCATGGGTTCTAGTCCTAGAAACAGTCTCTTGTAAAAATGCAGGGAAAGGCTGCATGCAAAAGACCCAAGTGGGTCGGACCCTTCCCCAGACATTGCGTAAGCGGGAGCTACGTGCACCGGTCTGCCCTTTCTGGATCATATGAACATGCTAAAGTTAAATTTAGTTGTCAAAGTTGAGATTTGAACATCATTTGATGTCCAAAATGACACTTGTTATCGGTGGGAGACTAGGAGTATATAGTTACTCTAGCTAGGAAGCTAACTTGTGTGTGTGAGCCATACTTTCCCTGATTTCCTTTTTCCATTGGAGGACTGCAGACCTATTTGCAGTCAGCCTCTACACGTATAGAAGAAATGAGAATGAAAAGGCGTGACACAGAGCAATGGATGGCACATAGGTTACTTCCTGAGAATCTCAAGGATCGAATAATGCGTCATGAACAATATAAGTGGCAAGAAACCAGAGGGGTTGATGAAGAGGGCATTCTTGCAAATCTTCCAAAGGATCTCAGGAGAGAGATAAAGCGGCATCTATGTCTGTCACTTCTCATGAAGGTAACATTTATGAAAGTACTGTCTTTCCCTCCTTGTCGCATGTGGAGGTGTGTGGAAATGAATGCGCTTAGCACTCTCAAGTACTCCTGTATTTGAGATAATATTTTTCTATAGCAACCATACAGACTGGATATTGAGTTTTATCAATCCTTGTTGCATACGCGCTACAACTACAAATAGTGGATTTTATATGTACACAGATGAAAATCCAAGTTTCCTGCCTATTTTGCATGCTGAACCTGCAATGTTAGCAGATATCTGCGTTGGTTCTGTTCTGGAGCTGTTCACGTCTGGGCTCCAGTTCAAACCTGGCAGTGCCTGAAATGTGATATCTTCATGGTGGGTATTTTTTGTGTTATTATCCAAAATGGTAGATACGCAATCATATGCCCCAATGTGCTTTTTTTGGGCTGGCCCTTCACAGGGGTTTTACACTTCACTCATGCGAAGCAGCATCTTTCTATCATGTGATCATCGTATGCTCTAACAGCACTTTCAGATCAGGGTGAGGCATGATTCAATTTACATGCTGATTTTTGAGCAAACTGGCAAGAGGCTATTTTTTTAATTATTACTTACATTTTTTATATGATTGATGAAGAGAAGATGATTGAAAAGTCCAG
This sequence comes from Neostapfia colusana, assembly GCA_030760725.1. Lineage (NCBI taxonomy): Eukaryota > Viridiplantae > Streptophyta > Magnoliopsida > Poales > Poaceae > Neostapfia > Neostapfia colusana. Next base: position 126,481,445 of record JASWHV010000003.1, read on the forward strand.
TTAGATATGATTATTGGGTAATAGATATTTGATTGGCAAAGCAATTCCTGGATAGTAGTCTCCTTGACTTGCTTACTTCACGTAGGATGTTTTCTTTTTTTTCTCGAGCCGCTGCAAAGCTAGCTGCAATTTATTCTATCTAACTCTTTTAGAGCAACAAGCAAGAGGAAAATTAAGTTATTCGGAAAGTTGCATGGTGTCATCCCAATGTCGATTACGCAGCCCCCTTCAAGTTGTGTATGGATTGCAATATGATCATATAACACATTTTAAAGAGTTTCCAACATGACTTTTCCATTTATGTTATTATCAATATGTAGTTACCACCTTTAATCTTTTCCCACCGTTCGCAGGTTCCAATGTTTGAAAACATGGATGAGCAGCTCTTGGATGCCATGTGTGACCGTCTAAAGCCCATGCTGTATACAGAAGGAAGCTGCATCATTCGTGAAGGTGACCCAGTGAATGAAATGCTCTTCATCATGAGAGGAACACTTGAAAGTATGACAACAAATGGTGGACAGACCGGCTTCTTTAACTCCAATGTTCTGGAAGGTGGAGACTTTTGTGGTGAAGAGCTCCTCACATGGGCTCTTGACCCTACTTCGTATTCAAACCTTCCGGCCTCAACCAGGACAGTGAGGACATTGTCTGAAGTTGAAGCTTTTGCTTTGAGGGCTGATGATTTGAAGTTTGTTGCCACCCAATTCAGAAGGCTACACAGCAAACAGCTCCAGCATACCTTCAGATTCTACTCACAGCAATGGAGAACCTGGGCTGCTTGCTTTATACAGGCAGCCTGGCATAGATACTGCAGAAAGAAGCTGGAAGAAACTTTATATGAGAAGGAGAAGAGGTTACAAGAGGCAATTGTATGTGATGGCTCTAGTCCCCTCAGTCTTGGTGCAGCGCTCTATGCTTCACGTTTTGCTGGCAACATGATGCGGATCTTACGGAGAAATGCCACTCGAAAGGCCCGTTTGCAGGAAAGAGTGCCTGTAAGGTTGTTGCAGAAGCCAGCAGAGCCCAACTTCTTCGTGGAAGATCGGTGATTTTCTTTTCTACTCTGTTTACAAGCAGACATTCACGATACAATGGGTGTAACTTTTATTCGCGCGCCATGTTGATCCACTTGTAGTCTTTTTTGCTACAACTTATGATTGGATGATGTACATAGATACACCAGATGGTCCAAGACGCCGTCTGATCAATGTATCATTGGATTGTTTGTCACTACACGTCAATTAGTTCTGCATACAAGGTGTATGTATTGTGCGAGTTACAAATTGTATTATATCACTTGAGGATTTCAAGTTGTAAAAGTGACCAAGCAACTCTTTCTTAACTTGACATGCATTCTCTGATTTTTTTTCTTTGTTAACTCTCTTTTGATTTTTTTTCCATGTTTGATGAGGGCTATTGTGAAAACTTGAAATGCCATGTGCTTGAAAACTTGAAATGCACTGTTTTTTTCGTTCGTAGACGCGATCCGGGAAAAAAACGCTCAAAATCGTTGTCAGATCAGATCTGAATAGCCGATGGCATGTGGTGTTGTTCACTTCCTCAGTTCATCAGGTACAAAAGTCAATTTTCTCCTAAGCTTCAAGCCACACGTTGGACAGCTGCAGAGAATATCAGTTCAACTAATCATAATGGCCCCTTCTGAGATGCCAAAACTTTGTGCTTTATTTCTCAAGTGAGCTTTCAGAGATTTGTCTATTGTCCATGCAATTCCACTTCCTTGGTATCCTCTCCTTTTAGGGTACTTGATCGTTAGATCTTATAGGTTACGATCTCCCTTTGTCCTTTGAGACATGCTATACTGTCCGTCACAATCTCAACGTTTCCTTTTCCAAAGGCAGTTAGAAACCTACTTGAAGTACATGTTAACAGAAGCGGAATATTTTTCTTTGAAGGGCTTTCGGTTTTCCGTCCAGGCTAGGACTCAAATACCTTTCTGATGGACTGTAAAAATTAAATTTGTAGAAGTCATTCAATTTGCCATCAGTCAGAAGATTTATAAAGAATGGAGTGGTTTTGGCAAGCAACGTCCCTTAATTCCAACAACTTACTGAGCGCCAGTTTCCGAATGCTTGAATTTTATTAATAAATTATAGTAACAAAAAACATAGTAGAAGGACGGGGCGTGTAAGAGTCTCTCTATTTGCGTCCTGTAGGATGTTCGAATCAGTCTCCTTACAAATTAAGTAAAAGAAAGTATGTTTAGAGTTTTCTTTCTCACACATAACAATGTGCGTTTAAACCCTAGGTACACCTTTTGTATTTATAACATTCAAATAAGGAAATATCATCTCTTGTATCAAGGTACAGTTAATGAGTTAAGGGGACATATGGTACTTCTTTAAGCATGAAGGGAGAAATATAGAAGGATTACTCCATACATTTCAATCAACAAAACTTTCCATCGGGTTGATCTCCAAAATAATCTGAGCCACCCGTTCAGGATCTGGCGGCCCCTCCCCCCCCCCCTCCCCCATCCCCTTTCCTTTTCTCCTCCCCGAGCACAGATTCCGAAGGGTTTAAAAGGAAAAAAAATATAAAGTGGAAGAGGAGTTGTAGAGAAGCCGCCACCACACCTCCGCCTCCCTCATTTCTTCTCCCCCTCGCTCCGCCGCCTCCTCTCCACCCCGCCACGCTTCGCCACTCGCGCCCCAGGTGAGCGGCCCCCTTCCCTTCCATCCGCCGTGGAGCTTTCAGAATCATCCGGACCTCGGCGCGCGGAGCCCTGCCGCGCACCGGCGTTCGCCGTTTCAAACTTCCCGTTGGCCGTCGCCGCTCGTTGTCCGGCCAGACTAATCGCTTGTGCGTGTTGGCGAGTAGGGAGGTGATGCTTGTAGGTTTACCTCGTCTGTTCTCTGCAATTTTTCTTTCGAGTCGATACTTTGCATGCGAAGCACGCACGCGCGGTGGAGATTAGGGAAGCGTTGTCCTTTGGAGTGTCTGTTATTCTCTTTGCTAAGATTTGGGTGCTTCAGGATGAACTGGTTAGTGAGTTTGATGTCTCGTCATGCCCTTTGCGTCGACGTAAGGTTTTGGTGTGTGGGTGGGTGGACATGCCGTAGCAGCACAACCGTCTGTCCCAATGCTCGTGGTCCGCGTCTGCTACGGATAGCCTGCCACCTGTTATCTGTTTAAACCTTGCTGCTGCAGAAGTTTCTGCTCATTTACCGCTTGTGTTGGCTAACCTAGTAAACAACTAAGCGAAGAAAAAAATATGTGTTGCTTTCTGTTGCCTACGCTGCTTAACCTTTCCTGCTGCTGCTTTGGTTCAGAGGCTGGGAACTTCAAAGAGGAACAGGGTCCATGGGGAGTGGAGGCGCAGGAAATGGTTTGACTGGGACAGCACAGCTAAAGGGAGGTGGGGATGATGGTTCCGCGAAGCCGCTGCCCCCTTGCTGCGTCAAGGCCAGGGCCGCGGCGCCTGAATCTGAGGCCAAGTGCCATGCTACCGTGGTGTCGGGCTGGTTCGCCGAACCCCGCTTGCGCTGTGGTGCGTCCAGGCTCTATGCCACATTCTTTATCGTCTTGCTTGATAAATTGGATACTACAAATTATGATCATTATCCAGTCTGCAGTTATTTCATTTCATCTGATAATAGTTGCTGCCTATGCAGGTAAAGTGAGCAAAGTTCAATATTACAACAACCCAATGTGGCCAGGTACTTGTTGGCCATTGCCAATATTTGAATATATTATATATTTGATGAATACATCTGTAAACATAGCGCCTGAGGTATTTTTTATGTAAACTTCGAATGCCAGAATGTTTGTTTTATGTTCAGAAAGTAATATTCTGACAGATATTTAGTTCTCAAGTGCCTGTATTAATGTCGGGGCATGATGGTAGGGGTGAATCATTACAACAACAACAACAACAACAACAACAACAAAGCCTTTGTCCCATGGACGTTGGGGTCGGCCTAGGGGTGAATCATTAAAAAAGGGCGTACCCAGTGCCGAAGGCTCCCACACATGTGGGGTCTGGGGAAGGGTTATTTCTAGACAGCCTTACCCCTACTTCTGCAGAGAGGCTGGTTCGAACCCAAGACCTCATTAGGGGTGAATCATTATAGGAAATTAATTATGTGCCAATTATTTAGCCTAGAATAATTTAAGGCAAATAATCTAGCCTGGCCCATTGTTAAATTTCTTTAGCATTTGATTAATACAAGTGTTTGACTTCTATAGTAGTTTTAAAAAATGGTTTGGAGTTATTTATTAGATTATATCTGTGTATAAAGTTTATTGACATCCTTTTGACACAAAATCTCAGAGTTAAATGAACAAAGTTTCATATCATAACACGTGTAAAAATTTCCTATTCTTATTTACTTCTATATACCTAAGACACCCTCATCGGCTAGTGGAAATGTGGTGTCTCATTCATTTCTGCTTAAATTTCCTGCATGGTAAAAGGTCTTGCATCGGATGATAAGACATATATATATATATATACACACACAGTCAAGTGTGATTTGTGGCTTTTTTAGTCAATGGTGGTGTGCACATTATCTTATCCTTAAGAAACTCTATGCTCATCTTTGCTGTTTTCTCTGCGTCATTTTCTCTAGAACAAAACAGTTTGACTTCATTCCCATGTCTGATGATTTTATTTCTCCTATACAGGAGAGGCTCATTCTTTGAAGGTGGAGAAGATCTTGTACCAGGGGAAATCACCGTACCAAGAAGTCTTAGTTTTTGAGGTTCTCATCTAAGCAGGTGTCTTTTTCACCATCTTTGGCTTCTATTGTGTAACCTCTAACCTGGCAATTTGTGATTTTGTGTGCAGTCTTCAACCTATGGGAAAGTCCTTGTGCTTGATGGTATTGTCCAGTTGACTGATAAGGATGAATGTGCGTACCAAGAAATGATCACTCACCTCCCACTTTGTTCAATTCCATCCCCTAAAAAAGTATATCTTCTGATCTCTGTTTTTCTCAATGTTGTGATTATAGAGAATGGGGTTTAGTGACTGAACATATAGCAGCACATAGAACATTTCTTTTTGTCTCACCCAGTGACTTATGTTTTAGGAACTACATTACAGGTTTTGGTTATTGGTGGTGGTGATGGAGGTGTACTCCGAGAGATTTGCAGGCATCCTTCAGTGGAGTCTATTGACATATGTGAAATTGACCAGCTAGTTATTGATGTAACATTCTCCTTTGAGGCTGTGATTTTGAAGTGTTTTTCTTAAAACCATACTTTTCTGCTGATAAATATTGGGATAAAGGCTTGGTTGTTGTTGTATACTTTTCTGCTGATATATATTGTAACTTTGTAGGTCTGTAAAGATTTCTTTCCACAATTGTCTGTTGGGTTTGAAGATCCCCGTGTTCAACTTCATGTTGGTGATGGTATGTTGATCACCCCATGACTAGTAACTTCAGTTCGTGATATGTAATTTTTTAGTGGAAATATTACTTTTTCTATTCCAGCTGTGGAGTTCTTGAGAAATGCATCTGAAGGGACATATGATGCTATCATAGTTGATTCATCAGATCCAATAGGTCAGATTATTCTACCATAAATTATCTTCCTTTAATAAATCATGGAATGGTTACTACGTCTTTGTTGCTGCTTGTCTTATTTGTACATTTTGGTTCTTGCTTCATATTATGTTGTTCCGGAACTTCATTCTTGTTTATTTCCAGGTTGGTAAATCCAATAATACATAGACCTTAGCTGTTGTTTTAATGATGAACACTTTGCTGTTTGCTCATATTTTACTCAAGTCTTTTTTCCTACCCTTGAAACTAAAATTTCAGTCAAATATAGTCGTAATTTTGCAGGGCCTGCTCAGGAACTTGTGGAGAAGCCCTTTTTTGAAATGATCGCTAGAGCTTTGAGGCCAGGTGGAGTTCTTTGTAATCAAGCTGAGAGTATGTGGTTGCATACTCATTTGATCCAGGACATGCTTTTGATCTGCCGTGAGACATTCAAGGGATCTGTGCACTATGCTTGGACTAGTGTCCCAACGTACCCAAGGTTCTTCATATTCTCTTTTCTCCACATCTTTATCCTTTTTTGAAAGCTTAACTGCATTTGCAACTAGCATAGTGCTGATACTGTTGCACTTTACAGTCTGTTATTAGTATTGTATGATTGTATTCAATACCATGTTTGCAATCCTGAAATGCATGGTGTACTCAAACTAAAATCTTTGGTTGTCATTGGTCCTATTAAACAATTCAATTAGTGCGGAATGTTGTATGCATAAAATGCAACTCCGGTGGCATCTTTTGAGCTCTGAGATGTTGTATCAGAGTCACACAGTTTCATATTATATTCAAGACAAATATATTCTCAATTGTGGTCTTGAAAGTCAGTCTCATTTTGGATTCAACAAAAATATATTGGTATCATAGGTTCATTAGTTTTTGAATAAGTCAACTGTTTCTGTTTCATAGGCGCATACCAGGGCTCATCACATGACGTTTAAATATGTTTTGTGCTGCTTTGAGTTTAAAGGATGTGTTTTCGAGGGATTTGCACTAGTGTTTCTGTGAGCACTTTCTCCTGCCTATTGGCATGTGAGCTTTAGAACTTGTCTTCTGTGGGCCATATCATGAAAACTTGTTCTTATATTCAACTAATTTGTTATGTTTGTCCAAGGAGATAGTAATGGGATCCTCATGAGTGTGACTATTGTTGACAGTGAACTGGTGGCAGTGCTGGTTCACTCGGCAATCATAGGATATTTTGGGTCTAGCTTGTCAGCTCAAGCAAGGAAGCAGTTCTAGCCTGACAAAAAGTTAGTGAGCAAATATTCCTGACATTGTCTACATTTTTTGCCTGATCAAGTCATTCTAGGTGGTCAATGTGAACTAAGCGATACTATGCATTTCCTTTCAATTACACCCAATTGAAATAAATATTAAATCTATACGGCACTCCTATCTCATATTGTTGAAGCAACAAATGGTTTCTTTTTCTTCCTGTACAGCAGTTATTTTGGGCCGGACCCTTCCCCAGACCCAGCGCAAGCGGGAGCTACATGCACAGGGCTGCCTTTTTTACAGCAGTTATTTTGGGCATGTTTTTATCATTAATAAACTTAACTAGAGAGGAAAAATAAGCACATGAAAGTTATTTTTCACTCTGTATCAAAAGAAAGACAATTACCGTGCAATGGAAAAAGGTCCTGCTTAGAGTTTAGGACAGTATGCTTCTAGGGAAGGAAGAAAATGGTTCTTTGGGGGTATTTCTATTTTATTTGGAAGAACAAAATATGGTATCTGAAAAGAAAAGCTCAAACTATGGATTCTAACCATGAACTAAAAACTGCTACTATTAAGAATTGATTTTAGTTGCACTTTGTGTATTTATGATTTTTTTTGAAACTATGAAACTATTAATTACATTGACTAGGCGATTTTCCCTGGCTGCAATTTTCATTAGTGAATAGTGATTTTAGAGCACTTGTATATATAGTAGTGCCCTGGCCCCTGGTGCAGTGGTAAAGCTGTTGCCTTGTGACCATGTGTATAGAGTTGCAGCCAGGGAAATGCAGGGAAAGGTTGCTTCAAAAGACCCAAATGGGCCGGACCTTGCGCAGGTGTGAGCTGCATGCACCGGGCTGCCCTGTGTATAGAGTAGTAGTGAGTCTAAGCATATGGAAGTTCTGTTTGTTTCAACATGGTGTTCTTAACGGTCAAGGATTTGCTACTTTAGATGAAGATTTTTTGTATTATAAATTGCTTCGACTACGGTGGTTTGGACATATCTAGCGGAGACCTCCAGAAGCGCCGGTTAACAGTTGGATTTTAAGAGGTAGAGAAAATATTAGGAGGGGTAGAGGACGACTAAGGTTAACTTGGGAGGAGGCGGTCAAACGAGACTTGAGAGATTGGAATGTATCTAGAGATGAAGATACATGGACTGCATGGAAAGTAGCAATTCATGTGACATAATCTTAGTTTTTTTTGTTGCTCTTATATCTCTTTCTCTCTTTTACTTCATTTAAAAATATAAATAAAAATTGTTGTTGTTTGTCGTGTTAATTGTTTCGCTAGAGGACTGGTCTAGCGTAATGGGTAAGTCTTCCCACTTGTGCCAAAAAAGTCTTGGGTTTGACACAACCTCTCTGCATTGCACATTGTAGGGGTAAGGCTTGCCTCGTATAATCCTTCCCCAGACATCTTGTGTGGGAGCTTCCAGCATTGGGTCTGTCTTTTTTTTATTAATTGTTTCGCTATATGGAACTTAGATTTTTACAACTCCCTTGAATTTTGCAGCGGGGTGATTGGGTTTTTGCTCTGTGCTAAAGAAGGTCCACTGGTCAACTTCCTGACTCCTATAAATCCAATTGAGAAACTCAAAGGAGCAACTGAAGCTGGACGGGATATCAGATTTTATAATTCAGAGGTTTGTTGTCTTATAAGGGATTCTTGTAGCATATTTCAATTCAATCTTTACTACCCTTGTCCTAGCATGCAGAATTTATTTATTTATTCCTAATGATAAATTCTATTGTTGTCTACACCATTCTCTGATAAATAAGCCCATGCTATATGTAATACGGCAATTATTGTACCCTTATTGTTCCAAGTTTTTGTCCGTTCGTTTTCGTTTGTTTGTTCGTTCCGTCCAAGAGCTCTGCATCCTGATTAATTTCATTGTTGAACAGATGCATCGTGCAGCATTTGTTCTTCCAACCTTTGCAAAGCGAGAGCTAGAAGCATATTGTGCTTCCATGGAAAGAGTAAGAATTTTTAAAACCCGGATAAGTGATGACACTACTTTATGTGGTGTAATTGTTTTTATTGTGTTTCCTCAGCTTAAGGATTTTTTTTGTAGGCAACATTTATTTTCTTTCCATGGGCTGCCTTTTTCCATGAAAATGAGTAGTCCAATATTAAACTAAAATAATTATCCTGAGGATTTTAAATTGGATTACTAAAATATACTCCCTCCGTCCCATATTATTTGACATTCTAGCCTTCAATTTTTCAAATTACTGGTCATTCTCACTTCCTAATACAACTTTCTCTCTTCCCCATGTATATATATCTTCTCATTCATGTGCAGTGTGCACCCAACCTTTCACTTCTTATTTCCCGTGTCCAGGACTAAAACGACATGCTATTCAGGACAGGGGGAGTATTTGGGTATGGGACATTTGTAATTGTTGCAAGTAATAATATCCTTAGGTGGTTTTATTTGCTAGAATTTAGAAATGTTGTTTTCTTAATGCGTGCAACTATACTTGGTCATTCTTCATGTGCAGTGTGCACCCAACCTTTTTCACTTCTTATTTCCCGTGTCCAGGACTAAAACTACATGCTATTCAGGACAGGGGGAGTATTTGGGTATGGGACATTTGTAATTGGTGCAACTAATAATATCCTTAGGTGGTTTTGTTTGCTAGAATTTAGAAATGTTGTTTTCTTAATGCGTGCAACTATACTTGGTCATTCTTCTCTGTGAGCTCACGCGGGTAAAATACTTTACAGGAACAACCAAGAGGAAAGGGTGGCAACAGGACCGAAGAAGATACCCGTTGCCCCAAATAGTAAGATTCTTGCTGCATCCTAGACTACACGGCTCGTGTGGCGAACTATCATGGAGTATCGAGAAGCCATCCCTGCCCTGCCCAGAGTATCCGCGTAGGATATCTATTCTTGTACTATTACATTCTGTAACCATTCTCACCGAGGTGTGTTCTGCATTTAGGTTTTGCACATTATGAGGCGTCAATTAATAATTCATTGTTCTGAACAATGAAATGGTCCACCAGAAAAGAAAAAAAAAGAACGTGTGAGAGAGCAATGCATGATATGACATTTTCTTGATGCATCTCACATAGCATTTATCATGATTTTCTTGATGCAATTCATTGTTCTGTATGTCACAAGCTGCAATAATGCATATGAGTGGTTTGCATTTAGAGCTTGGATCAGCCAGTGGATGTCCATATGGTGGGTTGTCATTTTGTTTTCCACTTGCGGGAGCTATTTTTCCGATGAGGTCTCCGTATTGCTTTCATGCCTTGTACATGTCACGAGGGAACTGGATCGCATGCATGATCAGCTAACGGGCATACTCTCTCTGTTTTAAATTATTTAATACTGGTTTGTATCATAAGAGTTAGATGTAAATTATTTAATACTGGTTTGTATCATAAGAGTTAGATGTAGAAAAAAAAGAGGGTGGTGGTCTGTTGTTGTAGGGTTATCTGGGTCCACAGTGGACCGGCGGTGCAGCATCCTGTAAACCTTCCACCGTTGGAAGCGGGCAGGCCAGCAAAGTGAACCGCAGGGCCCAGGATCAGAGCACACCCCAAACATCCGCACCATCTTAGTGCCCCCACGTGGGTTACAAGCCCGCGCGACAGAGCTCAGCGGGGATCGTTGGTTAGGATTAATACTTAAGACGGTGTTAACTTAATTAAACTGGCGAGGTGGTACTAAACCACGGAATGGTTGATCTGGTTGTGTTTGAAAACACGGGCCTTTTTTTTTGCTGGATATACCTCTGTGATCGTTTCTTCCCCCCCTTTTGTATAAATATATCTCCAATTGGCAACTGACGAATTAATAAACACACAGAGAAAATACAAACTTCATCATGAGCAACAAGTGCCACAGCTAGCTAGAGAAATGCATGCATGATGCACACCGTGTTGGAGTCTAGCTTGGAGAGAGTAGAGTAGAGATGCTCATATACATTCGAAGAACCACTACAAGTTCACAATAAAATAGATCAAAACGGTCAAACCAACCACAAAAAAATTACCAGATCTCATCGTCTGCATGCTCCCAACACAAGATTTTACATAAACCTCGTCCAATCTACTTAGAAAACTTGAGGACATCAGTGGCCTCAGCTAGCTCTCAGCTAGCCAAGGTAATGGAGAGGTAGCCTCTGCAGTGAAGGTGAAGCCCCCATTCCCATCAACAGCTGCTGCTGTTGCTGATAATGACGAGGCGCTTCCACGACTGTTCCGCCGAGCTTGCCACGGAAGAGCTGGTCCAGGTTCTGGTGCGACGCCAGGAGCGTGTCCAAGATCGACCAGTCCGCGGCCGCGCCGAAGCGGTTGTTGCCGCCGTTCGGCACTATCTCGCCGGTGTCACCGCCGGCCAGCGTCGTGGTCATCGTCTTCGCCATGTACTGGGAAGAGCAGCCCGCGTCAAGCGGCCGGTTCATGGCGACGACGGCCGGCAGCACCGTGCCGGACATGAATGCGGGGGCGCCGGAACCCGGCGTCGCGTCGGCGCTCGCGAGCTGTGGCAGGTGCATGGAAGGGTCGAAGGCTGGTGGGAAGCTGCCGTGCATCAGCAGCTGGTGGCGGAGGCGGCCTTGCTTCTGGTCCACTACCGGCGTTAAGGACGACTGGAGGTCGTCTTCATCGCCGGCGGGGGCCATGCTGCCCGGCTGCTCGAAGCTCCTCTGGATGCTCTTCTTCTTGAAAACCCTGCACACCACCCATCCATCCTCCTGTGCTCCGATCCACATTTCAAGAACCCATCTGCTGTCAATACTATTGCTGCACATAATGTACCAAACAACTGAACAAGTACTAAACTACTAATAGGGGTGCTTACCGGCACATCGACGTTGTCATCATCGAGGCGGTACTCGTGCATAATCCACTCTGTCTTCTTGCCGTGGGGAGCCCTGCCAGTGTAGAACACCAGCGTCTTCCTCAGTCCAATCCTCGTGCCGGCGTTGCCGAGGAAGATAGCCTTGTCCCGCCCCGTGGCCTTCCAGAACCCGGCCGCAGTGGCCCGGTTCGTGCGCGTCCCCGTCGGGTACTTCTTGTCCTTGTGGCTGAAGAAGTACCACAAGTCCTGAGGCGCCGTCCCGATCCTGCACCGATCTGCATGCATGCGCCATGAGTAGCTAGTAGATCTTGTGAATATATTAGTCTCATCTACTATAGCCGCGGTAGCCATCAGACCACCATGCATCATCATCAATACCGGCCGTACATGCTTTGAAAGTTGTTGCATGACATGGTGGTTGAAGAAGCGACGATCCAGTTACCTTTGAGATCCCATGGCTCCAGCTTGTTGAGGTCGATCTCCCTTATGACGTCAAGATCTATGGGCTCATAGGAAACCTTCTTCCTCAAGTAGTAGTAGAGGAGCTCCTCGTCGGTGGGGTGGAACCGAAAGCCTGGTGGCACGGACAACGGTGAGCTGCTTGGATGCATACTCCTTCACCTGCACGCGAAATCACATTCAAGCCTCATCGATCTTGAATGAAAAAGGTTTCCCACTGGTGGACAAAGTAAAACCCATAGCTGCACTTACATACCTTGGAAAACCTCGAGTCTCCTTGACTTTTGTTTGGTTTTGCTCAGCTTGAAAGCAACAGCAACAGCTTAGAGACAAGCAGTGGAGCCAAGCTGGGAGTGAAAGCTTGAGCTTGTGATGTTGCAGGAGAAGAGGTTATATAAAGAAGAGGGCTGGTCGAGCTGGGAAGAACTCGGGATAATCTAGCTGGGGTTCTCTCACCACCAGACAAGAGCTGAATTAATTTATATGGCCTGTGGAGGAATGGGAGTTAGCTGTGAAATCCTGTAGGGTGGATCAATGCACAGTAGTGAGAGTGTTTGCATTTGGTCATGGCTAGTTTTGGAAGTACTAAAGGAAAAGAAGGGGGCCTGTCTCTGGACTAGGGGACCTGCCACAAAAATATGGCCTCAGAAGGAGCAAACGGGATGTCTCCATCTGCACATAGCTTCATAACGTGATCCTTTGCAATATGCCCTCTCAAAAGATGTATGATTAAGTAGCCAGTATGAGTATCACTCTTCACATCGTCATCATTCAAATGAATGCTTGCATGAATTTATAAGTGTGATAGGGGTGCTTATATAAAATTTCTGGTAACCAGGACAAACTTAAAGATCGTCCTTTGACCAGCCATGTGGGAGTCACGGACCGAACCTCTTCCATTGTCTTAGTATTCTACATTCCGTTTCTATTCCCCTTCTAATCCCTGCATGGTGCTTTATTTTATTTCAATAGATAGCATTGATTACCACATAATTTACTTGTCCCAAGTAGAGATCTATTACTAATGTAATTAAAAAATTCAAATGTGCCCTTGCGGCTCACTTTGGGCTGGTATACTGGGATGTGTCTAAAATTAAATTTAAAGTTCGAATTTGACCAGCTAGCTTGTATGAATTGTCCCATTTTCTAAAAAAAGGAGCTTGTTTGAATTGTCTTATCCTTTTCATTATTTTTTATATAAATCACATTTGTTGATCACAACCTGGCATTCCCTACTTACTAGATTATATTGTCACTGAGAACTTTTCATCAAAAAGAAGAAAATAATACTTTCAAACTAGAAACGGTACATTTTTTGGGGACATGGCCGACTGGTGATGAGAGCGAGGTAGAGACACAATCATAGGATGAAGACGGTGAAAATTCCGATGCATCCGTTGATGAGATTCCAGGTTTGCTTGTGTTCTTGGCAAGCTTATTGCAAGCCAGCAGCATAGCAGTTCCAATTTTTAAGTGATCGATTACAGTGACCATATGTACCCGTAGTGCGAGCAACTGTCAAGTCCTTATTCAAGATGCGCATTCTTATCTGGAACACACTATACGGAGATGCTGATATACTGCATTCAAGACGGGAAAGTTTAGTGTAATTTTGAACTAAATGATCTGTCCTAACATCATGTAAATAAGAACAGAGGGGGACTACACACTGTTTTATCTTCACCTATACATCGTCTTGATAAAAATTAAGCTGCCAACAACGAATTGATCGACTCCTTAATAAAATATAGCCACAGTCGTGTACTCGTGTATACCGTCTCTTTACTAATAAGTGTGGTCAGTTTTCCTTCAGGTAGGACCAATTAATCATCACCATTGCTTTGCTTGTGCCGCCTTAGTAAGCCGTTGACGGACGAAACAGAGATCCACAGTCCTACCACTAGCGTATGCAGTTGTAGTACTGTATATATATACGAAAAACATGATTGCGCCATCTTCAAATGTGACCCACTAGGTGCATATATATAGAACCTTAAGTCTCTGGCGCTAGCAGAGCGCGGCACAATGTCGTCGCCGGCGCACCGCCACCGCGCCATACCGGCCAGTTGCCGCTGCAGCAGCAAATGGCGAGTAACCCGTGCCCTGCTGAGACCAGCCAACCTGGACGCCACGAATGCGACGAACCGATAGCAGACGCGCGTTTAGGTGCAGTGCCGCGCGGTCGCCGCCGGCCGGTCGCCGGAAAAGACGGACGGGTGCATGCGTACGCGGCCGTTAATAGCTGGCAGGTACGACGCAGGTCGCCGCCCGGCGATCCCGCGCGCCGGCCGTGCGTGCACGCGTAGAGACGCAGCGCATAATCGAGAGGATGTGACTGTGGCCGGCCGCTGCATGAACGCGGGAGGAATATTATGGTCATGACCTGTCGATGTCGATGGATGGATCGCTGGTGTGTGCATGATTAGTAATAACTACTTATGTAGATTACTAATATGAAATCGAAGTCGTGTGATACACTACAGACAAACTATTTTCACAATCGGTGTAGCTAACCACACCTTTGTCACTTTAATCAACATATATTTACGGCAATTATTTCTAGTCACCCAAATGACTTATATTTTTAATTAGAGGAATTAAAAATATAAACAAGTTAGTGATCGAATAATGCTGGTTTATGTATATGTTCAAAAAATAAAAACCAAAATAGCTGGATAAATGATCCAGACAGATATGTAGCTGATAGCGCCCTGTAGGTATAAATTTGGTGTGGCCAGCCTAAAAGTACCAACCATTATCCTTTGATATGTACTCACTTTGTCCTCTTTTACTTGTAATTGTGTAACATATTCTAGAATTTTTCAAAATTACTTGTCATTCTAACATTTTTAATATATCTTTATCTCTGTCTCTATCCTCTCTCATCCCTCCTCGACTTGTGCGCACCACACTTTTTTCACCACTTCTTATATTTTGTGCCCAGAACTAAAAGAACAGAAAAAAATTTAGAACGGATTGATTATGTTAAATGGTCCTGCTCGAAGTTCCATATTGTTACAAACTACTCGGTCTTGATAGCTGCCGGAGGGATTCTCACGCTATCTAGTGCACGAGCTACGATGAATGTCCCGTGACAGGTTAAACATGCATGGTGGGGCCTCCATTACGATAGAGCTAATAATTTAAAGAAGAAGATACATATTTGAGCCATGCATACGTAGAAAATGAACTAATTTACGTATATGTCATTTTAGTCATTATCATGACCCTATAAAAGATTAAATGAAGTTCGAGCGCACTACAAAAATATTTGAACAAGATTGGTAATGATTTACCGTGACCGACTATAAAACATTTAGTTTGAAATTAAATGAGTAAATGTTGTTGTTCTAACGACAACAATTATTTTAAGAACCGAGAGGCACTGACTTCTTTAACTGTGTGTCTCTATTACTGATGCAATCTCTGAACGGATTGCATGTGGACAAATTACAGTTCATGGCAGGGACAGCGCCAAACTTCTCTTTTCCCATATTCCCTCGCGCGTGTGCCGCCCCATTCGTGCGTCGACGTCCCTGATCAGTGCCCATGCATGATCTTCTCTATCGTCTTGTGTGCCGTCGTCGTCGCCCCGGCCTTCACTCTCGTGAACAGATCAGTCGCGCGCGCGCGCACATTAGTCGTCGTACACGTTGCAATCTTTACGGATCCTTGTGTGTATGCATCTGAACATCGCATCAATTATTCTAAACGAATTGTTAACAAGTAGTAGCCGGCCATTCAGTTTGACCGTACGTAGTTTATTAATAGCTAGCTCATGAACGGTCAGGAAGATCCAGCGAGCAAGCGGCTGGTCAATAGTCATGGACTCATGGGTCGCAAGTAAAGGGACTGTGTGGACCATACGTGCGTCTAGCTAGTTCGTGCATGCATGCAGGTGATGATAATGCTCTAGCTCCATGGATATTTATATTCTAGCTTTCATTCTCTTGTGAGGTAGGATATGCAACACAGTTACTGTTTTCTGCAGGTCGGTCGGCACTTTTCAGGGGATGATGCTGGACGGACAGACAAAGTTTTTTCTTCAGCGTGTACAACATACAGTATTAACGTATGGATGCACGTATTATTTTCATCGGTTATAAGTAATTTCGTGGACCCTCATGAAAATAAAATTAATTTCGTGAGCTGAAACCTAGCACACGAAAATAGGTCGTAATTTCGTGGGTTAGCATAAAAGCACATGAAAATAGCGTGGAATTTCGTGGGTTAAATTAAAGCACACGAAAATAGTGTGGAATTTCGTGGGTTAGGGCAAGATCTCACGAAAATATAATAGGGTTGGTCGGTTCCGGGTTGGAAACTAGTTTAATTTTATGGGTTACTGGTGGCACACGAAAATATATGGATGTCAATTTCGTGGGTTATTGGTAGCACGCGAAAGTAACTTATAATTTTGTGGGTTGCTGGTGGCTGTAAAATCCTCAAAAGGTGGTAGCAAGAATTTTCAGCTTATGTACATTTAGGAAAAATGAGGGGAATTAAAACTTTGAATTATAACGGTGAAGGTTCAAAGTGAGGATTCAAACTTCCCAAAACTTCCAAACATGGATATCTAAATTCATAACTTGGGTCTTCATATTTCAAATATTCAACCTTCCAAATTTCAGCTCATTTGGAGGGATTTTAGTATTTGTTTGGGATTAAAAAGGGGAAGCCCTTTAATCTGAATTTCAAATTCAGTTTCAAATTCCAATCTCCTTAATTTGCAAATTTGGTTCCACAAATATGTTCTCCATATCTGAATTAGCAGCCATGCCAAAAATCAGAAACTTTGGACTTGATATGCTATGTTTTTGGAGCAAGGCAAAAAGGAGAATTCAAATTCCATTTCAAATTCGAATGATCAAACACAATTCAAACTTCACACAAGAATTCAAACCATTTGAATTCAGCAAGTTTAAACCATGACTTGGGGTGGAAGTATGGACTTTAATTCTGGGTAGCTGGGGTAAAAATATCAGAGAAAAAATTGATTAAAAAGAGGGGGAGGTGGGGCCCAGTGGTCAGCCTCACAACAGAGCTACCGCCTCTGTTTTGCTTCAGCCGGTTGCCGAGGCGACGCCAGCTCCCGGTGCGACCCTCTCCCGACGACGGCACCGCGCCAGCTCCTGCTTCTCGGCCGCGTGATCATCTCCGCGCCCCCCCAGCTGCAGCACCCAAACGCTCTTTTGCTCCCTTGCACGCTCACCGCTACTCGGTTTCTCCCGCAAGGGAACTGCCCGGCGCTGTTGCTGTTCCTCCCTCGCACACCCTCGCCCGAGCTCGGATGATCAAGCTCCAAGCAGCAAAAAGAAGCGCAAGAGCGTGCTCCAGCCTCCACCGTTCTTCCACCTAAGTTTCCTAGCTCGTACTACGCACAAACCAACACTTGGCGCCGGCGTTCGGAGGTGCCCGGCGGAACCACGTTGGGATCACCGTGGACAACACGCTATGGACGGTGTCACCGCCCCTTCCCTACACAAGAAAGGTGCGTTGTTGGCCGTAGTTCGTGTTGCCGAAAGCCTCATGTCAATTGATCAGTCGGTTAGTGAGAATTTTGGTTTTACCAAACCCTAGTTCATAGCGACACTTCTCGGGCTACGATCAAATCCATCGCGCAGCAGTAGCTAGAGCTCATTCTGGTCTAGGAGAAGCTTTGCTAGATCCCTACGGTCCTTCTCGCTCAAATGGCGCTAGAAACCGTCAAAGACTGAAGGAGTTCTTCGAGTTTTTGTCGCCACCGACTTTTTGCGGGCTCGCATCGCTGGTGAGGTCCCCTCTCCGGTGGTTTTCATGGAGAGTGGGCTATGGGTCGATGTTGTCCATGTGACACTAGTGATTTTAAAGCAAACCCTACCCCGAAAGACCCACTGCCGAGTGAGAACGAGGTCGCCGAAGTGAGGTTCAACAGGGTCGCCGGTGCGAGCACCGTTCCGGTCGTTGTCATCGGCTCCCGGCCCCACCATCGTGTTCAGCACAGTGTCAAACTCACAGGCGGCGAGTTTGAGGAAGTTCGGACCACGGGAACCCCGTCCCGGCGAGCCTCGCCGGCGTGCGCCGCCGCGGGAGGCGTGGGCAGCGCCAGGAAGACGGAGGGTCGGGTCCCACCGGTCAGCCTCTATATACGCGCGAGGATCGGTCTATGGCACCGGATCTGGTGCGGCTGCGCAGAAAATAACCACGTGGCCCCGGTGTTGCCGTCATCTGAGTGGATAGTGCCACGGGTGGGGCCCACGACCAGGTGAAAGCATCTAGGCCCCCGTGAGATATGGTTTCGGTGATTAATGACAACCGTTCGTTATTACTAATGAGTTTGTGGATGCGAGGTTTCACATATATCACATCAACCGTTAATGAACTATCTATTCACACCATCTACTGCTCATTGGATACAAATGGAGACCCCTCAACGATCTATTCTAAGGGGTCATTCGATATGAAGAACTCATACAAACAAATCTATTCTATCAAAATTGGCAACACAAGAAGCTTGCACTTTACCGTAATATCATTTCAAACAAGTGTCAAAGAGGTCACTCAAGAAGATTCCAAAAGATCAACTCAAAACAACTCGAAGCAAACAAGTTGCATTCACCGGATCATCCGATGTCTTGCAAAATGACGACATCGGTCGAGTTTGAGTTGGCAGAAGAAGAAGACCTCAGAGCCCAGTACACACCGCATCATCCGATGTGAAGGAAGTGGCACATCGGTTGATTTCACCCGAAGGATGATATCTGAGTTATTCTGAAGAAGTACACACCGGATCATCCGATGATGAAGTAAGTGTACATCGGTCAAATTCAACAGAGACAATATTTCTGACCCAATTCTGAAGATCAACTCACCGGATCATCCGATGATAAATTGAAGTAACATCGGTCGATTAAAAGATCCAACGGTTATATCCAACGGTCACATCTGACACGTGACATCAGCTAATTTGGAATTCGACCGATGCTCATATAAAGGGGTGCATCGGAGGATCCGATGTTCACTGAAAAAGTCTGCCCACTTTTCCAACGGCTATCTCGTGTGGGCTGGCTATAAATACCCCTCCAACCGGCCATTTCGACAAGTCTTGATCACCAGATCCTCACTACACATTCTCAAGCATTCAAGACCAAGAGCTACCACTTCCACACTTCAAAACCTCTTGTACTCCAACTATAGGTTATATCTAGCTAGAGAGAAGCTTGTGTGCGTCCATTCTTGGTGATTGGAATCTCTAGGCTAGTGAGAGAGAGTGTCTTGGTGACTTCTCTCACCTTGTAAACGTTGGAGGAAGAAGAGATCACTCCGGAGCTTACCAAGGTGTTTGTGGAAGCCCGGAGGATCACCGTTGTACAAGGCTTGAGCTCCACCTTGCCGGAGAAGGCGAACGGAGAAAGATAGTGGATTCCCTCGTCTTGGTGACTTGGGAGTGGCTATACCCTTTGGTGGGTGCCACAACGTGGACGTAGGAAGATTTTTGTGATCTTACCGAACCACGGGAAAAATCGCCGTGTCTTCGAGTCTCCGCGGGAGTTTGCATTTCTCTCCTCACCCCTTACTATTACGCTTTTACTATTCCACACTTAACTCTCTTGCTTGCGTAGTTAGTTTGCATAGGGAATTGGGCTTCAACCATTAAAGTTTTAAATTGCTCTAAAATTTGAAAAAGCCCAATTCACCCCCCCCTCTTGGGCGTTTCGATCCTTACAATTGGTATCAGAGCCTGGTTGCTCATTGGATCATTCTAGCTTCACCGCTAGAGAGCGAAAATAGCCAAGAATGGAGGTTCGGTTCCTACCTTCGAGGGCAAGAATTTTGCTTATTGGAAAGCACGCATGCGCGCTTACCTTGAGGCAATTGCTCCCGAAGTGTGGGAAGCGACCCATGCGGGGTTTGGAAATCTTGACTATGTTGGTGACCAACTAAAATGGGATGCTAAGGCTAGAAATGCCATATATGAATGCATTAGTCAAGATGTCTTTGCTAGGATTGCTAGCAAGGAAAAAGCGTGTGAAATTTGGGCATGTTTAATAGAAATACATGAGGGCTCATCTCGTGTTAAAGAACTCAAATATCACATGCTTAAATCAAAATATGATGAATTTAAGATGTTTCCTCATGAGAATGTTAACCAAATGCTCTCTCGCTTAAATGTGCTCATTGAGGAAATTAACGCACTTGACATTGCTTCTCTTGGCAAGGGACTTATCAATCGCAAGATCCTCATGCTTCTACCCAAGCCCAAGTACAACATTATCAATTCAATGCTCCAAAAAGAGTCACTAGACAACATTGAAGTTTCGGAGCTCATTTGAGAAATCCATGCTCATGAGATGAGCGTACTTGGAATGATGGAGGAGTCATCATCAAAAACCATTGCTCTCAAGGCTTCAACCAAAAAGACAACTTCCAAGAAGAAGAAAGTGGTTGAGCCTAGCTCAAGTGAAGAAGAGCAAGAAACAAGCGAAGATGATGATGATGAACTTGCTTTGATGATGAGGAAATTCTCACGCCTCAACTCCAAGATTGCAAAGAAGGGATACTCTTTTGATCCTAAAAAGAAAGCCTTCTTGCCAAGAAAAGATGAAAACAAGACGTGCTACAATTGTGGTGATCTAGGCCACATATCATATGATTGTCCAAGACCGGACAAAAGGAAGGAAAGTGGGAAGCATCACAAGCTAGAAGAAAGTGATGATGAAGAGGAGGTTAAGCCCAAACGCTCTTTTGGAAAGAAGAAATTTGACAAAGGCAAGAAAACCAAGCTCTTTCCAAAGAAGAGAAGAGGGCCCCAAAAGGTCTTCATGTGTGAAGCCAATGAGTGGATCACGGATGAAGAGTCAAGCGACGAAGATAGTGAAGATGAAGAAAACTTGGCGGGCCTCGCCGTCGTCAACAAGGATGACTCACCTCTTCGTCCACCTCCTATGTGCCTAATGGCGAAAGGTAACTCAAAGGTATGTGAAGATTCTAGCGATGATGATGATGAGCTTTCACCCGATGAATTAGCATCTATGATTAATGAATATCATGCCATTATAAAAAGGGAAAAGGCTAAGGTTAAGGCTCTTGAGCTAGCTCGAGCTAAGCTTGAAAGTGCTAACCTCGATTTGCATGACAAGTATGTAACCATACTTAAAGAGCATGACACGCTCAAATCAAATGTTAAGCAAATCGAGGAGGAGAATGCTCAAATCAAGCTTAAATATCATGAGCTCGACTTAGCTAACTTAGCACTCTTGGCAAAGCACAATGAGTTGGTTCAAGAACATGAAGTGCTTAACCTTGCCTATGAAGCGATTGAACTTAAAGTGAAAAACACAAAGAAAGAAACCCTTGATGGCAAAATATCACCTAATTCACATACCACTAATATTTTGGATAAGTCTTTGCCTTTGAAAGCAAGCCCTAGGGAGAAGGAGCTAATGGACGAAATTGAAAGTCTTCGCACTAGTGTGGCAAGACTTTCTAAGGGGGAGGACAAGCACAAGGAAATCCTCTACCAACAAGCTAAAGGCTTCCACAAGAGGGGACTTGGATCCTTCCCGGTGCCCAACAAAGGAAAGGTGCCCTCACCGGAGCTTAGGACAAGCTTCATCAAGGAAGTTGGTTCCTATTGCCAACATTGTGAGGCCACCGGACATCACACGAGGGAGTGTCCTCTTCCCAACCGTCCTTCTGCCAAATTGCCTCCTAACTACAAATCTACATTCAATGATTATCACTATCTATTGAGAAAAGTAGGTGGAAAGGTGAAGGCAAGGTTCATCGGCAAAGACATCAAGGGCATGAAGGGGAAGCTCCCCAAGCAACTTTGGGTCCCAAAATCACTTGTATCACACATACAAGGACCTAAGTTGGCTTGGGTTCCTAAACTCAAAAACTAACTTCATGTGTGTAGGTGAACTAGAAAGCCGGAGGAAAGCATTGGGTACTCGATAGTGGGTGCACTCAACATATGACCGGCAATGATGGTATGTTCACCTCCATAGAGAACCCCGGCAATCATGAACAAGTCACCTTTGGTGATAACTCAAAGGGAAAGGTAATTGGTTTGGGTAAAATTGCTATTTCTCACGATTTGTCTATATCTAATGTGCTTTACGTTAAGTCTCTTAGTTTTAATTTACTTTCTATTGCACAATTATGTGATCTTGGACTAACATGCACATTTGACAAGAATGGTGTTGTGGTGACTAGTGATTCAAGCAAAGAACTAATATTCAAAGGTTTTCGCCATAGACATCTCTACTTGGTGGACTTCTCCAACAAGGATGCTAGCTTGACTACTTGTCTTTTCACCAAGACAAGTTTGGGATGGCTATGGCATCGGCGCATTGCTCACATTGGGATGAGCAAGCTCAAGAAGTCATTCAACCTTGGGATGGTGACCGGCGTGAAGGATGTCACATTCGAAAAGAACAAGCTTTGTAGCGCATGTCAAGCCGGGAAGCAAGTTGCCTCACACCATCCGATGAAGACAATGGTGTCAACCTCCAAGCCACTTGAACTACTTCACATGGACCTCTTCGGACCGTCCACATACCAAAGCCTTGGCGGTAACCTTTATTGTCTTGTCATTGTTGATGACTACTGTCGCTATGCTTGGACACTGTTTCTAGGTGACAAGGGTGAAACTCCGGAAATCTTCAAGACCTTCGCTAAACGAGCGCAAAGGGAATTTCAACTTCCTATCATCAAGGTCCGGAGTGACAACGGCACCGAGTTCAAGAACTACAACATTGGGGAGTGGTGTGATCGTGAAGGCGTGAAGCACGAGTTTTTGGCCACATACACCCCTCAACAAAATGGTGTCGTTGAAAGGAAGAACAAGACTCTCATCACCCTTGCAAGAGCAATGCTTGATGACTATGGCACGTCGGAGAAGTTTTGGGCCGAAGCAATCAACACGGCGTGCCATGCCGCAAATAGGGTCTATCTTCATCGACTACTTCAAAAGACCCCATATGAGCTCCTCATTGGGAGAAAGCCCAACATCTCCTACTTCCGAGTCTTCGGGTGCAAGTGCTACATCTACCGCAAGAAAAGGCTCGGTAAGTTTGAAAGAAGGTGCGATGTTGGTATCTTTCTAGGTTATGCGTCAAACTCAAAAGCATATCGAGTATTCAACCAAACCTCCGGGTTAGTTGAAGAAAGTTGTGATGTTGAGTTTGATGAGACTAATGGCTCCCAAGAGGAGAGTTTTGGTCATGATGATATAGATGATGAGCCTCTACGAGAAGCTATGAAGAACATGACCATAGGAGACATCAAGCCCGAAATTGAGGAGAGCCATGATCAAGGGGGAGCCTCAAGTTCCAACATCAACACCTCCATGGCCCCTCAAATTGATGAAAAAGAAGAGAAAAATGATCCATTGCCAATACAAGATTCACATGCCACACAACACCAAGAAGAAGAAGAAGTCCAAGGTCAAGTCCAACCACAAGACAAGCAAGATGCCTCACCACCACCAAGTGCCTCACAACCTCTTATGAGGCATGGGCGCATCTCCAAGGCACATCTGATGGATCAAATCATCGGAAGTCCGTCACGGGGAGTAAGTACTCGTTCTCGCCATGTTGCTTCATTTTGTGAGCACTACTCTTTTGTTTCGTGTGTAGAACCCACAAATATTGAGGAAGCACTCCAAGATCCCAATTGGGTGATGGCTATGCAAGAAGAACTCAACAACTTCACCCGAAATGAAGTTTGGGTATTGGAGGAGCGACCTAAAGACAAGAACGTCATCGGAACGAAGTGGGTGTACCGCAACAAACAAGACGAGAATGGCGTGGTGGTCCGCAACAAGGAAAGGCTTGTGGCCAAGGGTTTTTCACAAGTTGAAGGACTAGATTTTGGAGAAACATTCGCCCCGGTCGCACGGTTAGAAGCTATTCGCATACTTCTTGCTTTTGCTTCGCATCACAACATTATGCTTTATCAAATGGATGTTAAAAGTGCCTTCCTCAATGGTTATATTAACGAACTTGTTTTTGTTGAGCAACCTCCCGGGTTTGAAGATCCGAGGAATCCTAACCATGTGTATAGGTTACACAAGGCGCTCTACGAGCTCAAGCAAGCACCTAGGGCATGGTACGAACGTCTAAGGGATTTTCTAGTCATGCAAGGATTCAAGATCGGGAGGGTGGATACCACACTTTTCACCAAGGACATCAACGGGGATTTATTTCTTTGTCAAATTTACGTTGATGACATTATTTTTGGCTCAACTAACAAATCTCTTAGCCTTGAGTTTGGCACCATGATGTCTAGGGAGTTCGAGATGTCAATGATTGGGGAACTCAATTTCTTCCTAGGATTTCAAATCAAGCAACTTCAAGAGGGGACTTTCATCTACCAAGAAAAGTACACCAAAGACCTCTTGAAGAAGTTTGAAATAGAAGATTGCAGCTCAAGAAGTACTCCAATGGCAACAAATTGTCATCTCGACGCGGACATGGACGGTAAATCTATTGATCAATCTCATTACCGTTCCATGATTGGTTCATTATTATATCTTACCGCATCTTGGCCCGATATCATGTTTAGTGTGTGCTTGTGTGCTCGCTTTCAAGCGGCACCTAAAGAATCGCATCGTAAGGCAGTCTTTAGGATACTTAGGTATCTCAAGCATACCCCAAGTGTAGGTTTGTGGTACCCCAAGAACGCTAGTTTTCATCTCTTGGGTTACTCGGATTCGGACTTGGCCGGATGCCGTGTGGATGGCAAGAGTACCTCCGGTGGGTGCCACTTACTTGGGCGTTCCCTAGTATCTTGGTCGAGCAAAAAGCAAAACTCCGTGGCTTTGTCCACCGCGGAGGCAGAATATATAGCGGCCGGTGCATGTTGTGCCCAAATTCTATATATGAAGCAAACCCTTTTGGACTTTGGAATTAAGTTTGATTGTGTGCCTCTCCTTTGTGACAATGAAAGTGCGGTTAAGATAGCTAGAAACCCCGTTCAACACTCCCGCACTAAGCACATAGATATTCGCCATCACTTCTTGCGGGACCATGAGGCTAAAGGAGACATCTCTTTGCAAGGTGTTAGGTCTGAAGAACAATTGGCGGATATCTTCACTAAACCACTTGATGAGAAAACTTTTTCTAGACTTAGAAGTGAATTGAATGTGCTAGATGCATCTAACGTCATGTAAGTTGCCATGTTCATGTAAGGTTGCATATCAAATAGGTCTTGTCTAACTCCCAAAGGATAGGGGCAAGCTAGAAATAGTTTTCCCTGAGGAAGCCTTTGGCAGATTTAAACTTGGCAAGATAGATTTACATTACGCCTTGCATGATTCCTGCCATATAGACTTGCACTCATTCAATATCTTGCATCATTTTGGTTGGCATTGCATACGGTAGATTGTCACAAAGGGGAACCCACATCATGAGAAGGAGACTTGTTCAAAATGCAATATCTCAACTCATATGATGTGGATAGAGCAAAATTCTAAAGGTACATGCTTTAAAGAGATAGAAGTTTTCCACACTCTAGCTCACAAAGCATGGGCCTTACATTTTCATGGTTTCCCTCCTAATCTTGTGTGTTCTCTTTGCTTAAGGGCTTAGCCAATATGTGGCACTATATTTGAAGCCTTCTATTAGAGGTTAGGAGTTGCCCAAAGAGTTCGAGGACCCATCCTTATCTTTGTGTGTTTAAGTCCAAGGACACATATGGGCAGTCTTAGGTTTTCTGTAGTCATCGGATTATCCGATGCTAGGGCCAGCAGATCATCGGATCAATTGGTGCTCAGATCAAGTCAGATGTCACAAATCAACCGATGAGTTCATTTCAGAAGACATCGGAGCATCCGGTGTTCAGTTTTCTGGTGCCCTGCAGAAATAGACCGATGATCGACACCTCAACATCGGATCATCCGGTGTTCAAAGAGAGTTTTTCGAATAGCTCTCTGTTGAACTCGACCGATGCATCCTCCGATGATCATCGGTCGATCCGGTGTTCTTTGCGCAGCTAGGGTTTGCCCGCACGGTTTAAATAGCGGTTCGGCCGCCGTGTTTTCTTTTTCCGATTCTCTCGCCGCCGCCCTGCTTCCCTCGTCGTCCTCGCGCCCTCCGGCCGCGCCCCAGCCGCCGCCGCCGTCTCCAGGCGCCGCCGCCGCCTCCAGGCGCCGCCGCCGCCCTCAGGTGCCGCCGCCGCCACCAGCTCTCCCCGCGAGCGCCGCCTCCCAGCCGCCGCGCCGCCTCCAAACCTCAGGCGCCGCCGCCGCCACCAGCTCTCCCCGCGCGCGCCGCCTCCCAGCCGCCGCGCCGCCTCCAAACCGCGCGCCGCCACCGCGCCGCCTCCAAACCGCCGCCTCTCAGCCGCCGCCGCCACCTCCCAGCAGCCGCCGCCGCCGCCTCTCCCACGCACGCCACCTCCAGTCGCCGCCAACGCCTCCCAGGCACCGCCGCCACCGCCTCTCCCAAAAGCGCCGCCGCCGTTCCACCGGCCGACACAGTTCCCTCCTCCGCCGCGTCTCCCTCGCCAAGCTTCGTCGCTGAGATGGGTCGCGATCGCAAAGGAAAAGGGAAGGCTATTGAGGAACCCGCCGCAAAAAAGCGCAAGATGTCCAAGGACGCGCGTCGTGCGGAGTTGGCCGCTCGCGCCGCCGAGGAGCGTGAGCGCGGCCATCGCGGTTCCTTACGGATCCGCGAGTCCCGGCAGAGGCAGGAGCAGCCTCCGATCCAGCCGGTGCCTCCCGAGGGCTCCGACGAGGAAGAGACCGAGGTGCCGCCCCTGATCCGCCGGCGCACCCCGAGGACTCGTGGGGGTGGACAGACTCCTACGGCGAGTCGGCGACCCTCTGCGGCTGACCGCGCCGAGGACAGAGAGGCCGAAAGGGCCATCCACCTGATGGACACAGCAGTCCGAGTTGCCGAAGAGGTCAGACTCACTGACTACAGGAAGATGAAGGCGAGGCAACTAAAGAAGCTCAGATGGTCAGCATTGATCGAGGAGTGGTTCCCACGGCCCAGGGACGCTCGAGTGGACTCCCGCTTCTGGACCCTGACACAGGCGTCCCTGTACGAGACTTACAGGCGTCGGGGTCACAAGCTATTCCAGCATAACAGCATTGACTGGGATCAGCTTGCAGTGGCAGCAGGACACGGGATCAGGCCACTTTTTTGAGAGATACAGAGGCCTTGTGGACCTACTCTCGCACCAGAGGAGTGCCTACGTCGAGGAGTAGGTCAGAGTGTTCTACGCGACACTCTACGTCTCTGAGGGCCGTCGCTCGATTCACTTCATGTTCATGGGGCGGATCCACGACGTATCTCGAGACCTGTTGGGCAGACTGCTTGGTGTGGAGCTCTCTACTACGTGCCTGCATCAGATAGTCTACGGAGACGCAGACCCGCCGAGGAGACCACTGACTGGAGGAGTGGCACCACCTTTTGAGGAGATCAGAGGTCTGTTCACTCAGCCGTTCACTACAGACCAGCCGAGGGTGCCAGCGCTTCTCACCCCAGCAGCTCGGACAGTTCACCACGTCCTCAGGCGTACCCTGCTACCGAGGTCCGGCTACTTGGAGGGATTCACGAGCCTTCAGCAGACCATCCTGTTCTATGTGATGAGCGGGATGGAGTTCGACATAGTAGACATTCTGATCTGCGAGATGGAGGACGTGATCACCGATGGAGTTGGGATGCTACGACAGCTGGTCTTCGGTCACTGGATCTGTCACCTTCTTCACCAGCTGGTTCCAGAGGACACTCCAGGAGTCTCTCAGCTGACGGAGATGCACGTGACCCGGTTCAGCCATTACCGAGTCCCCACTCCGGGAGACCGCCGCCTTGGCCGCCCCGTCGAGCGTGAGGTTCGAGCCAGACTGTCAGAGGAGGACTGGGCAGAGCTGACTCAGGAGGACGCAGAGTTGGCACAGGCAGAGGCTCAGGGAGGAGACCTACAGCACGTATGGTCGGACAGCGACACCAGCGACAGTGTCGAGGAGTACTTCCCTCCTGCTCCTCCCTCATCGAGACAGCACGACGCAGAGGCAGGAGGCTCAGCTGCTCCACCACCTACACCTCCTCCAGTGTCAGAGGCTCAGGTGACTCAGCCGTCAGAGCTCACTGCCTTACTTTAGCGGATGGCTCAGCAGCAGGAGCAGCAGGCAGCTCGACAGGAGGAGCTTCAGAGGCAGCAGCAGGAGTTGCAGCTGGAGATCGCCCGTCAGAGGCGAGAGGACACCGACAGGTTCACCAACCTTGTCGACCAGATGACGCAACGCACTCTGGACCAGCAGCAGCAGACTCAGCAGATGCTGTTGGGCATCCTGGGGTTGGTCACCAACCTCTATCAGCAGACAGGAGTCGCTCTTCCACCTCAGCACTCAGGACTCGGTCAGGTTCCAGGTGCACCGCCACTGGCGCCAGCTCCAGTACTGCCGCCGACGCCGTTCCAGTCCTCACCCCTTCCGGCAGTACCTCCTCCACCGGCGCCAGCAGTCTCTGCGGATTCACCAGCAGCTCCAGCTCCCCCCGCTCCAGCTCCAGCGCCAGCGACCTCTACCTCCAGCAGCTCCGGCGACAGCACCGTCGACGCCGACCGCTTCACCATCGCTAGGAGCGCGCCTGAGTCGTAGGCACTCGACTTCCCTTTTTGGTGTCTTGATGCCAAAGGGGGAGAAGAGTTAGAGTCAGGGGGAGGGTTAGCTCAGTTCTATGGGGAGTGTCTATGTCTATCCTTTTGCTACTATATTTAAGATTGTCTATCCTTTTGCTACTATATTTGAGATTGTCCATCCTTTTGCTACTTTATTTGAGATTGACCGTTATTATTATTTGCTATTATTGTACTCCGGGTGCTACTCTGTGCTCTTACGCTTTATCATTTATTATTTGAGCCTTCGAGCCACTTGTGTTGCAATTTGTACCTGTTATATTTCTTTTTGAGCATTGCGTTTTAATTCAATTAATTCTATGCTCTACTCATTGTGTTGTCATCAATCACCAAAAAGGGGGAGATTGAAAGCATCTAGGCCCCCGTGAGATATGGTTTCGGTGATTAATGACAACCGTTCGTTATTACTAATGAGTTTGTGGATGCGAGGTTTCACATATATCACATCAACCGTTAATGAACTATCTATTCACACCATCTACTGCTCATTGGATACAAATGGAGACCCCTCAACGATCTATTCTAAGGGGTCATTCGATATGAAGAACTCATACAAACAAATCTATTCTATCAAAATTGGCAACACAAGAAGCTTACACTTTACCGTAATATCATTTCAAACAAGTGTCAAAGAGGTCACTCAAGAAGATTCCAAAAGATCAACTCAAAACAACTCGAAGCAAACAAGTTGCATTCACCGGATCATCCGATGTCTTGCAAAATGACTACATCGGTCGAGTTTGAGTTGGCAGAAGAAGACCTCAGAGCCCAGTACACACCGGATCATCCGATGTGAAGGAAGTGGCACATCGGTTGATTTCACCCGAAGGATGATATCTGAGTTATTCTGAAGAAGTACACATCAGATCATCCGATGATGAAGTAAGTGTACATCGGTCAAATTCAACAGAGACAATATTTCTGACCCAATTCTGAAGATCAACTCACCGGATCATCCGATGATAAATTGAAGTAACATCGGTCGATTAAAAGATCCAACGGTTATATCCAACGGTCACATCTGATACGTGACATCAGCTAATTTGGAATTCGACCGATGCTCATATAAAGGGGTGCATCGGAGGATCCGATGTTCACTGAAAAAGTCTGCCCACTTTTCCAACGGCTATCTCGTGTGGGCTGGCTATAAATACCCTCCAACCGGCCATTTCGACAAGTCTTGATCACTAGAGCCTCACTACACATTCTCAAGCATTCAAGACCAAGAGCTACCACTTCCACACTTCAAAACCTCTTGTACTCCAACTATAGGTTATATCTAGCTAGAGAGAAGCTTGTGTGCGTCCATTCTTGGTGATTGGAATCTCTAGGCTAGTGAGAGAGAGTGTCTTGGTGACTTCTCTCACCTTGTAAACGTTGGAGGAAGAAGAGATCACTCCGGAGCTTACCAAGGTGTTTGTGGAAGCCCGGAGGATCACCGTTGTACAAGGCTTGAGCTCCACCTTGCCGGAGAAGGCGAACGGAGAAAGATAGTGGATTCCCTCGTCTTGGTGACTTGGGAGTGGCTATACCCTTTGGTGGGTGCCACAACGTGGACGTAGGAAGATTTTTGTGATCTTACCGAACCACGGGAAAAATCGCCGTGTCTTCGAGTCTCCGCGGGAGTTTGCATTTCTCTCCTCACCCCTTACTATTACGCTTTTACTATTCCGCACTTAACTCTCTTGCTTGCGTAGTTAGTTTGCATAGGGAATTGGGCTTCAACCATTAAAGTTTTAAATTGCTCTAAAATTTGAAAAAGCCCAATTCACCCCCCCCTCTTGGGCGTTTCGATCCTTACACCAGGATTTAAACATTTCCAAATTTTCCAAATTCAGTTCAAACTTTGGAGTCCCATAACTTTGTGTTGAAAACTCCAAAAAGGGTGAGACCAATTTTGTTGGAATCCTCATGAAGAGTACTTCACAGAGAAATAAATTGATTGCTATGAACATGCCCAATAATTTCTATAGAATTGTTTTTAATAAATCCTTTAGAGATTTATTACAGGAGCAATTCTTTATGTAACATTCTCAAATTTGGGCAGCAAATCCTTTTCATGGTTACTGATCTCCAGTAAAAATTTGGGCTTCATTGGAGTTAATTTGCTAGGCTAAATTGCCTTCCAAAGTTCAGCCTTATTTAGAAATTCAAATTTAAACAAAAACTTTTTTCAGAACTCCTATCCAACTTCAAAAATTCATATATCTCTGTTGGTAGCTCCAAAGTGAAACAAATTTTATTAGAACCATGGAGACTTACCCTAATCAGATCTTTCACTTTTAGCTATGTCAAAACTCTTAATTTGGGCTCAAACTTCAGAGAAGCCTTGTACTTGTAGAAATTTTGGAGACTACATTGTGCAATGATATTTCTCCAAATTTTGCTCAGATCATCCTTAGAGGGTCTAGTCTTCACTGTAAAGATCCCAAAGCCAATTAAGGATCCTAAATAGCAGTAACTATAAATAGAAGTTTACTTCTTATAAGTCCTTAATACTTATACATATATTTTGTTACATTTCATAATAGTGACAGTCGCACCGGAGCCCTTGGACGTCCTCCCACCTGAAGCTAACTTCCCGTTTGACTCGCAACCAGGCAAGCCCCGGTTTGCACTTAAGTACCTTTTATAAAGCTTTTCATTTGTATCACTTATGTCTAGGTTGAAATGTATGCATTAGAGTTACGGTGATTGAAACCCCACTTGCATAGCATTTTTAACTCCTATAAAGGGTTGGGTAGTTTACAAACTCTACGATAGAGAATGTCATGCTAATGTTTAGGATCTCGGTAGAAGTCGAGTGGTTGGAAGCTACTCGTGAGATAGTCATTATCACACGGAATGAGAAGAGGTAGAAAATGGCTTGAGTCGCGAAAATGAGATCCAACAAGGGGGATAGGATGCAGTGAGCAGAGGTCTCACGTGCGTAGCCCTGTTGGCGTCGGTTGAGGACCGACCGTGTGCGGCTCTGCTGGACAAGTATCGAACAATACCGGATGCATACTGGCATATGGGAACCAAGAAACCGATGTAATTGGTTAACCTGGGTGCCGAGGCTTACCCAACCGTAAATAGGAGTGGGTTGAGGGTAGCAAGGTGTAAATCTGCCGGTGGGCACAGTCACGCTCCACGCGGGGACCTCCTGCCCGTTACGGATGGACCGGTTCGGCATTTGGGTTGCCTTTGAAAGGTTGTTGCATACAACAGAGTAGGAAGGGGTGTGGAATCACGCTTTTGAAAGTGGGTGTATGTAACGTGTTATCGGGGTGTCTCCTGATTGCAATCACCGTCCCTCGCGGTTATTTGAGTACCCGCTTGTTCACTGCGTTGTGACCTTGTAAGAAGTGAAATAAGACAACTGAATATGCTGTATTGAACTATTAATATGTTGAAACCTTGTATGCTGTAGTTATAGAGCTAATTAAGTTTACATTCTACTTTGGGCATCACCACATTGGAGGAAAGCGTTTCTTGTTTGATTGTGGACTTCCGATGTAAGGGCTGCCTAAGGCTCAATAAATTGTTGCTATAAAACTGAAAGTAAGGATGAACATATAGACATGTCTTTATTGCAAAGTCCTTTTTCCTGTCTTACACATCCTGTCATGTAGAGTTTCATGCCTAGGGTTGTCGATTATGCCTTGTTGAGCCATCGTGCTCACGGTTGCAATATTTTGAGCTGTGTGCAGGTGAGAGTTATGAGGAAGGTTCCGAGGACGAGGCGATGCCCCCTTCGGGGTACACGACCGAGCTGGAGCCTTGCACGCCGCCGTGATTCTTCGGTTCCATACTGCTAGTGTGTAGCGTCCTCGGGCTGGACGACTGCACTTTTGCTTAGTTAGGATTTGAGAGTAGCTATGTATATAACTTTCGCTGCATAATTAAGTTTTATAAAAAGACTTCCGCTGTTTTATATCAAATAAAAGTTTGTATGTTATTCTTAAATTCTTTTCGTGTGTGCTGTTAGGTGCCGCATCGCACGACACCACCCTATGCGATCCTGGAGTGGGTGAACCACGGGGTGGTCCTCACAGTGGCACACGAAAATACAAGGACATCATTTTCGTGGGTTAGAGACAAAGCACACGAAAATAGCTGCCAGCAATTTCATGGGTGTTTGGTAGGCACACGAAAATATGCTTGAGTTTCGTCAGCTTCCGACAAAAGTAGGTCATAATTCGTCGGCCATGGCGGCTCACGAAAATATAGGCCCTTAATTTCGTGGGTGTTATGTAGGCGCACAAAAATAGGTGTGATTTTCGTCAGCTTCCGATAGGCACACGAAACTAGGTGCGATTTTCGTCAGCTTTCGACAGGCTCACGAAAATAGCCCCTATACCAAGCACGTGCAAGCCTCGGTTTTTATTGTGTCTCTCGCTGCCCATGCCGAGACCTGCCAATGCCAGACACTACGCTGCCCGGCCCGCACAGAGCCGCAGCCGCCTCGGGCTGCACCGCCCCTAACCATTCGGAGCTGTCGCCGCCTCGGGCTGCTCCACTTCGGCCCGCTCAGAGCCGCCACCGCCACTGCTTGGAGCTGCGCTGCCCCTGCTCGCGCCCAGCCACCGCCGGCGCCAACTGCCTGGGCCTGCACCGCCAGGGCCCGCGCCCAGCAACGGCCGCCTCTCCCTGGTCGGGACATGCTGCTGCCGGCTTGGCCACGTTCGGCCGCCACTCCACCGCCGAGATACGGCACCGGCTACCCCCCACAAAACCCAACGACCGGTGCCGCCTTCCCCGTCGCTCAGCAAAGACGGCCCAGCCTCGCCCCTCCCAGCGCAGCACCTTCTGCTAGGGCCCTCCTCCGCCGTGCCGCCGCTCCACCCCTCGCTTCTTCTTGGTGTCGGCCCCCGAAGGCTGCTGCTCGGCCCGATCCCTACATCGAAAGCCAAGCCCTCTCGGTCCGACCCCAACTCTTACAAAAGGTTGTCTCTAAATAATCTCTATAATTTCTTAGTGTAGTTTTTATATCCGGATTAGAC
This sequence comes from Neostapfia colusana, assembly GCA_030760725.1. Taxonomy (NCBI): domain Eukaryota; kingdom Viridiplantae; phylum Streptophyta; class Magnoliopsida; order Poales; family Poaceae; genus Neostapfia; species Neostapfia colusana. The sequence goes on from JASWHV010000003.1 coordinate 126,515,085, forward strand.
CTTAAAGTATAGATTGTGGTTGGTTAGTTGTATTGGATTGGATGCATGAGGCGCCAATGCTACGATTATATGTCCGGACAGCGTGCCCGTGTCAGTCCGCTCTAAACGCGCTAATGCTAGATTACCGCTCAATATAATATCTAATGATTACCAGTATTTTGTTCCCGGAGACGCTAACCAAAATGGAGAGTGCAACTGATGATCGTCAAACCATATTTTAGTCATTTGGCATAAAAAGAACATGCATTTAGATTGAAGCTATGATTTGGCCATGTGTTGAGCCCATGTGTTGAGCTACGAATCCATGGAATAAGCTTCTACATTTTCATGCCAACGTTGGCTAAAACATGTCCCCTAGTCCTTAATGAATAGACTGATCAAGTTTTTTCCGGATGACATTTCATGTGTGAGATCGTAGTAGTTGTCATGTAAATGGGCACTAAGTTGATGTCATTTTCGAGTAATGCAATTAGTTTGAAGTATTTTAATTGTCTGTTGCACCAATATGAAGTTAGCATGTATGCATATTTTACGTAGCAATGAATTCTGTAACACTATATGTTAGTTTTATTAGATTTATGTGGCTTGGGCTAGGTTTCCTCCCTAACCACACGACCTCCGGTGCGGTACCGATCGCCTCTGGCACCGCTTCTTCGGACGCCCCGTCCGTCGCCTCCGCACCATGCAGGTAATCATACATTGCATTTTTCACGGTTTCTTTTATTATGTAAGTGGAGAAAATTAGTTTGTCATTTATTAGTAGTTGGTTTACCAATAGTATTTAAGTTTAGCAATTCGTTTTACACATACTATAGTAAAATAATGGTTTCATTAAAACCTAGTTTACATGAGCTTATTTAACCTTTTAATACAATATTACCATCTAGATTTCTTAAGTCTATCTTCTTATATTGTATAGTCTAGAACATGGTTGATGATAGACGATGAACGTATGATGGTTGGCGGAAGAATGTTGCACCTTCGGATGAATGGACCATCAATACAAAGGCATTTATCAGTCGTGCTTTCTCTTTATCGATCAACTATTTTGTGAAGTGTCCGTGCAATAAGTGTCGTAACTTTTTATGCAAGAAGTTTGACATGAAACAAGACCTTTGTCGATTTGGTTTTATGCCAGATTATGAAATATGGTATGAGCATGGCGAGTTGTATCATAGTAATGTTGATGTTGATGAAGTAGATGGTAATAACGAGGACAGAATGGAAGACATGGTTGAAGCACTAGATCGTGATTGTGGTGCAGGTGCATCTGAAGAAATTACTCGACCTGAAGCTCAAGAGTTCTATACAATTCTCTCTGCATCACATGAACAGTTGCATGAGCACACTAAAGTGTCTGTCCTTTCGACTGTTACTCGTCTCATGTCTATAAAATCAAAGTAAAATCTGTCGAATAAGTGATACGATGATCTTATGGATTTGATATCAGACATTCTTACGATGATTCATAAGTTGCTGTGGGACATGTACCAGTCAAAAAATTGTTGCCAGGCTTTTATATGAAGTACGAAAAGATTGATTTTGTCCTAACAACAGTATGCTTTTCTAGAAGGATAATGCAAATCTGACGCAATGCTCGGTTTACAAAAGAATCTCGATACACTGATGCCACAAATGAGGACGGTGAATTGGTGAAGACAAAAATGGTAGTGAAACAACTTCGTTATATGTGCACATAGGCTGAAATGGTCGTTTCTATCTAAATTAACTTTGAGACACACCCATCTAATGCTCAGGCTTGTAAGGCGTTCGACTCTTTTGATCAGTATTTTGCAAAAGATGATAGAAATGTTTGTATTGGTTTAACCGTCGATGGTTTCACACTATTCAACACATCTTCTGCATCGCACTCATGTTGGCTGGTTTTTGCTATACCATACAAACTTCCACCAGCTATGTGTATGGAATATGAATATATATTCTTGTCTCTCATCATTCCCGATAGTAAACATCCATGAAAACGTCTAGTGATTTTTCTTCAACCATTGATTGGGGAATCAAAATAATTGTGACCGGAGTTGAAGCGTATGATAGCTACAAAAGACAAAAAGTCAACTTGCGAGTAGGATACTTATGGTCAATTCATGATTTTCCTGCATATGGGATTTTTTCAGTATGGAGCACACATGACAAACTTTATTGTCCAATTTATGGGTCAGACTCTGATTGTTTTAGACTTACTCATAGGGGCAAAGTTTGTTTTTTATTGCCACTGATGATTTCTACCAGCAAATCACTCATCTTGAAGGCAACTTAATACATTTCGAAAGAATACTATTGTAACAAAGGGTCCGCCAAAATGTTGGGCTAGTGCTGAGATTGCTGCATGGCTCAGTCAACTTGTCTCTACAGATTATAGGTTTGTTGGTTTTGGTTACGAGCACAATTGGACTCGTATATATGTCTTATGAGATCTTTTTTATGCTAAGTCATTGTAAATGCTACATAATATTGATGTGATGCATCAATAATGCAATGTAGCAGAAAATATAATTAGCACATGTTTCAATTTTAAAAAGACAAAAGATAATTTGAAGGCTCGAAAAGATTTAGCAGATATTTTTAATCGTCCATCTCTAGCTAGAAGTCAGACATGATGGTAGTGAAAAACAGAGATTACCACGTGCTCCATTTTGCCTTAAAGTTAGTGAAAGGAAAGAAGTTCTAAAGTTGTTATAACAACTGAAAATTCCTGACGGTTACTGTACTGGGTTGAGGCGCACAATAAATCTTAAAAATTTGGTACTAAATAATCTCAAAAGCCACGATTATCATATAATGATGGAAAGACTTCTTTCAGTAATATTTCATGGATATGTATATCACGATGTGCGGAGAGTACTTGCGGAACTTAGTTTTTTATAGACAATTATGTGCTAAAGAAATTACAGCTCAAATGATGAAAAATTGAAGAAAGAATACCTTCACTTATATGCAAAATGGAAAAGATATTCTCGCCAGGATTTATAAATGTAATACAACATCTACTTGTGCATTTGCCTTACGAAGCTAAAGTTTGTGGTCCCGTGCAATATCGATGGATGTACCGTATTGAAAGGACAGTAAAGAAACTTTGAGTAATGGTCTTGAGCAAAGCAAGAGTAGAAGGGTGTATTGCAGAAACATTTGCCTTGAAAGAGGTAGCATACTTCTCAAGTACATCATTTGCTGAGGAACATAATGTGTATGCTCTCACAACACGGTATACATAGATGAAGAAACTTCTGCGGGAAATCTAAGTATTTTCTCGTAGGGAAAAACGGTTGGTGACAGCAGTAGCCATGTGGTTTCAGAAGAAGAATGAAATTCATATATGTTATACATATACACAAACATCAAAGAGATGGCTCAATATTTTGTGTAGGTGTTCTTTTTTTCTAATTATCGTGAAGTAACACTTAATGTTTTCTCATTTTTTACATGAGAGATGTTCTAATTTACTAATATTTTGCATTATATAGCGAGTTCGCCAAACAATTTTAGAAGTATACTCGTCAACCAACAAGCAAACAATTAGATAAAATACGTTGTGATGGCCTTTATGGGGTTCCTAACTTCGTTAATTGGTTTTGGTCGCTATGATGTATATGGGTTCTAATTTTATTTGGCCAAATTTGAAGCAAAATATCCTCTTGCGGCTATGACAAATAGTGGAGTTGTAACTAGAGCATGTGATGCAGAGGGGCATGAAACTAACTACTATGGGATTATTCGAAAAATCGTGGAGTTTAAATTTAGTGGTTCTAAAGATTCTAGAGTTACTTTTTTCCATTGTGACTTGTTTGATAATAACAGGGGAACACGACATGATGAATGTGGTATAGTAGAGGTAAAACATGAATAGTCTTCGTGGATGCGATAATTATGTTCTTGCTCATCAAGTTAAGTTGGTTTACTACCTAGCGTATCCTTGCCTAAAATTGAGTGCTTGGTGGATCGTGTATAAAGTTAATCCACAAGAACGGTTATATGCCTTGAGTGATGCTGGTTATCAAGAAGAATAGGATGAAGTGTACCAAAAGGATGATATTCCACCATCTTTCAACATAGATGATGGTTTAGCTTTTGATACATTAGTTGGTGATGTTGAAGGCAATGATGTATAAGAAGTAGTAGTGGTTAAAAGAAAGAGAAGTAGCACAAAAAAATTAAGGTGGGACAAAAGAAGAAAGTTGGTCGATATGTTACCGAAGGAATATTGGATCATGATGAATTTTAATTATGTAATTAATTTATATTGCATTTGTATTACTTTTTATTATATCATTATTTATTTATAATCAATTTTTCTTTCCAACAGGATGCCACGTGGTCTAAAGAATATCGCTAAGGGACTCTTTGGCTCCTCAAGCAAGAGTGAGAGCACGTCTTCTAGCTCTTCTTGTAGCCATGAGTCTATTTTTTCACGGTACTGCCTCAAATAATTGTAGACGAGAAACATTCAGAAGATGCATTGAAGAAGCTTACGAACAGGTTAATTTATTTATAGTTTTATTATATTGACCATTATATCATTATGTGAAAGTTAATTTTCTCTAATTTTAGGTGAAGCAAGAGGTCCAGGAGTAGGGTCAAGGGGAGGGTCAGGAGGAGTGTCGAGAAGATCAAGGGGGAGGAATTTCTACGGGGAGGAACAACAGTCAGTGGTAAGAGCATATATTGATGAGGAAGCCGAGGAGGACGACGGGGATGACACAGATGTGGGAGACTTGCCACAATCATTCAAAAATTGGTCTTCAAACACTCTATCGCTGGCTGTGCCTTTACAACAGATATTAAGGATTGCTCTAGTAGGTGACTGGTTAGTAAATATATAACTTAGTATTGAATTGAAGAAATAAAATTTTCAACAAATATTATATTTTGTTTCATTTACTTTACAAGCAATGGGATGACTTGGATTGGGATGACCGACAACACCGCAGGCAGCCTAATACGGTGTTAGGTGCTATATGTCATCACCATTATCCAGGTGTTATCATTATGAAAGGTGATGAGAAACCTGCAACAAGTTGGGAGCACTACAAGATTGCTCCTCATGCTGTGCATGAAAATGTAACAGAAGGTGTCTGGCATGATTTTTGAGTATATTTTTTTCTACATTGCATATTGTTTATCTTAATTAGATTTTTATTAATACATGTAATATTGTATTTGTAGGAATGATACCGCTTGTCCGATGATCATGACACTGCTCTCAAGTCTATAGCACACAAAGTCTTCCATAAAGCTGCGTAGAAAGTTATGGATGACATGATGTCCAATGCACTAATCACGGCTGTGTGTTTATACTACAAGGAAAAGTTTGGACAAATAATGAACAAGGGAATGAGAGCTTCAAAAATTTACCTAGACGACGATCAATACTATCAGTTAATGATTTCTTGAATGGTAAAAAGTTCTGATGTTTATTATGTTTTATGTATTTATTGGGCATCGAGTGAATATCGAGAGAGATCTAACTCTAAAAGAATCAACCATGAGTCCGATGGTCAAGTTATTCATCGTTATATTGGAGATGGTCATATTCGCCTTTCGAAAAGAATGGTGAGTTTAGTACATTTATACTTTGTGCTTATTATGTTAGATTTTATGGCAATATGTTTATAATATTTCTCTGTAGGCTGCTCAAAGTGGCGATAAACCTTCTTTTATCGATACTTATATAAGAGGACATAGGGGCTCCGATGACAACAAGTTATGCACATCGACTACAACTCAGAACTTGGTATGTCATATTAGTCAATTTAATTATTAAATAATACAAATAGTTGTTTTGATTAGTTTTTATTGTATGTGTACTGAAGAGATGGTTGTACGTCACGAAGATGACTATGATTGGAGAAAAGAATACGTCGATGTCATGGATTTGTACCAATCCGGTGGAGAAAGCCTCATAGGAGGTGAACTTTTACTCCTCTCATATTCTTTTATTCACATACTAAATTTAATTCAAGTGTCATATTATAATTATGTCATATTCCTTTATGTTGGTATTCAATGTTCAACGGAGTGATAAACACTGATGTGTTTCTCTCGATGTCACGATCGATACAGAGCAGGGTGAGTTCTTCTCGACGTACGCATACTAGAGATGAGTCCAAATTCAAACAAATAGAGAAGGAGCAGGCGACATCGAGAGAACATATGAGACGACAGGAAGATCACATTAGACGCCAGAAAGAGTGCATAAAAGCATAAAATGACTACTTTGCGAACCTGACAGCATGGCAACAATCGATGCAGGTACAATGGTATAAGAGTTTAAGAATTTATGTTAACATTTAAGAAGAAATATGCTAAACATTTTAAACTGAATTTAGTGATACTTTTCTCAACTTGGATTGCCTATCGCCATGCAATCGCTACCGGCGCCCCCACAGCTACCGACGTCTCCATCGATACTGGTGTTTCCATAGCTTCCTCCTGTTGAAATACAAGTAATATATACTCGTAATGTTCTTTTCACTTTTATAGACTATTAATATACTTATAACATGTATCGTTATTTATTGTTAGAGATCATCCCCGAGACCGCAAAACTTTCAGAGTCCTATTGTATATTTATCGACATCGTCTACAGGAGAACGGTGTGGAGAAAAAGACTTCGTCGATCAGTTCTTCGCTCCGGGTGGTAGCAACTAGGTAAGTTGTTAAAAAAAACTAAAATTCATTTAATGTCCTTGCATCACAAATCCATTCCGCTTCCGTTTTCAAAAACGATATCATGTTATTTTTCATTTACATCTAATTGAATTGGTTGTAATGTATAAATTGGTTGATACAGGAAGAACGGCGAGCGGGATGAGATGATGAGTTGTGAGTTATAATTATTGTGAGCCATGTAATGAACATTTCAATTTGAATTTGAACTCGTTGTGAGTTGAAACGTGATTATGTAATGACTTCTGTGTATTAAACTTGTTGTGACTATGTTATGAACGTTTTCATGTGAATTGAAATTGGTTGTAAGTTCAATTTTGAAAAGTAATATGTGTTATTTATATTTTGATTTAAACTATAATGTTATTTATATGCCGAAAAGTAAATAATTAAGTTATATTTTAAACCGTAATACACATATTTTCGTGGTTTTTTGGCCCACGAAAACAATTAGGTTTTATTTTCGTGGGTTTTCTGTCACCCACGAAAATAATACCAAATTATTTTCGTGGGTTTTTCCTAGCCCACGAAAATAAGATGGTTTATTTTCATGGGTTTTAGTCCTGGCCCACAAAAATAAAGTTATTTATTTTCATGGGTTTTTATTCTAGCCCACGAAAATAAAGTGGTTTATTTTCGTGAGTTTTAGTCCTGGCCCACGAAAATAAAGGGTTTATTTTTATGGGCCTTTATCCTGGCCCACGAAAATAAATGGTTTATTTTCGTGGGTTTTGGTCCCGGGCCACGAAAATAAAGTGGTTTATTTTCATGGGCTTTATCCTGCTCACGAAAATTTATATTTTCGTGAGCCAAAAATGACCGAAGAAAATACACATATTTTTGTGGGTTGCCTACAAAAATAAATGTATTTTTGTCGGTTTATTTTCGTGGTCTAGGAACCCAAATAAGATCTAAACCTATGAAAATAATTAATTTTGTGCATTTTTATATATTTTTGTGGATTCTTAGCTCACGAAAATAAATTGTATTCTTGTAGTGATGGAGTAGGCCGTAGTCGAGCTCTCTCTTATTAATCTGTGTATGCATCAAGAATGGGCTCCAACTTTTTATTGCAAGTCTAAGGGATCGAAACGGGTGAGAGTGACCTAAACATTGAGCACCTGATGATGATGATAACTGCTGCTTCGTTCATGGACCGACCGACCGGTCGCATGCAGCAGCCTGCAGCAAATACTGCACGACGTATACGTCAAACTAGTTCTTCTTTTCAAGTTGATGCGTCGTGCAAAAGCTAGCATCCCGGCCGCCGGTACACGTACGTATATGTATCGTACGTGGCTATATTATCCATGCATGTCGTGTCCTAATAATATGCATGCCTAGATGACAGTGCCGCGATTAACAATCTGTCTGCTCGCTCATCATCCCAGCTGACCTCGAGATCGTCGTCGATTCATTGTTGCACGTAACACACTACACTACCGAGAGCTAGCTAGCTAGCTAGCTAGGGTTTCGTTTCAGCTGACGCACAGACGCCACATGCACGGGTATGTATCTTGAGAACAAAGCAACACATCCTGCTGCTGTGTTTCTCTCGATCGTACACGTCTTGATCAACGCGACGCGCCGTGTGCTTCGATCGAGGTAATTAACAGCTCTAGTAACACTCCGGCCGCCTTATTAGTGCAAGCATGCATCTGCATGCGTGGTTAAATTGCCACATGCAGTAATTGTTTTTCCTTTTCTTTTCTTTTCTTTTCTTTTCTTTTGAGAGGTACGTAGTATATATAAACTGTGCAGTATAATGTTTGAAATAATGGTGGGTTTTGAGTGGCATCACATGTGGATTATGCCCCGCGTGCTGCGGCCAGATGGGCTGTTAACGAGTAAAACTGAAATCTGAATGGGAACACTAATCTACAGGCCCATATGTTCTTCTCTCTCGCGGTGAGTTGGGCCTTGCATTGCGGGTGAGAAATCTTAATAGGTCAGAGGTTCAGAGCGAGCGCGATCTGCACGAGGGCTTGACCAAAAGTTGACCACCGCCTCCGTCAGTGTCAGTGTCAGTGAGTCCTAGCGCTGCGACCATGCATACGGCCCGTCAAAGGCCTCCCTCAACTTGCTACCAGTACACCGCATCTCGCCTACAGGCATGGCTTTCACCCCACTTGCTGCAACTTGCCATCGACCGTTCTCCATCATCCATATTGGATGCAAGCGTGCATCGTCGTCAGCAACGCTATGAATAGAGAGGCCCGTAAAGGCCGTAGCTGGTCACCGCCAACGCAGGCTCGAGCTAGACCGGGAGGCGAGCAAAGCACGGCGCGGCAGGCTGTGCCAGGGGCACACGACACGCACGGAGGACGAAGGGAGCTAGCAGCAGGAACGGCGGCGTCAAGGTCACCTACATCGAGACGCAGTTCGTCACCTCCGACGCCGCGGGGTTCAAGGACCTCGTCCAGCGCCTCACCGGCAGGGGCAGGGGCGCCACCGTCGCGCCCGCTCCTGCATCGCCGCACAGGCGGCCCGGCTGCAGGCAGTGCCGCGCCGCCTTCGCGGGGCCGCAACGGTGCAGTTACAAGACGGCGCCGTCGTCGTCGGTGGCGGCGCCGCCGTGCCAGCTGCTGGAGGAGCTCGACGACGACGTGGCTGACTTCTCCGACCTGTTCCACGCCGTCTGTGGCTACAACGGTTTCCCCTATTGACCGACGGCCATGATCCAGCGTGGTTGTGCATGTAGAGAGATTGTGAGCAATCACCGTACCACACAGACCTGAATATATACAAGCAGCAGCAACCTATGATCCCATATTGTAGGGTACATGCACACATCGACCACTATTCTAGGAGAGAAGTGCTGCATGAAGACGTGATCGTGAGTAACAGGGCGCGTGTTCATGCAGGAGTCATGCGCCGAGTCTGTTGAACAGGTTTGTTGGCGACACGATCAGGTTGTTGGTGCAGATATGTCAGCTAACACCCCCGCAGTCTCAGCGGTGCCGACGCAGAGACTGGAGCGAAAATCATTGAACAATGATGTGCGAAGGCCCTTGGTCATAATATCTGCAAGTTGGGAATTGCTGGACACATGATGTACCCGAAGATCACCAAGTGCCACTTTTTCGCGAACAAAATTGCTGGACACATGATGTACCCGAAGATCACCAAGTGCCACTTTTCCGCGAACAAAATGAATATCTATCTCGATATGCTTCGTTCGTCGATGATGAACCAGATTGTGACATATACACTGCTGAAATATTGTCACAGTATACAACTGTGGACTTGTTGGAACTGAAATGCAATTCTTGAAGAAGTTGTTGCAGCCATGCGCATTCAGAAACTGCATTTGCGACTCCTCGGTATTCTGCTTCAGCACTTGACCGGGAAACAGTCGGCTGCCTCTTGCTGGACCATGAGATCAAGGAATCCCCAAGATATATGCAGTAACCTGATGTAGAACGTCTAGTATCAGGACATCCGGCCCAGTCAGCGTCTGAATATGCAGTAATATTTGAAGAAGTTGCTGCATGTAGATGAAGACCCAGATGAGTTGTGTCACGTATGTAACAGAATTCTTTTGAGCAGGGAAAGATGACATTCGTGTGGATCATGCATATGTAAACAAACTTGCTGCACATCATATGAAATATCTGGTCTTGTGACTGTGAGGTATTGTAAAGCACCGGCTAGTTGACGATACTCTGAAGCATTGGAGACACGTTGTCCATTTGCAGAAGGTAGCTTAGCTTTTGTGTCAACCGGTGTAGCTACTGACTTGCAGTTGGTCATCCCTGCTCGTTCAAGTAATTCTTCAGCATACTTTGATTGACTTAGAAAGAATCCAGAGGTTGATTGTTTTATGTCCATTCCTAAGAAGAACTTCAGATCACCCAAATCTTTAATAGCAAATTCAGATTGTAGAGAGTGATAGTCAATCTAAGATGTTGTTCGTATGATGATGTAAGAATCATGTCATCAACATAAAGTAGAAGATATGCAAGTGTATCACCATGATGATAAACAAATAATGAAGAATCCGAACGTGTAGGGAGAAAGCCAATTTTACCAGCAAAATCAGCAAACCGTTGAAACCATGTGCGTGGAGCCTGTTTTAAACCATATAAAGATTTAGAGAGTAAACAAACTGCTTCAGGTCTGGATTCATCAATGAAGCCGGTTGGTTGAGTGCAATAAACTCTTTCTTGAAGATTGTCATGAAGAAACGCATTAAACACGTCGAGCTGATTAACAGGCAAGTGATGTGTTGCTACAATTGTCAGAACTGTCCTAACTGTTGCCGGTTTGATGACAGGTGCGAATGTCTCACTAAAATCCACCCCTGCTTGCTGATGGAATCCAGGAACAACCCATCGGGCTTTGTACCTGTCAAATGTCCCATCAGGCCTGAACTTGTGTTTAAAGACCCATTTGCCGGTGATGATGTTAGCATAAGTAGGTCGAGATACTAATGTCCAAGTCCGATTTGCTTGTAGGGCTTGAAACTCCTCTTGCATAGCATGGAACCAATTTGGGTCCTTGAGGGCAGATCAGACAGACTTTGGAACAGGTGATGGGATTTAGGTGATGATGAAGCGACCATTGCATACTTGGGATTAGGACGAAAAAATACCAGCTTTTGCACGAGTGATCATGTGATGACGAGGTGGGCTTGGTGAAGAGTCATATCTCGGCAGATCATCATGTGAGTCATCTGAGGTTTGTGGAGAAGGTGGCGCCATAGGTGTATTATGAAAGGACTCAGATGAGGTGTTTGACGTGTCTGATGAGATGGGTGGACTCGGTTGATTTTCTGGAGGATGATTTCTTTGTGTTGGAATTAGGCGCACTGGGTCATTATCACATGTCGCTGTAGATGATGTAGCAGTTGATGGTGTTGAATGGAGCGGTATAAATGCGAAGGGAAACTGTGTTTCATCAAAGATGACATGTCGAGATGTAATAACCTTTCGTGTTGCAACATCAAAGCATCGATACCCTTTATGAGCATCTGGGTATCCAAGAAAAGCACAAGCTGTTGAACGAGGACTTAACTTGTGTTTGCAGTACCTGGCAAGTTAGGAAAGCAAAGACAACCAAAAACACGAAGGTGATTATATTTCGGAGCCTCGCCAAATAGAATCTCAAATGGTGTGATAGCACCCGTTGCCCTGCAGGGAAGCCGATTGATTAAATATGTGGCAGTGTTCAAGGCTTATGCCCAAAAATGTGATGGTGCATGTGAATGCAGGAGCATCGTACGCATAGAGTTGTTGATCGTACGAAGAATGCATTCAGCCTTTCCATTTTGTGGTGAGGTATATAGGCAGGAAAGGTGAAGATGAATTCCTTTGGATGAGAAGAAAGAGCGAAGTGCTTGATTATCGAACTCGCGACCATTGTCAGTTTGTAATGCAACTATAGGTAATCTGAACTGAGTTGCGATATACGAGTGAAAAGAAAATAATGTTGGGAAGACTTCGCTCTTGTTTCGCAAAGGAAAAGTCCAGACATAATGAGAGTAGTCATCAAGAAGGACTAAATAAAATCGATAACCCGAACAACTCAAAACAGGGGAGGTCCACACATCGACATGCAGCACTTGAAAGGGAAAGTAAGTAGTAGAACTAGCCGAAGTAAAAGGTAGGCAAACATGTTTGCCTTGCTGGCATGCCTGACAGATGTGAGGAGCTGATTTATTACAAGAGAAAGAAAAATGTTGAAAAGCTTGAATGAGTGGAGCACGACCGAGATGTCCGAGTCATTGATGCCATAATTCGATGGAGTTTGTGGATGCATGAAGGGTTGTGGGAGACTTGACTCGAAGAGGGTAAAGATCACCATCACTATCACATCGAAGAATCTCCACTCGTGTTTGTAGATCCTTAATAGAGAAACCAAAGGGATCAAATTCAATGGATACAAGATTATCACGAGTTAACTGGCGAACAGAAATTAAATTCTGAACAAGAGTGGGAGATAATAAAATATTTTTAAGAGAGACATTGGTGGGGTGTCGGAATTGTTGTGGATGCTGTGTGAGTAATAGTTAGCTTTGCACCATTACCAACACTAACAGACGTATTGTATGGAAAAGGCTGAACTTTAGAGAGAGATGAAGCAGTACCAGCCATGTGTGAGGAAGCTCCGAAATCTACAAACCAATCAGAGGTATTATTTGGCGTTGAAGATGCAGCTTGTAGTGCACTGTAGAGTGCTTGATTATCCCAGACAGATGAAGGTGAGCTAGACGTGGCGGGCGCTGAAAAATTGGAGTTCAATTGATCACCGAAGCCTACAAACATAGCCTGCTGATTGTTGACACCAGGTCGTGACCCAAGAACATCTGCCGTAGAGGGACAAAACGACATTGGCCAAGCCTGGACCATCCCGGTCCAAGGATTGAAATTGGGCCTCTAAAGTCTAGGCACCAGAGGACGTGAGGTAATAGTTGTTGAAGCTCCGTTTGTGCCAGAGTTGACGTTCCATGCAGGACTGGAACCACGACCACGTCCTCGGCCACGTCCGCGGCCATGGCCGCCAGAACCGCCTCGACCAGAACCGGCATCAGAACCAGAGGTGTTCTGATTATGCGAGTTGTCGTTGCCGGTGAAGAAAGCTTGATTTGCCACCGTATTTGCCCGTTGTTGATCAAACAACTCTTCCATCAATAGATGAGATCGTGCACTGAGGAATGTGTGTGGAGGCTGTCGAGATGTAATGGCAGATATTGTGTGGCGATACTTGGAGTGAGTCCGCGAAGCATATTCAGGACTTGGCTTGATTCCGAGACCGGCTGGCCAACATCTCGGAGATTATCTGCAAGACTCTTCAACTTGGCAGTATATTCTGTGATATTCATATCACCTTGAAGCAGATTACGAAACTCAGCCTCTAAGAAGACAACTCACTGCATTTGATTGTCATGGAAGAGTTGATCAATCTCATTCCACAATGAGAAAGCATCTATCTTTCGTTGTCGGACGATTTGCCATACCTCCGGAGCACAAGTAGTGTAGATCCAATTAACAATACACTGATCAATTCGGTACTATTCAGCGTCGCGACTGGTGTAGCAGTGGCGACATGGGCTTCAAGACCGAATTTTCCAAGTGTAGAATCAAAGAATAAACGACAATCAGAATAGTTGGAATTGTTCAACTCAAGAGTTACCGAAACATGAGATTTGATGTTGAGTGACTGAATAACATCAACAGTTGGTGTGGGGATAGTCCGGCGACCATCTGTGACATCACTGAAGGTAGAAGACGAAGGAGACTGATTGGACGGCGAAAAAGTTGGATTGAAATCCATTTGCGGAAGCAAGAGGATCGAGTGGAAGAAGATTAGCGGAGCTGTGATACCATGTAGAGAGATTGTGAACAATCACCACACACATGTATTGATCATATGGACCTGAATATATACAACCAGCAGCAACCTACGATCGCACACATTGACCACTATTCTAGGAGAGGAGTGCTGCATGAAGACGTGATCGTAACAGGACGCGTGTGCATGCAGGAGTCATGTGCCGAGTCTATTGACGAGGGTGCAGGTTTGTTGACGACGCGATCAGGTTGTTGGTGCAGATATGTCAGCTAACAGTGCAAAACCATGTAATGTTAGTTGTGCAAAATTTATATGCTACTACAATACATAATATAAAATCAGCTTACCATGTTGTTGAAATTTGAAAGTAAGGCCTCCTATAACCATACTGAAAAGTGATTAGACTCTGCTCTCACGTGCAGTGCTAACAGATAAATCATAAGAGATTGCACAGAGCACTGATAACACAAAAAAACAAGTGCAAGACGCATTGCAAACTACCATGAATCTGAAAGTATAGCTGATAATGTATTACTATTGAACATGTATCCAGTTGAAGGAAGATAATGTTCTGTTATCCACTGGTGGAGCCAGCCTTGTACCAAAGAGGAGGGGGGCATGAACAGTACTTGACTATGGAGATGGGCTCACGACACTAGGCCTTCAATCTACTTCAAGCTAGATCTCATGTTCTGAGACTTTTCTTCCTTTCCCATTAACTGTGTCTTGGCCCAGGCTAATTCTCTCTCATTTTCAGGCATTAAGCCATTGATCCCTCTCCCTGCCTCTTCACCACTGCATACCATCAAATGCAGTTAAGGGCATGATTTATAGAAATTGCATTCCATTACATGGACAGGAGTTCCCTGATTTATGGTCAACAAGAAACTTTAATCATATGATTTCTATAGTACTATAAAGTATTACGGAAACGTTACATTTTGAAACTAGTTCTCACGACGTCTAACGACTAATGGTACTATTTCCATGTGATCAATAAATAAAAATATGTATATATTACTGATAAGAGTAAATGAACTTTCACAAAATATATATTTGTGAACGGACATATTACTTTACAAATTACTCAAACCAAGATGGAACATAACTCAGACATGGTAGAAGTGTTTTTAAGTCGCCTAGTCGACCCTAGTCGCCTTAGGGGCGACTAGGTCGACTAGGGCGACTAGTCGCTCCTAGTCGACCTCTAGTCGAGGTCCTAGTCGCCCAACCTTTTTTTATAGCAGTTTCTAGTCGATGCTTATATATATCGACATATAATATATATATATATATATATATATTTCCAGTAACAATAATACACATACCAGCAAAAGCAAACAAACCTTTAAGTGCAGCTTTAAAATATGCTTAGAAAATAGAAAACATACCAGATTTGAATTTTGTAGGTACCAGATTTGAATTTTGAAGCCTACAAATAATGATGTACACATACCAGATTAAAATTTCAGACCTGATAAATAAAATGTACACATATTTCAGTTCAACATTTAACTAAAAAAGGGGAGAAGTTCAGTGTAGAAGTACTTACAAATTCAGCTCAGCTCAGCATTCAGCAACAAACTTTCATAAAATCAGATCCTCAATATTAGAAGAGACAAAAAAATTGCAGTAGTTAAATAAAATAAACAAGCAACAGTATTTAAGGTTCAGTACTTAAGTTCAACATTAAACTAAAAAAGAAGTCTTTCAGTCCAGCACTCCAACAACATCTTAATTAAAAGTTTAAAACAGCATGTTATCATCAAGTTGGAAGGCTCCATCTCCTACAGCTGGATCTGTTGTCGATGGTGGGTGTTGTCCATCTCCATCTCCTTGGTTATCCATTTCTTCATCTGAATCAGATCCTTCATCAGCTTGTGGCTGCTCTGAAATAGTTTTAGGCAGTGTCCTTGCACGCTTCCTTGAGTATGTTTGGGTAGAAGAACCACTGGCAGCAGCAGACCTTGACAGATTTCTCCCCCTTAGATGCTCAGTTGCACCAATAGCCTCATCAACGGCACTCCAAAGTTCAGTTCCCTCTCCCGCCTCACAACTTTCATCAACCCACTCATTCTCCCATTCAAACTCTTCAAGCAGCAAGGGGTTACTTTTTTTTTCCTTTGAACCGAGCTCTTTAATTGTTTAAAACCTATTTGCCATCTTTCGATTGTAGCTAACATATACCAACTTATTCAACCTTTTATGCTCTAAGCGGTTCCTTTTTTTGGTATGGACCTACACACATGAGCAAATTAAGAACACTACCAATTAAAGGACAACAACCTAACAATAAACTAGTAACAATAAAAGGTGGACATACATGGGCAAATGTGCTCCAATTGCGCTCACAACCCGATGCCGAACAACAAAGGCTCACAATTCTTTTTGCTAGACACTGAAGCTCGAATGCAAGACCACCATACGCTCCCCATCAAAGAACTGCATTTTAAAAAACAATTCATTAGAAGAACAACTATTCCTTAAAGAATATTAATTTTAAAGAATTAAGGAGAAAACTCACTAGGATTTTTTTTATCTCTATCCCTTATTGCTAATGCCTTAGAGAAGCATTCTCCTTCAGACCTCTCATAATCATCGGCTTGCTTACTTATCTTGCTTTGCTCATCTTCATCAAGCACCATCTTCCATACAACATCATTAAACATGGACCTTACTCTTGATGCATTTCTCCTATCCTTTTCCCTTAAAGAAAAGAATTTAGATGGATTCAAGAACAAGGCTGCCCCATATAATTTTTGCTCCATTTGGCCATCCCATCTCTTGTCATAGCAATCCATGACCTCTCTAAGCAGTTGTGGCTTTGCATTCAAAGCGTCTTTGATGGTGGTCTTTGCAACATTCATGGCTGCCATGATCTCAGACATGGCTGGTGTTTCATCCCCATCTGCTATCCTAAGGGCAATAAAAAGTGGTTGTGAAGCTCTTAGACAATTTTCCACTTTTGTCCAAAATGGAATAGAGAGGACAATGCTTTCAACTTGTTGCCCTTCCCTGGTAGCAGATAAGTTATTTTGGTGCCACTCATCACTAACAAAGAGGCTTCTTAGGCCTTGCTTGTGCCTTTGCATGCTTGCCAATGTGAGAAATAAAGTAGCAAAGCGAGTCATGGCAGGCCTCACAAGATCTCCACCTATTTTTTCCCTCATGGTGTCAAGCAATCTCCCATGCTTGTAGATAAATCTAGTCACCTTCTTTGCGTAATTGATGCAACTACTAAACTTCTTTATCTTCCCAATATCCTCCAACATCAAATCCAAGCAATGAGCTGCACAAGGTGTCCAAAAGAGAGTTGGGATCCTATCCATTAGAATTCTTCCTGCTGCCTTGAAGTTGGATCCATTGTCCGTGACTACCTGCACCACATATTCCTTGCCAACCTTATCAATTTGCTTCTCCAACAAGTCACCTAGCATACTTGCATTTGCTACCTCGTTTGAGGCATCCACCGACCCAAGGAAAAAGGTCTCTGCTGGACTGTTGGCAAGAAAATTAATAATATGACGCTGGTTCGTCGAGGTCCACCCATCGGACATCATAGTGCAGCCATACTCCTTCCAAGCTTCCTCATGTTTTTTCCTCAACTCCATTGTCCTATCAACGGTCCTATCAAGCAATGGCACCCTCAACTCATGGTATGAAGGGGACCGGTAGCCAGGACCATATTGTCCAATGGACTCAAGCATGATGTGCCAACTTCTCGAGTTAATGACATTGAATGGTATTCCATTCTCGATTAAGGAATCAGCAACATGGTCATCAACAACCGTTTTGGACTCCTTATCTTTCTTTGTGAGGTGCTCAAGCGTGGGTTGAGTCGTCTTAGACTTGAACCTTTCTACAACAACTTCTTCTGGTGTCTTGCAAAGCAAAGAGCTAATGGACTTTGAATGTTTCTGAGTTTGTGGTTTCACAGGAGCAGAGACCGTGAAGGAACTGATAGAAGTTTGAGCAGTTTTCTTCTTAATTTGCTTTCCTTTTGTGCCAGAACTTGGTGTCGGGTTTGCCTCTTCAGCAACTTCCTGTGCATCTTCTTGTTGCCCCTGTCCTTCATCTTCCTCTTCACATTCCAATTGTACAATCTTATTTCTTGCATTCTTTTTCAAATAGTTTGCCATTTCCTTCCTGACCACCTCGGGTGCTTTAGGGCACTTCCCGACATCACCAAACCCTCCAGCCAAGTGTTGTTTGAACCTTTTGATTCCTGAAGGGACAACCTTAAGACAAAAATGCATTGAACCATCTCCTTCTTTGAACAATCAGGCCAAAATCCATACTTCCATCCTGGATCCGAAGATCGAGCCTTCCTCTTAGGATCCTTAGCCATCTCTGCCATTTCTTTTGATAATGCATCTATTGTCTTCTCTGCAATGGATGAACAATCTGCAGTAGAAGAAGCAGACGCAACTGATTCGCCTGTGGCATTAGCAGCGCCACCAGATTTAGCCCCTTCTTGTTGGGGAACACTCACTTCCACTAAAGCACGTCGCTGCTGACTCACATCTACACGATAGTACATATTATAAAAATTTAGAGCTACGTATAGCACAAAACAGAGGCTAGGTCTAGCAGGAAGAACAATGCCACAATTAAAGTGTTATACCTTCATCTGAGGAGGAAGTCATCTTCAGACCCAATCAGCTAAAGTTCACAGATAGAAAGTGCTTCAAACTTCAGGTTCAGACTTCAATAGAGCACAGAGGCTCGAAAGTGCTTCAAACTTCAGGTTCAGAGAGACACAGAGAGCGGCGGCCGGCGCTGGGAGCGGGCCGACGCTTTCCAGCGGCTGGCGCAGGAGACAGGGGCTCAGCAGCGGCCGGCGCAGGAGACACAGAGAGCGGCGGCTGGTGCAGGGGAGCGGGCCGGCGCAGGGGACAGAGAACGCGGCGGGCGGCGCAGTGGAGTGCGGCCGCCGGCGCAGGGGAGCGGCTGGCGCAGGGGAGTGCGGCCGCCGGCGCAGGGGAGCGCGGCCGCCGGCGCAGGGCAGAAAGCGGCGGTCGGCTGTGCTGTGCGAACGGGCGACGGCGCAGGGGCGTACGAGCTGTGGGAGAAAACAGGAGAGGAGGAAAAGAACCGGCTTGGGTTGAGACTTGAGAAAAAAGGAACCCTAATGGGCCACTGGGCCGGACAGTTGGGCCAAAATTATGCAAATCGTCCTGATCGCCTAAACTGCCTAGTCGCCCGATTAGTCGGGCTGATCGGTCGACTAATCGACCGACTAAGTTTCTAGTCGACCTGATCACGTCGAGCGGCCTGATCGGACCTCCCCTGGCGATAAGGACGACTAATCGCGATTAGCCGTCCGATTTGAAAACACCGGTCCCAGTAGCCCTGCAATGCACATCCATAACATTGCTAATCAAAACAAGTGTATGACACTCGAGTCCATCTAAACCTCTAAGTACCGGAAACAATCAGTAAATTGTAGCTACATTCTCTCCTTTCAATTCATGTCTTCCCCGACTTCCCAAAATTCCAAACCTCTAAGTACCCGCTCAATAAAGAAGCAAGGTGACCTAGTTCAACATGGAAAATACTATTTCCCTGGATCTGTTTTATTGAGAACAGCGAGAAAAGGGACAAATAATGTAGTGCTATGGCCTATTGATATGTGCAACGATAATATCATCCAGGGATCACGCACAAAAAATGTCGGCAACCTGGGTCAAATCCTGATGGGGTCTTTTTATGAGGAAAAAAAACATAGAATTGGTGCAGTGCAACTCAATTCAAACAATCCAACCTTTTGGAATGCAACATGATAAATATCATTAAGGAACCGCATACATAGAATGACTCCATGCATAGTTATTAAGGCGGTAAGGCGACATAAGGTGACCTACCCCTTTTTACCTTTAAAGCGATAAGGCGTAAGGCAAGGTGGCGCCTTAATAATCTAGAAAAATAGGAAAATATTATTAACGATATAATTTTATATTAACAAGTATATTGTAAAAAAATAAAACAGAAAGACTTGCCCAGCTAGACCCACTGGTTCTGGCCCAACTCCTGCTGGAAAACAGGGAGGGGGGAGACCCCTTGGCTGCGCTTAGGGCTGCGCAGGGGAGAAACCAGCAGCGAGGAGACGTGGGGGCAGCTGCGCAGTACGTAACGTGGGGGGCAAAGTAGTTGGTCACGGCGGCTAGGGTTAGGGTTCGAAGCCACCGTGATCCAAGGAGAAGAACAGCACTCAACGGGGATTCTTATTTTTTCCTGGATGCTCAAAACATGAGGGAGGGGGCTGCTTATAAAGGGGGGACAGGACCCCCCCTTTGGCCGCAACCTACTCCTAGTCTGTTTGGGGATAATCCCCCAAACTGACTAGGATTCTTTTCTTCCTTTTTTTAGTCTATTTCTTTCTATCTAAACTGATTCAATCTATAACTCCCTTTTATTCCTAAACATTATCTAATTAATTCTTCTAAATATCTTCCTGGTGCGGCTGCAGGGCCTGGCCGGCCTAGTTGTGGGCTTTGTGGGCCCCACGCCGACCATATTGGCGGCCCACAAATGCATCCACAACATTTCCCCCCTTCCCGACAAAGAGCTCGTCCTCGAGCTTAAAGGAGGGGTGCTTCATCCTGAAATCTTCTAGTTGCTCCCATGATGAATCAGCTTCAGAATGTCCTGGCCATTTGACGAGTAGCTCCCAGACACCTCTGTTCAAACGCGCCCTTTGTATTTTTTCAGGCGTAGTACAACACGTCCATGCAGAAGTGGTGGTAAAGGCACCACCTGTATGGTAGTAGGACCTTCAAATTTCTTTAACAGGGACACATGGAAGACATCATGTATCCTTGCTTGAGGAGGCAGCTGAAGTTTATATGATACAGCCCCAATGCGTTGAATGATCTGATATGGTCCAAAATATTTTGGTCCAATCTTTGAAGAAGGCGTCGTCATTACTCCCACAGCTGTCCTCTGATAAAGCCGCAGCCAAACCCAATCACCGATCTGAAATTCCACCTCTCGGCGGAACTTATCTTCATAGCTTTTCATGGTGACTTGTGCTTGTACCAGCCTGTTCTTGATTTCAGCTAAGAATTCATCTCTATCCTTTAGCTGTTTATCCACTGCTGCTACTCTAGATACGCCCGGTTGGTAACCAACAAGAGCCGGAGGGTCCCTGCCATAGACCACTCTGAAGGGCGAGCATTTGAGGGCCGTCTGGTAGGAAGTGTTGTAGCAATACTCAGCCCAAGGAAGCCACTGCAACCAAGTCTTTGGTCGGTCACCAGCCAAGCAGCGAAGGTACACAGTGATGACCTTGTTGACGACCTCAGATTGGCCGTCAGACTGCGGGTGGAAGGCCGAGCTGAGCTGAAGTTGGACACCGGCTAGCCGGAACAAATCTGACCAGAAGAGGCTGGTGAAGACGGTATCACGATCACTAACGATGGAGCAGGGAAAGCCGTGTAGTCGTACAATGTCGTCGAAGAATGCCCGCGCCACTGATGCAGCACTGTAAAGGTGGCTTAGGGGAATGAAGTGGGCATACTTGGAGAAGCGATTGACAGGCCACTGTCAAGATCACTGATTTCCCACCAACTTTCGGAAAACCTTCAATGAAGTCCATGGAGATATCACTCCAGACTTCCGACGGTATAGGCAGTGGTTGTAGCAGGCCGGCTGGATGAAGATGACCAGTCTTGTTGCGTTGGCACGTAGCACACCCGCGGACATACTCACGTACCCGCCGTAGCAAGGACGGGTTGTAGAAGGAGAGGCGTAGCCGATGCACTGTCTTCTGGATGCCTTCGTGGCCCCCATCATGCGCCTCAGCTAGGAGAGAGGGCCACAAGGAGGACTTGTCGGGAACGAAGAGCTTCCCCTTGTGAAGTAGAAGGCCGGCGCGTTCGGCCCAGTCAGCAGGTGCGACTCCCTCCTGGAGTTGGGCACATAGCTGTTGCGCCTGCTGGTCTGTAGCGATCTCCGCGCGGAGCGAGTCGAAGAGTGGAAAGACTGGCACGGATATGGCGTGAATAGCTATGTCTTCCTCGTCGCGGCGGGACAGGGCGTCAGCTGCCCCATTCAAGCGCCTCGGTCGGTACTCAATCTGCAGATCATAACCAAAAAGTTTGCTCACCCAAGCATGTTGGGGAATCGTCGTGAGTCGCTGATCCAGGATATATTTCAGGTTGAAGTGATCAGTCCGAACAGTGAAGGGACGACCCCACAAGTAAGGCCGCCAATGACGTACGGCCTTCACAAGACCGATTAGCTCACGCTCGTATGCCGGTAGCTTATGATGGTGAGTCGCTACAGCGCGGCTGAAGAATGCTATGGCGTCGTCGCCCTGGTGTAGAACCGCCCCAAAGCCGGCGCCGGACGCGTCGCAGTCGACGATGAAGCGCTTGTCGAAGTCCGGCATTTGAAGTAGATGCGATGTCATCAACGCCTGCTTGAGTTGGGAGAAAGCGTCCTGCGCATCATCAGTCCATCGGAATGCTTCCCGCTTTAGGAGGGCGGTGAGGGGTGCGGCCACCGCACCATACCCCGCAATGAACTTGCGGTACTAGCCGGTGAGCCCGAGGAAACCTCGCAAGGCTCGTAAGGACCGAGGTGTAGGCCAACGTTCCATGGCCTCCACCTTGGTCGGATCCATTGCCACGCCGTGAGCGGATATGATGTGTCCTAAGTAGGACACAGTCTCCTGGCCGAAGAAGCACTTAGAT
This sequence comes from Neostapfia colusana, assembly GCA_030760725.1. NCBI lineage: Eukaryota > Viridiplantae > Streptophyta > Magnoliopsida > Poales > Poaceae > Neostapfia > Neostapfia colusana. The sequence goes on from JASWHV010000003.1 coordinate 126,537,758, forward strand.
TTCTTCAGGAACAGCTTGTTTGTTCGTAGTGTCTGGAACACCTGCTTGACGTGCTGAAGGTGTTCGACCCAGGACCTGCTATACACCAATATGTCATCAAAGAAGACAAGCACAAATTTTCTGATGTAGGGGTCGAGTACGTCGTTCATCAACGACTGGAACGTGGACGGCGCATTGGTGAGGCCGAATGGCATCACCAAAAACTCATAGTGGCCTCGATGAGTTTGGAATGCTGTCTTTTCAATGTCGTCCGAGTGCATGCGCACTTGAAAGTAGCCGCTGCGGAGGTCAAGCTTGGTGAAGAACCTTGCGCCGCGAAGCTCGTCCAGTAGCTCGTCAACCACCGGGATCGAGAACTTGTCTTTCAAAGTTCTGGCATTGAGCTCGCGGTAGTCGATGCAGAAGCGCCACGTGCCGTCGGCTTTTCGGACCAATAGTACTGGCGAGGAAAATGCAGATGTGCATTCTCGGATGATGCCTTGGCGAAGCATCTCGGCGCATTGCTTCTCAATCTCGTCTTTAAGAAGCTGGGGGTAGCGGTACGGCCGGACAGCTACTGGAGTTGTGCCCGGCAGGAGCCTGATTTGGTGATCGTGGCGTCATGCAGGAGGAAGCCCGCGTGGCTCGTCGAAGAGGTCCTGGAAGCCATCCAGGAGGGCGCCCATCATATCAGTAGGTGGTGCTAGAGAGGCACATACCGGGGCTGAACTTCGCAGCCCCGTCCAGATCACCTCACGGTCCCCGCGCCACAATTTCATCGTGAGGTCCTCAAGGTTCCAGAGAATGGGTCCCAAAGATCGCAGCCACAGGACTCCTAGAACAAAGTCGAAGCCGTCCAGTGGGAGTGCGTAGCATGTGACGTCGAAGCGATCCCCTGCAATCATCAAGGGTACACGTGGACAGATGCCTGTACAGGAGATAGAGTCGCCGTTGGCGACTCGGACGCCGACGCCTGATCGTGGCAACATCTGTGGGCTGATCTGCCCCTGGCCCAGGCCGGCCCCTCCCTGGCCCAGGGCGGCTAGAACTGGGCCAAGTGGGCTGGTCAGCCCTGGCCCAGGCCGGGCCCCCTTTCTAGAAGGTTTTTGAGTTTAATCTTCTTAGAGATAGATTAAAAGATCCTTTGTAACAGATTAGGACTCTTGTAAGGGGGGGGGGCTATATATACAAGCCAAAAACACCCCAAATTGAGAGAGATCAATATACAGAAAATTTTCCTCCACTTTTCTAACCCTAGCCGCCTCTCTCCCTCCTGCCCTAGCCGCCAGCCTAGCCTCTGCCCTAGCCGCCGCCTCCCTCTGCAGCCCTAGCCGCCACCAGGGGCTAGAACCAGCCGCCGCCCCTGTTTCCCCCTCTGTTCTGCGTCTCTTCAACACCAGAACAGATCGGGCACCACCTGATCTCTCCCCTGATCTGTTCTCCCAAGAACAGAATCAATCTGCTCAGTTTTCTGCACCAGAACTGTTCTTCTCCTTGCTGTTATTCCTCTGTTGTTAGCTGAAGAATTTTTCTGGTCTGTCTTCAAGGAAGACAAATCGATCTGCTAGGGCAGATCGGTTTATTCAGCAAGAACAGGGACAGTTTCAGCGCCGGAATTGCAACATTGGTGGTATCAGAGCCAGTTTCAACCCTAGGCTAAATTCTACAAGATGTCGTCTACACCTACAAGCAGCGGCAGCGCCATCAGCCATGGGACACCCTCACCGGCAGCTCGTGAGGTGAACACCGGGACGGGGTTCCCCGTGCTCACCAAGACCAACTACGCGGAGTGGGCTGTCATGATGAAGATCAAGATGAAGGCACGGTTGCTTTGGAAGGCCGTGGAGGAGGGGAACGTGAGCGAGCAGGAAGATATGATGGCGCTTGACATCTTGGTCAGCGCTGTCCCACCGGAGATGATCACGACGATCGGAGAAAAGAGGACGGCGAAGGAGGCATGGGACACGATCGCCATCATGCGGGTCGGGGCCGATCGCGTGAGGAAGACAACAGCACAGCAACTCCGGAAGGAGTTCGAAGACGCTGTCTTCAAGGATGGCGAAAGCGTGGAGGACTTCTCCCTCCGCCTGAGCGGCATGCTATCACGGCTTGCGTCGCTAGGGGAGGAGGTAGGAGAAGAGAGGGCCGTGGAGAAGCTCCTGCGAAGCGTTCCAGAACGCTTCCAACAGATCGTGGTGGCGATCACGACACTGCTGGACGTGTCGACCCTCACCTTGTCGGAGGTGACGGGGCGTCTCAGGGCGGCTGAGAACGCTTTCGACTCGACGCAGCGGAAGGGAGGAGTACACAACGGCCAGCTGTACCTCACTCGGGAGGAGTGGGAGGCACAGCGGAAGGAGGAGCGGTCTACCCAGTCCGCGGGTTCTTCTAAGAGGGGCGGCCAAAAGGGCCCGCCCAAGAAGAACGGAGGCAAGAAGGGAGGTTCCGGAAAGGATATTCCGAGGGGCCAGTGCAGGAAGTGCGGGAAGAAGGGCCACTGGGCCAGGGAGTGTCGGTCGAAGCCTAAGGAGGAGCCGCAGCAGCAGGCTTTCGTGGCAAAGGCGGAGGAGGAGGGCGCCTTGTTTATGACAAGGGTGGCCTCAGTACAGGAGGAGCCTGTACAGGAACGTCCTATGCGCCCACTGGAGATAGTGGAGGGACGTGTCTTCGCTCATCGCAGCAACAACGATGACTTTGACGACACTCGTTGGTACCTCGACACGGGCGCGACCAACCACATGACGGGTTCACGCGCCGTCTTCTCCGAGCTCGACGAAAACGTCGTCGGAACCATCAAGTTCGGCGATAATTTCGTCGTGCGTATCCAGGGGAAGGGTACGGTCCTATTCGCCGCCAAGACGGGTGAGCACAGGAGGCTCACCGGCATCTACCTCATCCCACGCCTCACACGAGTTCAGCGCGACGACAGCAAGCTGTACTCCATCAGGCTCAACATCACACGTCCGGTTTGCCTAACCGCGAGGCGTGATGATGTTGCGTGGCGTTGGCACGAACGTTACGAACACGTCGGCTTCCAGGCGCTTCAGAAGTTGGCACGAGAGATGGTGCTCGGGCTTCCGCAAATTGATCATGTCGATCAATTGTGCGAAGCTTGCTTGGTCGGGAAGCAGAGGCGCTCCAGCTTTCCCAAGCAAGCTCGGCGGCGCGCGGAGGGCGCGCTCGACCTTGTCCACGGCGACATCTGCGGGCCTATCACGCTGACGACTCCAGGTGGCAAGAAGATGTTCTTGTTGCTTGTGGATGACATGAGCCGCTATATGTGGCTCTATCTTCTAGCAACCAAGGACAAGGCGCCCGACTTAATTCAGCAATTCAAGACGACAGCTGAATTAGAGTCCGGGAGGAGGCTGAAGCTACACCGTACTGATCGCGGAGGGGAGTTCATCTCACAGGAGTTCGGCGAGTACTGCGCTCAGCACGAAGTACAACGTCAGCTCACAGCCCCGTATACGCCGCAGCAAAACGGGGTTGTGGAGCGGCGCAACCAGACGGTGGTCGGCATGGCGAGGAGCATGTTGAAGGCGAAGGGTATGCCCGGGATATTTTGGGGTGAGGCAGTTATCACGGCTGTCTATATCCTGAATCGATCCCCTACCCGCGGCCTCGACGGGAAGACGCCATATGAAGCTTGGCATGGAGAGCGACCAGCCGTCAATTATTTCCCAACTTTTGGGTGCGTGGGGCATGTCAAGAACACGCGCCTCCACCTGAAAAAGTTGGAAGACCGGAGTACTCCGATGATTTTTCTTGGCTATGCTGCAGGGACGAAGGGATATCGGATGTATAATCCGGCTGATGGGCGTACACACATATCACGTGACGTGATATACGACGAGGCGGCCAAGTGGGACTGGGGAGAAGGAGTAGGAGAAGAGGACTACACCACCTTCCACGTCGACTCCTTAGGTCCAGCAGGTGCTGGACCTGCTGTTTCAGCACCCGGAGAGGTGCTGCAGGGTCCGGAGGGGCCGAACAGCACCCCTGCAGTGCCCAGGAGGGGCATAGAAGGGTCTGTACAGACCCTAGGAGTTCCTGCTCCAGCCTCCAGACCTGCTGGAGAGAGTCCAACACCTACAGCGTCGCCCCAAAGGCCCCTGCAGGGGCTGTCCAGCGCAAATCAGGGCTGGGACAGTCCTGCACGGGGGGTCAGCAGCAGTGGGGGGTTCCGGACTTGAAGATTCCAGCACCTTCGTCACGCCCCGGAATCCTCCACGGCCCATCTGCTTCGCCTCACCGCTGTCGGACCCCGGCAGCAATGTTGTCGACGCTTACTACGACGACGGCGCGAAACTACGGTTCCGCACGATGCACAACATACTCGGAACCCTCACCCCTCCTGGTGGGGCTGAGCGCCCACCAAGCTTGGAGGAAGGGGAGCTTATGTTCACCACCGCGGAGGAGCCCACGTCCTTCGTCGATGCTGAGGAACACCCGTGCTGGAGACGGGCCATGCTCGAGAAGATGGAGTCCATAGAAGAAAACAAGACTTGGAAACTTGTTGATCTTCCTGCAGGACACAAGCCCATTGGCCTCAAATGGGTGTTTAAGGTGAAGAAGGACGAGCATGGTGAGGTGGTGAAGCACAAGGCTCGACTGGTGGCAAAAGGCTATGTCCAACGGCAAGGAATAGATTTTGACGAGGTATTTGCTCCTGTAGCTCGTCTCGAATCTATTCGCTTGCTCCTTGCAGTTGTTGCACACAAGGGGTGGGAGGTACACCACATGGACGTGAAGAGCGCCTTCCTGAACGGCGACTTGATGGAGGAGGTGTACGTTTCCCAACCCGCTGGCTTCATCATCGACGGAGCCGAACACAAGGTGTATCGGCTCAAGAAAGCTTTATATGGACTTCGCAAGGCGCCCAGGGCCTGGAATGCCAAGCTCAGCGATAGCTTGCTATCGCTTGGTTTCCAAAAGAGTACGAGCGAGCACGGGATTTATTTCCGTGGGGCTGAAGATGAGAAGCTCATCGTCGGCGTGTACGTCGACGATCTTGTGATCACAGGAGGAGGCGATCTCAAGAAGTTCAAAGGGGAGATGATGAAGAGGTTCAAGATGAGCGACTTGGGTCTCTTGTCATATTATCTTGGCCTGGAGGTGCGGCAAACTGATGCAGGGATAAGCGTTGGGCAGGCGGCCTACGCTTCCAAACTTGTCTCTAAAGCTGGCCTGGAAGGATGCAATCCTGTGCATTTCCCATGGAGCAAGGCCTCAAGCTTTGCAAGACAAGTGATAGCCCGTTGGTGCATGCAACGGACTATAGGAGTTTGGTTGGAGGGCTGCGATACTTGGTGAACACACGTCCCGATCTTGCCTACTCGGTCGGGTACGTGAGTCGGTTTCTGGAGGAGCTCAAGGAAGATCACTTTGCTGCAGTCAAACGCATTGTACGCTACATAGCGAGTACAATCAACTATGGAGTCTTTTATGCAAGAGGAGGAGACATGGAGCTTATTGGGTACTCGGATAGTGACTATGCGGGAGATGTGGAGGACCGCAAGAGCACAAGCGGGGTGCTGTTTTGTCTTGGAAACAGCCCCGTTTCATGGCAGTCCTGCAAGCAGAAGGTGGTGGCCTTGTCCTCATGTGAAGCAGAGTATATCGCAGCAGCTCAAGGGGCATGTCAAGGTGTATGGATGGCACGGCTGATGGAGGACTTAGCTGAAAAATCGAAGGCGCCAGTGCTACGGGTTGATAACAAGTCAGCTATAGACTTGAGCAAAAATCCGGTACACCATGACAGGAGCAAGCACATCGACGTCAAGTACCACTACATACGGGAGTGTGTGGACAGCGGTACTATTGTGCTTGAGCAAATCTCCACTCAAGACCAGATGGCGGACATCTTGACCAAGGCTCTTGGAAGACAGAAGTTCGTGGAGATGAGAAGAAGGATCGGGATTCTAGACATGGGCCAGTGTCAGGATCAGGAGGAGAATGTGGGCTGATCTGCCCCTGGCCCAGGCCGGCCCCTCCCTGGCCCAGGGCGGCCAGAACTGGGCCAAGTGGGCTGGTCAGCCCTGGCCCAGGCCGGGCCCCCTTTCTAGAAGGTTTTTGAGTTTAATCTTCTTAGAGATAGATTAAAAGATCCTTTGTAACAGATTAGGACTCTTGTAAGGGGGGGCTATATATACAAGCCAAAAACACCCTAAATTGAGAGAGATCAATATACAGAAAATTTTCCTCCACTTTTCTAACCCTAGCCGTCTCTCTCCCTCCTGCCCTAGCCGCCGGCCTAGCCTCTGCCCTAGCCGCCGCACAGCTCCTGCCCTAGCCGCCGCCTCCCTCTGCAGCCCTAGCCGCCACCAGAGGCTAGAACCAGCCGCCGCCCCTGTTTCCCCCTCTGTTCTGCGTCTCTTCAACACCAGAACAGATCGGGCACCACCTGATCTCTCCCCTGATCTGTTCTCCCAAGAACAGAATCAATCTGCTCAGTTTTCTGCACCAGAATTGTTCTTCTCCTTGCTGTTATTCCTCTGTTGTTAGCTGAAGAATTTTTCTGGTCTGTCTTCAAGGAAGACAGATCGATCTGCTAGGGCAGATCGGTTTATTCAGCAAGAACAGGGACAGTTTCAGCGCCGGAATTGCAACAACATCATCAGGCCGAGCTCCTTGATGAGTGGTTCCCTGATGAAGGTGTGAGTGGACCCTGTGTCGACCAATGCTGCCAGTAGGTTGCCGTGGACGTAGACCTGGAGCTTCATTGTGTTGGCGAAGTCGATGCCGGTCAGGGCGTGTAAGGAGATGCCCATATCAGCTACGGTCGCGTCAACGTCATCATCGTCGTCAAGCTCCAGAAGGAAGATTCCTTTGCCGGCACACTTATGGTCCGGTGTGTACCGCTCAGGGTAGTGATAGCACTCGCCGCTTGCCCGCTTAGCAGCCATCTCATCGGGTGTAAGGCGTTTGAAGTGCGGGCGAGAAGATGCCGTTGTTGACGATGTCGGGGCGGGTGGTGTAGAACTGCCACTTGAGGCCGTAGTAGAGGCGCGGGACACAATAGAAGAGCGTGTGGAGCGTTGAGAGGCGGCGCCCTTCTGTATTCCGCTATCTGTTATTGCCGCAAGTCGACGTTCAAAGGCTCTGGCCAGACTCATAGCGGTTTGTAGATTAGTGGGAAACTGCAGCTCCACATCCGTTCTAAGTGGCTCGCCGAGGCCAGCTGTGAAGAGGTTGATCTGCTGGTGCTGGCTGAGGTCCTCGCAACGACAAAGAAGGACCAGGAATTGACGCTGATATTCCTCAACCGTGCCAGTACGACGGAGATCTTTAATTTCCGCCAGGTCGTTGGAGCGGAGCGGAGGCCCGAAGCGCATGTTGACGAAGTCCGCGAACCGCTCCCAGGACACGATGCCACAGTCACGTTCTAGAGCAGTGTACCACTCGGCCGCGACACCCTCAAGGTGGAGAGACGCAAGCCACACCTTTTCTTCTGGCATCGTACGTGTCCCTCGGAAGTATGTCTCACACTTGGTGAGCCAGGGCAGCGGATCTGTTTCCCCGTCGAACTTGGGGAAATTGACCTTGTGACGACGCAGCCCGCTGTCGTCGAAGGTCGGGCGTCCCGGTGGGCGCCTAGTACTGTAGTGGTCGTCGTTGCCGCCATGGCCGCCGCTGCCACCGCCGCCGCCCTTGCCGCTGCCGCAGCTGCGGGGAAGGTTGCTACCCTGCGGTGAGTTTTGTTGCAAGTCCTCACCACCGGAGAGCTCCCGCTCCGGTGCCTTCTCAAAGCGCGCAAGGCGCATATCGTGGCGGTCCAAGCGCTTGTTGATGGTGTCTATCTGCCCCATCATCTTGCTCATCATGTTGCCGAGATCTTGGAGGGTGAAAGTCCCAGAATCGTCCACGGGGCCGGACATGGTCGCTGCCCCGGAGTCTCTTGATACCAAATGCTGGGAAACAGGGAGGGGGGAGACCCCTTGGCTGCGCTTAGGGCTGCGCAGGGGAGAAACCAGCAGCGAGGAGGCGTGGGGGCAGCTGCGCAGTACGTTACGTGGGGGACAAAGTAGTTGGTCACGGCGGCTAGGGTTAGGGTTCGAAGCCACCGTGATCCAAGGAGAAGAACAGCCCTCAACGGGGATTCTTATTTTTTCCTGGATGCTCAAAACATGAGGGAGGGGGCTGCTTATAAAGGGGGGACAGGACCCCCCCTTTGGCCGCAACCTACTCCTAGTCTGTTTGGGGATAATCTCCCAAACTGACTAGGATTCTTTTCTTCCCTTTTTTTAGTTTATTTCTTTCTATCTAAACTGATTCAATCTATAACTCCCTTTTATTCCTAAACATTATCTAATTAATTCTTCTAAATATCTTCCTGGTGCGGCTGCAGGGCCTGGCCGGCCTAGTTGTGGGCTTTGTGGGCCCCACGCCGACCATATTGGCGGCCCACAAATGCATCCACAACAACTCCACAGGCCCATTAAACCTGGCCCAACTCCACACCCTAAGTCCTTGACCACCCACCCGATACCCTAGCGCCGCCACCCCACCCCCCTCGATACCCCAGCGTCGCCGCCCCCAGACGGAACTTTGCCTTCGATCACCTCCACCCGAGCGGCGCTCGGCCTCCAATCCTCCGCCCGGAACTGCCCTCCCCCCTCCCCCCCCGGTGGCTCCCTGCGTGCTACCGCAGCGGCAGATCTGCCGGCGCTCAGCCTCCGATCCTCCGCGCGGAACTGCCGGCTCCCCGCGTGCTCCCGCAGCGTGGATCTGCCGGCGCTCAGCCTCCCACGGGCGGTTCTTCCCCAGGTGCAGGTCAGTGCGCCACCCCCCCATTGGCTTCCTCCGCCGGCGGCGCCACCCTGCCCCTTCTTTCTCGGGCGGATCCCCCCCCCCCCCCGGCGTGTCACCTTACGCCGGATTCTAAGGCGACAGGACGCCTTAGGGTCTGTGGGCGCCTTAGCGCTTAAGCGTCGCTTAAGCGACTCTTAAGCGACGCCTTAACAACCTGGGCTGCATGGTGTAGCTGTCACTCCTGGCTTTGAATCTGGCAACCACAGTTCGAATTCCGGTGGGCCTTTTTCTTTAGGAAAGAAAAAAAATTGGTGATATACCACTCAAACCTTGAAGCATCCAATAAATATAATTAAGTGATCAGACACATCAAACGGTTCCATAGTGTAGTGGTTATCACTCCAGACTTTGAATCTGGCAACCTGGGTTCGAATCCCGGTGGGACCTACTTTTTTTAGGAACAGACAACTGTTGTTTTGCCCATCAAAAGTCAAACAGTCCAACTTTTTGAAAAAAGATAAATATCACCAAGTGATCACACACATCAAACGGCCCCATGGTGTAGTGGTTATCACTCCAGACTTTGAATCTGGCAACCTGGGTTCGAATCCCGGTGGGACCTACTTTTTTGAGGAATAGACAGATAAATGGTGATATGCCACTCAAAAGATCCAAACTTTTTGGGAAATGCAATATATTGGATGTTTCCATTTAATACCATAGACAATGTTTTTCACCGTTCCTCCAACATTTAATATATTGGATGCTGTATGGGCTTGGAATAAAGCACAGACTAGGAATAAGCAACTAGATGAGATGACTCTATGGCCTTGCATCAAGCAGCCAGGGCTAAGATGAAGGATGGGAGTTCGAGTTACAATACAGAAGGGGAATAGGACAGCTTGGCTGGAGTAAAACAACATACATGAGATAGAGATAAGTTAGATGGCTCCTTTTTTAAAGCCTCTGGAATAACCTAACCCCATTAATGAAGATAGGTCTGAGAATCTAGCTAAAGAAATATTAGAGTAAATTAATGGTTTTCAAACAAGTTAAATGAAATTATCAAAACCACGCAAGTAGTGCTTCTGGTTCTGCTTTCTACTCCAAAACATGTACTGCATGGAGAGAAATGTTGTTGCATGCAATGGCAGCAACATGGCATGAGATACATGGGATCACTATAACAAAGAAGCTGACGAGAAACAAAGGAAATGGTTGAAACAAAGGATACTCAAATCTCTACATGCCATATGCAGTTAGAAGCAAATTTTGATTAGAACACTAGGAACCTATATACATCAGGAGAGCATATGTCAAAACCCTCTTCCATATGTTTCTTAAACATCGTGATTTATGCAGTGGGCCAGTGAGATGACACTAACTACTCCTTATACCTTATAAGCATCATCAAAATCAAGAACATAGAAACCTAACAAGGATAAAAAAAACAGATGCAGCAACATATAGGTCAAAAAGAGATCAGATTGAGGACAGCGTCAAGGAAGGTACAGTACAGCAGATTGCCACTAGCTGAGCACCAAAGGTAAGAGTGCCAGAAATTGATGTCGACGACTATGGCTTTAATGTTGAAGACCACGTTGGCACGTAGCATAGCACATTCCTAATTTTGTTACGGAGTTAAGCAACATTGAAATATTCCTTGGATTAAACTCACCTCACTAAATAAGGTTTCAAAATTCAACCATTTATGAAAATTGCATGCTTCACTACTATAGTCAAACTGAATTGTAACGATGTAGTTAATACTCTGATCACAGACTTCATTTCCTTATATTGACTTAATTGTGAAAATGTTACCAAGAGTGCCATAAAAATAACATTGATTACAAATTTCAAAACCTCGTTCCCCACAGTACCTGAACATAATGAGTAGCCGTGAAGTGGAAGAAAATGTCATTTCCCTAGGGTATATAAGGAAGGAATCATCTGCATAGCTTCACTAGATCATGGATATATGTTAATTTTATCTTTTACTGAGGAACAAGGTTAAAGGTACGCTTCTGCAAGATGTTAAAATGCAGCCGAGCAGAGCGAGCAAGATCTGACATGAATAATGTCAGCAAAGAAGAGGTCCTAATAGAGAGCATACCTAGAGCAAATCTTCTATGACATCTAATAAGCATCAGAATTTGCCAAGCATGCCAAATATTGAGCAGAGGACAACAAATATAAAGGCTTGTTTTTCCAACATGAGAATATTCCTTTCCCAAAACTAAAATAACAGAAAAACGTAGTTTGTTATAACCAGAATCTCAAGCATAGGGTACGGATCAGAGACTTAGATTTAAGAGACTATGACAAGCTGGGTGTAATGAGCATAAACTCCTGCATTATAAAGCACAAGAGACATCCAAATTTTAACTTGCCGCAGAAAGATCAGAAAATCCTCCAACTGCCTTCGCATTCCGTTTACAAATCTATAGGTTGGTGGGTACAGCTGAACAAAGTGTGGGCATCACCCATAAGTTTACCCACTGTGCCAGGATTCTCTATTCACGAACATCGTGATCCTATCCCCCACAATTATCAACCCTTAATCACAGAGAATTGGTGATTTGCAATTCAAAAGTTGAACAATTCATCTCTTTAGGAAATGATAAATATCATTAAGAGATTGCACACATAAAATGGTACAATTGTGCAGTTATCACTCCAGACACTGAATCGGGGAACCTAGGGAGCAATTCCAGCAGGGCTTTTTTTGGGGGGAAAAAAGGTGATACGACACTCAAAAATTGAACTACCAAACCTTTTGCAAAATGATAAAAATCATTAAGCGATCAAACACATCAACCGGTTCCATGGTGTAGTGGTTATCACTCCAGACTTTGAATCTGGCAACCTGGGTTCGAATCCCGGTGGGACCTACTTTTCTTTTTGTAGGAACAACAGCAAAACCTTGTAGTCCCAAGCAATTTGGGGTAGGCTAGAGATGAAACCCATAAGAACCAACATAAAAGACAAAAGAAAGTAAAAGAAGACAAAAGAAAAAGAGAGAAGGAAAAAGGAGGGGAACAAAACAGTTTCCTTTTTATGAACAAACATATTGATGATATACCACTCAAAAGATCCAAAATTTGGAAAATGCAACTAGATTTCTTTTGCATGTTATATGGGCTTGGAATAGCACATGGACTAGGAACGAGCGAGAGGTAGATGAGCTGACTTTTTGGCCTAGTATCATGCAGCCAGGGTTAACATAGAAACCTCACAAGTAGGTCAAAAAGAGATGAGGTTGCACCATTGCAGACGTGTCAAGGAAGGTACATTAAAGCACATTGCCACTAGCTTGCACCATAGGCTAGAGCGTGATGCATTGATGTCAACAACCACTACTATGTCCTTTGTGCTTAGGACCATGTTGGCTACACCGCGTAGCACATTCCCAATTATGTTAAAAAGTTAAGCAACTTTGAACTTATTCCTTGAGTAACAGTCACCTCACCAAACAAGGTCTAAAGATTCAACCAAATTGTTATGAGGACTGCTGATCGCATATTCTTCACTACAGTCAAACTAAATTGTAGAGATGCAGTTAACAATTTGACTATGGACAATATTTCCATGTATGGGCTTAACAAATCTACAAGTTAGCGAGCACAGCGGAACAGAGCTTGGGTACCGTGCATAAGTTTACCCACCTCGTCCAGGGTTCTGCCGCAAACACGATGACGGCAGCCCCCACAATCACCAACCCTAAATCGCCCTTGGAAAAAAAATACAGATCCTGAATACCTAACCGCGTAAACAGTTGATGAAGCGAAACACTCAAAAGCAAACGCTTAAACAGGACGTAACGGGGAGGAGGGGCAGGCCACCTGGTTGGATGAGGGCAAAGCTCGCGTCGGGAGATCCATCGAGGACCTCGTTGGCAGATATATCTACGCCCACGGGCTATACTCCGGAGACGGCGACCGGCAGTGCCCGCGCGCCGGGGCACCGCGCGGGCAGGCATCGGTGGGCCGCCTCTCCAGTGGCGGCACGCGGAGGGAGAACCCGCGGACGACGCAACGAAGTCCTTGGCACGGGGACGAGACGCCGCCATTTGCTCGGGCTGGGGCTTCGCAGCACCGGCGAAACGCAGCGCCGGCGCACGGCAGCCAGGACACGGGGGAGGTGGAAGGGCGAGGCATAACGCCGAGTTCTTTTGGGCCATTATTTTGATCCATCGGCCCAAAATACTCTACATTTATTTTTTGGGGCCCAATAGAACTCTATTGGGCTGACGTCTCGGTCTCGCGTGCCACAAAGGGAATAGTAGTCCATCCACGCGGCATGCGGCAGAGGAGACAGGCACGCATGGACATGGACACCTATGCGCCGTGCCCACCCATTGCGGCGCCGTACGCTTCCTGCTCGGTGACACCACGGCCTCCTCGCTCCTATCCTCGTCGACGCACGTGTCGCCTCCCGCCGACACGCGTCGCGCTCCGGCGCCACCCCGACCTCGGCGGATCAAAACGCGGACCGCTCGACGCCAATTTTATAAGCCGCCCGCCGATCACGCTGCAGGCTCATCGTCGTCACCAACCCGAAGGCGATTAGCTACATCCAAGCTCCACACAGCAAACCCCTCCTCTTTGAAGCACCACACCGGCGAACTTGTGAGCTTGCTTGCGCGCCAATGGCCTCGCAGCAACAGGCCAGGAAGCAGAGCACGAAAGGCCAGGAGGAGGGAGGCCAAGCACAGGGGCATGGCGCCAGCGGGCAACAAGGTCAGCAGGTAATGAACCTGGAGGAGATCGGCAAGCACCGCGCTGAGGCGCAACAGCGCTCCATTGACGCCATCCGCTCAGCCGAGGAGCGCTTCAACAAGGCCAACCAGGCGCGCGCGCACGGGACAGTGGCCGTGTCGCCGCCGCCCGGTGACACCGTGCTTTCGCATCAGGAGGGCACGAAGCAGCCCGCGAAGCAGCAGGGGGAGAGCCATGCCCGCAAAGGCGGCGGCGGCGGCCATGGGGCGGAAGGCCATGCAGAAACCGAGGCGCAGCAGTGGCTTGCGGACGCCGCCAGGGACGCCAGGGCGCGGTGCAACCGTGCCACGGGGTTGGCGACGAGCCCGACTGCAACACACGGTGGCGAGGGGGCGGCGACCCAGTCGTACGCGGGTGCTACGGCGGCGTCGCGCGGTAAGGAGACCAAGAAGTCGGCCACGGAGAAGGAGGGTGGCCATGCCCACGGCCAGCTGACAAGGCAAGAGAAGATGGGGCACGGCCCCGACGCCCATAAGATCTCGGACGCCGAGGCCGCACGCGCCGCCGTTGAGAAGCATGACAGGAGCAAGCAGGCCGGCGCCACAGCTGGACAGCAGAGCGCTAGGGACACGGCGTCGCACGCGCTTGGCGCCACGGCCGAACACGCGGCGGACAAGGGCGCCAAGGCTACGGACGTCGGCGGACGCGGCGCGCGGGCCGCGGCGGAGAAGGCACAGGAAGCCACCGAACAGGCCACGGGGACTGCGGTCGACTATACCAAGCAGACGGCCTGGAAGGTGAAGGATGTCACCGCCAGCGCAGCCCGGACGACCGCGGACTACGCCAAGCAGGCCGCCGCCAAGACGAAGGACGTGACACTCGCGGCGGGCGGGACGACGGCGGAGTACGGGAAGAAGGCGGCCGTGAAGGCCAAGGACGCCACGGTGAGCACCGGCGGGACGGCCGCGGAGTACGCCAAGGCCGCGGCGGAGAAGGCGAAGGGGGCGGCCGTGGCGACCGCGAAGACGACGGCCGGGTACACGCAGCAGGCGGCCGTGAAGGCGAAGGACGCCACGGTGAGCACCGGCGGGACGGCCGCGGAGTACGCCAAGGCCGCGGCGGAGAAGGCGAAGGAGGCGGCCGTGGCGACTGCGAAGACGACGGCCGGGTACACGCAGCAGGCGGCAGTGAAGGCCAAGGACGCCACGGTGAGCACCGGCGGGACGGCCGCGGAGTACACCAAGGCCGCGGCGGAGAGGGCGAAGGAGGCGGCCGTGGCGACCGCAAAGACGACGGCCGGGTACACACAGCAGGCGGCAGTGAAGGCCAAGGACGTGACTGTGTCCACGGGCGGGCAGGTGGCGCAGAAGACCAAGGAGGTGACGGCAGACACGGCGCACAAGGTGGCGGAATACACCAAGGAGAAGGCGGAGCATGGCAAGGAAGCCGCGGCCCGCGCCGCCGACCAGGCTGAGGAGCCGGGGTCTGACGCGACTGCGAAGGCCAAGGACACGGCGGACAATGCTCGCGACGTGACCGGACGTCAGCACGAGGAGACGTCCGGAGGCGCGGCACACGGAGCAGGAGCCACGACCGAACAGACCAAGCACGAGGTGAAGGACGCGACGGGATCCATGGCGCAGAAGGCGATCGACACCGCGGGACGTGTCAAGGACACGGCCAAGGACGCGGCCGGCGGCGTGGAACAGAGGTCGAGGGAGATAGCTGGTCAGGCCAGAGACATGTCGAGGGCGACAGCGAAGGTACGTGCGCCCGCATGGACTCTCGCCACAGGTGCTTGAGCATTGTTTCCGTAACCGTGTACTATAAGCTGATGGCTCAGTTGTGATGCAGGCCGGCGATGGCGAGGAGGAGGAGGGCGGCACCACGATCGTAGGCGACGTCCTGGAGGCGGTGGGGGCGACGGTGGTCGGGCTATCGCAGCACGCCAAGGGGATCGTCGCCGGCGAGGAGGAGGTCGTCCCTGGGGGCGTGGAGGCGAAGGTCGCCGGAGCGAAGGAAGAGAAGCGCAAGACCGCTTGACCGGGAAAACTCGCTCGAGAGCGTCCGGTCTCTCTCCCTACGTGTACCGCTGCTGTGACGTGCCCAGCCGTGTAGAATAATGCACGCCACCACCGCATCGGTCATGTGATGTTATCTAGGTGCATAGCTCTCGATATACGTACGCTGTTGTGCGTTTTGTACGCGTGTCTCGTGAATGTGGTACAGACGTAGACTACGATGATGATACGGTGATCTTAACATGCGCCGAACCTCGTGTTTTGAGATAGAAGCAATGCAGTGCAAACTCAGTTCAGATACAAATAAAAAAAGCAGTACTTCCTTACAGTTAATTTAGTTTAAATTAAACTAGATTTTTTGTTTTCGAACGCATTCGGCTCTAATACTTTTATTTAAAGTTAGGTATGTATGTATCTCAAAATTAAACTAGAAATAATTTAAAATAGGAAGGAGGCAATCCGCATGCCAAGCAAGCATTGGCGACGTGCGCATGTGTAGGGTGTTCATCCGATACTTCCCGGGAACCTAGCTCTTCCCAAGGTCGCAATTTTTGATGACGTCACGGGTTAAACGGATCTTCTGTTTGACCAGCAAAAAGCGTAGGTGCATTGCAGCCGGCTCGACTTGCTTCATTTCGTATTTTGGTACGAACGGGGATCACCTCGTGAATCTGGACCACATCTTCCTCTCCTCGCATTTGTTGCAACAGTCCAGTTCAAATTTCACCGCTGTCTGAGCGAATTTTTATGTTTGCCAAGTACAGATGCAGTTCAAACCGTCTGTACTTGCTTCACAAGCACCCAAGGAACTTCTTTAAAACTCACACATCAAAACGAGTAGCTTGGGTCGAGGTCATCATTAGAAGAAAAAAAAATAGGGCTCATGCGCTGCTGCTGAGTGCTAGTAATCACATGCACATGGCAACCAAACCAGCAGTTGGGGTAAACAAACCCTACAACAGATCAGCAGCTCATCAAACTCTCAACTCCCACCTGCTTGCACCATTCTCAAATTCCTCCATTCAAGTGATTGCCAATATTTATATTGGAGATTCTTCTCCAGAGAACCACGCACATGTTCACCACAAACGTGCTTGTTGGCACTTTCAAATTGTTTACAGATAGAAATTTCACGCACAGCTCATTTAGGCCATGATTGACACCATGTTCAGACAAAGGGATGCAGTTCAAAGTTACAGGGCTGACAGGTTTTGGAACAGAGAATCAGAAGCTGCTCAAAAGGACAATTTGTATCACATTTCCCGGACACAATATACACTGTCAACTGTGCCATACATTTTTCATATTTATACCACCCCACAAAATCAAGAAAATCAAGCTTTTTCAGCCCCTATCACACCTTTGTACCCCACATAAACGAATTCAATAAAATGCTGATATACATGTGTGCAAACATTGGAACTGTATGGAATAACTACATTCCTCGCTCCATTTTTCAGTGAACTACTTTGATACACTCTACAACTAAAGTGCTCGTGCTCACGAGGACTGGATGATCGGTTGGTCTGCAAAAGGGCCATATAACCAACCTTTGGCAATATGGCGGTAAGCAGCCTCTGTCAAGTGAATACCGTCCCAGCTCCAGTGGGTTGTTGGGTCAGCACAGGCGGTTGCACCCGGCTCACCACATTTGGCCGTGACGTTGAAGTTGTAAGCGGCTTTCTCAGGAGTGGACGGAGCCCCACAGCACGCCCTAGGTAGTTGCTTGTAAAATCCTGAATTAAAAACCATAAGTTGTTACGGCCTCTGCTTTTACATGCATTAAAATCAAATGACCATCGCTTGAAGGGAAGGTGCCTTCAGTTCTAATCAACAATAACACATCTGCCTGCTTTTTCTCTAGCGGTTGAGGTAGGAAAAAATGTCTCCATCAGCAAAATTAAATAAGCAAATGCATGCCCAATAAAAACAAGGTTATGCTAGATGCTGCAAGGCACCAATGAAAAGGAAATTCCAGAACGTGATCTAGAGATGACAGAGACAGGCCTAGATGCTGGTGGCTGTTATTTCCCTTTCCCCTATTCTTTCGATTAGGAAAACTACAAACGTAAAGCATAACCAAGCTCCACTGTCAGCCAGGAAAGAACAGTACAGATACAGACAAAAGTGGTAGCTAAGAACGATAGTTGATAGTTGAACTAACTGAGCAATTCCTATAGATGTTTTGTACTCACCGCAACAAGGGTTTTTAAAACCTGTCAATCAGCTATGCTTAGAAAGCGGAGTAGCAAAAGTAAGGTAAAGTAGCAAAGTTTTTCTTATCACATTATTGAATGTGCATAGAAACTTTTCCATTATGAAACGTTTTTCTGAGAAACATTTGAAGATGTTAAATTTTCTAATGGACGCGGTTACCATTCAGAGTATATGTATTTTTTCTTAATTATACAAGGTCCTTAAAGATTTCTAGTAGCTGGTTCAGGCGTTCAGCTCATAACATAACTGCCATGCCAACAAGGAATAGGGTTGCTGTCACTGACTCACTGTCACTAAGAGAATCACTGTGTTGTAGGTTACTAAGTTCTGATATATAACATACTTGTACAGTTGTACACTTGTACTGCCTGAGGAAAAAAATTCAGGCTCAGGCTCCCACGGTGTACATCATAATTTACTGTTAGCCCTGAATGGCTGAATGGCTCATTCTGGTAGAATCTCATCGGAAAGCCATCAACAAAGTTGTCCTAAGAAGCAGTGGTGGCTAACAGCCCCTCTACAGACAATAATAGGTCCCAAATAAATGAGGTGTAAGTAACTTTACTTTCAAAGTACTTTGAAAACGAAGCTAGCTAGACTGGTTTTGAACTAATATTTTTTTATTGCAATGTTGTATTGGAGAACGGTACAGTCACATCTAACGAGATCTAAACTATCCAATTATAATATCATAATATGTGTGTATTTCAAGGAGGCAGTAGGAAATAGTTGACTCTAAATTAACAGCTGACTCAACATCTAAGCATCTGTGGGGAAAGGGAAAAAAGACACAACAGGATCGAGAATTGAAAAACTCACCAAACTTCTCAGGATGAAGCATGAACTGGATAACTGGTGTGTAGTAATCGCCATATATGATCCTCACATTAAGGTGTTTTGCCCGGAGCTTCTCAAGTGCAGCTTTGAGATGTGCATTGTGCACCCAAGAAAATGTGTTGAAGCGGCGAACACACCCGCTGCGGGTGCCATAGCCATCGGTCGGCTCCTCAAGCATGTTCAAGTAAACCGGGAAGCACCCGGTGGGCATCACTCCCGGCACAACGAGGTCCACCGCCCCCTCAGCTATCAATGCCTACATAGCACACAAACAGTTGCAATCGTAACCACATCCCTCAGGGTAATCAAGTCAACAACCCGCAGCACAAATAAGCAATAGCTACCTCAACACCGTCAGAGATGCCCTGGATGACATCCGACATGAACTGGTAGGCCATTTCAAGACCCTGCCCTGCAAAGAGCGGCGCATTGTAATCGTTGCCGCCAAACTCGCCGACCACAAACAGTGACTTGGCAAAGAAATCCTTGCATTCTGCAGAAAGAAAATATCGGTCAAATCAAGATTCCATTGAATTTCCTGATTCCTCTATCTCGCATCACCATTGTTAAAGCAAAGCTACAAAAGAAGATTGGATTTTTTATTAGACTGACCCTTGGTGGAGTTGCAGAAGAAGGGCTTGAGGTCGCGGAACCACTGGATTTGGGTCATGAGCGCGCCGGAGTTCCAGATGACGGCGCCCAGCCCCTTGGCCTCGAAGTAGGGCGTGTCGAGCGCCGTGGCGCCAGTGATGGCGAAGTTGGCCCCGTGCGCGAAGCTGGCGTTCTTGGCCTTGGACGGCGGCAGCAGCGGCAGGCCGAACTCTTGCGCTGCGGACCGAACGCATGGATATCAGACACCCAACCCAAGAAGCAGAATCTAGAGAGCAGAAGCATCAGCAGCAGCAGCGAAGAGGATGCCGTACCCAGGTGGTCGATGACGAGGCGGCCGTCGGAGCATCGGCCGGTTGCTCTGCCGAAGTAGGTCTGGCCGTAGGGCAGGCGCGCGGTGGCGAGGATGTCCGGGGTGCCGTTCTGGATGAGGTTGCCTGCGTCGGCCAGCGAGTCCCCGAAGTTGAAGAGCGCGTGGTACCTCCCCTTGGCAGCCGCCGCCTCCTTGCCTTCCGCGGCCTCCACTCCGCCGGCAGCCGCAAGAACCGCCACCACGACCGCCGCGAGGACCGCGGCGCACCTTCCTCCCATGGCTGCTCCCCCAGGTTCTCGGATCTCCGCGCGAAATGGGCGGTACGGAACGGAGACGCGGCGAGAAAGAGGAGGAGGGAGGAGGGCGGGGAGGCTAGGTCGCCACCCGGCACTCGGTGGTGGTGGTGGGTTCTTGTAGGAGAGGGAAAAGCGAAGGGTTGGTGGTGGAGGGCTGCTGCGACGTCGTCTCGGCTGGCGGCTGGGCTTCCCTTCCCTTCCCGTCCGTCGCTGCGCGTGGTGGCGTGGCTCGCTCGGTGTCTGGTGACGAGCGTCGTTGGGGCGCGTGGAGTTATTGCGGAGGTGGGGTGAGACGGCGAACGAAGCGAGGACGAAGGCGACCAGACCAGACCAGAGCGGCGAACTCGTCGGTGGAGTGAAACAAAAACAACAAAGCAAAAACGTGACCGCTGACCAGAATGGAACAGTGGACTTCACGGTTTGACTTTCATCAGAGTTCTTTCCGGCGCTCGGTCCTTTTTCCGGCCTAATTTCCTACCACCCGCATGGTTTTCGCTAGGCCATGTATCTTATTTTGTTCTTTGCTACCTACTTGTCGAAATGTGCGGTCGACACTTCCCTCGGATCTGCACTGGGCAGTCCGCGGAGGTTCTTTTTTGTAGTGGCTAGTCACTTGCGGAGAGTTTGAGCGTATGGACGAGTTAGTAAGAGCTTGACACGGCGGGTTTTACGTGGTTCGGGCCGCCGGAGCGTAAAACCCTACGTCTACGGTGAGCTGAGGAGCTCGCTGTATTGCTTGCTGCTCAGAACCGGAGTCCTGAGCTTGGGGATGACTGATGTCTAGCGTATGAGTTGCTCGAGTGCGAACCCTTGCTAACATCGCCTACCCGAGCCTTTTATAGCCCAAAACTCGGATGGCTTACAAGGGGGGGGCGGGACCCGACAGGTGGTCCCGGGGAGATTGTGTGTCATCTACCGTATCTGCAGTTATGCCGGTAGTTGTCTCTGGCGAAGGCTTCTGAGTCTTCGTCTTGCAGCCCTGCCCATGCCGCATGCTAGTCGTAGTGGTTGATGACGGCGGGGGCGGCATGGGATGTCTTGTCGCTGCGTTTATTGGCTGACAGGCTCTGACACTACGCGTCAGTCTGTGATGCGACTGGGTGCAACGGCACCTGACAGAGGCGTGCTCCGCGTCTCCGCGTCTTGGGAAGACGCGGGCCTTGAATACCTTGTACGGGCAAGGTATGGGGCGTCTTTACGCCCGCCGCCTACCGCTCGGGGGCAGGCAGCGCTCTTCTGCTGGACACGTGGCGGGCCCGGAGCCCTCCTCAGAGAAGAGGGAGGTCCGGCCCCGCGGAACACGTGGAGCCTTCGGACCTCTCCCCATGGAGGGGGAGGTCCGGCTTCTGTCGGCCACGTGGCGAGCCCGGAGCTCCTCTCTGAGGAGAGGGAGGTCAGGCCCCGCTGGACACGTGACGCCTTCGGACCTCTCTCCCGCGGAGGGGGAGGTCCGGCTTCTGCAGGCCACGTGGCGAGCCCGGAGCTCTCCTCTGAGGAGAGGGAGGTCCGGCCCCGCCGGACGCGTGGCGCCTTCGGAGCTCTCCCTGCGGAGAAGGGCGAGATCCTTAGGCATTTTCCCCTGTGCGCGGGGGTACCCCATATCGCGGGTACCGACAGTGGCCCCCGGGCCCATCTCGGGGGAGATAGCGAGCCCGAGGTGGGACCTCCGTCTCTTCTGATCCGCGCACTTTCTCTATGTCCCGCGTTGACCGCTGCCGGAGCACGAACAGTCGCGGGGTCGTGGGAGCGTGCGCCCACTTGATGGTTGCTTTTACTGCGGCGGTTCCCTAGGCTGCCACTTCTGCATGTTGCGGCGCTTTCTTCGGGAACCGCCGGAGTGCCTTGCCGGCTCGTCTTCTTGGGAGGTTGACTCCTTGACCCACCGCTTCAGCTGGGCGGCTTGGGTCCACTTGCCATTGGCACTCTGTCTCGGAGCCGAAGCGGTTGCCGATGCGGCGTATTCGAAGAGTTTCGAATCGCTTTGAATTGTACCTGGAAGGTGTGAAAGGAAACCGCAACGTGGGCAGGCTCCCCTTATAAGGCTTCCAGCACTTGCACCTTCCTTGAGTCACTGCGGCCTTGTCTTCTTCCATGGCTTCTAACCCGCCTTTGGGGAGGAATCGCTCTAGATTTCCTCCAGCGACGGCGTCTGCACCAAGTCTGGGACCCAGTGAGCCTGCATGCCTTGCCTCTGGAGGTGGCGCCTCCAAGAGGTCTCAGGTTTGTCCTTCCGACGGGACTCTTCCTAGGCGACGGCAGGCTGAAAGTTCCCTGGCGTTGCGTCCCTTCTCAGATGGTGGAGTCTTCAAAGAAACTGCTGATACGCCGAGGCGGCTTCAGGCGGAGGAGTCTCCAAGGAAACTGCTGAAGCACCAAGGAGGACTCCAGGCGGCAGAGTCTCCAAGAAGACCGCTGAAGCAGCGGAGGGGGCTTCAGGAGCACCCTTGATGACACTGTCCTTTGCGCTGGTGATGAGGGGAGTCTCCAAGGAAACTACTCAAGCAGCGGAGGGGGCTTCAAGAGCATCCTTGATGACACCGGCCCTTGCGCTGGTGATGGCCGAGGTGATTCCTGCGCTCGGGTCACGGAGCGGGAGGACGCCGCCAGGGCTGAAGCCTGGTGACGTAGCCGTTCTTGCAACTTCTAGGCTCTGGCCGTGCCAGGGGAACCCTGGGGCTTGTTTCTTTCTTTTTTATCGAGTCTGTAGTCCAGCTCATGGAGCCATGAATACATGAACTCTTATGACCCTTCGTGCCTACGATGTTTTCTGTCTTCTTCTTGGTTTTTCCTGGCCGAGCCCTTAGCTCCGCAAGGTGCTCAGAGGCTTTCACCAATCTCGACGTTCTGCTCCGGCACCTTCCCCGGGTCCTTACTGTATTAAGGGCCCCGGAGGTCTTCGGGGCCCGCCTCATGAGGATGGGGAGGCCCGGATCTGCCGGCCACGTGGCGGGCCCGGAGCTCTTCTCTGAGGAGAGGGAGGTCCGGCCTCGCGGGACACGTGGGGCCTTCGGACCCCTCCCCTCAGAGAGGGGGGTCCGACTTCTGTTGGCCACATGGCAGGCCTGGAGCCCCCCCTAGAGGAGAGGGAGATCCGGTCCCGTTGGACACGTGGATCCTTCGGTCTTGCCTTGGAGTTCCGGTCTTGCGTGATCCCGTAGTGGTCCCCTGGTAGGGGCGTCCCATTAGTCGGGTGCTCCTACCATACTCCTGTAGGGATTTGAGGCCGAGAGGTCCTGCACACAAGTAAGGGAAACGTAATTCTCCTTGGGGGTTCCCCCTCCTTTATCTCATAGTCTTATTTGGCTCACGGTCCCTAACCTTATGCACGGTGCTTGGGGACTGTAGTGCGCGAAGTGTCGGGGGCTCGGGGCCCCTTCGACTATCGGCAGGTACCTCCAACGCAACCGCCTCTGGTAGGGAAGCAAATGCCGACTAGGGGTGAGAATGAGAAGAGGGAGCTGAGCGTATGGCGGCCATGCACCGGAAGTGTAGTCATAGAAAATTTAGTACATAATTTAAATGAGTACAAGGAAAGAGCAAAGTAGAACAGGTTTCTTTTCATATAATTTTCCACAGGAGGAAGGCAGGCTAAACATGGAGGCCATGACCCGCCCCATTAAGAAGGGAAGCAAGACTCTACGCGCTTGGAGTCAGAACCAGCCAAAACTGAACGTAGTCCTGTACCATCCCCTAGGGACTTAGTTGCTCCGAGCGCTGTTCCTGGACTCTATGGAATTTATTACGAAAAGAAGAGATTGTCCTATCTTTGCTCTAGGGGTAGAACTTACGGAGGTGTTCTATGTTCCAAGGGTTTGGGAGCAGGTCCCCATCCTCGGTGGAAAGGCGTACGCACCCGGGGCGGCACACTTTTGCGACTCGGAAGGGACCTTCCCAACTAGGGGAGAGTTTGTGGGTCCCTTCACGAGAAAGTATGCGCCGCAGCACTAGGTCACCTTCCTGCAGCTCCCGGGCACGCACAGATCTCTGGTGGTAGCGACGGAGCGCTTGTCTGTACCATGCGTTACGGAGTGCTGCATGCAATCGGACCTCGTCGACGAGGTCGATTTCTCCACGCCGAAGGTTGTCCTGCGCGGCTTCGTCGTAAGCCCGGACACGGTGAGACTTCATGGTGATCTCTGGGGGAAGTACAACTTCGGCCCCATACACCATGAAGAAGGGTGTCTCTCCGGTGGCCCGGCTGTGGGATGTCCGGTTAGCCCATAGTGTGCTCGGAAGCTCATCCACCCAATTGGCACCATGTTTCTTCAGACTGGCGTAGGTGCGGGTCTTAAGGCCCCGGAGAATCTCCGCGTTGGCCCTCTCGACTTGCCCATTGCTCTTTGGATGGGCAACAGAGGCATAGCACACCTGAATGCCGAGGTCTTCGCAGTAGTCTTGGAAGGCTGCGCTGGTGAATTGGGTCCCGTTGTCGGTGATGATTCTGTTCGGGACCCCGAACCGGCAGACAATAGACTTGATGAACTTTACTGCGGATTGCTTATTGATGGTAACAACTGGTGTGGCTTCCGGCCACTTGGTGAACTTGTCGATGACGACATAGAGGTACCGGAATCCCCCGACGGTTCTGGGGAATGGTCCCAGGATGTCCAGCCCCCACACGGCAAACGGCCATGAGGGTGGGATCATCTGTACCGCCTGAGCCGGTGTATGGATCTGCTTGGCGTGGAACTGGCACGCCTTGTAGCTCTCGACCAGCTTGACGGCATCGTAGAGTGCTGTCGGTAAGTAGAAGCCATGCCGGAAGGCTTTACCGACAAGCGTGCGTGAGGAAGAGTGACTTCCACATTCGCCTCCATGGATCTCAGCGAGCAAGTCGCAGCCTTCCCCCTGGGTTATGCTCCGCAATAGGACGTGGTTGGCGCCACGCCGGTAGAGATCCCCCTCTACCAGCGCGTATCTCTTAGCCACACGCACGATCCGTTCAACGGTTGCATGTTCATCAGGGAGGATGTTGTCTTTCAAGTAGTCCCGAATCTTCGTGATCCATGCATCGGGTCTGACTTGAGCTTCTGGATCTTGAGCGCTAGGTTGCACGGAGTCCCCAGTGACGCTTACGATCCTTGGCGGCATCCATGGCTACAGGGCCGCCGGGACCGCCAGCTTCGAGGTGCTGGTCAAGCCCCCTTCGCCCGGCTCGGCGGGCCGGGCTGTGGGCCGCAGCAACGTCCTCTCGAAGACTCTTTCGGGCACGGGAGCTCCGGTGGAAGCCTTCGTTGAAAGGTCGTCAGCTGCGGCATTGCCAGCGCGCGGTACGTGGCGCAGGTCCAAGGCGAGGAAGTATTTCTCCAACATCTGCACGTGAAGCAGATAAGCAGCTAGTTGTGGGTCATTGCACGAGCATTCACCCTTGACTTGCTTGATAACCAGCTGGGAGTCGCCCTGTGCCAACAACTGGCGAGCGCCTAAAGACAGGGTTGTCTGTAGGCCAAAGATGAGTGCTTCATACTCTGCCATGGTTGCCTTGAAATTGAGACGCACCATGTACCCAAACTGTTCCCCCGATGGCATGAGGAGCAGTACGCCGGCACCGGCCCCCTGCTTTCGCGAGGAGCCGTCGAATAAAAGCGTCCAATGGGGCTCGGTGAAGACCGGAGCTTGGTGCTCTGGTTCACCGTCTTCGTGGCCCCCTGGGTCAGTCTTCGTTGGTGTCCACTCTGCCACAAAGTCGGCCAGTGCTTGTCTTTTGACTGCATGGCGAGGAAGGAAGTCCAGCTCAAACTCCGCCAGCTCCGCCGCCCATTTAGCAACGTTGCCAGTCGCATGGGGGCTGTGAAGGATCGTCTTCAGCGGATAGGAGGTGACTACCGAGACCCGGTGGGCTTGGAAGTAATGGCGGAGCTTCCTGGAGGCCACGAGCACCGCATACAGCAGCTTGTGGACTTCTAGGTACCTTGTCTTGGCATCATGAAGTACTTCGTTGATGTAGTAGACAGGCCTCTGGATGGTTCGAACCCTCTCTCTTAGGTCTGGGAGGTCTTCATCCATTGGACCTGGCCCGCTGGGGATGAGTGGACCCATGGGGGCCTCCGGGAGTTGGAACCCGGAGGCCCTTAAGCTATCTTGGCTCTCCGAGGGGCCCCGCTGGTTCTCCGAGAGCTCCGAAGGGTCTTGAGGGATCTTCGGGAGGTCCCGTTGGGCCCCCGGGGGTCCCCCAGGACCCCCGGGGGTTTATCTTGGGGGTCCGGGAGACCGCCCTGGACCTCCGGGAGGTTGCCTTGGAGGTCCGAGAGACCGTCTCGGTCCTGCGGGGCCTCCTGGCGTCTGTCTTCTGCTGGAGGAGCAGGTCGTGAAGATGAGAGGTCCGACCGCTCTGCGACGAGGACCATACTCACCACCTCGGTTGTTGCCGCGATGTAGAGCAACAGGTGCTCTCCGGGCTCTGGGGCTACCATGATAGGTAGGGTCGTCAGGAGCCGCTTCAACTCCTGGAAAGCCTCTTCTGCTTCGTCAGTCCAGGCAAATGGGCCAGACTTACGCAGGAGCTTAAAGAAAGGGAGTGCCCGCTCTGCTAGCCTCGGTATAAACTGACTCAGCGCAGCTAGGCATCCCGTGAGTTTCTCGACATCTTTGACGCGGGCAGGAGGCCGCATCAAGTCGATGGCCTTGATCTTCTCTGGGTTGGCCTCAATCCCCCGGTGCGAGACCAGGAATCCTAAGAACTTCCCAGAGGACACACCGAACACACATTTGTCGGGGTTTAGCTTGGTGCGCGTAGAGCGCAATTTGTCAAAAACTAAGGCTAGGTTATCTAACAAAGATGAACCCTGCTTGACCTTGACAACGATGTCATCAACGTACACCTCAACTAAGTCTCTTATTAACTCTCCAAAGGTTTTGTGCATTGCTCGCACAAAGGTGGGGAGAGCATTCTTTAGGCCGTAAGGCATAGAGACATAACAATAAAGGCCATCTACTGTGATGAAGGAGGTGTGCTCTTCATCCTCCCTAGACATGGGGATCTGATGGAAACCCGAGTAGGCGTCTAGGAAGCACAGCATATCACAGCTTGATGTTGAGTCTACTATTTGATCTATTCTAGGGAGAGGGAATGGATCTTTGGGACATGCCTTATTGAGACTGGTGTAGTCGATGCACATCCGGAGCTTCCCGCCGGCCTTCGGGACAACGACGGGGTTCGCCAACCACCGGGGGTGGTGGACTTCCCGTATGAAGGAAGCGTCCAACAGCTTCTTGATTTCTTCACGAATGAAGTTTTGCCGCTCGATGGACTGCTTGCGGGGCTTCTGTTGAACTGGCCGGGCGTCGGGGAAGACTTTCAAGTGGTGCTCGATCACCTCCCTGGGGATCCCCGGCATCTGTGCCGGCTGCCATGCAAACACGTCAACGTTGTGTCGGAGGAAGGTGACGAGCGTGCCTTCCTATTTGCTATCCAGGCCCCCGGCTACCCGGGTGGTCTGGGTGGCTTCGGCGCCGACTTGGACGACCTTTAAGGGGACGCCGCCCTCGTCGAGGGGTTGCACCCGGGGTGCTGTGGCGGAAGCACGGTGGTGTGCACTCGGGTGGAGCTGGTCCGGCTCTGCACTGCCAGGGGCTGGTGCCCCAGCTGTTGCGAGCGCTTGGAGTTTCTCTAAGGCCGACACTGCAGCAATGCGGTCTCCACGAATCCTGAGGACGCCCGTTGGTGTAGGCATCTTTAGGACAAGGTAGCCGTAGTGGGCTACTGCCATGAATCGGTACAGGGCTGACCTGCCAATTATGGCGTTGAAGGGGAGGTCGATCTCCGCTACGTCGAACATAATGTATTTTGTCCGATAGCTGTCCGGAGCTCCAAAGGTCACCGGGAGGCTGATGTTGCCGTAGGGAACGACCTGTCCCGGCCCTGCCCCTGAGAACGGGCTCGACGGGGTGAGCTTGGCCATCGGGATCTGCAGCTTCTGGAAAGCTGCACAGCTGATGAGGTTCAGCCCAGCTCCACCATCTACCAAAACGTGGTACATCCTAACGTTGGCGATGGTAGGAGCTACCAAGAGCGGTATTTGGCCGGCCCTAGCCATGTTCCTGGGGCAGTCGGTGGCGTCAAAGCTGATGGGGGTTCCCATCCACTTGAGGTGCGGTGCGGCACTTGGGAGTGGAGCCACCGACGCTACCGCTCGGCGCAGAGTCTTGACTGCACTTCGAGACGAGGGGTCGGCGGACCCGCCGTATATGACGTAGAGCTTCTTTCGACGCTCATCGTCGCTGGAGCTGGAGTCCTCATGGTTGCGTACCGCCTTCACGGCGCGCTGAGGCTCCTGGAACTCCACTTGGTGGTCGACGCTGTTCGGGACGTCGACCTTCTGCTTGCCTTCCCTTTGACGGAAGGGTGGGGCATCAGTCCGCTGCTGCTTCCCTTTGCGGAAGCGCTCTGCGAGCTTCCGGATCTCCCGACACTCGGCAGTAGTGTGGCGACAGCTACCGTGCACGGGGCATAGCTTGTCTTCATCACCTTCTGGGGTTGGTGACCTTCGCTGCCTCTTGTCGGGGCGCGACCCCCGAGCCCCACTGAGTGCCGCTGCTGCGGCAACAGGAGCTGCAGTCGGTGATTCTATCTTGCCTCTGCCTCGGTTCTTGGCCTTCTTGCTGCCTCCATAGGAAGTAGGGACAGATCCGGGCTATCCTCCTGACTCGGAGGTCGGCAGTGAGTGCCAGTTTCGGCCTTCGGCTGCTCTGGCGCACTTGTCTGCCAGGATGAAGAGCTCGGAGACATCGCGTACCTCTCTGGTCGTGAGCTTCTCGAGCATCTTCTTGTCCCGGACGCCTTGCCTGAACGCCACCACCACAGAAGCGTTTTGGATGTGTGGGATGGTGTTCCGCACCTGGGAGAACCACTGGATGAAGGAGCGCAGCGACTCCCCAGGTCGTTGCTGGATGGCATGGAGGTCGAGCTCCGTGCCAGGTCGGGTGTTGGAACTGCCGAAGTTGGCGATGAACTGCCGACAGAGCTCTCCCCAGGAAGTTATGGAACCCTGGGGGAGGTTCATGAGCCAAGACCGAGCTGGACCGGTCAAGGCGACACAGAAGTAATTGGCCATGACGGCCTCATCCCCTCCTGCGGCAAGTACGGCGGTGGAGTAGATCTGGAGGAACTCCGCCGGGTTGACGCTGCCGTCGTACTTCTCGGGCAGGTGCGGCCGAAACTTGCGCGGCCACCTCGCGAAGCGAAGGTGGGGTGCAAGGGCCGCGCATCCTGCTCCTGTTTCCGCGGGTATTGGTGCCGCGAACGCTAGGTTCGCACGTCGCACAGTGTACCGGGCAAGGCTGCGCCATAGGCCGGGGGCGCCGTTTGCAGGACATATGGTTGTGGCATATTCTATGCGGCGTAAGCCTGGGGCAGAGATCGCGTGGCGAAAGTCTGCTCTTCTGGCTGGGTCGAGGCCGACGTCACGCTGTCGGCAGCCTCTTGGTTGCGACGCCTTTCTCGATGTCGCTCGAGGTATACCCGGGCATCCTAGCCCAAGTGACACCGTTCCAGCTCTGTCCTCAGATCCGTCGACTGGAACCTGGTGGAGCTGGAATCTGCCGTCTGCTCGCCAACCATTGGCGTGCGCATCAGCGACACAACCGGTTGGCCGGATCGTCGTCCCCGCCGAAGTCGAGGGTTTGCGGTGGCGACGACGAGACGGTCTACCTCGCGAATCCACTGCTGGGTCGCTGCCTGAGGCGCGTCCCCAGCAGGCGGATTGTGCAGTAGCGCTCTTGCTGCAGCTAGCGCACCCCCGCGGGGTACGCCCAACGCTGCTGAAGACCTGACGCTGGTTGGAGCCTGCATTGCCGGAGTCGGCGCTGCCGGAGTCGGCTGCTGGCTCCCAGCTTGCGCCGACACACTCCGTCCTGAGTGTGTCGACATGTACTCCTCCCCTGGTCACGGTTCACCGCGAACGTGGGGGAGGAGAGTTTGCCGCTGAAGGAAGCTTGGTCATCTTCGTCGGCGGAAACTCGTCGCGGAAGGGAAAAGCCCCCTACCTGGCGCGCCAAATGTCGAAGTGTGCGGTCGACACTTCCCCCGGACCTGCACTGGGCAGCCCGCAGAGGTTCTTTTTCGGAGGGGCTAGTCACTTGCGGAGAGCTTGAGCGTATGGACGAGTTAGTAAGAGCTTGACATGGCGGGTTTTACTTGGTTCGGACCGCCGGAGCGTAAAACCCTACGTCCACGGTGAGCTGAGGAGCTCGTTGTATTGCTTGCTGCTCAGAACCGGAGTCCTGAGCTTGGGGATGACTGATGTCTAGCGTATGAGTTGCTGGAGTGCGAACCCTTGCTAACGTCGCCTACCCGAGCCTTTTATAGCCTAAAACTCGGGTGGCTTACAAGGGGGACCCGGGACCCGACAGGTGGTCCCGAGGAAATTGTGTGTCATCTACCGTATCTGCAGTTATGCCGGTAGTTGTCTCTGGCGAAGGCTTCTGAGTCTTCGTCTTGCAGCCCTGCCCATGCCGCATGCTAGTCGTAGTGGTTGATGACGGCGGGGGCGGCATGGGATGTCTTGTCGCTGCGTTTATTGGCTGGCAGGCTCTGACACTGCGCGCCAGTTTGTGATGCGACTGGGCGCAACGGCACCTGACAGAGGCGTGTTCCGCGTCTCCACGTCTTGGGAAGTCGCGGGCCTTGAATACCTTGTACGGGCAAGGTATGGGGCGTCTTTACGCCCGCCGCCTACCGCTTGGGGGCAGGCAGCGCTCTTCTGCTGGACACGTGGCGGGCCCGGAGCCCTCCTTAGAGAAGAGGGAGGTCCGACCCCACAGGACACGTGGAGCCTTCGGACCTCTCCCTGCGGAGGGGGAGGTCCGGCTTCTGTCGGCCACGTGGCGAGCCCGGAGCTCCTCTCTGAGGATAGGGAGGTCCGGCCCCGCTGGACACGTGACGCCTTCGGACCTCTCTCTCGCGGAGGGGGAGGTCCGGCTTCTGCAGGCCACGTGGCGAGCCCGGAGCTCTCCTCTGAGGAGAGGGAGGTCCGGCCCCGCCGGACGCGTGGCGCCTTCGGAGCTCTCCCTGCGGAGAAGGGCGAGATCCTTAGCCATTTTCTCCTGTGCGCGGGGTACCCCATATCGCGGGTACCGACACTACTCATGAGGGAACAGTAGCAAATTATTGCTCAAATTCATGCTCCTGTTTTTAAATTATTTTTGTTAGGACAAAAGACTCTAATTCATTTAAACAGAAAGTGTTATTTTAACGGTAACAACTTAAAAAGAATGATATGTATTTTTTTCAAAAAATTGGCGCGCTACGGAGCAGAGCAACCAAACTTATTTCCACTCCCCGTTTGTCTGCTGCTGTACTGGACTGTCGCATCGGCTCCTGAAAGCTACACTAGAGCAGACGGATGGTAAACACACAGAAGCAGAAGTCTCGTGCCGGTCAAACCAAGTCATTTTCGAAACCAACCGCCGGAGAAAAACGTGAACGCAGCGTGCTACCAACCGTAAACAATTTGTTTTCCTTCCTTGAAGGCGAGGAGATCGAGCCGAGGAGCTGAAACGGTGACGGTTCACGGGCGACAACAGCACTAGTAGATGAGTGAAGAGCAAGTTTTGTCGGTACGACACACACAAACACGCGCCGCGCGCGCGCGAAGGAAATATTACAGGTGAAACGGTTCTTTCCCAGCTACTATCACCATGACGCAGGCCGGGCACCGAGTCGGACGGCCGCGTTACAAAAACGATTTGTTTAAGCGGAGTGGAGTGGTCCTCCCTTGCTTCTGCGAGCGTTGTTTGTTGTCAAGTCGTCGCGAAATGCACGTCGAGGTTTCTCTAATAACGGCACTGCCATGTGCATGTGCAGCGCAGCTCTGTTCTTTAACGGCAGGGACGTGTGATTGAGACACGAAGCAGGTGATTGATTGTCTACAAGGAAAGGGCGTGGGAGCAGGTGACAGATAACACAGCTCATAAGAGAAGCTTCCGTTTCCCTGTCTCCATAATCAATCCAGAGCGTCTGACTGACTGACTGACGCCAGCGCCAGCCAGCCAGCGCCTCCTCTCCTCGAGGAACGCGGCGCCACTGCACGTTCCCCGTTTGGTTGGTAGCCGTCTAGTATCTCTCTCTCGACGAGGGGGTTGCTACTTGCTAGCTACCGGCAAGTTGCAAGGCCCCGTTTACACGTTGGAAGTTGCGCTCAGCCAGCTCTCAGGTTCTAGGCATATCTACTCTTTCGTACAACCTGAATCTTGTGTACTTCCTTTGTTCTTGTTACAACAATAAACTTAATTTAAATGTATTATTCTATAAAAGAGAGAGAGAGAGAGCAGGTTAGTTTGGACATCGTTTTCTTGCACCGCTCGCTGGCATTCAGTGATCGATGTCCGTCCATCTGTACCACAGTGCCGGAGGAGTCACGCCTCGGAATACTAGCCCCAGTGATCCAAAGCCCGTACGTTGATCTCTCTATAAGATTCCTACGGGCTCCACACGCCTCTTCAGAGGAGCCACACGTACGACTCACTTCAACCGGTTGCATCTTGGTTGCAGCCCTGCCTTTACGTATGCTCAAAACAGTTCCTGCCCCACGCCATCCCCACCCCCACACCTCCAAAAAGAGGGGTGACAACAGCGAAGACGCGCAACAACAAACTAGCTCTTGCTTAAAAGTTCAGAGAACCAAATGAACCATCAAGAGCATAGAGCACCCAAGCTAGCGTCAACCATCTTTTACACAGGGCCAACGTTTCCAGGTCATCATCCCGGAATCCACCAGCCATCAGCTGGCCAGGGTGGACCAGATATCAACATGGCCCAGCAAATACCACCCCGATCAAAAATAACAATTTACAGCACCGCCGAGAAAACACGGCTGAAGCTGGACGTAGATGTTCTGAATGATACCTAGCACTTCAGAGACAATGCACGACTTGAACAGTAAGCTTGGGTTATACGGCTTGTCGATTTTCAATTAAAGAAGAAAAAATGGCTTCTCAACTCATACATCAATAACCTTCCTACATACTACGATCAACTCTATACAGTTAAGCATAATGCTCGAGCTGCTAATGTACAGACTACTGAGCCTAACGGCCCCTACAGTCACAAGTGTCAGCAAGCCTATTATCTTATTAGGCGGTACGCCCGAGAAACTACAACATGTCCTTCAGCTGGGGAATCCACATACACAGCTATGCAAAATACAAAGGATTTTTCCTAAGCCAGAGGAGGTAAACGGCATGTACAATCGTCAATCTTACTAAGGGATTGTCATGTCAGAATAAAATTAGGTGGTCATTGTCTACTATGAACTCCTGAACCTGCAAATCAGCAGAAGGTACATGTTAAAACAACAGAAATCAGCTTTTATAACAGCAGAAACATAGCACAACATGTTTAATAAATCTAGTAGAAGCACAGCTAATTAGACAGTCGTGGAAAAGAGGTCATAGAGAAAAGGGATAATTCCATAGCAAGCTAACAATGAAATAACAGCCAAAGCAACATAACTAACGGAATGATTAGCCTTGTACAAGCAGCACTCTCATACATCGGTAACAAGAAACTGGAGAGAAAAAAGAAGGGTGCAGGTCATGAAATTCTAACAAATCAAGGTCATCAATTTGAGATTTTTTGTATCTTCTACTGAGCTCATAATTGTTTCTCATCTATTATGACTCCAATTTCCAACTACAGTTGCATAACACTATCAGCCAGTTTGATCGCATTTTTGGCAGCATCCAATGAATTTGCAATCCAATAGCCAGCGTTCCAAAAGGTGCTCTGAGGCGGTCGCCTAAGCGCGCTTCAGCGCGGGGCGCTGGCCTCCCGCCTCGCCTCAGGGGGTGGGCGCTCGCGAGGCGGGAGGGGGGGGGGGT
Organism: Neostapfia colusana; assembly: GCA_030760725.1. NCBI lineage: Eukaryota > Viridiplantae > Streptophyta > Magnoliopsida > Poales > Poaceae > Neostapfia > Neostapfia colusana. The sequence continues at coordinate 126,571,320 of JASWHV010000003.1, forward strand.
GATCCCAGATCTCGGCGCTCAGTGGCCCAGATGGAGGGAGGAGGCAGCGCTGATCGTCGCAGAGGGCCGCGGCGCTGGGGGGTGGGATCCCAGATCTCGGCGCTCAGTGGCCATCTGGGGAAGGAGGAGGAGGCAGCGCCGATCGGTGGCTGCAGACCGACGCAGGGGGTGCAATCCCAGAGGGCCGCGACACGGGGGGGGGGGGGGGGGGGGGGGGGGATGGGCTGGAGGTTCCGGGAGGGGCGCGAGGTCCCCAGGAGCCAGGGCGGCGACAGGGCAAATCCAGTCCCTGGGGGGGGGGGAGATGAATGCTGCACTGGGCCAGGTTGTACGTGGGTGGGCTGCGGGAAAGGTTGTGTGGAGAGGAAGGCTAAGTGCAGAGGAAGCTGGGCCATGGAAAAATAGTTCAGTAGAGCAGAATATACTCTTATATTTCTGTGTTTTTAAAAAATGTAAAGTGTGCTACTGCTACAGTTTATAACGCCTAGGCGCCGCCTAGAAACGCCAAGGCGCGCCTAGGCTCTAGGCGGAGGGTCACCGCCCGCCTAGCGCCTAGTGCCTTTTGGAACACTGCCAATAGCCCACATGAATGGGGTTAGCTAGCTCATAGGTGGTTGCAGAAACTTTGCACTGAAAAGTAGGTAACCAAGTAAGCAACCAAACAACAACCAACCCTTTGTCACAAGCATGTTGGGGTAGGCTAACTAACCAAATTCTTTATATAAATTATTTCCATTAACATGTATATTCACTATGAGAGATATGCCTAATAAATATTGTTCGGTATTGCAAAAGCAGGGTTTATTAGGAAACTCCAGATTATTTTAAGTACCACAAATCAGATATATGACAATGTTACATCTAGGAAATCACAACAACATATTATATACAATTTGTAGCCATTGTTTTCAATGTTCTCTGTAGCAAGAAAGATGAAAACATAAAATGCACTTAAATGTAATGGGTGGCATATATATTAATGCACACAACACACACGCCTTACATTGGCTCACTAAGCAGTAAAAATTACAATTAAACTAGGACGAACAAAAACAATAAACAATATTTTCACTGGTGCGTACCTAAATCTCAAGATGACTTGGCAGCTTCAGATTCATCCGAAGAGGAGCTATCAATGTCAGGGTCTGCCAAGATATAATTGTTAAATTATTAATCTATGATAGTGACGGATCACTCAATCGTTAATAATGGAAACTCCTAAACTAGCAGATATGAAGCAAAGTTGAACAAGAGAAGTGAAAGGGAGCATTACCACTAGAGGATGATCCTGAATCAATGCTGGAGCTGCTTAAATTGCTTTTACTACTTGCATTCTGTCTATTATTATCATTTTGGTTCAGTGCAGAAGTTGCCAGTTGTTCGCCTGTCATCAAATCTGTTCAAAACAAAAATTATAAACTTATACCCTTACTTGCAACATGCTTTTACGATGAAACAGAAAATGAGCAAACCTATTGTACATTGCTTTGGAGATCTTAAACCAACATTCGGTTGTTGGGTGAACTGGATCTGCAAAGCACATTTTTTTGTAGTTTTCAGTAAAAAAAGATAATTTGTATTATCACGTACTAAAGATAAAGATCAATGATTAAACCCCCATACTGATTGTGGCTGTTTTGCGGCATGCTGTGCACGCAACTCCGCATCTTGCCTTGTGAGCATCAAACACTCAGCCTCTCTTCTGCTTGCTAAGATTTTTCTTGTAATTAGCAACAAACCTATCAAGCTCCCAAAGTGTCTCAGCATCCATGCTATCAATATCAACCTCAATATCAACATTCTGCTGCCTAACTGACAAATTCTTATTCTTAATGATTTGCACAACAGCGTCAAGCTTCTTTGGTGGTAATTTCTGGAGGTTATCACTAAGTTTACGTTTCTCTTCTATTGTCATGTCTCTCTTGTTTGGATCCTTTGCCCTGGGCTTCCTTGATGATGGAGGTCGAGCATTATAATTGGGAGCATGACTTAACAGCCTTGAATTAGAGTCCAACGCCATATTATGTTTCACAGAATCTGATCGCTCTAGGAAGCGCAAATCAATTGGGGGAGGTGGAAACTCTTTTGGCAATGGAGGACATGATGCAAGATAATCAACCTCAGCTTCAATCTCTGGCCACTGTGCCTCAATCAACGCCATATTATGTTTCACAGAATCTGATCGCTCTAGGAAGCGCAAATCAATTGGGGGAGGTAGAAACTCTTTTGGCAATGGAGGACATGATGCAAGATAATCAACCTCAGCCTCAATCTCTGGCCACTGTGCCTCAAAGATACCTAACAACTGCTCAGCCATGACATGTACATCCTGCCCTTTGGGATTATATGTCATGGCATTATGGAAAGTAAGCCGCACATCAGCAGCAAACTCCTTTGGGTTCCTGTACTGCCCATGGCTGAGACGTCCCCTTATCGTGCCAAGATCCATTGGGTGCTTGATAATCAAAAAATAGTCGTGCAAGCCAAGTGTAACTGGATCCACGGGCTTGTTAAAAACCCAAGCAAATCTGTGCTTCATAAGCCGGCTCAGCAGTGTCGAAGACTTCTTAAATGCATGAGAGTACAACCTTCGGTCGGCATCAAACTCTGGGCCACGACGGTGCTTTTTCTTGTGGTGCTTGGACTTGTTGCGCCCTTGTGAGTGCGATTCTGTTGGCGGGAATTTATCTCTCGCTAGTAAAAATTCTGAACTTTGGTATAATGGATTGGCCCTTGGCGTTCGTTTCTCCTTCTTAAAGGGCTCCGTGTGCACAGCGGACACAGTTAGTGGTCCCTGCTGCAGCTACGAACAAACACGGGCAAGTCCCACAGCCTGGGTGGGCATAGGCGTTACCGGACCGCTAGGTGAGGATTGCGAGCGTGTGTAGCCAGCATCTGCCACATGCAACATGGCCAAAGGCATGGTTGTCGAGGCCTCCGGTGTCAAAGCCTCAGCAGTCACCTTCAGCCGCTTGGAGAGCACACGCACCTGGTCGAGCTCCGAGGCAAGCTGCCGCCGGAGCTCACTCCTAGCCCTGCGCTTTCGTGCCTTCTCAGCAGTGACCAACGCCAGGTCATTGCCATGGCCGTTGGGAACAGGCCCTGAGGAGGTGTCATTGGAGGCAGGAGTAGATTCCCCAGGTGGTGCCAAGGCGGGTGTGGGCTGCCTAGGTGGCGCCGGGTCGGGAGCTGGATGTGAAGGAGAAGTAGCCGTCGCTGGCGCAGAATCCGGAGGTGGAGGAGAAATCGGCGCCGCCGCGGCAGGTGGCGGAGAGGGAGGGGAAGGCGGAGGCACCGCAGCGGGAACCCGAGGTGGAGGAATCGATGTCGACGCCGATGGACCGGTCCCCGCCGTAACCCCAGCCTCTGGGTGGTGAACGGAGCGTCGAATCGAGGATAGAGCTTCCGAGAGGGGACTCAAGCTGGGGTTAGGTCCCGGCGGCGGAGGGGGTATAGGATTTTTGCGGGGGTACTTGCGGGAGTAGACCTTGATGTCCGACGCCCACCGGGACCTGACCGGAGCGGGGGCGGCCACGGCCGTGGCCGGCCGGGCCCCGCCGCTGGCTCCTTCCGCTCGGCGCCGGCTGATGCCGACGTCATGCTCATGCATAAACCCTAAATCCGGGACCCTGGCGGGGACGGATTCGAGGGGATTCGGCGGCGAGCCACGAAGATTTCGCGAAGAACCCTAGAAAAAATCCATGTTGCTTCGGCTATGGCGGTGGCGCAGGTGGAGATTGGTGGCGGCGCCGGGCGCGTCTGTTCGTTTTGTGCACGACGGCTTGGCTCGAAGAAGAAAGCGGGGGGCGAACGACTGATGAGTAGCGGAAACTCTTTTGAAGTTATGACATCCTTAAAATTGGTGGTATGACTTATGACGTTATCTTTACCAATCATGTTTATTAAGTAAAATATTAGTAGTATTTGATATGTTATATTACTAATATATAATGTTCTAATTAGTGCGCAATTTATGAATCACTTTTAAATATAACAAGTGTTAATTGGAATACTTTTATTGTTTTATAATGACTATGACAAGAAATATTAATATGTGTTAACATGTGCCAATTTATTTATTATTAATTATTAATATGTGTAATTTATATAATATTAATAATAAATTATTATATATAATATGCAGTGATTCTTATCTCTCTAGTTATCGTCCCTCCAACTAAATAAAAATTAGGAAAGATATCATCTATACAACAAAACATTACCGTGGTGAGCTCATCCACAATATCTTAGTTGACCCTATCCTATCCTCGCACACCTTTTAAAGCCTCCCTATTTTTCACGCACGGATGCTGTAGATCAACATACATCATAGGACCAGACATATCCTTCCGCCTTTTTCAAATTTGCAAAGTTTCTAAAATCTTCTTTATGAAAATTATATTGTAACTTTTTGAGAAGTTGTTTTCACATAACATATAAAAAATGCCACATTATAAAGAAGAAAAAATGTCTCATAGTATAAAGAATGAGGCTTACGTCTTCTTCTCCAACTCGATCTAGAGGATGTGATCCCTTACCCGATGTTCGCCACGTGCGCGCCACTGAAAGTTGCTTACACTAGGATGAATAGCCAATTAATATTTGAAACACACATAAATTAAAATTCAGTCGAAGCCCGACCTTGTTCTAATATGTATAAAATTAGTCGCAACACCAATTAAATCGAAAAACTTATACAAGTTTCAAGTATGATTCAAAGCGAAAAACATTCATGTCCATGATCAACAAAGTAAAAAACATATACTTTTTCTTCTCCTCTTTCTACTCCCTCTTACTCTACTTTGCCTTTGGTATCAAGACACTAAAAAGAAAAATAGAAAAAAAAGACAGAAAAGATAGAAAAGACAGCCATGATCCCCTTTCTTACTCATTCGGTCATTCCTCCTCTTCATAAATCCACATAACCGATGTGGTCGCCGTCACCCACGTCATCGCCGTTTGTGCCACCTTGTTGTGGCCAACCATCACCTAGGCCCACCCCAACGTGGATCCGTTGTCACGAAGCTATAACTAGCTTTGAGTGGGGATGCCATGGCCGAGGGCAGTGCAGCCTCAACACAGTTTGACATGGCACCAATAGCGCCCGACAATGCCCAATGCCATTGTCGCGAACAAGAAAAGGAAGCAGGCGGTGGCAATTGGTGGGCTCGTTTCTCTCAACCTACGCCTACAACATGTGTGCCCAACATCTCTCACATGCAATACCTCTTGATGCCTCCACGAATAGTGCAGTGCTCGATGAAATGTCCCAAAGGTTAATTCTTCCTACTTTTGCATTTTACTGAGTAACATGATTGTAGTGTGTGACAACTTGCCATTTATTTCTCATGCTTATCTTGCCGCTAGAAATTTCAAGTATGCATAAAATTCATCTACAAATCTATAACAGGTACCCCTATGTGCACAATATTTTGGACGACAATTTCAACAACGGGTAATGCCCGTGGGTGAAAATATTCACAGGCCACGGGAGGGTAGTTTCTCTTGGCCGTTGTGGATAACGGGTGCGAGTAAAGATAGTACCGCAGTATCCGCGGATGTTTTGCCCTTGTCATCCCTATCCTTAACCTACTACTTTCTCTATTAAGTTTAGGGTTAGGATTTATGCTTTAAGATTTTAGAAATTAGTGGCTACTCGTCATTACAATGTAGAAGAATGGCCAAGAAGATCTCCACTTTGATGTTGCTGGCAAGTGGCGGTGGAATGACAAGGCAAGAGGACACATCGTGACGTTGGTAGAATCGACATATTGAGAAAGGAGGCAGTAGGGGCAACCTCTTGTCAAAGCAATTATCCGAGGGTAATGATAGTCATAGATGTCGTGGATGTAGATATGTAGGATGTTTTTTGTAGGCTAGAGAATATGTGGGCACTGAAAAGGGCAGCAACAATAAGAAATGGTAACTACGAAGATGGAGATCTGAGCTAGCCTTGTTGACATTAGATAGTCTACGAGAGGGTGTTGCTACGGTCAGGGAATGAGGAATGAGGCGTGGATCTAAAATATGTGGATGAGACAGACGAGGCGTGGAAGTATGTTTCTCTTTCTAAAATATGTGGATGAATTTAGACCCTTTATATTGGATGCCAATCCATCCCTCCAAAAAAGGCTATATTTTGGATGGATAAAATACTTGACAAATTACTGGACAAACCCATTATATATGTTATTAAGATGTGATTACTCTCAAAGTGGATGAAATATGACACACGTTAGGGTAAAATGTCAAGAGAAATGTGAAAAAGTAATGTGGCATACTTTTGCATCAATTGAAATCAATTCTGGACTTTATGCTTCGATAACAAGTCTATTTTTATTAATAAAAATGGTGTTTACTAGAATGTGAAACATGCATCTCCCGATAGGAAAGCTCCAGTGATAGGTGACCTGCTGTGAAAGTTTCCACTGAAGAATCTGTAGCGTATTTCCAACATTCACTCAGATATACAATTATCAGAAAAAGGATACAAAGTCTCAAACCCTAATTCATAAAGGCTGTTTGCTTCCTGGCCCGGGTACGCTGCCTTGGCTAGGCAGAGGCAGCCAAATCCAGCCCCAGGCCGCTGAGGCGCTGCCTGCGCCAGTCAGCTTTTCCAAGGTTTCAACCAAAGTATGTTTTCTTGGGTACTTTGCACTGCCGAACAAGGTTTAGCTACTTTTATGTCTATTCCAGTCCAGCAGTCTGGGAGTACTTCTATTGAAATCTCAAACCAAAAGTCAAAGTAAACATGGCACCCCATCCGTTATCATCTATCAGCATCAAATACACCAGATACATAAAAAGCCTACACACACTTGATACAAACGGTTGATACCCACCACACACTGATGCACCAGCATACAAGCAGTAAGGAAGCTCCTAAACAAAAAGCATTGCCTTTTTTCCTGGCTTCCAATGACACAACCTAGGAGTTCTCCTAAGCGAGACATGTACAGTCTGATAAGGTATGTCCATGCCAAATACAATTCATGGGCTATGGTCTACTCCATGAACGCCTGGGCCTGCAAATCAGCAGATATAATCGTTACAATTGAAATCAATTCAAGAAAATAACAGAATTTGTTTAATAAATCAAATATGGAAACTCATCAGACAACTTTTCTTTTGTGTCTTTAGTGACTAGCTGAAGAGACCGTCACTGAACTTAAAGCAATTCAATGGAAACGTTATCATTGATATTACATAAAGAGCGAGTAGAAACATTCATTGCTCTGGATTAGGACCCTAATAAAATTCATGGTCAATTTACCCCTCTAACCATGACATATACACAGGATTTCTGTCATAACTTTCACCCTTCCAAAAAAACATTTAAAAGAGCTTCTATGATTAGCGCATATATTGAGGTGAAGCTGGATTGCTGACGGAAATGCTCCTTAGTTTGAAGAGAGCAAAGCTTGAAGATGACTGAAACTAAGGCGTTACTGTTAGATATCCGGCGATTTCCTCACGGGAACAGGTTCTGCTCTTGACACCAAAACTGATCTGTTATAGTTGATCAGCTTGCCTGGATGCTGTTGTGTGCGTGTCTGAAGAACAGAGGGGATCTGGGGTGCTGAACAGGATGATCTGCAATAGCAGATTGGTTCTGCACTGGTACTGTTGTGCCCAGAAGACAGGGGAAGGGCGGGCGTAGGAGATAGAGGTGATCTGGGCGCAGACTTGATTAATATGGGAAGTGATGTCAATACCCCCTAGAATACCCAGCTATACGTAGACTTTTTACAGATAAGACCAGCCCCAAAACTGAATAGGACTCATGTCTAAACCTTAAACTTTATCTCTAAAGTTTATCTCTAAGAGTAACTAACTCTATCTCCAACTACTGGATCAGTTAGAAATCGATCCAGACTCTATCTAATCTGTGTGGCTCTCTCCTGAACTGCCTGCCCCCTGTGCGAGCTGGACCAGGGCCTGGGCTGCTCGGCCAGGCTGGCTGCACAGGGCAGAGGCGCAGGGGAGGGATCAGCCCACAATTACAGATTCATGACGTCTTTGTATGACTGTATACAAAAGGCAAACAAGCGTTTTCCAATAATGACTGACGATTGACACATCAAAGCAAGCTAAGATTCACAACTAAGGTGGAACTAATTATGTTCATACGCAGGAGGAAAGTTAGAATTATGTTTAAATTGCTACTCTTACCCAGGAGTGAATAAAAGGGCGTACTCAGTTCCGAAAGGTCCCACGTATTGTGGGGCCTAGGAAAGAGAACTTCTACACAGATTTCCCCTTGCTTATTTAGCAAGGAGGCTGATTTGAACCTAGGACCTCCAGGACACAAGTGGAGAAACCTTACCACTGCGCCAGGCCCACCCTTCTTTCCAAGGAGTGAATGCTTGGAATAAGAATGTTGGAGTATTTTAACAGAAAATCCTCAACCGTATTAACAAGAGGAAACTTGCCTTAAAAATAGGAACTATCTTTTACAAAACTTTCCCTATTACATGAAAACAAAAGAGATGAGGACTAATTCAAAATGTCTGTTTTTTCTATTTATCGACTTTCCAATTTCTGTGCAATGGGCAACATGGAAGCACAAATATAGATGACGTGGTTTTCAGAAATCAAGGTCCACATCCAGAATTATTTCCCTTGAACCAGTTTGGTACCTCGCAGTTCCGGCATGATGTTGTTAGATGATAAGGCCTTATGATTGGTCTATAGTTACCAGATTGGTTTCTTGAATTCACAGTATGCAACTTGAAAGAAGCAAGATTCGCTAGCTAAGCAGTAAAGGGTTCATCGATCCAAAACAAATATTGATGTTCTAAATGTAAAATATCAGATATGTGAGAGATAACAATATAACATACAGATGATTATGCACACTATAACATAAGTAATACCTAGCAAATGATTTCAAAGGACAAAACCTAGGTCCCAAGCACATTAGATAGGCTTGATGTGAAACCCAACAATTTTAGCTCTTTTTAAAAAAAGTTTTTATTTGACTAAAACTAAAATAGAACAAACAAGACCTATATTTTTAAGGTGGTAAGGCAAGGCTGGTTCACAATGCCTCTCCCGTCCAGAGCTGCCATTATCTCTCGCTCTCATTTGTGCTGCTTCCCCTCTCCCTCGCATGGGATGATAAACTGCCTGAAAGGAAGGAACTCGTCCCACCAGTCCCCTGCTTTTCATTGCGCCATCAAACCAACTGCTGCCACCACCTCCTCCTAGATCTGCCACCACCAAGTCCATTGGAGGGAGATCCTGTCATATGTAATCCTGATGTGTTGCGGACCAGGCTTGGATCAGCATGTGGGCTGCAGGCGGGTAAGGCCTAGTTCTGCCTTAGAGTCGTTTTGGGGTAGCACTCTAATAGATAAGGCAGGAAATAAAGTCCTCATTTAGATTAGGAAAGGAGAGACCTAGAAGTTAGGAAAGGAGCCATAGATGGAAACAAATCAGGATGTAATCAGCTATATAAAGCCGGCAGATAATTGTAAATAAATTATCACCCTCATTATTGCTGAACCCCTGCGTCCCGGATTCCAACATTTGTGGTATTAGAGCTTTAGTTTTTTTGATCCAAGTTCGCTGCCCCCGATAGGGGCAATCTGTGCTCCCGGGGGCAGCCAATCGCGATGGCGAGGTGGATCAGGGATTGGGCCAGACGGATCCAAAGGCAGTCATTGGGCCACACGTTCTGGGGTAGGACTATAATAGATAAGGCAGGAAATAAAGTCTGTCATTTAGATTAGGAAAGGAGAGCCCTAGAAGTTAGGAAAGGAGCCATAGATGGAAACAAATCAGGATGTAATCAGCTACATAAAGCCAGCAGATAATTCTAAATAAATTATCACCCTCATTATTGCTAAACCCCGACGTCCGGGATTCCAACATTTGTGGTATTAGAGCTTTAGTTTTTTCGATCCAAGTTCGCTGCCCCAGATAGGGGCAATCAGTGCTCCCGAGGGCAGCCAATCGCGATGGTGAGGTGGATCAGGGATTGGGCCACACGGATCCAAAGGCAGTCATTGAGCGTGTGGCCCCCATTGGTGCCGTCTTCCCCTGCAAGAGGGGGCTGAAGTCACAGGCCAGCAGGCCTAGAAGTCAGCACCATGGCAACAACGCGGCTATGGGCAGCTCGACGATACTGGTGGAGGCACAGGCTTGCGAGCTCGGTGGGAGGCAAGCGCTTGCTAGCAGCAAGACGCGGGGCGGTGTGAGCTGGGAGGCTCGGCACAAATGAGGCAGCGGCGGCACGAATGTCTACGCAGCGTAGATCCTGGCTGGCTCAGCAGCGAGCGATGCAGGATGCGGCCACGGTGCTCAGGGCGGAGTGGAGGCTTCGGGCATCGACCCAAGAGGCATAGGACCCAGGCACCACCACATATCTAAGGTGTGCTCGGTGTGGAATCAAGGTGCAGCTGCCGAGGTCAAGGGCGCGGGACGGCACAAGCCTGTCTGCGAGGGCACACGGATCTCGGCTCCGGGGGTAGTGAATCTCAGCGCAGAGATGTTGTGGCAGCGTTCCCATGCGTGGGCACAACAAGCCGAAGCAGGCTCTTACGGCGAGCGCAGCGGGTGCTGCAGATTGGGCTTGCAGAAGACGATTGATGGTCTAGGTAGATGACTCTAAATTGCGGTTGCGGTGCCTCAAGGTGAGGAAGCGCCAGGCCATGGCTTGAGGCAGGCGCGTGGAGGCCAGGTAGGCACACATGGGTGCAGGCAAACCAGGCGAGCGGAGCCGTGTCAGAGGAGATGTGGGCTGACGCATAACAGCGAGCATGCAGGGGTGGTTAATAGAAGACAAGGCAACGACTTCGATTTGGAAGATATAGATGCGACAAGCTTCTCCCATGGTAGCCACGGTAGCTCGTACACACGTGGAAGGCTCCATGCAAGGGGCACACTGTCAAGCGGCAACAAGAACACGGTGCGTGAACACGTGGAACGCGAGACAGGCGCGCACGATGTACAAGAACCGTGACAACGTGACAAGAAGGAGAATGACGTGTGTAATCCTGATGTCTTGTGGACCAATCTTGGGCCAAGCGTGTGGGCTGCAAACCGGTGAAGCCCAAGGGCGCCTGGAAGTCGTTTTGGTGTAGGACCAATAGATAAGGCAGAAAATAAAATGTCACTTAAATTAGGAAAGGAGAGACCTATAAGTTAGGAAATGAGAGTCCTATAAGTTAGGAAAGGAGAGTCGTACATGGGAACAAATTAAAGTGTAACTGGCTATATAAAGCCAGCAGATTATTATAAATGAATTACCCCCTCATTATTGTTGATCTCCCACTTCCGGAATTCCAACATGTTCGTGCTAGCAGAGGCACTGGAGATGGCAGGGAGGGCAGCAGCTGCAGGTGCTTGGCGTTGCTAGCCTGTTCCCATCCCTCTTTCCCTCTCTTCCCCCTCCCTGCCTCCATCACTTTTGTTGCTTTCCAGGCAAGGCAACAGGGCAAACAACAAATCTTTTGACCCAAGGACGTTGGGCTCCCTACATACGAAATCTAATAATTTTATTTTTAAAAGAACGACAACAACAACCAAGCCTTTATCCCAAGCATGTTTAGGTCGGCTAGACATGAAACCTAATAATTATATATATATATATATATATATACATATATACATATATCAATAAAGTAAAAGAGAAGAAGAGATATAAGAGTAACAAGAAAAAAAAAGAAAAAAAAGACTAAGATTCTGGCATATGAATTGCTACTTCCCATGCGGTCCTATCATGAGCTAAGTCTCTGGATACATTCCAATCTCTCAAAGCTTGTTTTACCGCCTCCTCCCAGGTCAACCTTGGTCGTCCTCTACCCCTCCTAATATTTTCTCTACCTCTTAAAATCCCACTGTTAACCGGTGCTTCTGAAGGTCTCCGCTAGATATGTCCAAACCACCTTAGTCGATGTTGGACTAACTTCTCTTCAATCAGCGTCACCCCTACCCTATCACAAATCGCCTCATTTCTTATTTGGTCTCTTCTCTTGTGCCCGCAATGAAGTAAAAAATATAAAGAGAGATAAGAGTAACAAAATATAAGAAAACTAAGATTTAGGCACATGAATTGCTACTTTCGAGGCAGTCCTATCATAAGCTAAGTCTCTAGGCAACGGGGACACCCAGAATTTTTAAGCACCTGAACGACTAGGCGACGCCTTAAAAACATAGAACAAAACTACTAAAAAGGAAAAAATCACACAAACGACTAACACTTATTCAGTAAACAGTTAACATTACAATTAAATAGGTGCAACACAAAAGGCCAAATGTTCATATTGGAACTTACCTATATTTCAAGATGGGTTGGCAGCACCTGATCCATCACTAGAAGAGCTATCGCTATCTGAGTCTGCAAGATAAAGAAGTGATTTGGCTATATTGCAATCCGGATATCTTCTCAATAGACAACAGTACAACACTAATGTAAGTGCATAAGCGGTAACAAATTAAAAGGCACCAACAAAAGCGAAAGAAGTATTACCACTAGAAGAGGAGCCTGAATCACTGTTGGAGCTGCTAGAATTGCTGGACCTACTAGCATTATGTCCACTGGTGCCATTTTGGTTCGGCATGGAAGATACCAATTGCTCAGCCACCATCAAATCTTTGATATGGGAAAATGTTAAAATGAATTAAATTAAGTGCAATATGCTTTTAAGATGAGGTGTCAAAATCAAGCAAACCTATCTTACTTTGCATTGGAGATATTTCACCAATATTAGGTTCTCGAGTCTGCAATGACAGAAATTGTAACTTTCAGAACCAATGTTAGATTTTTTTCTTATAATAATGGCACAGATTTCTTAATAATGGCTTAGTACATACCGTATGTGCTTGTTGTACAGGATGTTGTGCATGCAACTCTGCATTTTGTTTTGCAAGCATAGCACGCTCAGCTTTTCTCTTTTGCTTGCTCAGGTACTTTTTGTAGTTTGAAACAAACCTATCAAGCTCCCAAAGTGTCTCCGCATCCATGCTATCAATTTCGACCTCAATCTCATCCTCATGCTGCCTAACTGACAAATTCTTGTTCTTAATAATTTGCACAACAGCGTTAAGCTTCTCTGGAGGCAAGTTCTGGAGGTTTTCACTAAGTTTACGCTTCTCTTCTATTGTCATGTCTCTCTTGTTTGGATCCTTTGCCCTGGGCTTCCTTGATGATGGAGTTCGAGCATTATAATTGGGAGTATGACTTATCGACCTTGAATTAGGGTCCAACGCCATATTACGTTTCACAGAAGCTGACCGTTCTAGGAAGCGCAAATCAATTGGGGGTGGTGGAAACTCTTTTGGCAATGGAGGACATGATGCAAGATAATCAACCTCAGCCTCAATCTCTGGCCACTGCGCCTCAAAGATACCTAACAGCTGTTCGGCCATGACATGTACATCCTGCCCTTTGGGATTATATGTCATGGCATTATGGAATGTAAGCCGCACATCAGCAGCAAACTCCTTCGGGTTCCTGTACTGCCCATGGCTGAGACGTCCCCTTATCGTCCCAAGATCCATTGGGTGCTTGATAATCAAAAAATAGTCATGCAAGCCAAGTGCAACTGGATCCACGGGCTTGTTGAAGACCCAACCAAATCTGTGCTTCATAAGCCGGCTCAGCAGTGCCGAGCACTTCTTGAATGCGTGAGAGTACAACCTTCGGTCAGCATCAAACTCTGGGCCACGATGGTGCTTTTTCTTGTTCTTGTGGTGCTTGGACTTCTTGCGCCCTTGTGAGTGTGATTCTGTTGGTGGGAATTTATCTCTCGCAAGCAAGAATTCTGAACTTTGGTATAACAGATTGGCCCTTGGCGTTCGCTTCTCCTTTTTAAAGGGCTCTGTATGCACAATAGACACAGTTAGTGGTCCCCGCTGCGGCTGCGAACAGACGGAGCCAACTCCCGCAGCCTGGGCAGGTATAGGCGTTATCGGACTGGTAGGTGAGAATTGTGAGCGTGTGTAGCCAGCATCTGCCACATGCAACATGGCCAAAGGCATGGTTGCCGAGGCCTCCCGTGTCAAAGCCTCAGCAGCCACCTTCAGCCGCTCCGAAAGCACACGCACCTGGTCGAGCTCCGAGGCAAACTGCCGCCGGAGCTCACTCCTCGCCCTGCGCTTCCGCGCCTTCTCAACCTTCTCAGCAGTGACCAACGCCATGTCATTGCCATGCCCGTTGGGAACAGGCCCAGAGGAGATGTCATTGGAGGCGGGATTGGGTTCCCCAGGTGGTGCCAAGGCGGGAGTGGCTTGCCCAGGTGGCGCCGGATCGAGAGCCTGATGTGAAGGAGAAGTATACGTTGCTGGCGCAGAAGCCGGAGGTGGAGGAGAAATCGGGGCCGCCTGGATGGGAGACGGAGGTGGAGGGGAAATCGGCACCGCCGCGGCAGGTGACGGAGAGGGAGGGGAAGGGGGACCCACCGCAGCGGGGACCGGAGGTGGAGGAGTGGATGTCGACGCCGTCGGACCGGTCCCCGCCGTAACCCTAGCCTCTGGGCGGCGAACGGAGTGTCGAATCGAGGATAGAGTTTCCGGGAGGGGACTCAGGTTGGGGCTAGGTTCGGGCGGTGGAGGAGGTTTAGGCTTTTTGCGGGGGTACTTGCGGGAGTAGACCTTGATGTCCGACGCCCACCGGGACCCGACCGGAGCGGGGGCGGCCACGGCCGTGGCCAGCACGGGCCCCGCATCAGGCTCCTCCCCGCCGGCGCCGGCCGATGCCGACGTCATGCATAAACCCTAAATCCGGGACCCCGGCGGGGCCGGATTCGAGGGGATCCGGGCGCGGGCTGGAAAGGTTTCGCTTTCGCGAAGAACCCTAGAAAAAATCCATGTTTCTGCGGCTATGGCGGTGGTGCAGGTGGAGATTGGTGGCGGCGCCGGGCGTGACGGTTCGTTTTGTGCACGACGGCTCGGCTCGAAGAGGAAAGCGGGGGCCGAACGACTGATGAGTATGGGACGCAGAGTCTTCGGGTGTGTTTAGTAGGACTATAGGGAGAGACGAAGGGGACTCCTCTAACTGTTGGTTTAGAGACAAGTAGAGTCGGATATATCTTTTATAGGAATATTTTTAATACAGTGGATGAAGCTATTTCTTAAAATTAGTGATCAAGACATCTATCTTTAGTAATCATGGTAGTATTTGATATGTTGTATTAATAATTAGTAAATATTGTTAAAATATTCATATTTATGAGTGTTAATGTTCTAATTAGTGGCAATTTACACATCAATTATAAATATAATTAGTGTTAATTAGTATTTTTATTATTTTATAATAACTATGACAATAAAATATTAATGATACGTGGTGGTATGTGTCTATTTATTGTAAAGGTCCCAAAAATTATGGGTACAAATAAACTGAAGTGGAACATCCTTTGGTTTCAAGTTTGTAAAACTTGGGACTGGTTCAAATTTTTTTCAACATATGATGACACACATGAGTGTCCCACCACTCTAGCCTAGGATCAAGTGAGGGTTTGGGGGACAAACTTAAGTTGAAACCCATGTGTAAGCTCTCACGTGCAAGGGGGACAGTGGGACCCCACATGTCATTGAGCAAAAATTTTGACTTGCACCCTAAGCAACTCTTCTCTGTTCCCAATGAAGCAACCGACGTTCTCTGTTTCCCTCGAGCAGGCGAACGCTCAACGAGCGCCACCAAGGGCAGCCACCTCCAGCTTCTTGCATCAAGCTGGCGACCTACTCGTGGTTTCCACACCTCACGCCATGATCCTCCCACTCACAAACCGAGCGGCAAGCAGAGGCCACTTCCTCGCTACTTCCATCGTGTTGGCGACCAGCTCATAGTACTGAGTAGTCCCGACGTGATCTTTTGCTCATAAGACCACAACCCCGAGCGTATTTCTCCCTCTCACATGAAACCTCATACTTTTGGAAATTTGGGAAAAATTTGAATGGTATGAGCATGTTCAAATTCAAACTGAATTCAAATTTGCAATGCAAATTTAAACTGAATTCGGTGAATTCAGTTTCTTGTCCACTTTTAAAAATTCAGAGCTTTTGAATTAAAGAGATGGACATGGAGAAGATCTTTTGAGTGATGAGGGTCAACCAGCAGTATAGAGAGGAGATAACCTAAGTGGGGCCTACATGTCAGTTGCACACATGAATTGCTTAAGTCAGTTCTATGCTTCACGAGTAAGTCAACCGGAGGGACACGGGCTGGCCACCGGGGTGTCGGAGTGTAGCTTCTGGACTGAAATTCCTCACACGTAACGCCTCAGTGGAGCAACACAAACACTCCACTTCGTTCTCCTCCCCGTTTCCCCGAGAGAAGCACGCCCGAGCAGGAAATTTTCTTGTCGCTCGCCCACTCTTCGGACCCGATCGCCGCTCGGCGCCACTAGGCCATTCCGTGACTACCGATGACCGTAAGAGCGTGTGCAAGACTCCCCTGGACCTCCTTGAGCTGCCCAAGCCGGTATATCACCCTCTGCGTGCGGCACACAACAAGAATTGTCATTGGAGTCCGGTTTGAGCCGCCGCCATGCCTCCTCGATGTCCCGGCGATACAGAGCGTTTCACACTGAGTGTTGAACAGCAAAAAGGTGCGCCAACCCCTTCTCTTCACGCTGCCAAAAACCCTAGTCCATTCCTCCACGGGAGCCACAGGAATTTCTAAAATACCGACGACATGTTCATAGGCCGTGGGGGTAGACTTTCCCAAAATTCGTGATCAATATTGTTTCGTTGGCCATTCTGATCATAGGGTAGGCTACAAACCTCCTTGCGAGTCACTGAGACCGAAAAGAAATGAGAATCATTGAGCCACAACGGTGTTCTTCGAGTTTTAGCCCTTGCCGCTAGTTTTTGACCTAGGGCACACGGTGACATGGTGTGTGGAGGCGTTTTCAAGCCCTTTGGCTTACATGACGACTTTTGCCATGAGCCACTGATGCTCTAGAGCGAAGAAACCGCGAGTTTGTGTCAGTAGGGGATACGGCCGACGTCGCGGGACTTGGTCCGAAGCCGCCGCCCGTCGCCCGACCCTTGCGGACCGCGAGAGCTCACATCGACCCCAAAAACGGTTTCCCCGACCTCCAAAACCCCTAAGTCGTGAAAGTTGGGCCGGGAGATGACCAGGGAGCGAGGGGCCGAGGGGGAGGAGGGGCTGCCGGTGAGGTCGTGCGCGCGGGAAGAAGAGGGCCGGAGGTTGAAGAGGAAGCGTCGGCCCCACCTGTCAGCCACTGAGTATTTAAACTGAGATCCTCTGTGGCTGCTGATCTTTTGTGGCCACACCATTGGAACTTAGTAACCCCGTGTGTTCTCGAATCTCAGTGGCTGAGATTTAAACCGTAGGCCAGCTCGAATTTTCAATAGGAAATCAATTCCAGTTTAGCTCCAACTTTCAAAATTCATAACTTGGTGTAGGAAACTCCAAATTGATTGATTCAAATTAGGTTGGATTCATTTTGCAAAGATCTATCCAAATATGAACCCCAATTTGTATTAAAATCAATAATAAGTTCTGGATAATTCTTTTTAAGGTTTCCTAATAAAGAATTATTGAGGGAGTTTGGTTCATCCAAAAATTCTCAAATTTTGCTAGAATATTCCTTAGGATGTTATTGAACTTTTAGCAAAATTTTAGCTCATTTGGAGTTAATATGAGTAGGAATTTCCAGAGTACAATCTGCTGTGCTCAAAATTATCCAGAAACTTTTTCAGAATATGATCTTCCCTTGTAAAATCAATTCTGGCCAATCCTTAGCTCCAAAAATCATAGAAAAATTCAGACATGCTCTATGAGCCATACTTGAAATTGTAATTCAATTGTTTGGGCATGAAAATGCACAATACTTCAGAACTTATTCTTTTAGTAGACATGCTTACGGAATTATTCTGGAGAAACTACTCAAGTAAAAGGCTTGAATTTTGTACCAAATTACTTTCATGTGACCAGCAACTCACATGTAAGGTTTCAGCTCAAATTGAGCTTTAGATCTCCCTGTTCTTGTTCTCCATGCTTATGTATGTGAGCAACACATAGAGAATTATGATGGAAATTATGAAAGACACAATTTCCACCCACATTAGCTGCAATGTGGCAAGCTAAGTGTCTGTGTAGTGTATGACTTCATGTAAAAATTTGGAAGTCATTGGAGATCAGGACCTTTAGTTCCTTTTAAACCATTTCAACTCATGTCACATGTCCATTAGGAACCATAGAACATGTTAATGGAACTCCTTATGGACATGTGGTTTTTTCTCTAATTCCTCTGCACAACAGGGACATGAATTTCATTCTTAGTACTTCCACACAGTTCCATGTTAGTAACGAGTCGAGTCTTTACTTCTTTAAATTGCATTATAAGAACATGTGCATATACATATCAATAGGACTTACGACGGAGGCAATCAATGGAGAAGTTCGACGAAGTGGGTCCATTGAAGTGGATCAGTTGATCAAGCCTTGTAAGTGCATCTAGGTATCCCCGTGAGTTTTGGATGATTGATAACGATGATTAAGAGACTAATGAGCTGAGATGATCATAAGCACATGATATTTTCAAGGTGAACACCTAAACTCTCAAAAAGGAAAAGGATGAAGAACAGCGTCAAAGACTCGAAGAGTAGAAATTAAGGTTTCATTTGATTCTTTAGTAGGCTAGCCATGTTAGAGAGAGAGTGTGTGTGTCAAGTGTATTGAGATCATAGAAGAGAGCTCAAAGCGTTAGAAGTGTCGAATCCTCAGTGGAGAGTGCTAATGAGGTAAACCCTAGTAGGCCGGACTTGTCCGGGCTAGAGGCCGGACTAGTCTGGAGTCCTACGGCTTAGTCCGTTTTGGGGCGGACTAAGAGCTCCTGACTGAGTTCAGACTTGTCCGTTTGGGGACGGACTAGTCCGGTTCTCTCTTGGTGAGAGTGTTTCGGGACTAAGTCCTGGTAGACCGGACTTGTCTGCCTCAGTGGTCGGACTAATCTGGGCTAGCCAGACTTGTCCGTTTTCACACGGACCAAGGGATCTGTGTGAGTTCGGGCTAGTCCGTTCTGAGGCGGACTAGTCCGTATGGTTGTGAGATGAGAGGTCCCACGGCTAGGTCTTAATTGACCGGACTTGTCTGCCTTAGTGGCCGGACTAGTCTGGGTCCTCCAGACTTGTCCGTTCTCACCCGAACAAAGAGGTCCTGTGTGAGATCGGACTAGTCCGTTGTGAGGCGGACTAGTGCGGAGATTTGTGAACATTTGAAATTTGAACGTTGGGGGGTAGTTGGCTTTGTGACGTCAGTGGTCCCCGCAGACCGGACTAGTCCGAGGTCCTGACCGGACTAGTCCAGACTTTAGTTGGTGGCAACGGTTTACTGTCGGGACCTCTATAAAAGGAGGTGCCCCAACTTCATTTCATGAACTCTGTAATCCTAGCGCCGCCACAGGCACACTAGAGCCTTTCTAAGTCTTCTCTCTTGCCTACTCACCCTCTAGAACCAATTCTTGAGTGGATTTCGTGGTGTGAGGAGAGGAGAAGGAAGAACTTCGTGTTTTGGCTCTTGGAGTGATCTCATGCACTTGGTGTGAGTCTTTGTGACCTGTGGCTTGTAAGATTCGCGATGTTTGTGGACGTGTTCAAGTGGGAGCCTCAAATTGTGAGCAGCCCCAAAGATCTTGTAAGTTCACTCTTGAGATAGTGGAAGAACCGGGTTGGCCTTAGTGGTGACTTGTTGAGGAAGGTTGTTAAACCCGGTCCTTTGTGGACTCCTCAACGGGGAAGTAGATTCCTGAGTGGAATCGAACCTCGGGCAAAAATCTTCGTGTCTCTCTTGCATTTACGTTTCATCGATCATTAAAAGCTTAGGGTTCGTTTTGCTCATTTCGCTCTTCTAGTGTTCCTCGTTACAATCTTGCAACCCACCTGCTATTTCTTGTAATACTTGTCATATTAAATTGCTAGATAGTTTATCCGCATTTTGTTGAGCTAAAATCTGAAGAAAAACCCATAAAAATCAAGTTTTTAGGTTTTTCCAACAGGCTGACCGGACTAGTCCACCCCTGAGCCAGACTAGTCCGGCCCCTATGTTCTAATCTCGTTTAATTAGGTTATTTCAGGTAGTTTAGCCTATTCACCCCCCTCTAGGCAGCATTTAATTGGTATCAGAGGAGGTCTCTCCATCAAGAGTCTAACCACTCGGAGAGAAGATGGCCGGAGTGGATGGATACGATATTCCGTCGACGTCGCAAGGCGACAACACACATGACAAGAAGAAGAACACGGATGTGCTGCAAGACCATTCAAGTGACGATGAAGAAGTTCGTGAGCTCAAGGCGCGACTTCGCGAGAAGCTAGGTCACTCAAGCAAAGAGGAGAAGAAGAAGACGAAGGATCAAGAAAGGAGTGGTCAACCGGACTACTCCCAATATCCTTTCAACTATGAGCGATTAACCTCTAACAACCATTACTTGTCTATTCCTCTTGGCAAACCTCCTCATTTCGATGGAATGACTACTCCATGTGGAAGCGTAATATGAATATGCATCTAATCTCCTTAAACCCTAGCTTGTGGCAAATTGTCCAAACAGGTGTCCATCTTCCGATGAATGAAGAAGACGTTACCCCGAAGCAAGCCGTCCTACTTCATCGCAATGCTCAAGCAGTTGATGTCATCACCTCATCCTTGACTCGAGATGAGTTCAACCAAGTCGATGGATTGGAGGTGGCCAAAGACATATGGGACACACTCAAGACGGCGCATGAAGGCAACCGAGTCGTTAGGGAGGCCAGGATCGAGATGATCGAAGGAAAGCTTGGGAGGTTCACCATCATGGATGGTGAGTCCCCTCAAGACATGTACAACCATCTCAAGGTCCTCATCAACAAGAGCTGATCCTATGGATGCACCCGGTGGACGGATCATGAGGTGGTGAAGAGGATGGTTCGGGCATTCATGCCTCGAAACATTGCTCTTTGCTCCATGATCTGTGAGTGTCCGGGATATGCTCAAATGACCCCGGAGGAAGTGCTTGGAAAGATCATTAACAATGAGATGATGGAGAAGGAAGCCATGTTCTACAATGACCTCCAAAGGCTCACCTCCTCCAAGAAGAAAGATGTTGCTTTCAAAGCAACATCCTCATCACAAGACCTTGAAGCAAGTGATGATGAGAGTCTCGACACCGATGAAGAAGAGGAGCTCTTCATCAATAAATTCAAGAGGATGATGAGAAGGAGGAAGGGGAGCTACCACTATGAGAACAAGAACAAGGAAAGGTCCAAGCCCAAGACGAAAAGGGCATGCTACAATTGTGGTGAATTTGGACACTTTATTGTGAATTGTCCATATGAAGAGACCAAGAAGAAGAGGGATGGCAAGCCCCAAGAGAAGAAGTTCTTCAAGGATAAAAAGCCATCGGGACATGCTCACCTTGGGAAGGAATGGGACTCAAACGAAGACTCATCCTCAAAGGATGAAGAGAAAGTGGCAACACTTGCCATTGGAAGGAGCAAGCTCTTCCCCAACCTTGAAGACTTCAAGTCTACATGTCTCATGGCTAAGGAGGGAAGAAGAAAGTTAAATCTAGACCATCCTCCTCTACTTCTTCACTTTATAACTTTGATAGTAGTAGTGAAAATGAATCCATGCTCAAGGATCTAAGTAGGAGCACCTTGAAAAAGATGAGCTTGTTGTCGGAAGAAATCTTTGAGAAGGAGGAACTCATCAACCGTCAAGAAGACATGCTCATCCTTGAAAATGAGAGATGTCATGAGCTTGAAGAGCTCCTTGAGATTGAAAGGGAAAGAAGCAAGGCACTTGAGCATGAACTCGCTTTGAGCAAGAAAACTTGCTCAAATCTTGAGGACACAACTATTGTGCTCAAGGATGAAATTGTTAACTTGACAAAAGTTAACAAGATCCTTGAAACACAAGTTGAGTCTCTCAAGATCAATGCACCTTCTTCTTTTATGATTCCACCCTCCTCAAAGAAATCTTCCGAAACAACTCAAACTTGCAAGTGCTCAAACTTAATCCTAAAACTTAAGAATGAACTTAAGTTGGCACAAAATAAGCAATCATCGGAAGGTTGGGATCTTTGACAAGGAGAAATTGGCATATGCACGAAGTGCATATACCAATGTAAGACCTTCACATGTCAAAGATGGTCTTGGCTATTCTCGGGAGTGGAAGCAACATGCTAAAACTCCCAAGAATGGGAAATACTTGATTGTTTTTGTCAAGGAGGGTTCATCCAACAAAGAAAATGGAAAGAACATTGCAAACTCATCTAACATGCCTAAAAATGAACCTCATCCCTTATTCCATGACGTTGATGCTTCATATGTTTTATTGAGGAACAAATTTGGAAAGACCTATGCTAGGTATGTTGGGCCACTCCGCAAGAGTCCAAAACGTTGCGTGTGGGTGCCCAAGTGCCTCTTGACTAACATGAAAGGACCCAACTCTGTTTGAGTACCTAAAGGAAAGACATAACTCTATTTTGTAGGCATACTCCTCCGGTGGATCAAAATGGGTGCTCGACAGTGGATGCAGAAACCATATGACCGGAGAGAGAAGGATGTTTGTAGAGTATGAGAAAATGAAGATCCAAGTGAAGGAATATACTTTGAGGATAATAGCCAAGGGAAAATCCTTGGCACCGGTAAAATCGCTATTTCTCCCCATCATACTCTTTCCAATGTTTTGCATGTTGACTCCCTTGATTATAACCTTCTATCCATATCCCAACTATTTGATAAATGTTATAACTGTGTTTTCACTAATGAGGGTGTGACTGTCTTAAGAAGAAGCAATGACTCAATCGCCTTTAAGGGCGTGCTCAAGGGAAAGCTTTACCTTGTGGATTTCATCACAGATAAAGCTCAACTTGACACGTGCTTAATGACGAAGACCAACATGGGATGGCTTTGGCATAGACGGCTAGCCCATGTTGGGATGAGAAATTTGCAAAAACTTTTTAAGGGAGAACACATTCGAGGCTTGAAAAATTTTGTTTTTTGATAAGGACAGGCCATGTAGTGCTTGTCAAGCCCGAAAGCAAGTTGGAGCTCAACATCCATCCAAAAATGTCATGACGGCTACAAGACCTTTGGAGCTACTTCACATGGACCTCTTCGGTCCAATCGCCTACATAAGCATCGGCGGTAACAAATATGGTCTTGTAGTTGTAGATGATTATTCTCACTTCACTTGGGTGTTCTTTTTGCATGACAAAGGCGAAACTCAAGGTGTGCTCAAGAAATTCTTGAGGAGAGCTCAAAACGAGTTCTCCTTAAGAATCAAGAACATAAGGAGCGATAATAGCACCGAGTTCAAGAACACTCAAGTGGAAGAATACATGGATGAAGAAGGCATCAAGGATGAGTTTTCAGCCCCCTACTCCCCTCAACAAAACGGGGTGGCTGAAAGGAAGAATATGACTCTTATTGAGATGGGAAGAACCATGCTTGATGAGTACAAGACATCGGACCGGTTTTGGGCGGAAGCGGTTAACACCGCTTGCCATGTCATAAACCGGTTGTACCTTCATCAACTTTTGAAGAAGACGTCTTACGAACTTCTAACCAGTAACAAACCCAACATCTCTTACTTTCGTGTCTTTGGGAGCAAGTGCTATATCCTCAACAAGAAGCCTAGGACTTCGAAGTTTGCTTCAAAGTCTGATGAAGATTTCTTGCTTGGTTATGACTCAAACACCTACGTCTATCGTGTTTTCAACAAATCCTCTGGAATTGTTGAAATAGCGAGAGACGTAATGTTTGATGAGACTAATGGCTCCCAAGTGGAGCAAGTTGATCAAAGTGTGCTAGATAGGGAAGAGGCTCCACAAGAAGCACTTAAAAGGATGGCACTTGGAGATATTTTCCCTCAAGAACATCCTCAAGACTCAAATGATCTTCCAACAAAACGAAGATACGTCTCCTTCCCACGATCAAGCTCAAGACGAACAAGGCCAACCTCAACAAGATCAAAACGATCAAAGTCAAGAAGGAAGATTGGATCAAGGGGGAGACAAAGAAAAGAACGATGATGAAGATCAAAGAGTCCAACTACCTCATCCAAGAGTGCATCAAAGTGTTCAACGAGATCATCCCGTCGACAACATACTAGGAGACATCTCCAAAGGGGTAACCACTCATTCTCGAATGGCTAACTTTTGTGAACATTACTTTTTTGTTTCCTCTTTGGAGCCTAGTAAGGTAGAAAAATCACTACAAGATCTGGATTGGGTGGTGGCCATGCAAGAGGAACTCAACAATTTTGAAAGAAATCAAGTATGGGAACTCGTGAAGCGATCCAACACAAATGTTGTGGGAACCAAGTGGGTACTCCGCAACAAGCAAGACGAGTATGGATTTGTAACAAGAAACAAGGCAAGACTTGTTGCAAAGGATATGCACAAGTTGAAGGTTTGGATTTCAATGGAACTTTTGCTCCGGTAGCTAGACTTGAATCAATTCGTATCTTGCTTGCCTTTTCTACTCACCATGATTTCAAGCTATACCAAATGGATGTGAAAAGTGCTTTCCTCAATGGTCCGATCAAGGAGGAAGTGTATGTGGAGCAACCACCCGGATTTGAGGACGATAAACCAAAAGGTTCGAGATGTCAATGATGGGGGAATTGAAGTTCTTCCTAGGATTCCAAGTCAAACAACTCAAGGAAGGAATGTTCATAAGTCAAACCAAGTATACTCAAGACATACTCAAGAGGTTCGACATGGACAAAGCCAAACCCATCAAGACTCCAATGGGAACCAACGGACACCTTGACCTCAATGAAGATGGTCTGTGGACCAAAAGGTATTACATTCCATGATAGGTTCCTTGCTTTATCTTTGTGCATCTAGGCCCGACATAATTCTTAGTGTGTGTATGTGTGCACGGTTCCAAGCCACTCCTAAGGAGTGTCACTAGACAGCCGTTAAGAGGATTCTTAGATATTTGGTTCATACTCCTAACCTAGGACTTTGGTATCCCAAGGGATTCAAGTTCAATCTCATCATATACTCCGATGCTGATTATGCCGGTTGTAAGGTAGATAGGAAGAGCACGTCCGAGACTTGCCAATTCCTTGGTAGGTCCCTGGTTTCATGGTCTCAAAGAAACAAAACTCCATTGCCTTATCCACAGCCGAAGCGGAGTACTTCGCAGCCAGGAGTTGTTGTGCACAACTCCTATGGATGCGACAAACTCTAAGGGACTATGGTTACACTTTGAGCCATATTCTACTCCTATGTGACAATGAGAGTGCCATCAAAATTGCTCACAATCCCATGGAGCATTCTAAAACCAAACACATTGATATCTGTCACCATTTTCTGCGAGATCACTCTATCAAGGGAGATATCGTTATCTCTCATGTTAGGAGTGAGAAGCAATTGGCGGATATCTTCACCAAACCCCTTGATGAGAAACGTTTTTATGACCTAAGGAGTGAACTAAATATTCTAGATTTTCAAAACGTTGCTTGAGCCGTGCACATTTGTTTGTTACTTGTATATAAACTTCAAAAATCACATGCTTTCAAAATTCTACCCTAATCTCTCTTACTCTATGAAAACTATGTTCAAAATGATTATTTGTCAAATATGGTCATTGTTTGCTTGATGTATGCTTACTGACCATGTTTGTCAAAGATATTTGCAAAAACTTGTCCAAAAAAGAATCATATTCTTGAGCTAAAATTCAAATTATATAAAATTTCAGCTTATAGCCGGACTAGTCCGCCCCATGGGCCGGACAAGTCCAGGCTGTCTAGGTCGGACATCTCAGTGGAGAAGTCCAAACCGCACTAGTACGCTTGGGAGGTCGGACAAGTCCGGCACCGGAGAAGTCCGGCTCTGGTCCGTCGACCGGACTTGTCCGTGCATCAGGCCGGACTAGTCCGTCCCCTAGGGACTTAACCTCCCAAGGGCGGCGAGACCACCCCTCTCTCTTCACTATCAACTCTCTCCCTCTCTCTCTAGCGGGAACCACCCCTCCATTGGCGATTTTCGCTTTTCTCCACCAAAAACCTCTTCCAATCCACGGATTGGAGTCCTAAGGAGTGCGGGAATCCTTCCCCGTTCTTCATTGCTCGAGTTTCGCCTTCGATTTCATCGCATTTGGAGATTTGAAGAGGTATTCCTGACCTACCCAAAATTCTATCTTTTTCTTCATTCTTAGGTCTTTTCCTAGAAACCTCTTCACAAATGTTGTTCCTCATGTCATTGTGATCGTAGCCTATGAGTATTGCAACTTGATTCAAAGTTTTTGTGAAAATTGTTAGGGGTAGGATTCTTCCTGTGTAACCCGGACTAGTCCGGTTTCTAGGCGGACAAGTCCGTTCTCGGGCGGACTAGTCCGGCCCCTCAACGGACAAGTCCGGTTTACACAGGACAAACCCCAACTTTAGCCATTTTTAGTGAATTCTTTCGCAATATTCCACTTGCTTGACCTCTTACCTCTTGTTTCTCAGGCGATATATCGGACTCCGACCACGGCTCCCCTCTTGCAAATCCCGCGGCCAAGGAGGCTCGACAAGCCCTCCATCGGCGCATTGCCGAAGAGAGGGCGGAAAGGAAGGTCAAGCGGCTAAGGATGTCGTCATTCGAGAGGCAAGGACAAAGAAAAGACATGATCTCGAAGAGTAGGCACAGATTGCCAAAGCCGTTTAAGAATCCTTGACGGATCAACGGAAGAAGAAAAGGGCCGAACGTGAAGCCCATAACACCCAGGCTGCTAGTGCCTTAGAGCCCAAGAGGAAGAAGCTGGTCACTTTGGGAGAAAAAGAGCGGGCCAAAGAGAAGGAGAAAGAACCCAAAGGTAGGGTTCCCCGTGACCCGAGGAAAGGCAAGGCTCCACTTCTTGAGGAACCCAAGAAGAAAAAGCCAACTGCCAAGGCACCGGCAAAGAGGGCAGGAGGCATTGTAATCAAGGAGAAGGGGCAACCGAAGCCCATCGGTCCCCTGAAGATGGTTACCCCTGCTAGAGATCCAAACCGGCAGCCCAACACTGCAACAAATGTGTTCAAAGGAAAGGGTGTTGAGAAGGCGAGAAGGTTGAGGATGGACAAAGTCTATGATTATGAGAAGCACACAGCCGACCCTAGGTTTGGGTGTGACTTTCATTGCGACTACTACCGCCTAGTATACTTGAAGATGAAGACTCCAGTCGCTCAAGCTAAATGGGTGGATTGGGCCTACGTGGCCAAAAGGAAGCACTCAGCTTTTGATGCCGTGATTGAAGCCGCAAAGCGCCATTGGATCAAGGAAATAATGAGTTTCAAGTATGATTGGAACATCAAAGTAATTGTGCAGTTCTACACCACCGTGTACTTCTCCACCTATAGTGACCGGAAGATCACTTGGATGACTCATGGAGAGCAGTACTCAGCCACATATGAGGAGTTTGCTCGAATACTTGGCCTTGAGGAGCACCTGGACCATGAGATCATCATTTCCAGCCTCAAGGCAGTGGATAGGGATCAACTCGACTACATGTATCCTAGTCATGTTCCCTATGAGGTTGGGCTTGCTAGGAACATCAAGCTATTTTATAGCATCCTCAACCGGATTCTGAGGAGAACCATTTCCCCTAAGGATGGGGATGCATGGGTGATTCAAGGGAACTTAAGGCATCTCCTCCTGTTGATTGATGGTGAAGAGAAGTTCAACCTCGTTGAGTACATCTATGACGACATCTTCAACATCTCTCACACTCCCAACCGCTCATGTGGGTATGCACCATACATTATGTGCTTAATTGAGAAGGTGTCGGGGCTTGTCTTCGTCAAGGATGTGACTCATCGACCGCTCCGTCCTCAGACGCCTCCAATTGTGCCAGAGCCTCCCAGAAGGAAGAATGCTCAACCTCCTTTAAGCTCAGTGGCTCCTTCATCACCTCCTCCTCCGCAGTCGTTGAGCAGATTCTTCAAGTGCTTCAACGCGATCTTCGCCTCTTATCGGCGTGTGGAGATCCAGGCTTGATGCATGGAGAGGCATCAGGAGAAGTACCTCAAGGTTGTGTGCGACAAGCTTAAGGTGCCTATGTCTCCTCCCGAGGATAGTGATGGAGAGCTCACTCCTTATCCAGATTTCACCGCTGATGAGCTCACCCAGTTCATGGAAGATGGAAGCTTTTCCAAGGCCGTGCCTCCATCCACCGCCACTGACGACGAGGAAGATGATCCGAAGGACACGGAGAGCGAGTTTGAAGAAGAAGACGATGAAGATGACGAGTAGACTTAGGCGTATCTTCTTTCCTTTTTCCTTTTTTGGTGCCTTGATGCCAAAGGGATAGAGATGGAAGAGGATGTCTTTTTATCATCTCCTAGTCTTGTATAGATCCTTGGACATGATTATCTTTGTTTTATGCATTGTGTCTCTCTTGTGTAAGACTATGTGTGGATCTTATGCTTATAATTGATCATTGTTGCCCTTTGCTATGTTTTATTGTCTTGTCACACTTTTTGAGCACAACACGTAGGCACCCCATCATAACATGTGAGTGTATGTCAACTCCCCTCTTTTACTGTTGCATACATCCAGGGGGTGTAAGTGCATCTAGGCATTCCCATGGGTTTTGGATGATTGATGACGAAAAATTAAGAGACTAATGAGCTGAGATGATCATAAGCATATGACATTTCCAAGTCGGGCACCTAAACTCTCCAAAAGGGAAAAATATGAAGAACGGCGTCGAAGACTCAAAGAGTAGAAGTTAGAGTTTCACTTGAGTCTTTAGTAGGCTAGCCGTGTAAAAGAAAGAGTGTGTGTGTGTAAGTGCATTGAGATCATAGAAGAGAGCTCAAAGCATTAGAAGTGTCAAATCCTTAGTGGAGAGAGGTAGAGAGGTAAAATTGGGCAGGCCGGACTTGGGGGGGGGGGAAGAGGCCGGACTAGTCCGGAAGTACTACGACTTAGTCTGTTTTAGGGCGGACTAAGAGTTCCTGACTGAGATCGGACCTGTCCGTTTTGGACGGACTAGTCCATTTCTCTCTTGGTGAGAGTGTTTTTGGGGCTAAGTCCTGGTAGACCGGACCTATCTGCCTGAGTGGCCGGACTAGTCCGGGCTAGCCAGACTTGTCCGTTTTCACACGGACTAAGAGTTCACGTGTTAGTTCGGACTAGTCCGTTCTAAGGCGGACTAGTCCATATGGGTGTGAGATAAGGGCTCCCACGGCTAAGTCTTGGTGGACCGGACTTGTCGGCCTTAGTGGCCGGACTAATCCGGGTCCTCCAGACTTGTCCGTTCTCACCCGGACAAATAATTACTGTGTGAGATCGGACTCGTCCGGTGTGAGGCGGACTTGTCCAAACTTTTGATAGGTGGCAATGGTAGGCTTCGGGACTTCTATAAAAGAAGATGCCTCGACGTAATTTAAAAGCATTTGGAACCCTATCGCCGCCACAGCGATCCTAGAGCCCCCTAAGCCTTCTCCCTTGCCTACTCACCCTCTAGAACCAATTCTTGAGTGGATTTTGGTGTGTGAGGAGAGGAGAAGGAAGAACTTCGTGTTTTTGGCTCTCGGAGTGATCTCGTGCACTTGGTGTGAGTCCTTGTGACCTGTGGCTTGTGAGATCTGTGGAGTTTGGTGGACGTGATCAAGTGGGAGCCTCAGATTGTGAGCGGCCCTAAAACTTTGTAAGTTCACCTTTGAGATAGTGAAGAACCGGGTTGGCCTTAGTGGCGACTTGGTGAGGAAAGGGTTGTTAGACCCGGTCCTTTGTGGACTACTCAACAGGGACGTAGATTCCTGAGTGGAATCGAACCTTGAGAAAAAAATCCTCGATGTATCTTTTGCATATACATTTCTTTGAAGATCAAGATTGCTTAGGGTTTGTTCTAATTATTTCGATATACATCGTCACACTCCTGTAATTCATTTCAATATTCTGTCACACTTGTCATATAGAAGTACTAGTTGTTTCATCCACATTTTGTTAAACTAAAATTTGGAGAAAAACCCTTAAAATCAAGTTTTAGATCTTTCTGGCAGTTTGACGAGACTAGTCCGCCTCCAAGACAGACTAGTCCGGCCTTTTAGACCTTTCCAGCAGGTTGATCGGACTAGTCCGCCCCTGAGCCAGACTAGTCTGGCTCCTAAGTTCTAATCTCGTTTAATTAAGTTATTTCAGGAATAATAGTCTATTCACCCCCCTCTAGGCAATTTCAATTGATATCAGAGCAGGTCTCTCCATCAAGAGTTTAACCACTCAAAGAGAAGATGGCCGGAGTGGAGGGATATGAAATTCCGTCAATGTCACAAGGTGACAACACATATGACAAGAAAAAGGACACGGATGTGCTGCAAGACCACTCTAGTGACGATGAAGAAGTTCGCCATCTCAAGGCACGACTTCGCGAGAAGCTAGGTCACTCAAGTAAAGAGAAGAATAAGGCGAAGGATCAAGAAAGGAGTGGTCAACCGGACTACTCTCAATATCCTTTCAACTATGAACGATTAACTTCCAATAATCACTACTTATCTATTCCTCTGGGCAAACCTCCTCAATTCGATGGAAATGATTACTCAATGTGGAAGCATAATATGAAGATGCATCTAATATCCTTAAACCCTAGCTTGTGGCAAATTGTCTTAACAGGTGTCCATCTTCCAAGAATGAAGAAGACGTTACCCCGGAGCAAGCCATTCTACTTCATCTCAATGCTCAAGCAGTTGGGGTGATTACCTCATCCTTGACTCGAGAAGAGTTCAACCGAGTCGATGGATTGGAAGTGGCCAAAGACATATGGGACACACTAAAGACAGCGCATGAAGGAAACCGAGTCATTAGGGAAGCCAAGATCGAGATGATTAAAGGAGAGCTTGGGAGATTCACCATCATGGATGGTGAGTCCCCTCAAGACATGTACAACCGTACCAAGGTCCTTGTCAACAAGATCCGATCTTATGGATGCACCCGGTGGACGGATCATGAGGTGGTGAAGAGGATGCTTCGGACATTCATGCCTCGAAACATTGCTCTTTGCTCCTTGATCCGTGAGAGCCCGGGATATGCTCAAATGACCCCGGAAGTAGTGCTTGGAAGAATCATCAACAACGAGATGATGGAGAAGGAAGCCATGTTCTACAGCGACCTCCAAAGGCTCGCCTCCTCAAAGAAGAAAGATGTTGCTTTCAAAGCAACATCCTCATTACAAGACTTTGAAGCAAGTGATGATGAGGGCCTCGACACCGATGAAGAAGAGGCACTCTTCATCAACAAGTTCAAGAGGATGATGAGAAGAAGGAAGTGGAGCAACCATTATGAGAACAAGGCAAGGTCCAGGCCCAAGACGAAAAGAGCATGCTACAAATGTGGTGAATATGGACACTTTATTATGGATTGTCCACATGAAGAGAGTAAGAAGAAGAAAGATGGCAAGTCTCAAGAGATTAAATTCTTCAAGAAGAAGAAGCCATCAGGTCATTCTCACCTTGGGAAGGAATGGGACTCAAACAAAGACTCATCCTCCGAGGATGAAGAGAAAGTGGCAACACTTGCATTGGAAGGAGCAAGCTCTTCCCAACAATTGAAGACTTAAAGTCTACATGTCTCATGGCTAAGGAGGGAAGAAGAAAGGTTAAATATAAACCATCCTCCTCTACCTATTCACTTGATAGCTTTGATAGTAGTAGTGATAATGAATCCATGCTTAAGGATCTAAGTTGGAGCACCTTGAAAAAGATGAGATTGATGTCGGAAGAAATCTTTGAGAAGGATGAACTCATCAACCGTCAAGAAGACATGCTCATCCTTGAAAAGGAGAGATGTCATGAGCTTGAAGATCTCCTTGAGGTTGAAAGGGAAAGAAGCAAGGCACTTGAGCATGAACTCGCTTTGAGCAAGGAAACTTGCTCAAATATTGAAGGCACAACTGTTGTGCTCAAGGATGAAATTGTTAACTTGACAAAAGTCAACAAGATCCTTGAAACACAAGTTGAGTCTCTCAAGATCAATGCACCTTCTTCCTCTATGATCTCACCCTCCTCAAAGAAATCTCCCGAAGCAACTCAAACTTGCAAGTGCTCAAACTTAATCCTAAAACTCAAAGATGAACTTAAGTTGGCACAAAACAAGCAGTCACCGAAAGGTGGTATCTTTGACAAGGAAAAAGTGGCATATGCACGAAGTGCATATACCAATGTAAGGCCTCCACATGTCAAAGATGGTCTTGGCTATTCTCGGGAGTGGAGGCAACATGCTAAAACTCTCAAGAAGAGAAAAGACTTGATTGTTTTTGTCAAGGAAGGTTCATCCAAAAAAGAAAATGTAAGGAACATTGCAAACTCATCTAACATGCCTAAAAATAAACCTCATCCTTTGTTTCATGATTTTGATGCCTCATATGTTTTATTGAGAAACAAATTTGGAAAGATCTATGCTAGGTATGTTGGGCCACTCCGCAAGAGTCCAAAACTTTGTGTGTGGGTGCCCAAGTGCCTCTTGACTAACATGAAAGGACCCAACTCCGATTGGGTACCGAAAGGTAAGACATAACTCTATTTTGTAGGCATACTCCTCCGATGGATCAAAATGGGTGTGTGATGGCTCTCTAGGATCATAGACTGGCCCCACATATCACCACTCGTCTTTTCTACGCACTTTGTCCTCACTCGTGCGCACCCTGGAAAACTTCCCGGTCGGTCACCCATCCCCAAATTCCTCCGGGCCAAGCACGCTTAACCCTGGAGTACTTTGCAGGTGGGCTTCCGGAAAAGAAGGTATATCTTGATGGTATGAGTACTCTATCAATCCTATTAAGCCGGGAGTCAAGATATCACACAATCCACCCCCCCTTAGAAGATCGACGTCCTCGTCGGTCAACGCCAATACAGGAACGTCTCCTCTTAGCCACGTCCGTATGTTCAGTGCTGGCATACGCATACCGTACATCCGGTTAGCAGCATACGTACCATACCGTGTCCCACACAGAGGACCCACGCGTCATGCATACGTACCCACGTCCCCGACCCGTACGCTACCGTATCCTTCTCACTGACCCGTACGCACCCGTGAAACTGCGAGGGTCGGCTCTGATACCATTTTTGATGGCTCTCTAGGATCATAGACTGGCCCCACATACCACCACTCGTCTTTTCTGCGCACTTTGTCCTCACTCGTGTGCACCTTGGAAAACTTCCCGGTCGGTCACCCATCCCCAAATTCCTCCGGGCCAAGCACGCTTAACCCTGGAGTACTTTGCAGGTGGGCTTTCAGAAAAGAAGGTATACCTTGATGGTATGAGTACTCTATCAATCCTATTAAGCCGGGAGTCAGGATATCACAGGGTGCTTGACAGTAGATGCATAAACCATATGACCGGAGAGAGAAGGATGTTTGTTGAATATGAGGAAAACGAAGATCCAAGTGAATGAATATATTTTGGGGACAATAGACAAGGGAAAATCCTTAA
Source organism: Neostapfia colusana (assembly GCA_030760725.1). Lineage (NCBI taxonomy): Eukaryota > Viridiplantae > Streptophyta > Magnoliopsida > Poales > Poaceae > Neostapfia > Neostapfia colusana. The sequence continues at coordinate 126,604,680 of JASWHV010000003.1, forward strand.
CACTGGTAAAATTGCTATCTCTCCCCATCATACTCTTTCAAATGTTTTGCATGTTGACTCCCTTGATTATAACCTTCTATCCATATCCCAATTATGTGATAAAGGTTATAATTGTATGTTCACTAACGAGGGTGTGATTGTCTTGAGAAGAAGTAATGACTCAATCGCCTTTAAAGGCGTACTCAAGGGAAATCTTTACCATGTGGATTTCACCACGGATAAAGCTCAACTTGACACGTGCTTAATGGCAAAGACCAACATGGGATGGCTGTGGCATAGAAGGCTAGCCCATGTTGGGATGAGGAACTTGCAAAAACTTCTCAAGGGAGAACACATTCGAGGCTTGAAGAATGTTGTTTTTTATAAGGATAGACCATGTAGTGCTTGTCCAGCCGGAAAGCAAGTTGGAGCTCAACATCCATCCAAAAATGTCATGACGACCACAAGACCCTTGGAGCTACTTCACATGGACCTCTTCGGCCCAATCGCCTACATAAGCATCGGCGGTAAAAAATATGGTCTTGTTGTTGTAGATGATTATTCTCGTTTCACTTGGGTGTTCTTTTTGGATGACAAAGGAGAAACTCAAGGTGTGCTCAAGAAATTCTTGAGAAGAGCTCAAAACGAGTTCTCCTTAAGAATTAAGAACATAAGGAGCGATAACAGCACCAAGTTTAAGAACACTCAAGTGGAAGAATACTTGGATGAAGAAGGCATCAAGCATGAGTTTTCAGCCCCCTACTCCCCTCAACAAAATGGAGTTGCTGAGAGGAAGAATAGAACCCTAATTGAGATGGCAAGAACCATGCTTGATGAGTACAAGACGTCGGACCAGTTTTGGGCAGAAGCGGTCAACACCGCTTGCCATGCCATAAACCGGTTGTATCTTCATCGACTTTTGAAGAAGTCGTCTTTCGAACTTCTAACCGGTAACAAACCAAACATCTCTTATTTTCGTGTCTTTGGGAGCAAGTGTTATATTCTCAACAAGAAACCTAGGACTTCGAAGTTTGCTTCAAAGTCCGATGAAGGTTTCTTGCTTGGTTATGACTCAAACACCTACGCCTATCGTGTTTTCAACAAAACTTTCAGAATTGTTGAAATAGCGAGAGACGTAGTGTTTGATGAGACTAATGGCTCCCAAGTGGAGAAATTTGATCAAAGTGTGCTAGATAAAGAAGAAGTTCCACAAGAAGCACTTAAAAGGATCGCACTTGGAGAAATTTTTCCTCAAGAACATCCCCAAGACTCAAATGATCATCCAACAAACGAAAATATGTCTCCCTCCCATGATCAAGCTCAAGATGAGCAAGGCCAACCTCAACAAGATCAAAACGATCAAAGTCAAGATAGAGGATCGGATCAAGGTGGAGACGAAGAAAAGAGTGACAATGAAGATGAAGATTAAAGAGTTCAACCACCTCATCCAAGAGTGCACCAAAGTGTTCAACGGGATCGTCCCGTCGACAACATACTAGGAGATATCTCCAAAGGGGTGACCACTCACTCTCGAATGGCTAATTTTTGTGAACATTACTCTTTTGTTTCCTCTTTGGAGCCCCGCAAGGTAGAAGAAGCACTACAAGATCCGGACTGGGTGGTGGCCATGCAAGAGGAACTCAACAATTTTGAAAGAAATCAAGTATGGGAACTTGTGAAGCGACCCAACGCAAATGTTTTGGGAACCAAGTGGGTATTCCGCAACAAGCAAGACGAGTATGGGGTTGTAACAAGAAACAAGGCAAGACTTGTTGCAAAGGGATATGCACAAGTAGAAGGTTTGGATTATGATGAAACTATTTCTCCCGTAGCTAGGCTTGAATCAATTCGTAGCTTGCTTGCTTTTGCAACTCACCATGATTTCAAGCTATACCAAATGGATGTGAAAAGCACTTTCCTCAATGGTCCAATCAAGGAGGAAGTGTACGTGGAGCAACCACGCGGATTTGAGGACGATAAGTATCCTAACCATGTCTTTAAACTTCGGAAAGCCCTCTATGGCCTCAAACAAGCTCCTAGAGCTTGGTATGAGTGTCTTAGAGATTTTCTTATTAAAAATGGTTTTAGGATAGGAAAAGCAGACTATACACTCTTCACTAAGAATTTTAATGACGATTTATTCGTGTGCCTAATATATGTCGATGACATTATATTTGGTTCTACTAACAAAGCTTTTTGTGATGAGTTTTCAAAGATAATGAGTGAAAGGTTTGAGATGTCGATGATGGGGGAATTGAAGTTCTTCCTAGGATTCCAAGTCAAACAACTTAAGGAAGGAACGTTCATAAGTCAAACCAAGTATACTCAAGACATACTTAAGAGGTTCGACATGGACAAAGCCAAACCCATCAAGACTCTCATGGGAACCAACGGACATCTTGACCTTAATGAAGATGGTCCAAGTGTGGACCAAAAGGTATTTCGTTCCATGATAGGCTCTTTACTTTACCTTAGCACATCTAGGCCCGACATAATGCTTAGTGTGTTTATGTGTGCACGGTTCCAAGCAGCTCCTAAGGAGTGCCACTTGACAGCCGTTAAGCGAATTCTTAGATATTTGGTTCACACTCCTAACCTAGGACTTTGGTATCCCAAGGGATCCAAGTTCAATCTCATTGGATACTCCGATGCCGATTATGCCGGTTGTAAGGTAGATAGGAAGAGCACGTCAGGGACTTGTCAATTTCTTGGTAGGTCCTTGGTTTCGTGATCTTCAAAGCAACAAAACTCCATTGCCCTATCCACAGCCGAAGAGGAGTACGTCGCAGCCAGGAGTTGTTGTGCACAACTCCTATGGATGCGACAAACTCTTACGGACTATGGTTATACTTTGAGCCATATTCCACTCCTATGTGACAATGAGAGTGCCATCAAGATTGCTCACAATCCCGTGGAGCATTCTAGAACCAAACATATTGATATCCGTCACCATTTCTTGAGAGATCACTCTATCAAGGGAGATATCGTTATCTCTCATGTTAGGAGTGAAAAGCAATTGGCGGACATCTTCACAAAACCCCTTGATGAGAAACACTTTTGTGACCTAAGGAGTGAACTGAATATCCTAGATTCTCGAAATGTTGCTTGAAGTGTGCACATCTGTTTTTGCTTGTTTATAAACTTCAAAAATTGCATGTTTTCAACATACTACCCTAATCTCTCTTACTCTATGAAAACTATGTTCAAAGGGACTCTTTGTCAAATATGGTCATTGCTTGTTTGATTTATGCTTACTGACCATGTTTGCCAAAGATACATGCAAAAACTTGTCCAAAAGGATCATATTCTTGAGCTAAAACTCAAATTATATGAACTTCAGCTTTTAGCCGGACTAGTCCGCCTATGAGGCAGGACAAGTCCGGCCCCAGAGAAGTCCGGCTATGGTCCGCCAACAGGACTTGTCTGGACACCAAGCCGGACTAGTCCGGCCCCGCCAGACACGTGTCGCCACCGGAGCTCACCCCTGTGGAAGGGATGAGGTCCGACCCCGTGGGACACGTGTCGCCATCGGAGCTCACCCCTGTGGAAGGGATGAGGTCCGGCCCCCGCTGGACACGTGTTGCCACCGGAGCTCACCCCTGTTGAAGGGATGAGGTCCGGCCCCCGCGGGACACGTGTCGCCACCGGAGCTCACCCCTGTGGAAGGGATGAGGTCCGGCCCCTGCGGGACACGTGTCGCCACCGGAGCTCACCCCTGTGGAAGGGATGAGGTCCGGCCCCGCGGGACACGGTCGCCACCGGAGCTCACCCTTGTGGAAGGGATGACGTCCGGCCCCCGCGAGGCACATGTCGCCACGGGAGCTCACCCCTGTGGAAGGGATGAGGTCCGGCCCCCGCGGGACACGTGTCACCACCGGAGCTCACTCCTGTGGAAGGGATGAGGTCTGGTCCCTCGGGACACGTGTCATCACCGAAGCTCGCTTCTGAGGAGAGGATAGGCCCTAGCCCGCTGGACACATGTCACCACCGGAGCTCGCCTCTGAGAAGAGGGGAGGTTCGGCACCGCCGGAAACGTGGCACCCTTGGATCTTGCCTCTGAGGAGAGGGGAGGTCCGGCAACGCCCGACATGTGGCACCCTCGGAGCTCGCCTTTGTGGAGAGGAGAGGTCCGGCCGCGCTGGACACGTGGTGCCTTCGGAGCTCACCCTGGCAGTGGCCACGTGGCAAGGTCGGACTTTGCAGCGGACAATTACAAATCGTACTAGTCCGCCTGGGGAGGCCGGACAAGTCCGGCCCCAGAAAAGTCCGACTCCGGTCCGCCAACTGGACTTGTCCGGACACTTAACCCGGACTAGTCCGGCCCCTGGGGACTTAACCTCCCAAGGGCAGCCAGACTTCTCTCTTTACAAACTAGTCCGCTCACATCCTCTCTCAAGCCGGAAGCGCCCACAAATTGGCGATTTCCGCTTTCCTCCACCAAAAATATTGTCTAATCCATGGATTGGAGACCTAAGGAGTGCGGAAACCCTCCCCTGGGCTTCGTTGCTCAATTTTGAACTCCAAATTCATCACATTTGAAGATTTCAAGAGGTATTCTTGACCTAACCAAAAATCCTTCCTTTTCTTCAATCTTAGGTCTTTTGATAGAAACCTCTTCACAAATGTTGTTCCTAGTGTCGATGCGATCATAGCCTAGGAGTATTGCAACTTAATTCGAAGTTCTTGCAAAAAATTATTAGGGTTAGGGTTCTTTCTGTATAACCTGGACTAGTCCGGATTTGGACGGACAAATCCATTCTCGAGCAGACTAGTCCGGTCCTTTAACGGACAAGTCCGGTTTACACAGAACAAACTCCATCTTTAGCCATTTTTCGTGAATTCTCTTGCAATATTCCACTTCCTTGACCTCTAATATTGTGTCTCTTAGGAAATATGTCGAACTCTGACCAAAGCTCTCCCCATCCAAGTCCCACGATCGAGGAGGCTCGACAAGCCCTTCATCGGCGCATTGCCGAAGAAAGGACAGCAAAGGAGGCCCAAGCGGCTAAAGAAGCCGTCCGTCGAGAGGCAAAAACAAAGAAGAAGCATGATCTCGATGAGGAGGCACAAATTTTCCAAGCCGTTGAAGAATCCTTGAAGGATCAATGATGAAAGAAAAGGGTCGAACGTGAAGCCCAGAGCTCCCAAGCTGCTAGTGCCTTAGAGCCCAAGAGAAAGAGGCTTGTCACCTTGGGAGATAAAGAGCGGGAAAAGGAGAAGGAAAAGGAATCTGAGGGTAGGGTTCCTCGTGAACCAAAGAAGGGTAAGGCTCCACTTCCAGAGCAGCCCAAGAACAAAAAGGCAACTGCTAAAGCACCGACAAACGGAGCAGGAGGGATAAAAATCAGAGAGAAAGGGCAACCGAAGCTCATCGGCCCCTTAAAGATGGTTGCCCCTGCTAGAGACCCAAACCGGCGGCCCAACAATCCGACATTTGTATTCAAAGGAAAGGGGGCTGAAAAGGCGAGAAGGCTGAGGATGGATAAAGTCTATAACTATGAGAAGCACATCCGACCCTAAGTTTTGGTGTGACTTTCACTGCGATTACTACCGCTTGGTGTACCTAAAAATGAAGACCCCAGTCACTCAAGCTCAATGGGTAGATTGGGACTACATGGCCAAAAGGGAGCACAAATCTTTTGCTGCAGTGATTGAAGCCGCAAAGCGCCATGGAATCAAGGAAATCATGAGCTTCAAGTATGACTGGAACATTGAGGTAATTGTGCAGTTCTACACCACTGTGTACTTCTCCACCTACGGTGACCAGAAAATCACCTGGATGACTCATGGAGAGCAGTACTCAGTCACCTATGAGAGGTTTGCACAGATACTTGGCCTCGAGGAGCACTTGGATCATGAGATTATCATTTTCAATCTCAAGGCAGTGGACAGGGATCAACTTGACTATATGTATCCTAGTCATGTTCCCTATGAGGCCGGGCTTGCTAGGAACATCAAGCCGTTCTATAACATCCTCAACCGGATTCTGAGGAGGACCATTGCTCCCAAGGATGGAGATGCAGGGGTAATTCAAGGAAACTTAAGGCATCTCCTCCTCTTGATAGATGGTGAAGAAAAGTTCAACCTTGTTGAACATATTTATGATGACATCTTCAACATCTCTCACACACACAACCGCTCATGTGGTTATGCACCGTACATCATGTGCCTAATTGAGAAGGTGTTGGGGATAATCTTTGTCAAGGATGTCACTCATCGACCTCTCCGTCCTCAGCTACCTCCCATTCTGCCAGAACCCTCAAGGAGGAAAAATGCTCAACCTTCGTCCAGCTTAGTGGCTCCTTCTAGCTCAGTGGCTCCCCCATCATCTCCTCCTCCGTAGTCCATGAGCGGATTCTTCAAGTGCTTCAACACACTTTTCGCCTCCTGTCGGCGTGTGGAGGTCCGGACTAGACGCATGGAGAGGCGTCAGGAGAAGTACATCAAGGCCGTGTGTGACAAGCTTGAGGTACCCATGTCTCCCCCTGAGGAGAGTGATGGGGAACTCATTCCATATCCAGAGTTCACTACTGATGAGCTCGCCCAGTTCAGGGAAGATGGAAGCTCTTCCAAGGTCGTGCCTCCATCCACCACCGCCGACAAATAAGAAGAGGATACGGAGGCTACGGAGAGCTATGAAAATGGCGATGAAGAAGAGGACGAAGAATATGACGAGTAGACTTAGTCGTATCTTCCTCCCTCCTTTTCTTTTTGGTGCCTTGATGCCAAAGGGGGAGAAATATGAAAAGGATGTCATATTTTTATCATCTTATAGTCTCATAATAGATCTTTTGGACATGACTCTTTTGGACATGGATATCTATGTTTTATGTTTTATGCACGACTATCTTTTGTGTAACACTACGTGTTGGATTTTATGGCTATCTTATGCTTATTGTCTTATCACATTTTTATTTTTGAGCACAACCCGTAGACACCCCACCATAACATGTGAATGTATGCCAACTCCCCTCTTTTACTCTTGCATACATTCAGGGGGAGTTTTGCATACGTACACTTGTTATAAACATAAAATTTTTACCTCTTATGTTGAAACTTAATGTGTTGTCATCAAGCACCAAAAAGGGGGAGATTGTAAGTGCATCTAGGCATCCCCGTGGGTTTTGGATGATTGATAACGACAAAATAAGAGACTAATGAGCTAAGATGATCATAAGCACAGGATATTTCCAAGGCGGGCACCTAAACTCTCCAAAAAGAAAAAAGATGAAGAACGACATCGAAGACTCGAAGAGTAGAAATTAGGGTTTCACTTGAGTCTTTAGTAGCCTAGCCGTGCAAAAGAAAGAGTGTGTGTGTCAAGTGCATTGAGATCATAGAAAAGAGCTCAAAGCATTAGAAGTGTCAAATCCTTAGTGGAGAGAGGCAGAGAGGTAAAGTTGGCAGGCCGGACTTGTCCGGGGAAGAGGCTGGACTAGTCCAGAAGTCCTACGGCTTAGTCCGTTTTAGGGCAGACTAAGAGTTCCTGACTGAGATCAAACCTTTCCGTTTTGGACTTACTAGTCCGTTTCTCTCTTGGTGAGAGTGTTTTTGGGGCTAAGTCGTGGTAGACCAGACCTATCCGCCTGAGTGGCCGGACTAGTCCGGGCTAGCTAGATTTGTTCATTTTCATACGGACTAAGAGTTCCTGTGTGAGTTCGGGCTAGTCCGTTCTAAAACGGACTAATCCGTATGGGTGTGAGATAAGAGCTCCCACGGCTAAGTCTTGGTGGACCGGACTTGTCCGCCTTAGTGGTCGGACTAGTCCGGGTCCTCCAGACTTGTCCGTTCTCACGCGGATAAATAGTTTCTGTGTGAGATCGGACTAGTCTGGTGTGAGGCGGACTAGTCCGGACATTCGGTAGGTGGCAACGGTCGGCTTCGGGACTTCTATAAAAGAAGATGCCCCGACGTCATTTAAAATCACCTGGAACTCTAGCGCCGCCACAGTGATCCTAGAGCCCCCTAAGCCTTCTCCCTTGCCTACTCACCCTCTAGAACCAATTCTTGAGTGGATTTGGGTGTGTGAGGAGAGGAGAAGGAAGAACTTCGTGTTTTTGGCTCTCGGAGTGATCTCGTGCACTTGGTGTGAGTCCTTGTGACCTGTGGCTTGTGAGATCCGTGGAGTTTTGTGGACGTGATCAAGTGGGAGCCTCAGATTGTGAGCAGCCCCAAAACTTTGTAAGTTCACCTTGAGATAGTGAAGAACCGGGTTGGCCTTACTGGCGACTTGGTGAGGAAAGGGTTGTTAGACCCGGGTCCTTTGTGGACTCCTCAACGGGGATGTGGATTCTTAAGTGGAATCGAACCTCGGGAAAAAAATCCTCGGTGTCTCTCTTGCATGTACATTTCTTTGAAGATCAAGATTACTTAGCGTTTGTTCTAATTATTTCGCTATACATCGTCACACTCCTATAATTTATTTCAATATTCTGTCACACTTGTCGTATAGAAGTACTAGTTGTTTCATCCACATTTTGTTAAACCAAAATTTGGAGAAAAATCCTTAAAAATCAAGTTTTAGATCTTTCTGGCAGTTTGACCAGACTAGTCCGCCTCCAAGGCAGACTAGTCTCGCCTTTTAGGCCGTTCCAGTAGGTTGATCGGACTAGTCCGCCCCTTAGTCAGACTAGTCCGGCTCCTGAGTTCTAATCTCGTTTAATTAAGTCATTTCAGGAATAATAGCCTATTGACCCCCCCTCTAGGCAATTTCAGGGGGTTATGCATACAAAATCAAAATTTTACCTCTTACATTGAAACTTAATGTGTTGTCATCAATCACCAAAAAGGGGGAGATTGTAAGTGAATATAGGTATCCCAGTGGGTTTTGGATGATTGATGACGACAATTAAGAGACTAATGAGCTGAGATGATCATAAACACAGGATATTTCTAAGGTGGACACCTAAACTCTCAAAAAGGAAAAGGATGAAGAACGGCGGCGAAGACTCGAAAAGTAGAAATTAAGGTTTTATTTGAGTCTTTTTTAGGCTACCCGTGTTAGAGTGAGAGTGTGTTTGTCAAGTGCACTGAGATCATAGAAGAGAGATCAAAGCGTTAGAAGTGTCGAATCCTTAGTGGAGAGTGCTAATGAGGTAAACCCTAGTAGGCCGGACTTGTCTGGGCCAGAGGTCGGACTAGTCTGGAGTCCTACGGCTTAGTCCGTTTTGGGGCAGACTAAGAGCTCCTGACTGAGTTCGGACTTGTCCGTTTGGGGACGGACTAATCCAGTTCTCTCTTGGTGAGTGTTTTGGGACTAAGTCCTGGTAGACCGGACTTGTGCACCTCAGTGGTCGGACTAGTACGGGCTAGCCAGACTTGTCCGTTTTCACACGGACCAAGGGGTCCTGTGTGAGTTCGGGCTAGTCCGTTCTGAGGCGGACTAGTCCGTATGGTTGTGAGATGAGAGGTCCCACGACTAAGTCTTGGTGGACCGGACTTGTCCGCCTTAGTGGCTGGACTAGTCCGAGTCCTCCAGACTTGTCTGTTCTCACCCGGACAAAGAGGTCCTATGTGAGATCGGACTAGTCCGTTGTGAGGCGGACTAGCCCGCAGATTTGTGAACGTTTGAAATTTGAACGTTGGGGTGTAGTTGGCTTCGTGACGTCAGTGGTCCCCGCAGACCGGACTAGTCTAGGGTCCTGACCGGACTAGTCCAGACTTTAGTTGGTGGCAACGGTTGGGTGTCGGGACCTCTATAAAAGGAGGTGCCCCGACTTCATTTCATGAACTCTGGAACCCTAGCGCCGCCACAGCCACCCTAAAGCCCTTCTAAGCCTTCTCTCTTGCCTACTCACCCTCTAGAACCAATTCTTGAGTGGATTTTGGGTTGTGAGGAGAGGAGAAGGAAGAACTTCGTGTTTTGGCTCTTGTAGTGATCTCGTGCACTTGGTGTGAGTCTTTGTGACCTGTGGCTTGTGAGATACGTGAAGTTTGTGGACGTGTTCAAGTGGGAGCCACAGATTATGAGCAGCCCCAAAGATCTTCTAAGTTCACCCTTGAGATAGTGGAAGAACCGGGTTGGTCTTAGTGGGGACTTAGTGGGAACCCGGTCCTTTGTGGACTCCTCAACGGGGATGTAGACTCCTGAGTGGAATCAAGCCTCGGGCAAAAATCTCCGTGTCTCTCTTGCATTTACGTTTCATCGATCGTTAAAATTGCTTAGGGTTCATTTTGCTCATTTCGCTCTTCTAGTGTTCCTCGTTACAATCTTGCAATCCATCTACTATATCTTGTCATATTAGATTGCCAGATAGTTTATCAAGATTTCGTTGAGCTAAAATCTGAAGAAAAACCCATTAAAATCAAGTTTTTAGGTTTTTCCAGCAGGTTGACCGGACTAGTCCGCCCCTGAGCAAGACTAGTCCGGCCCCTGTGTTCTAATCTCGTTTAATTAGGTCATTTCAGGTAGTTTAGCCTATTCACCCCCCTCTAGGCAACTTTCAAGCTTCAAGGGAGACAAGACTCTAACTGAACTATATACTATTAGACCCTGCAAAACAGGCAAGCCCCGGTTTACATTTAACTACCACTAAGTTTTTACTTTGTATACAATACGTCGGTTAGGATGAATTGTGCATTAAGCCTAGATGTTTGATACTACTCTTGCATGACCAGAAAACTATGGAGTATTAGGATAGATGTCCTTCCACCGTGTAGATACTGCCATGCTTAAGTAGGACTCGGTAGAAGTCGAGTGGTTGGATACTACTCGCGAGAATTGGAAATTGGGAGCACCAGAGGATTGGTTCAATAAGATGTTAGTAAGTTGAAATGAGATCGGACAGGGTGTAGGGGCAACAGGACACTGGGGCCTGGGTGCTTAGACCTGTCCGTGTCGGTTGGGGACCGATCCATGTGCGGCCCACGCTGATCAAGTTTGAACGTACCGAAGGCATATCGGATATATGGAACCCGATAAACCGATGTAACCTATACCTCCGGGCATCGAGGCATAACACACCGATTTATAGGTGTAGGTTGAGGGCAGCAAAGTGAAAATCTGCTAACGGGCATAGAGAGATGCTCCGTGTAGGGAACCTCCTATCCGTTTCGGTGCGGTCGGTTCGACGTTTGGGCTGTCTGGTGAAAGATTGTTGTGAGACCTATGTGTCCTGAATACATTGAATTTGACGATAAAAGTTTTGAATACTACCAAAACACCTTTTTAACAACGTCCGACTCTAGGTCCGAGCTCCTGCAAGGTCCGACGATAGGTCCGACGTTAGGCCCGACTTGTTTTTGCTAGCTCCGGTGCTAGGCCGAATAGCTTTGGTAAGTTCCATGCTAGATCCGACTAAGCTTTAGTAAGCTCCGGCGCTAGGTCCGACTAGCTTTGGTAAGCTCCGGTTCAAGGTCCGGTTACCTTTGGTAAGGTTCGGAGCTTGACTGCAATGGTTCTGCTTTTAACTTGCAATATTTCGAACTTGCTTTACTCTTATGGAAAGTTTGCTTAGTATTATTTTACTAAGTTTTTGGTGTGTTTTGGTGGTTATGGCTGATATCATTTTGCTATGGTTTACAACATGCTTATGTGAGGTGCTCATGTAAGATGTTGTAGTTTCGGAACTAACGAGAGTCAAGTCGAGGACTTGTGTTCGGAAGTATTGGTTGTTTATTCATATGCAGGTGTTGCTTGAGTTCAAGACATAGCTGGTGACGGGATCTATTGAACTAGTCTTAGGGAGAAGATGAGGTTCAACAACCAAGTTCAGGAGGAATTGTGGTTGAGTTGATCGGGAGGTTGCGCAGTATGTTTGAATCAGGAACAATGCATATGAAGGTATCTTGGACGTTGTTGGAAGATGTTTGCACGTGTGCAAGGAGTGCATGGACGTGGCTGCATGGTTCCAAGGCGTGATGAAGAGACGTGGACGTAAAGAATTGGTCGGAAAGGTTCAACCGACTAGGTTATAGACTCAGGCTGCGGCTGAGTCATTTTTGACTCAAATATGGAAAGTTTTGAGTTGGTTATTGTCGAAGTGTGTAGCCGACACTTCCCCCGGGCCTGCTCTGGGCAGCCCACGGAGGTTCTTTTTCGGAGGGGCTAGTCACTCACGGAGAGCTCACGCGTTAGGGACGATGGAGGGAGAAGCTTGACACAGGGATTTTTACGTAGTTCAGGCCGCCGGAGCGTAATACCCTAGGTCCATGGTGAGCTGAGTTGCTCGTTGTATTGCTTGTTGCTCAGAACCGGAGTCCTGAGCTTGAGGATGACCTAAGTGCTCGGATGTTGGAGCGTAAGTGTGCAAAGAGTCGAACCCCGCGTGAGAGTGTGTAAGAGGCGAACCCCCGCTAACGTTGCCTACCCGAGCCTTTTATAGTCCAAGGCTCGGGTGGCTTACAAGGTGGGCCCAGGACCCGACAGGTGGTCCTGGGGAGATTGCCTGCCATCTACCGTATCCGCAGTTACGCCGGTAGTTGTCTCTGGCGAGGGCTTCCGAGTCTTCGTTCTGCCGCCCTGCCCACGCTGCCAGCTAATCGTAGTGGTTGATGATGGCAGGGGATGTCTTGTCGCTTTGTTTATTGGCGTACAGCCTCTGCCGCTGCGCGCGTGCCTCCACTGCGATGTGACTGGGCGCAATGGCACCTGACAGAGGCGTGCTCCGCGTCTTCGCGCCATGGGAAGGTGCGGGTCTTGAATACATTGTACGGGCAAGGTATGGCGCGTCTTTACTCTTGCTGCCTACCGCGCGGGGGCAGGCAGCGTTGCTCTGCTGGCCACGTGGCGGGCCCGGAGCTCTCCTTTGAGGAGAGGGAGATCCGACCCTGCTGGACACGTGAAGCCTTCAAAGCTCTCCCCGCGGAGGGGGGAGGTCCGGCTCTGCTGGCCACGTGGCAGGTCCGGAGCTCTCCTCTGAGGAGAAGGAGGTCCGACCCCGCTGGACACGTGGAGCCCCCTGGAGCTCTCCACGCGGAGGGGGGAGGTCCGGCTCAGTTGGCCACGTGGCGGGTCCGGAGCTCTCCTCTGAGGAGAGGGAGGTTCGGCCCCGCTGGACACATGGAGCATCCGAAGCTCTCCCCGCGGAAGGGGGAGGTCCGACTCAGTTGGCCATGTGGCGGGCCCGGAGCTTACCTCCGAGGAGAGGGATGTCCGGCCCCGCTGGACACATGGCGCCTTCGGAGCTCTTCCTACGGAGAAGGGCGAGGTCCTTAGGCAGTTTCCCCTGTGTGCGGGGGTACCCCATATTGAGGGTACCGACAGTGGCCCCCGGGCCCATCTCGGGGGAGATAGCGAGCCCGAGGTGGGGCCCCCGTCTCTTCCACTCCGCGCACCTTCTCGAAGACCCGGATTGACCGTTGTGAGAGCACGAACAGTCGCAGGATCGTGGGAGCGTGTGCCCCTCTTGATTGTTGCTTTTACTGCGGCGGTTCCCAAGGCTGCCACTTCTGCACGTCGCAGCGCCCTTTCGGGAACCGCCGAAGCGTCTCCCTGGCTCGTCTCCTTGGGAGACTGACTTCTTGGCCCACCGCTTCAGCTGGACGGCTTGGGTCCACTTGTCCTCGACGCTTGGTCTTGGAGCTGAAGCGATTGTCCAAGCGGCGTATTCAAAGAGTTTCGAATCGCTTTGAACTGCGCCTAGGAAGTTTAGAAGGGGATCTTACCGGCATAGCGGCTTCCCTTTGCACTTCCCAGCGCTTGCATCTTCCTTGAGCTCTCGCGCCCTTGTCTTCCCTGTTCTTGAGCTTTCTTCTGCCATGGCTTCCAACTTGCCTCCCCCGCGTATCGCTCGGTCGACGGATCTTATGCCGATGCGAAAGTTGTTGGGGTTGCATACGGAAGAACAGCGACGATGCCTCCGGAGAGGGACTCTCCCCCTGCATCTGGAAGCAGGGGAGATTGTCTTCTTCGTTGCTTATGGATTGGTGGGGCTCGTCCCGCCAATTTCTTCGTTCTTCTTGACGCTGTCGGAGACTTACGGACTCCAACTTCACCACCTCTCTCCCAATTCCTTTGCCATGGCCGCTGTCTTCATGCACTTCTGCGAGATGTTCGTGGGGGTGCGCGCCTCAGTGACGCTCTTCCGCCACTTCTTTGTGCCGTGAACGACTGGGCGTGGATCGAAGAACCAACTGGGAGCCTACTATTTCCAACACCGCTGCAAGGACCCGAAAGTTTCCGGGTACCCTCTGCCTTTTAGCGCGGCGAGGTGGGATGGCTGGAGGGACAACTGGGTGATCATGAAGACCGACGAGCACGATCGTCTCCAGCTGCCGATTGATCCCGGTGCTGGCGCCCGAGTACGCGCCGATCTTGGCGCGGATGCGGTTCTTGGTGGAGCATGGGTTGACGTCTTTGATAGTGCTGGAAAACTTCCTGTTGCGGCGCTTAGCGCCATTGCAACAGCGCTACCGCCCGGCGTGGTATTTCTCCGGCATCCATGATGGCACCAGAGTGGAGAGGGGTTTGGACTCAGCTCCGTCGGAGGAGGAGGTGCAGGAGACTCTGGCGCGTATCAGCAGCGATCCCCTTGACGGAAGTTTTCTTGCGGTGCCAGCTTCCTGTCGCCCTCTCTCCCAGGAGTCGCTGCTGAGGGCGAGGCTGTTGCGGGAGTTGCTGACTTTGGACGACATCGGGATTGCCGCACGCCAGGTTGGCGGTGTCTCCCAAGGGATCACAATCCCCAGGGTTGAGTGCTCCGGATCGGAGCGCGAGACATCACCTAATGCCGAGCCTACGCCGAAGGTCGACGGAGCTCGGACCATCGACGGGGTGAAGGGCAGGGAGCCGGCCCCCGGTGTGCTTTAGAAGAAGCATACCCGGTTCCCGGAGCCAGCTGGCGGCGTCCAGCCCTCCGGCACTGAGGCGGAGGGAGCAGCGACAGGCCCCCGACCTCTCCAGATTGGTGCCTCACTTCGGTCACCGAGATGACGGTATCTCCTCCACCGGACGACGACGTGATTGAGGAGGTCGGTGCAAATCAAGCAAACCAAGAAGGGTACTTTTGTGCATCAAACAAAGTATACAAAAGATCTCCTAAGGCGCTTCAACATGGACAAAAGCAAGCCTCTTCGGACACCAATGGGAACAGCAACAACACTTGAACTTGATGAAGATTGTGATCCCGTTGATAAAAAAGAATATAGAGGCATGATCGGATCACTTTTGTATCTCACAGCATCAAGACCGGACATACAATTCAGCGTATGTCTTTGTGCACAGTTTCAAGCCTCCCCACGTGCTTCACATCGTCAAGCCATCAAAAGGATTCTCAGGTACTTACACGGAACTCAAGAATTTGACATTATTCTTCCTTCTTCCTCAACCTTTACTTTGAAAGCTTTTTCCGATGCTGATTTTGGGGTTGTAGGATTGATAGGAAAAGTACTTCTGGTGCTTGTCATTTTCTTGGTAATTCACTTGTTGTCTGGTCCTCTAGAAAACAAAGTTCTGTTGCACAATCCACAACCGAATCTGAATATGTAGCTGCTGCTAGTGCTTGCTCACAAATTCTTTGGATTGTTCAAACACTTAAGGACTATGGGGTTGATCTAGATAGTGTTCCACTGTTTTGTGATAACACTAGTGCCATTTGCATTGCTAAAAACCCCGTGCAACATTCAAGAACTAAGCACATTGACATTAGGTATCACTTTCTCCGTGATAATATCAAAAAAGGGAACATTGTGCTTCACCATGTAGATACCGAACAACAATTGGCTGACATTTTTACAAAACCTTTGGATTTTCTTCATTTTTGTTACATTCTTAGTAAAATAGGGGTTATGCATCCTCATGGCTTAAATTGAGGGAGAATTTTGAAACTTGGGAAGTCTATGTGTGAATCTGAAATTAAAATAATATGAGCATAGTATTTCATGCATATATGACTTTGTGATTCCTTTTTCATGCTGAAAGTTCTTACTACATTACTCATGTTATACATTTTATAGTTTTTACCATGTCTAGTAATTAGAATAATTACTTACACTAAATCTGGTCATGGTCGAACTTTCTTGTTGTTTTAAACTTGTTGCATGCTCATAAGTGCTTTTAATCATAAAGAATTAATCAAGTAATTAACTCTCATGTTGAGTTTTTATGTTCAAATAAAAAATGAGAAAAGATCAAGAGATATGCATGCATCACACTTCTTCTTTTGCGATGGCTTATCATTGCACTTAGATATGAAATTGAAAAGAGTTGTGTATGACTAAAACCATGTTCTTAAGCTTCTGACTATCAAATGACATATGCTTGGC
Source organism: Neostapfia colusana (assembly GCA_030760725.1). Taxonomy (NCBI): domain Eukaryota; kingdom Viridiplantae; phylum Streptophyta; class Magnoliopsida; order Poales; family Poaceae; genus Neostapfia; species Neostapfia colusana. Next base: position 126,620,862 of record JASWHV010000003.1, read on the forward strand.
TTGGTTGGTTAGAATAAGGCTGATGCTGAATATAATCTCTTGTAAATGTCATAAGATCAAAATTTGTGCTTTAAATGATAAATAAAATGCAGCAACAAGTGTCATGCTTTCAGGTCTTGAAATAGTTAAGTTTGTGAGATCATGACTTGCTTAAATTAAAAATTACACTTGATCTCTAGCATGGCTTACACTACTTTATGTATCTCATTGATGTGATAGTGTAAGTTACTTGATAGTATGATTTGGATGAGCTTTGTTTTATATGTATATGTTATAATGTGCTCATAACAAATTAAAATTTCTCATTTGTACCTTGCTGAATACATTGTCAAAGGGGGAGAAATTGATCACACATTGCACACATTCACAAGTGTTTTGGCACGATTCTTCTCAGGGGGAGAATTTTTGGTATTTTTATTTTTCTTCTCATTTTATTTCTGATTTACAAAGGGGGAGAAATTATTTTCAAAACTTTTCATGTGAATAAGCCAATGTTCGGATTTTAAGTGGTGTTGCCAATGCATTCATCAAGGGGGAGATTGTGAGACCTATGTGTGCTGAATACATTAGCTTTGGCGATAAAAGTTTTGAATACTACCAAAACACCTTTTTAACAAGGTCTGACTCTAGGTCCGAGCTCCTGCAAGGTCCGACGATAGGTCCGACGTTAGGTCCGACTTATTTTTGCTAGCTCCGGTGCTAGGTCCGACTAGCTTTGGTAAGTTCCGTACTAGGTCCGACTAAGCTTTAGTAAGCTCCGGCGCTAGATCCGACTAGCTTTGGTAAGCTCCGGTTCAAGGTCCGGTTAGTTTTGGTAAGGTTCGGAGTTTGATTGCAATGATTCTGCTTTTAACTTGCAATATTTTGAACTTGCTTTACTCTTATGGAAAGTTTGCTTAGTATTATTTTACTAAGTTTTTGGTGTGTATTTGTGGTTATGGCTGACATCATTTTGCTATGATTTACAACATGCTTATGTGAGGTGCTCACGTAAGATATTGTAGTTTCGGAACTAACGAGAGTCAAGTCGAAGACATGTACTCGAAAGTATTGGTTGTTTATTCATGTGTAGGTGTTGCTTGAGTTCAAGACATAGCTAGTGACGAGATCCATTGAACTAGTCTTAGAGAGAAGATGAGGTTCAACAACCAAGTTTGAGAGGAATTGTGGTTGAGTTGATCGGGAGGTTGCGCAGTATGTTTGAATCAAGAACAATGCATATGAAGGTATCTTGGACGTTGTTGGAAGATGTTTGCATGTGTGCAAGGAGTGCATGGACGTGGCTGCATGGTTCCAAGGCGTGATGAAGAGATGTGGACGTAAAGAATTGGTCGGAAAGGTTCAACCGACTAGGTTATGGACTCAGGCTGTGGTTGAGTCGTGTTTGACTCAAATATGGAAATTTTTGAGTTGGTTATGATAGGATTTCATGTGGGTCATGAATTTGAGTTGTTTTAGAAATGTTTGAGACGTTACTAAGGTATTTAGAAGTCTTAAGATTGCTTCTATCTGCGTGTAGAAGAGTCTTGAGCAGTATTGGAAAGTTACAGTTTGAATCCAAGTAGGAGTAGGAGTCCTAGTTTGAATTGGGTTGGCCTTAGTGCTGGTTATATAAGCAAGGGAGGCCAAGGCTCGTGTGAGCACGACTTTGGGGCTGTTCCTCTTGTGTTTTGATAAATAAAATTCGTATTCTAAAGGAACTTTTGTGCCTTGTTCGTCCGACTTGTCTCAGAAAAGTTTTTCTCGTCGAGTTTCTGTTCAGCACTACCTTGCTTCGGTGGTTTTATCATAACTCGAGTTTTACAGATCCAATTGATGTGATTCTTTTTAGATTGTCTTCATAACTTGATTATCTATCATCTGTGAAAATTTCACGGTCATTGAATTTGTGGTTTCTGATTTACACGAGTTTCTTTGCAGTATTCCAGAACTGTTTTTCTCGCGTAGGACAGATTGACCTTTGTTCGATCTTTCGATCGTAACTTGAGTTTCTCTCAACGGATTTTCATGATTCTTGTTGTGACGTCTTCATGACTTGATTCTCTACAATCTATACTAGTTTTGTCACAGTTGAACACGTTTAGATTAGTTGCACACACGGTTTCTTTAACAGATCAGTTTTCTGCTGAGGGGTGTTTTGTTGCTTCCGCTGAAAAGTTTTTATCTACCATTCACCCCCTCTGGTAGCTTTACACGTATACTTCAATCCTACAGTTGTCCCGTACGAAATCAGTGGAGCGTGCTGTGCAGCTCCGGGTATGGGCATATGTGACGTGCTGTTCGGGTATCACTGCAGGTGTATATCGAGTCGATTCGCCATCCCTCACGGGTATGAGTACCACTTGGTCACTGAGTCGTGACGTAGAGGTAACTTGCACAGAGATAAGAATAAATCACTATTGGCTTGAAGTTGATACTAGTAATAGAATGTTGTCTGGTGTGAATAGATTAGTGCAAATTTGATTCTTTTTCACCATGAGCAAGTTACATCGGGAGAAATCGTTTCTTGTTTGATTGTGGACTCCCGATGTGAGGTGCCCAAGATTATGCTTAATTTGATGCTAATGACACCTGAAAGGAAGGATTCATTTTTAGGCGAGTTCATATGCAATGTACTATCCTATGTTATGTTTTTACCATCATGTAGAGTTTCATGATTAGAGCCGACGGTTAAGTCTTGCTGAGCGTTATGCTCATGGATACTATACGAGTTGTTTTGCAGGTAATAACACTACGCTACTAAGTACGGTTGTCCGAGGAGACTCGGAACTCTCCGAGTAGTAAACTCATGGAAACGCTTGTCGCTGCTACTACGATCGTGTTGCTAGTGAGAAGGGTTGGATGGACGTCTTCTGTGATGCTTAGCATAGATATGAGACGTGAGTTGTATTAGTCTTTCGCTGTAGATTATTTTGAGAAGTATTTGTAAAATTAACCCTTTGTAAGCTTCCGCCTGTTTTATGTAATATGATATTTTATTATGTGTGCTGTTGGGTGCCGCATCGCACGGCACTACCCAATGCGATTCCCGGGCGAGAGGCACGGCCCCGTGACACGGGTGCCGGTGGCCCTCACATTTATTTATTATTGATGGTAAATATGTGTAATTTATGTAATATTAGTAATATATTATTATATATAATTAGGCAAAACAAAAAACAGATCTCGTTTATCCGACCAAACACTACGGTGGATGAGCTCATCCACGATATACTATGACTATCATAATTTTGTATGTTGAATCAATCGCACCTTTAAAGCCCTCCTACTGGCAACGTAATATGCACGTTTGTAGTTTTGCACACGGATAACGACGGATAGGCCTGTCAATGATCGAGTTTGCCTCCTCGAAATTGTAAATAGCGAGCTTGTCTCCTCATAATCAAGTTCGGTAAAAACTCCAACAGGTCTGGAATCGAGTTTGAGATCCATTCAATTCTACTATACTCATGCTGAGTTCGGCTCGGTTGTAACTCGTATAAGCTTAAATTTGAGCTCGATAAGACTTGTTTATACAGTTAACTTAGCTGAAAGGTCGAGTTCAAACTCGATGGGCTCCTTTAAATAGCAACAACAAACAATAGTCGTGGAAGACACAATAACAAGCAATGTCCACAACAAAGAACTCATGTAAATGAGCCTTGCCCTCGAGCTTGAGCTCGTCAAGCTCGCGAGCTTTGAATTAAGTTGGAGTTTAACTCATTTATCTTTCGAGTGGAGCTCAAATAAAGCTTTTATCGAGCCAAACTTGGGTAACTCACGAGACTTAGACTTCATCAACCATCCTATACGTATGCCAAAATTCAACATATATACGATCAGACATGCCTCCTGTCCTTCTCAAAATTAGGAAAGTTCTTAAAATATATTTATGAGAAATATATTCTAACTTGAGAAAATGTTTTCTCAAAACTTATAAAAATCCCAATTTTTAAGAAACCTTTTTTAAGAAGAAAAAATGGTTTCATAGTACAAAGACGAGGCTTACTACATTCTCTCCTCCAACTTTGATCTAGAGGAGGTGGTGCCGTGGCCTATTCATCAGAAGCTACATCCATCAGTACTTATCAAGAAGCAGGTAGGATGAGACCACCCTTAGTAGTCTCCAAACATGTGAGCGACTGAGCTCCTGGGGGCTCGCTCTTCATCTAGTGTCGTTCTTGATATGTTTTTAACGAGGGACATCACAAGACGAAAGATAGGAGGTCATACAGGGAGGACGGGAAAGGAGGAAAAGATGATGAGAAGCATTCGAGTGGAAAAAAAAGAATTATGCGGTGTTCCTTCGCAATGGAAAATTATAAGTCCTGGTACCTATATATCGTAAAACTACAATCACATGCCCTTTATAACATGAAAATATTGTTTTTAATTAACCCTTGGTCTTAGAAGTTCGATTTATAAGTTTATGAAGCTTACAAACTAAAGTACAGTAAATTCTTCAGTGCTTGCTAGTCAAATAAAATAGAACAGACGAAAGGTCTCGATTCAATCAGATTTCAGAGTCTGCAAGAAAGGTTATATATGCAGAGAGAATTCGAAGCATGTGTTTTCATACAGCGTGTGTATTTAATATATAATTCGGAAGCAAGAAGCGAGTGAAGCTATAGCAACAGTGCAGTGCCTTCTCGGAGCAAAGCTTCGGGCTGGTCGCAGAAGCTGCCGGATCGAGCCCCCCTTACGCCTTCCACCACGGGGCCTCGCCGGTCCTGAAGTCGGTCTCCACCCACGGGACGAAGAGGACCTTGCCGTCGTCGACGTCGGCGTGAACCAGGGCCAGCGACTGTTTTCACACAAGAGCGGCAACAACGCAGGGGTCAGATCGTATATCAGCTCTCGCCCCGCGACACGAGCTAGGGGGAACGGACGACCAGTATATGTATACGCGGTCTGCTTACCAGCGGCGCCGGGCCGCGGACGACCTTGCCCTGGTTGTTGTACTGGGATCCGTGGCAGGGGCAGAGGAACTTGTTCTCGGCGGCGTTCCAGGGCACGACGCACCCGAGGTGGGTGCACACGGCGTTGATCCCGTAGGTGGCCAGCGTCTTGTCCTGCTCCACCACCAGGTACGTGGGGTCACCCTGCACGCGCGGGACGGGACGGGGAAAGGCACGTCAGCAACAACATCACAATTCACACCAAGGGGCCGGGGTCGTCGGAGACTCGGAGGCTTCGCCAGGAGAGGAGAGGCCGCGGTGGTCACCGCCGTACCTTGAGCCCCTGGGCGAGGGTGCGGTCGTTGGGGCCGTGCGTCTTGAGCCACTCGTCGACCTTGATGTCGTTGCCGAGCTTGTCCTTGGCGACGGTCCCGCCGCCGGCGTTCCCCGACCTGGAGAGAGACCAACCGGGCGCCCGTGGTCCATGACCGTGAGCCGTAGCGCTGGCGTAAGAATGATGAGGTTAGTAGTGCTGAGGCAGGCGAGGGGACTGACCCGCCGGGGACGAAGAAGGAGCCGTAGGGGACGACCATGCCGACGGTCGGGAGCGAGATGGCGCCGAGCAGGAGGAGGTTCATGAGCTTCCGCTTCTCCATATCGGGGACGCGGTCGGCGGCGATGCTGCCCGCCTGGCACGTCACGGTCCGCTTGCTGGGGGCGCCGAGGCCCAGCCCCTTCACCGGCTTGCCCAGCGAGGCGCGGGACCGGCATAGCTGCCATTTCCGGGTATATACGCACCACGACGTGCAGTGCCGCAGATGAAAGTTACTTATCAGTGCTTATTTACATCGTCTAGCTTGTCGTCGTAACGACGAGAAAAGAAGACGCCGACTCACCTGGGTTGGGCTGGCGGCGGTGGAGAGCGCCGTGGAGGCGGCCATGGCTGTCCTCGGCAGCTAGTGGCCGTCGGGGGCGAAGGATGCGCGTGGGTCGGGGCTAGCGCCAGCGGCGTCCACAGGCTTTGTGGATGAGGAGGCGGCCCCCGGGGTTATATGTCCCCGGCGCGCTGAGATGGCCCCTGATCGGTCGACGCGCGAGCCCCGGGGCGCGACGGCCACACGTTCCGAGTCCGGGGCTGCGCGGCTGCGACGCGTGCACACGCCTGCTGCCCGCCTTATCGGCACGGAACGGGGAGCGTCGAACGCGCAGGAGATCTTGGGCTGAATTCGAAGAGCTAGAGCCCGCTTTGAGGCCTCGTACGCGGGCCCGGCCTCTCCATCCTGTCCTGCCGCCGGAGGCAGGGTTGCGGTTGATGATCCCTGCCTATGCTGCCTGATGCCCGCCTAGACAGACGATCAGTGGCAGACACAGTTCAGATCAAGTACATCACCCGCACCGTCCACGTGATCAACAAAAACGGGCCAGCGGATCTTCCAAGTGGAATCCAAAAGTGTTCAACGGCGAGATGTTCACTGGTACATACAGAGGCATTTGGCGATAACGCGCATCCATTCTGCACCGCGCGCTAGGCAAAACAAACATTTTATGTCGCTGTTACAGTGCTGATGAAGCCTCAGTCTCATCGATCTGGGCACAGATGCACAGGGTGTTAAAAATAGATCACCAGTCAATGCCCTCCAATGTCCTCTTCATCCGGGCATTGAATGGACAAACATCCACCTGATTGCCTAGCTAGGATGCAAACTACTGGCTTACTGCTTGGTGAACTGCACTTTAGTGGCTCTTGATTCCAGAATCATGGAATGACCAGGGCTTCTGTAAGATCAATAATAAAAGAGTGAAGACAAGGGAGGGACTACTTCTCTAAGATCATTACAACAAACAACAACAACCAAGCCTTTATCCCAAGCCTGTTGGGGTCGGCTAGACATAAAACCCAATATCAATGAAGTAAAATAGAGGAAGAGATATAAGAACAAGAAAAAAAGAAAAAAAAAGAAAAAAAAAGAAAAAAGAAAAAAAAAAGAAAAGAAAAAGAGAAAAGAAAAAAAAAGAGAAAAGAAAAAAGAGAAAAACAAGACTACGATTCTGGCACATGAATTGCTACTTTCCATGCGGTCCTATCATTAGTTAAGTCTCTAGATACATTCCAATCTCTCAAATCTCGTTTTACCGCCTCCTCCCAGGTCAACCTTGGTCGTCCTCTACCCCTTCTAATATTTTCTCTACCTCTTAAAATCACACTGTTAACCGGTGCTTCTGGAGGTCTCCGTTGGATATGTCCAAACCACCTAAGTCGATGTTGGACTAACTTCTCTTCAATCGGCGCCACCCCTACCTTATCACGAATCGCCTCATTCCTTATTCGGTCTCTTCTCGTGTGCCCGCACATCCACCGTAGCATGCGCATCTCTGCGATACTCATTTGTTGGACATGTTGCCGTTTAGTTGGCCAACATTCCGCCCCATAGAGCATCGCGGGTCTGATCACCGTCCTATAGAACTTCCCTTTTAGCTTTTGTGGGACTTTCCTATCACATAGGATTCCAGAGGCTTGTCGCCATTTCATCCACCCTACCTTGATCCTGTGGCAAACATCCTCATCAATATCACCATTGCTTTGTAACATTGATCCTAAGTATCGGAAAGAGTCCCTTCTAGGTACTATTTGTCCTTGTAGACTAACATTTCCCTCTTCACGACCAACACCACTAAAGTCACACCTCATATACTCGGTTTTGGTCCTACTAAGTCTAAACCCCTTGGACTATAAGGTTTGTCTCCATAGCTCTAATTTCTTATCAACACCATCTCTAGTTTCATCTACCAGCACTACATCATCAGCAAAGAGCATGCACCAAGGGATATCCCCTTGTATATCCTTCGACACTTCATCCATCACCAAGGAAAAGATGTATGGGCTCAAAGCTGATTCTTGATGTAGTCCTACCGTGATAGAAAATGCATCAGTCTCACTATCACTTACGCGCACACTTGTCCTAACATTATTGTACATATCCTTGATAAGGGTAATGTACTTTGTTGGCACTTTATTCTCTAGTGCCCACCACATGACTGACCTTGGTATCTTGTCATACGCCTTCTCCAAGTCGATGAACACCATATGCAAGTCCTTCTTCTGCTCCCTATATCTCTCCATAAGCTGACGAAGCAAGAAAATCGCCTCCATTGTAGACCTCCCAGGCATAAAACCAAACTGGTTTTTAGTGACATTGGTCACTTTTCTCAGGCGGTGTTCAATCACTCTCTCCCAAAGCTTCATAGTATGACTCATAAGCTTAATACCTTGATAATTAGTACAACTTTGAATATCTCCTTTATTTTTGAAGATATGTACTAATATACTTTTCCTCCATTCTTCAGGCATCTTGTTTGACCGAAAAATGTGGTTGAATAGCTTTGTGAGCCATACTATTGCCACGTCCCCAAGACATCTCCATACCTCAATAGGGACATCGTCAGGGCCGAGGGCCTTTCCTCCTTTCATCCTTTTTAAGGCCTCCTTAACCTCAAACTCTTGTATCCTCCGCACGAACCGCCTGTTGGAGTCATCAAAGGAGTCATCTAACTCGACCATAGTGCTCCCATTCCCATCATTGAATAGCCCATTAAAGTAATCACACCATCTATTCTTAATCTCTTCATCCTTCACTAGAATGCGGTCAGTCTCATCTTTGATGCATTTAACTTGATTGAGATCCCTCATCTTTCTCTCGCGGATTTTTGCTACCTTGTATATGTCCTTTTCACCTTCTTTTGTCTCTAGTCTCTCATATAACTTATCATATGCCTGTCCTCTTGCCTTACTCACAACCCGCTTTGCATTCTTCTTAGCCTCTTTGTACTTAAGCATGTTGCTTGCGCTTCTATCATTATGCCAACTCTTGTAACACTCCTTCTTCTCCTGAATGGCCTTTTGTACATCCTCATTCCACCACCAAGTGTCTTTATCTATAAGTTTCTTTCTCTTTGTCACACCGAACACCTCACTAGCTACCTTCCGAATGCAAGTTGCCATCTTCATCCACATACTATCTGCATCTCCATTTTCTGCCTAGGGTCCTTCTGTGATCACCCTATTTTTAAAGGATTCTTGTGATTCTCCCTTTAACTTCCACCACTTTGTTCTTGTGATTTTGACACCTTTGTCCCGCAAAGAACATGTATGGAAGCGAGTTAGCTACCACAAGATTATGTTGTGTTACAACACACTCTCCCGGGATCACCTTACAATCTAGACACCCCCGTCTATCCTTTCTCCTAGTGAGGACAAAGTCAATCTGGCTAGAGTGTTGGGCACTACTAAAGGTCACTAGGTGATATTGCCTCTTCCTAAAGAGGGTGTTAGCTATCAACAGATCATAGGCTACGCCAAAGTCTAGAATGTCCTTACCCTCTTGATTTCTATCGCCGCATCCAAAACCTCCATGTATCCCTCAAATCCTAGGCTAGTTGTACCCACATGACCATTGAGATCTCCCCCTATGAGGAGTTTCTCGGTTATCGGTACACTAGTAACCATATCCTCCAAGTCCTCCCAAAATTGCCTCTTAGTACTCATGTTGAGCCCAACTTGTGGGGCATAAGCACTAATGACGTTCAAGACAATGTCCCCAATTACTATCTTGATTAAGATGATCCTATCCCCTTGTCTTCGAACATCCACTACTCCATTCTTAAGACTCTTATCTATTAGAACACCTACGCCATTTCTAGTCCCAGCTGAACCAGAATACCAAAACTTGAAACCGGTATTCTCGACTTCTCTCGCCTTTTGACCCGCCCATCTAGTCTCTTGTACACAAAGGATATTTACTCATCTCCTAATGGCAACATCTACTAACTCACGTAGCTTCCCCGTCAATAATCCTACATTCCAACTACCCACCCGAAATCTATGTTCCTCGGCTAGCTTCCTTACGCTTTGCACCCGTCGAGTAAGATGCAAAAACCCTTGCTCACTTATCACTACATCCGGACGATGATGTAGCGCGCCACTAAGGTGGTGGCGATCCGGCCCTTGCTCATTTAACACCATATCCGGGTTCCGATATGGTGCGCCACTAAGGCGGTGGCGACCCGGCCCTTGCCCACTTAACACCATACCCGGGTTCCGATATGACGTGTCGCTAAGAGGTTACGCCCCAACGAATTTCTATTGGGTTTCATTTCCATGAGAATGTCTAAGTGTAGTTGTTGACTCGCCAAGCCTATCACAACCCCCTCCTGCTTTACCCGGGCTTGGGACCGACTATGTCATTACAACATTTACGAAGAACAAAAATCCAGCAAGCCATAAATAACCACATGGAAATAAATTTAGAAGCATCGTGCTCAACTGTCTGCATACTGTGTTCCTCGGATCAGGAAGAAGGGGGCGCAAAGTAATTTCAGATAAACTTTTCACTTAATCAACACCAATGCGAAACTCAATGTTACATGTCGAATCACATGACATGGCACAACCATTGTCCATCGAAAACGAGGGATATGAACACAAAAATTATGTGCTCTGAGGCTACCTAGTTAATCATCCGCTCACTCTGTCCAAAAAGAAGACAGCAGAGTGATGAGAACAAGACGCAACACGGCAACAGGTATATCTACCTTTGCACTCTGCACGAGGCTAGATCCGCGGCGCGGCGTGGCGCGCGCCGCTATAGCTGGCTCTCCCAGTCCGGCTCCCGGGCGGCGGTCCCCGCGGCGGCAGCCCTGGGGCCGGCCCTGGGAGCCCGCTGCGGCGGCGGCAGCACGGGCCTCGCACGACAGACGGGGCAGGTGGCGCGCGCGCGGAGCCACGCGTCGACGCAGGCGGCGTGGAACGCGTGGCCGCACCCGGGCAGCGCGCGCACGGCTTCCCCGTCCTGCATGGCGCTCAGGCACACGGCGCACTCCGCCGCCGCGTCGCGTCCAGCCTTGAACCTGAGCACCGGCATCGCCGCCAGCGCCGCCTTGTCGATGCCCCCTACGCCGGCCCTCTTCCGCGACGCGCTGGCGCCGCCGCCGAATCCGGGGCCCGTCCGGTGCACGCCGTCGGGCCTGCTCCACCGCACGTACAGGTAGTTGAGGTAGAGGATGACCCCGTACAGCACCAGGCACACCGCCGTGAACGCGCACACCAGTTCCACGGCCGCTCCGGAGCTGCAGCACCAGCCCGGGCCACCCAGCTGCTGCTGCTGCGGCGGCGTGCTAGACTCCCCCGGCGTGGACATGGTGCTGGCTCGTCCGATCGGACACCACTCCAAGCAAAGCACGCAAAGCAAAGTCTCGCGCTCTTCTTGTCTGAACTGAGCTTAGCTTGCTGCCCGGTGGGTGCTACAAGAGAATAGGGCTTGGAATGGATTGGTGGTCTGAATGGCCGGGAGCTGTGCATTGTATGGGCCCCGGCCAGATCCTAGTTATGCAAGTAATTAGGTAGATCATTGAATGTGTTAAAAGTATATTTAATAGATCAGATATTTATGTCATACGCTGTCATATATATTGAAGTATATTTAATAATTTAGATATACTGTTGTATATAACAATGCATATATTTAATAGTTTAGATATACTACCATATATATATATCATAAGTACATTTAATAGACTAAATATTAGTATTATAGACTGTGATATATAAAAAAAGTATTCTTAACTCCTAAGTCTCTTATTTATACTTTATATGTACCGACCGAGAGACACGCTGCAATACAACAAATACATACACCATACTCAACCTTTCCCCACTTACAAAATGCTTAAAATACAATGATATGCTGAGCTGATATGGATGGAGAGTGGACAGCAGATGGAGGGCGGAATTTTGCTGCCGCAAACGGTGCGGTTGGGGGTCGATTCTGGCGACAAAGGGTTGGAGTGGCGGTGAGCACGCGGATTTGGACACCTGAATAAGGGCCCATGGATTTGGAGTAGAGAATTTACCTGAACATGGAAATATCGGCTGTAATCTAGTGGGCCTAGCATTGGGAAAGAAACCTTTTTTTGATCTTTACTGCAATATCAGATCAACTGCCTCCCTTGATTTTCAAGATGACTCATATAAGTTTTCAGTTGTGTGTTTTTTCTGGCTGTTAGTACGTGACAGTTACCTTCTGTTTTTCATTGTTCTTTCTAACCATTTTACTTCCCTTAGCATGTAGTACCAACATCAAGATCATCATGTAGGGTATCACAACTACGAACCTTTAACGGATACGCTTTCTTCTTTATGAAAGGAAAAAAAGAAGAAATATATATACTTACTATCACTAACATTTACTCTCTGATGATAGAACAAATTAAAGAAAACTAGTTTTTTTTTTAAGTGCGGACTAGTTCAATATATTAGTCTTCCCAGCGGCGGCGCCTCCAGATCCTTCGTCTTGTTGAAGCTGGCATGATGAATTTTACGATTCGCCAAGGACGCAAGAAACGGAGAAGCAGGCCGAAATTATTAGAGCGATGATCGAGACAAGGGAGTTAGACAGATCTGAGCCATCGGCATCCAGAGCAAGTGGATCGACCATAACTGGATGCCTATCCACGAGGATGAAGGAACATCCCGTGCGGCCCACCTCACGAGAATCATTTGCCGTTCTTGCTTCTCAAATCTCAATATACTATCTATATATGACTCCATCGTTCTGGCTGGCTCTGCTCGGGCGTTGTTGAACTTTGGAGCGACTACAACGGCATAGTTCACAAAGCAATGCTGCCCCCCCCCCCCCCCCCTGCGCCCTCTGCTCTCAGGAACTAGAGAGGATCGCACATTTTGCTGCTGGGTTGTGTGTATAGTAGATGTTGGGTCTAATCTTGTTTATTTAGTGATTAAGTCGTGTGTGGGTTCTTTTAATTTAGTGCATGTCTAGTCTGCATGTGTGGCTAGGGATGAAAACGGTCGGATAATAGGTTAAATCGTTTTCATATTCATATTTCTATTTCGAAATCGGAGTCGGAAACGGATTCGGTATCGGATATTTCGGATATCTCGGAAACGGATCAGTCGGACCGAAAACACATCGATATCGGACGGAATCGGAGATTTTTTTTGAAACAACTTTTCTCCTAACACGTTATATAATGCCATAGTATCAAAATTTATCATATTAAATAATACATCCACATATCACACAACCACACTCATATGACGCCGTGTAGGTGTAGGGGCTGATTTTGGAGCCGAAGTGTTGCTGGTACGGGTATCTCTTCAGTGGTTGCACTAGACGCCATTTAAACCTTTTCACTGCAAATTGGAGCATTATATAATGAAACAACTCATTCAATCCGTACTGCAAGCCTATAAGTCTTTATGTCCATAATGCAAGCTTAATCCATTCAGAGCATCTAAATCTTGACTGCAATTTTGCAAAGTGGAGAATGAAACAATTTGAACATATGCAGAGCGAGCAAAAGACTTGCTTACCGGCGGGTAGCATGAGGGCGGCGGCCGAGGCGTCGGGGTAGCCGGGTAAGGGGCAGCGGCCGCCGTCAGGGCGTCGGGAACTCGAGGTCAGGGACTCACCGAGTGGCGGGCGGCTGTCCTGCTCGGGGTCGGGACGGCGAATGGGCTGCGTGGCATCGTCAGGGCAGCGGGTACCGGTCGGGGCGTCGAGGACTTCGGGAGTTCGGGTCGAGGGCCAGGGCAACGGCGGCCGAGGGCCAGGGCGGCGGTGGCGTCCATAGCGTCGGGCAGGTCCGGGTCGGCAGCGGCGGCCCTGCGCATCGGGGGCGTCGGCCGACGCGTCTGGGTGTGGTTGTGTGGGCGCTAGGCGACCGGCGAAGGGCGGGCACGGGCAGGCGCAGCAGAAGCCAGCGGATAGCTGGCAAGTGGCGGCCGGCGACCGGTGGAGGGGAGCCAGAGCTGACGGGGAATAGGAGAGGGGCGGGGCGGCGGGCGGCAGCATCTCGAAGTCGGACCGGCGGCTGCGGGTCAGGGAATAAGGACTTAGGGTTTTTTCCACAGAAAACGGGCTAAGGCCCAACAAGGGTTGGATATCCGATTCAAATTAATTCGGATATATCCGAACAGAAACGGATATCCGACAAAATGGACGGATATGTGCTGAAACCATTTTCGATCCGATATCCATATTCAAATATCCGAATTCGAATCCGAAACCGAAAAATATCCGAAAATGGATATGGATCGGATATTTTTAAAAACGATAGCGGATGGATCGGAATATATCCGATCTGTTTTCAACCCTATGTGTGGCAGGCTATATGCATAGGTGTTAAGTTTGTTGGTTTGCTGCATGGAGGTGTGTAGGCACATGTCAGTGACTGCTACTGCATGTGCAGTACTGCAGAGGATTTGAGTCCGGTGTGTAGCAGCTTCTTCACCTGTTTGTACATATGCATGCATGTGTGTGGGTGGGCCTGGTTTGTTAGCTTTTGCTGCATGAGTAGCCTGCAAGTCAGAGTTCAAGACCTGTTCGTGCCGCGCATGCACGCCGAATCGCTGGAGGTGCGGATCGTGAGCTTGTCAGTTGACAACGGCGAGCAAGTGCAGTACAGTGTGTGTGCTGGTGTTGTTGTGAGTGCAGTGAGTGCTAAGGTGGTGTGTGTGCGCGTCGAGAGTGTCTTGTGTTGGTGTGCAGTATTGAGGATTGCCGACCAGAAATATTCATTGATCTTGTGGAAGTATAAACACAGCAAGGAAGCAACGGCCAGGCCGCTCCGTCCGCGAGACGCGCGATGCATGCAGCGCATGCGACGTGTTCACGTAACAGACGCTAACCGCGTATTACGTGAGCCATGCAGATGCATGCACGCGTGATAGAGCTGACGGGCGAGGGATGATGCAGAACGTGCACGCAGGCAACGTTGCTTCTACACCCCCGCAGTTTATGCCTAATACGAAGTAATACATAAACTGGAACAAAAATCCTCAAACAAATTCGTAGGGAGTCCCTTGGTCATTATATCCACAAACTGCTGATGCGTTGGGACGTGTAGAATTCGTAGCTCCCCCAAGGTGACCTTTTCACGAACAAAGTGGATGTCCAGCTCGATGTGCTTCGTCCGTCGATGGTTGACTGGATTCTTCGCGAGGTATACGGCAGAAATGTTGTCACAATACATGACAGTGCATTTCTCGATCTTGACCTGTAGCTCCTGTAGCAATTGCCGCAACCAACAGCACTCGGCTGTGGCGTTGGCGACCGCCCGGTACTCGGCTTCAATGCTTGAGCGAGATACTGTTGCTTGCCTCTTGGATGACCAAGCGATGAGAGAATTGCCGAGGAAAATACAGTATCCTGAGGTAGAGCGCCGGGTTGTGCATAACCTGCCCAGTCCGCATCTGAGTACGCTGTGAGAGCCATCTGAAAAGATCCTTGAAGTTGCAAGCCATGATTCAAAGTTCCGTGCACATAACGTAGAATCCTTTTGACAAGACTCCAATGAGTATCCCGCGGAGCTTGCATACATACTTGATTCACCGCATAAGCAATGTCTGGGCGTGTGATTGTCAAGTATTGCAAAGCGCCAGTGATGCTTCTATAGAAAGAGGCATTCTCCACCAGATTGCCTTCGGAAGAAGAAGTTTTTGGCTTGGTGTCAACAGGGGTTGATGCTGGTTTGCAATTCTCCATACCTACACGCTGCTGTTGGAGTTGATCTCCTTCTCGGGAACGGCCCAACGGCCCAATCCTAAGTCTATCCCCACCTCTGCGCATTGATTGGGGGCGCTAACCAACTCATGGTTGGGGCCCCCCTCTCACACCCGCGTTATATTAAGAGGGGTGGCCGGGGCACACGGGACAACGTGCGTTCGTGCTCAAAACACCCCAAACACATTGAGAAAACCGATCTAATCCGTGAGGGGAGTGAGGGGAAGGACCTCGGCGCCGCCATCGCCGTCGACACCACGGAATCCGTGCGCCGACGTCTACATTTCGGCGACACCGTCATGGCGACATCCTCAACACCCGAAGGTATATTCCAAACCGTTTTGTTCTCATTCGTGTAGTCATAGAATGATTTTTATCAATATACCCGCGAGATCTAGTGGCTAGAGGAAGTAAGAAACACACAATGGTATTCGAGCCAACTAGACCACTAGATCCATTCAGGATGAACATTTAGTTTAGATCCATCCATAGCAAGTTTTAGATCCACAACCGTGTTGAATAAGTATAGTAAGAACAAAACAATAGAAAAGTAAGGAATAAAAAGAAACAACAAGGAAAAATAGTAAGAACAAAAAAAAACGGTGGCTATTTGGTTTCGCCGGGAAGGCCCCAACGACGGCCGCTCATCTACGGTGAGCAATCTCGCCGGCGAGCCTTCCCCATGCAAAACCGGTCCCCAAGCCACCATCTTTTTCTCTCATAGCAAGTTTTAGATCCACAACCGTGTTGAATAAGTATAGTAAGAACAAAACAATAGAAAAGTAAGGAATAAAAAGAAAGAACAAGGAAAAATAGTAAGAACAAAAAAAAACGGTGGCTATTTGGTTTCGCCGGGAAGGCCCCAACGACGACCGCTCATCTACGGTGAGCAATCTCGCCGACGAGCCTTCCCCATGCAAAACCGGTCCCCAAGCCACCATCTTTTTCTCCCTTGGTTTCTCTCTAGGGTTTGTGTTTGTGGGCCAAAAAAATTGGCTGGACGCGGCCCAGTAAGTGCAGCCTGCCCTAACGGGCGTGCCTCTAGCCTTAGCGGACGCGCCGCCAGGCCAAACCCTAACGGGCGCGCCGCCAGCCTTAGCGGGTGCACCGCCAGGCAAAACCCTAACGGGCGCGCCGCCAGCCTTAGCGGGCGCGTCGCCAGGCCAAACCCTAACGGGCGCGCAACCAGGCCAAACCCAAAAAAAAAACGGTGGCTATTTGGTTTCGTCGGGAAGGCCCCAACGACGACCGCTCATCTACGGTGAGCAATCTCGCCGACGAGCCTTCCCCATGCAAAACCGGTCCCCAAGCCACCATCTTTTTCTCTCTTGGTTTCTCTCTAGGGTTTGTGTTTGTGGGCCAAAAAAATTGGCTGGACGCGGCCCAGTAAGTGCAGCCTGCCCTAACGGGCGTGCCTCCAGCCTTAGCGAGTGCGCCGCCAGGCCAAACCCTAACGGGCACGCCGCCAGCCTTAGCGGGTGCGCCGCCAGGCCAAACCCTAGCGGGCGCGCAGCGCTGGAGGGCCCGTGCGGCCCAACCATGGGCGCGACCCACTATAGCTTTCCACCAATATAAAAGGTAATATGCTGTTGAACCTGGGAATCAAACCCAAGACCTCCGGATGGAGGGATTTGTGCTCTACCAACTACGCTGAGCTCTGTTTGTATTTGGTAAAGATACTTAATATTTAAGTAATCTGATTTCTTTTCAGTTATAGTCTGAAAACTATTTTATGCATTATTAGTTTATCTTCTGTGATTAGCAACAGTAATTAGCAAGAAATAGTTTTCAGGTATATTTAATTATGTTGTTGTGGATAATTAAGAGTAATTAACCTTCCGCTGTTGTAATTAAGTTTATTAGTTTTCTAATTAAATTTCAATTGAGAAATTTAATTAGGAGAATTTTTATTAAGTCTTTTGTTAATTGAGTTATAGTAATTTTGTTAAGTAGCCAACGTGAATAACAAAATTTACTATATATTGAGTTTAATTTAAGTTATTTGATTCATGGAAATTTTATTTGAGTAACCAACGCGAAAGAATAAAATTTACATGTTTATATTTCTGAATGACGTGTTTTGTTGAGTAACCAATGCGAAAAACAAAACACGACATTTTTATCGCTTTAAGTATTTTATTAATAAAGGATTTTGTTGAGTAACCAACGCGAAAAATGAAATTTGTTATGATTTTGAATGTTGTATTTTGTGGAGTAATCAACGTGAAAAGCAAAACACAACATTCTCTATTGTTTAAGTTTATAGTATATTTACTTATATGCAATTTTATGAAGGTTCCTCCGTTTTGTTTTCAGCATTGAGTTTTATTTCCAACATTGAACCACTCAATGGTTCAAATTATGGTACTTGGAAAGAAAAATTAGAGATTGCTTTGGCTATCTCTGAAATTGATTATGCACTAATGACACCTTGCCCCACTGAGCCTGAGGTCCCTTCACCTACTGCTGGAGAGACTGATGAGTCTTTAGAGCTTAGAAAGGGACAATACCTAAGTTTAAAGGATAAGTATGATAAGGATCTCCCTAAGTGGATTGCCTAAAACAGAAAGTGTTTGATGGTGATTAGGGGGACAATCACTGAGGCCATTCGGGGAGCGATTCCCGAATGTGACACTGCTCTTGAGTACCTCCGTAAGGTGGAAAGTCAGTTCAGTGGCTCTTCAGAGGCTACAGCGAGCATGCTTATCAAGAAGCTCGTTACTGAGAGGTACACTGGAGGTGGTGTTTGTGAGCACATCCTTAAGATGACCAACTTAGCCACGAAGCTCAAGCCAATGAACTTAGGAATCACTGATGAGTTGCTTGTGCACCTCATTTTTGCTTCACTACCTAAGAAGTTTGAGACCTTCGTGATCAATTACAACTCTCAGCCAGAGCAGTGGAACTTAGAGAAGTTGATTGCCATGTGCGTTCAAGAAGAAGAACGCATTAAGTCCCAGAGAGGTGGTGACTCTGTCAACTACGCCAAAGGGAAAGGTAAAGGGAAGATCTATTTTGGTTCTCCCAAAGGTGCTTCTTTTAAGTCACATGGCACTTCTTCTACTGATAAGGGCAAGGGTAAGGCTCCACTTCTGCACCCTCTTCAGAAGGATATGAAAGTGGACAAGGATCAGTGTAGGTTTTGTAAGGAGAAAGGAAACTACCAAAAGGATTGCGTGGGCTTCCTGAAGTGGTGTTGCAAGAATGGTAATGATTTTCTGACTTTTATTAATGAATCCCTGCTTTTAGATTATTCTCGATCTACTTGGTGTATTGATTCAGGTGCCACCGTGCACTTTTGTAATTCTCTACAGGAATTAAATATGAGGAGGACCCTAAGAAGAGGGGAAAGGGCCATTAAAGTCGCTAATGGCCGTGAAGCTCAAGTTGAAGCAGTTGGAGATCTCCCACTTAGACTTAGAGATGGCTTTGTACTTAGGCTTCATAATGTCCTTTATGTACCCTCTTTAGAGAGAAATTTGATTTCAGTTTCATGTTTGGATGATTCAGGTTATGTGTGCCATTTTGGCAATGATAAATGTTCTATTACATTTAATAATAAAGTTGTGGGTCTTGCATTCCGACAAGACATGTTATATTTATTATCCTTACATGACGGTATTAATGTTATAAGTAATAATCAAATTTCTTCTCAGAATGACTTAGTATTCAACAAGCGCAAAAGAATTGATTCCGAAACATCATCGAAATTGTGGCATTGTCGTTTATGCCATATTTCGAGGGGGAGAATTGAACGTTTAGTTTCCCAATCGATTCTTCCCAACCTAAACTTTTCGGATTCATAGGAATGCATTGATTGCATTAAAGGCAAATTTGTTAAGAAAATTAAGAAAGACGCCAAACGTAGCACGGGAATATTAGAATTAGTTCACACAGACATTTGTGGTCCATTCCCAATAGTCTCCATAGATGGTTATGACTCGTTCATAACATTTACGGATGACTATACTCGTTATGGCTACATTTATCCAATCAAGGAGCGATCCGAAGCGTTGGATAAATTTAAGATATTTAAGGCCGAAGTAGAAAACCAACATAACGTTAAGATCAAGGTAGTAAGATCTGATCGTGGAGGGGAGTACTACGGTCGACATACCCCGTATGGCCAAATTCCTGGACCTTTTGCAAGGTTTCTACAGGAAAACGGCATAGTAGCCCAGTATTCTATGCCGGGCGAGCCTCAGCAAAACGGTGTAGCGAAACGGAGAAACCGTACGCTCATGGATATGGTAAGAAGTATGTTAAGTTATTCGACACTTCCGGTTAGCTTATGGATGGAGGCGTTAAAAACCGCCATTCATGTGCTTAATCGTGTGCCGAGTAAATCAGTACCTAAGACGCCGTATGAAATGTGGACAGGACGTAAGCCCTCATTAGGATATTTGCACGTGTGGGGCTGTCCAGCTGAGGTTAAAATATTTAACCCAAACATTGGTAAGCTGGACTCTAGAACTATTAGTTGCCATTTTATTGGCTATCCAGAAAAAAGTAAGGGATATCGATTCTATTGTCCAGATAGATACACTAAGTTCATAGAGACAAGGCATGTTGTCTTTTTAGAAGATGCCATGATCAGGGGG
Organism: Neostapfia colusana; assembly: GCA_030760725.1. NCBI lineage: Eukaryota > Viridiplantae > Streptophyta > Magnoliopsida > Poales > Poaceae > Neostapfia > Neostapfia colusana. The sequence continues at coordinate 126,640,917 of JASWHV010000003.1, forward strand.
AGTATGGTAAGACGAGAGGTAGATCTTGAGGAGAAGCGGGTGTACGCACCCACTCCCATGATTCAAGAACCATATTTCTCGATATCTACTATTGTTGAACCATCTGTACCAGTCACTAATGATTCAACACCTGTTGTTAGTCCTTCATCGGCAACGGAAGAAGTAAGAGAGGCTCAGCCTTCCGAGGCTATTGAGCTAGTTGCCAAATATGATGAAGCGCAACAACAGCCTCAACCAGAAGATGATGCGCCAATTAGAAGATCTCAACGAGTAAGAAAATTGGCCATTCCGGATGATTATGAGATCTATTTGAGTGAAGAAATTCAAATGGAGGATGATCCCACCTCGTTTGAAGATGCTATGAGAAGACCACAATCATTTGAGTGGCGTAAATCCATGGAGGATGAGATTAGGTCCATAGACGCCAACAAGGTCTGGGATTTAGTCGAGATTCCTCGAGGAGCCAAGGCAGTAGGTTGTAAGTGGGTCTACAAGATCAAACGTGACTCCAAAGGGAAAATAAAAAATATAAGGCCAGACTTGTGGTGAAGGGATTCACTCAAAGAGAAGGCATAGATTATAATGAGACGTTCTCACCCGTCTCTACTAAGGATTCTTTTAGAATTATTATGGCATTAGTAGCACACTATAATTTAGAGTTACATCAGATGGATGTAAAAACAGCGTTTCTCAATGGGGATCTGTACGAGGACGTCTATATGACACAACCGAAAGGTTTTGTCATTAAGGGTAAGGAACACATGGGATGCCGCTTAAGGAAGTCCATCTATGGGCTCAAACAAGCCTCATGGCAGTGGTATCTCAAGTTCGATGAGACAATTAGAAAGTTTGGGTTTAAGGAGAATGAGGAGGATAATTGCATCTATGTTAAATTTAAGAATGGGAAATTCATTTTCCTTGTTTTCTATGTGGATGACATACTACTTGCGAGTAGCGATGTCAATCTACTGTTAGAAACTAAGAGGTTTTTATCCTCCAACTTCGATATGAAGGATCTAGGTGAAGCATCCTATGTGCTGGGGATCGAGATTCACCGAGATCATGTTAAGGGGGTTTTAGGTTTATCTCAGAAAGCATACTTAGAAGGTGTACTCAAGAAGTACGGCATGTATGCGAGTAAACCTTCACCTGCTCCAATAGTCAAGGGCGATAAGTTTGGGAACTTTCAGTGTCCCAGGAACCAATACGAGATCGATCAAATGAAATCGGTTCCATATGCTTCTGCTGTCGGAAGCCTTATGTATGCTCAAGTATGTACTCGCCCTGACTTAGCGTTCGTAACCGGGATGCTTGGCAGATATCAGGCCAATCCAGGAATTGATCACTGGAAGGCAATTAAGAAAGCATTAAGGTATGTGCAAGGCACAAAAGGCCTCATGTTAACGTATAGTAAGTCAGACCCACTCGAGGTAGTGGGATACTCAGACTCAGATTTTGCGGGTTGTGTGGATACTAAGAAATCCACGTCAGGTTACATATTCACCCTCGCAAATGGAGCTATATCGTGGAAGAGCTCCAAACAAACTGTCACTGCATCTTCCACAATGCATGCCGAGTTTGTTGCTTGTTATGAGGCTACGGGGCAGGCATTATGGTTTAAGAAATTTCTACCCGGTCTTAGAGTGGTCGACAGCATTGAAAAACCACTTAAGTTATACTGCGACAATGAACCCGCAGTATTGTACTCTCACAACAACAAGTCGAGTGGTGCTACCAAACACATCGACATTAAGTTTTATGTTGTGAAAGACAAAATCCAGGATCATACTATTAGTCTTGAGCATATTAGAACCAAACATATGCTTGCGGATCCGCTTACTAAAGGTCTTCCTCCCAATGTGTTCAGAGAACATGTAGCCGACATGGGATTAAGGGAAAACCTATGATCGCCTGGATACTTAGGGGCCAAACTAAGAATAAGGTTGTTTCTAAGTGTAAGATGTATTGTGGTCATCGAGTCAGATAGTACGTAATTCGCTATTTTGATGCGGTGTGCTCAGTATATCGAACATGAAGAAATAAACAATAAGTTAAGTATTAAGAAATTAAGTAAGTTTTTGTAAGTCTTGATCACTGGAGATCAAGGGGGAGAATGTTGGAGTTGATCTCCTTCTCGGGAACGGCCCAACGACCCAATCCCAAGTCTATCCCCACCACTGCGCCTTGATCAGGGGCGCTAACCAACTCATGGTTGGGCCCCCCTCTCACACCCGAGCTATATTAAGAGGGGTGGCCGGGGCACACGGGACAACGTGCGTTCGTGCTCAAAACACCCCAAACACATTGAGAAAACCGATCTAATCCGTGCGGGGAGTGAGGGGAAGGACCTCGGCGCCGCCATCGCCGTCGACACCACGGAATCCGTGCGCCGACGTCTACATTTCGGCGACACCGTCATGGCGACATCCTCAACACCCGAAGGTATATTCCAAACCGTTTTGTTCTCATTCGTGTAGTCATAGAATGATTTTTATCAATATACCCGCGAGATCTAGTGGCTAGAGGAAGTAAGAAACACACAGCTGCAGGATGTCCTCGGCATAGCTCGTCTGGCTAATGAAGAAACCGGTGGCCATGCGACACACATGAATCCCTAGAAAGAATTTCAGGGGCCCAAGGTCCTTCACTGAGAAGCTACTGCTGAGTCTGGCCACAATATGTTGAAGCAACTCGGTGGAGGATGCCGTGACGACTATGTAGTCAACATATAAGAGTAGATATGCCATGTCACATCCATTTTGGAGAATGAACAATGAGGAATCTGAACGAGCCTGCTTAAAGCCGAACCTGAGTAGTGCATTGGCGAACATCTGGAACCAGGCGCGCGGTGCCTGCTTAAGTCCGTAGAGGGACTTAGACAGGAGGCACACGAAGTCTGGATGCTGCTTGTCGACAAACCCGGTAGGCTGGGAGCAATAAACGCGCTCTGTGAGTTCGCCGTGCAAGAACACATTCTTGACGTCGAGTTGATGGACTAGCCACCATCTTGACGCCGCGAGATGGAGAACCGTGCGTATGGTTACGGGTTTAACAATAGGGGAGAATGTTTCGTCGAAGTCAATCCCCTGACGTTGTTTGAACCCAGGCACAACCCATCTTGCCTTGCGCCTAGCAAGGCTGCCATCGGCATTCAACTTATTTTTGAAGATCCACTTGCCAGTGATGATGTTCACACCTGCAGGCTTGGGAACAAGAGTCCATGTATTGTTAGCACGAAGTGCTGCAAATTCTTCTTCCATGGTGGCAAGCCATGCAGGATCCCGCATTGCTGCACGGGCAGAAGTTGGGGCAGCAGAGGGAGCGGTGGTGCTGAGCCCGGCATATCGTGGGTTGGGACGAAGAATTCCGTCGAGTGCACGCGCGACCATGGGATGGCGATCTGGTTGTGCTGGTGTGGTTCGGGAGGAGGAAGTGGATGTTGGAGTTGTGTTGCTTGTAGATGCAGACACTGGCTGTGGGTATGTAGAAGGTTCATGCATGGACGGAGGCTCAGTTATGGTTGCATGAGGGTGGGCCAGTGCGTTTGGATCTGGGCAAGGCTCAGGTGGATCTGATTGGTTGGCACAAGCGGGTGCGTTTTGTTGTGCAGGCAGCGGAGCAGTTGGAGGTGGGCTTACATGTGGTCCAGGCGAAATTTGTGGTGGAGGTTGTTACGGGCAAGGTTGTTCACGTAACTGATGACGCGCACGACCATGCATGGCAGGCGGTGTGATATGCACAAAATGGATCAGCTGCGCTTGTGCGGGGATTTGGCGAAACAGAAGTTGTTATCGGAGCCGCCGATTGAGGATGACGAAACGGAAAGATAGTTTCGTCGAACCGGACGTGCCGGGAAGTGATCACCCGCCTGCTGACAGGATCAAAGCACCGGTATCCTTTGGTGTCTTTGGAATATCCAAAGAACACACAAGGAAGAGAACGCGGTGCTAATTTGTGCGCGGCAGTGGCTGTTGTATTTGGATAGCATAAGCAGCCAAAATTTTTGAGATGGTTATAGCTAGGTGGACTGCCAAATAGCAACTCGTGTGTTTATATTTATCCCGGGCACGACAGGGCCGAAGATTGAGAAGATATGTTGTGGCGGCGAGTGCTTCAGGCCAGAAAGGTGAAGGAACAGAGGCATGTAACAACATGGTTCGCATGCTGTCATTGATGGTACGGAGAACCCGTTCCACACGGCCATTTTGTGGGGAAGTATATGGGCATGTTAACTGGAGAACGATGCGGTGCGCGACGAGGAAGGTTCTCATCGCATGGTTGTCGAATTCTTTGCCGTTGTCTGTGCGAAGGCAGCAGATCGATCACTGGAATTGTGTGAGGACAAAGGCATGAAATGACACCAGCATTGGCAAAACCTCAGACTTGTTTCACAAAGGAAACGTCCACGTGCAGTGGGAGAAGTCATCCAATAGAACCAGATAATGTTTGAATCCGGAATTACTGGGAACTGGAGAGGTCCACACGTCACAGTGAATTAATTGAAAAGGAACAAAAGCAAGCTATGGGAAGTAGGAAACAAGAGCCTGACGTGTTTGCCAACTCGACAAGAGTTGCAAGTGTGCACAACAGACTTGGTACAATTGAACTGGAATTTAGAAAGGAGATGTTGCAGCTGCCCATGGCTGGGATGACCCAGGCACGCATGCCAAACATCAGTGTCGAGTGTGGCGACGAGGCTCCGATGAAGCTTCTTATTGGTGGCGGATTGGCGAAGAGGGTAAAGATCGCCGTTGGAATCACATTGGAGCAGTGTCGTCCCCGTTCGGAAGTCCTTGATAGAGAAACCAAATGGATAAAAAACAACAGAAACGAGATTGTCACGCGTAAGTGCATGAACTGAAATAAGGTTCTTGACTAGATGGGGGGAGATACGGACATTCCGAAGGTGCAGGGGAGAGCCAGTGGTGCCAATGGTCGCATGACCAACGTGCGTGAGAGACATATGCGCGCCATTGCCTACCATAATGTTAGAGGCCCTTGGCGGTGAGGTGGAGTAGGAAACAATACCAGGATTGTTCGCCATATGAGAGGTCGCCCCAGTGTCGAGCACCCAGTCATTGCCAGTGTACTGGCTTGGCTGGGGTGCGGCCTGCAGTGCAGCAATGAGTCCCTGTGGAGGCTGGTATTGTTGCACGCCCTGGTGATGTGCATCATCATAGGATGTCACATTGTACGCCTGTTGATGTTGAGTGCCCGGACGAGGTCCGAGCAGGCCGGAACTAGGCGGATGCACAAAGGCATCTGCCAGGCCTGAACAACGCCGGTCCAGGGTGCGCGTGGTGCAGCAGGGCCACCCGGAGTATTGTTGGCCGGCTGCTGCTGTTTCGGCTGGCCACCGGACTGGCAGCGACGCTTGTTGCACCGATCGCCTCCGGACTTGCACTACAGGAAATAGGGCAACATACGACAGCCAGTATAACATACGACGGCTAGCTGTCGTATATAAACTTACATACGACGGTCAGCCGAAGCTGTCGTATATAAGTATATGGCAGCCAACCCTAGGCTGTCGTATATAGCTGTTATATACGACAGCCAACCCTAGGCTGTCGTATATAGCAGTTATATACGACAGCCACACCGAGGCTGTCGTAAATAAGCCTTATTTACGACGGCCCATGTTGTGGCCGTCGTAAATAAGGCTTATATACCCGCGGGGGCTCGGGTCGGCGCGGGCATTCACGCCCGCGCCGACCCGAGCCCGAGCCTCCCGCCGCTGCCGGTCGCCGCCCGCCCGCGCCCGACCGCCGTCCGCCCGCGCCCGGCCGCCGCCCGCCCTCCGCCGCCGGTCGCCGCCCGCCCGCGCCCGGCCGCCGCCCGCCCGCCGCCGCCCGCCCGCGCCCGGCCGCCGCCCGCCCGCCGCCGCCCCAACCGCCCCCCCGGCCGCCGCCCCGGCCTGCCACCCGGCCGCCGCCCGCCAGGCGCCGCCCGGCCACCCCCCCCCCCCCGGCCGCCCCCTGGCTGCCCCAGCGGCCGCAGCCCCGGCCGCTGCCCCGGCCACCCCCGCCAGCCGGCGCCCCGGCCGCCACCCGCCGCCGCCCCGGCCGCCCACGACAGCCGGCGCCCCGGCCGCCACCCGCCCGACAGGTGGATAATTTCTTAGCTTTAGATGAATTGATATGCTTAGGTTTAATTAATGTCCATGTTTATTTGAATTGCTAGCTAGGTGTTTTTTTAATTGCTTAGAATTGATAAGTTTGTTAACTACGGTAATTATGTTTGTTTAGATGATTAATGTATATGAGTTAATAGTTTAATTGATTATTGTTTCGATTGTTTGAGTGTTTAAAAGTACTATATGTATATAAATGGGCTTAGGGCCCGATACGACCCATTTAGTGATAACGTATACGTCTACAAAAGGACGATGTGAACAACCTAGGCCGCCTCGCCCTACCCCCCCTCCCCCCCCCCGCGGCGTTCGGCCTCCGATCCCCCATCCCCCTCCCCCCCTGCGGCTTAGCCAGCGCTCGGCCGTCGCCCGCCCGCCGCCGCCCCGGCCGCCCCCGCAAGCCGGCGCCCCGGCCTGCCACCCGGCCGCCGCCCGTCCGCCACTATATATGTTGTTGAACTTACACAATTTCATTGTTTTTTCAGACTAGGTATGGGCAAGAGGCTGTGAGGATACACGGCGAAGGGTTCGACTGGGAAAACTCCCCGAACATCGACCCTCAAGCCGCGTATGCAAGCGGAGGTGGAAAAGCACGGAAGGTGAATTCATTTACTTTCATTGTTTTCAATTCAAGATTATTTAATTTTACCTTGAATTGATTCGTTTTTTTAGACTTGCCATATTCTCTGGAGTCGTCAACTCTAGGGAGGCACGACCTGCGAGAGGCAGCTCCTCGCAGTCTTCGGCTGCAGGCTCCTCCAGCCGCCGTGTCACCGAGAGAGATCTCGAAGTCATGGCGCTTCGGGAGAGCTTGGCTCGGCAGGAGGAGGCCTTGGCGAGAGAGCGAGAGAACAACAAGGCTGCCATGGCGTACCATGCGTCCTATATGGCACAGATGCAAGCGGCAATGAAAGTAAGAAACATACAATTATAGTTTAATTACATTGCATTTCAATTAGTTTTGTAAATTGTAATGTTTGAAATGGCAGGCGCTAGCTCGACAGCAGGGCAGCAAATCCAGATACCGTTGTGGCAGCCACCTCCGTTCGTGCTGGAGCCGTCGCCACCACAGGAGCAGTTTCCTAGAGTACAGGTATAAAAAGAAAGTTACATTAAGTGGAAGCCCCAACTGCTAAGAATCCTAATAAAACTAGAAAAACAATTGTAAACTTGTACATGTCACTTTGTTTCGCAGGGATCAGGGACGGAGGCTCAGACTCCATCGCCACAGCTAAGGGCGCCAGGTTCGCCGCGGCAGGATGACTTCTTCGCTCCCGGAGGTAGTGGAGGGGCTAGTAATCAATAGATTTGTGATTTTGTTTTCATTTGTGTCAGACTTTGTGATTGTCGATGTGTACTATTGCACTTTGTTATGAATTTATATATCAAAATGTTTTTTTTGTTGTCTTTGTATGTGTAGCTGGCCATCGAGCCAGGTTAGCCGTTTTCTATTTTTTTAAAAAAATGGAAAAGCTTATATACGACGGCCTGTATAATTTATATACAACGGCTGCTATACAGGGCCGTCGTATATAAGCCTAAATTATATACGACGCGGGCCCAGGCTGTCGTATATAAGACCTTATATACGATAGCCAGGGCCCAGCGGCTGTCGTATATAAGACCTTATATACGACAGCCGCTGGGCCCAACCGTCGTATATAAAGGCCCTGGTCCACTGGGCCAAGTCCACGAAACCGGCCGTTGTATATAAGCGGCCGTCGTATATATACTGTTATATACGACGGACCGTCGTATATAACTATATATACGACAAATTATATACGACGGCCGCAAACCGTCGTATATAAACATCTGCCGTCGTATATAAACTATATACGACGGCTTCGGCTTTATATACGACGGTTTTAGCCGTAGTATGTTGACAGGAATCCTGTAGTGTTGTGCTGCTGTTGATTCTCGTGCTGCGCCTGATTGTTGCCGCCAGGATGAGGCTGGAAAGACGCTGTAGCAGAAGACTTGGAGGAGGTGAGAAGAGCCGTGTGAGCCTCCATCTTGGCCGTATGTGCCTGCCGAGCTTCGTCGTGCAGGATGAAATCGCAAACAGAGAGAAACGAAGACAGGGGCTTGATGGCCGTCAGAAAATTGCATGACTGAATTTTGGGTTCAGGCCACACAATGCGTTGATGACAAAGGATGGGCCAGAGACTGGATGATCCACGTCGCGCAGGAGGTCGGCAAGTTCCTTAACCTGTCCAAAATATGCAGAGACGGACAGATCGCCCTGGTACAGGCTATGGAAGTCCTGCAACGCGAACACGGCACAACACAGTGGTCGGCGTTGTTGAGAAAGTTGGCGCGAATCGACGACCATAGGAGATGCGCCGTCGGTTGTGGCGTGTACACCATTTTCATCAGATTGAGAGTGATGGTGCTGTACAGTCATGACACAATGGATTAGTCGATTTGCAACCATTCAATATTGTGCCACATAGATTGGGTGTCGATGGTCCCATCGACATGGTCCACAAGCCCAAACTTCCGGAAGGTAGCATCGAAGAACGCATTCCAAATAGAGAAATTTGAGTCACCATAATCCAGGATGATTGGAACATGCGAGCGAATGTTAATATGCTGGATTACGGATGCCGTGAAGGCGGGAGAAGAAGGTTCAGCAAAGGGATTTGTGGATGCAGAAGAGCCAGCGACGGAAGAAGGAGGACTCGTCGACATGGCAGAGAGTCAGAGAAGCGGAAGGAGGTCGATATTAAGCTGATACCATATTGAGGATTGCCGATGAGAAATATTCATTGATCTTGCGGAAGTATAAATACAGCAAGGAAGCAACGGCTAGGCCGCTCCGTCCGTGTGTGCGCCATGCATGCAGCGCATGCGATTCACGTAACAGACGCTAACCGCGTATTACGCAGGCAACGTTGCTTCTACATGCAGCACCAAAATTTGTTATATCGCGTGTTCTTCTCCAGCAAATCAAGTGGTGTGTGTGAGCAGCTGGGCCAACAGCAGAGAGGTCTACCTCCGGCTCCTAATTTTGTGTTGCCGTGCTGCTCGCCCATCTGGAACGAGCGGAACGATCCTGTCTTCAACAACGCCGTGAAACAAGCTGCAGAGCTGGACCCGTGAAGAAGCCGGATGGGGGTGATGCACTGATGCTGTATGAGATATTGCACTGAATATACTACTTGAAAACAACGTACCCTGGTGGCTGGAGCATTTTGCAATTTCGGTCCTAATGCATTGATGCTTATTACTGTTTTTTTTATTAAGCCGGCGTTCTGTTTTTCGAAGCAGCGAACCAACAGGCACGAGCTTGAGAGAGAGGCAGGGGTACTAGTGTCCTTTCCTGTGGATTAGGAGTGAAAAAAGTAAAGAAAATGGCCTGTTATAACACATATGAGTAAAATAGATATGATATCACGTTGACTTGTGCATTTTACATGGCACAGTGATGGAGTCTATGTTTTGGAGGTCCTGACTTCAAATCAGTTTCTCAAGGAAAAAGTTATATAGATTTTTTTTCAAAATCACATAATAAGTGAGGGCTTTCAACACTGAATATACATTTTTACATGTTGGCGTGTGTATTCGGTGGAATCCACTCTTAAAATGGGCAAAATAGCATAACTCTTGCGATCCTCGGCTTTCCGCCGGTGCTATGTTCCTCGGCGCCCGTTGCCAAATTGCACGCGCCACAGGCTAGGAGCTTCGGGGTTGTGGGGCTGACGTGGTAGAGCATGCACGGGCGCTGCTTTTCGGTGCTGCTGGCACGAGCAACCGAGGCTCGGTTGGTGCCGGCGATCGGGAAAAGAGAGCGCGGCGGTGAGCTCCGGTTCTGTGCGGGTGGAAGGGAAACAGCGAGCGTGCGATCAATGAAGAAGGCGACGTGCTGCTGTTTGCTCCCGGGATAAAGATCGGGCCAAGGCAGCGGAGCCGACAAGCTGGTCGCCAGCACGCGAGGAGGGGGGGGGGGGGGCGAGGTGGGCGCTCGGTTGGCTCGGTGTCGAGCGCTGCCGAGGCCCGGTAAACCGAGTTCGCCCGGTGTTGACTTAGGCCCGAAGTCTAGCTGACTGGTGGGCCCTCTTCTCCCTCCTAATCTTCTCTGTTGTGCAAATATCCCACCTACTCAGACTTGAAAAGGGAACTTAGCCACCAATTCAGAGGAAGAATTTGAATTCATCAACTTCAAACTGGTTTGGCCACATTCCCTCCATATTTGAATTTGAAAATTCAAACTCAGTTTGAATTGTTACAAATTCGGCTCCCGACGAGATGAAGTCCAATGGGACTGAAAATTGGTGGGGTTACTCAGGAAAATATGCTGAGTTTGAATATGAAGCTAACTTTTGAATTTGAGGGATGAAAGTTGCTGCAATTTGCATTTACATTCAAATTGGCCTCTTTTTCCAATACCTCCAAAAGTGCCTAAAAATGTTTGGATTTGCATGAAACTTGGACTGAACCTTCCCAAGACTTTTAAAGTTCTAGGGGTGAGCTCAACCTCTCCTGTTCATGAGTAAAATTCCCACTTTATGAAAATGTAGGCTTTCCCCCTCTAATCACTCTTTTGATGGAGGTTACTTGCTCTTCATACTTTTTCACAATCTATCCACAACAAAACTGTGGTGTTGTGTGGTGATAAAAAGTTTTTGCAAGTCCCTTTTCTTGGGCTTTTACAGACAGGTGACCCGAGAGCTAAGTAAACCCTATATAGAATTTAGGGCTTTGTCCTCTGAGTAGAGCGGGCGGCGGGAGAGTTAAGTCCCGCCGTCCGGCGTGCCGAGCGCCCCTGACCGTGTTTCAGGTGATGATGAAGACGCCGTCTTGTCGCCACGTCTTCTCGCCCTACTTGGACGGCTTCGTGCCGTTGGGAGGCACTGTACTGCTGTCATGCCTTACCATTCTGTCTTGTCACTATAATGGTGAACGGACTAGGGACGGAGGAGTGTGAAGTGCGCCATGCTTCTGGGGAAGGCGCAATCCTTGAAAGCGAAGCCTGACAACGCACTTCCTTATTGACTTCGTTGACCCACGGCCCACGACGGATCACGGGGCACGTGGCGGCTCTGGAGCTCTTATCGACGGGCTTGGTCTCAGGGGACACGTGGCAGCTCCGGACCTCACCTTAGCGAGGAGGCTCGAGCCGGAGCCCAGGGCACGTGTCTGTACCGGAGCTGTCCTCAGCGGGGTGGCGGATTGGAGCCAGGGGACATGTGTCAGCCCCGAACTTCACCTCAGCGGGGAGGCTCGGGTCAGAGCCCAGGGCACGTTTCAGCACTGGAGCCCAGCTCGAACCCCGCCAACTCCGCAACCCATTTAGCTATGTTTCTAGTGGCGTTGGGGCTGTGGAGGATGGTTCTCAGTGGGTATGAGGTAACCACGGAGATCTTGTGAGCCTGGAAGTAATTGCAACGAGGATTGCATAGAGCAGTTTGTGCACCTCCAGATATCTTGCCTTGGCATCGTGGAGGACCTCGCTGATGAAGTAGATCGGATGCTGGATGGTTCAGACCCTCCCAGAGTGGTCCGAAGCATCTTCTCGTAGAGGTCCGGGACTCGGGGGCCGCAGGCCCCCGGGCCCGAGACTGCACTCTGGGAGCTCGGACCCAGGTGGACACCAATTGTCAGGTCTAGGCATCTGTGGCCCATCCAACTCTTCTTGGTGAGGTCCGGGACCAGGGAACCCCTGGACCCCTGGTCCGAGACTGCACTCTGGGAGCTCGGTCCTAGATGCACGCCTTTTGCCGGGTCTAGGCAGCTGATACCCGACCGGTTCTTCCTGGGGAGGTCCGGAACTCGGGGCCCCCAAGGCCCTGGGTCCGGTACCGCATTCTTGGAGCTCAGACCCAAATACGAATCGATCATCAGGTCCTCCTGTTTGGGATGTGATTACTTCCCCCTCACAAGGATTTAATGCAGGGTCTGAGCCCTGGGGCTATAGACAACAGCAACGAGGGCTTCTTTTGGAACTTGGGAGCGACAGAATTCTGGTCGCTCTACGACCAGAACCATGCTCACGACCTCAGTTGTGGCAGCGATGTAGAGGAGCAGTGGTCACCTTGTCCAGGGGCCACCATGACTAGTAGCGTTGTGAGGAACTTCTTCACCTCATGGAACCCCTCATTTGCCTCCTCGGTCCATATGAATGGACCAGACTTGCGTAGAAGCTTGAAGAACGGAAGAGCCCGCTCGGCCAGTCTAGAGATAAACCGACTGAGCGCAGCCAAGCATCCGGTAAGCTTTTGCACATCCCTGATGCTGGCAGGGGGCCGCATCAGTTCTGTCACCTTAATCTTCTCTGGGTTAGCTTCGATCCCTCGTTGTGAGACCAAGAAACCAAGCTGCTTCCCGGCAGAGATCCCGAAGACACATTTGTCTGGGTTCGACTTCATGCGTGTGGTACGCAGTCTATCGAAGACTAGGGCTAGGTTGTTGAGCAGAGATGCTTGCGACTTAACCTTCACTACGATGTCATCAGCATAAACCTTGACCAGGTCCCGAATAAGGTTCCCAAACGTCTTGTGCATTGCACACACGAAAGTGAGAAGAGCATTCTTTATACCATAAGGCATGGACACATAGCAGTATAGAACATCTACTGTGATTAAGGTGGTATGTTCTTCATCTTCCCTAGACATAGTTATTTTGTGGAAACCTGAATATGTGTCTAGGAAGCACAGTAGATCACACCCGTATGTAGAATCGACTATTTGGTCTATACGGCGGAGAGGGAATGGATCCTTCGGACATGCCTTATTGAGGGTGGTGTAGTCGATGCACATGCATAGCTTCCCTCTAGCCTTGGGGACGACAACAGGATTGGCCAACCATCATGGATGGTGGACCTCTCGGATGAAGCCAACATCGAACAACTTCTTGATTTCTTCACGGATGAAGTTCTGCTGCTCGATTGATTGCTTCTGAGGCTTCTGTTGGATCGGCGGGGCATCGGAATGGATCTTCAGTTGGTGCTAAATCACCTCCCTGGGGGATCCTAGGCATTTCCGATGGTTGCCCGAAGGAAGGTGACGAGCGCGTCTTCCTATTTGCCTCCTAGGCCCCCGGTGATCCGGTTGGTCTGGGTGACATTAGGGATGATTTGGACGACCTTTACTGGTACGTCCTCGCCATCCGAGGGCTTCACATGGGGTGCAGATGCCACCCGTCGCTGACACATTCTTGGAGGCGGCTGGCTAGCTTCAGCGTGACCGGAAGCGGCCTCCTGTACTGCTGCCAACGCTTGGAGCTTTTCCAGCGCCGACCGCCGAGACAGCTGCGGTGCGATCACCGCGGATCTTGAGGACACCACTCGAGGTTGGCATCTTCAGAACTAAGTAGCTGTAGTGGGCTACCGCCATGAACCGGTACAGAGCTTGTCTGCTGATTATGGCGTTGAAGGGGAGGCTGACCTCCGCCACGTCGAAGACGATGCTCTCCGTACGGTAGTTCTCAAGCGTACCAAATGTGACCGAGAGGGAGATGCTACCGCACGGGAAGAATGGGTCCCGACCTACCCCCGAGAATGGTCTCGAGGGGGTAAGCTGGGACATAGGGATTTGCAACTTCTTGAAAGCTGCAAGGCTGATAACGTTGAGGGCCACCCCGCCATCGATCAACACATGGTAGAGCTTCAAGTTGGAGATGGTCGAGGCAATGAGAAGGGGTAGCTGCCTGGCGCCCGCCATGTTCTCGGGGCAGTCAGAGGTGTCGAAGCTAATCGACGTATCCATCCATTTGCGATGTGGCGCCGACCCTGGGACCGGGGCGGCCGCTGCCACTGCTCGATGGAGGGTCTTGACAGCTCGTCTGGATGAGATATCAGAAGAACTCCCATACATCACACAGAGTGTACCGACCACTTGGCTGCCGGCTTGGCTAGGCATGCCCACTCTGGAGCGGGGGGTAGCCTTGCCATCTCCCGCCTGGAGACAACGGCGAGCTGGGCGAGAAGGTTCGCCATGAGAGGTGATGTTCACCATGGTCACGTGGAGAGCGCGGAAAGCCCCGACTTCTTTGCGTGCCGAATGTCGGAGTGTGAGCTGCGACACTCCTCCAGGCCTGCTGGGAAGCAGCCTGCGAGGTTCTTTTTTTTTCAAAGGGGGCTTGGCGCCCTACACGACCTGGGCTCGAGGGAGCTGATGGACATTAAGATTTACATGCTTTGGGTCGCTGGAGCACAATACCCTACGTCCACGGGAGTGCTTGTTCTATTGTTTGAACACGTGTGCTTGTGCGTAGTGTGATCTCGGATGCCAAATCGCCGAACCCTTTGCAGGGTGGTCACCCCGATCCTTTTATAGTTTAAGGCCGGGGTGGCTACAATGGGGCCTAGAGCCTGACAGGTGGCCCCAGAGCTAGGTAAGCCCTATACACAGACTAGGGCTTCGTCCTCTGAGTAGAGCGGGCGGCGGGAGAGTTAAGTCCCGCCGTCCAGCGCACCAGGCGCCCCTGACCGCGTGTCAGGTGATGATAAAGACACCGTCTTGTCGCCGCATCTTCTTGCCCTACTTGGGTGGCTTCGTGCTGTTGGGCGGCACTATACTGTTGTCACGCCTTACCATCATGTCTTGTCACCATAATGCGAACGGGAAAGGGACGAAGGCGTGTGAAGTGCGCCATGCTTCTAGGGAAGGCGCGAGCCTTGAATGCGAAGCCTGACAGCCACTTACTTCTTGACTTCGTCGATGCACGGCCCGCGACGGATCGCGGGGTACGTGGCGGCTGTGGAGCTCTTATCGACGGGCTTGGTCACAGGGGACACGTGGCAGCTCCGGACCTCACCTTAGCGGGGAGGCTCGGGCCAGAGCCCAGGGCACGTGTCTGTACCGAAGCTATCCTCAGCGGGGTGGCGGCTCAGAGCCAGGGGACACGTGTCAGCCCCGGACCTCACCTCAGCGGGGAGGCTCGGGCCAGAGCCCAGGGCACGTGTCAGCACCGGAGCTGTCCTCAGCGGGGAGGTGGCTCGGAGCCAGAGGACACATGTCAGCCCCGAACCTCACCTCAGCGGGGAGGCTTGGGCCGGAGCCCGAGGCACATGTCAGCTCCAGTGCTCATGCGCACGTGTCAGCCCAAAGGCTGACCATGGGGCCTAGGCACGTGGCTTACGCTGGGGCCCACCTTAGCGGGGAGGCAGGGCCCAAACTGTCTTTTTACCCACTACACGGGGGTACCCGGTTTGCAGGGTACCGACAAATCCAAAGATTAAGAGTAAGATTATGTAGCTCAAATTGACGGAAATAAAAAACTGCTATCATCTCACCGTCCATAGACTTTTCCGTCACCGCTCGTATACACGGCGTTGACGTCGATTGGTGCGTTCTACCTATCGTAGTCTTCGTTGTGAATATTCACCGCCTCCTCCCCATACTCCTCTAACAAATACAAGCAAAACATTAAAACGTGTCAATAGCAATATTAGTTACAAATAACTTAAAGTATGTCGAAGGCTCACCAGTCGAGTTGTCGCCACCGGAGTGCACAGCTGGCCGGACTATAAAGGGTCACTTGCCCTGTGACCTCTCTTCCACATCTAAACATCATTCGGTCGTTCACCAAGCTCGTTTTATTGTGGGTATGAGTTAGTAGCATAAATATACTATACATATAGTTTCGTAGTTATTTTCCTTACCATTCGTTTAGCCAGATGTAGATATCCATCAGGACCGTACGACTGGCCTCCGGTAGACCCTCTGCATTGCCGGGCCCTCTTGGACTTGGCGACGAAGTCTGCGCTGGACCACGACTGACAGAGAGCCTGGTAAGCCTCCGGACGGTCCTCCAACCAATAAATACCCACATGAATGCATTTAGTAATTGATTTAAATATTGTTGACATTAAAAATAGGAAAGAGATATTTAAAACACTACTAGTTTACCTCCGCGTACTGCTCCTCCATCAAGTACGTGTCTGAGATGTCTCTTAACACCACTAGATCCTACCCTTCATGCCTCTTCAACTACTCGTTTGTTGCTTGAATCCTGGCATAAGAGATCGCTTGCGTAACAAGATTCCTCGCGTTCTTGTTGAAGACGGCTCTCGCGTGCTTGGCATCCGCTGGATTCGCCAAACAGAACCGTCTCTATGAGAAGTCAAAGAAATAAATTTATTAAAAAATCTAGTTATTGAAGAACTAAAATTCAAATAATGTATTAGACATACTTACCCAGAAGTCGGCCCATAGTGCACCCTGAGCAGTCCCAAACGTCAGGTCAGTAGCACGAGCGTAATCAGCCCATGACTTGGGAGGGATACGCTCGTCACCGCTACTAGAGACCTCAATAGGGTAGTGCAAAAGCACAAGGTTTCCTAAGACAGTCTTGATCTGTCTCTGACATCCTCTACCCTCAAACTTAGTATCCTCCCATGCGCTGCAAGAACAATTGTGTACGAAAGAGTGTTAGTACTACGTAATTTTCTAAAGCTACAACGTAAGAACTTCTTACCTATAACCAACAGGCCAAATAGTCGGCAGTGTTGCTTTGTACACATAATGGCTCCTCCAAGTCCGTCACCTTCTCTGCGCCTCCGTGTCCTCAGATGACCCGTAAGGATGGTCCGCCGACCCGGAAGGGTGGTCAGCTGACTCAGAAGGGTGGTCAACAGACTGTGGCTCAGGAGACGCCTCAACCTCTGACTCTAAGTCATCATGTAATATTCTAATAATATTAAGATATATAAATAAATTTATTATAAAATATAATAAAATCTATCGGTACCTTGCAGACCGGGTGCCCCTGCAAGGAGGGTTGAAGACATCCCATACCCCGCCTCCCTCTTAAGGTGGGCTCTGGCTTGGCAACATGTCCTTTGCCTTAGACCTGGCCTCCCCACTGTGGCAGGGTCCGGTGCTTCCACATGTGCCCAGGCCCCGGGCCGGACCTCCCTGCTGAGGATGGCACCAAAGCCGCCACGTGTCCTTAGCCCCAGACCTAGCCTCCTTGCTGAGGCAGGGTCCGGCGCTGCCATGTTTCCCCAGGCTCCGGGCTGGACCTCCTTGCTAAGGAGGGCTCCGGAGCCACCACGTGCCCTTGGCCCTCGACCTGGCCTCCCCACTTAGGTGGGGTCTGGAGCTGCCACATGTATCTGAGCTCTGAACACGACCTCCCTACTAAGGACGGCTCCGGATCCGCCACATGTCCTTGGCCCGGACCTTGCCTCCCCGCTAAGGCGAGGTCCGGAGCTGCCACGTGTATGCGGGCTCTTAACCCGACCTCCCTGCCGAGGAGGGCTCCGGAGCCGCCACGTGCCCTTGGCCCCGGACCTAGCCTCAGCAGACCTGGCCTCCCCGCTGAGGCAAGGTCCGGAGCTGCCACGTGTATCCGGGCTATGAACCCGACCTCCGCATTTTGTAGGGCTCCAGAGCCACCACATGTCCCACGATCCATCATGGGCCGTGAGCCTTGAGAGTCAAGGAGGATGTGTGCTGTCAGGCAACACATTCAAGACTCGCGCCTTCCCCACAAGCATGGCGCCCGACGCATGCCTCCGTCGCCCACCCGTTTGTCATTACAGTGACAAAACAGGGCAGCGAGCGTGACAGCGGTACAGTGCCACCCAGCAGATCGAGAGGACGCGACAACAAGATGGCGTCTTCATCATCACGTGCTGTCCGGTCAGAGGCACTCAGCGCGCCAGGCGGCGCGCCTTAACTCCTCTGACAGCGACTCCACATATAGCTGTAAATACCCTAGAGCATGTATAGGGTATGGTCAGCCATGGGGCCACCTGTCGGGCCTCGGGCGATATTGTAACTGCCCCGGCCCTTGGACTATAAAAGGACCGGGGTGGCCACCCGACAAAGGGTTTGCAACCCTTCCAACTCACACACACGCGCAAGCAATAGCAATACAACACTCACTACCGTGGACATAGGGTTTTACGCTCAGGCGACCCGAACCACGTAAATCTCCGTGTTCACCTTTCCATCAAGCTCGATCGATCTAGGGACGTTAGCCCCTCCAAACAACGAACCTCCACGGATTGCTCTAGTAACCGTACCGGGGGAAGTGTCGTAGCTCAAACTTTGACATTTGGCGCGCTAGGAAGGGGGCTTTCACGCTCTCTAGGCGATCAAGCATTATAGGTGGCCAAATGGGACGGGCCAAACAGGCCGTCCCGTAGCCCATAGCAAATGGCCCAGCTCGAACACGACACGGCCTGGAAAATTTGGCCCCGGGCCGGCCCGAAGCCCGGAACGGGCTGTGCCCGGGCTCGACCTTAGGCCCGTTGGGCTGGCCTGACACGACCCGTTTTGGGGCGGCCCAAACGGCCCGGTGATTTATCCCGAGCGACCCGACATCGATGGCCCGGCACGGGCACGGCCCAGACGGCCCGAGACAGGCGGGTTATATACCCCAGTTGAAGCGGAACCCTAATCCCCACCATTCCACCTGCGCCGCACTCTTGCCTCATTCAGTCATTCCACTGCTTGCCTCGCTCCTCGACCTCTCCGCTCGGGCAAAACCCTAATCCACCCGCCCGCCGCCTCGCCGGCTCACCCGCCCCTCGAGTCGGCGCCGTTCGTCCGTGCGGGCTCGCCCCCCCCCCCCCACCACCATGCGACGGCCCGCTGAATTTCGGTGCCACCGCAGAGTGTCGGCGCCGTTCCTCCATCTCCCCGCACTGCAGGCCGCCGGATCTTGGTGCCCCCACCGACGTTTCCATGGCTCCAGAGGGAGAGGGTGCCACATCCATTAATGAGAACCTTCGTTTGCAAGGTCTTCAGGGTGATGACAACGATGACGATATTGCCGCAGGTCCTCTGACTCCTCTCTGTCTCTTTGAATGTAGCCTATAGGGGGGTGAATAGGCTTCACGATTCTTTGTTAATCCCTAAAACACTTAATAGATTTATCAAATACAGGGAAATCGGACTAGTCTGGTAGAGTGCAGACTAGTCCATTTTCTAGTCACAGACAAATCGGACTAGTCTAGGACTGTGCGGACTAGTCCGGTAAGCGTGGACTAGAAAGATCAAGGTTGATCAATATTTTCACTTATAGTACCCTATGCAGCGGAAATTAATTGTGAACTTAGATGTATTATAACAGTGAAACAATGAATGACAGAGATCAACTTTAGTTTCAATGTTTCAATGTGAATTACACAAGATTAAGTAAACTCTAGAATATGGTGAACAATAAAACACAAGAGCAAGAGAAGTGTTTATCCCGAGGTTCGATTCCACGAAGGAAATCTACGTCCCTGTTGAGGAGTCCATGAAGGACCAGGTCTTCACCAACCCTACCCTCGTCGAATCGCCACAGAGGTCGATTCTCTTCCACTAATCACAAAGGACAAATAAATCGTTCAAGGGGCCTTCTCATAGGTTGAGGGCTCCCCAAGAATTACAATGAATGACTACCACCAAACACACTCAAAAGATGAATAATAAATGAACAAGAGTGTGCGAGAGATCAAACCTAAGAGCTCAAGATGTGTAGAACAAGTCTCTCCTTTGATTAATTGCTAATCCTAAAAAATTTGATCCTTTTTGGGTTAGAATGTGTGGAGAGAAGTTAATTTTGGGCTCTCGGGAGGTTTGACGGCGCAGGGGGTCGAGAGTTATGGTAGTATGGCCGTACACCTCTATTTATACTAGGGTTTCCAAAGGTTCCCATTAGGGTTTGCGATGTCCGTACTAGTCCGTGGTGGACTCCGGACTAGTCCGGTGTGCGGCGTGTGGAAAACCCTAAGTGTTGCGAGATATCGGACTAGTCCCTAAGAGTGCGGACTAGTCCATTGTCTATCCAGAGACAAAATCGGACTAGTCCGGTCCATATCGGACTAGTCCGTTTTCTAGTCAGAGAGAAATCGGACTAGTCTGGTTGATATCGGACTAGTCCGCACATGCTAATTTTTGTGCAGTTAGTGTGATTTCTTTCACTTGAGCTCTTGGGATGTGTTTCTCCAATACACTCCATACTAAGTAATCTAATCTTTTCAACTCCTGAGCTCTTATCAATTTGGATCCTTATTCTCCTTTCTTTTTGTGCTTTTTTCCTAATTTCTCTAAGAACGTGCGCTCATCTCAACAATTTTGTTAGAGTCTCATTTGTTTGTCTTAAATCAACCAAAACCCACAAGGGATGCCTAGATGCACTTTCAATCTCCCCCTTTTTGGTGATTGATGACAACCAATTGAGATCACACAAATATGATAAAAAAATTAGATTTTCATAAAGTGTGCACATATGAGCTTTGAGCAAAACAGGCAATGTAGACATAAGACATATGTGCACTCTTTATGGTGGGATGCAAAACTATGTGTGTGAGCAATAATTTTGATATGAATATCATAATGAGCATAATCATAAAATCATCAAGAGTCTCAAGCCTGCATAGCAGTTTTAAACATACACCATTAATCAAAAGCATAACATAGTCATCATTTCAAAGCACATGTCCAAAAGCATAATGATAGCATAAGTCTTACAAAAACTCATTTCTTAAACTAGGACGCAAAAGGAAGAACCTACGACCTAAGACTCCCCCTCAATCTCTCCCCCTTTGGCATCAAGGCACCAAAAAGAAGGAGTGGAGGGATCTACTTGTCGTCGTCGGCTCACTTGTCGTTGTCGGTCCTTTCTTTGTCTTCATCATCAGGCTGAGGAGGAGGAGGAGAAGAACCACTCGTCATGCCCCGGGAGCCAAAGTAGGCACTCTCTGATGGAGAGAGAGGAGGAACTTCTGTGAAGTCAGATGCAGAGTCATCTGAGATGACTGGAGATCCAATGGGCTCAATCTCCAGTTTTTGGCACATTTCTTTGACATTGGCCTTCATGTATCTCATTTCTTCTTTTCTTGCCTTGTTCATATTATGAAGCTTCACCTCAGTTTTGTGGCAAGAACCAAAGATAGCAGCCAAATACTTCATTATCCCACTAGGGGACCCTTTGTGAGGAGGGGCACTAGTCTTGGATGAAGGCCTTGCATCTTCTTGAGCTCTCTCTGGATGTTCTTCAGGTGAGCCAGGTGAGGGAGCAGCTGGGAGAGAGGCTTGAGGAGGCTTCTAAGGCCTTAGAGCAGTGTGCTCCACATCCTTCACAAACTCAATTCTTGTGACTTTTTTAATCATGAACATCAAGTATGGTGCATAGCCATAGGAACGGTTTGGTGTGCAGGATATGTTCACCATGTCATTCCAAATGTAATCAAAGATATCAAATTTTCTCCTCCTGCTGATTACTTTCATCAAGGTTCTCAAGTAACCTTGAACACTCCTGGCATCTCCATCCTTTGGAGCAATGGTCTTCCAGAGCACTCTGTTGAGAACAATGAAGAAGAGCTTCATGTTCTTAGTTGAGGGAGGATTTGTGAGTTTGAAGGAGATTAGGTCTGAGCCGGCCCTATGGTTATGGAGTCAAAATATCGGACTTGTCCGTGGTCGAACCGGACTAGTCGGGACTAGCGGACCAAGTGCGTACTAGTCTGCAATGTTCGGACTAGTCCGGGGTGACCACGGACTAGTCCATGGTCCCTTGTACAGAAAAGTACAAAACACTTATATATATATATATGTATTCAATGGTTCCTAATAAGGAATAGCGGACAAAGACACAAAGATATACTTGATGAATATGATCAGTAAATATACAACAATCAAGCTATGACCATAATTCATCAAGATCAAGTAACTAACATAGTTTTTAGGAGAAAAAATAGAGAGAGATGATTTTTCAACACAATTAACATGATTTTGAGGATGGCATACAAGTATGCAAGTTTTCAAGCCACGTTCCGAGCATCAAGGATATTTAGTTCATTTCGGAGCTCACAAAAGCATTTTTCATCAAGTGGATTGGTAAAGATATCGGCTAGTTGTTTTTCAGTGTTGACATAGGAAATGGCTATGTCTCCTTTCATTGAGTGATCTCTCAAAAAATGATGCCGGATATCTATGTGTTAGTTCTAGAGTGCTCAACAGGGTTATGGGCAATTTTAATTGCACTCTCATTGCCACAAAGGAGTGGAATACGACTCATATTGTAACCGTAATCCCTTAGAGTTTGTCGCATCCAAAGGAGTTGTGCACAACAACTCCCGACTGCAACATACTCCGCTTCGGCCGTGGATAAGGTAATTGAATTTTGTTTCTTGGAGGACCAAGAAACTAAGGATCTATCTAGGAATTGGCAAGTACCGGAAGTACTTTTTCTATCTACCTTGCATCTGGCATAATCTGCATCGGAGTATCTAATGAGATTGAATTTTGAACCTTTGGGATACCAAAGGCCTAGGTTGGGTGTATGAACTAAATATCTCAAGATTCTTTTAACGGTTGTCAAATGACATTCCTTAGGATTGGCTTGAAACCTTGCACATAAACATACACTCAACATGATATCAGGCCTAGATGCACATAAATAAAGTAAGGAGCCAATCATGGAACGATATACCTTTTGATCCACATTTGGTCCGTCTTCATTGAGATCCAAGTGCCCATTTTTGCCATGGGAGTCTTTATGGGCTTTGCTTTGTCCATTCCAAACTTCTTGAGAATGTCTTGAGTGTACTTTGTTTGGCTTATGAACGTCCCGTCCTTTTGTTGCTTCACTTGGAATCCTAAAAAGTACCTCAACTCTCCCATCATGGACATCTCGAATCTATCTGTCATAATATTACTAAATTCTTGACAAAAGGATTTGTTATTTGAACCAAATATAATATTGTCAACATAGATTTGGCAAATGAAGAGATCATCATCAAAGTGTTTAGTAAACAAAGTGTAATCAACTTTGCCAATCTTGAAGTCATTTTCAATCAAAAAATTTCTAACGCACTCATACCAAGCTCTAGGAGCTTGTTTGAGGCCATAGAGAGTCTTACACAGTTTGAACACATAGTCGGGGTACTCTTGATCTTCAAAACCGGGTGGTTTCTTCATGTACACCTCCTCCTTGATCGGTCCGTTGAGAAAGGCGCTTTTCACGTCCATTTGATAAAGCTTGAAATCATGGTGAGTAGCATATGCAAGTAATATACGAATCGATTCAAGCCTAGCTATGGGAGCAGAAGTCTCGTCGAAATCCAAACCTTCGACTTGTGAGTACCCTTTTGCCACAAAGTCGTGCCTTGTTCCTTGTTACCACTCCATGTTCGTCTTGCTTGATGCGGAAGACCCATTTAGTGCCGACGACGTTGGACTTGGGTCTTTCAACAAGCTACCACACTTCGTTCCTTTTGAAGTTGTTCAATTCTTCTTGCATCGCCATCACCCAATCCAGATCTTTTAATGCATCCTCAACCATGTATGGTTCCAAAGAAGATACAAAAGAATAGTGTTCATAAAAATTAGCTATGCGGCATCGAGTTATTACTCCCTTTTGGATGTCACAGATTATGTTGTCGACGAGGTGATCTCTTTGGATGCTTTGGTGTACTCTTGGATGTGGCACTTGTGGTATTGAATCTTCATTATCATCTTCTTATCCCCCTGGATAGTTGCCCTCATTGATGTTTTGATCTTCTTGGTTTTCTTGAGGTTGATCTTGTATGGAAGCTCCCCCTTGATCATTTTCCTCCACCTGTGGTTCATTTTCTTCATTCGCATCTGAAGGTGGCATTTGTGGTCGAACATCGCCCAATGCCATTCTTCTCAATGCTTGACATGGAGCTTCTTCTTGATCTAGCACACATTGATCAACTTGCTCTTCTTGAGAGCCGTTAGTTTCATCGAACACTACGTCACGTGCTACTTCAACAAGTCCGGAGGTTTTGTTGAAGACACGATAAGCGTAGGAGTTTGAATCATAGCCAAGTAAGAAACCTTCATCGGACTTCTAAGCCCTTGTCTTCTTGTTTAAAATATAGCATTTTGAACCAAAAACTCGAAAATATGAAATATTCGGCTTGTTACTCGTGAGTAGTTCATATGAAGTTTTCTTGAGCAACCGATGAAGATATAGTCGGTTTATGACATGACAAGCGGTGTTAACTGCTTCAGCCCAAAACCTATCCGAAATCTTGTATTCATCGAGCATTGTCCTCGTCATCTCAATGAGAGTTCTGTTCTTCCTTTCGGCTACTCCATTTTGTTGAGGAGTATATGGTGCTGAAAATTCGTGCTTTATCCCTTCTTCGTCTAGATACTCCTCAACTTAGGTGTTCTTGAATTCTGTCCCATTGTCACTTCGTATGTTCTTGATCTTCAATGAGAATTTATTTTGGACACGCTTGATGAACTTCTTGAGGGTTCCTTGAGTTTCTGTCTTATCATGCAAAAAGAAAACCCACGTGAAGCGTGAAAAATCATCAACAATGACTAGACCGTATTTGTTACCGTCGATGCTTATGTAAGCAATTGGACCGAATAGATCCATGTGGAGGAGCTCAAGCGGTCTTGTTGTAGTCATGACATCTCGCGGGATGGGGTGCTCCTACTTGCTTCCCTGCTTGGCACACTCTACAAGGCCCGTCTTTCTCAAAAAACAACATCCTTTAAACCTCGGATGTGATCGCCTTTAAGGAGTTTTTGAAGATTCCTCATAGCAACCTGTGCTAGCCGTCTATGCCACAACCAACCCATGTTGGTCTTTGCAATCAAGCATTGCCAAGTTCGGCTTTATCTTTGTTGAAGTCAACTAGATAAAGTTTTCCCTTTAACACACCCTTGAATGCAATTGAGTTATCACTCCTTCTAAAGACAGTCACACCCTCATTAGTGAATAAACAATTATAACCCTTGTCGCATAATTGAGATATGGACAAAAGGTTATAATCCAAGGAGTCAACGTGTAAAACATGAGAGAGAGTATGTTGTGATGAAATTGCAATTTTACCGGTACCAAGCACTATTCCTTGACTATTATCACCAAAGTAAATGCCTTCGCATGGATCTTCATTTTCTTCATATTCCACGAACATTCTTCTTTCTCCGGTCATGTGATTTGTGCATCCACTGTCTAGCACTCATTTTGCTCCACCGGATGAAATAAGTCTACAAAATATAGATTATGCCTTGGTCTTAGGTACCCAAGCTTGCTTGGGTCCTTTGAGGTTAGTCACAAGTGATTTGGGCACCCACACATGAGACTTGGTGTTCCCATGGCGTGGCCCAACATATTTAGTATAAACTCTTCCAAGATTACTTTTCATAAGTACATATGAAGCATCAAAAGTTCTAAATAGAAGTTGTTGTTCATATGTGTTCATAGTGTTAAATTTATCAACATTATTAAGTTTTCTAACTTGAGAAGATTTCCCCTTGACAAAGGCAATGCAACCCTTGTTATTCTTGTGGCTTCTAGCGTTTTGCTTTTCACCATAAGAATATCCAATGCTATATTTGACATTAGGAGGTCTTGTGACCAAGTATGCACTGCGTGCATACTTGATCTTCTCCATGTCAAATATGCCACTTTGAGAAGATTGTTTGTCCTTTGTCGAGTTTGGATTTTTCTTCAAGTTAGTGTCACTTTTGGCACAAGCACAAGTAATACTAGTTTCAGATTTTATATGTTGAGAAGGTGAGCTTGAAGTGGATGAAGAACCACTTTGCTTGAGTGACTCAATTTGTACCTCAAGGATCTTGTTAACTTTGGTTAAGTTAGCAAGTTCATCCTTGATGGTGGTGTTTGAGTCTTTTAACTTCAAGCAAGATTCCTTGCTTGAAGCTAACTTAAGTTCTAGTGATTTACTTCGCTCCTTTTCAAGTTCAAGAAGCTTTTCAATCTCAAGATATTCCTCCTTTTGGGAGATGATCATATCTTCCTGACGATTGACTAACTTCTCCATATCAACAAGCTTATCAAATAGAAATTTCATCTTAGCACCTGTCTTTTTGTCTAAACCCCTAAGCATATATTCATTTTCATCACTGCTATCATCCTCACTGGAATCATCACTATCACTAGTAAAAGAATGCGAGAAGGAAGATTTAGTTGTTACCTTTTTTACCTTCCTTTGCTATTAGACAAGTGTTGTCGTTATCCTTCCATGCGCCCATGGTTGAGAAGAGAGTGGATTTCTTGGTAGTCTTCTTTATGGCTATGGTGTCCATCTCCTCTTCTTATTCGGATGGGGACTCATCATTGGAGTCCCACTCCTTTCCTAGATGCTTTGGCCATATTGCTTCTTCTTCTTGAACATTTTCTTTGGTTGAGGCTTGTTGTCTTTAGTCTTCCTCTTATTTTCTTCATATGGACAATCTACTATGAAGTGATCATATTCTTCGCAGTTGTAGCACGCCCGTCTCATCTTGGATCTTTGTTTGTCCCTTTGTCTTCCTTCGTTTGAGCTGCTACCCTTTCTTCTTCTCATCATTTTCTTGAACTTCTTCATGAACAAGATCATGTCTTTTTCATCAATATCACTACTTTCATCATCACTGTCGTCTTCTTCATGAGCTTCTCGAGCTTCTTTTGATACGGGTTTACAATTTGACTTCAAAGCAACTCCTTTCTTCTTTGCCGAGGTGAGATCGGCAATTTCCTTGACATGCTTGGCTTGCTTTTCCATCATTTCAAAGTTGATGATCTTGCCAAGAAGTTCGTCTGGGGTCATTTTCCGGTACTCGGGGCTTTCTCTAATCATAGAGCAAAGAGTCACGTTGCGAGGCATGAATGCTCTGAGAATCAACTTCATGACCTCATGATCATTCCACTTTTTGCTGCTATAATCTCTGACTTTGTTGATAAGATTCTTCAGTCGATTATACATATCTTGTGGTGATTCATTTTCTTCTATCGTGAATCGTCCCAATTCACCTTCAATCATTTCTATCTTGGCTTCGCGTACATGACGGTCACCTTCATGTGCAGTTTGTAGTGTGTCCCATATCTCCTTGGCAATTTCGAGTCCATCCACCTTGGTGAACTCGTCTCGGCTCAGTGATGACGTGATCACAGCTACAACTTGAGCATTCCGATGAACGGCTTGTTCTTGGCTTGGAGTCAGCTCTTCATCATCATCCGGGATATCTATCCCTGTACACACTATATGCCACAAACTTGGGTTAAGAGATATAAGGTGCATTTTCATGTTTTGTCTCCACATTGAATAGTCATTGTCATCAAAGTAAGGTGTTTTCCCTAGATGAATTGATAAGTAATGACTATTGTTAGAATTCAAACGTTCATAGTCAAAAGGATATCAAGAGTAGTCTATGTGACTACCCCCTTTCTTCTTCTTTTCATCATCGATCTTCTTCTTCCCTTTTGGGGAGACTGCCTTCTTCCGTAGAAGAGCCTTGAGTTGGAGCACCTCCTCATCATCGTCCTCACTGTCTTGAATGGCGTCGAGTAGCTTCTTTAGCTTTTGAGTCCTTTCATCATCACCCTTTTCATCGTCGATCTTTTTGTGTACATCCTTGATGTCCGACATCGTCTCTTCGAGCAGTGAGTCTCTTTTGAAGAGTTTGGCTCTGATACCAATTGAATGTAGTCTAGAGGGGGCGGTGAATAGGCTTCACGATTCTTTGTTAATCCCTGAAACACTTAATAGATTTATCAAATACAGGGAAATCAGACTAGTCCGGTAGAGTGCGGACTAGTCCGTTTTCTAGTCAGAGACAAATCGGATTAATTCGGTACTGTGCGGACTAGTCCTGTATGCGTGGACTAGAAAGATCAAGGTTGATCAATATTTTCACTTCTAGTACCCTATGCAGTGGAAATTAATTGGGAACTTAGATGTATTATAACAGTGACACAATGAATGACAGAGATCAACTTTAGTTTCAATGTTTCAATGTGAATTACACAAGATTAAGTAAACTCTAGAATATGATGAACAATAAAACACAAGAGCAAGAGACAAGTGTTTATGCCGAGGTTCGATTCCACGAAGGAAATATACTTCCCTGTTGAGGGGTTCACGAAGGACCGGGTCTTCACCAACCCTACCCTCGTCGAATCGCCATGGAGGCCGATTCTCTTCCACTAATCACAAAGGGAAAATAAATCGTTCAAGGGGCCTTCTCACAGGTTGAGGGATCCCCAAGAACTACAATGAATGACTACCACCACACACTCAAAAGATGAACAATAAATGAACAAAAGTGTGTGAGAGATCAAACCCAAGAGCTCAAGATGTGTAGAACAAGTCTCTCCTTTGATTAATTGCTAATCCTCAAAGATTTGATCCTTTTTGGGTTAGAATGTGTGGATAGATGTGAATTTTTGGCTCTTGGGAGGTGTGACGGCGCATGGGGTCAATAGTTATGGTAGTATGGCCGTACACCTCTATTTATACTAGGGTTTCCAAAGGTTCCCGTTAGGGTTTGCGATGTCCAGACTAGTCCGTGGTGGACTCCGGACTAGTCCGGTGTGCGGCGTGTGAAAAACCCTAAGTGTTGTGAGATACCGGACTAGTCCGTAAGAGTCTGGACTAGTCCGTTGTCTATCCAGAGACAAAATAGGACTAGTCCGGTCCATATCGGACTAGTCCGTTTTCTAGTCAGAGAGAAATCGGACTAGTCCGGTTGATATCGGACTAGTCCGCACATGCTGATTTTTGTGCAATTAGTGTGATTTCTTTCACTTGAGCTCTTGGGGTGTGTTTCTCTAACACACTCCATACTAAGTAATCTAATGTTTTCAACTCTTGAGCTCTTATCAATTTGAATCCTCATTCTCCTTTCTTTTTGCGCTTTCTTCCTAATTTCTTTAAGAACCTGCACTCATCTCAACAATTTTGTTAGGGTATCATTTGTTTGTCATAAATCAACTAAAACCCACAAGGGATGCCTAGATGCACTTTCACTCTTCATCAGTTCATGTTCATGTTATATTGCTCTGCCTTGATGCCTTGCCCCTTGCAGTCTTGCTGTTCATGTCATTCATGTCAATCAATCTGTGATGTTAAAGTGAGATTGATGTCTTACCATAAGCCATATGTCTTGCCCCTTGGTGTTCATGTCAATCTGTGATGTTAATTGTCAATATTAGAGTATTAAACTGAGATTGATGCCTTGCCCCTTGGCCCTTGTTGTTCATGTCTTGATGCCTTGCCCCTTGGCCCTTGCTGTTCATGTCAATCTGTGATGTTAATTGTTAATATTAGAGTATTAGACTGAGATTGATGACTTGCCCCTTGGCCCTTGCTGTGATGTCAATCTGTGACGCTAATTGTTATTATTAGACTGAGATTGATGTATGTCTTCTTGTCAATCTATGATGTTAATATAAAACTGAGATTTGTCATTGGTGCCTTGTTGTTCATGTCTTGCTTCATGCAATCATGCTTGCTAGCTTGCTGTTCTATTTTCACTTGTGCTGCAGGTGTCGAGGCATTGTTTGGTGGTGCTGTAGCACCTGCACCAAGTGAATCCTCACCTGTAACTGAGACGAGCAGCAGTGCTAAGAAGCAAAAGAGGACATCTAATGTGTGGGATGATATGGATGAATTGACTAATACCATTGAAGGTAAGGTAGTTAGGTATGGAGCTCGATGCAAGTATTGCAAACCTACTTTGTATGCTAGATCTTCTGCTGGTATGGGTCATTTACTTCGTCATGTTGCATCATGTAAAAGAAAAAGTTTAGCTGCATCATCTACATCTCAAGCTCAATTACATTTTGGTTCAGATGGTGTAGTTCGTCATTTTCAATATGATCAAGAAGTAGCAAGATCTGAACTTGTAAGGTTAATTGCTAGATTAGATTTACCTTTGTCAATTGGTTCTACTGCTGCTTTGAGGATTATATTACGACTGCACATAACTCTAGCTTTAAAAAAGTTTCTAGGCAATCTACTACTAGAGATCTTGAGACTTATTTTAAATTGAAGAGAACCACTGAATCTGCTTTTAGTTTATGTGGCAGGTTAATAGAGGAGCGTCGACGGAGTCTTACTCCCAAACATGTGGAAATGTTGTCCTTGCTTAAGGACTGGGAGCAAGGAGATGCTCGGCAGCAGCACAACATGGTAAACCAAGACCTTGAGGAGAATATGGACAACTTATATGTCGATGATGATTCTTGATTTGCTTGTATATTTGTGATTGTAACCGTAAACTGTTATCTGTTTCACTTTGTAGTTTGTAATATTTCAGATTTTGATCACTAAAAGAGCTTGGTGTACTCTTTTTTCCTTCAGGGTTTTGTCCTCATAGAGGTTTTACCTAAAGGTTTTTAACGAGGCAGCCATTGTAATATGTAAATCTCTTTAAAGCATTGTGATCGAAAAATATGTTCTGTTTTCTGAATTACTATGAAATATGAATTTTTTTAAATGACATAGCCGGTCCCAAGCCCGGGTAAAGGAGGAGGGGGTTGTGATAGGCTTGGCGAGCCAATAACTTACACTTAGCCATTCTCATGGAAATGAAACCCAATAGAAATTCGTTGGGGCGTAACCCTCTTAGCGACGCGCCATATCGGAACCCGGGTATGGTGTTAAGTGGGCAAGGGCCGGGTCGCCACCGCCTTAGTGGCGCGCCATACCGGAACCCAGATATGGTGTTAAATGAGCAAGGGCCGGATCGCCACCACCTTAGTGGCGCGCTACATCATCGCCCGGATGTAGTGATAAGTGAGCAAGGGTCTTTGCATCTTACTCGACGGGTGCAAAGCGTAAGGAAGCTAGCCGAGAAACATAGATTTCGGGTGGGTAGTTGGAATGTAGGATCCTTGATGGGGAAACTACGTGAGTTAGTAGATGTTGCCATTAGGAGACGAGTAAATATCCTTTGTGTACAAGAGACTAGATGGGCGGGTCAAAAGGCGAGAGAAGTCGAGAATACCGGTTTCAAGCTTTGGTATTCTGGTTCGGCTGGGACTAGGAATGGCGTAGGTGTTCTAATAGATAAGAGTCTTAAGGATGGAGTAGTGGATGTTCGAAGACGAGGGGATAGGATCATCTTAATCAAGATAGTAATTGGGGACATTGTCTTGAACGTCATTAGTGCTTATGCCCCACAAGTTGGGCTCAACATGAGTGCTAAGAGGCAATTTTGGGAGGACTTGGAGGATATGGTTAGTAGTGTACCGATAACCAAGAAACTCCTCATAGGGGGAGATCTCAATGGTCATGTAGGTGCAACTAATCTAGGATTTGAGGGAGTACATGGAGGTTTTGGATCCGGCGATAGAAATCAAGAGGGTAAGGACATCCTAGACTTTGCCGTAGCCTATGATCTGTTGATAGCTAACACACTCTTTAGGAAGAGGCAATCTCACCTAGTGACATTTAGTAGTGCCCAACACTCTAGCCAGATTGACTTTGTCCTCACTAGGAGAAAGAATAGACGGGAGTGTCTAGATTGTAAGGTGATCCCGGGGGAGTGTGTTGTGACACAACACAAGCTTGTGGTAGCTGACTTTCGCTTCCATACATGCTCTTTGCGGGACAAAGGTGTCAAAATCACAAGAACAAAGTGGTGGAAGTTGAAGGGAGAATCACAAGAATCCTTTAAAAATAGGGTGATCACAGAAGGACCCTGGGCAGAAAATGGAGATGCAGATAGTATGTGGATGAAGATGGCAACTTGCATTAGGAAGGTAGCTAGTGAGGTGTTCGGTGTGACAAAGGGAAAGAAACTTGTAGATAAAGACACTTGGTGGTGGAATGAGGATGTACAAAAGTCCATTAAGGAGAAGAAGGAGTGTTACAAGAGTTGGCATAATGATAGAAGCGAAAGCAACATGCTTAAGTACAAAGAGGCTAAGAAGAATTCAAAGCGGGCTGTGAGTAAGGCAAGAGGACAGGCCTATGATAAGTTATATGAGAGACTAGAGACAAAAGAAGGTGAAAAGGACATATACAAGGTAGCAAAAATCCGCGAAAGAAAGATGAGGGATCTCAATCAAGTTAAATGCATCAAAGATGAGACCGACCGTATTCTAGTGAAGGATGACGAGATTAAAAATAGATGGCGTGATTACTTTAATGGGCTATTCAATGATGGGAATGGGAGCACTATGGTTGAGTTGGATGACTCCTTTGATGACTCCAACAGGCGGTTCGTGCGGAGGGTACAAGAGTTTGAGGTTAAGGAGGCCTTAAAAAGGATGAAAGGAGGAAAGGAACTCGGCCCTGACGATGTCCCTATTGAGGTGTGGAGATGTCTTGGGGACGTGGCAATAGTATGGCTCACAAAAGCTATTCAACCATATTTTTCGGTCAAACAAGATGCCTGAAGAATGGAGGAAAAGTATATTAGTACCTATCTTCAAAATTAAAGGAGATATTCAAAGTTGTACTAATTATCGAGGCATTAAGCTTATGAGTCATACTATGAAGCTTTGTGAGAGAGTGATTGAACACCGCCTGAGGAAAGTGACCAATGTCACTAAAAACCAGTTTGGTTTTATGCCTGGGAGGTCTACAATGGAGGCAATTTTCTTGCTTCGTCAACTTATGGAGAGATATAGGGAGTAGAAGAAGGACTTGCATATAGTGTCCATCGACTTGGAGAAGGCGTACGACAAGATACCAAGGTCAGTCATGTGGTGGGCACTAGAGAAACATAAAGTGCCAACAAAGTACATTACCCTTATCAAGGATATGTACAATAATGTTAGGACAAGTGTGCGCGTAAGTGATAGTGAGACTGATGCATTTCCTATCACGGTAGGACTACATCAAGGATCAGCTTTGAGCCCATACATCTTTTCCTTGGTGATGGATGAGGTGTCGAAGGATATACAAGGGGATATCCCTTGGTGCATGCTCTTTGCTGATGATGTAGTGCTGGTAGATGGAACTAGAGATGGTGTTGATAAGAAATTAGAGTTATGGAGACAAACCTTAGAGTCCAAGGGGTTTAGACTTAGTAGGACCAAAACCGAGTATATGAGGTGTGACTTTAGTGGTGTTGGTCTTGAAGAGGGAAATGTTAGTCTACAAGGACAAATAGTACCTAGAAGGGACTCTTTCCGATACTTAGGATCAATGTTACAAAGCAATGGCGATATTGATGAGGATGTTTGCCACAGGATCAAGGTAGGGTGGATGATGGCGACAAGCCTCTGGAATCCTATGTGATAGGAAAGTCCCACAAAAGCTAAAAGGGAAGTTCTATAGGACGGTGATCAGACCCGCGATGCTCTATGGGGCGGAATGTTGGCCAACTAAACGGCAACATGTCCAACAAATGAGTGTCGCAGAGATGCGCATGCTACGGTGGATGTGCGGGCACACGAGAAGAGACCGAATAAGGAATGAGGTGATTCGAGATAAGGTAGGGGTGGCGCCGATTGAAGAAAAGTTAGTCCAACATCGACTTAGGTGGTTTGGACATATCCAACGGAGACCTCCAGAAGCACCGGTTAACAGTGGGATTTTAAGAGGTAGAGAAAATATTAGGAGGGGTAGAGGACGACCAAGATTGACCTGGGAGGAGGCGGTAAAACGAGATTTGAGAGATTGGAATGTATCCAAAGACTTAGCTCATGATAGGACCGCATGGAAAGTAGCAATCCATGTGCCAGAATCGTAGTCTTGTTTTTTTATTTTTTATTTTTTCTTTTCTTTTTTTCTTTTTTCTTTTTTCTTTTCTCTTTTTCTTTTTTCTTTTTTTCTTTTTTTTTCCTTTTTTTCTTTTTTCCTTTTTTTTTCCTTGTTCTTATAACTCTTCCTCTCTTTTAATTCATTGATATTGGGTTTCATGTCTAGCCGACCCCAACAGGCTTGGGATAAAGGCTTGGTTGTTGTTGTTGTTGATGATGATGATGAATTTTGTTAATTTTCTGTATATTTTTGTGACTATTTTGAAGTACCGGGTTCGGGTCAGCCCGACACACCCGGCATGTGATCGGGCTTGGCTCGGCCCGGCACGACAAAAGGGCAGGCGTGTCGGGCTCAGGCTAGGCTTCAGGCCCGACGTGCTAGCCCGGCCCGACACATAGAATTTTCAAGCCGTGCCAGGCCCATTGGTTTCAGGCACGAGCTCGGTCGTGCTCGGGCCGGGCCGGCCCGGCACGACCCATTGGCCACCTATACCGAGCATCACCACCATGGTGAACATCCACTCCTTCGGCGGCTCGTCTTGCCCCACACGCCATCGTCTCCAGGGGGAAATGAGGAGTCCATTTCCCGCTATAGGGTGGGTACATATGGCTGGGCAGGCGACCAGACGGTTGGCGTGCCCACGGCGCCAAGGCGCCCATGGATGCTACCTCATGGCGGCCTTGTACTCCTACGGTGGTAACAACGCTGCCAGTTCAAAGCCTGGAGAGCGTGCTAGCTACAACACGCGCTCTTCTGCACAACTTTCCAAGCAAGGGCGCTACCCCAGAGGTGGCAGAGCAGTGGCACAACTACGTAGACCACCTCGTCACCACCGTCACGAACACGTCCACATACAGAAGGCAGTGGGACGAACCCTCTCAGGTGTGACGCCCGGTCACCCGAAAGCAACCGACACAATCACGTCATAGGATCTTTGCACGGGATGGTGACATGCGATGCATCACCACCAATTGCATATATAAGCGACATAATTTAAGAACAACATGCATAAAGTTTTACAGTGAGTACATAAGTTAAACGTTGCAAAATATATGAGAGTAGCAATTTACGAATAGTAGCGGAGTATTCTCTCATAACGACATTTAGCAAAACAGCGCGCCATAGCCCAATGGCACGTCGTACTAGCAACACACAAATCAAGCCGGCGGCGACTCGGGCTCCCATTGTGCCACCCATCCCTTGGGCGGTGGTGCAATATTAGGGAAGCCCTCATATACATCATGCTCACAAAGGAGAGACTCACCTGAAAAACAGGATCAACAAACCGGTAAGCTACTAAGCTTAGCAAGACTTACCCGATGAAAATAATATCTAGACCATACTACTATGCAAGGCTCAAGTACTTGTTTCAATGGTAGTGGATGGCATAAAAGCATTAACATTAGGAGGGTGGTCATATTTTAGCCTCAAGTTAACAACTAATGGAAGTGTAAACTTAATTAGCAACTATAACTAAACATACAAGGGTGCAAGCAAATTTGTAATTTATAATTACACAATCATCAAATCTCAATATTATGCCAGTTGTTACTACGCGACGACGACTTAAACAAGTGGACTCTTTTTTTTACCGCGAGTGAATGGCGATCCGAACCAATGGTTTTATTCTGCAGAACATGACTCGGAAAAATGACACATACGTACTTTTTAAGACGCACGACGCGCTCACTCAAGTCGTATGTGGCAACCTTCCCCGCTTCGCCCAATGCCGAAAAATGGTGACCGGTCCGGACAATGGGTTCCCCACGTGATGTCTCAGATATACCCGGTGCAGGATTATCTATTGTCCTCTCAACGGCTGACCAAGGTCGGTCGCAGGATCGTTCGACACGAGGTTTCATGGTATGTCCGTTTACTAGTTTCCATAATACTAGCACCCTTCCGGTACAAAATCAATACTTGTTCAAGGGGCCGACTACGACACGGTCCTCAATCGACACGAGCAAGCCTATGCATACGACACCCATGTGCCCCTGCCCTACATGCTCGCTCGGTCTCAAACTTCATTAAAGGATGATTAATCCACATAAACCCTCATGTGGACGCCATACCCCCATGAGTAGTCCCCACTTACTCATTCCTAGTGGTAGAACCTAGTGATTAGCACAGCACGGGTAGGTGTTATATCCCATTCAGAACCAAGGCTTTAGGGTCATGCAAGTGGGTTTCATACAACACCTAAACGTAATGCAAATAAAACAAATAAAACACATGAACACATGAGATTATATAAAAGGACTCAATCCAAGGATTATGAGTAAAATCGGGGCTTGTCTTGATCTATGTTAGTGTTTAGGTTAAATTTTAGCTGAGCTTCCTCCTCCTCTTGTTGTACCTCTTTGAGCTCCTCGGTTCCTAATTTATGCCATGCATGCAAAAAGAAAATAAATCGCTAACTTAATCATATAGGTGCATAAGGTGTAATTGTGATTTAAAATGAATCTAAGAAGCAATGTAGTGTGATTAACGATTATTTAGCAACATGATGATCAAGGTGGCAGCTGGTAGTGATATTTAAGAAATATTATATTAACATGCATATAGTTCTCACTTTAATGTTTATATGACATAATGCAAAACCTGGAATTATACTAGTTCTACATGTGCAATGGGGCTGAAATTTTTATTACAGACTTCTGGAAATATAGAAAAGGTTCTGGAAAAGGTTGAGGTCAAACCATCTAAATATGGGCCCACAGTAAAAATAAGGGACATCTTTGCCTTATTAATACCACTGTTGTAATTAACACAATTTTGAAAGAGTAATGAAGCTAAAATATTTATGGTGTGCTAGCATATAAAGTTGGAGCATGCTGGCAAAATTTGAGCTCCATCCGAGCAACAGAGGACCCACAATTGAGATAATGGTGTTTGGAGAAATCAAATTACCAAGAAAATAATACAGCTTTCATGGCAGGGCAAGGACACAGCTGTGTAGAGGAGGTTTTTGTGGACTCAAAAAAATTGGTTTCACAGTTTTTGGAGTCTCCTACATGAAGTTATGAATTTTTGAAGTTTAGCTATTTTCGGGGGGAAAATTCCGGGCTGAAAATCAAATAGAGGTGGGGTCCACTGGCAGGCTTCTTCAACCTCCAGCCAGGGCGCGCGCCTCTACAAGGACCTCGCCGACGTGGCTTTCCCAGGGCCGGCGGCGACCTCCCCTTGGCTGAGCCAACCTACCTAGGGGTTTGGAGGTCACCGGACTCGAATTTGGGGTCAGATTTGGCTCACGGCGACCGGAACGGGCTGGCGGCAGTGGCAGGTGAAATCCTAACTCCGGCGGTGGCGCATTGGGCGAGGTGAGCTGGGGAAAACTTGCTGGACGTCCCTAGGGTTTTGTGGAGCAGCAAGCATCGCCTCATGGCTGCTCCCATTGGCGGCGACAAAAACTCAAATCCTGGTCTGCAGAACCAATTTCTCGCCCTATGGTTGGCTCTAGGAGCTGCGCCAGGGTCTCTAGAAGCTAGAGCAAGACCACAACGGGGATTGATTGAACGGTGGGGGAGTATTCGACCGTTTTCCCGGGGAGTTCGCCGGAGGCCAAAAATGGGGAAAATGAGGGGAAGTTGGAAGCGCTCACAGATGAAGAAATTGGAGGGGAGCTGGGGCTTCGGCGTGCAAAGATGCACCTCCTGTGAGTCTTTGCGCAGCGAAACACGACGGCGATGGGGATGATCTTGGTGGCAGATGCTATGGTGGTGGGTGCGTGAAGAACCAACACAATGGAGTGAGTAGGAGGAGGAGGAGCGCTGGGCGAGTTTAAGGCGCGGCTGCTCCGTCGCTAGCGCGCAGGGCACGCGCGGTGCCGTGGCAGGCATGCAGCAGCGCAGCGCTGCAGCGCTCGCTCGGGGATGGCAGTGGAGAAGGAACAGCACACTGACATGTGGGACCCGCATCCTTTTCAATTTCTTTGAATTTCAAACGCGCACCAACTTCCTAATTAAAAAATAAATACCTAGAGGCTTCCAAAAATTATAAAAATTTGCAGAGTGATTCTACTAAATAAAATATTCATTTAGGTGCAATCATATTTGAATTTACCCAAGCAAAATTTGAATTATGGATTTTTTCTCCCAAACAATTACTTAAATCATAGTTTGCAGAAATTACGTCATATTTCAGATTAGAGATTTTTGTACATGCCTAGAGTGAGCATCATTTCATGTCAAGAATTGAGTTCATGTCATAGAGTGTAAAATCTTATATTTCACATCACTTTTAATGAGTTGGATCAAATTCAAATTTAGAATTAACTCCCGAACCTTCAAATGATTTTGTATCATCATAAATATGGATTGTTACATCAAGCCCAGTTGCATACGCCGACGGTGGCTCGAGGGATGACAACGACGCACACGGCGACCACGGCCAGGCAGGCCACGGCCGACCTCAGGGTCGAGCTAGACCGCCGCTGCATGAGCAAAGATGGTCGCGTCACCACCGAACGACGTCGTGAGAGGCGTCGCAACCTCAAAGGAGAGTACGGGTCTTGGAGTGCCGTACCAGCGGGACGTTCCCCGCAGACCCTAGCCTCTCCAGGAGCAGGTGGGGGCTGGATGGCGCTTGCCCTGCACCTTCGCATGGTGGTCTGGCCATCCATGTTTCGGCCCCACTTGCCGGAGAAGTACGACAGGACTGTCAACCCCGCCGAGTTCCTACAGATCTACTCCACCTCCATCTTAGCTGCAGGAGGGAATGAGGCCGTCATGGCCAACTACTTCCCGGTGGTCCTGACCGGCACTGCCCAATCGTGGCTCATGAACCTTCCTCCAGACTCCATCTCCTCATGGGAGGAGTTGTGCTGAAGATTCACAGCCAACTTCGGGAGTTCCTACACACGCCCCGGCAGCGAGATCGACCTCCACGCCGTGTGCCAGCGTGAGGGGGAATCGCTGCGACCCTTCATCCAGCGGTTCTCCTAGGTTAGGAACACCATCCCCTGCATCTTCAACGCCTCCGTCGTCGTGGCCTTCCGGCAGGGCGTCAGGGACAAGAAGATGCTCGAGAAGTTAGCCATGTACCACGTGCAAGACGTCTTCGAGCTCTTCATCCTGGCGGACAAGTGTGCCAGGGACACGGAGGGCCGAGACTGGCACTCACGACCCGCCTTCGTGGCGGGGAGTGCCGGTGAAGCCGTTGCTCAGGGCAGCGGAAAGAAGAAGAAGAAGGATAGAGGCAAGGTCAAGCATCTAGCCGGGGCACCCACTGTCACCGCAGCAGCAGCCGGTGGGGGCCGTACCCCACGCACCGACAAGCACCCGCGACCACCATTTTTCAGCGATGACGACCAATGGTGCCCGGTGCACAACTCCAGCCGCCACGGTGCCAATGAGTGCCGTGTAATCAAGAAGCTTGCAGAACGTTTCTGTGAGCTGTAGCAGCGGCAGCACCAAGACGGCTCACCCTTCCGCCAGCGGGAGGGCAAGCAAAAGGCTGAGCCTAAAGCCGGCGCTGAGCAGGAGATGGAGTATCTGGTCACAAAGCGAGCATTGAAGGCCGTCTACGGGCACTCCAACTCTGACTCCAGCGCCGGCAACGAGAGGTGCAAGACGCTCCACGTGATGTACGGGGGTTCCTCCGACATCTCGTCTGGCGAGCTGTCAAGACCCTGCGTCGAGCGGTGGCAGCAGCATCTCCAACCCCCAGGCCAGCGCCCCACCATAAGTGGATGGAGACGCCGATCAGATTCGACGCCTCCGACTGCCCCAAGAATATGGCGGGAGCCGGAGAGCTGCCACTCCTCATCGCCCCCACCATCGCCAACGTGAAGCTCTACCACATGTTGATCGATGTCGGGGCGTCCCTCAGCGTCATCAGCCTTGAAGCTTTAAAGAAGCTGCAGATCCTAATGTCCTAGGTCATCCCTTCACGTCCATTCTCGGGTGTGAGTGGGGACCCTATCTTCCCGTGTGGTAGCAACTCGCTCCCGGTGACATTCGGGACGCCTGAGAACTACCGCACGGAGAGTGTCGTCTTCAAAGTTGCAGAGGTCAGCCTCCCCTTCAACGCCATCATCGGTAGGCTAGCCCTTTACCGGTTCATGGAAGTAGCCCACTATGGATACTTGGTCTTGAAGAGGCCGACACCAGGAGGCGTACTCAAGATCTGGGGGAGACCGCACTACTGCCGTCTCAGTGCCGGAGAAGCTCCAAGCGTTGGCAGCGGCGTAGGAGGCCGCTTCCGGCTATAGAGAAGCTAGCCGGCCGCCTCCAAGCTTGTGCCTGCGAGGGTCGACATCTGCACCCCGTGTGCAGCCCTTAGACAGCGAGGAAGTCCGCGTCAAGGTCGTCCAAGTCAGCTCCGACGTCGCCCAGACCATCCACATTGTCGGGGCCTGGGTGACAAATAGGAAGACGCGCTCGTCACCTTCCTCCAGGCTAATGTCGACTTGTTTGCATGGTAACCATCGGATATGCTCAGGATACCCAGGGAGGTGCTTGAGCACCATCTGAAGATCTACCCTGACGCCAGGCGGTTCCAACAGTAGCCTCAGAAACAGTCCATCGAGCGGCAAGACTTCATGATTGAAGAAATCAAGAAGCTGCTTGATGGCGCCTTCATCCAAAGAGGTCCACCATCCACGATGGCCAGCCAACCCTATTGTCGTCCCCAAGGCTGGCGGGAAGCTTTGGATGTGCATCGACTACACCACTCTCAATAAGGCATGTCCAAAGGATGCATTTCCTCTTCCACCGTATAGACCAAATAGTGGATTCTACATCCGGTTGTGATCTACTGTGTTTACTAGATGCTTACTCAGATTTTCATCAAATACCTATGTCTAGGAAAGATGAAGAGCATACTGCCTTCATAAAGTAGATGGTCTATATTGTTATGTATCCATACCTTATGGTCTTAAGAATACTCTTCCTACTTTCGTACTTGCTATGCATAAAACGTTTGGGAATCTCATTCGTGATCTAGTATAGGTGTATGTCGATGAAAG
The DNA here is from genome assembly GCA_030760725.1 of Neostapfia colusana. NCBI lineage: Eukaryota > Viridiplantae > Streptophyta > Magnoliopsida > Poales > Poaceae > Neostapfia > Neostapfia colusana. The sequence goes on from JASWHV010000003.1 coordinate 126,681,387, forward strand.
TCAAGGTTAGGTTGCAAGCATCTTTGCTCGACAACCTAGCCCTAGTCTTCGACAGGTTGCTTACGACACACACGAAGTTGAACCCAGACAAATGTGTCTTTGGGGTCTCTGCTGGAAAGCTGCTCAGTTTCCTGGTCTCACACCAGGGAATCAAAGCTAACCCAGAGAGGATTAAGGCAATAGAATTGATGTGGCCACCTGCCCTCATCAAGGACGTGGAGAAGCTAACAGGATGCTTGGACGCGTTCAACCGGTTTATCTCTAGACTGGATGAGCGGGCTCTTCCATTCTTCAAGGTTCTGCGCAAGTCTGGACTTTTTATCTGGACCAAGGAGGCAGATGAGTCGTTCTAGAAGCTGAAGAAGTTCCTCAACGCTGTCGATCATGGTGGCCCCGATACATGGCGAGCCTCTACTCCTAAACATCACCGCAACGCCAGAGGTCCTGAGCATGGTTCTGGTCGTAGAGCGACCGGAACTCCAGCGACCTCAGGTCCCAGATGAGGCTCCTGCTGCTGGTCCAGAGTCCAAGGACTCGGGCTCCGCAGGAGACCCAAGGGATGGGGAGTTAGACAGGTCCCGACTAGCCGAATCTGACAATCAATGCATATCCGGGTCCCAGCTCCCGGAGTGCAGTCCCGGACCTGGGGCCCAGGGGTCCCCGAGTCCAGGACCTCCCCAAGAAGAGCTAGTGAGGTCCCAACAAGCTGGACTTGACGGCCAATGCCCATCTGGGTCCCAACTCCAAGAGTGCAGTCCCGGACCCAGGGGTCTTGGGCCTTCGAGTCCCGGACCTCTCCAAGAGGACGCACCGGACACCTCCGGGAGGGTCGGGACCATCCAGTGTCCAGTTTACTTCATTAGCGAGGTCCTCCATGATGCCAAGACAAGATATCTGGAGGTGCACAAGCTACTCTATGCAGTCCTCGTTGCATCAAGGAAGCTGCGTCACTACTTCCATGCTCACAAGATCTCAGTGGTCACCTCATACCCGCTGAAGATCGTCCTCCACAGCCCCAATGCAACTGGGAACGTGGCTAAGTGTGCTGCGGAGCTGGACTTTGTGCTGTGCCGTGCGGTGAAGAATCATGTGCTAGCTGACTTCGTGGTAGAGTGGACACCGCCACCATGCCACCCAGGGGACGAAGACATCGGCGAACCAGAGCCCAGAGCTTTGGTCTTCCCTTGGTTTCACTGGACTCTCTTCTTCAATGGCTTATCGCGCAGCAAGGTGCCGTAATTGGCGTACTGCTCCTCACTCTGAGTGGGGAGCAGTTCAAGTATATGGTACGACTTGACTTCAAGGCAACCAACAACATTGTGGAGTATGAGCCTCTCATCTTCGGATTAAAGACCGCGTTGTCCCTGGGCGTCCAACAGTTGTTGGTCAAGGGTGATTCTCAGCTGATCATCAAGCAAGTCAAGGGAGAATGTTGTTGCAACGACCCTCAGCTTGCGGCTTATCTCCTCCAAGTGCAGAAGTTGGAGAAGTACTTCGAAGCCTTGAACTTGTGCCATGTTCCCCGTGTCAAAAACACACTAGCCGACGACCTGTCATTGAAGGCTTCTACCTGGGCTCCGGTGCCTGAGGGAGTCCTTGAAAGGAAGTTGCTACGACCTATTGCCTGACCGGCCGGACCAGGCGAAGGGGGTGAGATCAGCACCTCCAAACTGGCGATCTCGGTGGCCCTGCTAGCATGGAGCCAGCCAAGGATCGTAAGTGTCATCGGGGACTCCGTGCAACACGACGCTCAAGATCCAGATGCTCAAGTATGTCCGGACGTATGGATCACGGAGGTCTAGGACTACTTGAAAGACAATATCCTTCCCGATGCATGTATCCGCTGAACGGATCGTTCGGTTGGCTAAGAGATACGAAGCAGATAGAATGGGATCTCTACAGGTGTGGCGTTAATGGCGTTCTATTGCGGTGCATAACCCAGGAGGAGGGCTGCGACTTGCTCGCAGAGATCCATGGAGGCGAGTGTGGGAACCATGCATCTTCCCGCACGTTGGTTGGTAAAGCATTTCGGCATGGCTTTTAATGGCCGACTGCTCTCCAGGATGCCATCGAGATAGTCAAGAGATGCAAGGCGTGCCAGTTCCATGTCAAGCCGATCTACACACCGACGCAGACGCTGCAGATGATCCCGCCCTCATGGCCTTTCGCTGTATTGGGGCTGGACATCCTGGGGCCATTCCCCAGATCTGTCAGAGGATACCGGTACCTCTACATCATCGTAGACAAGTTCATCTAGTGACCGAAAGCCGCCCCTGTATTAACAATCAACAAGCAGTCTGCAGTCAAGTTCATCAAGTCATTCATCTGCCGGTTCGGTGTCCCGAACAGAATCATCACCGACAACGGGACCTAGTTCACTAGTGTTCCAAGACTACTGCGAAGACCTCGACATCCAAGTTTGCTATGCTTTTGTTGTTCACCCAGAGAGCAACGGTCAAGTGAAGAGAGCAAACGTCGAGATACTCATGAGACTCAAGACGCACACCTAGGACTGCTTGAAGAAGCATGGTGCCAATTGGGTAGAAGAGCTTCTGTGTGCACTGTGAACTAGCCGTACGCCCCTCAGTCGCCCGATAGGGGAAACACCCTTGTTCCTGATATATGGGGCTGAGGTCATCCTCCCCCCAAAGATCACCATGGGCTCCCCCCCGTGTCCAAGCGTACAACGAAGCCATGCAGGATCATCTCCGGCGTGAAGATATTGACCTTGTCGGTGAGCGAAGGTGGCAAGCAGCTGCTCGAAACGCACGGTACCTCCAGGCGCTACGGCATTATCATCAGCAGTTTGGGCGGATTAGATAGCTCGAGGTGGGTGACCTGGTGCTTCGACGAATACTTTCTCGTGAAGGGGGGGGGGGGACAAACTCTCCCCCTGCTGGTAGGGTCCCTTCCGAGTGACACAAGTATGCCACCGCGGGTGCGTCCGCCTGGCCACGGAGGATGGGGTACCTCTACCCAATCCATGGAACATAGAGCACCTCCGAAGTTCTATCCTTAGCGCAGCGGTAGGGCTCTTTTTTCTCTGCTAGGGTGTCATAGAGTCTAGGAGCAGCGCTTAGAACAGCTAAACTCCGGAGGAGTCCTGCTACTCTTGTCATCCGGAGCGGGTCGCTGCCTTCTTGTACAACCTGTTTCCTCCTATGAATAAACGTGATATAGAAAAATTTATCGTACTTTGCATCTCCCCCTCCCACTTATACAGTTTGTGCTTACTGATGCATATCAACTGTATATGGCATATACGGAGTTTGACCTACATATTTGTACTTGGTTCTGTGACGCTGTAAGGCCCCCTTGCTGAAAGGTTAACGCCCGTGGGAGGTCCAGGGCGCGCAGTCAGCATAGTTTGGTTCCGTACCCTAAGCCTGCCGCACTGCCTCCCCAGTGGTAGTGCTACAACTGAGTACTTGGGGGCCGGAGGGCACACACCTATGGACAAGAGAGTAACCGGACCCTGGGCATTGCCCCTTCTTTTTCGTGCTTTCTTTCCATACCGCTTTGGCCGTGTGGCTAGTCACATTTTCCTGTGCTTACCCATAGTAGAAGTTGTGTTGTCCTTTTGCAGGCGGGTCCGCTTGAGGTACATGTGGTGTACCCGGGGTCCATTGGTTGTCTCATTGCTCAGGGGTCCTATGGCGCCGAATGGTCTCTCCCCTGAAAGTCTAACGCCAGCGGGAGGTCCAGAGTGTGTAGCCTGCTTAGTCCGGTTCTGTACCGTAAGCATGCACAATCTGCCTCTCCAGCGCTACAGCTAAGTACCAGGGAGCCGGACGGCTCATACCTCTGAGCAAAGTTGCAACCACAACCCGAATGCTCTCACACCGAATTACCCAAGCCCCGTAACTCGGCTAAGGATCACAAGATACAACAGAACTAGGACCAGGAAAGAGTGACGAGTGAGCACGAATTACTCCTTTCCTTTGCATGTATGTGCGTATCCGAACAGTCCTTAGCGTCCTGGAGCTCTTAGAGGGTCCGTTGCTGACGTCCTGCCCTAGCCAGTCTGCTTGGTAGGTGCACCCCAACCTAAGGGCCACACCTGCTAGAGGGCCATCACGGTGAACCATGCAGGCAGGATGTCGGGACCGCCATGACGACAAGCGGAGAACTCATAGCTTCAACTACAACAAGCTAACGACACCGCCGAGGTTTCCTCGGGTCCTTGTGCTGCCAAGGACTCGGGAGAACGAGTTAGCCACACCGCCGGAGCCTCTGGATTCTTGCGCTGCTAAGGACCTGGAGGGACAAGCTCATTACATTGGCAAAGAGATACCTACCTCGGCTAAGTCATTATGAACCCTTGCGCTGCCAGGGACCCAAAGTCTACACCAACAACACAAGACATGACTTCAGCAATAAGTCTTTATTCAAGGAGAGGCTCTGGCATACAAAGGAGCATACAGGACGAGTAGAAGACCTAGAAGCTACTCGCGCTGGAACCTAGCAGCTACAAGTCGGGTGACCTCCTCTACAGAAGACTTCGCCGCCTCTGACATCTCTGCGCTGTGGCCCCGTGTCACTGGTTCCAAGAAGATGTTGGGGTCGCAGCTCCGAAGGCATGAGAACACATGCTCTGCTACCTGCTAAGCCAGAGCTTTGCCTTCGGTCTCCAGCTGCTCCCTGACAATGTTCTCCAGCGTCAGCAGCTTGGCTCCGCCTGAGTCCAGAGCAGGGAGAACTTGGCTCACCTCCTGGACCGGACCGCCGGGGCGCAAAGGACTGAAGCCGAAGGGCTCCAGCGCAGTCTCCTCCCGACTGAGGAAGTCCCAAACCTTTTCTGCCTCAAGGGCATGAGAAGCCCGGAGTTCTTCAACCATCTTGGCGGTGGCAGCCACCTCCTTGACCAAGTCCGTGCTCGCTAACTCCGGCTCCTGGGCAGCCAGCTTTTTCTGCTTCGCGACCAGCTCAATGACCCGACAGTCCAGGTTGGCCTCCCTGGTCGCTGTGGCTAGCTCCCGGTCGTATATGCCCTGCAGATGCTTCCTCAGCTGCTCCTGCTCTACCTCATGGGCGGCCTGGCGGTCGGAGAGGTCCCTCTTATTTGCCTGCACCTCCTGCTTCCGCTGGAGAAGCATCTCCCGAAGCTCTAACAGAGCTTCAGTGTGCGCATCAGCGGCGGCGTGGAGTTGCTTGGCCTTGGCCAGAATGTCCACTGCCCTCTTGTTGAGCTCACCGATGGCGGCCTCCTTCAACTCGAGGGTCTCCTCTATCGCCTCCAGTCGCTCCTCTCGTGCCTGGGCCTTCTTCCTGGCGGACTGGACCCACTCCTTTAGCAGATTGCTCCAGTCCAGGAGGCGCTCCCGCTCGGACCTCAGCTTGTCCCACTCCCGATCGAGCACCTCCTGCACCTGATCCAAGCTAGAGTGAGCCGCCCTCATGGCCTTGGGGAGCAGGATTGTCTCCGGCATCTGCAAGAGAGGGACCACCGTGACCTCTTCTGGTTCTTCATCTTCCGGTGAAGCTTCCACCACGGCAGCTTGCAAAGGAGAAGGAGGTGGGCTTGGAGCCCGCCTCACAGCAGCTGTGCCGCCACCAGGGACGCCAGTGTCTGCCGGCCGGCTGGCCTTGGGGGCCCGGATGTCAGCATCCAGAACTAGTCCAGCCACTGGCTTCGATACCGGCGCCAGCGCCGGAGCTTCGGCGCTGAAAGGGTTCTGGCTCTTGGGCTGTTGCGAAGGAGGAGGAGCCTATGCGAAGAAGCCCTGCGAGGAAAAGCGTTGAAGTCAATTACACAAGCCAACGATCCTGTCTGCAACCCACCCTAAAAGGTTGTGTCATACCTGGAGGCATGGAAGTTCCACGACGAGCGGAGTTTCTTGAGCGGAGATCTGGAGCCACTCGTCCCCGCTGACTTCAGGGTCGGAGGCACGCTGGGTGCCGAGGCTGCCCCGTCGGCTTCGGAACCGGCGGCACCTCAGGAGCCTTCGCCGCTGCAGGTGGCGTAGCAGGAGCCTACCCAGCTGCTGGCCTGGGGCTAGAGGTGTGCCCTATACTGGGGCTGTCCTCGTTGGTTGCGGATTCGACGGCGCCGCAGGAACCTTCGTCCTCACCGGCATCACTTCTGGAGCCTTCCCCGCCGACTGCTTCCGAGTCGGTGATGCGCCGAAGGACTTCCTATTCATCATAGGTGCGTCAGGGACCCTCCTCAAAACTTCAGCAGCGCCACGCGTCTTCCCCACACCCGCCGGAGCTTCCCCGGCAGCAGCAGTTCCAAAACTATCACCGGCGCCGGCCGCCAAGCCTGACGTAGGTCCACGGGAGGCCTGAGGGCCCTCCGCCCAATTGCCTGAGACGAAGCTCTCATCGGAGCGGACCAGCTTCCGCTTCAGCGCCTTGCTTGACTCTGCGGCGTCCTTGGGCGGTGAGTGCGGGCACTGCATGGGTGCGGGTCCACCACCTGGCACCCACCCCTTCCCCTTGGTGGGGAGTAGGTCTTGCACGGGCCTCGCCTATTCGCTGGCGCAGCTTCCTCCGGCGATCTCCACGCCCTAGAAAGCATCACCAACCTGCCGCACTGCAACATTTATGTCATCCAGTGTAGGCAGCTCCTTGAGCAGCCTCAACCACGCCTATTGGTTGAGGCGGATGGGCTGACAACTCACCGGCGGGTTGATGCAGTCGTCAGAGTTGGGTCACAGGAGAGCTTCTACATAATCACCCCCAACATCTTCAGATCTGGGGACGACCCACCTCCGCGCTCCAACCGGGTGAGATCGCCCTCCCCGATGTACAGCCACACAGGCCGTATGCACTGCTGGAGAGGAAAAATCCAGCACGACAGGAAGTCGGCTAGGACTATCAGTGACGTCAGGCCCTCCTGCGCCAGGAACTTGATCCTCTCCAGCACCGGCATATAGGCATCCTAAAGATCAAGGATCTCGTCCCCGACGACATCCTCGCTGACCGGGGGGGCCGCTCGGTAGCTCCAAGTGATCGTGGACGTCCGTCTGGGCGATCACCCAGTGCTCCATCCAGTGCTCCCACTTGCCGGGAGAGAAGGGCGCGATGTAAGGCGCGGAGTTTCTCCCTCGATGCTAGAACTAGTAGGCCCCCAGGTGGTGTGCTTCTCCCCGAGGCCCTCAAGGAGAAGAACACCCGGTAGAGCCGCACTAAGGGCTGCACACACATGAACATCTCGCAAAAGTAGACGAAGACTACCACTAGGGCGAGGGCGTGCGGCATCAGGTGCTGAAGCTGAAGCCCGTACTCCTATAGTATCGTCAGGAGGAAGGATGACCCCGGGAGCGCGAACTACGATAGCACGTAGGAGGTGAAGAGGACCACCTCGCCGGGCCACATGCTGGTGAGCAGGGTCTATTCATGACGGATCTTTATGTCGAACTCGGCCGACTGCCAGCCAAGCAGGTGCCTTACGCGCCCGAGCTCTTCATTAGTGCGGAGCCGGGAGGAGCGAAGGCCTGACGCCATGAGTGAGAATGGTGGCTGTGCGTTCTTGGGAGCAGAGGCTTCGAGCGCGAAGGTGGAAGGCGAAGATCACAAGGCACGAGGAGACAAGGAAAAAATTGCCCTTCGCCGAAAGGTTTCCTTTACTACTCCTGTAGCCTATGGCGGGGCATCGTGAACGACACCTGGGCTACCACTACCCTCCGCTGCCCGCACTCCCAATGACAGGAGGGACGCTGGTCCACCTGTCAGACACTGGGGGCCACGCGGGCTGCGTCTCGGGAACAAGGCAACGGCGGTTCCCGAGAAAAGCGGCATGGTGGAACTGCAGCAGTCGACCCAAGAACTGCCGCAGTAAATGCCAAGGAACACCTCCTCGAGCACGTCGCCACGACCCTCCAGTCAAGAGCGGGCACACGTCCACTGCACCGAGGGCGTGCTGCCTTTTCAACTGCTAGGTACAACCACTCACCCATAGGGATGGCAATCGCACTCTCGGGTGCGGGTACCCGACGGGTGCTGGTGGGATTTTCCACCCGCGGGTCTAACCTGCACCCGACCCGACTTGTCGCGGGTGCGGGTTTTATTTTGCACCCGCGGGTACCCGACGGGCACCCTAAATGATTTATGTTTATAATTTTAAAGTCAAATTCGATTGTGTTATATTATTTAATTGTTTCATATTACTTATCAAGACCTATATTTATAATATTTATAAGTAACTTAATATTTTTTGTTGTATTGTCATTCAAAATGGATGATTTTTGAGACATATTTTAAAATGTTTTAGTATGTTTATAAAAAAGTCAAACCCGACGGGCACCCGAAACCCGCTCGAAGCCCGACGGGTGCGGGTGCGAATTTTCACCCGCGGGTGCGGGTCTCAAATTCCACCCGCAACCTTTTTTGTTTCGGGCGGGTTTTTGCTCCACCGGACCCGAACCCGACCCATTGCCATCCCTACTCACCCACTACGTTAGAAGCTTGCCATCACTTCGGCTTCCAAAGTGCAGATTCCATGTAACCACGCGGGATGGAAAGATGGAGGCCCCACCTACGGGATCGTCGCCTCCCCTGAGATGGGCCTAGGGGCCACTGTCGGTATCCTACAGACCGGGTACCCCGCGTGGAGGGTTGAAGACAGCCCAGATCCTGCCTCCCTCTCGAGGCGGGCTCTGGCTTGGCCACGTGTCCTTGGCCCCGGACCTGGCCTCCCTCCTAAGGTAGGGTCCGATGCTGCCACGTGTCCCCGAGGTACAGGCCGGACCTCCCTGCTGAGGATGGCACTGGAGCCGCCACGTGTCCTTGGCCCCGTACTTGGCCTCCCCGCTGAGGCAGGTTCCAATGCTGCCACATGTCCGCAGGCTCCAGTGCGGACCTGCCTGGTGAGGGAGGTGAGCCGCCACGTGCCCTTGGCCTCAGGCCTGGCCTCCCTGCTGAGGCGAGGTCCGGAGCTGCCATGTGTATCCGGGCTCTGAACTCGATCTCCCTACTAAGGAGGGCTCCGGAACCGCCACGTGTCCTTGGCCCAGGACTTAGCCTCCCCGCTGAGGCGAGGTCCAGAGCTGCCACGTGTATCCGGGCTCTGAACCCAACCTCCTTGCTGAGGAGGGCTCCGGAGCCGCCACGTGCCCTTGGCCCCGGACCTGGCCTCCCCACTGAGCAAGGTCCCGAGCTGCCATGTGTTTCCGGGCTCAGAACCTGACCTCCCCGCTGAGAAGATCTCCAGAGCCGCCACATGTCCCATGATCCATCGTGGGCAGTGAGCCTTGGTAGTCAAGGAGGACGTGCATTGTTAGGCTGCACATTCAAGACTCGCACCTTCCCCACAAGCATGGTGCCCGGCGCACGCCTCCGCCCATCACACGTTCGTCATTACGGTGACAAGACAGGGCTGCGAGGCGTGACAGCGGTACAGTGCTGCCCAACGGCACAGTGCCGCCCAGCAGAGGGAGAGGACGTGGCAAAAAGACGCGTCTTCATCATCACCTGCTGACCGGTCAGAGTCACTCAGCGCGCGAGGCGGCGCGCCTTAACTCCTTAGACAACGACTCCACATATAGCTGTAAATAACCTAGAGCATGTATAAGGTATGGCCAAACACGAAGCCACCTGTCGGACTCCGAGCCACATTGTAACTGCCCCAACTCTTGGACTATAAAAGGACCGTGGTGGCCATCCGACAAAGGGTTCGCAACCTAGTCAACTCACACACGCGTGCAAGCAATATACCACTCACTCCTGTGGACCTAGGGTTTTACTCTCTGACGGTCCGAACCACGTAAATCTCCTTGTTCACCTTGTCTATCAAGCTCGATCGATCTAGGGATGTTAGCCCCTCCAAACAACGAACCTCCACGGATCGCTCCAGTAGCGGAACCGGGGGAAGTGTCGCAGCTCACACTTCGACAAAATCCGATTGGTAAGTCAAATTACCTCGGTCCGCTGAAAGGCAACAGGTCTGCATGCCATCTCTGAGGGCACGTGTCTAAACAACTGACACCGTCTGCTCTCTACCGAGGAACTATCCTAAAAAAGGTGTCTGCCACTTCCCGTGTGCAAGCCATCCTGCTCACATCGCTGAGGAACCTCTTCACGGTCTTCTTGACCCCCTTACCCTTGTCCGATGACATCCTATTTCAATGATTTATTGCTAAATAAATTATAAAATATACAAGCATGAAGTTATTATTGTCTTTTGTGCCCGGCTCGACCTCCTCGTGCCATAGTGTCCGGAGTTATTACTGTCGTAGTACTTACGATCGTTGGATTATTTACGGCGGTCCAGTTCGGAGCAGTTCTAAATAACATATTACATAAGCTCATACAACGGTGTATATAGCTAACCACCGTTAAGCACATAATTAACAATCAATCAAATAATTAAACTAATTAATACATTAAACTAATTAAGAAATACACTAAATAATTATGATTTAACTATTGAACCAAATAACTTAACAAACTAATAATTAAATTAACTAAGTAATCAACAAACTAATTAACTAACTAAAACTAACTATGAATTTAACTATATAATCCATAAACTAATGAACCAAATAATTTAACCAACTAATGACCAAATAAATTAACGAACAAATACTTTAATTAATTAATTAATTAATTAATCAACAAACTAATTATCTAAGTAAAGCTAACTAATAATTTAACTGATGATGACCGGGGGTGGCGCTGGCGCAAGCGTTAGGCGCGGGCGGGCGCCGGGCCGAGCATGTGGACCACTCTCAAATAGTTATAGATGCTTATTTACGATAGTCATTGTCAAAGTGTTCGCTACGACACTTCCCCTAGTCTGCTCGGAAGTAGCCCACAAAGGTTATTTTTTTCAGAGGGGCTAGTGGATCTCGAAGGTTGGAGCACAATGGCGAGAGGAACACGAGGATTTACGTGGTTCGGGCCGCCGGAGCGTACTACCCTACGTCCACGGGTGTGCTTGTTGTATTGCTTGTGCGTATGATTGCTGAGGAAGCTTAGCCTTTTTGGTGCTAGAGGGATCTAAGAGCGAACCCCTTCTATAGTGGCTGCCCTGGTCCTTCTATAGCCTAAGGCCGAGGCAGTTAAAATGTGGCCCAGGGCCCGACAGGTGCCCCCACGGTGATCTCTGCCCTATACATGAGCTAGGGTCTTGCATTGTCACTGTCGATGGAGTTAAGGCGCGCCGCCTGTCCCGCCGGGTGGCTCTGACCGGGTAGCAGGTGATGATGAAGTAGTCGTCTTGTCTCCGTATCTCCTCGCCCTGCTAGGCGACTTTGCGCCGTTGGGCGGCACTGTTGTGTCATCACGCTTCGCTGTCTTTCACCGTAATAGTGTGCAGACGGAGGACGGAGGCGTGCGCCGTGTGCCATGCTTCTCAGGAAGGCGTGAACCTTGAATGTGTGGCCTGCCAGCGCACCTTCCTCTTTACTCCTTGGCCATCTGCCTATTGCTTGTTTGAGTGGCGTCCGGACACGTGGCAGCACCGGAGCCCTACCATATTGGAGGTCGGGCCCGGCGTAGGACACATGGCACCCCCGGACCTCTCCTTGGCGAGAAGGTACACCAGGAGTTGTTGTCCACGTGGCAGCACCGGAGCTCTCCCATGCTGGAGGTTGGGCCCGGAGCCGTAGGACACGTGGCACCTCGAGAGCTCTCCTTGACGAGAGGTGTGGCTCGGAGGTTCCGGACACGTTGCAGCGCCGGAGCCCTCCCTGGCGGGAGGTTGGGTCCGACACTACCGAACACATGGCGGCTCTAGAGCCCAAGCGCACGTGGTAGCCCCGGGGCTGCCCATGGGCCCCAGAACACATGGCTTATGCTGGGGCCCGCCTAAGCTGGAAGGAGGGGCCCTGGCTGTCTTTTACCCTCTACGCAGGGGTACCCAGTCTTGCGGGTACCGACAGTGGGCCCCGGGCCCATCTGCACAGAGACAAAGGCTCTTGCGGGTGGGGCCTCCGTAAAAAATCCTGCGTGGTGGTTTTGAACCTACGATTTGGGAATCAAAGTGGCGGTGAGATTTTCGTGCAGTGGATGAGTGGCCGTACCAGGGAGACGAAGTGGTTGCTTGTCTTCGGCATAGTGGGTGCACTTAGTCAATGCTTCAGCCCGTCGTTGTGTCCACTCCCGATTTGACCGGTCACGGCGCAGCAGCCGAGGGGTTGCCTCGGGCAATTAGTGCGACCACCCGTGAACCGTAGGAGTACTGCGCCGCTTCCCTCGGGAACCGCCGGACGTTCCCGAGTTCACACTCGCCTGTCCTACGAGTGCCCGACCGGTGGGCCTGGGCCCTACCTGTCATTGGCGAGTGCTAGGGCGGTGTGCTCGAGGGGTTGCCTTGGATCATTCACTGTGGCAACCGATGAGTCAATCGCACCGCTCTCCTCGAAAACCGTCGGGCATGCCCGAGGGGTTATCCTCCTGACCCCCAGTGTCTGACGGGTGGTCCTGGATCCAACCCATCATTGGGGGGAGGCGAATAATCCGCGGCGCGCAGCGGTGGCAACCCGATCGCCGCGCCTGTTTGCCTGCCAGAGGCTGCGGTTGGGTATAAAAGGAGGCCTTGCGGTGTAGGATGGCACCCCTCCTCACCACGTGTCCTTTGTTCTCCTTCTGCGCGCTGGAAGCCACTGCTTCCAAACACTCTTGCCCACCAGATGCTTCCTCACTAGTAGCCGTCTTCGTCTACTTCTGCAAGATGTTTTTGTGTGTGCGGCCTTCGGTGAGGTTCTCTGGTGCATCCCTCTCCTCGACGGCCTTGGTTAGAGGCTCAAGCCATCCTGATGGTGTGCAGGCGGTAGGGGAGGCCGTCGGGGACAGGGTCCTCGACTCGCCGTGAACCCCTACCCTAGTGTCGAGAAGAGCTGCTTGCCGGTACCGGAGGAACGTTAAGTCAAGAGTGATCAAGCCTTCCTCCAGGTACTATGGTAGACAGTAAAATCTTCCATAGATGGCGATTTTGCCCACTCGACACTAGATGTCACTGTCGCCTCGGTCCTGCATGCACTGTTGTTGCCTCGGTCCAGCATGCATTGCTATTGCGTTGGTCAAGTATGCATTGCTGCCAACCTGATGGGGTTTGGCCCACGTGACACTGGATGTCATCGTTGCCTCGGTCCAGCGTGCACTGCCGCCGACCTCAATCTAATAGCAGGTGGTCGTCTCACTGCATAGAGATCAACTCGGAAGACAACCATGCAGGCCACGGAGCAGAAGACTACTCGACTTGTAGCTGCTGAGTTCCTTAGTTGTCTTGTATCCCCTTTTGTACGCCAGTACTCCATTATCAATGAAAGTATCTCTGTTTCAAGTCTTCCATTGTCTTGTCTTGTATTTTTGTGTTGATGAATGAAAAAATCCTTCTGTTGGTCTTCCATCCATGAGTCACTTCGCGCAGGGCCCTGGTAGGAAGGACCACTTTTAGCTTTCGTGAGGCCCCCTGGTCCTTGATGCCGCAAGGACCGGAGGCTCTCTGAGTTGCCAAAGTGGTTGATGTTTCCTTGTCGCTTGCTGCAGATGTGTACCCGCTTCCTCTTGCGTGCCGATGGGGTCCGACCGTCTTGCTTGGTTTGACCAGTCGTTATGGCCCCCCGGCAGATGAGCGACAGCGCAAGACACGAGCTCCGAAGCCTTCGGGAGGCGCTAGCTTTGGGGGTCCAAGAGTGGACCCCTGGGAAATTTGGATTCTGACCCCACGGACCAGAGCCGTGTGGCCTGCACAGATACTAGGAGAAAAGGGGTAACCGTGCCGTGTAGTTGTATTTTCCCTGCTCGATGGCCCCATTATGGCTTATGGTCCTCTGCTAAGCTATGAGACTTGGGCAATTCAGTGTAGTAGTGTTCGGACCCTGGTTACTGTCCTTCCTAGGGTGGTGTGCCATCCGGGCCCTCGCACTTGGGTGCTGCGCTGGAAGAGGCAGGATGTGCACCCTTAGGGCGCAGAACCGGCTAAGCAGGCTACACAACTTGAATCTCCCGCTGGCCAGACACTCCGAAGAGGGTAGGCGTCCTTTCGGCACCACCGGACCCGAGCAGGAAGGTAGCCAGGGGGTCCGGAAACAACACAGGTGCCTCAGGCGATTCCTCCTTTAGCTCGACAACATAATTTTGGTCAAGAGCGAGATAGAGAAACACAACCATGTACACGTCGAGGGGCGCGCAAAAATATACGCAAGCTTGAAAAGAAAGCTGTAAAAATGTAGACATGCATAAGGTAGGGCAAGAGAGCGCAATGGTCCAGAACGACTTAACTGACGTGGGTAGCACTTTGCCAATATCCAAAGCTTGTTCCTCGGGACCCTTAGCAGCGTAAGGACCCAGAGCGCTCTGGCAGTGTGGCTACTGTTGAATTGCTTAAGGTTATTTTTTCAGAGGGGCTAGTGGATCTTGAAGGTCGGATCATAATGGCGAGAGGAACACGAGGATTTATGTGGTTCGGGCCGCCGGAGTGTAATATCCTACGTCCATGGGTGTGCTTGCTGTATTGCTTGTGCGTATGAGTGCTGAGGAAGCTCATCCTTTTTGGTGCTAGAGGGATCTAAGAGCGAACTCCTTCTACGATGGCTGCCCCGGTCCTTTTATAGCCCAAGGCCGAGGCAGTTACAATGTGGCCTAGTGCCCGATAGGTGCCCCCACGGCTATCTGTGCCCTATACATGAGCTACGGTCTTGCATTGTCACTGTCGGTGGAGTTAAGGCGCGCCGCCTATCCCGCCGGGCGCCTCTGACCGGGTAGCAGGTGATGATGAAGTAGCCACCTTGTCGCCGTGTCTCCTCGCCCTGCTAGGCGGCTCTGCGCCGTTGGACGGCACTGTTGTGTCATCACGCCTCGTTGTCTTTCACTGTAATGGTGTGCAGATGGAGGCGTGCGCCGTGCGCCATGCTTCTGGGGAAGGCGCGAACCTTGAATGCGCGGCCTACCAGCACATCTTCCTCTTTACTCCTTGTCCATTTGCCTGTTGTTGTCTGAGTGGCGTCCGGACACATGGCAGCACCGGAGCCCTCCCATGTTGGAGGTCGGGCCCGGAGCCGTAGTACACATGGCACCTCCGAAGCTCTCCTTGGCGAGAAGGTACACCCGGAGTTGTTGTCCACGTGGCAGCACCGGAGCTCTCCCATGCTGGAGGTTGGGCCCGGAGCCGTAGGACACGTGGCACCTCTGGAGCTCTCCTTGACGAGAGGTGTGGCTCAGAGGTTCCGTACACGTGGCAGCGCCGGAGCCCTCCTTGGCGGGAGGTCGGGTCCGGCACTACCAGACACGTTGCGGCTCTAGAGCCCAAGCGCACGTGGTAGCCCCGGGGCTGCCCATGGGACACAAGGCACATGGCTTATGCTGGGGCCCGCCTAAGCTAGAAGGCGGGGCCCTGACTTTCTTTTACCCTTTAAGCGGAGGTATCCGGTCTTGCGGGTACCGACTGTCATGCCTAGGCCGTCGTAATTAAGCCTTATTCATGACGGCCAGAAGACGATGACCGTCATAAATAAGCATATACCGACCGCCGAGTCCCGACCATCGTAAATAAGTTATTAGGCCAGCCTTGACCGTACGTCATAAGTAAATTATCTTACACGGCCAACACTAATGCCGTCGTAACTAATTTCAACCGTCGTAATTGGTATTTTTTCTGTAGTGTATGTAATGAGCTGAGTTTTCAGGCAACTGTTCAATAGAAAATTCCCTTAATAATTCGTGCGTTGAAACAAGCTGATCATAGCAGCCGTTATCGGTGAATTCTGTCAAATTGCCCTGACTTCCAGGCATGTGCAGCTAAATTAATCCAAGGCGGACACACTTACCTTGCACGTGCAGGTAGACTAGGTCATCCTATTATCAAGCTGCCTTTCTTCTTAATTTCAAGCCGCCTTTCTTTTAATTTCATTCCCATAGTGAACCAAACCAAGCCAACTGCCGAGTCAGACTGATTACCGAACCTGAATCCATTTGTACTCAATTCATTCCTTTGCAATATATGCGCTCATCCATTTTTTAAAAAATAAAGGGTTGTGAGCTTGAGTCATTTCACTCAACCTTCACGCTCTTTGATATAGATCTAATAGCAATAATTTATATTTTTTATAATTAATCATTAGTATTTTTTTCTATAGTCAATGCATAATTCTATAAAATTAAACATAACAATCAACAACAAGCGCGTGAATCCTGAAATTAGATCAGACGTCTCAAGCTTTAAGTGAAAGGATCCTGAATGAGCCGATTGAAAATTAGTATCTCTGAAAAATAAATAGTTCATCACGTTTGAACTACGTAATCAAACGTTATACCCGGTTTGGTAGAAAGTTCGTGATAGACCTGATCAAAGAAGGGAACATGTGCAACCTAACAACGCGTGCAGAGAAGGAATGAAGGATTAATTGCATTGCCCTTTTGCATCATATGGCTGCTATATAAACACGACTGCAAGCAAGGGCACAAGGCAACCAAACCAGAGACAACACACAAATTCAGAATCACTGAAATCGAAGATGGATTTGCGATTAGCTTTCTGTTCTCCCGTGCTTGTAGTGCTCCTACTACTGGCGCCTGTTTCAGCTAACGCCTCGAGCAAAGTAAGATCAATACCTTTTGTAGCGTGTCAGGCTGAGTCTAAACTTTGCTTCATTAGCTTGCTTGGATCACTTATCTAACATTCGTTAAAATTTCCTTGAATTACTTTTCAGCTTTACGTCGTGTACATGGGGGAGAAGCAGCACCATGATCCG
This sequence comes from Neostapfia colusana, assembly GCA_030760725.1. NCBI lineage: Eukaryota > Viridiplantae > Streptophyta > Magnoliopsida > Poales > Poaceae > Neostapfia > Neostapfia colusana. The sequence continues at coordinate 126,698,024 of JASWHV010000003.1, forward strand.
TCGGTGGTCACCGCGTTGCACCACAACGTACTCGCATCTGTACTTGGAAGGTACCACAGGCAAAGTGCTACTTCCGCATCTTCATCGTCATAAGAATCACACATGCATGAACGCTCACGTCTTGTGGCTTTTTACTCATGTCGTCGACGTAACAGTAAGGATGAAGCTCAGAAATCCATCGTGTACAGTTACAAGCATGGGTTTTCCGGTTTCGCAGCCATGCTCACTGAATCCCAGGCCAAGACCATCGCAGGTAATAAAATGGAACATGCAATCGTAACAACACACGTTGAATACTTATATTACAAGATCAGTGCAACTAATTTGGAAGGTTTCGATATAGGTTTACCTGGAGTCTTGAGTGTTAAGCCAAACACTCATCACAAAACCCATACAACTCGAAGCTGGGATTTTCTTGGCCTCGACAACCACCAATCATCACGGTCTGAACTCCTCAAGAATGCAAAGTATGGCGAAGATATCATTGTTGGGGTAGTCGATACAGGTCAGCAGCAGCTACACCATTTGCTATTTGTTTAGCTCATCATTTTTTAGCGCAAGAATTAATAATATTTATTGATATCAAATGACACCATATCAACGTTGTGGTATTCAGGCATATGGCCTGAGTCAAAAAGCTTCGACGACCGTGGATACGGCCCTTCGCCGAACAAGTGGAAAGGCATATGTCAGGCCGGCACGGCGTTCAACGCCACGAGCTGCAACAGAAAGATCATCGGTGCCCGGTGGTACGCCGGTGGCATGGACGCCGAAGCGCTCAAGGGTGAGTACATGTCACCCAGGGACCTCCACGGCCACGGAACGCATGTGGCCTCGACGATCGCCGGTGGCGAGGTGCGGAACGCGAGCTTCCGCGGCCTGGGCGCCGGCGTGGCGCGCGGCGGGGCGCCCCGCGCTCGGTTGGCTATCTACAAGGCGTGCTGGAATAACGGGTGCAGTGGTGCTTCGGTGCTTGCGGCCATCGACGACGCCATTAACGACGGCGTGGACGTGCTGTCTCTGTCGCTGACTGCCCATGCGGAGTTCCCCGGGACGCTGCACGCGGTGGCTAGGGGGATCACCGTTGTGTTCTCTGCTGGGAACAAGGGCCCCGCGGCGGACACGGTCCGGAACGCCGTGCCGTGGGTCTTGACGGTGGCGGCCAGCACGATTGACAGGTCATTCCCGACCATGATGTCGCTCGGGAACAATGAGAAACTTGTGGTAAGTATACTACCTGCACGAAATACTCAACTGCAATCAGTAGTTTTATATTTCTCAGTTGAAATGATGGTACGTGTTACTACTAATGTCGCAGGGACAATCAGTTCATTACAATGCAACATTGATGAACAGCAAAGACTACTACCCACTCTTCGACGGAACCAGGTAACTAGCCACTCGAACTTGTCACTAGCCACAAGACTAAACACATTGCGTGCGCCCTTGCTGAACAATCCATGGCGACCTGATCATTTGCTCAGCTGCGATGAGAATGCGTTCGCATCCACCAACGTGACGGGCATGGTCGTGCTGTGCTCCGCGCCGTGGAAGGCATCCTCCAAGCTACCGTCGCAAAGATTCGGCGACGCCGCCAAACTCGTCGCGGAGGCAGGCGCCAAGGGCATCATCTTCGCGCAGCACAATAGCAACCTCCTCGAGAGCCTCGACGACTGCAACGGAATCATAGCCTGTGTGCTCGTGGACTTCGAGATCGCGCACAGGATCGGGTCCTACGTCGCAAACAACGCGGAGTAAGTGACATCTGATCATCTCTTGGGACACGACGCACTGTATGTACGTACGCGTGTGCTGTTCCTTCCATGCATGGCGCGGGGTTAACGCGCTGTTCTTCGATCGTGGCGTGCAGGGCGCCGGTGGTGAGGATCTCGCGGGCCGCGACCGTGGTCGGGAACGGGGTGCTATCACCGAGGGTCGCCGCCTTCTCGTCGAGAGGCCCGAGCCCCAGCTTTCCTGGCATAATAAAGGTGATCTAAGAGCTTAATTTTGCAGTAGTATGCGAACAGATGCTTGGCATTCAGATCCATGATACGTGTTAATCATTTCAACAGCCTGATATAACTGCACCCGGAGTCGGCATCTTGGCAGCTAAAGGCAACTCATACGTCTTCATGTCCGGGACGTCCATGTCCTGCCCACATGTCTCGGCCATCGTCGCGCTGCTCAAGTCGGTCCACCCTGACTGGTCGCCTGCCATGATCAAGTCTGCCATCGTCACCTCAGGCACGCACCACAAATCGGTTGCCCATTACGTTGACATGTTCGTCTCAGTTGATACAATCACCTAAATACTAACATTTGGTTGGATAATCTTGGCACTGTTGCGCAGCATCCGTGACAGACCGTTTCGGCATGCCCATCCAAGCAGAGGGCGCTCCGAGGAAGCTGGCCGACCCGTTCGACTTCGGCGGAGGGCACATCAACCCGGATAGGGCGGCCGACCCTGGCCTGGTCTACGACATCGACACGAGGGAATACACCAAGGTCTTCATCAACTGCACCCTTGGGCCCAACAAGGACGACTGCAGCGACTACAACGGGAAGCTCTACCAGCTCAACCTCCCGTCCGTCGCCGTGCCGGACCTCAAGGGCTCCGTCACGGTGTGGCGGACCGTCACCAACGTCGGGCTGGCGGACGCGACTTACCGGGCGGTGGCGGAGGCGCCGGCGGGGGTGGACATGTCTGTGGAGCCGTCCGAGATCAGGTTCCATGGTGGCAGCAAGACCGCGACCTTCCGGATCACCTTCAGAGCGAAGCAGTGGGTGCAGGGTGGCTACACGTTCGGCAGCCTGACGTGGTTGGCCGGCAACACCCACTCGGTGAGGATCCCGGTCGCGGTTCGGACCGTGATCAAGTATTTCATTGCTGATACATCCTAAAGTTACTCGTGGTCAGTTGATTGTCCTGCATGCACAAACTCATCCCGAGACTGAACATCATTTTATCCCTTTGGTGCTTCTTGTACACCATTTATTTATCACTACATATATAGATGATACGTGTAATTTTTTTTTGTTTCATCTAATAGTGTTGAAATGTTATTTTGGGCAGGTCCCATTGATTTCTCAAATTAATCCTATTAATTTTAAGACCCACCTTAATGCTATGTGGCTAAACTATTTAATCCCACATAGGTAGTTGAAGAGGATTCTGATCAACTTAAATAGGTGGACTATTTCTCTTTATTTGAGAAGTTGGAAAGAAGAAAAGGGAGTGCTACACGCGCGCCGAGCCGTGCCGTGCGTGACGCGTACGCGTCACGCGCATTTTCGCGTGAGAAAATCGCGTGACTTGTGACTTGCGGCGTGTGTGGAGAAATTGCTGCATCATTCTTATTGCGCTGAGTTAATATTTTTACCGTTTCTGAGAATTGAATCAACTCAATTATGACGGTAAATTAAATATAGACGTTATTAGTAACCGACGTATTAAAATAGACGTTACTAGTAATTGACGTATTAAAACAGAGAATTAATCTCGTGCAATAAAGCTGATTCAGTATGCCCCAGGCTATATAAAGCGCTCCTCATTCACCCTGGAAAATACACACTTCACTACTATCGCTGTGCACTATGCATTCCCTTCGCAAGTCTCTGCGCGCACAGAACTTGCGAGAGCAGGCCTCCGGAACCTCGTCTAGCTGCGATATTTGCACGGGTAGGCGGACGGTCAAGTTTTTGGGAAGCGCAACTCTGCGCGACTGCTCGCTTATACGAACGACTACTTCCTAGTGAAGGACGTTCGTGGGACTTCACTGCTTCCATTCTTCCTGTCTTAACTAACGATCGACTACTTCAAACAGCTCAACATGACAATTGTTGGGAACGGCACCGCCGGTGCCTCCGGCACTGGTCCTGCCTTAGGGTACAACCTGACGCTCTCACGTTTATTTGTTGTGTTCTTTCTGTTCCTATACAGATTAAGCGCGAACACGAACAATCCTTACGAAACCATAATATTGCTCATTTTCAATTATATCATGATTTTCTTTATTGCTTTTGGAATTAAGATATAACGTAAAATGCCTAAATATCTAACATGAAATATACTATGTATCAAGATCATTCAAAACAATAATAAGTGTACACACTTTTGACCCAAAATACTTGTTCCTCTAGCTACTTTTTGGACACAAAACCGCCAGAATAATTGTCATGTTATTTTTTGTTCCTGAGCATCGGCAATAATTACTGTAATAATGCTTGTATAAATAAAGTCATATAGATAACTAGATTTGCTATGTAGGTGCTAAAATAAGCCCTACCAGCGTGGTTCAGCCTGTTAGTATGGTATGCTTGATGAACCATTCAAGTTAAGGGATGGACTTGACCGCGTGTGACTAGCTAGTGACGTGTTTTACTAAAATAATACATCAAGTGATTAAAAATTTCGCCTTTGAAATGCTGAGAAAAATCGTGTTCTTGCACGTTGAAATATTCTTGAACTAGATAGTTGTTCAGAGATAGGGACAGCAGCCCATCCACCATCGCACTACTCTTGCTCTCTCTAGCCTAAGCCCCATGTCTCTTGTCATGCTTACCTTTCAGTTGAAATTTTCTCATTCATAACGACATGCTTCCATACCTCTTATATATATATATATATATATATATATATATATATATATATTGCTACCCGAGTTATCCATAGACGACGCACAAACAAAATACATGCAAAAGGAAAATAGATTTGACCTTTCAGATGTGCACTCTTGTAATATTTTTTCTTATGACGTTAAATTGGATTTATGAGATGTCACTATTTATGTTATGGCTTATAGTGACCTAAGCAGCTTCTGGAAACTTTGGTTTATTATATATAATGATCAATTATTGAATACAAGAAACAAGACAGTATGTGATGCAGCCAATTTCATATATACCACATTCCGGTTGCGTACAAACTTCGAAGTCAACCCCAATACTATGGGCAAAACCCCAAGCTGCACCGCAGGGCAAATACTCTGATAGATGTCTTATTTAACTCCTAATAACGAGTAAACCTCTCACTAATAATCTATAATATTATTCTAACTACCCTCTTCATTTTTTAATTGATATCATTAGATCAGTAAACGTCATTTAATTTTAAATCTAAAATTGTTATTTAGCGGTAATAATCTAAGAATAGACAGAGTAATTTCAACGATACAATTTAAAACTTGTGAACAAGTTTATATATAGCCGACCGCACACTATCCATAACACTCAAGTACCCTTGCCCTTCTTCTCTACTTCCATGCGAAGTATAGCCCTGCCCCCCGGGCCCAAGCCCGGGCAAGTCCGCGTGACTCAAGCGCCACGAGGCACGCCGACCAACTCGGCCACCACGTGCCGCTCACGGGATATTACCCTTAGGGCGCACACAAAATTTCTTCTTAAAGTACTACCTTCACGTTTCCCAACCTATTGCTAGAACCGTGAAAGTTCTCGGAGTTACGGTTCGAGTGAAGCAAAGGGACGAAAGTGGCGCGTTGTTTCTTCAAACCTAATGCTCGTCATCCTCGAATAGAACTACGAAAAGTTCTCGGGACCACGGGACCAAAACACAACGCAAGAAGAGAAAACTTCCGTGCACAGAGGACTTTTCCTGCTTTTCTCCATTAGAAGAGCCACGAAGGGCTAAATACATTTGCATTACAAGGAAGTACCCCATTTTTCTTCATCAGAAGAGCCACAAAGGGTCAGTACATCGACAAAGAAAGGCAGAAAAGGGGAGCAGATAAACCAAACAAAGGCTTACAAGAGGATGGTTGATGTCAATAAGAAAATTGACTACAAGCAACATCCACAAGTCAGCAGCCTTGTAAGTTCACTTGCCTTCAGGCAATATCCTTACAAGGTCCATCCTCCTTCGGTCACCCTTTCTGCTTGCGGACCCTCGACATCCACCAGAATTACGACACAAAATTACTAAAGCTAAAATATGAGTCTTAGAAAAATACCTAGAGGCGAGACCAGTGACGAAGGCACCGGTGGAGCCGTTCCCAACAATCGTGTCTTCAAGAATGCCATGAAACAAGAGGGAGATTGGGGTCGGACCGCGGGGGGTGTTTCGCTGGAGATTGGCAGTGTTGGAGGAGGAAAAAGGGAGGTGGCACGGCCTGTGGTGGCGGCTAGAGATGTGGAAGGAGGACTACTAAGAACTTCTGAGGTATCATGGATTGATTAAATAAATTGCACAGGTGATAGCATATACTTATAGGGGAGTCCGAAGGCAAAGTTTATATATAATTGGTCAAATAGACATAAGATCCAACACATATTTATCTGTAACATTTTACATGTTGATGTGCGTATTTCGACGAAGCCCACTCTTAAAATGGGCAAAATAGCAAAACACTCGCAACAACTGGAACTCAGCCTGCTGTTTTCACGTCGAGATGAACAATCCAGTAAGAAGTCGATCTGGAAACCATTGATCTGTGATTCGATGGCTGACATCCGTCTATATAATGAGCTGAGTTTTCAGGCAACTGGTGAACAGAAAATCCCTTACTATATAATTCGTGCGTTGAAACAAAGCGATAATATCAGCCTTTATCGGTGAATTTGTCAAATTGCCCTGACTTCCAGCCTCGTGCAGCTAAATTAGTATCCAAGGCGGACACAGTTACCTAACATGTGCAGGTAGACTAGGTCATCATATTACAAGCCGCCTTTCTTTTAATTTCAAGCCGCCTTTCTTTTAATTTCATTCCCATGGAGGACCAAACGAAGCTTCTACTAAGGCCAATTGCCGAGTCAGACTGATTACCGAACCAGCTGAATCCATTTATAATCAATTCATTTCTTTGCAATATATACGCTCATCCTTCTTAAAAAAAATAAGGGTTGTGAGCATTGAGTCGTTTCACTCAACCTTCACGCCCTTTGATCTAGATCAAATAGCTATAATTTATAAATTTTTGTAGTTAATATATTGATAATTTTTTCTATAGTCAGTGCATAATTCTATAAAATTAAACATAACAATCAACAACAAGCGGGTGAATCCTGAAATTAGATCAGATGTCTCAAGCTTTAAGTGAAAGGATCCTGAATTTGAGCCGATTGAAAATTAGTATCTCTGAAAAATAATTAGTTCATCACGTTTGAACTACGTAATCAAACCATATACCCGGTTTGGTTGAAGGTTCGTGATAGACCTGATCAAAGAAGGGAACATGTGCAACCTAACAACGCGTGCAGAGAAGGAATGAAGGATTAATTGCATTGCCCTTTTGCATCATATGGCTGCTACATAAACACGACTGCATGCAAGGGCACAAGGCAACCAAACCAGAGACAACACACAAATTCAGAATCACTGAAATCGAAGATGGATTTGCGATTAGCTTTCTGTTCTCCCGTGCTTGTAGTGCTCCTACTACTGGCGCCTGTTTCAGCTAACGCCTCGAGCAAAGTAAGATCAATACCTTTTGTAGCGTGTCAGGCTGAGTCTAAACTTTGCTTCATTAGCTTGCTTGGATCACTTATCTAACATTCGTTAAAATTCCCTTGAATTACTTTTCAGCTTTACGTCGTGTACATGGGGGAGAAGCAGCACCATGATCCGTCGGTGGTCACCGCGTTGCACCACAACGTACTCGCATCTGTACTTGGAAGGTACCACAGGCAAACTGCTACTTCCGCATCTTCATCGTCATAAGAATCACACATGCATGAACGCTCACGTCTTGTGGCTTTTGCTCATGTCGTCGACGTAACAGTAAGGATGAAGCTCAGAAATCCATCGTGTACAGTTACAAGCATGGGTTTTCCGGTTTCGCAGCCATGCTCACTGAATCCCAGGCCAAGACCATCGCAGGTAATAAAATGGAACATGCAATTGTAACGACACGTTGAATATATACTTATATTACAAGATCAGTGCAACTAAATTGGAAGGTTTCGATATAGGTTTACCTGGAGTCTTGAGTGTTAAGCCAAACACTCATCACAAAACCCATACAACTCGAAGCTGGGATTTTCTTGGCCTCGACAACCACCAATCATCACGGTCTAAACTCCTCAAGAACGCAAAGTATGGCGAAGATATCATTGTTGGGGTAGTTGATACAGGTCAGCAGGCACATCTTTTGCTATTTGTATAGCAGATCATTTCTTATCGCAAGAATAATATGTATTGATATCAAATGACACCATATCAACGTTGTGATATTCAGGCATATGGCCTGAATCAAAAAGCTTCGACGACCGTGGATACGGCCCTTCGCCGAACAGGTGGAAAGGCATATGTCAGGCAGGCACGGCGTTCAACGCCACGAGCTGCAACAGAAAGATCATCGGTGCCCGGTGGTACGCCGGTGGCATAGAAGCCGAAGCGCTCAAGGGCGAGTACATGTCACCCAGGGACTTCCACGGCCACGGCACGCACGTGGCCTCGACGATCGCCGGCGGCGAGGTGCGGAACGCGAGCTTCGGCGGCCTGGGCGGCGGCGTGGCGCGTGGTGGGGCGCCCCGCGCTCGGTTGGCTATCTACAAGGCGTGCTGGAATGGTGGGTGCAGCGCTGCTACGGTGCTTGCGGCCATCGACGATGCCATTAACGACGGCGTGGACGTGCTGTCGCTATCGCTGAGCTTCGGCAAGGTGGAGGTTCCTGGGACGATGCACGCGGTGGCGAGGGGGATCACCGTTGTGTTCTCTGCTGGTAACAACGGCCCCGCGGCGGACACGGTCAAGAACGCCGTGCCGTGGGTCTTGACGGTGGCGGCCAGCACGATTGACAGGTCATTCCCGACCATGATGTCACTCGGGAACAATGAGAAACTTATAGTAAGTATACTACCTGCACGAAGCACTCGACTGCAACCAGTAGTTTTATCTTTCTCAGTTGAACTGATCGTACGTGTCACTACTAACGTCCCAGGGGCAATCACTTTATTACAATGCAACATTGAACAGCAAAGACTACTACCCACTTGTTGACGCAACCAGGTAACTACCGACTTGAACTTGTCGCTAGCCACAAAACTAAGCACATTGCACGCACCCTTGCTGAACAATCCATGGCGATTTGATCATCTTTGCTCAGCTGCGACGAGAACGCGTTCACATCCACCAACGTGACGGGCATGGTTGTTCTGTGCTCTGCGCCGTGGAAGGCGTCCACCAAGCTACCAACGCAAAGATTCGGCGACGCCGTCACACTCGTCGCGAAGGCAGGCGCCAAGGGCATCATCTTCGCGCAGCACAACAGCAACCTCCTCGAGAACCTCAACGCGTGCGATGGATTCATAGCCTGCGTGCTCGTGGACTTTGAGATCGCGCACAGGATCGGATCCTACGTCGCAAACAGCGCGGAGTAAGTGAGATCTGATCAGCTCTTGGGACGCGACTCACTGCTCGTACGTGTAAGCTGTTCCTTCCATGCATGGCGTTGGCGTGGGGCTAACACTGTTCTTCGATTGTGGCGTGCAGGGCTCCAGTGGTGAGGATGTCGCGGGCCACGACCGTGGTCGGCAACGGGGTGCTATCGCCGAGGGTCGCCGCCTTCTCGTCGAGAGGCCCGAGCCCCAGCTTTCCTGGCATAATAAAGGTGATTTAAGAGCTTAATTTTACAATAGTATGCGAACAGACGCTTGGCATTCAGATATCAGATTCGTGATACGTGTTAATCATTTCAACAGCCCGATATAACCGCACCCGGAGTCGGCATCTTGGCAGCTAAACGCAACTCGTACGTGTTCATGTCCGGGACGTCCATGTCCTGTCCACATGTCTCGGCCATCGTCGCGCTGCTCAAGTCGGTCCACCCTGACTGGTCGCCTGCCATGATCAAGTCTGCCATCGTCACCTCAGGCACGCACCACAAATCGGTTGCCCATTACGTTGACATGTTCGTCTCAGTTGATACAATCACCTAAATACTAACATTTGGTTGGATAATCTTGGCACTGTTGCGCAGCATCCGTGACAGACCGTTTCGGCATGCCCATCCAAGCAGAGGGCGCTCCGAGGAAGCTGGCCGACCCGTTCGACTTCGGCGGAGGGCACATCAACCCGGACAGGGCGGCCGACCCTGGCCTGGTTTACGACATCGACACGAGGGAATACACCAAGGTCTTCAACTGCACCCTTGGGCCCAACAAGGACGACTGTGGCGACTACAACGGGAAGCTCTACCAGCTCAACCTCCCGTCCGTCGCCGTGCCGGACGTCAAGGGCTCCGTCACGGTGTGGCGGACCGTCACCAACGTCGGGCCAGCGGACGCGACCTACCGGGCGGTGGCGGAGGCGCCGGCGGGGGTGGACATGTCCGTGGAGCCGTCCGAGATCAGGTTCCATGGCGGCAGAAAGACCGCGACGTTCCGGATCACCTTCAGAGCGAGGCAGTGGGTGCAGGGCGGCTACACGTTCGGCAGCCTGACATGGTTGGACGGCGACACCCACTCTGTGAGGATCCCGGTCGCGGTTCGGACCGTGATAGAGGATTTCATCGCTGATACATCCTAAAGTTACTCGTGGTCAGTTGATTGTCCTGCATACACAAACTCATCCCGAGACTGAACATCATTGTTATCCCTTTGGTGCTTCTTGTACACCATTTATTTATCACTGCATATATAGATGATACGTGTAAATTTTTTTATTGTTTCATCAAATAATGTTAAAATAATTGTCATCCTTGTTGTTCTTATAGAGTCTTTATTGTTCTTATATCTCTTTCTCTCTTTTACTTTATTGATATTGGGTTTCATGTCTAGCCTACCCCAACATGCTTGGGATAAAAGCTTGGTTGTTGTTGTTGTTGTATCCAATAATGTTGAAATGTACTATGTATCAAGATCATTCAAAATAATAAGTGTACACACTTTGGACCCAAGACATTTGTTTCTCTACTTTCTGGACACAATCGCCAGAATAATTGTCATTTTTTTCTGAGCGTCGGCAATAAAATTATGCATGTATACACATAGTCACATAGATAAATAGATTAGCTATGTAAGTGCCAAAATAAGCCCTACCAGCGAGGTTCAGCCTGTTGGTATGGTATGCTTGATGGACCAGTCAAGTTAAGGGATAGACTTGACCGCGTGTGACTAGTGACGCGTTTTATAAACATAGTTCCCCGTTTTGAATTATTTTAAACTAAACAATGTCAAATAATTCAAAATAGAGGGATTAATATGTTAAGTGATTTAAATTTCCACCTTTGAAACGGTGGAAAAAATTCTTTCTTGCACGTTGAAATATTCGTCAACTAGATGGATGTTCAGAGAAATGGACAGCAACCCATCCACCATTGCACTACCCTTGCTATTGTTGGAAAATTAGGAACTTTATGGTTTAGTTTGATCTATAGTAAAGCATAAATCATTACTTGCACAAAAATTATAAACATGACAGTTATGATCGATCATATGCTCTCAGTTTTAGCAATAGTAATTGACGGGGTATACTACCCCGGGTACCCGAAGGACAGCAACTAACTGACTAGGTCAAGACGCGCGAGGCACAGGTCAAGGCGCGGACGCATGACGGCGTCACCACGAAGTCCGACCCTCAGACAGAAGGAGCAGCGACCGACCTCGAAGCCCGGACGACGAGACCGGAAGAGGGAAGCAGTCGGGGCTCAAAGCCCGAACCTGAGGCAGGCGGAAGACTTAAATACCGACGTGATGAAACAACAGAAGGGATTTAAGACGGAGTGGGAGGCTACATGCGATAGGACAATCATGACGCCGGGTCATCATCACCATCCGTCCCATCACGCTTGACGCGGGTGTGCAGATACGCAAAGTAGACGTAGACTGTAGACTAGACGGGAGCAGGTGTACTCATCGCTCCTGTATAACTTCGGGCAGCCTAAGGCGCTAATACACCATGTAAACCTTTGCCCCATTTATGAGGAGCTGGTGGGCGAGTACAAGCAACCGGGCTATAAAAGGGGAGGCCCGGAACCTCCCCTCGCACAGCAAAATGACTCACACCCACGCGACACTTAGACTTTCTTCTCATTCTCGCACGCGAGAAGGTCTCGCTTGTAACTGCGGTTCCTTGAACCGCCTGAGCTAATACAAGGCCGACGAACACCCCTGACTCGACATTGGTCACATTGTCCGAACCAGGATAAATCCCTGTCTTTATTAGGTAGCCATCCAGATATAAGACGTGAAACATTCAATTACTCATCAGAGGTAAAAATACCCACAGTTGGCACGCTAGGTAGGGGGCCACTTCTTATTTCTTCGCTTTTGCTGTTATGGCTTTCGTGAATTCGAGCTTCCGCATCGACGAGAAGCTCTGTTTTGATAGCCTCGAGTTCGTCATCGCCCCAACAACAAGCTTGAGGCCGACGTCGCCTTCACGCCTCAGCAGGTTTTCCGTTTTGAAAGCCTTGAGTTCGTCGCTAACGACGGCGGCATCCTACATTTGAAGGGAACTTCATGGGCATGATCGATGATGTGCCATCATCTCTCCTTCCTATCCTGGAGGACCTGACTGACTGCGGTTACAACACTGACGCCGAATCCGATGGGGACACCAGTCTCCTTCATGAACAAGGCGGTCCGGGGACTATCCACGGTTCCCCAACCACTCCTCTTGCCTGTAGCACGCTTTTGCCAGCCTTGAAGCAATGGGAGGTTCCACACCCAAGCCACAGTGGGGAGCCGGCGGTCACGTTGGAATGAGTGAGACAAATCGGGACCCGCCGTGATGATAGAATGCGTGGGCTTGGAGGATGGCAAGGCAACATTCAGGGCACCATGCAACTACCGCTCCCGCGGAGGTGGCACGTGGACACGCAGCTGCCGAATGGGAAAGAACGCCGCCTCAGACACATACGATCTCTCCCACCTCGAGCAGCTAAGACAGGGCGTGGCGAACGCAACCGCCATGGCGCATAGTCACCCGGAGCCCGACGAGCCAGAGGCACGACGGACATACCGAAGCCTCTGCGCCCTGTTGGGGGAGGTCGCAACGCGGTCCACCAAAGGGTCGTCCATTCAACAACAAGGGATTCTCACCCATGACGGCCCGTGCGAGCGCAACAGAGAAACTACGACGTCCCCGTAGGGACCGCGCCCTGTGGCGTGCACAAGGACCCGCCTTCCTTACCCCACCATGTGGCCAGGTGTCCAAGTGTGTACAGCCGCCCGATCTACGTAGGGTTCTCAAGGCCCGCCGGGAGGCCCCGGGAGGCCCCGGAAGGGCCCACGAGGCTATGTCCCGAGCGCCGGCGACAGCTGCGCCGAGGAGGGAGATACGACGACAACGAGGAACGGAGCACGGACTCTAGCTCACCACATCCCTAGGCTCCGGGAAAAAGGATGCTCTGGTCCCTGGCGCAAGAGTTTGAACGCAGAACCCGTGCCCAGGAGGACCGTCGCAAACAGAAGCTGATGGCTCGGAAGATCAACACGGCCGAGCCCGCCGTTCCGACCAATCTGCGGTGGTCCGAGATCGCCGTCACATTTGACAGGTCCGATCATTCTGACTACGTCCCACAACCAGGGCAATTCCCGGTAGTCGTGGATCCAATCGTCGGGATAAAACACCTAACAAAGGTACTTATGGACGTTGGAAGCGGCCTCAACATCTTGTACGCCGGGACACTCGACGCCATGGGGATCGCCCCGACCAATCTTCAGCAAACCCGGGCACCTTTCCATGGGGTTGTCTGAGGAAAGCAAGTGACCCCACTAGGACAGATCGACCTCCCCGTCACGTTTGGGGACGCGACCAACTATCGCACCGAAACACTATGTTCGAGGTAACGGACCTCAACGACGCCTACCATGGCGTCCTGGGGCGACCCTGCTACGTGAAATTCATAGCCATCCCCAAATAAACCTAACTCAAGCTGAAGATGCCGGGCCGCACGGTGTCATCACCATAAGCACCAAGTTTAGGCAGGCCCTCATGTGCAAGCAGTGCAGTTGCGAACAAGCAACCGCGACAGTGGCGGCCGCCGAGCTCTCCGAGCTAGCACGAATGATTTGAGACGATCGGCCTGACTTCAACCATGCTTCAACTTCCGAAGCATTCATGCTCATGGAATACACGAAGGTCGTCAAGGTCGACTCGGAGGACACAACCAAGAAAGTGCGGGTCGGCGTCTCCCTCAGCGCCAAATAGGAAAGCACACTCGCCGACTTTCTGCGCATGAACCGGGATGTTTTCGCCTGCCAGCCCTCTGACATGAAGGGCATCACGAGCGAAGTCGCCGGGCATACACTCAACATCAGACAGGGATCCAAGCCTGTGAAGCAGAAGCTCCGATGTTTTGAAGAAGAGAAGCATCGAGCTATCGGAGAGGAAATAGCCAAGCTCCTGGCGGGCAGCTTCATCAGGGAGCTACAACACCTCGAGTGGCTGGCCAACCCTGTATTCTTGATAATGAAGCGCACGTTAATCCACTACTTCAAATGTCACCCAATAAAAGTAGTGACGGCGCATGAGCTCGGGGCGATCGTCAACAACCATGACGCCGCGGGCAGAATCGTTAAGTGGGCCCTCGAGCTCATGGAGCTCGACATATCGTACGTGCCGCACATAACGATCAAGTCGTAAGTCTTGGCTGATTCGTCGCCGAGTGGACAGAGACACAAGTCACCGCTGAATCGACCATGCCAAGACAATGGAAAATGTATTTCAACGGGTCATTAATCCTTAGTGGAGCGGGGGCCGGTGCCCCTCTCATATCCCCCAAAGGGACTAGCTACGATATACGTGGAGACTCCACTTCAAAGCGACCAATAACATCATAGAGTACGAGGCCCTCCTCAATGGGCTCAAGGTAGCCATCGGGCTCGACGCTCAAAGACTCTATGTACGAGGCGACTCCAAGCTCGTCGTCAACCAATTTATGAACGAATCCAACTGTCGTGACCCACGCAGGGTCCTTATAGTCGCGATGTTCAGAAGCTAGGGGATCGGTTCGAGGGGATCGAGCTATCCCACATTCCTAGAAGAAAGAATGAGACTGCCAACATACTAGTCATGATGGCCTCAAGCCGGGAGGTACCGCTCCCCTGCATCTTCGTCGAAGACGTCCGTGAGCCATTAGTCTGAACCAAGGAAGACGGTCGCGAGCCTGCAACCGATTCCTCTCCCAATCCCATGGTCCTCATGCCCGAGCAGGGCTGGGAGGCACCCTTTGTCAGATATTTAAAGCATGGTGAACTCCTGACAGAAGAAGCCAAAGCTCATCTGCTCGCCCGGAGAGCGATGTCATTTGTCATTATCGGCGATGAGCACTTTTGGGGCAGCATCTCCGGGATCCTCCAACGATGCATCCTGACCGACCAGAGACGGTCCCTCGTCCTTGACATTCATGAAGGCATCTGCGTCCACCATGATGAGAACATCACAACAGTGGATAGTCACATTGATATACAAGGACCAATCACAAGAGCACGAGCACAATTACTAAATCAGCAGGTGAACTCATTCCTAACTTCCTACCCATGTGACTTTGAGAATGGATTCCTATTGAATGATTTAATTGTTATTAGGAACCATGGACATGATCAACAAGTAAAGGGAGGAGGATTTGGGGACGTGGAGAACCATATGGGACGTCCACAAGTTGATGGAAACAGTCACCAACTCGGACTCGAGTTCAACTCGGAGTCCAGGAGCAGTCCATCTTAAAACGAACGCCCAGGATGCATACGGACTCCGTTTTCTACGTTCTACATATGCATGGAAAGATGAGAAGATAAAATTTCCAATGGTTCTGGTCCCACATTAAAATTCGCCAGGAGTCGTTGGGAGTTGTCGAAACAAGTCGAATTCAGAGTTCTGTCCGGTGTTGCACCACCGTATTCGGCTTTTGGGCCTTGTATCCCGTATGAGTCGATTAGGGACGCGTCTAAGGGTATTATGGACGAACTCTAGCCTTTAAATACTGCACCCACCAGCCAAATTCGTGGGTTTTGCTTAGATAAACAGCCGCTGTTCTACGGTTTTTATGAAACCCCAACTTCGTGACTTTCAGATCACGTCTTCTACATTCTTGCTCGTGTTCTCGGTTGCACCTGCAGGGATTAGGCTTCTTGGCGAGGCCAAGCGTGTGCTGCACGGTTGATAACCAATAGAGCAGTGGTGTAGTGATTTCAGGGGCGTTCGAACTGCTCGAGTGCCGCGGATCATCAACGTCGAGTTCTCCACCTCAATCGACCTACCTTTCAGAAGATCGGGCCTAAACCACTCATCATTTGGTATCAGATTTCAGCTTGCCCGTGAGGTATTTTGATTTCCCACTAGATTAGTTTTTGTTTTTCATACCTAGAGTCCACATAAAAAGCCAAAAAAAAATATATCGTGTTTACCGATTCCTAGACCATAGTGCCTGCAATTTTTATTTTTCATTTTGCATTGTTGAGTTTGCATTGGCGTGGTCGAGTCTTGTTGCTGGTTTAGCTTTATGTTTTTTGGGTCGTAGTTATCGGTTTTCTTCCTTATTTTTCTTGCTGCTCACCTATTCCACAATCCCTAAACAACAAACCGAGCCACCAAGATCATCGGTTTGCCCTAGCTAGCCGCCTTGCGTGAACTCGCACATCACTAGCCCTAGAACAGGTGACAAACCATTATGCCAGTCCTCCTTGATTCATCACACAACATCCCATCAGTCACCGTTGCTAAATTTTGATTGTTTCTCACATCCTATTGCGAGATCTTCACAACCGAGTTTGAATCAACATAAAAGAAACAGTAACTCGGGTAGCTTACCTTAAAACGACCATAACTTTTGCATACGAACTTGAAATCGTGTGATTTTTTTTCAAATTGATCTACTCAAAATTTCAAAATCGATTTTCCACTGCTTTGCCGTGTTCGGCGAAATTTGTTTGGCCAAATTCCCCTCGAAAGATAGACTATCCGGCCTCCGAAGTTTCAGCCCGGATTTTAAAGAATCTTACTGATTTTCTATAGGCCACATCTTACATCCAATTGAGCTGCAAAGTTGTGTACTTTCTATTTTTGTTCTCTCGAGTAAATAAAAAATATCAGAAAAATATATAAAAAAAGAAAAAATAGTGAATAGAGCACAGATATTAAAGCATTGACAGCATACCCTTGAAAATAGTTGGCCTATACACTTGTGTTGTACTTGTTTGGTTATATCTTCCTGATTTTCTATTTGCCTTTCTACTGCCTTGTGTTATGCTAGGCCTAGAACACTTGTTAACCAGCAACAGTTCCTACATTGAATACTTATTCAACTTTGTTTTTGCTGTTAACGATTTTTGCTTATTAGCCACTATATTGTGCCATCCAAGCTTCACTTTTCCTCTTGAGCAGAACAGGTACCTTTGCAATCACTTCACGCTTCATTGGTTCTCACCGTCCACCATTTACCACCTGCTGTGTCGGTAAGAACACTTGTAAGAACGTGGTAAGACGCTTGAGAGAGAGAGATTGTTTCCTTCCTTCCACTTTTCACATTGCTACTATCCTTTGTAGTTGATAGGGATAACATCTTTTTGTTGTCTTTTGTTTACTACTAATAATGGTAGAAGATAAAAGGGATGATGAATGTGTTCAACATGCTGAGTTGCATGACATGATGAGGGAAATGATAGATATGTTCACCAAAACCCAAGCATCGACAGGCGTCATTGACGACCTTGAATCGCTAACTTGCTGATCTTGTTGTTCGGATGGATACACTTGAGCCGCGGCTGCCTCTCGCTGAAGATCGTGAAGACGGTGCTTATAATATAGAAGATCATAACAATCAACCATGACTTCCACGTTATCTACGAGGTACGGGAGGTAATGATCGTTATAATTACAATGATCGTAATAACAATTTTAATCGCCCTCTTGATGATCCTTTTGCTAAAGTCAAATTTACTATACCCTGTTTTTCTGGTGCTTATGATGCTGAGGCATATCTTGATTGGGAGATGACAGTAGAGCAGAAATTTAATACCCACCTTGTTCCTGAACAACATAGAGTTCGTCAAGCCACTAGTGAGTTTAAGGATTTTACTATCATATGGTGGAATGAACTTGTTAAAACTAGAATTGATCCACCAACATGGGATAGATTAAAGGAAGCTATGCGTGTTCGTTTTGTTCCTCCTTCTTTTCAGTGGGACCTTCGCAAAAAATTGCAGCATTTAGACCAAGGTAACATATCCGTAGAGGAGTATTATTAAGATTTACAAAAGGGTATGTTGCGCTGTGGGGTAGTAGAGGACATGGATGATAAAATAGCTCATTTTTATGAGGGGTCGAGGCGTGAAATTCAGGACATTGTTGATTATAAGGAATATGATACTATTAACAGATTATTTCAGCTGGCTATGTTGGCAGAAAAAGAATTGTAGAACCACCAACAGCAGCAGCACCAACGCACGAGGAGCACCTTCACACCGTGTTCGACATCTACACCATCCAAAACAGCACCATATTCGAGTTTTCCTACTGCCACTACACCATCCAATGGTGGCCAACGAACTTCATCTACTGCTCCATTTCCTCGCGCGCCGGAGGGCAGAAGACGACACCATTCAAGCCTACGTCTTCCACTCCTTCCACGAGTCGAACTTCGAACATTAAGTGTCACCGCTGTCAGGGAGTTGGTCATGTGATGAAAGATTGCCCTAGCAAACGAGCATACATAGCACGAGATGATGGCGGGTATGATAGTATTTCGGATGTTAAAGATGAATATTCTCTTGCTACTAACGTTGCAGGACCAAAAGATGACCAGTATAGCACAAATGAAGAGGTACTTGGTACTGCAGCAACGGAAAATTATAGAAGCATAATTGTGTGGCGTGCTTTGAGCTCCAAAGTTGAGGCGGATGACAAGCTACAACGACACAATCTTTTTCACATGTTTCTCATCGTCAAGGACTGCCGTGTGCACACTATAATTGATGGAGGCAGCTGCAACAACTTGGTGAACACGGAAGTGGTCAAGAAACAAGAGCACACCCTCATCCATACCACATTCAGTGGTTCAACAACTGCGGTAAGGTTAGGGTAACACAAACAGCGAGGGTACATTTTTCGATTGGTTCTTACCATGATTTTGCCGATTTTTATGTCGTACCTATGGATGCTTGTTCTCTTTTGTTGGGACGTCCTTGGGAATTTGATACGGATGCTATTCATCATGGTAGAACTAATAAATATACTCCGATGCATAAAGGAAATAAAATCACTTTGCTTCCTATGACTTTTGCTAAAATTGTACATTTTGAGAAAAGTAAAACACGTGATGATAAGGCAATAAAATCACTAGACTCTGAAAAACAACAAGTAATTAAGTTAAAATCACCTTCGTTGCTCACAACTAAATCTGACCTTGCTGATTTATTTAATACCAAGGGGATGTACTACGCTTTAGTATGCAAAGAAGCCATGTTTTCAATTCATGAAGTGTCCATGGCATTGCCCCCTGCTGTTGCTAACCTTTTGCAGGATTTTGCGGATGTGTTTCCCCTCAAGATACCCCCTGGATTACCACCTATGAGGGGCATTGAACATAAGATCGACTTGATTCCAGAGGCAAGTTTGCCAAATCATGTGGCGTACAGGGCGAATCCGGAAGAGACAAGGGAAATTCAGCGACAAGTTCAAGATCTTTTAAACCGCGAGTATATTCGTGAAAGCCTTAGTCCTTGTTCTGTTCGTGTTCTTTTGGTTCCTAAGAAAGATGGTAGCTGGCGCATGTGTGTTGATTGCAGAGCGATTAATAACATCACCATTCGATATCGTTATCCTATTCCTCGCTTAGATGACATGCTTGATGAATTGAGTGGTGCTATTATTTTCACAAAAATTGACTTGCGTAGTGGTTACCACCAAATTAGAATGGCACTAGGAGATGAATGGAAAACTGCATTTAAAACCAAGTTTGGACTTTATGAGTGGTTAGTAATGCCTTTTGGTTTAACTAATGCACCTAGCACTTTTATGCGATTAATGAACGAGGTTTTACGTGTTTTTATTGGAAAATTTGTGGTGGTTTACTTCGATGATATCCTCATTTACAGCAAGTCATATGACGAACATCTTAATCATTTACGTGCTGTTTTCAGTGTCTTGAGAGATGCACGTTTGTTTGGTAACCTCGAAAAGTGCTTCTTTTGCACCAATCGAGTTTCATTTCTTGGATATGTCGTTTCATCGCAGGGAATTGAGATGGATGAGGCAAAAATTCTGGTGATCACTAGCTGGCCAACTCCATCGACCGTCATGCAGGTGCGTAGTTTTCTTGGTCTTGTAGGTTTTTATCGACGCTTTGTGCGGGATTTCAGCACCATTGCAGCACCTCTCCATGAACTGACGAACAAGGGAGTGCAGTTTCGATGGGGCGAACAGCAGCAACAAGCTTTTGATGTTCTCAAATCAAAGCTTACACAAGCACCATTGCTACAACTTCCTGATTTTGACAAGACATTTGAGCTAGAATGTGATGCAAGCGACATTGAAGGTGTTCTCATACAAGGAGGTAAGCCCGTTGCATTCTTTAGTGAAAAATTGCGTGGTCCTTCTCTGAATTATTCTACTTATGATAAGGAATTCTATGCCTTAGTGCGAGTTCTACAAACTTGACAACATTACCTTTGGTCTAAGGAGTTCGTCATACATTCCGATCATGAATCTTTAAACTATCTTAAGTGCCAAAACAATCTGAATAAACAACATGCTAAATGTATTGAGTTCACATAATCATTTCCATACATCATTAAGCATAAGAAAGGGAAGGATAATGTTATTGCAATGCATTATCTAGACGTTACACCATGCTGTCCCAACTTGATCATAAAATATTTGGTTTAGAAACAATAAAAGGATTATATCCTACTGATTTGGACTTCAAAGATGCCTTTGAAAATTGCAGAGAAAGAAGAACATGGATTAAATATGTACTACGGGAGGGCCTCCTCTATCGTGCTAACAAGCTATGTGTTCCTGCTAGTTCTGTTCGCCTATTACTTTTGTAGGAAGCACATGGAGGAGGTTTGATGGGACATTTTGGAGTGAAGAAAACGAAGGACATTCTAGCCACACACTTCTTTTGGCCAAAGATGAGACGTGATGTCGAGCGCTACGTGTCACGATGCACTACTTGCAATAAAGCTAAGTCTCGACTTAACCCACATGGTCTTTATATGCCTCTTCCTGTTCCTAGTGTACCTTGGCAGGATATTTTCATGGATTTTGTTTTGGGATTGCCTAGGATTAAGAGGGGGAGGGATAGTATTTTTGTGGTTGTTGATCGTTTCTCCAAAATGGCACTTTTTATACCTTATCATAAGAATGATAATGCCTCACACATTGCTAATTTGTTTATGACAGAAATTATTCGTTTACATGGTGTACCAAATACCATTGTTTCTGATCGTGATGCAAAATTTTTAAGTCATTTTTGGAGAACTTTATGGTATAAATTGGGAACCAAACTGCTGTTTTCAACCACATGTCACCCACAAACCGATGGACAAACTGAGGTAGTAAATCGTGCTCTATCCACTATGTTGCAGGCTGTTTTAAAAACAAATTTAAAGGGTTGGAAGGATTGTTTACCACATATAGAATTTGCTTACAACAGGTCAGTTCACTCTACTACAAAGGTAAGCCCGTTCCAGGTAGTGTATGGTTTCAATCCACGTGCTCCTATTGATTTATTATCTTTGCCTCGTTCTGAAACTATAAATTTAGATGCTACACACCGATCTGAATTCATTCTTAAGATGAATAAACTACAAAGAAAAATATTGAAAGGATGAATGAGAAGTATAGAATTTCTGGTAGTAAAGGTAGAAAAGAAGTAAAACTTGAACCAGGGGACTTGGTATGGCTACATTTGAGAAAAGAACGATTCCCTCACTTGAGAAAATCTAAACTTATGCCATGAGCTGCTGGTCCTTTTAAGATTGTTAAAAAGATCAATGACAATGCATATAAGCTTGAGTTGCCTCTCGATTTTGGGGTTAGTCCCACATTTAACATTTCAGATTTACGACCATACTTGGGGGAAGAATATGATATTGAGTCGAGGACAACTCCGATTCAACAGGGGGAGGATGCTGAGGACATCACAACAGTGGATAGTCACATTGATATACAAGGACCAATCACAAGAGCACGAGCACAGTTACTAAATCAGTAGGTGAACTCGTTCCTAACTTCCTACCCATGTGATTTTGAGAATGGATTTCTATTGAATGATTTAATTGTTATTAGGAACCATGGACATGATCAACAAGTAAAGGGAGGAGGATTTGGGGACGTGGAGAACCAGATGGGATGTCCACAAGTTGATGGAAACAATTACCAACTCGGACTCGAGTTCAACTCGGAGTCCAGGAGTAGTCCAGCTTAAAACGGACGCCCAACATGCATACAGACTCCGTTTTTGACATTCTACATATGCATGGAAATATGAGAAGATAAACTTTACAATGGTTCTGGTCCCATATTAAAATTCGCTAGGAGTCGTTGGGAGTTGTCGAAACAAGTCGAATTCAGAGTTCTGTCCAGTGTTGCACAATCGTATTGGGCTTTTGGGCCTTGTATCCCGTATGAGTCCATTAGGGACGCGTCTAAGGGTCTTATGGACGAACCCTAGCCTTTAAATACTGCAGCCGCCGACCAAATTCGTGGGTTTTGCTTAGATAAACAGCCGTCGTTCTACGGTTTTTGTGAAACCCCAACTTCGTGACTTTCAGATCATGTCTTCTACGTTCTTGCTCGTGTTCTCGGTTGCACCTGCAGGGATTAGCCTTCTTGGCGAGGTCAAGCGTGTGCTGCACGGTTGATAACCAACGGAGCAGTGGTGTAGTGATTGCAGAGGTGTTCGAACTGCTCGAGTGTCACGGATCATCAACGTTGAGTTCTCCACCTCAATCGACCTACCTTTCGGAAGATCGGGCCTAAACTACTCATCACATCATGCGGTGCCCCGCTCCTTGGTCACAAATGTGTACTGTCAGGGTTTCTTTTTGGCCGACCACAATCAGCGACGCCCACCAGATCATATGCACTTGCAAGGGTTGCTAGTATTTTTCTCGGCAAATTCATGTACCTGTGCAGGACCTCTAGACCATCCCCACCACGTGGCGTTTCACCGTATGGGGGCTCAACCTACTCAGACCATTCAAAAAGGCACCCGGGGGCTTCACCGTCCTCCTCATGGCAATCGACAAATTCATGAAGTGGATAGAGGCGAAGCCGTTCATCTCAGTAAAATCCAAGCAGACAGTAACTTCTTTCTGAGACATTGTGTATCGCTTCGGGGTACCCAACTCCATCATCACCGGTAACAGAACACAATTCGTCGGGAAAAGGTTTCTGGAGTTTTGTGACGAGTTCAACATTCGGGTCGACTGG
Source organism: Neostapfia colusana (assembly GCA_030760725.1). Taxonomy (NCBI): domain Eukaryota; kingdom Viridiplantae; phylum Streptophyta; class Magnoliopsida; order Poales; family Poaceae; genus Neostapfia; species Neostapfia colusana. The sequence goes on from JASWHV010000003.1 coordinate 126,721,359, forward strand.
GCCTCTGTAGCCCATCCCCGAACTAACGGGCAGGTCAAACAAGCCAACAACATGATCCTGCAAGGGCTCAAGCCTCACATCTACGACCGACTCAACAAATCTGTCAGACGATGGGTCGACGAGCTACCGTCCGTCCTCTGGAGACTTCACACCACGCCAAATTGGACGACCGTCTTCACGCCCTTCTTCATGACATATGGGTCGGAGGCAGTCCTCCCGACCGAGATTCAGTACAACTCTCCCTGAATGAAAGCCTACGACGAAGCCCGGTCTGAAGAGGCCAGACAGGATTCCATCGATCAGTTGGACAAGGCTCACGACGTCGCCCTTCTACGAACGACAAAATACCAATAGGCGCTTCGACGCTACCACTCACAACGCATCCAACCATGAGCCTTTCAGTTCGACGATCAGGTTCTCCAACGGATCCAAACCAACAAGGATAGGCACAAGCTATCGTCCCCTAGGAGGGTCCGTACGTGGTGGCTAATGTCTTGCGGCCCGGTGCCTACCGACTGAAAGATGCCAAAGAGAACATCTTCCCCAACGCGTGGAACATCGAGCACCTAAGACGGTTTACTCGTAGCAACTCCGACCCCCGAATAAAATGATACGAGCCCGAAGATGGCAGATAAGTACACTTGCCCTTCTTCTCTACTTCCATGCGAAGTATAGCCCTGCTTCCCGGTCCCAAGCCCGGGCAAGCCCGCGTGACTCAAGCGCCACGAGGCACGCTGACCAGCTCAGCCACCACGTGCCGCTCGGGAGCTATTACCCTTAGGGAACCCACAAAATTTCTTCTTAAAGTACTACTGTCGGTACCCTCAATACCGGGTACCCCCGCGCACAGGAGAAAACCGCCTAAGGACCTCGCCCCCTCCGCGGGGGTGTCCAGCAGGGTCGGGCCTCCCCTCTCCTGAGAGGGGAGCTCCGAGCCTGCCACGTGGCCAGAAGAGCCGGACCTCACCCCCCCCTCACAGGGGTGAGCTCCGAAGGCGCCACGTGTCCAGCAGGGCCGGGCCTCACCTCTCCTTAGAGTAGAGCTCCGGGCCTGCCACGTGGCTAGAAGAGCCAGACCTCACCCCCCCCCACCCCCGCAGGGGTGAGCTCCCGAAGGCGCCACGTGTCCAGCAGCGCCGGGCCTCCCCTCTCCTCAGAGGAGAGCTCCGGGCGTGTCACGTGGCTAGAAGAGCCGGACCTCACCCCCCCCCCCCCCCCCGCAGGGGTGAGCTCCGAAGGCGCCACGTGTCCAGCAGGGCTGAGCCTCCCCTCTCCTCAGAGGAGAGCTCCGGGCCTGCCACGTGGCCAGAAGAGCCGTACCTCACCCCCCCCCCCCCCCCCCCCCCCGCAGGGGTGAGCTCCGAAGGCGCCACGTGTCTAGCAGGGTCGGGCCTCCCCTCTCCTCACAAGGGAGCTCCGGGCCTACCACGTGGCGAGAACAGCCGGACCTCAGCCCCCCCCCCCCCCCCCCCCCCCCCCGTAGGGGTGAGCTCCGAAGGCGCCACGTGTCTAGCAGAGCCGGGCCTCCCCTCTCCTCATAGGAGAGCTCCGGGCCTGCCACGTTGCCAGCAGAGCCGGACCTCACCCCCCGCAGGGGTGAGCTCTGAAGGTGCCACGTGTCCAGCAGGGCCGGGCCACCCCTCTCCTCAGAGGGGAGCTCCGGGCTTGCCACGTGGCCAAAACAGCCGGACCTCTCCCCCTCCGCAGGGGTGAGCTCCGAAGGCGCCACGTGTCCAATAGGGTCTGGCCTCCTCTCTCCTCCGAGGCGAGCCCCGAGCCTGCCACGTGGCCAGCAGTGGTGCGCTTCCCACCCGGCTCGGTAGGCGGCAGGAGTAAAGGCACGACATGCCTTGTCCGATCAAGGCATTCAAGACCCGCACCTTCCCAAGACGCAGAGGCGCGACGCACGCCTATCAAGAGGCACTGTGACCAGTCACAATCAAGACAAGCGCACCATGTCGGGAGCTGTAGACCAATAAATACAGCGACAAGACATGCCTTGCCGTCCCTGCCATCATCAACCACTACACCTAGCTTGCGGCATGGGCAGGACGACGACCAAGGAGCCATCGCTAGAAGGCAGCTACCAACATTCATGGCAAGATATGGTAGATGGCAGGAAATCATCCTGGGGCCACCTGTCGGGCCCCGGGGCCCACCTTGTAAGCCGCCCGAGCCTTGAAGTATAAAAGGCTAGGGTAGGCAACGTTGCAAGGGGTCCGCCACCTTGCAAGTTTGCCATTCGGGCAGCTCAACTCAGATCTTCACCAAGCTTAGAACTCCGGTTCTAAGCTCCGAGCAACACAGCTCCCGTGTTTACGTAGGGTATTAAGCTCCGGCGGCCCGAACCACGTAAAAACCCTCGTGTCAATCCTCTCACAGCTTACGCGACCTTCCGAGAGAACTAGCCCCTCCGAAAAAGAACCTCCGTGGGCTGCTCCTGAAGCAGGCCCGGGGGAAGTGTCGACGGAACACTTCGACATTTGGCGCGCGGGTAGGGGGCTTTTCTCTTTCGAGACGGGTCTGCGCCAACGAAGATGTCCAAGCTTCCTTCAATGGCTGACTCTTTGCGCCATCATTCCCGGTGAACAACAACTTCGAGATCTGCTGCGGCACAGAGTGCCACTCAAGCAAGTGCACTAGCCGCCGCACGAGCGCTCCTGCGTAATCCGCTTGCTGCGGACGCTCCCCAGGGGGCCACCCAGCAGTGGATCCGTGACGTATTCCACCTCGTCGCTGCTGCCTTCAACCCTCCGCTGCGACAGAGAGGACGCCCCGGTCAACCAGATGTGTCGCTGTCGCGCACGCCAATGGTTGTCAGGCAGACGACAGACTCCCGTTCTACGAGGCTCTCAACGGCAGACCTGAGGATAGAGCTGGAGCAACGTCGCATGGGAGAAGATGCTCGTGTGACCATCGAGCGGCAGCGGCAAAGGCGTTGCAACCACAAGGCCGACTACAGCATGTCGACTGCCTCAACTCAACCTGGGCCTCAGACGTTCACCATGCGACCTCTGCCCCAGACGTACGCCACGCAGCATATGCAGCAGCCATATGCCTTGCAGTCGGCGCCCCCGGTATATGGTGCACCATTGCCCATGCCGGGGTACACCGTGCCAGCAGCGGACCAAGGGCTCGCGGCACCAGGATCTGCAGCAGCAGGGACGGGGTGTGTGGCCCTGGCGCCACACCTTCGCTTCACAGTGTCACCACGCAAGTTCTGGCCACACCTACCGGAGAAGTACAACGGAAGCGTCAATCCTGCAGAGTTCCTGCAGATCTACTCTACTGCCGTCCTCGCGGCAGGCGGGGGTGAGGCCACCATGGCCAACTACTTCCCCATCGCCTTGACCGGCCCAGCACGGTCATGGCTCATGAACCTGCCCCAGGGTTCCATAACTTCCTGGGGGGAGCTATGCCGACAGTTCACGGCGAACTTCAGCATCTCCTACACACGTCCCGGCACAGAGCTGGACCTCCACGTCGTGCGACAGCAACCAGGGGAATCACTGTGCTCCTTCATCCAACGATTCTCCCAAGTACAGAACACCACCCCTCACATCTAGAACACATCAGTCGTGGTCGCATTTCGACAGGGTGTGAGGGACAAGAAGATGCTCGAGAAGTTGGCCACCAGGGAGGTGCGAGACGTCTCGGAGATCGTCAGCCTGGCGGACAAGTGCGCCAGAGCAGCAGAAGGGCGTAACTGGCACTCTCGGCCAGCCTCTGAAGCAGGAGGGCAGCCCAGAGCTCCCGTTGCTGCAGCAGCAACACCCAGCGGAGTTCGGGGGCTGCGCCCCGACAAGAGATCACGACGGTCTCCCGAGTCATGCAGTGCAGAGCCAATCACTAGCTGACTTTGTGGCCGAGTGGACGCCATCACCAAGCAACCCAGGGGCCCTGAAGGTGGAGAACCGGAGCCCTGGGCACCGGTCTGCACCAAGCCTCACTGGATGATCTACTTCGATGGCGCCTCTACTCAGAGGCGAGCCCTAGAGCCGTCGGGGGATACAGGCTCCTCTATATCGGGGGCCAGCCGGACATCCCCGAGCCGGGCCATGGGAATCACCCTTCTTCATGGTATGCGGGGCCAAAGCCGTGTTTCCCCCCGAGGTCACCATGGGGGTCCCCCCGTGTCCGAGCGTACGACAAAGCCACGCAGGACTAGCTCTTGCGTGAGGACATCTACCTTGTCGACGAGGGAAGATAGCAAGCAACGCTTCGAAGCACATGGTACGCTTCGAAGTGCATGGTACGCTTCGAAGCGCATGGTACCGGCAGATGCTCCGGCGCTACCACCAGAGGCCCATGCATGGGAGCTCAAGGCAGGCGCTCCGGCGCTACCTCCGTAAGTTCTACCCCTAGAGCAGCGGTATGACAGGTTTATTGTTCCTGTAACAGATCTCATAGAGCCCAGGAGCAGCGCTCGGAGCAACTAAGCCCCTGGGGGTGGTCCAGGACTGCGTCCGGCTTAGCTTGGTCCTGTACCTTAAGCGCGTAGGCCCTGCCCCCCTTCACAATGGGGCGGGTCGTTGCATCCATGTACGGCCTGTCTTCCTCCTATGGACTTACATGAATGAAAAGAACCCTGTCCAACCACGCCTACCTATGTGTTCATTTAAATTCCGCATTAATTTTTCTTATCACCTCCCTGTGTTCTAGACAGTGTACGCCCATCGTACACTCGGCTCTCCTTTCCCACTCTCATGCTTAGTCAGCATTTGCCATCCTGCTGAAGGCGGTCGTGCTTGAGGTACCTGCCAAAGGCCCGGGAGCCTCTCCCCAAAGCGTGCGCACTCTGCCCCCCGGGAGGTCCAGGGTGTGCAGCCTGCTTTGCCTGGTCCTGTACCCAAAGCGTGCGCACTATGCCTCCCCAGCGCTACGGTCTAGTACTAGGGGCCGGACAGTTACACCCTGACCAAGAAGGGAGTCGGACCTCCGGTACCGAGTGCACTGAATTACCTAAGCCCCGTATACCGGCCCAGGATAGTAAGCCAAATAGGACTAAGAGACAAGGAAGGAAAGACCTCTGGGCAGGATTACCGTTTCCTACTCAGCGCCGGACCTCTCCCTCTCCTCAGAGGCGAGCTCTAAAGCTAGACCTCTCCCTCTCCTTAGAGGCGACCTCCGATGCCGGACCTCACCCCCTCCACAGGTGTGAGCTCCGAAGCCGGTCGTCACCCCCTCCGTAGGGGTGAGCTCCGGAGCCGGACATCTCCCTCTCCTCAGAGACGAGCTCCGATGCCGGACCTCACCCCCTCCGCAGGTGTGAGCTCCGAAGCCGGTCGTCACCCACTCCGCAGGGGTGAGCACCGAAGCCGGACCTCTCCCTCTCCTCAGAGGCGAGCTCCGATGACGGACCTCACCCCCTCCGCAGGGGTGAGCTCCGAAGCCGGTCTTCACCCCTTCCGCAGGGGTGGGCACCGAAGCCGGACCTTGCGCCCTACACTGGGTTGAGGTCCAAAGCCGGACAACACCCCCTTCGCAGGGGTGAGCTCCGAAGCCGGTCGTCACCCCCTCCGCAGGGGTGAGCACCGAAGCCGGACCTTGCACCCTCCACTGGGCTGAGGTCCGAAGTCGGAGAACACCCCCTCTGCAGGGGTGAGCTTCGAAGCCGGTCGTCACCCCTCTGCAGGGGCGAGCACCGAAGCCGGACCTTGCGTCCTCCACTGGGCTGAGGTCAGAAGCCGGACAACACCCCCTCTGCAAGGGTGAGCTCCGAAGCTGGTCATAACCCCCTCCGCAGGGGTGAGCACCGAAGCCGGACCTTGTGCCCTCCACTGGGCTGAGCTCCGATGCCGAACCTCCCCCTTCCGCAGGGCTGAGCTCCGAAGCCAAACCTCTCCCTATCCTCAGAGGTGAGCTCCGATGCCGGACCTCACCCCCTCCGCAGGGGTGAGCTCCGAAGCCGGTCGTCACCCCCTCCGCAGAGGTGAGCACCGAAGCCGGACCTTGCGCCCTCCACTGGGCTGAGGTCTGAAGCCGAACAACACCCCCTCCACAAGGGTGAGCTCCGAAGCCGGTCATCACCCCCTCCGCAGGGGTGAGCACCAAAGCCGGACCTTGCGCCCTCCACTAGGCTGAGCTCCGATGCCGGACCTCCCCCTTCAGCAGGGCTGAGCTCCGAAGCCGGACCTCTCCCTCTCCTTAGAGGCGAGCTCCGATGCCGGACCTCACCCCCTCCGCAGGGCTGAGCTCTGAAGAATGCAAGACCCTTCAAGCACAGGGAACACTCAAGAAAGTGCGTGGGGTTGAAAAGTGGAAGGCCCCACCCCGGGATCGTTATCTCCCCTGAGATGGCCCCGGGGGCCACTGTCGGTACCCTCAATACCGGGTACCCCAGGGCACAGGAGAAAACCGCCTAAGGACCTCGCCCCCTCCGTGGGGGTGAGCTCCGAAGGCGCCACGTGTCCAGCAGGGTCGGGCCTCCCCTCTCCTCAGAGGGGAGCTCCGGGCCTGCCACGTGGTCAGAAGAGTCGGACGTAACCCCCCCTGCAGGGGTGAGCTCCAAAGGCGCCACGTGTTCAGCGGGGCTGATCCTCTCCTGTCCTCGGAGGAGAGCTCTGGGCCTGCCACGTGGCTAGAAGAGCCGGACCTCAACACCCCCCCCCCCCGCAGGGGTGACCTCTGAAGGCGCCACGTGTCCAGCAGGGCCGGGCCTCCCCTCTCCTCAGAGGAGAGCTCCGGGCCTGCCACATGGCCAGAAGAGTCGGAACTCCCCCCACCCCCCGCAGGGGTGAGCTCCGAAGGCGCCACTTGTCCAGCAGGGCTGGGCCTCCCCTCTCCTCAGAGGGGAGCTCCGGGCCTGCCACGTGGCCAGAAGAGCCGGACCTCCCCCCCCTCCCCCCCCCCCCCCCGACAGGGGTGAACTTCGAAGGTGCCACGTGTCCAGCAGGGCCGGGCCTCCCCTCTCCTTAGAGAAGAGCTCCGGGGCTGCCACGTGGCCAGGAGAGCCGGACCTCACCCCCCGCAGGGGTGAGCTCCGAAGGTGCTACGTGTCCAATAGGGTCGGGCCACCCCTCTCCTCAGAGGGGAGCTCCAGGCCTGCCATGTGTCTAGAAGAGCCGGACCTCACCCCCTCCGCAGGGGTGAGCTCCGAAGGCGCCACGTGTCCAGCGAGGCCGGGCCTCTCCTCTCCTCCGAGGCGAGCCCCCGGCCTGCCACGTGGCCAGTAGTGCCGCGCTGCCCACCCCGGCTCAGTAGACGGCAGGAGTAAAGGCACGCCATGCCTTGTCCGATCAAGGCATTCAAGACCCGCACCTTCCCAAGACGGGGAGGCGCGGCGCACGCCTGTCAGGAGGCATTGTGACCAGTCACAGTCAAGATAGGCGCACCATGTCGGGAGTTGTAGACCAATAAATACAACGACAAGACATGCCCTACCGTCCCTGCCATCATCAACCACTACGCCTAGCTTGTGGCATGGGCAGGACGGTAGGACGACGACCAAGGAGCCATTGCAAGAAGGCAGCTATCAGCATTCACGGCAAGATATGGTAGATGGCAGGAAATCACCCTGGGGCCACCTGTCGGGCCCCGGGGCCCACCTTGTAAGCCGCCCGAGCCTTGAAGTATAAAAGGCTCGGGTAGGCAACGTTGCAAGGGGTTCGCCACTTTGCGAGTTTGCTATTTGGGGAGCTCAACTCAGATCATCACCAAGCTTAGAACTCCGGTTCTAAGCTCCGAGCAACACAACTCTGTGGACGTAGGGTATTATGCTCCGGCGGCCCGAATCACGTAAAAACCCTCGTGTCAATCCTCTCACAGCTTACGTGACCTTCCGAGAGAACTAGCCCCTCCGAAAAAGAACCTCCGCGGGCTGCTCCTTAAGCAGGCCCGGGGAAAGTGTCGACGGAACAATTCGACAACTACCTTCACGTTTCGCAACCTACGGCTAGAACTGTGAAAGTTCTCGGAGCTACGGTTCGAGCGAAGCAAATTGACGAAAGCAGCGCGTTGTTTCTTCAGACTTAGTGCTCGCCATCATAGAATAGAACTACAAAAAGTTCTCGGAACCACGGGACCATAATGCAATGCAAGAAGAGAAAACTTCACGTGCACAAAAGACTTTTCCTGCTTTTCTTCATTTGAAGAGCCATGAAGGGCTAAATACATTTGCATTATAAGGAAGTACCTCGTTTTTCTTCATCCAAAGAGCCACAGAGGGTTAGTACATCGGCAAAGCAAGGCAGGAAAGGGGAGCAGATAAACCAAACGAAGGCTTACAAGGGGATGGTTGATGTCAATAAGAAAATTGACTACAAGCAATATCCGTAAGTCAGCGGTCTTGCAAGTTCACTTGCCTTCACGCAACGTCCTTACAAGATCCGCCCGCCTTTGGTCACCCTTTCTGCTTGCGGCGCCTCGATGTCCACCTGAATGACAATACAAAATTACTAAAGCTAAAATATGAGTCTTAGAAAAATACCTAGAGGCGAGACCAGTACCGAAGGCACCGGCGGAGCCGTTCTCAACAATCGTGTCTTCAACAACGCCATGGAACAAGTTGCAGAGCTGGCGAGCTGGATCCATGAAGAAGCCAGATGGTGGTGATGTACTGATGTTGTATGATATATTGCACTGAATATACTACTCCCTCCGTTTCGAATTATTTGACGCTGGCTAGTTCAAAATTGAACTAGCCAGCGTCAAATATGGAGTGCTTGACAACAAAATACCCTGGTGGCCGGAGCATTTTGCAGGTTCAGTCCTATACATTGATGCTTATTACTCTTTTTTTCTCTCTTAAGCTGGAGTTCTGTTTCTTGAAGCAGTGGACCACAGAGCACCAGGTACGAGGTTGAGAGAGAGGCAGAGGTACTAGTGTCTTTTCCTGTGGATTAGGAGTGAAAAAGTAAAGAAAATGGCCTGTTATAACGCATATGAGTAAAATAGATAAGATGTCACGATGACTTATGCATTTTACATGACACAGTGGTAGAGAATCTATATTTGTGTTTTGGAGGTCACTACTAAAAAAACTATTATCACCAGCTACTCGTTTTTCAGACCCAAGCGGTCCGTAAAAAAATGTGCATTTGATGTCGTATGAATTAATAGCCGACTATGATGAATAAACATCACATACGGCTCGCAACAGCAAACCGCCTATGTAAATATATCAATTTTCACAGGCGGACCGTGGAATATAAACCGCCTACAATATTGGCCATTAATACGGGCAGCTGAAGCGACCGGAAGTAGGAGCCGCCTGCAATATTGGCCATTAATACCGAGGGGAACACACCTTTGAATTTATTTTGAAGCCATCAAACGTCGTGACTCGGTATACATCAACCACATTTAACATCAAACAAAGATAAAAAACAATTTGATAATCGATAACAAACATTCATTATCAAACAAACATTCATTAAAAATTAATTTTTTATAAACAACAACAGAAAATAATAGACGATCGCCTAGTCCTCCGGTGGCGGAACAAGCCCACACTTATCGGCGATCGCCTCCACCACTTCCTGCTGCCTTCCACCCCAAGCACCTCATCGACCGTCTCCCGCGTCGCGTCAAGACGACCGGACACTGCGCTCAACCCGAAGACATAGAGGGCTATGGTGTCCATTCCAGTACATACTGGAAGGCGACCAAGACCCAAAAGCTCCATGGCATCAGATGTACTGTTAAATACATCCTTCGGCATCTGTCGGCGCAACGGTGATAGGTCGTCGTCCGCTTGTGCCATGAGGGCAACCAAACTCTTCTCTAGGAAAGTGACTTTCCTAAGCAGGTGCACTCACTCTTCCGCCCAGGAAGGCGGCAGAGGTGCGGTTGGAGCCGGAGACGGACGCACGGTTGGAGTCGGGGACGGAGGTGCGGTTGGAGCCGGGGATGGAGGCGCGGCGAGTGGAGATAATGGTCTGGAGCGCTTCGTCGGTGGTGCCATTGAGACTAGGGCTACGATGCGGCGAGGAAGACAAAGACTAGAGGGAAGAGGAAGACTGTGATGGTGGTGCAGAGAAGGGAAAGGTGCAAGTTATAACGGTGACGAGAAGGAGAGGTCGGACCGCTTTGAATTCTTCGTGCGAATGGCAACGACCGCACGATACAGGCGGACCATGGAGTAGGAGCCACCTTCAATATTGGCCATTAATATAGGAAGCCAAAGCGACCGGGCGTGTGCATCTTTTCAATTAACTAGGGGATTGCATGCAGTACATGCATCCTTAGAGTTACACAGGCGGATAATCTTGCGTTACAAACCGTCTGTGATAAACATTCTTCACAGGCGGACAGTCGTAGGCAAAAAAACACCTACGGTAATGGAGTTATCACATGCGGATACTCTTTACGTTATGAACCGCCTGTGATAAAGATTCCTTCACAAGCGACTACGTAGGTAATGAACTGCCTACCGAAATTGTATTTACCAATTATTCAAAATGTTTTCACAGGCGGTCTTTACTTGAAGGAAAAACAGGGAAAAATTATATACACACACGAATAGAGAAAAACCAGAGCTCAAACGTACACATAGAGATGAAGCAGCACTCAGCCGACCATGGCTTCAAGTGCAATGTATTTCACTGTTGAAGTCTACGGCCAACTCAAAGCCAATATTTCAGTGTATGAATTTTGTTAATTTTTTAAAGCATTCCAACATGTCAAAATTCAAATATTAAAAGCGAAAAATTTGTCAAATTAAAATATTAAAGATTCATTATAATATTACAAATATATAAAATATATATCATACATTTTTTTCTAATATTGACATCTTCTTGCATATAGGATTTCAAATCCTTTTTAATGCTTCTTTCTACGCGCTTGATGTTGTCTGGACCGGTGAAAAGGTACATAGCTTCATATTGATTATATTCCTCTTAATTATCTCACACATTCTCAACCCCAACAATATTTTGCTTTCCAGAAACAACTATGTGCATCTTCTTAGTTTCTGGATCCTGTACATAAGAAACTTGTGCAACACCGTCGGCGAGAATCCACGGGTCATGTTTATAACCCACTTTGTTCAATTCTACCAGTGTCAGCCCGTAGTTGTCCACTTCACACCATCAGGATGTTTGACCCATTAGCACTTAAACACGGGCATTTGCATTCTTTCGCCATAATCGAGTTCCCATATTTCCTCTATGAATCTGAAGTATGTGGTCTTCTACCCTTGTGGATCATAAGCCTCTATACTAACACCACTATTTTATGCAACACTCTTACCGTCTTTTTCCTTAGTGTAAAATATGTAACCATTAATGTCATATGCTTGCCATGATGTCACCAAAGCAGATGGGCTAGAAGCTAACTTCTTCATTGTTGCCTCTTCATCAGAGTCTCCGTATGGTATATTTTTGTCCATTAACCATTCATTGAAACGTCGCCTATGCTCTTTCATGATCTAGTCCTCTGTGCGGCCTTAGTTTTTTCTGCGAAGCTCAATTTCGTGTTCCTCGATGTACGACTCAACTATTGCGAGCTGTTGTAGTACACCAAAATATGCACGGTGTACTAATTTGTAATCTTGAATGATAAAAGTTTTCTTATCCACTTTGCCTCTCCCACATAGTCTACCCTCATGTACTGGTATAGGCATACCAATCGGTTCTTTATCTTTGATGTAATTAGCGCAACTCTCAATCACTTCTTCAGTAGTGTATCCTTCCGTAATGAACCCTCTGGGTGAGCACGGTTCCACATATAACCCTTTAATACTCCTAAATATCTCTCCAATGGAAATATATGATTTAAATATAGTGGCCCCAATGCTTTTATCCGGTCAACATGATGTATGATTAGGTGTACTTGCATATCGAAAAAGGATGGTGGGAAACACATCTCAAGCTTGCACATAGTCTCGACGATGTACGTTTTTAAATAGTCTAAGTCTTCCCAGACTATCACCTTTTGTGATACTGCATTGAAGAAGTAACATAAACGTGTGATTTTACATGCTTAGGTTTGATGATCCTTATTGCAATGGTAAGGAACACTATCATCATCATGTGACAGGCGTGAGAATTATAGCCGAATAAAGATAAGTATTTCATCGAGACTAGTTTGCGGATATTGGATAAGAAACTCGTGGACACTCTGATCCTACGCAAGCATTCACAAATTGCCTTTTTCTCCTGTAGTGTCAAGTTGTAGCTGCCTGGGGGAAGGTAATGCTTCCCGTTGGCCTTTTCTACCGGGTGAAGCTTTGGTATCATATCAAGATTTACTAGGTCCATGCGTGATTTTAATCCATCCTTTGTTTTCCTCGACATGTCCAGCAAGATCCCAATGATTTTGTCAAATACATTCTTTGTAACGTGCATCAAATCAATACTATGAAAAATTTCTAGGTTCTTCTAGTATGGAAGATACTTGAAAAAATCGATTGTTTCTTGAAAGCCGTGTCAGTTGTATCACCCGAAGATGTAGTTTTTTCTATTTGTTCCTTCAAATTTTTTGCCCTTAGCGAAAGCAACCTGAATGTTCTTGACCATTTCGAACACGAGTTTTGCATTGTAAGGTTTTGGTGCAGTATCTTTTTTTATTGTGTTATCAAATTGTTGCTTCATCTTCCTGTACTTGTGTGCATCTGTCAAGAACCGCCGGTGTCTCATTTACACCGTCTTTCTGGATGAAGTGAGGTATAAAAATCCAGTTCCATCCACGCACTTTACACAACTTTTCTTCCTTTTTTGTCCCGATAATGTAAACAGTCCGACATAATCATACACGGTAACGAATACCATTGCTCTTAGCATGAAATACTCCCGCTTGTACTCATCCCATGTACGTACCCCTTCATTCCACAATTTCGTCATATCTTCTATTAGAGGTTCCAAGAACACATAAATTTTGATGTCTGGCTGTTTCAGACCTTGTATAAGAATAGATAACAAAATATATTTCCTTTTATGACACAACCACGTCAGTAGGTTATACATTGTTAAGACCATGGGCCATGTGCTCTGTATGCTCCTTTTTCACCAAACGGATTCATTCCGTCTGTACCCAAGGCAAAACTTACATTTATTATTTCCTTTGCAAACTCTGGATATTGAATATCAAAATTGCATCACTAGGATGTCCAATATGTTTTTTGTTCTCCCTGTGCTGCTCAAAATGCCAACGCATAAGTTCAACCTCCCTAGGGTTTAAGAACAAACACTTCAAGCGATCAATTACTGCAAGGTACCACATCACCATGGCAGGAATTTTCTCTTATTCTTCCCGCCTACATCGTCAGAAGTATCATCATCGTCACCTTCAGGGCCAATAATATTCTTCTTATACTTCAGGGTCTTATTTATGTTGGTAACATACTGATGATTGTAGTCCTTCTTGTATCTACTAACACCGTGGATGGGGCATCTAGTTGCGAGCTCATGCTCTTTGCGATACAGAATAAAATGGTTCACACAAGAGTGTATTTTTGTCACAACTAGTGACATCGAGTAAAAAGTTTCTTCGTTTATTAGTGCTTCAGGGCAGTTTATTGGGATTTGGAATAATTTCTGCTAAAAGATTCAAAAGATCAGAGAAACTACAATTGGACCATCCATGTGTGACTTTCAACTTTAGTAGTTCTAGGACTGCACGCAATGTAGTAAACTCTTTATCACAACCCTTTGATTCATCATATAAGAGCTCGGTCGCCACATTCAGCAATGTCTCTATTTTACTTAAACCTTTACTTGCTCCCATAGAAATCAATAGATGTGGCTCGATGTGATGCAACATCTCCTCATAATCAAACTCATCATCATCACCATCATCATCCTGATTGTCACCACATAATCGATATGAGAATTATCGTCATCAGAACCTCTCTCTTCATCTTTATCCACCTCATGTGTAAGATTGGATAACTATAGTATCTATTCAAGCAAACTTATTTTCACACTCGATACATGGACATAATATGTCATCAATATTTTGCATCTTCGCATGTCTCTTGAACGCTTCAATAAAGTTTGCAACATTTTAAATGTACGTAGGATCAGGTCTTGGCATGTTGTACATCCAAGCTCGGCGGTCCATCCTCTATGTCAAACTGTAAAAATAAAAATATGATAGTAACCATTTGTTGCATGCAAGTGAAGGCTGAAAGTTGAATACAAAGTTCATAAAGCTAGCGTATAGTAATGGCACTTGGAGGCGAGGACGACGATGTGCGCGCGCTTGGAGGCGAGGGCCAGGACGGCGACGTGGGCTCGACAGCGAGGGAGAGGACGAGGGGGACGACCACGGCTAGGATGGCGGCGGCGGCGAGAGGCAAATATATTTTTTGGCAGCCTGACGGCGTCGATATGAAATCTCCCGAGTTAGGTTTTTGCGGTGCCCGAGCGGTGCTTTATATAGTCGTCTATTATCATAGGGGGTTTTAAGGTGGTCCGTTAAAAACTTCTGCGATAATTGCCTCTTCATAGGTCTTCTCATCAGTTTCTTCTTCCTTTGCTTCATTTTTATTTAGATTCCAATGTAAATACTCTAACGTGTATAGATTCTGCAAATTAAGTCCAAACTCGATGATTCTTTTTTCTATATTCTTAAAAAATTAATATATAGCAGATGGAAAAAAAGTTGAAAACTTATATAGGTAACATTGTTATATTTTGGTAAAAATAGAATTAATTTATATGCACATATTAATCAGATTTTCATATCTTCTAAAAAATGGATCTTCCACTGAAAGTTGGTTTGTATGAACATATTGTCTTATTTATTCATGTATGAATTTTGTTAATTTTTTAAAATAATCCAACATGTCAAAATTCAAATTATCCATCATTCTAATGAAATGCTCATATACATATGAGGCATTTTTCAAATTTTGAACACAAATTGATTCAAAAAAATTTGAAACAATCTGAAAAAAATCATAGAGGTTGGTATGATGACTAAAAAGTTCCATAGAAAAATGCACTCATAAAATCATTATATTATGCAAAATACAAAAATGACAAATACCTATTTATTCATTTTTTATGTTCTAATCAATTTTAAAGTTTTTTCCAAGTGAAATTTAATGAGCACCAAGAACTTGAAATTTGGGATTTTAGAAGCCCACTTATTTTGATCAAGAATATTAATTAATCCTAAACTTAGTTAAATTCTTTCACAAGCGGTTCTCCATTAAAAACCGCCTACCATAATTGCCTCTTCATAGGTCTGCTCTTCAGTTTCTTTTTTCTTTGCTTCATTTTTTATTTAGATTCCAATGTAAATACTCAAACATGTATAGATTCTACAAATTAAGTTCAAACTCGATGATTTTTTTCTATATTCTTCAAAAATTACCACATGGAAAAAAATTTTAAAACTTATATAGGTAACTGTCGAAGTATTCCGTCGACACTTCCTCTGGGCCTGCTTCAGGAGCAGCCCGCGGAGGTTCTTTTTCGGAGGAGCTAGTTCTCTCGGAAGGTCGCGTAAGCTGTGAGAGAATTGACACGAGGGTTTTTACGTGGTTCGGGCCGCCGGAGCGTAATACCCTACGTCAACAGGAGTTGTGTTGCTCGGAGCTTAGAACCGGAGTTCTAAGCTTGGTGATGGTCTGAGTTGAGCTGCCCGAATGGCGAACTCGCAAGGTGGTGAACCCCTTGCAACGTTGCCTACCCGAGCCTTTTATACTTCAAGGCTCGGGCGGCTTACAAGGTGGAGCCCCGGGGCCCGACAGGTGGCCCCGGTGTGATTTGCTGCCATGTACCATATCTTGCCGTGAATGCTGGTAGCTGCCTTCTGGTGATGGCTCCTTCGTCGTCGTCCTGCCATCCTGCCCATGCCGCAAGCTAGGCGTAGTGGTTGATGATGGCAGGGACGACAGGGCATGTCTTGTTGCTGTATTTATTGCTCTACAACTCCCGACATGGTGCGCCAGTCTTGACTGTGACTGGTCACAGTGCCTCCTGACAGGCGTGCGCCGCGCCTCCGCGTCTTGGGAAGGTGCGAGTCTTGAATGCCTTGACCACACAAGGCATGGCGTGCCTTTACTTCTGCCGCCTACTGAGCCGGGGTGGGCAGCGCGTCACTGCTGGCCACGTGGCTGGCCAGGGGCTCGCCTCGGAGGAGAGGGGAGGCCCCGCCCCGCTGGACACATGGCGCCTTTGGAGCTCACCCCTGCGGACGGGGTGAGGTCCGGCTCTTCGGGCCACGTGGCAGGCTCGGAGCTCCCCTCTGAGGAGAGGGGTGGCCCGGCCCTGCTGGACACGTGGCACCTTTGGAGCTCACCCCTGCAGGGGGTGAGGTCCGGCTCTCCTAGCCACGTGGCAGGCCCGGAGCTCTCTTCTGAGGAGAGGGGAGGCCCAGCTCTCCTAGACATGTGGCGCCTTCAGAGCTCACCCCTGCGGAGGGGGGGGGGGGGGTGAGGTCCGGCTCGTCTGGCCACGTGGCAGGCCCGGAGCTCCCCTCTGAGGAGAGGGGAGGCTCGGCCCTGCTGGACACGTGGTGCCTTCGGAGCTCACCCTTGCGGGAGGGTGAGGTCCGGCTCTTCTGGCCACGTGACAGGCCCGGAGCTTTCCTCTGAGGAGAGGGGAGGCCTGGCCCTGCTAGACACGTGGCGCCTTCGGAGCTCACCCCTGCGGGAGGGGGGGGTGAGGTCCGGCTCTTCTGGCCACGTGGCAGGCCCGGAGCTCTCCTATGAGGAGAGGGGAGGCCCGGACCTGCTGGACACGTGGCGCCTTCGGAGCTCACCCCTGTGGGGGGGTGAGGTACGACTCTTCTAGCCACATGGCAGGCCCGGAGCTCTCCTCTGAGGAGAGGGGAGGCCGGGCCCTGCTGGGCACGTGGCGCCTTCAGAGCTCACCCCTGCGGGGGGGGGGGGGGGGGGTGAGGTCCGACTCTTCTGGCCACATGGCAGGCCCGGAGCTCCCCTCTGAGGAGAGAGGAGGCTCGACCCTGCTGGACACATGGCGCCTTTGGAGCTCACCCCCGCGGAGGGAGTGAGGTCCTTAGGCGGTTTTCTTCTGTGCGCGGGGGTACTCGGTATTGAGGGTACCGACAGTGGCCCCCGGGCCCATCTCGAGGGAGATAACGATCCCGGGGTGGGGCCTTCCCCATGTCTACCCCGCGCACTTTCTTGTCTTGAGTGTTCCCTGTGCTTGTAGGGTCTTGCCCTCTTCGGAGCTCAGCCCTGCGGAGGGGGTGAGGTCCGACATCGGAGCTCGCCTCTGAGGAGAGGGAGAGGTCCGGCTTCGGAGCTCAGCCCTGCGGAAGGGGGAGGTCCGGCATCGTAGCTCAACCCAGTGGAGGGCGCAAGGTCCGGCTTTGGTGCTCACCCCTGCGGAGGGGGTGATGACCGGCTTCGGAGCTCACCCCTGCGGATTGGGTGTTGTCCGGCTTCGGACCTCAGCCTAATGGAGGGCGCAAGGTCCGGCTTCGGTGCTCACCCCTGCGTAGGGGGTGACGACCGGCTTCGGAGCTCACCCCTACGGAGGGGGTGAGGTCAGGCATCGAAGCTCGTCTCTGAGGAGAGGGAGAGGTCCGGCTTACGAGCTCAGCCCTGCGGAAGGGGGAGGTCCGGCATCGGAGCTCAGCCCAGTGGAGGGCGCAAGGTCCGACTTCAGTGCTCACCCGTGCAGAGGGGGTGATGACCAGCTTCGGAGCTCACCCCTGCGGAGGGGGTGTTGTCCGGCTTCGGTCCTCAGCCCAGTGGAGGGCGCAAGGTCCGGCTTCAGTGCTCACCCCTGCAGAGGGGGTGACGACCGACTTCAGAGCTCACCCCTACGGAGGGGGTGTTGTCCGGCTTCGGACGTCAGCGTAGTGGAGGGCGCAAGGTCCGGCTTCGGTGCTCACCCCTGCGGAGGGGGTGACGACCGGCTTCGGAGCTCACCCCTGCGGAGGGGGTGAGGTCCGACATCGGAGCTCACCTATAAGGAGAGGGAGATGTCTGGATTCGGAGCTCAGCACTGCGGAAGGGGGAGGTCTGGCATCGGAGCTCAGCCCAGTGGAGGGCGCAAGGTTCGGCTTCGGTGCTCACCTCTGCAGAGAGGGTGATGACCGGCTACAGAGCTCACCCCTGTGGAGGGGGTGTTGTCCGGCTTCGAACCTCAGCCCAGTGGAGGGCGCAAGGTCCGGCTTCGGTGCTCACCCCTGCGGAGGGGGTGACGACCGGCTTCGGAGCTCACCCCTGCGGAGGGGGTGTTGTCCGACTTCGGACCTCAGCCCAGTGGAGGTCGCAAGGTCCGGCTTCGGTGCTCAACCCTGCGGAGGGGGTGTTGTCTTGCTTCGAACCTCAGCCCAGTGTGGGGCGCAAGGTCCGGCTTCGGTGCTCACCCCTGCGGAGGGGGTGACGACCGGCTTCGGAGTTCACCCCTGTGGAAGGGGTGAGATCTGGCATTGGAGCTCGCCTCTGAGGAGAGGGAGAGGTCCGACTTTGGTGCTCATCCCAACGGAGGGGGTGACGACCGGCTTCGGAGCTCACATCTACGAAGGGGGTGAGGTCCGGCATCGGAGCTCGCCTCTGAGGAGAGGGAGAGGTCCGGCTCCGGAGCTCACCCCTGCGAAGGGGGTGACGAGCGGCTTCGGAGCTCAAACCTGCGGAGGGGGTGAGGTCCGGCATCGGAGCTCGCCTCTAAGGAGAGGGAGAGGTCCGGCTCCGGAGCTCGCCTCTGAGGAGAGGGAGAGGTCTGGCGCTGAGTAGGAAACGGTAATCCTGCCCAGAGGTCTTTCCTTCCCTATCTATTAGTCCTATTTGGCTTGCTGTCCTGGGCTGGTATACGGGGCTTAGGAAATTCAGTGCACTCGGTACCGGACGTCCGACTCCCTCTTTGGTCCGGGTGTAACCGTCGGGCCCCTAGTACTAGACCGTAGCGCTGGGGAGGCAGAGTGCGCACGCTTTTGGTTGATGATGGCAGGGACGGCAGGGCAAGTCTTGTCGCTGTATTTATTGGTCTACAGCTCCCGACATGGTGCGTCTATCTTGACTGTGACTGGTCACAGTGCCTCCTGACAGGTGTGCGCCGCGCCTCCGCGTCTTGGGAAGGTGCGGGTCTTGAATGCCTTGATCGCACAAGGCATGGCGTGGCTTTACTCCTGCCGCCTTCCGAGCCGGGGTGGGCAGCGCGGCACTGTTGGCCACGTGGCAGGCCCAGGGCTCGGCTCGGAGGAGAGGGGAGGCCTGGCCCCGCTGCACACGTGGCGCCTTCGGAGATCACCCCTGCGGAGGGGGTGAGGTCCGGCTCTTCTGGCCATGTGGCAGACCCGGAGCTCCCCTCTGAGGAGAGGGGTGGCCCGGCCCTGCTGGACACGTGGCACCTTCGGAGCTCACCCCTGCGGGGGGTGAGGTTCGGCTCTCCTGGCCATGTGGCAGGCCTAGAGCTCTCCTCTGAGGAGAGGGGAGGCTCGGCCCTGCTGGACACGTGGCGCCTTCGGAGGTCACCCCTGCGGGGGGGGGGGGGGGGGGTGAGGTCCGACTCTTTTGGCCACGTGGCAGGCCCAGAGCTCCCCTCTGAGGAGAGGGGAGGCCCGGCCCTGCTGGACACGTGGCGCCTTCAGAGCTCACCCCTGCGGGGGGTGAGGTCCGGCTCTTCTGGCCACGTGGCAGGCCCAGAGCTCTCCTCTAAGGAGAGGGGAGGTCCGGCTCTTCTAGCCACGTGGCCGGCCCGGAGCTCTCCTCTGAGGAGAGGGGAGGACTGGCCCTGCTGGACACGTGGCGCCTTCGGAGCTCGCTCCTGCGGGGGGGTGAGGTCCAGCTCTTCTGGCCACGTGGCATGCCCGAAGCTCTCCTCTGAGGAGAGGGGAGGCCCGACCCTGCTGGACACGTGGCGCCTTCGGAGCTCACCCCTGCGGGGGGGGGGGGGGGGGTGGGTGAGGTCCGACTCTTCTGGCCACATGGCAGGCCCGGAGCTCCCCTCTTAGGAGAGGGGAGGCCCGGCCCTGCTGGACTTGTGGCGCCTTCGGAGCTCACCCTCGCGGAGGGGGCGAGGTCCTTAGGCGGTTTTCTTCTGTGCGCGGGGGTACCCGGTATTGAGGGTACCGACAGTAACTTTGTTATGTTTTGGCAAAAACATATAATTTATATGCACATATTATTCAGATTTTCATATTTCCTAAAAATGGATCTTCCACTAAAAGTTGGTTTGTATGAACACATTGTTTTATTTATTCATGTATGAATTTTGTTAAATTTTTAATACAATCCAACATGTCAAAATTCAAATTATCCATCATTCTAATGAAATGCTTATATACATATGAGACATTATTCAAATTTTGAACATACATTGATTCAAACAATTTTGCATAAATCTGAAAAAAATCATAGAGGTTGGTATGATGACTAAGAAGTCCCATTGAGAAATGCACACAAAATCATTGTATTATGCAAGATACAAAAATGACAAATAACCTATTTATTTGTTTTTCATGTTCTGATCAATTTCAAAGGTTTTTCCAAGTGAAATTTAATGGGCACCTGTAATACTAAATCATTTTACAAGAACTTAGAATTTGGGCTTTTACAAGCCCTCTTATTTTGATCAAGAATATTAATTAATCCTAAACTTAGTAAACTTTTTTATAGGCGTTCTATATTAGCAACGCCTGCGATTATTGCCTCATAGGTATCTGTTCTCCCTGGGTGACAGCGATTAGCTGCTTAATGGCCATCATCTGTTTTTTAAAACTGTTGTGAGGAGAGGAGCCTGAACTCTTGTGTGCCCGCCTGCTGGTAAGCCAACCTTATCCCGTGCAAGTTTTGTTGCCTGTTCCTGTGTTTTTTGTCAGTCTGTTCCTGTATTTAGAGAAACGATCGACCACTACAAGGATAGTGTTGAAACGGACAAGGGGCTATAGCTAGAGAGTGTGTGATATGAGTACCTTCCCAAGGAAGCTGGCTACGACCTACAGGAATGGCCGGAAGGTTAAGACATTCAGTTATGGCGCCTCGTTGAAGGTTCTGCAACCGCTAGAATCTGAATCACCTTTATAATAAGCAATTACCGCGTCCTTCCTCATCTTCCTCGCAGCACCCTTCCTCATCTTCCTCCCAACGCCCTTCCATCTTCCTCGATCTTCACAACCATGGCGTCTGCAGGATCCTCGTTTCGCCTCCCCGCTGGTGATCATCAAGGCGGAAGATGCAAGCAGTCGTTGCTGGCGCTCCCAGATTCAAGCGCTGGAGCCAAGAGGCAACCTTCTGTTGGCCCATCGGCGAACAAAAAAGGAGCCAAGCTGCAACATTCTGGTGGCCTGCCGGTGAACCGCTCCCGATGGTCGTCTCTGGTCCCGGCGGCTCCGCCAACACAGTTGGTGACCCAAAGTGATGCAAGCGATACCATCGAGGTCATGTTGAACGTCACCGTGATCTAGACCACTGTCACGTCCTCCGGCGCCAATGTCGAGCGCTTCCTTTTGCAAGCTCGTGGGAACAACCCGGGGCCCCTCATCGTTGGCCTGGGCGCAAAGTGGTACGACGTCAAGAACCCGGACAAGCGGAAGTCGTACAAGACGGCTGTTCTGCAGCTCTGCATGGGCCGCCACTGCCTATTATTTCAGATCATTCACGCAGACTATGTCTCGGAGAGTGCCCTGAAAAACTTCTTCGCCTGTCTGCACAACAGATTTTCCAGCGTCAGTATCAGTAGCGACGTAAAACGGTTGCACGAGGACTATGGCTTTGAGATAGCAATGTGATGGAGCTCCGGCACCTCGCCATGAAGGTGCTGCACCGGTCAGAACTCATGTCGGCGTCGCTCAAGACCCTGGCGCTCGAGGTGATGAATGTGCACATCGACAAGGCGAAGGACATCAAGTGTGATAAGTGGGACAAGGTGATCCTGTCGACACAGCAGGTGGAGTATGCCTGCATCAATGTGTTTACCTCTGACGAGATTTGTGTGCTACTGCTCTCTCGTCAGGCTTCCTCGCCATCTCCGGTCCGAGAGCAGTGCCCCTCGCCAGGGTACGTCAATACGGACTTCGATGATGACAAGTGTCATGGATTCAAATTGCCAGTCCCACGCGGCAGCAATCTGCGCGTCATCGAGCACCCCAGCGGCTATCTGATATGCCCAGCCTGTCCCAACTTGAAGCACAAATGGAAATGGGAAGACATCAACTCCATCCAACGTCATGTTGTGGAAGTTGGGTTCTCCAATTTCTAAATACATAGTGATAAGAAGAAGAAGAGCCGGCACCGTCGAATGACGAGTAACCATGGCCGGATGTGATAACTCCTCGACGTGCTTTCATATTATTCTGTTCTGAACTCGAAGTTATATTCTTCAATTTTTGTGGACAATTTATGTGGATTGGATGTTTGTGCAGTCCTTAATAGCCTCTTTTGAAATACTTTCTCGGTGGATGTGCCCATGGTAATCCTACTTTGTTTTCCTCTTACTTAACTATGATCCTGATGCAACTTTTCCCCGTTGTTTTTTTCCTGTATAATTATTGGTATGCTCTATCCAAGATTAAAGAAAAAGTAAAAACACTTGTATGAATGTCATCCTTGATGTGTCCCGTGATACTCTAGTCACGATGTTACCGTATGTCTGTTCCCTGTTACTCTTCTAACCAGATGTTACCGTGGATTTGTCCCGTGCTACTGTTCTCATTAATGCTAAACTTAGTAAACTTTTTTCACAGGCGGTTCTATATTAAAAACTGCCTGCGATAATACATCTTCACGGGTGGTGTTTAATTCATCTTCGAGGAGGAGGAGGGTCGCACGCCAGTCACACTTCTCTGCACCACCGTACCGGTCGCAATTAAGTTCTCCGCAGCTCTTCCTCCTCGGGCCGCTCATCTCCCTTTTTCAACAATAGAAGACACGCTTTTATCTCGCCCGTCTATTCACCACCGACCGCAATTAAGTTCTCCGCACCTCCTCCTCCTCCTCGTGCCGCATGTTTCCCTTCCGTCCAACTCCAGTCGCTCTCTCTTCGACCAACTCCAGTGCGACCGCCGCCTGCCTCCACTGTTCATCATCGCCGTCGTCGTCGTCGCCGTCACTACTCCCTCCTATTCTACGTCATCGTCATCGCCGTTCATGGCTGGGAACTTTGTTAACGACTTGGCGCATGGCCGACTCAAGGAGGAGCACTTGGCGTGGCACAGGAACCACCCCATGTATGTACATATGGCATACCGGTCGCTCTGTCGTTTTTCTTTTTTGTCTTGTTTGTTTTTGGTATTTTCAATTTCATGGCTCGCCATTTGCGTCACTTATTGTCCAATTTCTCTGCGTAGGGTTTCTCTGCGAAGCCTGAGTCGGGAGACTTAATGAGGTGGCAGTGCATCATCCCCGGTCCTCATTCGGCATTTGTCAATTTAAAAATTGTCAATGTTATTTTCAAGATCCAGAGGAATCTAAGAGACCGCTTTGAGAGCAAGCTCGATGGTACAGTTTAGATCGATCAATGGGAGATTCATAGGAATATAAGTCTGAAATATATAGTTTAGAGGGTACACAATGTGTATAAACTATGAAATGTTCATTGAGTTGCAAATGTTTATCTCAAAATTGAAATATGATTGCGATTCTATATGTTCATTGTGGCAATGATGCACATTTATTATCTCTGCGCGTGAAGTGGGAACGGATAAATATACTAGAAGGAACATAATTTAAACATTTTTTACAGGCAGTGTTTAACTAAGAGCCACCTGTGAAATCTGCGACTATATAAGGCCGCTCCAGCGGTTCTAAATTACAATTTATCTCTATGCGCAAAGTGGCAATGAACAAATATACTAGAAAAAATATAATTTAAACATTTTTCACAGGCGGTGTTTGACTAAGAGCCGCCTGTGAAATCTACGCCTATATAAGGCCGCCTAGAAAGAACATAATTTAAACATTTTTCATAGGTGGTGTTTAACTAAGAGGCGCCTGTGAAATCTGCGCCTATATAAGGCCGCTCAGTCGGTTCTAAATTTCAATTTATAAACCGTCTGCACTAATACATCTTCACAGATGGTGTTTAACGAAGAGCTGCCCGTGAAAATCTGCGCCTATATAAGGCCGCTCGGTCTCCTCGAAAAAACCCAACCATGGAGATTTCACTTAGACGCCGTCACGCTGCAAAAATTTTCCTTTGACTCCAAAACCCTTGCCGCCGAGCTTCGTCATCGTCGCCGTTGCCATCTGTACGTCCTCCTCTTTCCTCCCTTCTCTCCCTCCTCCCTTCTCTATCCCGCGTGCTGTCTCCTTCCCTCCCCCCTCCCCGGGTCGCTTCCCTCCTTGCCCTCGCCGCTGGCCGAGTGTTGTCCTCGCCCTCGCCGCCGCCTCCCTCCTCCCTTTTCTATCCCCCTCCAGCACCATCGCCACCGCACCCCCGCGCCGCGTTCTCCTTCTCGCCATATACCCCCACCGTGTGCTGCCCCCTCCTAACCGTCCCCCACCAACGGCGCTCTCCCACTGCACCGAGCCCCCCCTTTAGATTGTTTATGTTACATGTTTCGATACCTTGACAATTGCTTATATTAATTATTTAGATTTTGTTCGAAGGTGGACAAGAGAACAAATTGTTTAGAGAGTAAATTAATTGTTTACATCAGAAAGCAAAGCAAATTTAGCTCAATTGTTTCTTCTACATTTTTTATGTGTGTTCATACCGGCACCAATTAGTTGTTTAGAATAGTTGTGTTAAAGGAGATAGTCTTGTTGTGCTAACAGGTAGTCCATGTTGTCTTTGTAATCACTGAGTACTATAACAGAGATACATTTGTCTTTATAAATCCACCATGTTCACTCTATTTTATATATTAGGATGTGATTTTACATATTAGGATGTCTTTGTAATCACTGAGTACTATAACAAGAAACCCCTTCTATTGCTTTTTAAGTTCTAACATGACAAGCCCTAAGAAGACTGATGCTGGTAGTAACAATGAAGCCGACAATGTGGAGTTTAGTGACTCCAGAAGTTCAGACTCGTACCACAGTCCATCGGATCCTTTTCTAAGCATAAAAATTAAAAAGACTTCAGAGGATCTCGACCCATCATATGACCCTGTCGGTGAGGTATGGATCACGAATCTTAACTCCAACAGTTTAAGTTAATGTTGGTTGTAAAGTATATGAAGCCTTATAATTCTTTTGTACCTAGCTCAATTGCCAAAACAACGAGGTGACTTCGGCTCCTAAAACCGCAGAAGGTTCTCCAGTGGTTGAATCCTCAAATTTAGTCAAGCGAAAATGAGGGCAACGAGGTACCAATAAGGTTCCATTGAAAAGCATCATATACATAACAAGTGTCGGTCCAGGTGGGCTTCCTCAAAAACCACTGGATTCAGTTATAAAGTACCAAAATGCATATGGTTGTCTTATTAGAGAGCTCGTATCGATCACAACCGAGAATTAGAGAAAATTCCATGCGGCGGACAAGAATGAGTTGTGGGAGAAGTTAAAGAAATAATTCAAGTTCCCAAAAGGCACGGAAGAAGCTGTAAAGAAAGCAACATTGGTCTATTACGGCAACAAGTTTCGTGGCTGGAAAAGCAAAATGAATGCTTATGTTAAGGAAAATAAAG
The DNA here is from genome assembly GCA_030760725.1 of Neostapfia colusana. Taxonomy (NCBI): domain Eukaryota; kingdom Viridiplantae; phylum Streptophyta; class Magnoliopsida; order Poales; family Poaceae; genus Neostapfia; species Neostapfia colusana. Next base: position 126,746,799 of record JASWHV010000003.1, read on the forward strand.
TCCCTACCTCAAAGAAGATGGGAAAAATCACACAAGCTCAGTGGCAAGAATTTATTTATCAAAAGACCACACCTAAGGCTAAAGCCCTAAGTGAATCTAGGTCAGAGCTTGCCAAAAAGAACAAATACCATCATCGCCTGGGGTCTGCCGGAGATGCCCCCAAAGTTGCGAAATGGAATAAAATATTAGAGGAAACTGTCAGTAAGGGCAATCCTGACCCGCTACAAGGCTGGGATGAGAGAACTAAGTGGTGGGTCATTGCTCAGTGAGGTTTGACCAGCGAGGGCAAGCTTGAAAAGTCCGACTCTATGAACCAAGTAGAGCAAAAAATGAAAGAAATTATTGAAAAGCAACAGAAGCGTCTCTTCAAGCCGAAGAGGGAGAATGACCAACTTACTGCTATCCTAGGCAACCCTGAACACGGTTGACGGGTTCGAGCAATCTCTTCTCAGATGTCCTGGAGAGATGGTTTCCTAAACGATAAAGAGTTATATAGAAGATGTGACAAGTTCAAGAAGACAATTGAAGATACGATTGATCAAAAGGTCAAGGCATCTGTTAAAGAAAGAATAGATGAAATTATAAAATCGAATCGAGACAACTAACGCCACAGAATAGAGCGATGGTTCCCATAGCAATGGAGCATTTGATATCTCCAACTTTCTACCCTAGCAGCGTAGGTTCTCTGCCAGCCTCAGGGTCAAGCCATAAGTTCCCCGTAAATGATATTGTTAAGGACACATCTTGTCGTCTTCTTGTCCCGATCGGCAGAGCAGGGAACAAAACAAAACAGGTTGTCACTGCTATGGCAAAGTCGAGCCTTGTCTTCAACGACAATTCACTTCCGTTGTATTAATGCCGTGGTGTAAGTTCTTCAGATCATTAATATTGATTATGAAGATTATGAAATAGATCACATCACACCTGAGTGGATCACGACTCTGGGGCAGGCCGTCAACCAGTTAATCCTTTGGCACCGACGCGATATCATGTTGTTGGACGATGAGCCGCGGTCTAGTTTGTTCGCATCTCGAAAGATTGCAGCCCCGACTTCTTTACCGAAAGTCCAGGAAGATCCACTCCCGCTATGTCCCAGCAAGGATGATAGTAACCTTGCTAGTAAAGATAACCAAAAGCAACCATTTGAACAACAGCTTGAAGCAGTACAAGAGCAAGCTGCTGGTAATAAAGAGCAATCAGTTGAACAATAGGTTCAATAACAGGCCAATGTCCAACTTCCAACAACTACTCCTCGGTCAGTGCTTGTGAAAGTTAGCTCATACGAAAATAAGGAACCTTCTAAAGAAGTGTCAAAATATTTGGAAAAAAATGAAGAAAAATATTATAAAATCTAATGCATCTCGTGCTTCACATGAGCCAACATTAGAAAATATTGAGAAGTGGGAAGAATACGGTGTGAAATATAATCAGGAGACGGCTTTAGTTAAACCAGGAGTTCTGGTATACAAGATTTAGGACTATCCTCTTGAATACGAGAATGGGAAGCCGTTCATGACATCGCCAAAGCCTAGCAAACAACCTTCCTCGCTCAGAAGAATGCACGAGTGATACATCACTGCCAGCACAAAAGATGACATTTATTATGTCACATTTCGTGTGCCAAAAGAGGCATTCTAGAGCATTGGAGAAGATAAATGAGCCCTTCTCTTTGAAGATCTGCGGAGCCTTTTCTAACGAGGCATGCTCGGAATCAACCTGCTACTCATCTGGTGCTTGTAAGTGCCTCTAATATTTCGTATTTGCTTTTCTTACTACACACATACACATGTCATGAGATTATAACAATTCCAGACTTATTCAATAGGATGCAATACATGGATAATGAAAAGCTGAACTCCAAGACAGGTGTCCTTGATCCTACAGTGATTGCAAAGTCGAATTTTGACTTTCAGGGGCAATGGGACTCAGAACGGTACAAGCGTATGACAAAAAAACAATTTGAAAATCAATCGCAATCCAAAAGAAGGATAAAAAGACAAAGATTGCAGCCTACATAGGACATGCCATGTTTAACTTTGTCGGAGATGGCAAGGACCTCGTAAAGGTTCCGTCCACTTCGAGTAAGTTTAACACATGGCATAAAAATAGCAATTATTGCTAATTTTTAACTTAACACGTGTGTTTGTACGTGTGCAGTAAACACTACATAATGATCTTCATCGAGCCAACGCAGGGTTTAGCAACGGTCTTGGACTCAGCCGATTACTCACAAGATACTTACAAAGATTTCCTTGAAAATTTGAGAACGTACAGTTATTCAATACTTTTAATATACATGCATATATATAGGTTGGCAACTCTTATATGACATTCCTTGTATGAGAGCGCTTGGCGGTTTTACGCGAAACAACTTGGCGGTTAAAGACCTCCTAATAAGGAAGCATTGCATATATCAACATATTATACTTGTCCCAAGCAGCCTTTTGGGAGCGTCTTATGCGGGTATTGTGCATGCGAGCATCTTCAGACCGCCTGAATATAGAGTGAACCGTGAGGATGTAAGTTATCCTTAATGTCAATATTGTATTTTCTTACTTTTGAGTTTTATATTTATTGTAACTAGCGTATGTTAATACTATTATGTTATCGTTGTCACCAGCACATTCTAAACCTTGTTATGTGTTTCATTGCAGCATACGAAAAATATGAACAAAGAATGGCCGGTTTCTAGAGATATGCCTGGTGGGGGAGCCGAGAAGATTGCGAATGAACTGTGTCACTTCATGCATCACGAAATTTTCCACCGAATTGGTTTTTTAGTTTTTAGTGAAAAACTTGTAAACTATGAGATGTATTGTACTTACATATATGTATATGACATGACTTTTTGGTGATATTATTTCTACTGTGTGTGAATGTGCATATGAAATTAACCTGGAAATTAGAAATAACAGCATGTAGTACCTAATAAACCGCCTCTGATAATAGAGTTACATAGGCGGATAACATTACGTTACAATCCGTCTGTGATAAACAGTCTTCACAAGCGGAAAGTCGTAGGTAAAGAACCGCCTGCGATAATGGAGTTATCACAAACGGATACTCTTTACGTTACAAAGCGTCTGTGATAAACATTCTTCACTCACGGCTAGTCGTAGGTAAAGAACCACCTACGATAATAGAGTTACACAGATGGATAATCTTACGTTACAATCCACCTGTGATAAACAATGTTCACACGTGGACAGTCGTAGGTAAAGAACCGCCTGCAATAATGGAGTTATCACAGGCGGATACTCTTTACGTTACAAACCACCTGTGATAAAGATTCTTCACAGGCGGCTAGTCATAGGTATAGAACCGCCTGCGATAATGGAGTTATCACAGGCGGATACTCTTACGTTACAAACTGTCTGTGATAAAGAGTCTTCACAAGCAGATTCATGAAGGTTTGACCGCCTGTGATAACTTTTTTCACAGGTGGTTTAAGTTTTTGACTGTGAAAATTGTTGATTATCACAGGCTCTTTGTTTTAGGCGGTTTTGAAAACCGCGTGTGATAATACGTTTAGGGTCGCCTGAGGTGAAGCTTGTTATAGTAGTGGGTCCTGACTTCAAATCAGTTTCTTTACAAAATAAGTAAGAAAAAAGTTATATAGAACTATTGTTTTCAGATCAAATAATGAGTGAGAGCATTCGATAATGAATACTTTCCGATAGGGTTGCCATCGTAAGGCATGGAAGACATCTCGATTTGGCTGGCGGTTGGATCATATCGCGCGAGGGGGTAAATCACAATAGTAGATGTGATCTAATCAGGGGGGCGTCGAAGGGGCAGCGGCCTAACCACGGGAGAGCAGGTGGGCGACCCGAGCGAATCACTGCACGTCGAGAGCTGGCGGTTGGACCGCGGGGGGTGTCATGCCGGAGATTGGCAGCGTCGGAGAAGGAAGAGGGGGTGGCACGGCCGCCGGCGGCGACTACAGTTGTGGAAGGAGGACTACTAAGAACTTATGAGATATCATAGATTGATTGAATAAATTGCACAGGTGATTATAGGGGAGTCCGAAGGCAAAGTTTATATATAATTGGTCAAATAGACATAAGATCCAACACATATTTATCTCTAACATTTTACATGTTGATGTGTGTATTTCGACGAAGTCCACTCTTAAAATGGGCAAAATAGCAAAACACTCACAACAATTGGAACTCGCCCTGCTGTTTTCACGTCGAGATGAACAATCCAGGAAGAAGTCGATCTCTAAGCCATTGATCTGTGATTCGATGGCTGACATCCATCTATGTAATGAGCTGAGTTTTCAGGCAACTGTTCAATAGAAAATCCCTTAATAGTTCGTGCATTGAAACAAAGTTGTCAAAAGTTCAAGAGCCAACGCAGCTTATTTACTCCATTCTCTGAGGCCTGTTGGACCTAATCCAAGCGCGATGCATGCATGCAACAGAAGAACCGGAGGACTGCACCGTGCAGGCTCATGCAGTGGACGTGCGTCGTTCGCGGGCGTCGTGGGCGTGCACCGTACGTGGGCATTCAGCTGAGAGCATCAAAATAAACGTGTGGAGATGGTGATGGCCATTCCGTTTTTAGTGGATCGGTAGTAACAGAATTATTGCTTAAGCCTTGTTGTTTTAAAAGCTTGTTTTGTAATCGTTGAGACGCTTGCTGAAGGATCCAAGTTTGGACCAAAACCAACTCCCCTTGCGTGTGCCTTCTCCATCTACAAACTGTCTATCATCTAATATCTGGCATCAGAGCCAGCGCTCGGGTAGCCCGTATTCTGGAGATCTAACACCATGTCTTCTGATCGAGAGAGCGGCGGAGTGCCGTATCAGTTGCCGCAGCTGACGGCGACAAACTATTTGTCATGGGCGATCAGAGTTCAGGCGGTGTTGGAGGCTGAAGAGATATGGGAGGCGGTGGAACCGGCATTCGACGGTGCTGTTGATCCTCGTAACGATAAGAAGGCGTGTGCACGACTTCTTCAGGCCCTTCCAGAAAGCCTAATTCTCCAGGTGGCCAAGTACAAGACATCGAGGGAGGTATGGAGCTGTCTCAAGTCACAGTTTGTGGGTGCAGATCGTGTCAAGGATGCAAGGCTTCAGACCCTGAAGCGCGAGTTTGACACTATGTACATGAAGGAGGGGGAATCCCTCGACCAACTGGCCGGGAGGATCTCGGCGATGGCCACACGCTACACCAACCTTGGTGGATCACTGGAGAATGCAGCACAAGTGAAGAAGCTACTTGATTCTGTCCCGGATCGGTTCATACACTGCATCGCCGGGATGGAACAGTTTTGTGATCTCAACACGATCACGTTTGAAGAGGCGTTGGGACGCCTGAAGGCGTTCGACGAACGCATCAGTCGGGCGACCGGAGAAAACAGGAGTGATGGGCAGTTGCTCCTCACTCGTGCTGAGTGGGAGGCTCGGCATAAGAAGGAGGTGAAGGATGGTGCGTACAAGAACAGATCACCAGACAATAGCGGCCGTGGCCGGGGCGGTCGTGGTCGTGGCAGAGGGCGAGGCCAAGGAGGACGTGGCCAAGGTGTGCAAGGGGAAATGCCGATCAAGAATGGAAGCACCAGTTCACGTAGCAAGACACGTGACAAAAGTCACATTCAGTGCTTTAACTGTAACAAGTTTGGGCACTACGCGAGCGAATGCCGTGCACCGAAGAGGGAAGAAGTGAACCTGGCGAAGGAAGAACACGAGCCGGCGCTGATGCTCGCAGTAGCAGAGGTAAAAACTATCCCGTCACCAGAAGTACAGAAGAGTAATGCATTTTTAAGTGAAGAAGCAATGTGCTCGGAACTGTTATTGGCCAAGGAAGGAGGTTCCACGGGAGACGACTGGTACCTGGACAATGGAGCAAGCAGCCACATGACGGGTGATAAATCCAAGTTTCAGGAACTTGATGAAGGGGTCACTGGTATTATACGGTTTGGAGATAGTTCAACCGTTGCAATTAAAGGAAAGGGTTTCATACTGTTTGCATGCAGGAATGGGGACCAGTGGCTACTAGAGGAGGTGTATTTTATTCCAAAGCTCCGAAGCAACCTTGTGAGCCTTGGGCAATTGACTGAGCTTGGTCACAAGATTGTGATGGAAGGTAATCATCTTGAAGTATATGAAGAGTATCCATATCGCTTACTCATGAAGGTGGAACGGTCTTGAAACCGTCTCTATCATGATAGACTTTGGCTAGCCAAGCCGGTGTGCCTACTGACAGAGCTAGAAAACCCGGCATGGCTGTGGCATGCCCGGATGGGGCATGTTAACTTCCAGAGCCTCAAAATGATTGCAGAAAAGGAGATGGTAGGAGGAGTACCATTGATCAAGCATCCGGATCAGTTATGTGAAAGTTGTCTGGTGGCAAAACAGACAAGAAAGCCGTTTCCTCTCGTAGCACAGTATAGGGCCAAGGAGCCTCTGCAGCTTCTGCACATTGACTTGTGTGGCCCAATCACACCTACAACAAATGCCGGTAACAAGTACTTCATGTTGATAGTTGATGATTACTCACGCTGGATGTGGGTTTACCTAATCAAAAGCAAGGACCAAGCAAGCACAGAGTTTGAAAAGTTCAGAACACTGGTGGAAAATGCAAAGGATCGACGTGTCAAGACTGTCAGGACAGATCGAGGTGGGGAGTTTCTGTCAGCAAAGTTCACAAGTTTATGTGAAGCAGCGGGGGTTGAGAGACACTATACTGCCCCATATACACCAGAACAAAATGGTGTGGTTGAAAGACGCAACAGGACTGTTATGTCCATGGCACGCTCACTACTTAAATGCATGAGCATGCCGGGGAAGTTTTGGGGGGAGGCAGTGAGGCACACGGTTTACTTGTTAAACAGACTGCCAACCAAAGCAATGGGTGATCAGACACCATTTGAAGCCTGGAATAAGAGAAAGCCTCATCTTGGTCACATTCGGGTGTTTGGATGTGTAGCCCATGTCAAGACTGCAACACCACATCTCAAGAAACTGGATGATCGCAGCAAAAGGATGGTGTATCTCGGAGTAGAGGAAGGGTGTAAAGCACATCATTTGTTTGACCCCATGCGTGGGAGATTAGTTGTCAGCAGGGATGTTGTCTTTGAAGAAGCTACCAGGTGGACTTGGGGAGCAGAGGAAGATACAATGGATTTTACTGTCGAAGATGAGATGGTCAGTGAGTCTACTGGTTTGCCAGGTCCGCTGAGAGGTGAACCAAGGAATGATGAAAGGCAGAACATGGCACCAGGAACACCAGGAAGTGTTGTAGCATCTCCATCCACTCCAGCAGTAGGCAGTGTGGGAGAGCAGCAACTCACACCTGCCTCTGCATCATCTCTGATAAGAGAGGTTGGTCCAGCAGTGACACCTCAAAATGGAAATGCTCAAAATGAAGGATGGCTCCCAGGTTCATCTTCACATGATCAAGAAAACTTGTCAGGTGTGAACTCAGTGTCCATATCAGAAGGATGGAGCACAGGTGATGGCCCAATACGGTACAAACCACTGGCTGAGGTTTTTGAGAGGGCCCCAATCATAGAGCTGAATTATGATGAAGCTGGGGCATTCCTGGCAGAAGCAGAGGAACCAGTACTCTTCAGTCAAGCATCAAGTCATCAAGCATGGGTTGATGCCATGAGAAAAGAGATTGAGTCCATTGAGAAGAATGGGACTTGGAAACTGTCTGAGTTGCCTGCTGGTCATAGACCCATTGGTGTTAAATGGGTTTATAAGCTGAAGAAGGACTCATCAGGGGAGGTAATCAAACACAAAGCCAGGCTTGTGGCTAAAGGTTACGTTCAAAAACAGGGAGTGGATTATGAAGAAGTTTTTGCCCCGGTTACTAGACTTGATACAGTCCGGGTACTCTTAGCACTGTCAGCAGATAGGGGATGGCAGGTTCATCATCTTGATGTGAAATCAGCATTTCTTCAAGGAGAACTAGAGGAAGAAGTCTATGTCTCACAACCAGAAGGGTTTGTAGTGAAAGGAAGGGAAGACTTGGTGCTGAAATTAAACAAGGCATTATATGGGCTGCGACAGGCTCCAAGAGCCTGGAATCTGAAACTAGACAGCAGTCTTAAAAGGCTTGGCTTCAAAAGGTGCACACAGGATCAGGCTGTCTACAAAAGAGGAAAAGGTAAAGATGGAGTCATACTTGGTGTTTACGTTGATGACATGATCGTAACAGGGGTAATCCTGAAGCTATCAAAGATTTTAAGTGTCAAATGATGACTGAATTTGACATGAGTGACCTCAGGTTATTAAGCTTCTATTTGGGAATTGAAGTTGATCAGTTGAACCAGGGCATATGCATCAAACAGAGTGCTTATGCAAAGAAAATTTTGACACAGCTTGGAATGAGTGAGTGCAGGCCAGTAAAAGTTCTCATGGAGCCGAAGATGAAACTGACAAAGGATGCTGACGGGGAGGTTGTGGATCCTACTGAATATCGCGAGATCATAGGGTGTTTGAGGTACCTCCTACACACACGTCCAGATCTATCATTTGCAGTTGGTGTTGTGAGCAGGTTCTCAGAGAGACCGACCATAATGCATCAGAAGGCCGTAAAGCATATACTGAGGTATCTGAAGGGAACTGTCCATCATGGACTTGTGTATCCCAAAGGACATGGAGAGCAGGAGGTCATTGGCTATTCTGACAGTGATTTGGCAGGTGATCAAGAAGATAGCAAGAGCACAGGAGGTATGGCTTTCTTCATCAACAAAAGTTTGATTTCTTGGACCTCCCAGAAACAAAGAACAGTGGCACTTTCCTCTTGTGAAGCTGAGTTTGTAGCAGCAGCCACGGCAGCATGTCAAGCGTGTGGTTGAGAAGTCTGATAAGTGAGCTGACAGAGAAAGAACAGGAGATAGTGAAGTTGTTTGTTGATAACAAATCAGCTATTGCTTTGATCAAGAATGCAGTCTTCCATGGGCGCAGCAAACATATTCACACAAGGTATCACTTCATACGTGATTGCGTCCCGGAGGGGCAACTTGTTGTTGAGTATATTTGCACTGAAGAACAACGGGCAGATGTGTTGACAAAGGCTTTGTCAGCTGGTAAAATGGCAACCATGAAGCATCTGTTGGGTATTCGGAATTTAGAATCACACTTGGATTATGGGGGAGTATGTTGGACCTGTTAGACACTGTGATTATGTGTGTGTCACAGGGGCATATTAGTCATTAGTGAGGGATTAGGGTTAGGGGTGATTTAGTCATTTCCCCTCACCTAATCCCTCTATATAATGGACCCTGTACCCTCATGATGTATTCATCCCATTCAGTCCAGATTTATCCCTCTAATATGGTATCAGCTAGGTAATCAAGGATTAGGGCTTAACCCTAATCCTCTTCCCCTGATGGCTGTGCCGCCGCCGCCACAGCCTCTCCACAGCGCCGCCGCTGCAGCGGCCCTGCGCCGCCGCTGCAGCGGCCCTGCCCAGCCGCCGCCGCTGATGGCTGTGCCGCCGCCACAGCCCCTCCACAGCGACCCTGCCCAGCCGCCGCCGGCCCAGCCGCCACCGCTGCAGCGGCCCTGCGCCGCCGCTGCCGCCTTCGCCGGCGCGCCGCCCGCAGGAGCAGCAGCCGCCGCCGAGGCGCCACGCCTCCGCGCAGCCGTGCCGCCCGCGGTGGCTGCTGCTGCCGCCGCCCCATTCGCCTCCACTGCTCCCAACCACGCCGCGGTGCCTAGGGCCGGGCCCGCCGCTGGCGCCGCCGCCGCCGGCACCCCAGTCGCGTCTCCAGCCCGTGCAGCTGCGCCCTGGGCCGCAGCGCCCTGGGCTGCCGCCAGATCTGCGCGCCGGGCCGCTGGCGCCGCCGCCGCCAGCGCCTCAGTCACGCTGCCCGCCGCCGCCTCGAGGAGGGCTGGCGCGGACGCCACTGCCCCCTGGTCAGATGCCGCCGCGTCACCACCCTGGGCCACCGCACAGCCACATCTGGCCCCCACCGCCCATCCAGCCCCCAGCGCTGCCACCCCTCGAGCCGAGCTCGCTGCTTCCGTCTGGCCCGCCGCCGTCGCCTCTGCAGCACCCCACGACAGCGCCGCTGCTTGGCCCGCAGCAGCTGTAGACGCCCCTTGGGCCGTCAGCCCTGCAGCCCCCCACAACGGCGCCGCCTGGCCCACAGCCGCCAGTGCACCATGGGACGCCGCTCTAGGAGGTGCTCCTCGGCCGACATCGACTGGTGTACCTGGATCGGCTGTTGCCTACTCGCTTGGCATGACCGTCGAGGGTCCACGCGTGTTGTCTTCCTTCCCGGCGCCACCACCGCCGGGGCATGTCACGACCCGTTCAACACCGTCGGTCTACCTGCGGGGTCTCATGCCGTCTGGCCCTGACTGGGTGGTAGACTCCGGTGCCTCCTACCACACCACCCCTGACGTCGGTATCCTCTCCTCTACCCGCCCTTCCCGTCCCTCTGATCCTTCATCTATCGTTGTTGGGAATGGGTCGACTCTCCCAGTCACCTCAGTAGGTGACTCGGGTTCGTCGGATTCGTTTCAGCTACGTGATGTTCTTGTTGCCCCTGACATCATTCAACATCTTCTTTCCGTTCGTCGTTTTACTACTGACAACCATGTTTCCCTTGAGTTTGATCCTTATGGTGTAACTGTGAAGGATCTTACTACTCGACGCTTTCTTTTTTCGCTGTGATAGTACGGGTCCCCTGTACACGATGCGTCTTCCTGCTTCCGCTCCGCCTCTTGCCCTGACTACGACAGCATCTTCGACCATTTGGCATCGTCGGCTTGGCCACCCCGGTGTTGATGCTATGTCGAAGTTGTCTGGTAGTTCAGCGATTTCGTGTACTCGGGGTACTCATGAGTCTCTTTGCCATGCTTGTCAGTTGGGTCGCCATGTTCGACTTCCTTTTCCGCACTCTGTCACTCGTGTCGAGCACACATTCGATTTGATTCATTGTGATCTTTGGACTTCACCTGTTCTTAGTGTCTCTGGATGCAAGTATTACTTGGTGGTCGTGGATGATTTTTCGCACTATTCGTGGACTTTTTCCTTGCGACAGAAGTCTGATACTTTCGGTACTCTTTCTCACTTCTTCGCTTGGGTGTCCACCCAGTTTGGGCGCACGATTCGTGCGGTCCAGTGCGACAACGGGCGCGAGTTTGACAACTCTACGTTCCGTGACTTTCTGCTGTCTCGTGGTGTTCAGTTACGCATGTCATGTCCGTACACTTCCCCCCAGAACGGCAAGGCTGAGCGCATGATTCGGACCCCCAACGATGTCATGCGCTCCCTGATGTTTCAGGCTTCTAGCCCTGCTCGCTACTGGGCGGAGGCGCTTCACACTGCCACCTACCTCATTAATCGCCTTCCTACTAAGGCGATTAGTGCTCCCACCCTCACTTCGCTTTGTTCGGCACCCACCCTCTTTACGACCATCTTCGGGTTTTCGGGTGCGCTTGCTACCCGAACCTCTCTGCCACAGCTCCCCATAAGCTTGCGCCTCGTTTGACTCAGTGTGTTTTCCTTGGGTACTCCCCTGACCATAAAGGGTACAGGTGCCTTGACCCCACCACACGTCGTATCTTGATCTCCCGACACGTCGTCTTCGACGAGTCTTCCTTTCCCTTTTCCACCCCGTCCTCTGACTCCGTCACTGAGTTGGATTCCCTCTTCTCTACTGACCCCGAGGCCGCTCCTGTACAGCGACCTTGTCGGTTACCTCTTGCAGGTTACCCACCCGCTACGCCACGCATGACTTCGGCGTCTTCCACGCCACCTGTTGTGCCTTACGTGGCCCCGGCGTCCCTGACGCCACTTGCTGCGCCACGCGCGGCACCGGCGTCCCTGACGCCACCGGCTGCGCCACGCGCGGCCTCGGCGCCCCCGACGTCACCCACTGCAGCACGCGCGGCACCGGTGTCCCCGACGACGCCTGCTGCGCCAAGTGCGGCCTCTGCGTCCCCGACGTCGACTACTGCACCACGCACGGCCTCAGCTTCCCCGACATCACCTGCAGCAAGCCCGACGTCACCAGACGCACCAGGAGCAGCACCGACGACGACTTCTCGCTTCGCTGACCCAGTACTTGCCTACCAGCGATGAGCACGGGGGGGCGGCCCTACTCCAGCTGCACCACGTGTGGCTCCGAGACGAGAGAAGGTCGTTGTACCCGAGCGCCCGGTGTACAACCCTCCTCTTCTCCACAGGGATCCTGGTCACGTCAACCCGATGGTGACTCGACGTGCATCCAGGTGTCTTCGTCCAGTTGAGCGCTTCACCGGAGCTGCCTTCTCGTTGACTACTTCTCCACCGACCGACTCTTCTTCGATATCACCCATACCTACTTCCGTGCGTAGCGCCCTCGCCGACCCTCACTGGCGCCGCGCTATGGAGGAAGAGTATGAGGCTCTGCTTGCCAACCGGACCTGGGACCTGGTTCCCCGTCCTGGTCGTGGCAATGTTGTCACGGGCAAGTGGGTGTTCACGCACAAGAAGAAGGCGGACGGTACCTTGGAGAGGTACAAGGCTCGGTGGGTACTCCGGGGTTTCACTCAGCGCCCTGGAGTCGACTACGACGAGACCTTCAGCCCGGTGGTAAAGCCGGCGACGGTTCGTACCGTTCTATCGCTGGCTCTCTCACGTTCTTGGCCTGTCCACCAGTTGGACGTCAAGAATGCCTTCCTCCACGGTACACTGACCGAGACGGTGTACTGCAGTCAGCCGGCAGGGTTTGTTGATTCAGCTCACCCAGACATGGTCTGTAAGGTGAACAAATCCCTATACGGATTGAAGCAGGCACCGCGAGCCTGGTATAGCCGGTTCGCCTCCTTCTTGGTCTCACAGGGGTTCGTCGAAGCTAAGTCGGACACTTCGCTGTTTGTCTATCGACGTGGCAGTGACACTGCCTACCTCCTACTGTACGTCGATGACATTGTACTAACAACGTCTAGTCCGGCTCTGCTTCGGCGCACCATTTCTGCTTTACAGCAGGAGTTCGCTATGAAGGACCTGGGCCGTGTTCACCACTTCCTGGGCATTGCGGTCGAGGACCGACCAGGCGGCTTATTCCTTCACCAGCGACAGTACTGCCTGGATATCCTCCAGCGAGCGGGCATGACCGAGTGCAAGCCTTGCTCCACTCCAGTGGATACTCAGGCGAAGCTCTCCGCTACCGACGGGACACCCGTCTCTGACCCCACTACTTACAGGAGTCTTGCAGGTGCTCTTCAGTACCTCACCTTCACCAGGTCGGATATCTCGTATGCAGTTCAGCAGGTGTGCCTCCATATGCATGACCCGAGGGAGCCGCACCTCACTGCTGTGAAGCGTATTCTTCGGTACCTACGAGGTACTCTCGACTACGGCCTCCTCCTTCGACGTGACACGACCTCCGAGCTGGTCGTGTACACCGATGCTGACTAGGCTGGCTGCCCGGACACACGACGTTCTACTTCTGGGTATGCCGTCTTCCTGGGCGGTAACCTCGTCTCCTGGTCCTCGAAGCGACAGCCTGTGGTGTCGTGTTCGAGTGCTGAGGCGGAGTATCGCGCCGTGGCTAACGGCGTAGCTGAGGCCTCCTGGCTCCAGCAGTTGCTTCAGGAGCTCCACACTTCCGTCGCCAGGAGCACCCTCATCTACTGCGACAACGTCAGCGCCGTGTACCTCTCCACCAACCCGGTCCAGCATCAGCGCACAGAACATGTGGAGATCGACCTCCACTTTGTTCGTGAGCGGGTTGCACGCGGCGAGATTCGGGTACACCATGTCCCAACGACGACGCAGTTCGCTGACATCTTCACGAAGGGCCTCCCGTCGTCGCTGTTCTCCGAGTTTCGGTCCAGTCTCAACATCTGCAGTGGCTAGATGTTGTGACTGCGGGGGGGTGTTAGACACTGTGATTATGTGTGTGTCACAGGGGCATATTAGTCATTAGTGAGGGATTAGGGTTAGGGGTGATTTAGTCATTTCCCCTCACCTAATCCCTCTATATAATGGACCCTGTACCCTCATGATGTATTCATCCCATTCAGACCTAATCCAAGCGCGATGCATGCATGCAACAGAAGAACCGGAGGACTGCACCGTGCGGGCTCATGCAGTGGACGTGCGTCGTTCGCGGGCGTTGTGGACGTGCACCGTACGCGGGCATTCAGCTGAGAGCGTCAAAATAAACGTGTGGAGATGGCGCTGGCCATTCCCTTTTTAGTGGATCGGTAGTAACAGAAATTATTGCTTAAGCCTTGTTGTTTTAAAAGCTTGTTTTGTAATCGTTGAGACGCTTGCTGAAGGATCCAAGTTTGGACCAAAACCAACTCCTCTTGCGTGTGCCTTCTCCATCTACAAACTGTCTATCATCTAATAAGGCCGAGCTCTGGGACACGTTATCCTGCATGCCAACAGAAAATGCACCCCGACCCGATGGTTTCACAGTTTCTTTATTCAAGAAATGTTGGCCGATTCTCAAGAATGATCTATTGGCGGCACTGCACTGTTTCCACAACCTTAAACGCAGGTGCAATGTCAAAACTCAATCGGGCCTTTGTGGTACTCTTACCAAAGTTAACTATCGCTGAGTCACCAAAAGATTTCAGGGTGATCAGTCTACTACATTCTTTTGCAAAGATGCTATCCAAATTGCTTGCAAGAAGACATGCAAAAGATATTGATGGGCTTACTTCTACCTCCCAAAGTGCCTTCATAAAAAACAGAAGCATTAGTGACAACTCTCTATTTGTTAGAAACTTGGCTCGGAGGTTCCACCAAACAAGAAGACCTATGCTTATTGTTAGAATCAAGCGACAAGAAAGTGTAGATCAAAACAGAGGAGACACAGATTTTAACGTGGAAAACCCCTCCAAATCGGAGGGAAAAAAACCACGGGCACTAGCTGGCAAATTTCACTATATCAGGAGGTTTACAATCGTGGGAGATTACAATCTCTTTTTCATGCCTCTCCCGGTGGCTCACAAGGGATATTTATAGGTGGCGACTTAGAGTCCTAACCCTAGACGATCCATTACCGCGGGGTCCCCCCCCCCCCCCCCGCACCCCCGGCGTCCAGAGCGGGCCTTGGCTGCTGCGCAGCCCACCATATGGGCAGATTTCCTCCGCTTCGCTACGGCCCAAGCCTCCCGACGACGGGCCTCCGCTTCGCTATGGAAATCCTGCCTCTTTTATCTTCATTAGAATTTGGATCATCAATCAACAAACTCCACCTTAAGACAAATTCCTTCTTGTAGCTTTAAAATAGTAATCCTCCATCTCAGTGAACAATTCAACTGCCGGTGCCAAAAGCCACTGGGGGCTAGTTAGTAATACCAACCAAGTTTGAGCAAAGCTCAAACTTAGCAATAGGAACATATTTTGTCATCATGTCTGCAGGATTATCATGAGTGCTGATTTTGCAAATTTTGATAGTGCCTTGATCAATGGTATCTCGCACAAAGTGATATCTTATATCAATATGTTTGGTCCTCTCATGAAACATAGCATGTTTGGTAAGATATATGGCACTTTGACTATCACAATGTAAGGTGATGCAAGACTGAGATCCACAAAGTTCAGAATACAGACCTTTCAACCAAATTGCCTCCTTACATGCCTCTGAGATAGCCATATATTCTGCCTCTGTAGTAGACAAGGCAACTGTAGCTTGTAAACAAGCTTTCCAACTCACAGCACAACCCCCAAGAGTGAAAACATATCCTGTGAGAGACCTTCTCTTGTCTAAATCAGCAGCATAATCAGCATCAACATAGCCAATGGGACCATCTCTAGTCCTTCCAAAACACAAACAAGCACTAGAAGAACCACGCAAATACCTGAAAATCCACTGCACTGCCTTCCAGTGTTCTTTGCCAGGGTTAGACATGTATCTGCTAACAACGTTCATAGCATGTGATAAGTCAGGACGTGAGCATACCATAGCATACATGAGAGACCCAACAGCACTAGAGTATGGAACTTTTGACATATACTCAATTTCATCATCAGTTTCTGTACACTGAGAAATAGACAACTTAAAATGAGGGGCTAACGGTGTACTCACAGGTTTAGCACTATCCATGTTGAAGCGGTGAAGGACCTTTTCAATATAATTTTTCTGACTCAAATAGAGAAGCCCAAATTTCCTATCCCTGATTATCTCCATGCCAAGGATTTTCTTAGCAGCACCAAGATCCTTCATATCAAATGTACTACTCAAGCGTGCCTTTAAAGTAGTCACTTCTTTCTTGCGCTTGACAGCAATCAACATATAGCAATGGGTATATAGGTGATCCATTGACAACTTTAATTTATACACAACTGTCAAACTGAGATCTAGCAAAGCCATTTGAAATCATAAAGAATCAAACCTCTTATACCACTGCCTTGGAGATTGCTTCAAGCCATATAATGACTTCTTCAACTTGCACACATAGTCCTCTTTTCCAGGGACAATGAACCCCTCAGGCTGGTCCATGTAAATGTCTTCCTCCAAGTCTCCATGTAAAAAAGTGGTTTTCACATCTAGTTGCTCAAGCTCATAATCATGCATAGCAACAATACTGAAGAAAGTACGAATAGAACTGTGCTTCACAACTGGAGAATAGACATCAGTATAATCAATACCTGGAATTTGACTAAATCCTTTAGCAACTAACCTTGCTTTATACCTTGCAGGTTCATTTGGAGTCATTCCTTCCTTTCTTTTATAAATCCACTTGCACTTAACAGGCTTCTTTCTAGTGGGCAAAGGAACAATTTCCCAGTTACCATTTTTCTGAAGTGACTGCATCTCATCATGCATTGCACCAATCCACTTTATACTATTAGCAGACAAGATAGCTTATGTATAATTAGAAGGCTCATGAACACCTTCAATTTCTTCTGCAACACTCAAGGCAAAAGCAACATTACATTCTTCAATCCACCTTGTTCGGCGAATAATCTCCCTCCAAGGTCGAGCTTCGGCGAGAGACTCCTGTGGTGGCTGCACACTAGGTGAGGAATGTGTAGCAGGAGACAAATTTTCAGTAGCAGGGTGAACATAAACAACACTTTGACTTAGAGCAGCAACATCATCATTAACTAGCTCCACCTGCACGTTGATAGTCTCAGGTTTCTGGTTATTAGAACTGGTAGCCAAGTCATTTGTGAACATAGTAGATTCATTTAATACAACATTTCTACTATAAAATGCCTTCTGTTTTTTTTTTGTATCTCATAATTTATAAGCTTTGACACCAGTACCATAACGCAAGAAAATGCACTTGATAGCTCTAGTCTCAAGTTTTCCATTATCAACATGTGCATAAGCAATGCAGCCAAAAACTCTCAATTTAGAGTAGTCACAAGGTGAGCCAGACCATACGTCGATTGGAGTTTTCTTATCAATACTTGTGGAAGGAGAATGGTTTATTAAGTAGCACGCCGTGGAAGCAGCTTCTGCCCAGAATTTTCTGCTTAAACCCGAATTGGAAAGCATACAACGGGCCTTTGAAATTATTGTTCTGTTCATGCGTTCCGCAACACCGTTTTGTTGAGGAGTGTATGGAATTGTATGGTGCCTCACAATTCCTTCCTTTCTGCAATAATATTTAAATGCACTAGAACAGAACTCCATGCCATTATCAGTTCTTAGAATTTTTACCTTCCTTTCTGTTTGCTTTTCGACCATAACCTTCCACTCTTTGAATGACTGAAATGCATCTGATTTATGCTTCAGAAAATATAGCCAAACTCGACGTGAGTAATCATCAATAATAGTTAACATGTAACTAGCACCACCATGAGATGTTTTTCGAGAAGGAGCCCATAAATCAGCATGCACATAATCAAGAATACCTTTAGTATTATGGATAGTAGTATTGAACTTGACTCTTTTATGCTTACCAAACACACAATGCTCACAAAAGTCAAGTGATTCTGCCTTGCAGCCTTCAAGTAGGCCTCTTTTGCTTAATTCTGCCAAACCAAGTGCACTCATATGCCCAAGACGCATATGCCAAATTTTAGTGGTATTAGACTGATCAGGAGCAACCACGGCATTAGCAGTAAATATACTGCCTCGAAGCACATATAAGTTGGCAGCTTTTAAATCACCTTTCATGACAATGAGAGAACCTTTGGTTACCTTCAAAACTCCACATTCAGCGGAATATTTGTACCCTTTCACGTCGAGGGTACTAAGGGAGATGAGATTCCTGCACATGGTTGGGACATGCCGTACTTCTGTTAACATTCGTACAATCCATTGAACATTCTGATTTGAACAGTACCAATGCCTGTGACCTCACATGCCGTGTTGTCACCCATCCTCACGATGCCACCTTTTCTGTATAGGCTCATAAACACTAAAAAGATCTCTGTTAGTGCAGACATGATATGAGCAAGCAGAATCAAGTATCCATTGAGCATCTTTAGTGACACATCCGGCAAACGCAATGAGTACAATATCATTATCAGAATTCTCATCAGAGACAACGGAGGCACTACCTTCAGGCTTACCCTTTTTTCCGTTTCTCTTTTCTTTGTTCTGCAGCTTCCAACAATCATCGATGACATGATTATCCTTCTTGCAGTACCGGTAGAATTTATCATCTCGTCGTCCCCTGGATTTGGAACGACTTCTTTGATTTTTCTTGCCGTTACCTTTATTTCCTAAATTTGATTTCTTTTGTTCACTTCGGCCACGAACATTCAATGCCTCTCCGTTAGAATGACCAGCATCTTCTGAGTTTACCATCTGTTTCATCTTTTCTTTTGCTGTCAAAGCCGCATAGACCTCGGCCACGGTTAGAGTATCACGACTATATAGAATAGTATCTCGAAAGTTCGCTACGGCCCAAGCCTCCCGGCGACGGGCCTCCGCTTCGCTACGGAAATCCTGCCTCTCTTATCTTCATTAGAATTTGGATCATCGATCAGCACTTATGTTCAAACTTGACATCTCAAACACCTTTGACTCAGTTGCTTAGGAATATATGTTTGAGCTTCTTGAACAGCGGGGTTTTCCACCAAGATGGTGTGACTGGATGGCCACTCTATGGGCATCATCCTCTTCGGCCACTCTACTAAATGGTGTACCAGGGAAGCCACTCCAACATGAATGCGGCCTCCGTCATGGTGACCCTATCTCCCCACACATGTTCATCCTAGCCATTGATACATTGCAGACTATTTTTGAGATGGCAACAGCGGATGGTCTTCTCTCGCCACTAACAGGGATTCATGCAAGCATGTGGTTATCCCTATACATTGATGATGTAGTTCTGTTTCTAACCCAGTTCGAGAAGAGGTCACATCGACAATGCGGATACTCAGGTGTTTCGGTGATGCAACGGGTCTCATGGTTAACCTGCAAAACAGCTCGGTGGCTCCCATTAGCTGTCATGACCTTGACATGAACTCAATCCTTGAGGATTTCAATGGCCAACGCATAGCCTTTCCGGTACAGTACCTTGGCCTCCCGATCACCTTGGGTAGGTTAAGACTATCCAATCTGGATCATATTCAAGACGAGGAGCATGCAAGGCTAGCCGAATGGCAATCCAAGATGCTAAGTGTTGGTGGAAGAAGAGAACAGGTTAGATCGGTGCTATCCTCATTGCGAACCTACCTGCTTACATCCCTCTCAAGAATTTTGACAGAACTCGTAGGCGTTTCCTATGGGCAGGAAGCCAACAGCTCCATGGGGGGCAATGCAAGGTTAACTGGGACAAAGTCCGCTCGCCCATAGACAGAGGTGGTCTCGGCATACTACATCTCGAGCGTTTCAGTCATCCGCTTTGCATGAGATGGCTATGGTCAACATGGATACGCCAAACCTTCCCTTGGCATGCGATGGAAATACCAGTCGACATAATTGACAGATCACCATTTGCAGCAGCCACCATGGTGGAAATTGGCGATGGGACCATAGCGAGCTTTTGGTGGTCGCCTTGGCTACAAGGCGAGGCACCGGCAGAAATGTTCACGGAGCGTTACCAGCGGAGCAGAGGGAAAAAGGTATGCCTTGCCGAGGCACTACGGGACGATAGATGGATTGCAAACCTGATTCCTATCAGCTTGGACACCCTACTACACCACTTCATTCTCCTATGGCATGCAATACAGAACGTCGATCTAGTTCTCACACCGGATTCTATGGACTCTATCTTTTGTAAGCCCTCTCCCTCAGGAACTTACTCGGCTAAGTCTGCTTCACTACGTAAGAACCTCAAATCGGAGACAAAGATCGGAGACGAGCGCAAAGGCGATCGTCTCCAATCTTGAAAAACGAAACGCGCCTGCATCAGTGAGGATCAGAACTGGCTCGATGGAGGGTAAAAGGAGACGACCTGCTTCAAGGCGCGTCTTAGATAAGATATCCGAGACGCGCCCTCTTCTCTGACAAAAGGGAGACGCACGTTCCTACAGCTCGACTCCTATTATGAAAGATAAGGAGACGAGCTCTCCTTCGTGCTCGTCTCCTTTAATCAGCGTCTCACATTCCCAATATAAAGAGACACGCCTTTGCAGAGGATCGTCTCGATTTTGTATGCCCTTATACATGCTCCCAGCTGTGGCAGAACAGTGGCGGCCCGATCTGCCCTGTTATTGCCCTGTTCTATTCGTTTCTTTCCCTCTTTGGTGGTGCCCTACTAAAAAATCTTGCGGTGATTATCAGTGGCCCTTAAAACAAAATGGTTAGTCCTCTCCTCCTCCCTTGCCCCTTACTATTTTTTACCCCTTAAGATCTTGACAACCAGTGGCTTCGAATTTATTTGATTTAGATCTTATTTACGTAGATGACGTCGGATAAAAGTTGCATGTACGGGCCGCGCCTTTGCAATGAGTATATCAAAAGGGTAAATGCATTTATCGATTTCGCGAAGAAAGACATGTTGGAAAACATTAGAGGGAATACTTGTTGTCCTTGCAAACAATGCAAGAATGAGAAGAGATATCGCTCAAATGATGTCTTTGACGATCCCCTGACTTCACAAATCTTTTTTCCAGCGAAGGAAGCAAACTGGAGATGAGCTATAAGTACGCACGGTCCCACATCGCAGCGACCTACAAAAGTCAGAAGATCTCTGTGATGGATCCCCTGACTTCGGAGTAACTACACATCCCGTCGGTGCAGGTAAAGAAAAATTAGGTTCCAATTATCTGTAAGAGACGCGCTCTAAACAAGCTCGTCTCGTAAGTAATTACGAAGGAAGCTAAAGGGAGACACTCTCTTAGTTGGCTCGTCTCTGAGTATTGCACTAGGTATTTTAGCTCTCGCACGCTCTCTCCAAACACTTAGCGAAATTTTAGGCAAATTTACGACCATCACGCTCTCTTGCTCTAGAAACCGCCGCGCCGGCACCGCAGCCACCTGTCCACGATCCCATCCATGGAGCACGCCGCCGCCTCGTCCCCGTCCCCGGAGCACTATGCCGCCTCGACCCTGCCCTCGGAGCGTGCCACCGCCATCCCTCTTCCTCAAGCTCTTCCTCAGGCCACGGTATCAAGCCCTAACTATTGATTTTGAAGATGTATTAGTCAGAGCATCAGCAGAAGATCGAAGAGGCTCAACAGCAGACACCTCAACAGCAGCAGAGTCATCACACTCATGAATAGGATGCATCGGTTGGATCACATTCAGAAATTGCCTGTCGTCAACGAAAGAAAATGTCGTAGACGTCGTGGCCGACAGACGTTATCAGTGTTGGTGACGTCAATGACGAAGGCTTACCCCTGGACACGAGAGTGAATATGAGATTGTCTAGGGTTTGTGGTCTAGCTCCCCGGCAAAGGGTGTCGCTAATCCTGCAGGGATTCAATGAGTTGAGCAAAAATGAAAAGAATCAACTCTTCGAAAACTCTATTCAAACATAAGTGCAATATCCGGAAGAGCTGAAGCAGAAGGGGAAGAAGCTAGCTATGAAGATCATCTCTCATGCTTGGAGGAGCTACAAGAGTAAGCTTGTGAAGATTTGGAGGAACCAGGACATCCCCTTCAATACGTATAAAAGATTTGTCAAAAGAAGACTGGACGAGATTTGTTGAGAAGTGCGAATCAGAGTACTTTTCCAAAAACAGCGAGTATATGAAGTAGCTCTGATTGCACAACGAGCTTTACCACCACCTCGGCAACACTGGTTATGCCAGAAAACAAGGAGATGGCAACAGGAGGATGAAAGATTGGCCCAGCTAGGTCTATAGAATCCATACGACAAATTCCGTGGACGGCTGGGACCATTTATGAGTGCTCGTTCTAAGCTGACAGAGTGAGCCGATATCACCTACTACAGCCAGAGCACCACAGATGTCGCTCAAAGGGCCTTGAGGGATAGCAGTGCATATTTAAATGGTGAGAGGGAAAACGATGCACTCACCAAGGCCCTGCAAACCAAGGAGCAACGAGGTCGTGTTCGTGGTGTTTCCAGTAAGATGACCTGGAAGGAGGATTTTCCGGAACACAAATCTATGTATCGTAAGCGGAAATGACCTCAACACTACAGGTTTACGTGGAGGAGCTGAAAAGACAGCTGAGAAGGGAGGTTCTAGGAGAACTGAAGCCTATACTGGAGGCCTCAGGTATATAATTCCCTAACTTTGATGTGTTCATGGGTGAGGAGAACCATAGGAGCAGCTTAGCCTCTACTGCAGCTGGGGGTGGACGACCACATGAGGATCTTCAGGCACCAGCGTTCGGACCTTCAATTGAGCCGGACATGATAGATAACTTGTCTCAACCAACAACATGCAGGCTTATGCTATTGGTCGGAGGAATCTTTCCAATGGAGGTCGAGAGAGGGCCAGTGTATCTCTGTCAGGCCATGCTTGACGACATCCAGGTCAACACATCATACTATGTTGTGGTCAAAGTGGACATGGTGCATGACAATTCGAAAAACCTGAAGCTCGAAGTGCCACCCGATGATACAACGCTGACTATGCGGGATGCAGTTACTAGAAAGGTTCAGTGGAGATGGACTTCTATTCTTATTGACCCAGCACTAGCAGATTCAGCGTCGACCTCTCCTGCTTCGATGTCTCCTGAGGCACGTCTGCCTCCGTCTCCAAATTCAGAGCAGATGGTTCTGTCTCCAATTCGAGAGCAGTTAAGTGTGTGTATAACCAATTAAGTATGCACCCACATATACATGTATGCATTTAAGTTCGTGTATAACCAATTAATAAATCAACTAGAACGAATGAGTTTAATTGGTCCGGGTGGCATTTGTACGCATATCTGTGTATAGAGGTGACAACATCTAATTTAAATCTGCATGCAAATTATGTACGAAGAATATTAAATCAAATTGCTAGTGAATTACCCACTGCAAGCCAAAACCAAATTCAAAGCCAAAAATGAGATTCAAAAACACAATAAAAAATGAGAACCTTCCCCTTCCTGGGCTTAGCCCATTTTCCTCCTTTCCCTTAGTCAGCCCATCACCTTTTCTCTCCCCCTCTTCTTCCGGTGAAGCCCAGCCTACCCCCCCTTCATTCCCTAGCGTGCGGCCCAGTGCCCCTCCTTTCTTCTCTTAACCTGGCCCGGCACATCCCTTCCCTCTTCCTCCCCTTGTGCGCAGCCCAGCCCGGCTCTGCCCTCCTTCTACCCCACCGCCTACCCTTTCTTCCCCGACAGAGCTGCCACCTCCTTCCTGAAATCGCGCTGGCCCTAGGTCACGTCGCCCGTCGCTGTCCCGTCGGCCATGCCGCACGTCATCTCCCTCGTTTCAGGCTGCTGCGGGAATCCCGGCTGTCGTAGCCGTGGTATCGCGCGAGCGCGAATTCGGCCGGCCACCCTCGCCCGCTGCGCCGCCAGGGAATGCGCCGGACGCCCGCTGCTGTCCATGCCGCGCTTAAAAATCCTGAACTGCCACGCTAGCCGAAAGCCCCTCCACTGCCTCTCTTCATCCATGAATTCTCGGCCATCTCGGTCCCATCCGGCCCGTTTGACCTCGCGTTCGACCCGACCGAGAGCACCGACTTCCCCACGCTATAAGAGGCCTGTGCCGCCCCTCCACAAGCGCGGTAGCACTCCACTGAAGCTCCCAAGAGCATACGCAAGCAGGATCGAGCTCCCCCCAAGCCAAATTTTGGGTTTTCCCTTCTTATTCCCCAAGTCCAGCGAACCCGAAATTCTACTCCGTTGAGCCACCTTCCCTCTCTTGTGTTCTCCCTTCGGCGTCCCTAGAGGTCCACGGAGTGGATCTGCTCGCTAGAGCTCGCGACAAAGCCTGGTAGGGGTGCTTGCCCCGAGCGCTGCCGCTATTAGCCGCTGCACGCCGTCGCCGGCTACCGTGGGGCACTCCTCGGATCAGCCGTACCCTCTGAAACGTTTTTGCCATCCCAGTGTGCGTATAGGGCATGGAAACTCGGTAGGAAACGGCCACACGCGCGCTACCACCGAACACCGCCGTCATGCCCAACTCAGGCAAGGCCGCACCGGCAAAACAATAAAATTCTAAGCCCGGCTTCACCGCCATCAGATTCCCCATGTCACATAGACCAACGGAAAATTGTTTGTAAGGTAGCGCGAAGAAGAAGTTTGGGCGCCGGCTAGCCGCCGGCGACCCACTGCCATCTCTGGCGATGTCTAGCCGCCATTCCAGTGACCTTCTCAGCCTAGGACTGTGACCGCTGCCCTCACCATGCTACGTACATCACCGGCACATAAATAGTTTCCCAACGCAAAAAAAGTCCAACGACCGGTTAGCCGCCGGCGAGCTACTCCGGCCAGCTGCCACCCTACCCCTCTTCCCTAGGTAGCGACCATGTGGCACTCCCCAGCTCGGCCGAACCCTCTAGGATGTTTCCCCGCCTCAGTGACAAGTGTGGCATCGCCAAATGGGTAGAACGCAGCCACGCGCTCAAGTTCATCGAGCACCGCCATCACCAGCATCTCCGGCGAGCTGTTGCTGCCACTCCGGTGAGCAAGTCTGGTTAGGAACCCCACACCTCGATTACCCCCAATGGGATGAATGCTGGCACCACATTAGATTGAACTCGGAAGCAAAACGACGCGATTCCGGCTGGCCGCACCCGCCGTGCCGGCAGCCGCTCCAGCCACCCGCTCACGTGGCAGCCAAGTGGCAGGCCACGCAGGCAGGCATGCGGATGTGGCAGCAGAGTCAGCACCACGCGGGTGCCAGCCAGCCCGCAGGCTCTGCCTGGGCCGCCGTAGACTCGGTCATCTATGGACCACAGACCCAGCAGCTATAGGCTAAGTTCAGGTCCACAACAGTAACCTGAGGACCCCCCCTAGCCAGCTTGGCGCACACCTTGCGCCACATGGCATGACACGTAGATAGATACGCATACATGGTAGCCAGGTCAGCACCACCTCAGCAAAGGCACACATGTGGTAGCCACCTCGCACACCCCAGTCTAGGTGGTGCCCATGTGGCGCAAACGTAATGAACACGTGGCATGACACATAAGCAGTGAACACATGGCATCATAGCTAGCACCCTGTCAGCAAAGACACACACGTGCAGCCACCTCGGCATCCCGACCCAGGTGGCAGCCCAGTCAGCTGCCACATTGCTGCCACCACACACCTGTTCGCAAAGATCAGTGGAAATTAGCCCTGTAGACTTGGTCCACGTACACCAAGGACACAGGCGCTACGCTGGACCCTCTAGCCCACTTGTCAGCTTCTGTGCACACAAGGAAATTGCTAGGGATACCACTAGTGTACACAGAGACTTGTAAAATACATTTCGGAGTATAGAAGAAATTTCAGGAAAATTTTAAAAAATCGGAATGTACTATTGGAGTAGAGTGGAAAACAGACATGGCCCAAATAAATCTTAGAAAAGTCCCTAAATCCTAATAATGATACTAGCCCATCTAGTTAGCTCGGGAATCTGCGGTAAACTTGTTCCTAACTACCCAAGCGACGAAATCCCCCACTCAAGCCACAAATAAAATATACCTTATGCTGAAATATCTTTAGGACTCCCTACAACCACACTACTGAGATTTTGTTTGGATCTCTTGGAGTTCGTTTGGATTCAAGCTGATTCACGCGAATTACGTACTATAGCAAACAAGGAATCCGACGAGGAACTTGAAGACCCGGACTACGAGGAGTTTCTGGAAGCCGGTGAAGGCAAGCTCTAACCTCCTTGATCATGATTGCCCCTATGAATTTACAAAATTGCCCTGATAGCCTATTTTAATATACATGTTTTCCATGATTACTTTTAAACATTGTGGTAGCTAAGAACCGCTTGACTAGTGGTAGCTTATCTGTGTAAGTAGTCTGGTCGATACGATGATTTGACGGTGGTTACTTGCCCCTCAGTTAACCTAGCTCGATGACGTCGGCTAGCCGTTACACTAGCAAGTAACATACCGCCTCTATCCATCCAAGGCCAGAGTACTTGCTAGGTGATAGTCACGTGTTTGACACGTGAAGTGCCACAAACCCCTCCTTGACCTTGTCAACTTACTTCCTTGATGCCCTAAGGCTCCGTCGTCACACTATAATGTGACGACACGTGTGATTCCTTGAAAGTAGAATGCTTAGGAACCCTCGTGATGTTCACATCATGACTCACTACAATTAATCATCGGATTTGTGAAAAATGTTGAAAGGTGTCTTGGTGGTGTGAGTTAGGAAGTGGGTTGGGAATTTGAGTTATACAACTTGTGTGGGGTGAAGTGGGGAAAAAGGAATGGTTGAGACGGGATATGATGAATGAGTAGTGTGTGCTTTGGTGTAGCCCACCTGTCGTGGATATTGATGAAGTCATCTCACCAACTTAAGGACCAATTCATATAACCTCGTCATAGTGATTTCGTGCAACCACAAAACCTGTATGGGCAGGACTCCCTCTACCTTCTTGGTGACTTCCACATGAGCCATCTGGCGGCTAGTAGGGCACGGGGGACCAGGAAAAGACATGGAGGGGTCATTACCCGTGGTCCGGCTAGGAGAGTAATTTCCTAAATAGCCCCTAGGTGTGTCCTGAGGTGTGATTGTGGGGTTACTCGGGGAAGATGAGGCAACGTTACGCTACTCCCTTGCTAGGAGTGCTTGACCTGTGGGTAAAGTGTACAACCTCTACAGAGTATAAAATCCGGATAACCGTTGTCACGGTCTTGACACACTATGTTCCGAGCTCTTGTTGATTAGTCTTAGCATGTTTCCTTGATGTAGTTGAGCGGCAGTGTTTGTCGTGTTTTGGATATTACGGTTGTGTGCCGGAACTAGTAAAGCCATGGGGCTTGAACGTTCGAATAAAACTTAGGGAACTGGCGGGATGGAGTTTAACTCCCCTAGGTCCCACCAACTAAAATCAGGATATGGTTACCTCCTTTTGCTTTGCAAAACCTTCTTTCAAAAGCAACCCTGCATGAATGCTTTTCGGCAACTCTAAGCCATATAGCCCTGCCTTGCTACGACCTCCTTGCTTGAAACACATCCCCTTGAGTAGTGTTAGGGCTTGCTGAGTACCTTCCGTAGTCACTATTGCCTTCTTTACAACCCTCAGGTGCAGAGGAAGAAAGAGAAGAAGAAGACGAAGAGTGTTCAATGACGAGTAGGTCTAGTCTTGCGCCCAAAGGCTTCCTGAGGGTCGGGTGTCACCCATTTCGCTGTAGTTCGACATTGTCTTTCTATTTTTAGTGGCCCTGCGAGGCCCATGGACTGTAACCTAAGAATTACTTGTAAGACCTTAACGGTCCTGTTAAGAATAAGTTAATGTATGGAACTCGATACATTTTGTTGCGTGTACCAACTACTGATCCAATGATTGGTACGAGATGCACAAGTGGGCCCCGAGAGAGGTGGGTCCTGACAGAGTGGTATCAGAGCCGTACTTGGTCGTATGACGAAACATTAGAGTAATCTTTCACGATTATATGCCTATTTTGCAAAATACAAGACTATTTGTGAAATGTCTCCCTTCCCCTATGATTCTGCCTTCGTATCTCGTTAAAAACTCCATTTGCCTACTTTGATCACCAGTACCCTCTCAACCTATCCTAAAATATGGATGACCCACACTGATGGTTATCGATAGTCTCCCCGCGACTTGGCTTCCACGACACCAACACAAATCTTTTCTGAAGAATTTAATCATATGAGCCATTGTCGAACCAACTGAAAGGAGTAAGACTCTAACTGTCAGAAGCTACTCGGTGACGTCGTCAACCCCTACTAGGAGTGACCTGGAATCATATCCAAAAAAAGAAAAAAACTACTCTGATCCTCTCGTACCTCAGCCATAGTCGTAAAACACAAGTATGACTGTAGGTACCTATGTAGACTAGATTATGTCATAAGCTAGAGTGAGTCACGAGTAGTGCGCTAGGGTAATATATTATATAGGAGTTTGTAATGATTGGTGTCATTTGTTGATTTTATTTGGCTTTTAAATCAAGTGGCAACTTGTGTGCTCTAACTCAAATACAGACCAAATAACTAAATGGAAAAAATAAGTTGTGTGCTTAATAAAATAAATACATATCAAGTACGTGTATGTATATACACATGTATACCTATATGTATATTAAATAAAACCCACCTACAAATAGAGGCTGTATATATACGACATAAAATTTGAATCATATACACACATATACACAGGTAGTAATAATAATAATACAAATAATAATAATAATAAGTATGAGAAATATACGTATACAAGCATACAAAAAAACAACTAACTAAAAATATCTCTCAATCCATAGTATGGTCCTTAAGAGATCCTTCCACATTCAAGCTCGTCGTGCGCATGCCTCACAAGAAGGAGAAGACCACATTCAGTAGGAATGTGCTCTTAGGGGCAGAACAACCCCTAGAGGCAGAGCCGTTGGTCGCCGTGGTAGGACTCTACGAGCAACAGTAGCAGAGGTCAACAACCTGGACGCAGTAAGTGACTCCCAAGAAGGAACTGAAGAAGTAGACCAGGAGGATCACATGAACCCTGAAGGAG
The DNA here is from genome assembly GCA_030760725.1 of Neostapfia colusana. Taxonomy (NCBI): domain Eukaryota; kingdom Viridiplantae; phylum Streptophyta; class Magnoliopsida; order Poales; family Poaceae; genus Neostapfia; species Neostapfia colusana. The sequence goes on from JASWHV010000003.1 coordinate 126,775,664, forward strand.
AAGTGATGCCGCCACCTCCACCCGCAACATTGGCCGATGTAATGACTTTGCAGACACAATTAATGCAAACCATATCCCAAGGGTCGCAAAGACAACAAGGCCAAGGAGTACCACCTCCATCCAAGATGTCGGAATTCATGAGGCTCAGGCCACCAGTTTTTGACGGTACCAATGAAGATCCGTTAGCAGCCGACGAGTGGCTACGGAACATAAACAAAAAGCTCAACATAGCCGCTGCAACAGATCAGGAGCGAGTTATGTTGGCTACCCACCTGCTAACTGGAGCACCTAGAGAATGGTGGGATCATTACCAAGAAGCATCCTCAGAACCGGATGCCATCAGCTGGGTGGAATTCCAGCAAACATTCCGCCACTACCACATACCGGAAGGAGTAATGGAAATGAAGGCAGATGAACTCAGATCTCTGGGGCAAGGTGTCATGACGATCAACCAGTATATTAAGAAATTCAAGACGCTGGCTTGTTATGCACCTGACGAGGTCAGTACGGATAAGATGAAACAATATCGTTTCAGGAAGAAACAAGGTCCCACAACAAGGGCATTAATATGCAAAATCAATTTTTGAGGTCTCGCTTCAACCACCAACAAAAACCTAGGTACCAGCCTATCATGCAATACCGCACCACCGAGAGCAATCCATCGACACAACCGTTTCATCAGTTGAGCACCAATCGATCCCAGTGTAGCAGCCATAGTGTGACACAAGCACCAAATACCGTCAGGACATGCTTCAACTGTCAGGAACCAGGGTATCTAATAGCAAATTGCCCATACAACAAGATGTCAAATGATGCACCTGCTCACCCAGGAGCAAGAACCGTTGGATCTAGAGTTATAAGACGTACACCTTCAGTACCCGGTCAACGGGTTAAAGCTCAACTATGTGGACGAGATCACATCAACCATATTGGCACACAACACGATGGAGAGTCATCAAACAATTTAGCCGGTTGGTAACTCGCCAAACCCACCCTTGTCAAACACCTGTATAACTTAGAGATTTGCATCCATCACCACCTCGAAGTCGGTACTACAGATGCATCGCTGGAAATCTTATATATATATATATATATATATATATATATCAACTACAATAACTATCAAGTATCAAATTGAGCACATAGGAGTTAGAACCCTATTTAAGTGGGCTAAAGTTTTTAGCAGACCTAGTAGTCCAGTCAGATGGCACACCCCCTTAGCAGACTGGTTGGCGCCTCAGCAAAGAAGATACTCCACATGCAAACCACAAGGCCGCCACAACAAATCAGGATGCAACAATAGTCATCTGCCAACCACATAGGCGCAAAATAGAATCTATGGTGTGTAGTTTGGAAGCTACACCCCTAGACGGAAAGTACAAGTGAAACATGAATAACAACACTCATTTTCGAAAAAATTGTTAGATATGCCACAGGAAGAGACACTAGAATTCCCAAGCTACTAAAGGGAACCATAAGAATCTCGAGGACGATATTCAGTTTAAGTGGGGTAGATCTGTCACAGCCCAAATTTTGAAACAAACCAAAATCGGTCCAAAACAAAAAGTTGAGAGAATCATGAGCATATACTAAACTCTAGTTAAACCGAGGCATGTGTATATGTAGGTATAGGAATTCATCCACATATACATGTATGCATTTAAGTGTGTGTATAATCAATTAATAAATCAACTAGAACGAATGAGTTTAATTGATTCGGGTGGCATTTGTATGCATATATGCGTATAGAGGTGACAACATATAATTTAAATCTGCATGTAAATTATGTAGAAGGAATATTAAATCAAATCGCTAGTGAATTACCCACTGCAAGCCAAAACCAAATTCAAAGCCAAAAATTAGATTCAAATACAGATTCAAAAACACAATAAAAAAATGAGAACCTTCCTCTTCCTGGGATGAGCCCATTCTCCTCCTTTCCCCCCAGCCAGCCCAGCACCTTTTCTCTCCCCCTCTTCTTCCGGCGCAGCCCAGCCTGCCCCCCCCCCTTCATTCCCTAGCGTGCGGCCTAGTGCCCCTCCTTTCTTCTCTTAGCCTGGCCCGGCCCAGCCCTTCCTTCTTCCTCCCCTTGTGTGCAGCCCGGCCCGGCTCTGCCCTCCTTCTTCCCCACCCCCTACCGTTTCTTCCCCGACAGAGCCGTCGCCTCCTTCCTGAAATTGCGCCGGCCCTAGGTCGTGTCGCCCGTCGCTGTCCCGTCAGCCACGCCGCACATCATCTCCCTTGTTTCAGGCCGCCGTGGGAATCCCGGCTGTCGTGGCCACGGTATCACGCGAGCGTGATTTCGGCCGGCCACCCTCGCCCGCTGCGCCGCCAGGGAATGCGCCGGACGCCCGCTGTTGTCCATGCCGCGCTTTCAATTCCTGGAGTGCCGTGCCCAGTGAAAGCCCCTCCACTGCCTCTCTTCCTCCCCGAATTCCCGGTCGTCTCGGTCCCATCCGGCCTAATTGACCTCGCGTTCGACCCGACCGAGAGCACCGACTTCCCCACGCTATAAGAGGCCGGTGCGGCCCCTCCACAAGCGTGGTAGCACTCCACCGAAGCTCCCAAGAGCATATGCAAGCTGGATCGAGCTCCCCCCAAGCCAAATTTTGGGTTTCCCCCTTCTTCTTCCCCAAGTCCGGCGAACCCAAAATTCTACTCCGGTGAGCCGCCCTTCCTCTCCTGTGTTCTCCCTTAGGCGTCCCTAGAGGTCCATGGAGTGGCTCTGCTCGCTAGAGCTCGCGACAAAGCCTGTAGGGTGCTCGCCCTGAGCTCCGCCGCTCTTAGACGCTTCACGCCGTCACCGTCTGCCGTGGGGCACTCCTCGGATCAGCCATCCCCTCTGAAACGTTTTTGCCATCCCAGTGTGCATATAGGGCATGGAGACCCCGTAGGAAACAGCCACACGCGCGCTACCACCGAACACCGTCGTCATGCCCAACTCCGGCGAGGCCTCACCGGTGAAACAGTGACATTCTAGGCCCGGCTTTGCAGCCATTAGATTCCCCATGTCGCATAGACCAACGGCAAACAGTTTGTAAGGTACCGCGACGAAAAAGTTCGGGCACCGGCTAGCCGCTGGCACCCACTGCCATCTCCGGTGATATCTAGTCGCCATTCCGGTGACCTTCTCAGCCTAGGACCGTGACTGCTGCCCTCACCATGCTACGTAGATCACCGGCACGTAAATAGTTGCCCCGCTCAAAGAAAAAGTCCAACGACCAGTTAGCCGCCGGCGAGCTACTCCGGCCAGCTGCCACCCTACCCCTCTGCCTTAGGTAGCGACCATGTGGCACTCCCCAGCTCGGCCGAACCCTCTAGGACATTTCCTCCCCCTTAGTGAACGTGTGTGGCATCGCCAAATGGGTAGAACGCAGCCACGCGCTCAAGTTCATCGAGCACCACCATCAACAGCAACTCCGGCGAGCTGTTGGTGCCATTCCGGTGAGCAACTCTGGTTAGGAACCCCACACCTTGACTACCCGCGACGGGATGAACGCCGGCACCACGTTAGATTGAACTCGGAAGCAAAACGGCGCGATTCTGGCTGGCCGCCCCCGCCGTGCTGGCAGCCACAACGGCCACCCGCTCACGTGGCAGCCAAGTGGCAGGCCACGCAGGCAGGCATGCGGATGTGGCAGCAGAGTCAGCACCACGCGGGTGCCAGCCAGCCCGCACGCCCTTCCTGGGCCGCCGTAGACTCGATCCCTGTGGACCACATACCCAGCAGCTATAGGCTAGGTTCAAGTCCACAACAGTAACCTGAGGACCTCCCCTAGCCAGCTTGATGCACACCTGGCGCCACATGGCATGACACGTAGATAGACACACATACATGGTAGCCAGGTCAGCACCACCTAAGCAAAGGCACACATGTGATAGCCACCTCGCACACCCCGGTCTAGGTCGCGCCTATGTGGACCACACGTAATAAACGCGTGGCATGACACATAAGCAGTTTAGAACACATGGCATCAAAGCCAGCAACCTGTCAGCAAAGACACACACGTGCAGCCACCTCGGCAGCCCGACCCATGTGGCAGCCCAGTCGGCTGCCACATTGCTTCCACCACACACCTGTTCGCAGAGACCGGTGGAAATTAGCCCTGTAGACTTGGTCCACGTACACCAAAGACACATGCGCTACGCTGGACCCTCTAGAGACACATGCGCTACGCTGGACCCTCTAGCCCACTTGTCAGCATCTGTGCACACAAGAAAATTGCTAGGGATATCCCTAGTGTGCACAGAAACTTGTAAAATACATTTCGGGGGATAGAAGAAATTTCAGGAAAATTTTAAAAAATAAGAATGTACTATTAGAGTAGAGTGGCAAACAGGCATGGCCCAAATAAATCTTAGAAAAGTCTGTAAATCCTAATAATTGTACTGGCCTATCTAGTTAGCTCGGGAATCTGGGGTAAACTTGAGCCTAACTATCCAAGCGACGAAATTCCCCACTCAAGCCACAAATAAGATATACCTTATGTTGAAATTTCTATAGGACTCCCTACAACCATACTACTAAGGTTTTGTTTGGATCTCTTGGAGTTCTTTTGGGTTCACGCTGGTTCATGCGAATTGCGTACTATAGCAAACAAGGAATCTGACGAGGAACTTGAAGACCCGCACTACGAGGAGTTTCTGGAAGCCTGTGAAGACAAGCTCTAACCTCCTTGATCATGATTTCCCTATGAATTTACAAAATTTCCCTAATAGCCTGTTTTAATATGCATGTTTTCCGTGATTACTTGTAAACATTGTGGTAGCTAAGACCCGCTTGACTAGTGGTAGCTTCTCCGTGTAAGTAGTCTGGCCGACACGATGATTTTGACGGTGGTTACTTGCCCCTCAGTTAACCAAGCTCGATGACGTTGGCTAGCCGTTACACTAGCAAGTAGCATATCACCTCTCTCTATCCAAGGCCAGAGTACTTGCTAGGTGATAGTCACGTGTTTGACACGTGAAGTGCCACGACCCCCTCCTTGACCTTGTCAACTTAATTCCTTGATGCCCTAAGGCCCCGTCGTCACACTATAATGTGACGACGCGTGTGATTCCTTGAAAGTAGAATGATTAGGAACCCTCACGATGTTCGCACTCGACTCACTACAATTAATCATCGGATTTGCAAAAAGTGTTGAAAGGTTTCTTGGTGGTGTGAGTTAGGAAGTGAGTTGGGAATTTGTGTTATACAACTTGTGTGGGGTGAAGTGGAGAAAAAGGAAGGTTGAGCTGGGATATGGTGAATCAGTAGTGTGTGCTTTGGTGTAGTCCACCTGTCGTAGATATTGATGGAGCCGCCTCACCAACTTAAGGACTGGTTCATATGACCTCGTTATAGTGATTTCGTGCAACCACAGAACCTGTATAAGCATGTGACGCCCGGTCCCGTGAAAACGGATCCGAACTAATGCATATGTGTGCCAAGGATGTTCATCACACATACACATGTAATCCACAAACTGAATACAGAATATAACCACGAATAATAGGGTTTAAATGCTTTATTACATCAATTTCTAACTTATTCTTGCAGCGGAAGTCTCTAACTTATTCTAGAAGTGAAAGTCTTCTACACGATAGTGGAAGCAAACTAAGCACAGTAGCGGCTCCATCTTCAACTCCATCCCCACAGGCAAGTTGACGGTAAGATCACACGCCTAGTACTCCACATGGTCTTCAAAATACTCCTCTCCTGTTGCTGATGTTTGTATGATAATGCAAGGGTGAGTACATGTCGTACTCGGCAAGTGCAGGAGATGTATGGCATGTAGCTTCCAACAAGGTAGGAACAAAAAGGCTCATTGCAGAAAGCAAAGTTTATTTCTCAAACATGATAAAAACAGCAAATAACTCTAAGTGAATTTAATCCCAACATATATCCAATTAAAACATCAACATACCTCCTTTGTGATTCACCACCTTTCATGTCTCAACCAACCATAAACCTTTCTCAACTTTCATCTCATGCTCATGATATCCATAACCATCTCAGATTCATACCACCATCTCATATTCATCTCATATTCATATTTTCCGAAAACAAACTCATTGTTACGACTCAACAGTCCCAAAAAAAAACAATCCCAAAGACCATACCATAACCAAACCAATAAACATCCATCCCAAACCTTCGCTCTAATCATGGAAGTTGGCCAGATCCTTGTGACCGAAAGCATGGCTATCATGATAGTTTTACACTCTGCAGAGGTGGCACCATTTTACCCACAAGTTTGTGATTTCGTCACCCGTCGGCGACTGCAGAACCCCCATTATACCAGCACACAACCATCGGTGTATGGCCAAGAGATCACAAAATAGCCTTTACAAAGGGGCTACTAGATGTATGGACTCACTAAGGTTTCACCAGCAGGCTCGAATCACCATTCTCCCACCTACGGGCCCCCTCTTGTGTCATGCAGTTCCCAGGGCAGTCCTCTCTCGACTCCCATTCCCCGCGCCTTCCACGGTCCATAAAAATCTAGCAACTTACCTAATTAATCAGCTAAGCCGCACCCATACTTGGCCTTGTGGTGGCATTGTTTTCCTGGCATGTGCTCGCATGAACCGGTCCTTAGATCTGCGACAAGTAAACCACCATCTCATTCTACCACTTCCACGAACCAAGCTTGCCTAGATCTCCCCCGATTCATGTTCATTACCAACATCAAGTTATTATTATCATTATTCATATGAGTGCAGTAGTTAGACCCATTCTATCTCGCTTCCCATATCCCGTGGACTCAGCGAAGCAAAAACAGAAACGACCATACCCGACTCATCAACTTTCCCGGCGACTAGGGTGGTTAACAAAACTAGTAAACTCCTATAAAAGGGTTCCCATCAAATTGACTCAAGCATACACAGTTTTCACAAACAAACAGTTTCAAAACATGGGATCAATATGGTCAAGGGGCACTTGCCTTGTTCCTGTGGCTTCTGTTGCTCATGGATCTCGAAGTCTTGGTGTTGTAGTTCTTCGTAGATAGATCACTGAGTTTGTCCTTCTACTTACGATCACGCATGTATAAAATTTACAGCAATCAAACTTCATGCACAATCCCTACTCAAGATGCAAGGGTGCATATGCATGCTAATCCTATGGTGTTGTTTTTGTTAGATCGGTTTGTACGTGTTCTTGCATGTTTTAATGGGCTTTGCATGGGGTTTTACAATGAACAAGGGTGTAAGGATCTAGTGTGGACGTGGTGATGACCTTGTATCAAGATGTAGATCAAACCGATCAACACGTGATCTGTCCACACGAAAAAGCTTCTGTTCGAAGAGATCGAAGAAACAGATGCGAAGAAAACCGTGATGATGTCGTAAGGTGGTAACAAAGACCTACCTAACGTCTCCTTGGTGTCGGGGCCTTCCTCCTAGCGATTGCAGCAGCGGGGAGCTCGTCGGCGGCTCACGGGTGGGGCTCACCGTCGTCTGAACTCCGGCGAGGGATGGAAAATCTAACTCGGCGAGCTGGGGCTAGGGATTCCAAGTCGCCGACTTAGGGAGGGAAAATAAGAGTACGTGGTTGCGGACAAGGGGTTTTGGGTTCTATTTATAAAGGTTGAAAGAATAGTCCTACTTCAATTGGATTTCAAATAAGAGTCATATTCAATTTGTTTTAGATCTTAACAACTTATCTCCAATCGGTTTGGTGCGGTGTCAACGTGGAAATCGTGTCAGTCTCCTCCATACCGGGTATTCCCGCGCGCACAGGAGAAAAACGGCTTAAGGATCTCGTCCTTCCGTAGTGGAGAGCTCTAGAGACGCCACATGTATAGCGAGGGCATGGCCTCTCTTTTTCCATAGAGACAAGCTTCAGGTGCGCCACGTGTCTGGCCGAAGGGACCTCCCTCTCCTTCAGAGGCGAGCTCCGGGTGAGCCACGTGTCTGGCGGGCAGGACCTCCCTCTCCCTCAGAGGCGAGCTCTGCGTGCTCCACGTGTCAGTGCCGGACCTCACCTCTCCTCGGAGGTGGGCTCCGAGAACGCCACGTGTCCAGCAGCGCCGGACCTCCTTTCTCCTCAGAGGAAAGCTCCGAGGTCGACACGTGTCCAACGGGGCGGACCTCTCGGAGGCGAGCTCCGAGAGCGACACGTGTCCAACAGCGTTGGACCTCCCGGAGGTGAGCTCCGAGGGTGACATGTGTCCCGCAGAATCGGACCTTTTGGAGGCGAGCTCCGAGGGTGACACGTGTCTCGTGGGATCGGACCTCATCCCTTCCACAGGGGTGAGTTCCGAAGTCGACTTGTGTCCCGTGGGGTTGAGCCCCGCTTCTCTGCAGAAACTAGCTCTGAAGGCGACACGTGTCCGGCGGGGGCCGGACCTCGCTTTTCCGCAGCGATAAGCCCCGGGGGCAACACGTGTCCAGCGGGCCGGACCTCGCTCCCTTCCGTAGGGGCGAGCTCCAAGCCTTCCACGTGGCCAACGGTGTCGGACCTCACCCCCTCCGCGGGGATGAGCTCCAAAGGCACCACGTGGCCAGCAGGTCGTGGGAAGTGTCGACAGTGCTCCTCGGTGAACTGGAATTGACTCTTTTTGGCTATCTTTCTGATCTTTCTCCCGTTCTAATTCTTTTATAATGTTTGTCTATATGAATTATGTATGAATTCATGGATACGAAATTTAGGGTGTCACAAGGCAGGGCTCTCTCTATCTACTTGGTGACTTCCACTGAGCCATCTGGCTGCTAGTAGGGCATGGGGGACCAGGAAAAGACACGGGGGAGTCATTACTTGTGGTCCGGCTGGGAGAGTAATTGCCTAAATAGCCCATGGGTGTGTCCCGAGTTGTGATTGTGGGGTTACTCGGGGAAGATGAGGCGAACTTTACGCCACTCCCTTGCTAGGAGTGCCTGACCTGTGGGCAAAGTGTACAACCTCTACAGATGTAAAATCCGGATAACCGTTGTCTTAGTCTATACACACTATATTCTGAGCTCTTGTTGATTAGTCTTAGCATGTTTCCTTGATGTAGTTGATTGACAGTGTTTACCGTGTTTTGGATATTACAGCTGTGTGCCGGAACTTGTAAAGCCATGGGGCTTGAACGTTCGAATAAAACTTAGGGAACTGGCGGGATGGAGTTCAACTCCCCTAGGTCCCACCAACTAAAATCAGGATATGGTTACCTCCTTTTGCTTTGCAAAACCTTCTTTCAAAAGCAACCCTGCATGAATGCTTTTCGACAACTCTAAGCCGTATAGCCCTGCCTTGCTACGACCTCCTTGCATGAAACACATCCCCTTGAGTAGTGTTAGGGCTTGTTGAGTACCTTCCGTACTCACTCTTGCCTTATTCACAACCCTCAGATGCAGAGGAAGAAAGCGAAGAAGAAGACGAAGCGCAATTCGATGACGAGTAGGTCTAGTCTTGCGCCCAAGGCTGCCTAAGGGTTGGGTGTCGCCCATTGCGCTGCAGTTCGACATTGTCTTTCTGTTTTTAGTGGCCCTGCGAAGCCCATAGACTGTAACCTAAAAATTGCTTGTAAGACCTTAACGGTCTTGTTAAGAATAAGTTAATGTATGGAACTCGATACATTCTATTGTGCGTACCAACTATTGATCCAAAGATTGGTACGGGATGCACAAGTGGGACCCGAGAGAGGTGGGTCCTGACAAGAAACCACTGAAAGAGTCGCAATCTAACCCGAAGTTGCCGAAAGCTATGACGCATGCTAAATCGAAGTTCCAAATGTGGAAGCTGATGTTAATTGTCGGCGCACTGAAAGAAGCTGGTAAATATTGTGTTGGACTTCATAACTACTACATCAATAATTACAAAAATTTCAACACTTAATAGGGATACAATGAGAAGCTCTTTCTGGTGGGTGAAGACATCCTTCTCATCTCATGGTCTGATCTCTACGACCTTTTCACCCTCGACACGTTGGATGTCTCACTAATATGCTGCTTCGCAATGTAAGTCCTCAAAAACTAGGCTCTTCAATATGTATAAGTGTTATATGTGTATAAAAAATTTTGCCATTTTGCGTGTAGGCACATGCAGCAAATTACTCGTCATGGAACGGGAAACGAGTCTCCTGCATAACTTGAGCCGCAAATATCAACCAGAACTAATCTTCAAATGGCCAGCAGTCAAAGAGATGTTGTTGGATATTTTATCAAGGCAATGAAACAGTACAGTGATAAGGAACTCCTAGTCGTGCTATTCAACACGAGTAACCATTGGGTAACCCTAGCACTTTCTACAAAGTACGACCAAGTCTGGTACTGTGACTCCGCAAAACCGATAGATTCAATAACTGACGAGCGCCTTACCTGTGATTGGAGCGATATCATGTACGTTCTTGACGAGTAAATTCCTTCTTCACTTTAGTTTCTGACTATTTCGTCATTGCACGATATTTTTACATTAACCGAATGTTTCTCTTTAGGGCTTTTGACACGTACATGGTTAAGGTGCTAGGAGGACATATAAAAGGAAAACGTCAATGACTTAAACATGATACTATATTTTTATCCCACAACAACTCCGGGCAACACATGCGGCTTCCATGTAGCTTAAGCATGGTTCTATTTGGAGAGCAGCCGAATTACAATGTATGTATAAGTGCATTTATTTTTACTTTATTATTAACCTTTTGCTAATTTTCATTTTATCTCGTGGCAGGACTACGAAACCGCCTTTAGTAACACAACAGGTTCTAGCCTCGAGCACATTAGAGAGAGGCTATGCAGGTTCATCTTTTCTGAAATCATTAATCCAAAGGGAGAATTTTATTATAATATACAGGATTAGATGACAGTTATGATTTGTGTAATTAGTTACTTGGGAAGCAGGATGAACAGGAGGACATTCTTTTGTATATAATAGTTACTTGGTAAGCAGGATGAACAGGGGCATTCTTTGTGTAATAGTTACTTGGTAACCAAGATTGATACTTTGTTAATATTTGATTGGTCAATATAACTATTAATGTGTGATCTCCATTTGGCTATACATATGTTTCTGTATGTGTATGTTTCTGACGCTGAGAAAACGGCTGCCAAATCTTGGCTAGCTCCAGGACGCAGCTGGCAACCAGGATAATCAGGGAGGGTCATCTAATAGGGGACGAGTTAAAACAAAGAACGTCTCGGATTAGTCGTTCAATCCGCGACGAGCTGACATAAAGTATGTCTCGGATTATTCTTCAAAGCCGCAACGAGCTGATATAAAGTCCATCTCGGATAAGTCATCAAATCCGCGACGAGTTTACGTAAACCCGTCTCAGATTTCTTAACAAAAGGAGATGGGTTGCATTAAAGTGTGTCTCAGTTATTTTATTTAAAGGAGACGTGCTTCCTTAAAACCCATCTCGGATTTTTTCCGTAAAGGATACGGACCGCCTAAAGGCCCGTCTCAGGTATCTTATAATAAGGAGACATGCTTAATTAAATCTCGTCTCCCATGTGTCCTAATCGGCGACACGCCCGGTCGCTCATCTCCGATGACTCTGTAATGCGAGACGCGACGAAGGAGACGCGCAGTCAGCTCGCCTCCGTTCTTTATGCGGGCACGTCTTGAATGAGTCTTTCTCACGTATTGCTTACAACATGCAATTCGAAGGTATGATCAAATCTCCCTTCCTTGTGATGCTCTGGAAGGTATGGGCACCTCCAAAATGCAAGATGTTCTCATGGCTTTTCCTCCAGAACCGTGTTTGGACTTCGGATAGATTGCAACAGCAGCTTATGCCCCCTGTGCCTTTGTAATCTTGAGACATCTCTCCACCTCGTCGTTGAGTGCCCCGTGGTCAGAGGCTTATGGGCGAGTGTTAGTGCTTGGGTCAGAAAAGACACCCTAGACCCCTCAATCAGGGAAAGCTCATCATCGGTGTCGGAGTGGTACTATAATCTATGGGAGATGTTGTCAAATAACCGCATTGTGGGCCTGGATCTCTTCTACTGCAAGTCTTGTGGACAGTGTGGTGTGAGCGTAATGTAAGGTATTTCGAAAGCAAAGAAACCCCGAGCCACTTGCTAATCAACCGTGTTCGTGAGCAAACTGGTCTATGGTGCATGGCTGGGGCTAGTAGGTTGACGGCCATAGTTTCACCACCTAGGACATAAGGAGGGCTTGTATATTCCCCCAACTAGTGTGTATCTCTATCTTCTCTTCCATACCCCCAACATGTAACTAAATCGATGTATTGTTTTCTCTGCCTATAATATAACCGGTCAAACCGATGTTTTTTAAAAAAAACAGCCTTTATCGGTGAATTTGTCAAATTGCCCTGACTTCCAGCCTCGTGCAGCTAAATTAGTATCCAATGCGGACACAGTTACCTAACATGTGCAGGTAGACTAGGTCATCATATTATCCAAGCCGCCTTTCTTTTAATTTCGTTCCCATGGAGGACCAAACGAAGCTTCGCTAAGGCCAACTCCCGACTCAAACTGTACCGAACCTGAATCCATTTATTCCATTTATACTCAATTCATCCGTTTTTAAAAAATAAAGGGGCTGTGAGCGTTGAGTAGTTTCATTCAACCTTCACGCCTTTTGATCTAGATCTAATAGCTACTTCCTCCATTTCTTCAAAATAAATGACGCTAATTAGTTTAAAATTAAACTAAACAACATCATTTATTTTAAAATGGAGGGTGTATATTTATATATTTTCTATAGTTACTACATCAATATCCTTTTTACATAATTATATAAAAAACAAAACAAGCTACGTCGATGAGTGTAAGGATCCTAAATTTGAGCCGATTTAAAATTAATATCCCAGAAAATAAATATGTCATCACATTTGAATTACGTAATCAAACCTTATACCTGGCTTGGTAGAAGGTTCGTGATAGACCTGATCAAAGAAGGGGACACGTGCAACCTAACAACGCGTGCAGAGAAGGAATGAAGGATTAATTGCATTGCCCTTTTGCATCATATGGCTGCTACATAAACACGACTGCATGCAAGGGCACACGGCAACCAAACCAGAGACAACACACAAATTCAGAATCACTGAAATCGAAGATGGATTTGCGATTAGCTTTCTGTTCTCCTGTGCTTGTAGTGCTCCTACTACTGGCGCCTGTTTCAGCTAACGCCTCGAGCAAAGTAAGATCAATACCTTTTGTAGCGTGTCAGGCTGAGTCTAAACTTTGCTCCATTAGCTTGCTTGGATCACTTATCTAACATTCGTTAAAATTTCCTTGAATTAATTTTCAGCTTTACGTCGTGTACATGGGGGAGAAGCAGCACCATGATCCGTCGGTGGTCACCGCGTTGCACCACAACGTACTCGCATCTGTACTTGGAAGGTACCACAGGCAAACTGCTACTTCCGCATCTTCATCGTCATAAGAATCACACATGCATGAACGCTCACGTCTTGTGGCTTTTTGCTCATGTCGTCGACGTAACAGTAAGGATGAAGCTCAGAAATCCATCGTGTACAGTTACAAGCATGGGTTTTCCGGTTTCGCAGCCATGCTCACTGAATCCCAGGCCAAGACCATCGCAGGTAATAAAATGGAACATGTAATTGTAACGACACACGTTGAATACTTATATTACAAGATCAGTGCAACTAATTTGGAAGGTTTCGATATAGGTTTACCTGGAGTCTTGAGTGTTAAGCCAAACACTCATCACAAAACCCATACAACTCGAAGCTGGGATTTTCTTGGCCTCGACAACCACCAATCATCACGGTCTGAACTCCTCAAGAATGCAAAGTATGGCGAAGATATCATTGTTGGGGTAGTCGATACAGGTCAGCAGCAGCTACACCATTTGCTATTTGTTTAGCTCATCATTTTTTAGCGCAAGAATTAATAATATTTATTGATATCAAATGACACCATATCAACGTTGTGGTATTCAGGCATATGGCCTGAATCAAAAAGCTTCGATGACCGTGGATACGGCCCTTCGCCGAACAGGTGGAAAGGCATATGTCAGGCCGGCACTGCTTTCAACGCCACGAGCTGCAACAGAAAGATTATCGGTGCCCGGTGGTACGCCGGTGGCGTGGACGCCGAAAAGCTCAAAGGCGAGTACATGTCACCCAGGGACTCCAACGGCCACGGCACGCACGTGGCCTCGACGATCGCCGGCGGCGAGGTGCGGAATGCGAGCTTCGGCGGCCTGGGCGGCGGCATGGCACGCGGTGGGGCGCCCCGCGCTCGGTTGGCTATCTACAAGGTATGCTGGAATGACGGGTGCAGCGGTGCTACGGTGCTTGCGGCCATTGACGACGCCATTAACGACGGTGTGGACGTGCTGTCTCTGTCGCTGGCTGGCCATCTGGAGTTCCCCGGGACGCTGCACGCGGTGGCTAGGGGGATCACCGTTGTGTTCTCTGGTGGGAACAACGGCCCCGCGGCGGACACGGTCCAGAACGCCGTACCCTGGGTCTTGACGGTGGCGGCCAGCACAATTGACAGGTCATTCCCGACCATAATATCGCTCGGGAACAATGAGAAACTTGTGGTAAGTATGCTGCTTACTTGTACGAAACACTCGATGACTGCAATCAGTTGTTTTATCTTTCTCGGTTGAACTGATGGTACGTCTCACTACTAATGTCCTAGGGTCAATCAGTTTATTACAATGCAACATTGAACAGCAAAGACTACTACCCACTTGTTGACGCAACCAGGTACCTACCCACTCGAACTTGTCACTAGCCATAAGACTAAACACATTGCGCGCGCCCTTGCTGAACAATCCATGGCGACTTGATCATCTTTGCTCAGCTGCGACGAGAACGCGTTCGCATCCACCAACGTGACGGGCATGGTCGTGCTGTGCTCCGCGCCGTGGAAGGCGTCCTCCAAGCGACCGTCGCAAAGATTCGGCGACACCTTCACACTCGTCACAGAGGCAGGCGCCAAGGGCATCATCTTCGCGCAGCACAACAGCAACCTCCTCGAAAACCTCGACGACCACTGCAACGGAGTCATAGCCTGCGTGCTCGTGGACTTCGAGATCGCGCACAGGATCGGGTCCTACGTCGCAAACAGCGCGGAGTAAGTGAGATCTGATCAGCTGTTGGTCCTATCGTACGCGTGTGTTGTTCCTTCCTTGCATGGCGGGGGGCTAACGCGCTGTTCTTTGATCGCGTGGCGTGCAGGGCTCCGGTGGTGAGGATCTCGCGGGCCACGACCGTAGTCGGCAACGGGGTGCTATCACCGAGGGTCGCCGCCTTCTCGTCGAGAGGCCCGAGCCCCAGCTTTCCAGGCATAATAAAGGTGATTTAAGGGCTTAATTTTGCAATAGTATGCGAGAGCAGACGCTTGGCATTCAGATATCAGATTTGTGATACGTGTTAATCATTTTAACAGCCCGATATAACTGCACCTGGAGTCGGCATCTTGGCAGCTAAAGGCAACTCGTACGTGTTCATGTCCGGGACGTCCATGTCCTGCCCACATGTCTCGGCCATTGTCGCGCTGCTCAAGTCGGTCCACCCTGACTGGTCGCCTGCCATGATCAAGTCTGCCATCGTCACCTCAGGCACGCATCGATCGGTTGCCCATTACATTGACATGTTCGTCGTCTCTTCATCTAAATACTAACTAACCTGGTTGGAATAATCTTGGTACTATTGCGCAGCATCCGTGACGGACCGTTTTGGCATGCCCATCCAAGCAGAGGGCGCTCCCAGGAAGCTGGCCGACCCGTTCGACTTCGGCGGAGGGCACATCAACCCGGACAGGGCGGCCGACCCTGGCCTGGTGTACGACATCGACCCGAGGGAATACACCAAGGTCTTCAACTGCACCCTTGGGGCCAAGGACGACTGCGACGACTACAACGGGAAGCTCTACCAGCTCAACCTCCCGTCCGTCGCCGTGCCGGACCTCAAGGGCTCCGTCACGGTGCGGCGGACCGTCACCAACGTCGGGCCGGTGGATGCGACCTACCGGGCGGCGGTGGAGACACCGGCGGGGGTGGACATGTCCGTGGAGCCGTCCGAGATCAGGTTCCATGGTGGCAGCAAGACCGCGACGTTTCGGATCACCTTCAGAGCCAAGCAGTGGGTGCAGGGCGGCTACACGTTCGGCAGCTTGACATGGTTGGATGGCAACAGTCACTCGGTGAGAATCCCAGTCGCGGTACGGACCGTGATCCAGGATTACATCGCTGACACATCCTAAAGTTACTCGTGGTCAGCTGATTGCATGCACAAACTCATACCAAGACTGAACATCATTGTTATCCCTTTTGTGCTTCATGTGCATCATTTATTTAGATTATATGTGTAAAAATTTTATTGTTTCATCTAATAATGTCGAAATGTATTATGTATCAAGATCATTCAAAACAATAATAAGTGTACACACTTTTGACCCAAAATATTTGTTTCTCTAGCTACTTTTTGGACACAACCGCCAGAATAATTGTCGTATTATTTTTTGTTCCGTAGCGTCGGCAATATTACTGTAGTGCATGTATGATAAAGTCACATAGATAACTAGATTAGTGCCAAAATAAGCCCTACCAGTGCGGTTCAGCCTGTTAGTATGGTATGCTTGATGAACCATTCAGGTTAAGGGATGGACTTGACCGCGTGTGACTAGCTAGTGACGCGTTTTACTAAAATAATACATTAAGGCTTTGTTTGGATACATGTGAATACTCTCCATTTGGAGTGGATTGAAGTAAAAATTAGTTCATTTTCCACTCTATTCCACTCCAATCCACCTCTTTTATTATTACCCAAATAAGCCCTAAGTGATTAAAATTTCCGCCTTCGAAATGCTGAAAAAAATCGTGTTCTTGAACATTGAAATATTCTTCAACTAGATGGTTGTTTAGAGATAGCGACAGCAGCCCATCCACCATTGCACTACTCTTGCTCTGTCTAGCCTAAGCCCCAAGTCTCTTGTCATGCTTACCTTTCGGTTGAAATTTTCTCATTCATGACGACATGCTTACATACATTCATATTTGAATATACGATATATATATATATATTAATACATACATACATACATACATACATACATACATACATACATACATACATACATACATACATACATGTGTGTATATATAGAGAGAGAGACACAAACATACATCGTCAAGTTTCTAGCCGAGTTATCCATAGACGACACACAAACAAAATACATGCAAAATGAAGATATATTTGACCTTTCAGATGTGCACTTGTAATATTTCTTCTTATGACGTTAAATTGGATTTATGAGATGTCACTATTTATGTTACGGCTTATAGTGATCTAAGCAGTTTCTGGAAACCTTGGTTTATTATATATAACGATCAATTATTGAATACAAAAAACAAGACACTATGTGATGCTGCCAATTTCATATATACCACATTCCGGTTGCGTACAAACTCCGAAGTCAACCCCAAAGTGCAAAACTCTAAGCTGCACCGCAGGGCAAATACTCTGATATATATCTTATTTAACTCCTAATAACGAGTAAACCTCTCACTAATAATCTATAATATTATTTTAACTACCCTCTTCATTTTTTAATTGGTATCATTAGATCAGTGAACCTCATTAATTTTAAATCTAAAAGTGTTATTTAACGGTAATAATCTAAGAATAGTCGGAGTAATTTCAACGATACAATTTAAAACTTGTGAAAAGTTCATATATAGCCGACAGCCGAACGCTATCCATAACCCTCAAGTCAAGCAAATTAGGTACCTGTACTGTTCTGCGTGTGTGCTAGAAGCCAGCTAGCGGATAGGGCCTAGAGCGCCATGTCGCTGTCGTCGAGCACCAACTCGCTTCCCTACTCGACGGACAAGGGCGGCTACAGCACGCACGACACGCTCGTCCTCCTCTCGGCATCGGTTTCCGCGTCACCTCTGTCTCCATCCTCATCATCGTGCTCTGCGAGTGCCTGTGCTGCCCCCGCGGAGCCGCTGGGGGCACCGTCGTGTACGTGGCGGCCCGGCCGTTCTTCGTGCGCGGCGGCGCGACAGACGGCGGAGGAGCGGCTGGGCTGAGCCCCTCCGCCGTGGCAGCGCTGCCGTCGTTCGTGTACCACAGGGGCTTAGCGGTTGGCAGCGGCAGCGGCGGCGGCGAGGGTAGCGGCAGCGGGCGCAGGTGGGCGCAGTGCGCGGTGTGCCTGAGCCTGCTGCGGGAGGAGGGGGTGGTGAGGCGGCTGCCGGCGTGTATGCACCTGTTCCACGTCTGCTGCATCGACATGTGGCTCCGCTCACGTTCCACGTGTCCTCTGTGTCGGGCCACAGTGGAGCCCACCAAGGAGTCGTCTTAAAAAAGGCAGACGCTTCCGGTCTAATATAAGCGTCCCTCGCCGTCCATACATAAGGAATAGGTATTACAGAGAGTACTATTAGAATGTAGATATGCGTATACGTTACTTGTAAAAATTTTACATCGTAATTTATCTTTTTAATATAACTGGATCGATTTCCAAGTAATTTGTGCGTCAAACATATATTTTTGTAAAATTCACTCGTGTTGCTAAAAGTGTTGCTAGTTATTAACTACTCTCTCTATTTTAAAATATTTGATACTAGTTAATCTTTCTACTTGGAGAATTACACACACTTAAAATTATTTTGTGTGTTCAATTATTCATTTCGGTTAGTGGCGGCCGGGACTGAGGGGTGGCAGCCTGGCAGGACCATACCCCAGCTCCCGCAGCTCTAATTGTCTTCATTACTACTAGTTCTAGTTGTAATCCTTTTGTCATTATTACTCAATTCAAGTTACTTTCAGTTTTTAGATGCATTTTATCTATAATTAGGCCATATAGACTACAAAGTTAGTTTCAGTTTTTAGATGCGTTTTTATCTACATTAGCTCTAGTAATTAAATATAATTGCACAAAAATTTACATGATGAGCTTGTTTTGGCCCCTCTTAATTTTTAGTCCTGATTCCGTCACTGATTTCGGCGCCCTGTAGTATATATTGAAAGTAAAAGTCAGGATGATGATGATGAGTTGAAAGATTGGAATGGTCAATCCTTAATTCTGGTTGGTTCTTGAGGCTGACCTGTTACAGAACAGTGGATGAATCATTTTCAGAGTCAGCGAAGTTATTTCGTCTTTTATTTTACATTTTGTAGTATAGTGAAAGCATATAAACGTACAAGGAAAAGGTAATATACCCAATAACCTATGCTCTCTCTATATCCTGATGGAAGATCGAATGACTGTACAGAGACGTAAGCAGATGTCTATAGTTTTATTTACCGTTGCACTCGTTGGACCAAAAGTTATCATAAAGCTACAAATTTGAGCAGTCCGCGCGGCACGACCGTCGTGTTCTGCGTGCTCGCCGCGTCCGTCATCATATGGGAGGCGTGCGCCTTCGCCGCCATGCATGGCCTCTCTCTTCCTCAGCGGCATCTGGTGCCTCGTGCCCAGGGCCGGGAGGCGTGCGGCGAGCGCGGAGGTCCTCGCCGCCGCAGCGCCAGCAAGCGTGGGCGGCGGGCTCACCGACATGGTGTGATTACTAGCCATTTTTTAAGATTTCTATTGTTTCTTGCTTTCCTTTTTCTCAAAAAAGAATTACTTCAACTCTTTTTGAATCCTCCAATTTAGTAAAACTATAGGAAAATTTTGTTCCACTTAAAATTTCGTTTACAATCATTCAATTGTATCTTACCGGACTATGGCCTATAGGTTATGATATATGCCAGAGAGCATGCATCCTAAGAACTAAAGAATGGCACATGAAACATGATGTTGGAAGATGAATGTTGGAAGTCAAGTTTTTTTACTGAGTGCCCTGTGACAAGGGAGGTCTGGGATCGAACAACAACTAGGTTTCAATGTCTGGGTTGCGGCCAGCAAGTTGGAAATGTGGATTGACACTCCTACATGCTATGAAAACCTTGCTACAGGACAGGCACGGTCGGACACCCGCTCACTAATGATTCTTTTCTGTTGGATCCTGTGAAATGAGAGGAATGCGTGCGTATTCCAATCAAAGGAAAGGACTATCAGCTTCTCAGGACGATCCACGAGGAGGGTTCTCTTTGGGCGCAAGTAGAGGCCAAGAATCTGCTTCACCCGACTGCTGTCCAAAAAATCGTGTGTGTTGTGTGTGCTACCTGCAGGACATGACTATGTTATGCATTTTGTAACTTTGTAATTTTGACCTAGGTCATCTCCCACTTAATATAGTTAATCCGGACCCGTCCGGCCTTTTTTTTTAAAAAAAGACATACAGCATCGAAGTCGAACAATTTTTCTGTAGACAGTCGACGCTAAACGAAGACCTAAATACCCTTTATTTTATTGTTTAGGGCCCAGTAATCTACATCTGTTTGATGCTTCCAAGACACATGGAGTGGCTCGAGACGACACTGCACCTGCCTCCTCGTCGTGTAAAGAACGTGCCGTGTAAATCTTGTAGCCGGCATCCGGACGGTACGGAGTGAACACGTCACGGCAATCTCTTAAATCCGCCGTCTACTGGACCGACCACCTTAGCCATGCATGGGAACACTATAAAGTGCCCCGAAAAATGTACTTTTGTTTGTGGTTCAGGTTTAACAGCTAGCTTTAGCGCCCAGATCGCCATGCTCAGCTGGTACCCAGAACCCCAGCAGGCGAGGCCCGTCGTCAGCGACGAGGACGGCGGTGGCGACATCGAGCGGTTCCGCGGCTACAACGTCTTCTACGGCATCGCCGTCGTATGCCTGGCCATCTTCCTCTTCTCCGTGCTCGCCGCCTCCGTCAGCGTCTGGAAGGCGTTCGCCTTCGCCGCGCTGGCCGCGCTGCTGCTCAGCGTCGCCAGCTGCTTCGCTCCCACGGGGTGGTTCCGTCGTCGGAGCTCGAGCACCGCGGAGCTGGTCGTCACGGTGACGGCGGCGTCCGGGACTGGGCTGGCTCGGGCGCAGGCCGGGTACGACGACGCACCGGCGCTTGTAAACGTGCTGCCGGCGTTCGAGTATGAGCGTCCCGCCAATGCCGGCGGCGGGAGCGATGAGCCGGCAGCAGCGGCGTCGAGCTGCTGCCTGGTGTGCTCGGTGTGCCTGGAGGACGTGCGCGACGGCGAGGTGGTGCGCCAGGTGCCGGCGTGCAGGCACATTTTCCACGTCGAGTGCGTTGACATGTGGCTGCACTCGCACCGGACGTGCCCGATGTGCCGGTGCATGATCTTGCCGCCACCGAAGGAGCCATCACCCGCGGTGGAGGAGGCGCCGCATCAGTCGTCGGCCGAGGAATTGCCGCCAGTTTAGCCAGCGTAGCACTTGCGTGTACATGCATGAAGCTATGTCATGTATTAGTTCAGTTGTGCAAAGTTTCTGTACATGAAAATTGATCACACAGAGATAGCACCTACTTCAATTAGTGCTTGGCCATTACAAAATTAATCAATGTAGTAACCTCCTAAATCAAGAGCTTGCACATGAGAGAGAGGTATTAAAATGTATTAAATATAAGTAAATTACTCACTGTTCTTCATCAGTTTAATCTTTTAGTATCAAATGACAGGTGCATAGTAGCTTAACAGCTATTATCAGTCATTCAGTATCCTTGGACTATAGGACAATTGATTCTAAATCAGTCATTCAGTCTACCGTCAAATAACATTTCCTCTTAATTAATCAAGCAACAGAACGCGTGTCACTATGATTTATGAGATAACAGAACTCTCCATGTCTTTTGCTCTCAACCATACCAGATAGGAGCACACTCATGTTGACCTCTCACGTTGCCGCGCTTTTCTACTGCACAAATCCGTCGCTCTGGACCTTACATGCAGCCGTCGACAGATCCGTTACGAACGTACAACGAGAATCCATGATAAAAAAAACATATCAAATGGCTGCAGTAAGAAGAACTTGAACAAAATTGACGCCTTGGCCCTCCATTTCCCGTCAAAGAACCACCGTATTTGTGATTTGTCTGCCGCGCGCCAGTGCGCCACGCTACCACGACCGCGCCGCCGCGCCACCCAGAGGAGGAGGACACGCCGCGCTGTTCGACGAGCTCGAGCGACGCCTATTTCTTCCCGCCGCGCCGAGCGCCACGCCGCCACTGCAGTGACGGGCCTGTGAAGTTGGGCGCTAGCTAACACGAGCCTGCGAACTACTGTAGTGAGCAGTGCGCCGGTGGCGGCGCGGCGCGCCTCTAGTAAGAACGAAGTTCGCTGGCCATGCCGAACTTGGGATCCGCAAGGTCCCGCAGCTGCTACGGCGGCGGCGGCGGAGGTGACGACGAAGGCCGCGTCGGAGACCACTACTCGTGTTACGGCATCGCGGCCTCCGCGGTGACGCTGCTCCTGTTCTGCGCCCTCGTCGCCGCCGTGAGTGTCCGGATGGCGTTCGTCTTCGCTGGCCTGGCTCTGGTCGCCCACGCCGTCATCAGCTGCCTCGCGCCGGCGAGATGGCGCGGCGTCGGACCGAACGACGCGGTGGATGCGGAGAGGGAGGCGCCGGTGGAGGGAGCCTGTTGGATCTCGCCTGATGTCCACGACGAATTTCGACGCCGGAGTGCCGAGCTCGCCGACGTACGTGAACGCGAGTAGACAGGAACGAAAATGGACGAGAGAATTTTGTGGCTGGTCACGCCTGCCTCACAGCACTGAACAGCCTTTTAATTATATTGTCAAGTACAATGCAGTTGGTTGCATGTAACGCGTACTCACGCACACACTAAAATCTGTTACGATGCCCGGTCTTCACACTAACTAACGAACGTGCGTGCAATCCTGTGCTTCACGGCTTCCACGTCCGGTTCATACGCTTGACCGATCACCATCGCAACTGAACAGCCTGAAGACCCGGTGCAAGCATACCAGCTCCATCCCGACGTGGTCTTTATTCGCCTGAACGTGGTTAAGCAAAAACAGACATGCAGTATGATGCAGTGCAACGAGATTAACTTATAACATTCACCCCCTTAATCTTGTTGCAGTCGAACCACGTTCAGCCTCTGTCTGAGTTCAACCAGCTTGACCCTCCCAAGCGCCTTGGTCAGAATGTCAGCCAATTGATCATCAGTCCTGACGTGTTCCAGCTCCAACTTTCCATCTTGGACGCAATCACGGATGAAATGGAACCTTGTATCAATATGTTTCACCCGGTCATGGAATTTTGGATTCTTGCTCAGCTCTATAGCAGCTTGATTATCAATGCGAAGAGTGAACTTCGGAACTGATTTCTGCATTATATCAGCTATCAATCGGCTGAGCCAAATACCCTGACAGACTGCCGTAGCTCCTGCTATATATTCAGCTTCACAAGATGAAAGGGCCACCACCTTCTGTTTTTGTGAGCTCCAGGTAATCAAATTGTTGCCAAGGAGATAAGCCACACCACTTGTGCTCTTCCTGTCGCTGATATCTCCTGCCAAGTCACTATCACTATAGCCCACTAAATTCAGATTGTTGCCTGATACATACATGCATCCATACTCCATTGTTCCTGCCAAATATCTTAAGATCCTCTTCACAGCTCCCCAGTGTTGCTCAGTAGGTTTTTCCATGAATCTACTGACCACACCCACTGGATATGCAATGTCTGGTCTGGTATTTACCAGATATCTTAATGATCCAATCATACTCCTGTATAGGGTTGCACTGACAGGTTTGCTTCCATCAGAGATATTCAGATGAAGCCTCTGTTCCATTGGAGTATCACAAGGATTGCAAGCCTTCATTCCTGCTTGATCAAGTATCCTTGCAGTATATGCCTTCTGAGTGAGATATATTTCCCCTCTGGTCTGCTTAACTTCAATCCCGAGATAGTATGCCAACTTTCCAAGATCACTCATCTGAAAGCTCTGCTTCATTTCCCTTTTGAACTCCAGAATCTGATCCTCTTTTGGACCACACACAATTATGTCATCAACATAAACACCAATAATTAGCAAGTTCTTGTCATTACCTCTCATATATACTGCATGTTCAACTGAACTCTTCTTGAACCCCAGTTTCTTCAGTTCCTGATCAAGCCGAGCATTCCATGCTCTTGGAGCCTGACGCAAGCCATACAAGGCTTTCTTCAGCTTCAGTACTTTGCAAGGGAAAACTTCATCCACAAAGCCAGGTGGTTGATTAACATAGACTTCCTCTTGGAGCTCCCCATTTAGGAAGGCTGATTTGACATCTAGATGATGCACCTCCCACCTTTCTTGAGCAGCTATGGCTAACAATACTCTGATTGTTTCTAGTCTTGCCACCGGAGCAAAAACTTCTTCAAAATCAACTCCCTGCTTCTGTGAATATCCTTTAGCTACCAACCTTGCCTTGTGTTTGATTACATTTCCTGAGGGATCCTTCTTGACTTTGAAGACCCACTTTAGGCCTATGGCTTTGTGTCCCTGAGGAAGATCAACCTGACTCCAAGTCTTGTTCTCCTCAATGGCCTTCAACTCTGCTTTCATAGCTTCAGACCACTTTCTTTCTTGCAGTGCCTGTTCAACACTGTCAGGTTCTTCTGCAGAAAACAGACACCAATTGCTATATTCAAAATTCTCAATGTACTCACTATTGTCCAGTATATCAGCCACTGTTCTGAACCTTTGTGGCACCCCTTCCGAGTCGACATCCTGCCCAGTTGGAGGTGTCACCCAATGTACATCTGCGGGTCCTTGATCTTCTTCTGGCAATGGTGTCCTGGGAGATTCTGGCACTTCTTGACAGTCTTCAGTATCAGGTATCTGAACTTCAACTGTCTCTGACCATTTTACAGTGAAGGTTTCCCTCTGTTCTGCAAGACTTGTATCAGTTTCTTGCCAGTTCCATCCTCTTCTCTCATCGAACTTGACATCCCTTGAAACTATGACTTTCTTGCTAACAGGATCATATAGCTTATAAGCCTTGGCATTTGGTTCATACCCAATAAAAACACATTTCACCGATCTGTCAGAGAGCTTGCTGATCCCTGGTCCCACTTTCCTTGCAAAAGCAGTGCATCCAAATGTTCTAAGGTGTTGTACAGAGGGTTTTTTACCAAACCACATCTCATAAGGAGTCTTGTTCTTCAGAGACTTGGTTGGAGCTCGGTTTAAAACATAGGTTGCAGTCTTGACAGCTTCTCCCCAGAAATGTGCAGGCATTTGCATCCCCTTCAACATGCACCTTGCCATCTCCACAATGGTCTGATTTCGACGTTCAACAACTCCGTTTTGTTGTGGAGTATATGGTGCTGTGGTGAAGTGCCTTATCCCTGCCTCACCCAAAAATACAGAGAAGGAGTGAGAATTAAACTCACCTCCCCTGTCAGTTCTCAAGGCCTTTAACTTTCTTCCAAGCTCATTCTCAGCCTGTGCCTTGATCATCTTAAAGCTTTGCAGAGACTCATCTTTTGTGACCAGGAGCTCTAACCACATATAACGACTGTAATCATCGACAATGAGCAGAAAATATCTTTTACCTCCAGGGGTTGGTGGGTCGATGTAGCCACAGAGATCCCCATGAAAAAGGTCTAGCCTTTCGCTAACCTTCCAGTCAGTATGAAGAGGAAAAGGTCTTCTGTGATGTTTGCCGAAGACACACCCATCACAGACTTGTTCTATTCGATCAACTACTGGTACTCCTCTGACCATCTTCTTCAGACCAAGGTCTCGAAGTGCTCTGAAGTTCAGATGCCCGAATCTGGAATGCCACAACCATCCTTCATCCTCTGCTTTTGTCATCAGGCAGACTGGTTGAGTGACTTTCAGCTCTGCAATGTACATTCTGTTATCTGTCCTTGGTGTTCTGATGATTAGAACTTCATTCTGATCATATACGCACAGTTGGCCATTCACAAGCACAACTTTGCACCCCCTTTCCTCGAGTTGTCCAAGACTGATAATGCTTGTCTTGAGCTTTGGTATGTAAAATACCTCAGTCAGAACTTTGTGTGCCTGATCTTCCTTTTGTAGAATCACAGAGCCAAGCCCCTCTATCTCCACCTTTGATCCATCACCAAACTGAACCGTCCCTCTGACAGTTTCATCAAGTGAGGTCAGCGAAGATCTTTTGCCAGTCATGTGGTTACTTGCTCCTGAATCTAAGTACCAGTACTCTCCAGACTCCCTTTTTGATGTAGTACTGGACTCATTCAGAAGTGCCTCTTGAACTGGAACACATTCTTCAGTCTTAGACACTTCAACTTTTGCTTCAGACAGTAACAACACTGACTGTTCTGTATTTGTTTTTGACAGATGGGCTTCCTCCTTGCGCTCACGGCGAGGTTTACGACACTCTTTTGCCCAGTGCCCCCATATGCCACAGTTATGGCACTTTCCCTTACGCCGTGGTGACTTCTGTGTCGTTGCTTTTCCCAGGTTGGCTTCAGCTCGCCCTCCTCCCTTGTTCTTCTCGGAAGGATGTCCACTGGTCTTGCTGTGGCTTTGTGAAGACTCAGCTGACATCTTCCCTTTGTATCTTGCCAGCCACTCTTCTTCTGCCAGTAGCAGTCGGCCGGACTTATCCACGACGTCGCCACTTTCGCTGAACCTATCTTCTGCAGCTCTCAGTCTGCCGACTAGTTCTTCAACTGTCAGCGTCTTTAGATCGAGTAAAGTCTCGATCGACAACGCGATCTGCGTGTAACGTGCTGGCACGACACGGAGGAACTTCTTGACAACACGGACCTCTTCAATGGTCTCGCCGAGAGTGCGAATATTCGTGGCAAGGCCAGAAATCCTCATCGCAAACTCGTCAATGGCTTCACCGTCTTTGAACCGAATATTTTCGAATTCCTTCAGGAGCTGCTGAGCGTTCGCCTCCCGAATGCGGTCGTCGCCGATCCGCATGCTCTTCACCGCCTCCCATGCAGCTTTCGCACTCCTTTTGGTGGCCAATGCCAGATGCATGTCCACAGGAACTCCCCGCAGGATGGCGGCGAGCGCCAACCGGTCTTCCCGGCGTTCCACCTCGTCGGACACCACCGCGTGCCAGAGATCTTGCGCCTCAAGATTCACCTGCATCACAACGGCCCATTGGCTGTAGTTTGTGCGAGTTAGCACCGGGTAGACGAGGGAACCGCCTGTCTCCTTGCGCTCGACGATAACTTGGGTGTTCGTGTTGGCGACGGTGCCACCGCCCGCGCCCAACGTCTCTTGTCCATCCGCCATCTTCTAACGATGTGGATCGTCGTACGAGGCTCTGATGCCACGTGTTGGATCTCGCCTGATGTCCACGACGAACTTCGACGCCGGAGTGCCGAGCTCGCCGACGTACGTGAACGCGAGTAGACAGGAACGAAAATGGACGAGAGAATTTTGTGGCTGGTCACGCCTGCCTCACAGCACTGAACAGCCTTTTAATTATATTGTCAAGTACAATGCAGTTGGTTGCATGTAACGCGTACTCACGCACACACTAAAATCTGTTACGATGCCCGGTCTTCACACTAACTAACGAACGTGCGTGCAATCCTGTGCTTCACGGCTTCCACGTCCGGTTCATACGCTTGACCGATCACCATCGCAACTGAACAGCCTGAAGACCCGGTGCAAGCATACCAGCTCCATCCCGACGTGGTCTTTATTCGCCTGAACGTGGTTAAGCAAAAACAGACATGCAGTATGATGCAGTGCAACGAGATTAACTTATAACAGAGCCGGAGCACCACCGGCGCGGCGCCGGTTCGGGCTGACGAATGCCGCGATCGACGCGATACCGAAGTTAGCGTACGGGCTCAAAGGCGCCGACGACTGGTGCGAAGGAGACCCCGAGTCCGGTGGCTGCGAGGTGTGCTCCGTGTGCCTTGAAGACGTCCAGGCCGGCGACATGGTGCGGCAGCTGCCGGCGTGCATGCACCTGTTCCACGTTGAGTGCACCGACATGTGGCTGCACTCGCACCGGACGTGCCCAGTATGCCGCTGCAACCTCTCGCCGGCGGAAAGATCCTGGTAAAGCTGCTGCCGCCGCGCCGGCATTTGAGACGACGGAAGCGGAACCGCGAGCTGATGATGCCGTGTCACCGGTGTAAGCTTGGTTTTTTTTACGAGAGCTTAATTTAGACTGGAGATGACATGAATTTTTCTGTACATAAGCACTTTGCAGGTCAGATGTTCATACTGACAATAGTTGTGGCATTACGTTTTGCCGTGTAAATTTGTATATCCAATCCATAAATATTGGATCGCGAAATTTGTTATATGCACTATATCAACCGTATGCTAAGATTATTTATAAACTGGGCTACAAAATAATAGCTGTAATTATATCATTTCACCCTTTGGTGTATTACTGGAAGAGCACCTTGGACACATGAAACTAGTATTTCAATCTTTGTCAGAAAACAAGCTTTACATCAGTTTTAGTAAATGCACGTTTGCTCACAAAATTCTGTCTTTTTTAGAACCCCTATGGGAAATTATATTAAGAAGGAATAGGAGCAAAAGTTTGTTTTGCAATGATACAATGTCTGAGGCATGATCTACGCCTCCATAGTACAACATTTACAGCAAAGTTCAGATTCTATTACTGATAATATTCGCTACATGAGCTGCTGTCGCAGCCCGAATTTTTAGAACAAAATAGGAATCGACCCAAACTAAAATTTTTAGGAGATCTTGAGCATATATTAATTTCTAATTAAAGCTGAGGTGTATATATGTATGTATATGTGTTGTTATCTATAAAGACTCCCCTCATTAAACGATAGACAAGAGTATGAAATCGAATCTTGAAAAAAAACTTAAAAACAACGTACACACATGTGCACTTCGAACCACCTAGTATGTTAAGTAGTAGAGCTCGAAAGAGGAGTGGCGGTCACACATATGTGTATATGTGTACACACACATGGGCCATTACAACCAAAATTTAATAATTATAAGGAAATCGAGTACATGCCGTCTCAAATAGAAATTCCAAGAACATCAACACATACATGCAACACAAGAATCTAATAGCAATACAATGAATAAAATAAAGGTGAAACGGCATGTGCGTATGTATATATAAGTATATATGTAGGTATAGGAATACACACACATATACATGTATGTATTTGAGTGTATGTATGACCAACTAATAAATCAATTAGAATGAATGAGTTTAATTGGTCCAGGTGGCATTTGTACGCATATATGCGTATAGAAGTGACAACATCTAATTTAAGTCCGTATGCAAATTATGTATGAGAAATATTAAATCAAATCGCTAGTGAATTACCCACTACAAGCCAAAACCAAATTCAAAGCCAAAATCAGATTCAAATATAGATTCAAAAACACAATATAAAAAAATGATGGGAACATTCCTCTCCCTAAGCTGCACCCATCTCTTTTATTTTTCTGTTTTCCCCAGCTGGGCCCAGCCTGCTCTTTTTTTTTTCCTAGCACGCAGCCCACTCCTCCTCCCCCAAGCGGCCAGCTCTTTTTCCCCTCCTTTCCTTGCGCGCGGCCTAGTCCAACCCAGTCCGGCCCGGCGCTGTTCTTCTCCTTCCTCCCACCGCCTTCCTTTTCTTCCCTGACAGAGCCGCCGCCTCCTTCCAGAAATCGCGTTGGCCTCCTGCTCTCGCCCATACCGCACGTCGCCAGCGATAGGAGGCCTCCCCGTCGGGCCCATGCGCCGCCCAAGCCAGCACCGCCTGTGTCCATCACGCTCGCGAGTGTCTGCGGAGCTGCCTTCTTCTGGAAAATGCGCCGGCACCGATGGTGCCGCCGCCTAGAAATCGTGCCAGCCCACTTCTCCTTGCCCACACCGCGCCTTGAATGCCCAGCTTTCTGGCCGCCGGAGGCCCCACGACGCACGTAATTTAAGTCGACGGGAGCCTCCACCGCACCGTGCAAATTCCGGCCACCCTCGCTCGCGCCGCCACCCGGAATCGCACCGGTTGCCTGCCTGCTGTCCACTCCATGCATTAAAGCATCCCCTACGTCCTGCACACGTCAAATAGAGGCGTCACCGCTTTTCCTCCCCAAATTTCGGCCGCCTCGGTCCCCTCCAACCCTAGCCGACCTCGCGCAGCAACCGCCCATGGGAACCGACCTCTCACGCCTTAGAAAGGACCGGTGCCACCCCTCTACTCTCTCGCCTAAACACCAGCAAGGCTCCATGGCCTGCAGTTGAGCTCCACCGAGCCAAGAACTGACCTCCACACTTCATATTTTGCTCCATCCTCAATGTCCGGCCGCCGTCGTCGTTATTCGTCGGTAAGCCTCCATTCCTCGATTACTTCTGTCCAGAGCAACGTAGGGGCCTAGCAAACCCATTCCTCGCGTTCGATTGGACCCTGTAGCGGTGTAGCGAACCGCACTCGGTGAACCGTAAGCGCGCCTTCGCCCTCATGTCGTCGGCTGCCATGGGGCACAACCCGGCCCGGCCGAGCCACCTGGAAGCACCCACACACATGCCAAAGCATGACCGACCCCATAGAATGAAGGAAAACGACACGAGTGCACGGGAACGCGGCAACCGACAAGGGCCGCCGTAATAGCTCCCCACCGGCCTTCATGGGACCCCCTAGCTTGGCCGATCACAATAGAAGACGCCACACGACCACGAGAACGTGTAGGGGCGATCAAACCCAAAAGAGAACGGGCGCAAAGATGCCCCCGTCGAGCACCGCCGCTGCGAACAACTCCGGCGAGCCGCCGACGCTGTTCCTGTGAGCAGGACTGGCTAAGAATCGCACCACCAGGCTCCTAGCGGCAAGAAGAACCCCGACATGACCTTGGAATCAACTCTAAAGGTACAGTGACGCGATTCCGGCTGGCCGCCAGCCGCACCCGCCGTGTCAGCAGCCGCTCTGGCCACCCGCTCAGGTGGCAGCCAAGTGGTAGGCCACACAAGCAGGCATACGGACGTGGCAGCCGAG
This sequence comes from Neostapfia colusana, assembly GCA_030760725.1. Lineage (NCBI taxonomy): Eukaryota > Viridiplantae > Streptophyta > Magnoliopsida > Poales > Poaceae > Neostapfia > Neostapfia colusana. The sequence continues at coordinate 126,806,362 of JASWHV010000003.1, forward strand.
TCAACACCACGCGGGTGCTAACCATCCCGCATGCCACGCCTAGGCCGCCGTGGACTCGGTCCCTGTGGACCATAGACCCAGCGGCTATAGGCTAGGTTCGGGTCCATGGAATAGTGACCTGAGGACCCTCCTAGCAAGCTTGGCCCACACTTGGCGCTACATGGCATAACACGTAGATAGACACGCATATATGGTAGCCAGGTCAGCACCACCTCAGCAAAGGCACACATGTGGCAGCCACCTCACACACCTCGGTCTAGGTGGCGCCCATGTGGCGCACACGTAGTGAACGTGTGGCATGACACATAAGCAGTTTAGAACACATGGCATCCAAGCTAGCACCCTGTCAGCAAAGACACACACATGGCAGCCACCTCAGCATCTTTCTTAGGTGGCAGGCCGGTCATTAGCCACCTCGGCAGTTCCACCCATGTGGCAGACCAGCGGGGCGCCACATCAGAGAGCGTGCATGGGTGTCAGCCCCGTCAGCGCCAACTTAGCCGGATAAACCTTTTGCGCACGTGGCGACTGAGGTGGCAACCACCTCGGCAGCCCAACCCATATGACAGCCCAGCTGCCACATTGCTGCCACCTCACTCCTGTTCACAAGAACTAGTGGGAATCAGCGCTGTAGACTTGGTCCACCTATACCATAGACACACACACAAACTGGGGCCCTGGCCCACCTGTCAGCCACTAGAACCACAAAGAAATGCTAAGTCCACCCCTAAGCGTACACATAATTTTAAGGAATACATTCCTTAGTGTAGAAAAATTCTAGAAAATTCTCTAACAATGGTAGTTAATTTCTAAAACATAATAGAGGTGGGTAGATGCCGAGTTTAACCGTGTAAAACTTAGGAATTAACTATACCTTGCCATAAATCATTTAATTAGTTAAAATATAAGAGAACTTACGCTGAGGCTCTAGATTAAGTAACACTCGTACAAATAATTGTCTAAAACTTCAGCAAACACTTCATAGTAAATAACATTTGATCTCTAGAACATCATAGAAGTAGTACTTGTCCAAAACAAGTCATTGGAAGTGAGAAGATAACCAAAACCTTCTAGGAATCATTTAAATAACCATAAACTAAGGGGAAAATCACATATATGCTTTAAAATAAATAATCTCTTCACAAACAATTCTCCAAAATTATCAGTATTGATACTTCCGTAGTTTTGTTTGAATTTCTTGAGGTTACCTCGGGCCTAGCTCTTATTCGTGAAAGTTACGTACTGTAGCAAACGACGAATTCGCCGAGGAACCCGAAGACCTAGATTACGAAGAACTTCTAGAAGTCTGTGAAGGCAAGTTCTAACCTCCTTGATCATGATTTCTCCTATGAATTTGCAAAATTTCCCTGATAGCTTGTTTTAGTATGCATGTTTTTCCGTGATTAATTTTAAACGTTGAGGTAGCTAAGACCCACTTGACTAGTGGTAGCTTCTCGATGTAAGTAGTCTAGCCGACACGATGGTTTCATAACATCGTGATGATGCACTGATATTTACGGTGGTTACTTGCGCCTCAGTTAACCTAGCTCGATGACGTCGGCTAGCCGTTACACTAGCAAGTAGTATATTGTCTCTCGCCATCCAAAGCCAGAATACTTGCAAGGTGATAGTCACATGCTTGACATGTGAAGTATCATGAACCCCTTCTTGACCTTTTTAACTTACCTTGTTGATGCCCTAAGGCCCTGTCATCACACTATAATGTGATGACATGTGTGTTTTCTTGAAAGTAGGCAACTATTCATCGAATTTGCGAAAAGTGTTGAAAGGTGTCTTGGTGGTGTGAGTTAGGAGGTGGGTTGGGGAAATCGTGCCGTACAACTGGTGTAGGGTGAAGTGGGGAAAAAGAACTGTTGAGGCGGGATATGGTGAATGAGTAGTGTGTGCTTCGGTGTAGTCCACCTGCCGTGGGCATTGATGGAGCCGCCTCAACAACATAAGGACCGGTTCATATGACCTCGTCATAGTAATTCCGTACAACCATAGAACTTGTATGGGCAGGACTCCCTCTACCTTCTTGGTGACTTCCACATGAGCCACCTGGCGGCCAGTAGGGCACGATAGAACAGGAAAAGACACGGGGGAGTCATTACCCGTGATCCGTCTGGGAGAGTAATTGCCCAAATAGCCACTGGGTGCGTCCCGAGGTGTGATTATGGGGTTACTCGGGGAAGATGAGGTGATTGTTACGCTACTCCCTTGCTAGGAGTGCATGACATGTGGGTAAAGTGCATGACCTCCACGGATCGTTAAAATTCGGATAACCATTGTCACGATCTTGACACACTATGTTCTGAGCTCCTGTTGAATAGTCTTAGTATGTTTCCTTGATGTAGTTGATTGGCAATGTTTGCCGTGTTTTGGATATTACGACTGTGTGATAGAACTAGTAAAGCCATGGGGCTTGAATGTTCAAATAAAATGTAGGGAACTGGCGGGATGGAGTTCAACCTTCCCATGTCCCACCAACTAAAATTAGGATACGGTTACCTCCTTTTACTTTGCAAAACCTTCTTTCAAAAGCGACCCTGCATGAATGTTTTTCAGCAACTCTAAGCCGTATAGCCTGCATTGCTCCAACCCCTTGCATGAAACATATCCCCTTGAGTAGTGTTAGGGCTTGCTGAGTACCTTCCGTACTCACTCTTGCTTTCTTCGCAACCCTTAGAAGCAGAGGAAAGGGAAGAAGAAGATGAAGCGCGATTCAATGACGAGTAGGTCTAGTCATGCGCCCAAGGCTGCCTGAGGGCTGGGTGTTCCCCATTCCGCTGTAGTTCGACATTGTCTTTCTGTTTTTAGTGGCCCTGCGAGGCCCATGGACCATAACCTAAGACTTGCTTGTAAGACCATGACAGTCCTGTTGAGAATAATTTAATGTATAGAACTCGATACATTCTGTTGTGCGTACCAACTACTAATTCAGGGATTGGTACGGGATGCATAAGTGGGCCCCAAGGAAGGGTGGGTCCTGATAGATGGTATCAGAGCCGTACTTGGCCGTAGGATAAAATCTTAGAGTTACCCCCACACCTTTAGATGCCTATTTTGCAAAATACTAGACCATTTGCAAAAAGTCACTCTCCGCTCTATGTTTCTGCTCTCTTACCTTGTTAAAAACTCTATTTGCCTACTTTGATCACCGGTACCCTCTCAACCTATCCTAGAATATGGATGACCCACACTGATGGTTATCGATAGTCTTCCATGACTTGACTTCCACGACAATCCTTTCTAAAGAATTTAATCATACTGAACCGTTGTCGGACCAACAGAAAGGAGTACGGCTACAACTGTCAAAAGATACTCGGTGACGTCATTAACACCTACTAGGAGTGACGTTGAAATCATACCATGAAAGACCTCGCGGACCCTCCCGTACCTCAGCCGTGGCCGACAGCTTATGTCATAAGCTAGAGTGAGTCACGAGTAGTGCGCTAGGGTAATATAGCATATAAGAGTTTGTAACCTAGCAGTGATTGGTGTGATTTGTTGGTTTTATTTGGCTTTTAAATTGAGTGGCAATTTTTGTGCTCGAACACAAACACAAACCAAATGACCAAGTGGCAGATATAAGTTGTGTGCTTAATAACATAAGTACATATCAGGTACGTGTATGTATATATGCACGTATACCTATATGCATATTAAATAAAACCCACCTACGAGAAGAGGGTGTATCTAAATGATATAAAATTCAAATCATATACATGCACACATATATGGGTAATGATAATAATAATATGGAATATACGTATGAAAAACACAACTAACTAAAAAAACAAAAAACAAAAAAATCTTACAATCCATAGTATGGTCCTTAAGAGATCTGCCCGCGTACAAGCTCGTCGTGAGCGCGCCCCACAGGCACGAGAGGACCATATTCAATGTGAACATGCTCCTAGGGGCAAGACAACCCCTAGAGGCAAAGTCGTAGACTGTCGTGGTAGGACTCCACGAGCAACAATAGTAGTAGTCAATGATATGGACGGAGTAAGTGACCCTCAAGAAGGAACTCGAGAAGTAAACTAAAAGGATCACATGACCTCTAAAGGAGAGGTGATGTCACCACATCCACCCGCAAGATTGGCCGATGAAATGGCCTTGCAGACACAAGTAATGCAAACCATATCCCAAGGGTTGCAAAGGCCACAAGGCCAAGAAATACCACCTTGTCGGTACCCTCAATACGGGGTACCCCCGCGCATGGGGGAAAATGCCTAAGGACCTCGCCCTTCTCCGCAGGGAGAGCTCCGAAGGCACCACGTGTCCAGCGGGGCTGGACCTCCCTCTCCTCAGAGGAGAGCTCCGGGCCCACCACGTGGCCAACTGAGCCGGACCTCCCCCCTCCGCGGGGAGAGCTCCGAAGGCTCCACGTGTCCCACGGGACCGGACCTCCCTCTCCTCAGAGAAGAGCTCCGGGCCCGCCGCGTGGCCAGCAGAAGCCGGACCTCCCCCCTCCGCGGGGAGAGCTCCGAAGGCTCCACGTGTCCCGCGGGGCCGGACCTCCATCTCCTCATAGGAGGGCTCCGGGCCCGCCACGTGGCCAGCAGAGCAGCGCTGCCTGCCCCCGCGCGGTAGGCAGCAAGAGTAAGACGCGCCATACCTTGCCCGTACAAGGTATTCAAGACCCGCGCCTTCCCAAGGCGCGGAAACGCGGAGCACACCTCTGTCAGGTGCCGTTGCACCCAGTCACATCACAGACTGGCACGCCGTGTCAGAGCCTGCCCGCCAATAAACACAGCGACAAGACATCCCCTGCCGCTCCTGCCATCATCAACCACTACGACTAGCTTGCGGCATGGGCAGGGCGGCAGAACGAAGACTCGGAAGCCCTCGCCAGAGACAACTACCGGCGTAACTGCAGATACGGTAGGTGGCAGGCAATCTCCCTGGGACCACCTGTCGGGTCCCGGGCCCACCTTGTAAGCCGCTCGAGCCTTGGACTATAAAAGGATCGGGTAGGCAACGTTAGCGAGGGTTGGCCTCTTACGCACCCTCACACTCTAGCCATTCGACATCTAACACCCTCAAGCTCAGGACTCTGGTTCTGAGCAGCAAGCAATACAGCGAGCAACTCTGCTCACCGGGGACGTAGGGTTTTACGCTCCGACGGCCTGAACCACGTAAAATCCCTGTGTCAAGCTTCTCCCTCGATCGTCCCTAACGCTGAAGCTCTCTGCGAGTGACTAGCCCCTCCGAAAAAGAACCTCCGCAGGCTGCCCAGAGTAGGCCCGGGGGAAGTGTCGTCTACACACTTCGACATTTGGCGCGCCAGGTAGGGGGCTTTTCCCTTGCGCGACGAGCTTTTGCCGGCGAAGATGATGAAGCTTCCTTCAGCGGCAAGCTCTCCCCGCCCATGTTCACGATGAACGGTGACTAGCTGGAAGCCAGCAGCCGACTCCGGCAGCGCCGACTCCGGCAGTGCAGGCTCCAGCGAGCGTGAGATCCTCTGCAGCATTGAGTGTCTCCCATGGGGGCGCACTAGCTACAACAAGAGCGCTACTGCGCAATCCACCTGCTGGGGACGCGCCTCAGTCAGCGACCCAGCAGTGGATTCACGATGTAGACCGTCTCGTCGTCGCCGCCACAAACCCTCGACTTCGGCGGGGACGACGTCCCGGCCAACCGGCTGTGTCGCTGACGCGCACGCCAACGGTTGACGAGCAGACGGCAGATTCCCGCTCCACCAGGCTCCCATCGACGGACCTGCGGTCAGAGCTGGAACGATGCCACTTGGGCAAAGATGCCCGAGTGTACATTGAGCGACGACGAGAAAGGTGTCGCAACCAGGAGGCCGGCGACAGCATGTCGACTGCCTCAACCCAGCCTGAGGCGCAGACGTCCGCCACGCGATCTCTGCCTCAGGCATACGCCACGCAGCATATGCCCCAGCCATATGCCCTGCAAATGGTGCCCCCGGTCTATGGCGCAGCCTTGCCCATACCGGGGTACACAGTGCCAGCAGCGAACCAAGCGTTCGCGGCACCAACGCCTGCAACAACAGGAGCAGGATGTGCGGCCCTAGCGCCACACCTTCGCTTCGTGAGGTGGCCGCGCAAGTTTTGTCCGCACCTGCGCGAGAAGTACGATGGAAGTGTCAACCCGGCGGAGTTCCTCCAAATCTACTCCACCGCCATCCTTGCTGCAGGAGGGGACGAGGCCGTCATGGCCAACTACTTCCGTGTCGCCTTGACCGGCCCAGCCCGGTCTTGGCTCATGAACCTCCCCCAGGGTTCCATAACCTCCTGGGGAGAGCTCTGCCGACAGTCCACTGCTAACTTCGGCAGCTCCTACACCCGGCCTGGCACGGAGCTCGACCTCCACGCCATCCAACAACAACCTGGAGAGACGTTGCGCTCCTTCATCCAGCGGTTCTCCCAGGTACGGAACACCATCCCGCATATCCAAAATGCTTCTGTGGTGGTGGCGTTCCGGCAGGGTGTACAGGACAAGAAGATGCTTGAGGAGCTCGCGACCAGAGAGGTTCGCAACGTATCTGGCGGACAAGTGTGCCAGGGCAGCAGAAGGGCGGAACTGGCACTCACTGCCAGCCTCCGAGTCAGGAGGACAGCCCGGATCTGGCGCTGTTTCCCATGGAAGTAGCAAGAAGATCAAGAATCGGGGCGGTGGCAGGATGAAGCCACCGACCGCAGCCCCCGTTGCTGCAGCAGCAGCACCCAGTGGAGCTCGGGGGCCACGCCCCGACAAAAGGCAGCGACAGTCACCAGCTCCAGATGGTGACCAAGGCGAGCCATGCCCCGTGCACAACACCAGTTACCATACTGCTGCTGAGTGCCGGGAGATTCAGAAGCTCGCTGAGCGCTTCCGCAAGGGGAAGCAACTGCGAGTTGATGCCCCTCCCTTCCATCAAAGGGAGGGCAAGCAGAAGGTCGACACCCTGGACAACGTCGGCCACCAGGTGGGGTTCCAGGAGCCTCAGCGCGCCGTAAAGACGGTACACAACTGTGAGGACTCCAGCTCCAGTGACGATGAGTCAGGGCGGTAAACGACTACGGCTGCCCCAAAAGATCTGTGGAGATTGCACTGCTGCGGTATCAGCCTTGGAGAAGCTCCAAGCAGTTGCAGCAGCCCAAGCACCAGCCCCCGGCGGTGCAGAACCGGGCCAGCTCTACCCGAGTGCACGTCTCTGTGCCTCGGCCTCACCTCCCGGGGGCCGCCCAGGATCCGTCAACCTCCTGTCAGCCCGAGCCAATGGAGGAAGACATCCTGGGTCTCCCAAGAAGAGTCCGGGTTCTCCTACCTCTTGTCGGCCTGAGCCAATAGGGGAAGGTACCCCGGGGCTCCCTGGAGAAGCCACGCAGGATCCGCTCCAGCGTGAAGATAGTGACCTCGTCGGCGAGGCACGATTGCAGGCAACACCCCACAATGCACGGCCCCAGCTGGTGCTCCGGCACTACCGCCAAAGGACCAAGCGCGTCTGGGAGCTACAAGAAGGCGACCTGGTGCCGCGGCGCACACTTTCCCGTGAAGGACCTATAAACTCTCCACCAGCCGGGAAGGTCCCTTCCGAGTCACGAAAGTTGCCGTCCCAGGTACATACGCCTTTCCACCAAGGATGGGATCCGCTCCCGAACCCTTGGAGCATGGAACATCACAGTAAGTTCTACCTCCTGAGCATTAGTAGAACAGGCCTTTACCTTTCTGTAATAGATCCCATAGGCTCCAGGAACAGCGCTCGGAGCAGCTAAGCCTCAGGGGACGGTCCAGGACTACGTCCAGCTTGGCCTGGTTCCGACCCCAAGCGCGCAGAGTCTTGCTTCCCTTCTTAATGGGGCGGGTCGTTGCCTCCATGTTTAGCCTGTCTTCCTCCTATGGGCATTTACACAGAAATCTGTTCTACCACGCTCTCACTTATGTGCTCATTTATTACGCATTAATTTCTATGACCGCACTTTTTATGTATGCTCACCGTACATTTAGCTCCCCATCCCCGCTCTCATCCATAGTCAACATTTACTACCCTACTGAAGGCGGTTGCGCTTGAGGCACCTGCCGATGGCCAGGGGGCCTTTCGGGACTCCCCCAGTCAAGCGTTGTGGTGCCAGTTGGTCACCTCCAGGAAAGGCCTGCGCTGTGCATGGGGGGTCCAGGGTGCGTAGCCTGCTTTGCCGGTTCCGACCCAAAGCATGCACGCCCTGCCCTTCGGAGGTCCAGGGGAGTACAGTCATTGTCTGGTTCCGTACCCAAAGCGTGTGCACTATGCTTCCCCGGCGTGCGGTCCGGTACTAGGGTCGGACGGTCGTACCCTAACCTCGGAGGGAGCCGGAGCCCCGGCGCCTCGCGTACAGAATTGCCCAAGCCCCGTATACCGGACTAGGGCCGTAAGCCAAATAAGACTAAGAGACGGAGAGGGGAGAACCCCCCGAGGAGAATTACACTTCCTCTACCTCTGCGCAGGATCTCCAGGTTTTAGCTACGGGGACCGCATGAAGGGGGGGGGCAAAGAGCCATCGACTACTCCAGCGCAAGACCGGAGGATCCGGATTTCGCCCCTTCTGTAGGGGCGAGTCCCGAAGGCCCCACGTGTCCAGCGGGGCCGGAGCTCCCCTATCCTCCGGAGGAGCTCTGGGCCCACCACGTGTCCGGCAGAGCCAGGCCTCGCCCCCTTCGTGGGGGTGAGCCCCGAAGGCCCCACGTGTCCAGCGGGGCCGGACCTCCATCTTCTCAAAGGAGAGCTCCGAGCGAGCTACTCCGGCCAGCTGCCACCCTACCCCTCTTCCCTAGGTAGCGACCATGTGGCACTCCCCAGCTCGGCCGAACCCTCTAGGATGTTTCCCCGCCTCAGTGACAAGTGTGGCATCGCCAAATGGGTAGAACGCAGCCACGCGCTCAAGTTCATCGAGCACCGCCATCACCAGCAACTCCGGCGAGCTGTTGCTGCCATCCCGGTGAGCAAGTCTGGTTAGGAACCCCACACCTCGATTACCCGCAACGGGATGAATGCTGGCACCACGGTAGATTGAACTCGGAAGCAAACGACGCGATTCCGGCTGGCCGCACCCGCCGTGCCGGCAGCCGCTCCAGCCACCCGCTCACGTGGCAGCCAAGTGGCAGGCCACGCGGGCAGGCATGCGGATGTGGCAGCAGAGTCAGCACCACGCGGGTGCCAGCCAGCCCGCAGGCTCTGCCTGGGCCGCCGCAGACTCGGTCATCTGTGGACCACAGACCCAGCAGCTATAGGCTAGGTTCAGGTCCACAACAGTAACCTGAGGACCCCCCTAGCCAGCTTGGCGCACACCTTGCGCCACATGGCATGACACGTAGATAGATACGCATACATGGTAGCCAGGTCAGCACCACCTCAGCAAAGGCACACATGTGGTAGCCACCTCGCACACCCCAGTCTAGGTGGTGCCCATGTGGCGCAAACGTAATGAACACGTGGCATGACACATAAGCAGTGAACACATGGCATCATTGCTAGCACCCTGTCAGCAAAGACACACACGTGCAGCCACCTCGGCATCCCGACCCAGGTGGCAGCCCAGTCAGCTGCCACATTGCTGCCACCACACACCTGTTCGCAAAGATCAGTGGAAATTAGCCCTGTAGACTTGGTCCACGTACACCAAGGACACAGGCGCTACGCTGGACCCTCTAGCCCACTTGTCAGCTTCTGTGCACAAAAGGAAATTGCTAGGGATACCACTAGTGTACACAGAAACTTGTAAAATACATTTCGGAGTATAGAAGAAATTTCAGGAAAATTTTAAAAAATAGGAATGTACTATTGGAGTAGAGTGGAAAACAGACATGGCCCAAATAAATCTTAGAAAAGTCCCTAAATCCTAATAATGATACTAGCCCATCTAGTTAGCTCGGGAATCTGGGGTAAACTTGTTCCTAACTACCCAAGCGACGAAATCCCCCACTCAAGCCACAAATAAAATATACCTTATGCTGAAATATCTTTAGGACTCCCTACAACCACACTACTAAGGTTTTGTTTGGATCTCTTGGAGTTCGTTTGGATTCAAGCTGATTCACGCGAATTACGTACTATAGCAAACAAGGAATCCGACAAGGAACTTGAAGACCCGGACAAGGAGTTTCTGGAAGCCTGTGAAGGCAAGCTCTAACCTCCTTGATCATGATTGCCCCTATGAATTTACAAAATTGCCCTGATAGCCTGTTTTAATATATATGTTTTCCATGATTACTTTAAAACATTGTGGTAGCTAAGACCTGCTTGACTAGTGGTAGCTTATCCGTGTAAGTAGTCTGGTCGACACGATGATTTGACGGTGGTTACTTGCCCCTCAGTTAACCTAGCTCGATGAAGTCGGCTAGCCGTTACACTAGCAAGTAACATACCTCCTCTCTCCATCCAAGGCCAGAGTACTTGCTAGGTGATAGTCACGTGTTTGACACGTGAAGTGCCACAAACCCCTCCTTGACCTTGTCAACTTACTTCCTTGATGCCCTAAGGCCCCGTCGTCACACTATAATGTGACGACACATGTGATTCCTTGAAAGTAGAATGCTTAGGAACCCTCGTGATGTTCACATCATGACTCACTACAATTAATCATCGGATTTGCGAAAAATGTTGAAAGGTGTCTTGGTGGTGTGAGTTAGGAAGTGGGTTGGGAATTTGAGTTATACAACTTGTGTGGGGTGAAGTGGGGAAAAAGGAATGGTTGAGACGGGATATGATGAATGAGTAGTGTGTGCTTTGGTGTAGCCCACCTGTCGTGGATATTGATGGAGTCATCTCACCAACTTAAGGACCAATTCATATAACCTCGTCATAGTGATTTCGTGCAACCACAAAACCTGTATGGGCAGGACTCCCTCTACCTTCTTGGTGACTTCCACATGAGCCATCTGGCGGCTAGTAGGGCACGGGGGACCAGGAAAAGACATGGAGGGGTCATTACCCGTGGTCCGGCTAGGAGAGTAATTTCCCAAATAGCCCCTAGGTGTGTCCTGAGGTGTGATTGTGGGGTTACTCGGGGAAGATGAGGCGAACGTTACGCTACTCCCTTGCTAGGAGTGCTTGACCTGTGGGTAAAGTGTACAACCTCTACAGAGTATAAAATCCGGATAACCGTTGTCACGGTCTTGACACACTATGTTCCGAGCTCTTGTTGATTAGTCTTAGCATGTTTCCTTGATGTAGTTGAGCGGCAGTGTTTGTCGTGTTTTGGATATTACGGTTGTGTGCCGGAACTAGTAAAGCCATGGGGCTTGAACGTTCGAATAAAACTTAGGGAACTAACGGGATGGAGTTTAACTCCCCTAGGTCCCACCAACTAAAATCAAGATATGGTTACCTCCTTTTGCTTTGCAAAACCTTATTTCAAAAGCAACCCTGCATGAATGCTTTTCGGCAACTCTAAGCCATATAGCCCTGCCTTGCTACGACCTCCTTGCTTGAAACACATTCCCTTGAGTAGTGTTAGGGCTTGCTGAGTACCTTCCGTAGTCACTCTTGCCTTCTTCACAACCCTCAGGTGCAGAGGAAGAAAGAGAAGAAGAAGACGAAGAGTGTTCAATGACGAGTAGGTCTAGTCTTGCGCCCAAAGGCTTCCTGAGGGTCGGGTGTCACCCATCCCGCTGTAGTTCGACATTGTCTTTCTATTTTTAGTGGCCCTGCGAGGCCCATGGACTGTAACCTAAGAATTGCTTGTAAGACCTTAACGGTCCTGTTAAGAATAAGTTAATGTATGGAACTCGATACATTCTGTTGTGTGTACCAACTACTGATCCAATGATTGGTACGAGATGCACAAGTGGGCCCCGAGAGAGGTGGGTCCTGACAGAGTGGTATCAGAGCCGTACTTGGTCGTAGGACGAAACATTAGAGTAATCTTTCATGATTATATGCCTATTTTGCAAAATACAAGACTATTTGTGAAATGTCTCCCTTCCCCTATGATTCTGCCTTCGTATCTCGTTAAAACTCCATTTGCCTACTTTGATCACCAGTACCCTCTCAACCTATCCTAAAATATGGATGACCCACACTGATGGTTATCGATAGTCTCCCCGCGACTTGGCTTCCACAACACCAACACGAATCTTTTCTGAAGAATTTAATCATATGAGCCATTGTCGAACCAACTGAAAGGAGTAAGACTCTAACTGTCAGAAGCTACTCGGTGACGTCGTCAACCCCTACTAGGAGTGACGCTGGAATCATATCCAAAAAAAGAAAAAAACTACTCTGATCCTCTCGTACCTCAGCCATAGTCGTAAAACACAAGTATGGCTGTAGGTACCTATGTAGACTAGATTATGTCATAAGCTAGAGTGAGTCACGAGTAGTGCACTAGGGTAATATATTATATAGGAGTTTGTAATAATTGGTGTCATTTGTTGATTTTATTTGGCTTTTAAATCAAGTGGCAACTTGTGTGCTCTAACTCAAATACAGACCAAATAACTAAATGGAAAAAATAAGTTGTGTGCTTAATAAAATAAATACATATCAAGTACGTGTATGTATATACACATGTATACCTATATGTATATTAAATAAAACCCACCTACAAATAGAGGCTCTATATATACGACATAAAATTCGAATCATATACACACATATACACAGGTAGTAATAATAATAATAATACAAATAATAATAATAAGTATGAGAAATATACGTATACAAGCATACAAAAAAACAACTAACTAAAAATCTCTCTCAATCCATAGTATGGTCCTTAAGAGATCCTTCCGCATTCAAGCTCGTCGTGCGCATGCCTCACAAGAAGGAGAGGACCACATTCAGTAGGAACGTGCTCTTAGGGGCAGAACAACCCCTAGAGGCAGAGCCGTTGGTCGCCGTGGTAGGACTCTACGAGCAACAGTAGCAGAGGTCAACAACCTGGACGCAGTAAGTGACTCCCAAGAAGGAATTGAAGAAGTAGACCAGGAGGATCACATGAACCCTGAAGGAGAAGTGATGCCGCCACCTCCACCCGCAACATTGGCCGATGTAATGACTTTGCAGACACAATTAATGCAAACCATATCCCAAGGGTCGTAAAGACAACAAGGCCAAGGAGTACCACCTCCATCCAAGATGTCGGAATTCATGAGGCTCAGGCACCAGTTTTTGACGGTACCAATGAAGATCCGTTAGCAGCCGACGAGTGGCTACGGAACATAAACAAAAAGCTCAACATAGCCGCTGCAACAGATCAGGAGCAAGTTCTGTTGGCTACCCACCTGCTAACTGGAGCACCTAGAGAATGGTGGGATCATTACCAAGAAGCATCCTCAGAACCGGATGCCATCAGCTGGGTGGAATTCCAGCAAACATTCCGCCACTACCACATACCGGAAGGAGTAATGGAAATGAAGGCAGATGAATTCAGATCTCTGGGGCAAGGTGTCATGACGATCAACCAGTATATTAAGAATTTCAAGACGCTGGCTTGTTATGCACATGACGAGGTCAGTACGGATAAGATGAAACAATATCGTTTCAGGAAGAAACAAGGTCCCACAACAAGGGCATTAATATGCAAAATCAATTTTTGAGGTCTCGCTTCAACCACCAACAAAAACCTAGGTACCAGCCTATCATGCAATACCGCACCACCGAGAGCAATCCACCGACACAACCGTTTCATCAGTTGAGCACCAATCGATCCCAGTGTAGCAGCCATAGTGTGACACAAGCACCAAATACCGTCAGGACATGCTTCAACTGTCAGGAACCAGGGTATCTAATAGCAAATTGCCCATACAACAAGATGTCAAATGTTGCACCTGCTCACCCAGGAGCAAGAACCGTTGGATCTAGAGTTATAAGACGTACACCTTCAGTACCCGGTCAACGGGTTAAAGCTCAACTATGTGGACGAGATCACATCAACCATATTGGCACACAACACGATGGAGAGTCATCAAATAATTTAGCCGGTTGGTAACTCGCCAAACCCACCCTTGTCACACACCTGTATAACTTAGAGATTTGCATCCATTACCACCTCGAAGTCGGTATCAAATTGAGCACATAGGAGTTAGAACCCTATTTAAGTGGGCTAAAGTTTTTAGCAGACCTAGTAGTCCAGTCAGATGGCACACCCCCTTAGCAGACTGGTTGGCGCCTCAGCAAAGAAGATACTGCACATGCAACAATAGTCATCTGCCAACCACGTAGGCGCAAAATAGAATCTATGGTGTGTAGTTTGGAAGCTACACCCCTAGACGGAAAGTACAAGTGAAACATGAATAACAACACTCATTTTCGAAAAAATTGTTAGAGATGCCACAGGAAGAGATACTAGAATTCCCAAGCTACTAAAGGGAACCATAAGAATCTCGAGGATGATATTCAGTTTAAGTGGGGTAGATCTGTCACAGCCCAAATTTTGAAACAAACCAAAATCGGTCCAAAACAAAAAGTTGAGAGAATCATGAGCATATACTAAACTCTAGTTAAACCGAGGCATGTATATATGTAGGTATAGGAATTCACCCACATATACATGTATGCATTTGAGTGTGTGTATAATCAATTAATAAATCAACTAGAACGAATGAGTTTAATTGATTCGGGTGGCATTTGTATGCATATATGCGTATAGAGGTGACAACATATAATTTAAATCTGCATGCAAATTATGTAGAAGGAATATTAAATCAAATCGCTAGTGAATTACCCACTGCAAGCCAAAACCAAATTCAAAGCCAAAAATTAGATTCAAATACAGATTCAAAAACACAATAAAAAAATGAGAACCTTCCTCTTCCTGGGCTGAGCCCATTCTCCTCCTTTCCCCCCAGCCAGCCCAGCACCTTTTCTCTCCCCCTCTTCTTCCGGCGCAGCCCAGCCTGCCCCCCCCCCCTTCATTCCCTAGCGTGCGGCCTAGTGCCCCTCCTTTCTTCTCTTAGCCTGGCCTGGCCCAGCCCTTCCTTTTTCCTCCCCTTGTGTGCAGCCCGGCCCGGCTCTGCCCTCCTTCTTCCCCACCGCCTATCGTTTCCTCCCCGACAGAGCCGTCGCCTCCTTCCCGAAATTGCGCCGGCCCTAGGTCGCGTCGCCCGTCGCTGTCCCGTCAGCCGCGCCGCACACCATCTCCCTCGTTTCAGGCCGCCGCGGGAATCCCGGCTGTCGTGGCCACGGTATCACGCGAGCGTGATTTCGGCCGGCCACCCTCGCCTGCTGCGCTGCCAAGGAATGCGCCGGACGCCCGCTGTTGTCCATGCCGCGCTTTCAATTCCTGGGGTGCCGTGCCCGGTGAAAGCCCCTCCACTGCCTCTCTTCCTCCCCGAATTCCCGGTCGTCTCGGTCCCATCCAGCCTAATTGACCTCGCGTTCGACCCGACCGAGAGCACCGACTTCCCCATGCTATAAGAGGCCGGTGCGGCCCCTCCACAAGCGTGGTAGCACTCCACCGAAGCTCCCAAGAGCATATGCAAGCTGGATCGAGCTCCCCCCAAGCCAAATTTTGGGTTTCCCCCTTCTTCTTCCCCAAGTCCGGCAAACCCAAAATTCTACTCCGGTGAGCCGCCCTTCCTCTCCTATGTTCTCCCTTCGGCGTCCCTAGAGGTCCATGGAGTGGCTATGCTCGCTAGAGCTCGCGACAAAGCCTGTAGGGTGCTCGCCCTGAGCTCCGCCGCTCTTAGACGCTTTACGCCGTCACCGGCTGCCGTGGGGCACTCCTCGGATCAGCCATCCCCTCTGAAACGTTTTTGCCATCCCAGTGTGCATATAGGGCATGGAGACCCCGTAGGAAACAGCCACACGCGCGCTACCACCGAACACCGCCGTCATGCCCAACTCCGGCGAGGCCTCACCGGTGAAACAGTGACATTCTAGGCCCGGCTTTGCAGCCATTAGATTCCCCATGTCGCATAGACCAACGGCAAACAGTTTGTAAGGTACCGCGAAGAAAAAGTTTGGGCGCCGGCTAGCCGCTGGCACCCACTGCCATCTCCAGTGATATCTAGTCGCCATTCCGGCGACCTTCTCAGCCTAGGACCGTGACTGCTGCCCTCACCATGCTACGTAGATCACCGGCACGCAAATAGTTGCCCCGCTCAAAGAAAAATTCCAACGACCAGTTAGCCGCCGGCGAGCTACTCCGGCCAGCTGCCACCCTACCCCTCTGCCTTAGGTAGCGACCATGTGGCACTCCCCAGCTCGGCCGAACCCTCTAGGACATTTCCTCCCCCTTAGTGAACGTGTGTGGCATCGCCAAATGGGTAGAACGCAGCCACGCGCTCAAGTTCATCGAGCACCACCATCAACAGCAACTCCGGCGAGCTGTTGGTGCCATTCCGATGAGCAACTCTGGTTAGGAACCCCACACCTCGACTACCCGCGACGGGATGAACGCCGGCACCACGTTAGATTGAACTCGGAAGCAAAACAGCGCGATTCCGGCTGGCCGCCCCCGCCGTGCTGGCAGCCACAACGGCCACCCGCTCACGTGGCAGCCAAGTGGCAGGCCACACAGGCAGGCATGCGGATGTGGCAGCAGAGTCAGCACCACGCGGGTGCCAGCCAGCCCGCACGCCCTTCCTGGGCCGCTGTAGACTCGGTCCCTGTGGACCACATACCCAGCAGCTATAGGCTAGGTTCAAGTCCACAACAGTAACCTGAGGACCTCCCCTAGCCAGCTTGGTGCACACCTGGCGCCACATGGCATGACACGTAGATAGACACACATACATGGTAGCCAGGTCAGCACCACCTAAGCAAAGGCACACATGTGATAGCCACCTCGCACACCCCGGTCTAGGTGGCGCCTATGTGGAGCATACGTAATGAACGCGTGGCATGACACATAAGCAGTTTAGAACACATGGCATCAAAGCTAGCACCCTGTCAGCTAAGACACACACGTGCAACCACCTCGGCAGCCCGACCCATGTGGCAGCCCGGTCGGCTGCCACATTGCTTCCACCACACACCTGTTCGCAGAGACCGGTGGAAATTAGCCCTGTAGACTTGGTCCACGTACACCAAAGACACATGCGCTACGCTGGACCCTCTAGAGACACATGCGCTACGCTGGACCCTCTAGCCCACTTATCAGCTACACAAGAAAATTGCTAGGGATATCCCTAGTGTACACAGAAACTTGTAAAATACATTTCGGGGGATAGAAGAAATTTCAGGAAAATTTCAAAAAATAAGAATGTACTATTAGAGTAGAGTGGCAAACAGGCATGGCCCAAATAAATCTTAGAAAAGTCTGTAAATCCTAATAATTGTACTGGCCTATCTAGTTAGCTCAGGAATCTGGGGTAAACTTGAGCCTAACTATCCAAGCGACGAAATTCCTCACTCAAGCCACAAATAAGATATACCTTATGTTGAAATTTCTATAGGACTCCCTACAACCATACTACTAAGGTTTTGTTTGGATCTCTTGGAGTTCTTTTGGATTCACACTGATTCATGCGAATTGCGTACTATAGCAAACAAGGAATCTGACGAGGAACTTGAAGACCCGCACTACGAGGAGTTTCTGGAAGCCTGTGAAGACAAGCTCTAACCTCCTTGATCATGATTTCCCTATGAATTTACAAAATTTTCATAATAGCCTGTTTTAATATGCATGTTTTCCGTGATTACTTGTAAACATTGTGGTAGCTAAGACCCGCTTGACTAGTGGTAGCTTCTCTGTGTAAGTAGTATGGCCAACACGATGATTTTGACGGTGGTTACTTGCCCCTCAGTTAACCAAGCTCGATGACGTTGGCTAGCCGTTACACTAGCAAGTAGCATATCACCTCTCTCTATCCAAGGCCAGAGTACTTGCTAGGTGATAGTCACGTGTTTGACACGTGAAGTGCCACGACCCCCTCCTTGACCTTGTCAACTTAATTCCTTGATGCCCTAAGGCCCCGTCGTCACACTATAATGTGACGACGCGTGTGATTCCTTGAAAGTAGAATGATTAGGAACCCTCACGATGTTTGCACTCGACTCACTACAATTAATCATCAGATTTGCAAAAAGTGTTGAAAGGTTTCTTGGTGGTGTGAGTTAGGAAGTGGGTTGGGAATTTGTGTTATACAACTTGTGTGGGGTGAAGTGGAGAAAAAGGAAGGTTGAGCTGGGATATGGTGAATCAGTAGTGTGTGCTTTGGTGTAGTCCACCTGTCGTAGATATTGATGGAGCCGCCTAACCAACTTAAGGACTGGTTCATATGACCTCGTTATAGTGATTTCGTGCAACCACAAAACCTGTATAAGCATGTGACGCCCGGTCCCGTGAAAACGGATCCGAACTAATGCATATGTGTGCCCAGGATGTTCATCACACATACACATGTAATCCACAAACTGAATACAAAATATAACCACGAATAATAGGGTTTAAATGCTTTATTACATCAATTTCTAACTTATTCTTGCAGCGGAAGTATCTAACTTATTCTAGAAGTGGAAGTCTTCTACACGATAGTGGAAGCAAACTAAGCACGGCAGCGGCTCCATCTTCAACTCCATCCCCACAGGCAAGTTGACGGTAGATCACACGCCTAGTACTCCACATGGTCTTCGAAATACTCCTCTCCTGTTGCTGATGTTTGTATGATAATGCAAGGGTGAGTACATGTCGTACTCGGCTAGTGCAGGAGATGTATGGCATGTAGCTTCCAACAAGGTAGGAACAAAAAGGCTCATTGCAGAAAGCAAAGTTTATTTCTCAAACATGATAAAAACAGCAACTAACTCTAAGTGAATTTAATCCCAACATATATCCAATTAAAACATCAACATACCTCCTTTATGATTCACCACCTTTCATGTCTCAACCAACCATAAACCTTTCTCAACTTTCATCTCATGCTCATGATATCCATAACCATCTCAGATTCATACCACCATCTCATATTCATCTCATATTCATATTTTCCGAAAACAAACTCATTGTTACGACTCAACAGTCCCAAAAAAAACAATCCCAAAGACCATACCATAACCAAACCAATAAACATCCATCCCAAACCTTCCCTCTAATCATGGAAGTTGGCCAGATCCTTGTGACCGAAAGCATGGCTATAATGATAGTTTTACACTCTGCAGAGGTGGCACCACTTTACCCACAAGTTTGTGATTTCGTCACCCGTCGGCGACTGCAGAACCCCCATTATACCAGTACACAACCGTCGGTGTATGGCCAAGAGATCACAAAATAGCCTTTACAAAGGGGCTACTAGATGTATGGACTCACTAAGGTTTCACCAGCAGGCTCGAATCACCATTCTCCCACCTACGGGCCCCCTCTTGTGCCATGCAGTTCCCAGGGCAGTCCTCTCTCGACTCCCATTCCCTGCGCCTTCCACGGTCCATAAAAATCTAGCAACTTACCTAATTAATCAGCTAAGCCGCACCCATACTTGGCCTTGTGGTGGCATTGTTTTCCTGGCATGTGCTCGCATGAACCGGTCCTTAGATCTGCGACAAGTAAACCACCATCTCATTCTACCACTTCCACGAACCAAGCTTGCCTAGATCTCCCCCGATTCATGTTCATTACCAACATCAAGTTATTATTATCATTATTCATATGAGTGCAGTAGTTAGACACATTCTATCTCGCTTCCCATATCCCGTGGACTCAACGAAGCAAAAGCAGAAACGATCATACCCGACTCATCAACTTTCCCGGCGACAAGGGTGGTTAACAAAACTAGTAAACTCCTATAAAAGGGTTCCCATCAAATTGACTCAAGCATACACAGTTTTCACAAACAAACAGTTTCAAAACATGGGATCAATATGGTCAAGGGGCACTTGCCTTGTTCCTGTGGCTTCTATTGCTCATGAATCTCGAAGTCTTGGTGTTGTAGTTCTTCGTAGATAGATCACTGAGCTTGTCCTTCTACTTACGATCACGCATGTACAAAATTTACAGCAATCAAACTTCATGCACAATCCTTACTCAAGATGCAAGGGTGCATATGCATGCTAATCCTATGGTGTTATTTTTATTAGATCGGTTTGTACGTGTTCTTGCATGTTTTAATGGGCTTTGCATGGAGTTTTACAATGAACAAGGGTGTAAGGATCTAGGGTGGACGTGGTGATGACCTTGTATCAAGATGTAGATCAAACCGATCAACACGTGATCTGTCCACACGAAAAAGCTTCTGTTCGAAGGGATCGAAGAAACAGATGCGAAGAAAACCGTGATGATGTCGTAAGGTGGTAACAAAGACCTACCTAACCTCTCCTTGGTGTCGGGGCCTTCCTCCTAGCGATTGCAGCAGCGGGGAGCTCGTCGGCGGCTCACCGGTGGGGCTCACCATCGTCTGAACTCCGGCGAGGGATGGAAAATCTAACTCGGCGAGCTGGGGCTAGGGATTCCAAGTCGTCGACTTAGGAAGGGAAAATAAGAGTACGTGGTTGCGTACAAGGGGTTTTGGGTTCTATTTATAAAGGTTGAAAGAATAGTCCTACTTCAATTGGATTTCAAATAAGAGTCATATTCAATTTGTTTTAGATCTTAACAACTTATCTCCAATCGGTTTGGTGCGGTGTCAATGTGGAAATCGTGTCGGTCTCCTCCGTACCGGGTATTCCCGCGCGCACAGGAGAAAAACGGCTTAAGGATCTCGTCCTTCCGCAGTGGAGAGTTCTAGAGACGCCACATGTATAGCGAGGGCCTGGCCTATCTTTTTCCATAGAGACAAGCTTCAGGTGCGCCACGTGTCTGGCCGAAGGGACCTCCCTCTCCCTCAGAGGCGAGCTCCGCGTGCGCCATGTGTCTGGCGGGCAGGACCTCCCTCTCCCTCAGAGGCGAGCTCCGCGTGCTCCACGTGTCAGTGCCGGACCTCCCCTCTCCTCGGAGGTGGGCTCCGAGAACGCCACGTGTCCAGCAGCGCTGGACCTCCTTTCTCCTCAGAGGAAAGCTCCGAGGTCGACACGTGTCCAACGGGGCGGTCCTCTCGGAGGCGAGCTCCGAGAGCGACACGTGTCCAACAGCGTCGGACCTCCCGGAGGCGAGCTCCGAGGGTGACATGTGTCCCGCAGAATCGTACCTTTCAGAGGCGAGCTCCGAGGGTGACACGTGTCTCGTGGGATCGGACCTCATCCCTTCCCCAGGGGTGAGTTCCGAAGTCGACTTGTGTCCCGTGGGGCTGAGCCCCGCTTCTCTGCAGAGACTAGCTCTAAAGGCGACACGTGTCCGGCGGGGGCCGGACCTCGCTTTTCCGCAGCGACAAGCCCCGGGGGCAACACGTGTCCAGCGGGTCGGACCTTGCTCCCTTCCATAGGGGCGAGCTCCAAGCCTTCCACGTGGCCAACGGTGTCGGACCTCACCCCCTCCGCAGGGATGAGCTCCAAAGGCACCACGTGGCCAGCAGGCCGTGGGAAGTGTCAACAGTGCTCCTCGGTGAACTGGAATTGACTCTTTTTGGCTATCTTTCTGATTCTTTCTCCCATTCTAATTCTTTTATAATGTTTGTCTATATGAATTATGTATGAATGCATGGATACGAAATTTAGGGTGTCACAAGGCAGGACTCTCTCTATCTACTTGGTGACTTCCACTGAGCCATCTGGCTGCTAGTAGGGCATGGGAGACCAGGAAAAGACACGGGGGAGTCATTACTTGTGGTCCGGCTGGGAGAGTAATTGCCTAAATAGCCCCTGGGTGCGTCCCGAGTTGTGATTGTGGGGTTACTCGGGGAAGATGAGGCGAACTTTACGCTACTCCCTTGCTAGGAGTGCCTGACCTGTGGGTAAAGTGTACAACCTCTACAGATGTAAAATCCGGATAACCGTTGTCACAGTCTAGACACACTATATTCTGAGCTCTTGTTGATTAGTCTTAGCATGTTTCCTTGATGTAGTTGATTGACAGTGTTTACCGTGTTTTGGATATTACGACTGTGTGCCGGAACTTGTAAAGCCATGGGGCTTGAACGTTCGAATAAAACTTAGGGAACTGGCCGGATGGAGTTCAACTCCCCTAGGTCCCACCAACTAAAATCAGGATATGGTTACCTCCTTTTGCTTTGCAAAACCTTCTTTCAAAAGCAACCCTGCATGAATGCTTTTCGACAACTCTAAGCCGTATAGCCCTGCCTTGCTACGACCTCCTTGCATGAAACACATCCCCTTGAGTAGTGTTAGGGCTTGTTGAGTACCTTCCGTACTCACTCTTGCCTTATTCACAACCCTCAGATGCAGAGGAAGAAAGCAAAGAAGAAGACGAAGCGCAATTCGATGACGAGTAGGTCTAGTCCTGCGCCAAGGCTGCCTAAGGGTTGGGTGTCGCCCATTGCGCTGTAGTTCGACATTGTCTTTCTGTTTTTAGTGGCCCTGCGAAGCCCATAGACTGTAACCTAAAAATTGCTTGTAAGACCTTAACGGTCTTGTTAAGAATAAGTTAATGTATGGAACTCGATACATTCTATTGTGCGTACCAACTATTGATCCAAAGATTGGTACGGGATGCACAAGTGGGACCCGAGAGAGGTGGGTCCTGACAAGAAACCACTGAAAGAGTCGCAATCTAACCCGAAGTTACCGAAAGCTATGACGCATGCTAAATCGAAGTTCCAAATGGGGAATCTGATGTTAACTGTCGGCCACTGAAAGAAGCTGGTAAATATTGTGTTGGACTTCATAACTACTACATCAATAATTACAAAAATTTCAACACTTAATAGGGATACAATGAGAAGCTCTTTCTGGTGGGTGAAGACATCTTTCTCATCTCATGGTCTGATCTCTACGACCTTTTCACCCTCGACACATTGGATGTCTCACTAATATGCTGCTTCGCAATGTAAGTCCTCAAAAACTAGGCTCTTCAATATGTATAAGTGTTATATGTGTCTAACAAATTTTGGCATTTTGCGTGTAGGCACATGCAGCAAATTACTTGTCATAGAACGGGAAACGAGTCTCCTGCATAACTTGAGCCGCAAATATCAACCAGAACTAATCTTCAAATGGCCAGCAGTCAAAGAGATATTGTTGGATATTTTGTCAAGGCAATGAAACAGTACGGTGATAAGGAACTCCTAGTCGTGCTATTCAACACGAGTAACTATTGGGTAACCCTAGCACTTTCTACAAAGTACGACCAAGTCTGGTTCTGTGACTCCGCAAAACCGATAGATTCAATAACTGGCGAGCGCCTTACCCGTGATTGGAGCGATATCATGTATGTTCTTGACGAGTAAATTCCTTCTTCACTTTAGTTTCTGACTATTTCGTCATTGCACGATATTTTTACATTAACTGAATGTTTCTCTCTAGGGCTTTTGACACGTACATGGTTAAGGTGCTAGGAGAACATATAAAAGGAAAACGTCAATGACTTAAACATGATACTACATTTTCATCCCACAACAACTCCGGGCAACACATGCGGCTTCCATGTAGCTTAAGCATGGTTCTATTTGGAGAGCAGCCGAATTGCAATGTATGTATAAGTGCATTTATTTTTACTTTATTATTAACCTTTTGCTAATTCTCATTTTATCTCGTGGCAGGACTACAAAACCGCCTTTAGTAACACAACAGGTTCTAGCCTCGAGCACATTAGAGAGAGGCTATGCAGGTTCATCTTTTCTGAAATCATTAATCCAAAGGGAGAATTTTATTATAATATACAGGATTAGATGACAGTTATGATTTGTGTAATTAGTTACTTGGGAAGCAGGATGAATAGGAGGACATTCTTTTGTATATAATAGTTACTTGGTAAGCAGGATGAACAGGGGCATTCTTTGTGTAATAGTTACTTTGTAACCAAGATTGATACTTTGTTAATATTTGATTGGTCAATATAACTTAATGTGTGATCTCCATTTGGTTATACATATGTTTCTGTATGTGTATGTTTCTGACGCTGACAAAACGGCTGCCAAATCTTGGCTAGCTCCAGGACGCAACTGGCAACCAGGATAATCAGGGAGGGTCATCTAATAGGGGACGAGTTAAAACAAAGAACGTCTCGGATTAGTCGTTCAATCCGCGACGAGCTGATATAAAGTATGTCTCGGATTATTCTTCAAAGCCGCAACGAGCTGATATAAAGTCCATCTCGGATAAGTCATCAAATCCGCGACGAGTTTACGTAAACCCGTCTCGGATTTCTTAACAAAAGGAGATGGGTTGCATTAAAGTGTGTCTCGGTTATTTTATTAAAAGAGACGCGCTGCCTTAAAACCCATCTCAAATTTTTTCCGTAAAGGATACGGACCGCCTAAAGGCCCGTCTCAGGTATCTTATAATAAGGAGACATGCTTAATTAAATCTTGTCTCCCATGTGTCCAAATCGGCGACACGCCCGGGCGCTCATCTCCGATGACTCTGTAATGCGAGACGCGACGAAGGAGACGCGCAGTCAGCTCGCCTCCGTTCTTTGTGCGGGCACGTCTTGAATGAGTCTTTCTCACGTATTGCTTACAACATGCACACTACAGGATTCCTGTCAACATACGACGGCTAAAACCGTCGTATATAAAGCCGAAGCCGTCGTATATAGTTTATATATGACGGCAGTTGTTTATATACGACGGTTTATGGCCGTCGTATATAATTTGTCGTATATATAGTTATATACGACGGCGCCGTCGTATATAACAGTATATATACGACGGCCGCTTATATACAACGGCCGGTTTCGTGGACTTGGCCCAGTGGACCAGGGCCCTTATATACGACGGCTGGCATCTCGAGCCTTCTTGGACTTAGCGATGAACTCATCGCTAGCCTAATACCTGCAAAGGGCTCGGTAATCTTCAGTTCGTCCCTGTAACCAAGGGACACTAACCTGCACACATGCGTAGTTTATTAGGTGTTACTTAGCAATATTAATATAAACAATTTAAAGATTACGCAACCTACCTCTGCGTATTGCTCCTCCGTCAAGTACGTGTCGGAGGCGTCTCTGAACGACCCAACCTCGTGGTCGTGGAGCTTTAAGTAGTCGTTAACTACTTGACTCCGAGCGTTAGAAACCATTTGCATAACAAGCTTTCGAGCGTTTACTTCGAACACGGAGCGGGCGTGATCCATCTGCTCAGCCGGGTCCTCAAGCCAGTACCTGAGCTGTAGGAAGCCAACACAGTTCGACATATACACAAGTTAATATTTGAAGGAACATAAAGAATTGAAACTTCAAATATTTATGAAAGTTACTTACCCAAAAATCTGCCCACACGACTCCCTGTAGGTTGTCGTTCTCCGGGTGAGGAACGCGCGCGTAGTCGTCCCACGACGTAGCTGCACGTCCATCAATCGCACCGGGGTAGTGCAGACGCACTAAGTTCCCGATGCAACCGTTCACCGTCCTGTGGTGTTTCTGCCCGTCGTACGAGAGGTCCTCCCAAGAACTAAAAAGTTGTTTGTTAAGTCATTAAGTAAGATCATAGTCTTTGAGAACAAATAGAAATGGATACTTTAGTAATGTGTTACCTGTCTCCAACCGGACGAATAATTACCGGCTCTCTAGGAATAGGTGGAGGACCAACAAAGTTACTCCTCCTCGTGCGTCTCCTCCGCTGCGGCACCACGTCTGGTGACCCAGAAGGCTGGTCACCGGACGTGTCCTCAGGCTGGGTGCCCTCGGGCTCGCTGGGCAGACTACCCTGGGGGTGGCTGCCGGAGGGCTGGCTACCAGAGGGCTCGCTGCCCGAGGGCACGCTGCGCTGCGTACCCGTCTCCTGAGGTGCCGCTCTGGCCTCGGACTCATAGTCCGAATCAGACTACAATGGTAAAGTAAGTAAGCTAAATTGAAAAAGTGATTTTAATAATTTTGTGCATTGTAGAAAAATTTACATCTGTACGCTGCAAACTGACAACCCTGTCCCGCAACTCTGGACACGCACTTAACAGCTGAGTGCGTCTGCTCCCGCTGTAAGTGGAACCGTAGAAGTAGTCGTCCCTCTCCTACGAGGGGAGGAAACCCCTCACACTCGGCGGCCGGGGCGGCGGCGGGCGGGCGACGGGCCGAGCGCTGGCTAAGCCGCGGGGGCGGGGGGGGATGGGGGATCGGAGGCCAAACGCCGTGGGGGGGGGGGGGGGTAGGGCGAGGCGGCCTAGGTTGTTCACATCGTGCTTTTGTAGACGTATACGTTACCACTAAATGGGTTGTATCGGGCCCTAAGCCCATTTATGTACATATAGTACTTTTAAACACTCAAACAATCGAAACAATAATCAATTAAACTATTAACTCATATGCATTAATCATCTAAGCAATTAACAACTCATCTAAACAAACATAATTACCGTAGTTAACAAACTTATCAATTCTAAGCAATTAAAAAACACCTAGCTAGCAATTCAAATAAATATGGGCAATAATTAAACCTAAGCATATCAATTCATCTAAAGCTAAGAAATTATCCACCTGTCGGGTGGGTGGCGGCCGGGGCGCCGGCTGTCGGGGGCGGCCGGGGCAGCGGCTGGCGGCGGGCGGGCGGCGGGTGGCGGCCGGGGCGCCGGCTGGCGGGCGGGGGGCGGCGGCCGGGGCTGCGGCCGCTGGGGCGGCCGGGTGGCGGACGGGGGGCGGCCGGGGGGGCGGCCGGGCGGCGCCTGGCGGGCGGCGGCCGGGTGGCAGGCCGGGGCGCCGGCTTGCGGGGGCGGCCGGGGCGGCGGCGGGCGGGCGACGGCCGGGGCAGCGGCGGGCGGGCGACGGCCGAGCGCTGGCTAAGCCGCAGGGGGGGAGGGGGATGGGGGATCGGAGGCCGAACGCCGCGGGGGGGGGGGGGGGGGGGGGGGGAGGGCGAGGCGGCCTAGGTTGTTCACATCGTCCTTTTGTAGACGTATACGTTACCACTAAATGGGTCGTATCGGGCCCTAAGTCCATTTATGTACATATAGTACTTTTAAACACTCAAACAATCGAAACAATAATCAATTAAACTATTAACTCATATGCATTAATCATCTAAGCAATTAACAAATCATCTAAACAAACATAATTACCGTAGTTAACAAACTTATCAATTCTAAGCAATTAAAAAAACACCTAGCTAGCAATTCAAATAAACATGGGCAATAATTAAACCTAAGCATATCAATTCATCTAAAACTAAGAAATTATCCACCTGTCGGGCGGGTGGCGGTCGCGGCGCCGGCTGTCGTGGGCGGCCGGGGCGGCGGCGGGTGGCGGCCGGGGCGCCGGCTGGCGGGCGGGGGGCGGCCGGGGCGGCGGCCGGGGCTTCGGCCGCTGGGGCGCCGGCTGGCAGGGGTGGCCGGGGCAGCGGCCGCTGGTGCGGCCGGGGGGCGGCCGGGCGGCGCCTGGCTGGCGGCGGCCGGGTGGCGGCCGGGGGGTGGCCGGGCTGCGCCTGGCGGGCGGCGGCCGGGTGGCAGGCCGGGGCGGCGGCCGGGGGGCGGTTGGGGCGGCGGCGGGCGGGCGGCGGCCGGGCGCGGGCGGGCGGCGGCCGGGCGCGGGCATGAATGCCCGCGCCGACCCGAGCCCCCGCGGGTATATAAGTCTTATTTACGATGGCCACAACACGGGCCGTCGTAAATAAGGCTTATTTACGACAGCCTCGGTGTGGCTGTCGTATATAAGAACTATATACGACAGCCATATACTTATATACGACAGCTTCGGCTGACCGTCGTATGTAAGTTTATATACGACAGCTAGCCGTCGTATGTTATACTGGCTGTCGTATGTTGCCCTGTTTCCTGTAGTGGCAATTCGAAGGTATGATCAAATCTCCCTCCCATGTGATGCTCTGGAAGGTATGGGCACCTCCAAAATGCAAGATGTTCTCATGGCTTTTCCTTCAGAACCGTGTTTGGACTTCGGATAGATTGCAACAGCAGCTTATGCCCCCTGTGCCTTTGTAATCTTGAGACATCTCTCCACCTCGTCGTTGAGTGCCCCGTGGTCAGAGGCTTATGGGCGAGTGTTAGTGCTTGGGTCAGAAAAGACACCCTAGACCCCTCAATCAGGGAAAGCTCATCATCGGTGTCGGAGTGGTACTATAATCTATGGGAGATGTCGTCAAATAACCGCATTGTGGATCTACGATCTCTTCTACTGCAAGTCTTGTGGACAGTGTGGTGTGAGCGTAATATAAGGTATTTCGAAAGCAAAGAAACTCCGAGCCACTTGCTAATCAACCGTGTTCGTGAGCAAACTGCTCTATGGTGCATGGCTGGGGCTAGTAGGTTGACGGCCATAGTTTCACCACCTAGGACATAAGGAGGGCTTGTATATTCCCCCAACTAGTGTGTATCTCTATCTTCTCTTCCATACCCCCAACATGTAACTAAATCCATGTATTGTTTTCTCTGGCTATAATATAACCGGTCAAACCGATGTTTTAAAAAAAAACAGTCTTTATCGGTGAATTTGTCAAATTGCCCTGACTTCCAGCCTCGTGCAGCTAAATTAGTATCCAATGCGGACACAGTTACCTAACATGTGCAGGTAGACTAGGTCATCATATTATCCAAGCCGCCTTTCTTTTAATTTCGTTCCCAGGACCAAACGAAGCTTCGCTAAGGCCAACTCCCGACCCAAACTGATTACCGAACCTGAATCCATTTATTCCATTTATACTCAATTCATCCGTTTTTAAAAAATAAAGGGGCTGTGAGCGTTGAGTAGTTTCATTCAACCTTCACGCCTTTTGATCTAGATCTAATAGCTACTTCCTCCATTTCTTCAAAATAAATGACGCTAATTAGTTTAAAATTAAACTAAACAACATCATTTATTTTAAAATGAAGGGTGTATATTTATATATTTTCTATAGTTACTACATCAATATCCTTTTTGCATAATTATATAAAAAACAAAACAAGCTACGTCGATGAGTGTAAGGATCCTAAATTTGAGCCAATTTAAAATTAATATCCCAGAAAATAAATATGTCATCACATTTGAGTTACGTAATCAAACCTTATACCTGGCTTGGTAGAAGGTTCGTGATAGACCTGATCAAAGAAGGGGACACGTGCAACCTAACAACGCGTGCAGAGAAGGAATGAAGGATTAATTGCATTGCCCTTTTGCATCATATGGCTGCTACATAAACACGACTGCATGCAAGGGCACACGGCAACCAAACCAGAGACAACACACAAATTCAGAATCACTGAAATCGAAGATGGATTTGCGATTAGCTTTCTGTTCTCCCGTGCTTGTAGTGCTCCTACTACTGGCGCCTGTTTCAGCTAACGCCTCGAGCAAAGTAAGATCAATACCTTTTGTAGCGTGTCAGGCTGAGTCTAAACTTTGCTCCATTAGCTTGCTTGGATCACTTATCTAACATTCGTTAAAATTTCCTTGAATTAATTTTCAGCTTTACGTCGTGTACATGGGGGAGAAGCAGCACCATGATCCGTCGGTGGTCACCGCGTTGCACCACAACGTACTCGCATCTGTACTTGGAAGGTACCACAGGCAAACTGCTACTTCCGCATCTTCATCGTCATAAGAATCACACATGCATGAACGCTCACGTCTTGTGGCTTTTTGCTCATGTCGTCGACGTAACAGTAAGGATGAAGCTCAGAAATCCATCGTGTACAGTTACAAGCATGGGTTTTCCGGTTTCGCAGCCATGCTCACTGAATCCCAGGCCAAGACCATCGCAGGTAATAAAATGGAACATGTAATTGTAACGACACACGTTGAATACTTATATTACAAGATCAGTGCAACTAATTTGGAAGGTTTCGATATAGGTTTACCTGGAGTCTTGAGTGTTAAGCCAAACACTCATCACAAAACCCATACAACTCGAAGCTGGGATTTTCTTGGCCTCGACAACCACCAATCATCACGGTCTGAACTCCTCAAGAATGCAAAGTATGGCGAAGATATCATTGTTGGGGTAGTCGATACAGGTCAGCAGCAGCTACACCATTTGCTATTTGTTTAGCTCATCATTTTTTAGCGCAAGAATTAATAATATTTATTGATATCAAATGACACCATATCAACGTTGTGGTATTCAGGCATATGGCCTGAATCAAAAAGCTTCGATGACCGTGGATACGGCCCTTCGCCGAACAGGTGGAAAGGCATATGTCAGGCCGGCACTGCTTTCAACGCCACGAGCTGCAACAGAAAGATTATCGGTGCCCGGTGGTACGCCGGTGGCGTGGACGCCGAAAAGCTCAAAGGCGAGTACATGTCACCCAGGGACTCCAACGGCCACGGCACGCACGTGGCCTCGACGATCGCCGGCGGCGAGGTGCGGAATGCGAGCTTCGGCGGCCTGGGCGGCGGCATGGCACGCGGTGGGGCGCCCCGCGCTCGGTTGGCTATCTACAAGGTATGCTGGAATGACGGGTGCAGCGGTGCTACGGTGCTTGCGGCCATTGACGACGCCATTAACGACGGTGTGGACGTGCTGTCTCTGTCGCTGGCTGGCCATCTGGAGTTCCCCGGGACGCTGCACGCGGTGGCTAGGGGGATCACCGTTGTGTTCTCTGGTGGGAACAACGGCCCCGCGGCGGACACGGTCCAGAACGCCGTACCCTGGGTCTTGACGGTGGCGGCCAGCACAATTGACAGGTCATTCCCGACCATAATATCGCTCGGGAACAATGAGAAACTTGTGGTAAGTATGCTGCTTACTTGTACGAAACACTCGATGACTGCAATCAGTTGTTTTATCTTTCTCGGTTGAACTGATGGTACGTCTCACTACTAATGTCCTAGGGTCAATCAGTTTATTACAATGCAACATTGAACAGCAAAGACTACTACCCACTTGTTGACGCAACCAGGTACCTACCCACTCGAACTTGTCACTAGCCATAAGACTAAACACATTGCGCGCGCCCTTGCTGAACAATCCATGGCGACTTGATCATCTTTGCTCAGCTGCGACGAGAACGCGTTCGCATCCACCAACGTGACGGGCATGGTCGTGCTGTGCTCCGCGCCGTGGAAGGCGTCCTCCAAGCGACCGTCGCAAAGATTCGGCGACACCTTCACACTCGTCACAGAGGCAGGCGCCAAGGGCATCATCTTCGCGCAGCACAACAGCAACCTCCTCGAAAACCTCGACGACCACTGCAACGGAGTCATAGCCTGCGTGCTCGTGGACTTCGAGATCGCGCACAGGATCGGGTCCTACGTCGCAAACAGCGCGGAGTAAGTGAGATCTGATCAGCTGTTGGTCCTATCGTACGCGTGTGTTGTTCCTTCCTTGCATGGCGGGGGGCTAACGCGCTGTTCTTTGATCGCGTGGCGTGCAGGGCTCCGGTGGTGAGGATCTCGCGGGCCACGACCGTAGTCGGCAACGGGGTGCTATCACCGAGGGTCGCCGCCTTCTCGTCGAGAGGCCCGAGCCCCAGCTTTCCAGGCATAATAAAGGTGATTTAAGGGCTTAATTTTGCAATAGTATGCGAGAGCAGACGCTTGGCATTCAGATATCAGATTTGTGATACGTGTTAATCATTTTAACAGCCCGATATAACTGCACCTGGAGTCGGCATCTTGGCAGCTAAAGGCAACTCGTACGTGTTCATGTCCGGGACGTCCATGTCCTGCCCACATGTCTCGGCCATTGTCGCGCTGCTCAAGTCGGTCCACCCTGACTGGTCGCCTGCCATGATCAAGTCTGCCATCGTCACCTCAGGCACGCATCGATCGGTTGCCCATTACATTGACATGTTCGTCGTCTCTTCATCTAAATACTAACTAACCTGGTTGGAATAATCTTGGTACTATTGCGCAGCATCCGTGACGGACCGTTTTGGCATGCCCATCCAAGCAGAGGGCGCTCCCAGGAAGCTGGCCGACCCGTTCGACTTCGGCGGAGGGCACATCAACCCGGACAGGGCGGCCGACCCTGGCCTGGTGTACGACATCGACCCGAGGGAATACACCAAGGTCTTCAACTGCACCCTTGGGGCCAAGGACGACTGCGACGACTACAACGGGAAGCTCTACCAGCTCAACCTCCCGTCCGTCGCCGTGCCGGACCTCAAGGGCTCCGTCACGGTGCGGCGGACCGTCACCAACGTCGGGCCGGTGGACGCGACCTACCGGGCGGCGGTGGAGACACCGGCGGGGGTGGACATGTCCGTGGAGCCGTCCGAGATCAGGTTCCATGGTGGCAGCAAGACCGCGACGTTTCGGATCACCTTCAGAGCCAAGCAGTGGGTGCAGGGCGGCTACACGTTCGGCAGCTTGACATGGTTGGATGGCAACAGTCACTCGGTGAGAATCCCAGTCGCGGTACGGACCGTGATCCAGGATTACATCGCTGACACATCCTAAAGTTACTCGTGGTCAGCTGATTGCATGCACAAACTCATACCAAGACTGAACATCATTGTTATCCCTTTTGTGCTTCATGTGCATCATTTATTTAGATTATATGTGTAAAAATTTTATTGTTTCATCTAATAATGTCGAAATGTATTATGTATCAAGATCATTCAAAACAATAATAAGTGTACACACTTTTGACCCAAAATATTTGTTTCTCTAGCTACTTTTTGGACACAACCGCCAGAATAATTGTCGTATTATTTTTTGTTCCGGAGCATCGGCAATATTACTGTAGTGCATGTATGATAAAGTCACATAGATAATTAGATTAGTGCCAAAATAAGCCCTACCAGCGCGGTTCAGCCTGTTAGTATGGTATGCTTGATGAACCATTCAGGTTAAGGGATGGACTTGACCGCGTGTGACTAGCTAGTGACGCGTTTTACTAAAATAATACATTAAGGCTTTGTTTGGATACATGTGAATACTCTCCATTTGGAGTGGATTGAAGTAAAAATTAGTTCATTTTCCACTCTATTCCACTCCAATCCACCTCTTTTATTATTACCCAAATAAGCCCTAAGTGATTAAAATTTCCGCCTTCGAAATGCTGAAAAAAATCGTGTTCTTGAACATTGAAATATTCTTCAACTAGATGGTTGTTTAGAGATAGCGACAGCAGCCCATCCACCATTGCACTACTCTTGCTCTGTCTAGCCTAAGCCCCAAGTCTCTTGTCATGCTTACCTTTCGGTTGAAATTTTCTCATTCATGACGATATGCTTACATACATTCATATTTGAATATACGATATATATATATATATTAATACATACATACATACATACATACATACATACATACATACATACATACATACATACATACATACATACATACATACATACATACATACATACATACATACATACATACATACATACATACATACATACATACATGTGTGTATATATAGAGAGAGAGACACAAACATACATCGTCAAGTTTCTAGCCGAGTTATCCATAGACGACACACAAACAAAATACATGCAAAAGGAAGATATATTTGACCTTTCAGATGTGCACTTGTAATATTTCTTCTTATGACGTTAAATTGGATTTATGAGATGTCACTATTTATGTTACGGCTTATAGTGATCTAAGCAGTTTCTGGAAACCTTGGTTTATTATATATAACGATCAATTATTGAATACAAAAAACAAGACACCATGTGATGCTGCCAATTTCATATATACCACATTCCGGTTGCGTACAAACTCCGAAGTCAACCCCAAAGTGCAAAACTCTAAGCTGCACCGCAGGGCAAATACTCTGATATATATCTTATTTAACTCCTAATAACGAGTAAACCTCTCACTAATAATCTATAATATTATTTTAACTACCCTCTTCATTTTTTAATTGGTATCATTAGATCAGTGAACCTCATTAATTTTAAATCTAAAATTGTTATTTAACGGTAATAATCTAAGAATAGTCGGAGTAATTTCAACGATACAATTTAAAACTTGTGAAAAGTTCATATATAGCCGACAGCCGAACGCTATCCATAACCCTCAAGTCAAGCAAATTAGGTACCTGTACTGTTCTGCGTGTGTGCTAGAAGCCAGCTAGCGGATAGGGCCTAGAGCGCCATGTCGCTGTCGTCGAGCACCAACTCGCTTCCCTACTCGACGGACAAGGGCGGCTACAGCACGCACGACACGCTCGTCCTCCTCTCGGCATCGGTTTCCGCGTCACCTCTGTCTCCATCCTCATCATCGTGCTCTGCGAGTGCCTGTGCTGCCCCCGCGGAGCCGCTGGGGGCACCGTCGTGTACGTGGCGGCCCGGCCGTTCTTCGTGCGCGGCGGCGCGACAGACG
The DNA here is from genome assembly GCA_030760725.1 of Neostapfia colusana. Taxonomy (NCBI): domain Eukaryota; kingdom Viridiplantae; phylum Streptophyta; class Magnoliopsida; order Poales; family Poaceae; genus Neostapfia; species Neostapfia colusana. The sequence continues at coordinate 126,840,420 of JASWHV010000003.1, forward strand.
GCGGAGGAGCGGCTGGGCTGAGCCCCTCCGCCGTGGCAGCGCTGCCGTCGTTCGTGTACCACAGGGGCTTAGCGGTTGGCAGCGGCAGCGGCGGCGGCGAGGGTAGCGGCAGCGGGCGCAGGTGGGCGCAGTGCGCGGTGTGCCTGAGCCTGCTGCGGGAGGAGGGGGTGGTGAGGCGGCTGCCGGCGTGTATGCACCTGTTCCACGTCTGCTGCATCGACATGTGGCTCCGCTCACGTTCCACGTGTCCTCTGTGTCGGGCCACAGTGGAGCCCACCGAGGAGTCGTCTTAAAAAAGGCAGACGCTTCCAGTCTAATATAAGCGTCCCTCGCCGTCCATACATAAGGAATAGGTATTACAGAGAGTACTATTAGGATGTAGATATGCGTATACGTTACTTGTAAAAATTTTACATCGTAATTTATCTTTTTAATATAACTGGATCGATTTCCAAGTAATTTGTACGTCAAACATATATTTTTGTAAAATTCACTCGTGTTGCTAAAAGTGTTGCTAGTTATTAACTACTCTCTCCATTTTAAAATATTTGATACTAGTTAATCTTTCTACTTGGAGAATTACACACACTTAAAATTATTCTGTGTGTTCAATTATTCATTTCGGTTAGTGGCGGCCGGGACTGAGGGGTGGCAGCCTGGCAGGACCATACCCCAGCACCCGCAGCTCTAATTGTCTTCATTACTACTAGTTCTAGTTGTAATCCTTTTGTCATTATTACTCAATTCAAGTTACTTTCAGTTTTTAGATGCATTTTATCTATAATTAGGCCATATAGACTACAAAGTTAGTTTCAGTTTTTAGATGCGTTTTTATCTACATTAGCTCTAGTAATTAAATATAATTGCACAAAAAGTTACATGATGAGCTTGTTTTGGCCCCTCTTAATTTTTAGTCCTGATTCCGTCACTGATTTCGGCGCCCTGTAGTATATATTGAAAGTAAAAGTCAGGATGATGATGATGAGTTGAAAGATTGGAATGGTCAATCCTTAATTCTGGTTGGTTCTTGAGGCTGACCTGTTACAGAACAGTGGATGAATCATTTTCAGAGTCAGCGAAGTTATTTCGTCTTTTATTTTACATTTTGTAGTATAGTGAAAGCATATAAACGTACAAGGAAAAGGTAATATACCCAATAACCTATGCTCTCTCTATATCCTGATGGAAGATCGAATGACTGTACAGAGACGTAAGCAGATGTCTATAGTTTTATTTACCGTTGCACTCGTTGGACCAAAAGTTATCATAAAGCTACAAATTTGAGCAGTCCGCGCGGCACGACCGTCGTGTTCTGCGTGCTCGCCGCGTCCGTCATCATATGGGAGGCGTGCGCCTTCGCCGCCATGCATGGCCTCTCTCTTCCTCAGCGGCATCTGGTGCCTCGTGCCCAGGGCCGGGAGGCGTGCGGCGAGCGCGGAGGTCCTCGCCGCCGCAGCGCCAGCAAGCGTGGGCGGCGGGCTCACCGACATGGTGTGATTACTAGCCATTTTTTAAGATTTCTATTGTTTCTTGCTTTCCTTTTTCTCAAAAAAGAATTACTTCAACTCTTTTTGAATCCTCCAATTTAGTAAAACTATAGGAAAATTTTGTTCCACTTAAAATTTCGTTTACAATCATTCAATTGTATCTTACCGGACTATGGCCTATAGGTTATGATATATGCCAGAGAGCATGCATCCTAAGAACTAAAGAATGGCACATGAAACATGATGTTGGAAGATGAATGTTGGAAGTCAAGTTTTTTACTGAGTGCCCTGTGACAAGGGAGGTCTGGGATCGAACAACAACTAGGTTTCAATGTCTGGGTTGCGGCCAGCAAGTTGGAAATGTGGATTGACACTCCTACATGCTATGAAAACCTTGCTACAGGACAGGCACGGTCGGACACCCGCTCACTAGTGATTCTTTTCTGTTGGATCCTGTGAAATGAGAGGAATGCGTGCGTATTCCAATCAAAGGAAAGGACTATCAGCTTCTCAGGACGATCCACGAGGAGGGTTCTCTTTGGGCGCAAGTAGAGGCCAAGAATCTGCTTCACCCGACTGCTGTCCAAAAAATCGTGTGTTGTGTGTGCTACCTGCAGGACATGACTATGTTATGCATTTTGTAACTTTGTAATTTTGACCTAGGTCATCTCCCACTTAATATAGTTAATCCGGACCCGTCCGGCCTTTTTTTTAAAAAAAAGACATACAGCATCGAAGTCGAACAATTTTTCTGTAGACAGTCGACGCTAAACGAAGACCTAAATACCCTTTATTTTATTGTTTAGGGCCCAGTAATCTACATCTGTTTGATGCTTCCAAGACACATGGAGTGGCTCGAGACGACACTGCACCTGCCTCCTCGTCGTGTAAAGAACGTGCCGTGTAAATCTTGTAGCCGGCATCCGGACGGTACGGAGTGAACACGTCACGGCAATCTCTTAAATCCGCCGTCTACTGGACCGACCACCTTAGCCATGCATGGGAACACTATAAAGTGCCCCGAAAAATGTACTTTTGTTTGTGGTTCAGGTTTAACAGCTAGCTTTAGCGCCCAGATCGCCATGCTCAGCTGGTACCCAGAACCCCAGCAGGCGAGGCCCGTCGTCAGCGACGAGGACGGCGGTGGCGACATCGAGCGGTTCCGCGGCTACAACGTCTTCTACGGCATCGCCGTCGTATGCCTGGCCATCTTCCTCTTCTCCGTGCTCGCCGCCTCCGTCAGCGTCTGGAAGGCGTTCGCCTTCGCCGCGCTGGCCGCGCTGCTGCTCAGCGTCGCCAGCTGCTTCGCTCCCACGGGGTGGTTCCGTCGTCGGAGCTCGAGCACCGCGGAGCTGGTCGTCACGGTGACGGCGGCGTCCGGGACCGGGCGGGCTCGGGCGCAGGCCGGGTACGACGACGCACCGGCGCTTGTAAACGTGCTGCCGGCGTTCGAGTATGAGCGTCCCGCCAATGCCGGCGGCGGGAGCGATGAGCCGGCAGCAGCGGCGTCGAGCTGCTGCCTGGTGTGCTCGGTGTGCCTGGAGGACGTGCGCGGCGGCGAGGTGGTGCGCCAGGTGCCGGCGTGCAGGCACATTTTCCACGTCGAGTGCGTTGACATGTGGCTGCACTCGCACCGGACGTGCCCGATGTGCCGGTGCATGATCTTGCCGCCACCGAAGGAGCCATCACCCGCGGTGGAGGAGGCGCCGCATCAGTCGTCGGCCGAGGAATTGCCGCCAGTTTAGCCAGCGTAGCACTTGCGTGTACATGCATGAAGCTATGTCATGTATTAGTTCAGTTGTGCAAAGTTTCTGTACATGAAAATTGATCACACAGAGATAGCACCTACTTCAATTAGTGCTTGGCCATTACAAAATTAATCAATGTAGTAACCTCCTAAATCAAGAGCTTGCACATGAGAGAGAGGTATTAAAATGTATTAAATATAAGTAAATTACTCACTGTTCTTCATCAGTTTAATCTTTTAGTATCAAATGACAGGTGCATAGTAGCTTAACAGCTATTATCAGTCATTCAGTATCCTTGGACTATAGGACAATTGATTCTAAATCAGTCATTCAGTCTACCGTCAAATAACATTTCCTCTTAATTAATCAAGCAACAGAACGCGTGTCACTATGATTTATGAGATAACAGAACTCTCCATGTCTTTTGCTCTCAACCATACCAGATAGGAGCACACTCATGTTGACCTCTCACGTTGCCGCGCTTTTCTACTGCACAAATCCGTCGCTCTGGACCTTACATGCAGCCGTCGACAGATCCGTTACGAACGTACAACGAGAATCCATGATAAAAAAAACATATCAAATGGCTGCAGTAAGAAGAACTTGAACAAAATTGACGCCTCGGCCCTCCATTTCCCGTCAAAGAACCACCGTATTTGTGATTTGTCTGCCGCGCGCCAGTGCGCCACGCTACCACGACCGCGCCGCCGCGCCACCCAGAGGAGGAGGACACGCCGCGCTGTTCGACGAGCTCGAGCGACGCCTATTTCTTCCCGCCGCGCCGAGCGCCACGCCGCCACTGCAGTGACGGGCCTGTGAAGTTGGGAGCTAGCTAACACGAGCCTGCGAACTACTGTAGTGAGCAGTGCGCCGGTGGCGGTGCGGCGCGCCTCTAGTAAGAACGAAGTTCGCTGGCCATGCCGAACTTGGGATCCGCAAGGTCCCGCAGCTGCTACGGCGGCGGCGGCGGAGGTGACGACGAAGGCCGCGTCGGAGACCACTACTCGTGTTACGGCATCGCGGCCTCCGCGGTGACGCTGCTCCTGTTCTGCGCCCTCGTCGCCGCCGTGAGTGTCCGGATGGCGTTCGTCTTCGCTGGCCTGGCTCTGGTCGCCCACGCCGTCATCAGCTGCCTCGCGCCGGCGAGATGGCGCGGCGTCGGACCGAACGACGCGGTGGATGCGGAGAGGGAGGCGCCGGTGGAGGGAGCCGGAGCACCACCGGCGCGGCGCCGGTTCGGGCTGACGAATGCCGCGATCGACGCGATACCGAAGTTAGCGTACGGGCTCAAAGGCGCCGACGACTGGTGCGAAGTAGACCCCGAGTCCGGTGGCTGCGAGGTGTGCTCCGTGTGCCTTGAAGACGTCCAGGCCGGCGACATGGTGCGGCAGCTGCCGGCGTGCATGCACCTGTTCCACGTTGAGTGCACCGACATGTGGCTGCACTCGCACCGGACGTGCCCAGTATGCCGCTGCAACCTCTCGCCGGCGGAAAGATCCTGGTAAAGCTGCTGCCGCCGCGCCGGCATTTGAGACGACGGAAGCGGAACCGCGAGCTGATGATGCCGTGTCACCGGTGTAAGCTTGGGTTTTTTTTACGAGAGCTTAATTTAGACTGGAGATGACATGAATTTTTCTGTACATAAGCACTTTGCAGGTCAGATGTTCATACTGACAATAGTTGTGGCATTACGTTTTGCCGTGTAAATTTGTATATCCAATCCATAAATATTGGATCGCGAAATTTGTTATATGCACTATATCAACCGTATGCTAAGATTATTTATAAACTGGGCTACAAAATAATAGCTGTAATTATATCATTTCACCCTTTGGTGTATTACTGGAAGAGCACCTTGGACACATGAAACTAGTATTTCAATCTTTGTCAGAAAACAAGCTTTACATCAGTTTTAGTAAATGCACGTTTGCTCACAAAATTCTGTCTTTTTTAGAACCCCTATGGGAAATTATATTAAGAAGGAATAGGAGCAAAAGTTTGTTTTGCAATGATACAATGTCTGAGGCATGATCTACGCCTCCATAGTACAACATTTACAGCAAAGTTCAGATTCTATTACTGATAATATTCGCTACATGAGCTGCTGTCGCAGCCCGAATTTTTAGAACAAAATAGGAATCGGCCCAAACTAAAATTTTTAGGAGATCTTGAGCATATATTAATTTCTAATTAAAGCTGAGGTGTATATATGTATGTATATGCGTTGTTATCTATAAAGACTCCCCTCATTAAACGATAGACAAGAGTATGAAATCGAATCTTGAAAAAAAACTTAAAAACAACGTACACACATGTGCACTTCGAACCACCTAGTATGTTAAGTAGTAGAGCTCGAAAGAGGAGTGGCGGTCACACGTATGTGTATATGTGTACACACACATGGGCCATTACAACCAAAATCTAATAATTATAAGGAAATCGAGTACATGCCGTCTCAAATAGAAATTCCAAGAACATCAACACATACATGCAACACAAGAATCTAATAGCAATACAATGAATAAAATAAAGGTGAAACGGCATGTGCGTATGTATATATAAGTATATATGTAGGTATAGGAATACACACACATATACATGTATGTATTTGAGTGTATGTATGACCAACTAATAAATCAATTAGAATGAATGAGTTTAATTGGTCCAGGTGGCATTTGTACGCATATATGCGTATAGAAGTGACAACATCTAATTTAAGTCCGTATGCAAATTATGTATGAGAAATATTAAATCAAATCGCTAGTGAATTACCCACTACAAGCCAAAACCAAATTCAAAGCCAAAATCAGATTCAAATATAGATTCAAAAACACAATATAAAAAAATGATGGGAACATTCCTCTCCCTAAGCTGCACCCATCTCTTTTATTTTTCTGTTTTCCCCAGCTGGGCCCAGCCTGCTCTTTTTTTTTCCTAGCACGCAGCCCACTCCTCCTCCCCCAAGCGGCCAGCTCTTTTTCCCCTCCTTTCCTTGCGCGCGGCCTAGTCCAGCCCAGTCCGGCCCGGCGCTGTTCTTCTCCTTCCTCCCACCGCCTTCCTTTTCTTCCCTGACAGAGCCGCCGCCTCCTTCCAGAAATCGCGTTGGCCTCCTGCTCTCGCCCATACCGCACGTCGCCGGCGATAGGAGGCCTCCCCGTCGGGCCCATGCGCCGCCCAAGCCAGCACCGCCTGTGTCCATCACGCTCGCGAGTGTCTGCGGAGCTGCCTTCTTCCGGAAAATGCGCCGGCACCGATGGTGCCGCCACCTAGAAATCGTGCCAGCCCTCTTCTCCTTGCCCACACCGCGCCTTGAATGCCCAGCTTTCTGGCCGCCGGAGGCCCCACGACGCACGTAATTTAAGTCGACGGGAGCCTCCACCGCACCGTGCAAATTCCGGCCACCCTCGCTCGCGCCGCCACCTGGAATCGCACCGGTTGCCTGCCTGCTGTCCACTCCATGCATTAAAGCATCCCCTACGTCCTGCACACGTCAAATAGAGGCGTCACCGCTTTTCCTCCCCAAATTTCGGCCGCCTCGGTCCCCTCCAACCCTAGCCGACCTCGCGCAGCAACCGCCCATGGGAACCGACCTCTCACGCCTTAAAAAGGACTGGTGCCACCCCTCTACTCTCTCGCCTAAACACCAGCAAGGCTCCATGGCCTGCAGTTGAGCTCCACCGAGCCAAGAACTGACCTCCACACTTCATATTTTGCTCCATCCTCAATGTCCGGCCGCCGTCGTCGTTATTCGTTGGTAAGCCTCCATTCCTAGATTACTTCTGTCCAGAGCAACGTAGGGGCCTAGCAAACCCATTCCTCGCGTTCGATTGGACCCTGTAGCGGTGTAGCGAACCGCACTCGGTGAACCGTAAGCGCGCCTTCGCCCTCATGTCGTCGGCTGCCATGGGGCACAACCCGGCCCGGCCGAGCCACCTGGAAGCACCCACACACATGCCAAAGCATGACCGACCCCATAGAATGAAGGAAAACGACACGAGTGCACGGGAACGCGGCAACCGACAAGGGCCGCCGTCATAGCTCCCCACCGGCCTTCATGGGACCCCCTAGCTTGGCCGATCACACTAGAAGACGCCACACGACCACGAGAACGTGTAGGGGCGATCAAACCCAAAAGAGAACGGGCGCAAAGATGCCCCCGTCGAGCACCGCCGCTGCGAACAACTCCGGCGAGCCGCCGACGCTGTTCCTGTGAGCAGGACTGGCTAAGAATCGCACCACCAGGCTCCTAGCGGCAAGAAGAACCCCGACATGACCTTGGAATCAACTCTAAAGGTATGGTGACGCGATTCCGGCTGGCCGCCAGCCGCACCCGCCGTGTCAGCAGCCGCTCTGGCCACCCGCTCAGGTGGCAGCCAAGTGGTAGGCCACACAAGCAGGCATACGGACGTGGCAGCCGAGTCAACACCACGCGGGTGCTAACCATCCCGCATGCCACGCCTAGGCCGCCGTGGACTCGGTCCCTGTGGACCATAGACCCAGCGGCTATAGGCTAGGTTCGGGTCCATGGAATAGTGACCTGAGGACCCTCCTAGCAAGCTTGGCCCACACTTGGCGCTACATGGCATAACACGTAGATAGACACGCATATATGGTAGCCAGGTCAGCACCACCTCAGCAAAGGCACACATGTGGCAGCCACCTCACACACCTCGGTCTAGGTGGCGCCCATGTGGCGCACACGTAGTGAACGTGTGGCATGACACATAAGCAGTTTAGAACACATGGCATCCAAGCTAGCACCCTGTCAGCAAATACACACACATGGCAGCCACCTCAGCATCTTTCTTAGGTGGCAGGCCGGTCATTAGCCACCTCGGCAGTTCCACCCATGTGGCAGACCAGCGGGGCCCCACATCAGAGAGCGTGCATGGGTGTCAGCCCCGTCAGCGCCAACTTAGCCGGATAAACCTTTTGCGCACGTGGCGACTGAGGTGGCAACCACCTCGGCAGCCCAACCCATATGACAGCCCAGTCAGCTGCCACATTGCTGCCACCTCACTCCTGTTCACAAGAACTAGTGGGAATCAGCGCTGTAGACTTGGTCCACCTATACCATAGACACACACACAAACTGGGGCCCTAGCCCACCTGTCAGCCACTAGAACCACAAAGAAATGCTAAGTCCACCCCTAAGCGTACACATAATTTTAAGGAATACATTCCTTAGTGTAGAAAAATTCTAGAAAATTCTCTAACAATGGTAGTTAATTTCTAAAACATAATAGAGGTGGGTAGATGCCGAGTTTAACCGTGTAAAACTTAGGAATTAACTATACCTTGCCATAAATCATTTAATTAGTTAAAATATAAGAGAACTTACGCTGAGGCTCTAGATTAAGTAACACTCGTACAAATAATTGTCTAAAACTTCAGCAAACACTTCATAGTAAATAACATTTGATCTCTAGAACATCATAGAAGTAGTACTTGTCCAAAACAAGTCATTGGAAGTGAGAAGATAACCAAAACCTTCTAGGAATCATTTAAATAACCATAAACTAAGGGGAAAATCACATATATGCTTTAAAATAAATAATCTCTTCACAAACAATTTTCCAAAATTATCAGTATTGATACTTCCGTAGTTTTGTTTGAATTTCTTGAGGTTACCTCGGGCCTAGCTCTTATTCGTGAAAGTTACGTACTGTAGTAAACGACAAATTCGCCGAGGAACCCGAAGACCTAGATTACGAAGAACTTCTAGAAGTCTGTGAAGGCAAGTTCTAACCTCCTTGATCATGATTTCTCCTATGAATTTGCAAAATTTTCCTGATAGCTTGTTTTAGTATGCATGTTTTTCCGTGATTAATTTTAAACGTTGAGGTAGCTAAGACCCACTTGACTAGTGGTAGCTTCTCGATGTAAGTAGTCTAGCCGACACGATGGTTTCATAACATCGTGATGATGCACTGATATTTACGGTGGTTACTTGCGCCTCAGTTAACCTAGCTCGATGACGTCGGCTAGCCGTTACACTAGCAAGTAGTATACTGTCTCTCGCCATCCAAAGCCAGAATACTTGCAAGGTGATAGTCACATGCTTGACATGTGAAGTATCATGAACCCCTTCTTGACCTTTTTAACTTACCTTGTTGATGCCCTAAGGCCCTGTCATCACACTATAATGTGATGACATGTGTGTTTTCTTGAAAGTAGGCAACTATTCATCGAATTTGCGAAAAGTGTTGAAAGGTGTCTTGGTGGTGTGAGTTAGGAGGTGGGTTGGGGAAATCGTGCCGTACAACTGGTGTAGGGTGAAGTGGGGAAAAAGAACTGTTGAGGCGGGATATGGTGAATGAGTAGTGTGTGCTTCGGTGTAGTCCACCTGCCGTGGGCATTGATGGAGCCGCCTCAACAACATAAGGACCGGTTCATATGACCTCGTCATAGTAATTCCGTACAACCATAGAACTTGTATGGGCAGGACTCCCTCTACCTTCTTGGTGACTTCCACATGAGCCACCTCGCGGCCAGTAGGGCACGATAGAACAGGAAAAGACACGGGGGAGTCATTACCCGTGATCCGTCTGGGAGAGTAATTGCCCAAATAGCCACTGGGTGCGTCCCGAGGTGTGATTATGGGGTTACTCGGGGAAGATGAGGTGATTGTTACGCTACTCCCTTGCTAGGAGTGCATGACATGTGGGTAAAGTGCATGACCTCCACGGATCGTTAAAATTCGGATAACCATTGTCACGATCTTGACACACTATGTTCTGAGCTCCTGTTGAATAGTCTTAGTATGTTTCCTTGATGTAGTTGATTGGCAATGTTTGCCGTGTTTTGGATATTACGACTGTGTGATAGAACTAGTAAAGCCATGGGGCTTGAATGTTCAAATAAAATGTAGGGAACTGGCGGGATGGAGTTCAACCTCCCCATGTCCCACCAACTAAAATTAGGATACGGTTACCTCCTTTTACTTTGCAAAACCTTCTTTCAAAAGCGACCCTGCATGAATGCTTTTCAGCAACTCTAAGCCGTATAGCCTGCATTGCTCCAACCCCTTGCATGAAACATATCCCCTTGAGTAGTGTTAGGGCTTGCTTAGTACCTTCCGTACTCACTCTTGCTTTCTTCGCAACCCTTAGAAGCAGAGGAAAGGGAAGAAGAAGATGAAGCGCGATTCAATGACGAGTAGGTCTAGTCATGCGCCCAAGGCTGCCTGAGGGCTGGGTGTTCCCCATTCCGCTGTAGTTCGACATTGTCTTTCTGTTTTTAGTGGCCCTGCGAGACCCATGGACCATAACCTAAGACTTGCTTGTAAGACCATGACAGTCCTGTTGAGAATAATTTAATGTATAGAACTCGATACATTCTGTTGTGCGTACCAACTACTAATTCAGGGATTGGTACGGGATGCATAAGTGGGCCCCAAGGAAGGGTGGGTCCTGATAGATGGTATCAGAGCCGTACTTGGCCGTAGGATAAAATCTTAGAGTTACCCCCACACCTTTAAATGCCTATTTTGCAAAATACTAGACCATTTGCAAAAAGTCACTCTCCGCTCTATGTTTCTGCTCTCTTACCTTGTTAAAAACTCTATTTGCCTACTTTGATCACCGGTACCCTCTCAACCTATCCTAGAATATGGATGACCCACACTGATGGTTATCGATAGTCTTCCATGACTTGACTTCCACGACAATCCTTTCTAAAGAATTTAATCATACTGAACCGTTGTCGGACCAACAGAAAGGAGTACGGCTACAACTGTCAAAAGATACTCGGTGACGTCATTAACCCCTACTAGGATTGACGTTGAAATCATACCATGAAAGACCTCGCGGACCCTCCCGTACCTCAGCCGTGGCCGACAGCTTATGTCATAAGCTAGAGTGAGTCACGAGTAGTGCGCTAGGGTAATATAGCATATAAGAGTTTGTAACCTAGCAGTGATTGGTGTGATTTGTTGGTTTTATTTGGCTTTTAAATTGAGTGGCAATTTTTGTGCTCGAACACAAACACAAACCAAATGACCAAGTGGCAGATATAAGTTGTGTGCTTAATAACATAAGTACATATCAGGTACGTGTATGTATATATGCACGTATACCTATATGCATATTAAATAAAACCCACCTACGAGAAGAGGGTGTATCTAAATGATATAAAATTCAAATCATATACATGCACACATATATGGGTAATGATAATAATAATATGGAATATACGTATGAAAAACACAACTAACTAAAAAAATAAAAAACAAAAAAATCTTACAATCCATAGTATGGTCCTTAAGAGATCTGCCCGCGTACAAGCTCGTCGTGAGCGCGCCCCACAGGCACGAGAGGACCATATTCAATGTGAACATGCTGCTAGGGGCAAGACAACCCCTAGAGGCAAAGTCGTAGACTGTCGTGGTAGGACTCCACGAGCAACAATAGTAGTAGTCAATGATATGGACGGAGTAAGTGACCCTCAAGAAGGAACTCGAGAAGTAAACTAAAAGGATCACATGACCTCTAAAGGAGAGGTGATGTCACCACATCCACCCGCAAGATTGGCCGATGAAATGGCCTTGCAAACACAAGTAATGCAAACCATATCCCAAGGGTTGCAAAGGCCACAAGGCCAAGAAATACCACCTTGTCGGTACCCTCAATACGGGGTACCCCCGCGCATGGGGGAAAATGCCTAAGGACCTCGCCCTTCTCCGCAGGGAGAGCTCCGAAGGCACCACGTGTCCAGCGGGGCCGGACCTCCATCTCCTCAGAGGAGAGCTCCGGGCCCGCCACGTGGCCGACTGAGCCGGACCTCCCCCCTCCGCGGGGAGAGCTCCGAAGGCTCCACGTGTCCCACGGGACCGGACCTCCCTCTCCTCAGAGAAGAGCTCCGGGCCCGCCGCATGGCCAGCAGAAGCCGGACCTCCCCCCTCCGCGGGGAGAGCTCCGAAGGCTCCACGTGTCCCGCGGGGCCGGACCTCCATCTCCTCATAGGAGGGCTCCAGGCCCGCCACGTGGCCAGCAGAGCAGCGCTGCCTGCCCCCGCGCGGTAGGCAGCAAGAGTAAGACGCGCCATACCTTGCCCATACAAGGTATTCAAGACCCGCGCCTTCCCAAGGCGCGGAAACGCGGAGCACACCTCTGTCAGGTGCCGTTGCACCCAGTCACATCACAGACTGGCACGCCGTGTCAGAGCCTGCCCGCCAATAAACACAGCGACAAGACATCCCCTGCCGCTCCTGCCATCATCAACCACTACGACTAGCTTGCGGCATGGGCAGGGCGGCAGAACGAAGACTCGGAAGCCCTCGCCAGAGACAACTACCGGCGTAACTGCAGATACAGTAGGTGGCAGGCAATCTCCCTGGGACCACCTGTCGGGTCCCGGGCCCACCTTGTAAGCCGCTCGATCCTTGGACTATAAAAGGATCGGGTAGGCAACGTTAGCGAGGGTTGGCCTCTTACGCACCCTCACACTCTAGCCATTCGACATCTAACACCCTCAAGCTCAGGACTCTGGTTCTGAGCAGCAAGCAATACAGCGAGCAACTCTGCTCACCGGGGACGTAGGGTTTTATGCTCCGACGGCCTGAACCACGTAAAATCCCTGTGTCAAGCTTCTCCCTCGATCGTCCCTAACGCTGAAGCTCTCTGCGAGTGACTAGCCCCTCCGAAAAAGAACCTCCGCAGGCTGCCCAGAGTAGGCCCGGGGGAAGTGTCGTCTACACACTTTGACATTTGGCGCGCCAGGTAGGGGGCTTTTCCCTTGCGCGACGAGCTTTTGCCGGCGAAGATGATGAAGCTTCCTTCAGCGGCAAGCTCTCCCCGCCCATGTTCACGATGAACGGTGACTAGCTGGAAGCCAGCAGCCGACTCCGGCAGCGCCGACTCCGGCAGTGCAGGCTCCAGCGAGCGTGAGATCCTCTGCAGCATTGAGTGTCTCCCATGGGGGCGCACTAGCTACAACAAGAGCGCTACTGCGCAACCCACCTGCTGGGGACGCGCCTCAGTCAGCGACCCAGCAGTGGATTCACGATGTAGACCGTCTCGTCGTCGCCGCCGCAAACCCTCGACTTCGGCGGGGACGACGTCCCGGCCAACCGGCTGTGTCGCTGACGCGCACGCCAACGGTTGACGAGCAGACGGCAGATTCCCGCTCCACCAGGCTCCCATCGACGGACCTGAGGTCAGAGCTGGAACGATGCCACTTGGGCAAAGATGCCCGAGTGTTCATTGAGCGACGACGAGAAAGGTGTCGCAACCAGGAGGCCGGCGACAGCATGTTGACTGCCTCAACCCAGCCTGAGGCGCAGACGTCCGCCACACGATCTCTGCCTTAGGCATACGCCACGCAGCATATGCCCCAGCCATATGCCCTGCAAATGGTGCCCCGGTCTATGGCGCAGCCTTGCCCATACCGGGGTACACAGTGCCAGCAGCGAACCAAGCGTTCGCGGCACCAACGCCTGCAGCAACAGGAGCAGGATGTGCGGCCCTAGCGCCACACCTTCGCTTCGTGAGGTGGCCGCGCAAGTTTTGTCCGCACCTGCGCGAGAAGTACGATGGAAGTGTCAACCCGGCGGAGTTCCTCCAAATCTACTCCACCGCCATCCTTGCTGCAGGAGGGGACGAGGCCGTCATGGCCAACTACTTCCGTGTCGCCTTGACCGGCCCAGCCCGGTCTTGGCTCATGAATCTCCCCCAGGGTTCCATAACCTCCTGGGGAGAGCTCTGCCGACAGTTCACTGCTAACTTCGGCAGCTCCTACACCCGGCCTGGCACGGAGGTCGACCTCCACGCCATCCAACAACAACCTGGAGAGACGTTGCGCTCCTTCATCCAGCGGTTCTCCTAGGTACGGAACACCATCCCGCATATCCAAAATGCTTCTGTGGTGGTGGCGTTCTGGCAGGGTGTACAGGACAAGAAGATGCTTGAGAAGCTCGCGACCAGAGAGGTTCGCAACGTATCAGAGCTCTTCAGCCTGGCGGACAAGTGTGCCAGGGCAGCAGAAGGGCGGAACTGGCACTCACTGCCAGCCTCCGAGTCAGGAGGACAGCCCGGATCTGGCGCTGTTTCCCATGGAAGTAGCAAGAAGATCAAGAATCGGGGCGGTGGCAGGATGAAGCCACCGACCGCAGCCCCCGTTGCTGCAGCAGCAGCACCCAGTGGAGCTCGGGGGCCACGCCCCGACAAAAGGCAGCGACAGTCACCAGCTCCAGATGGTGACCAAGGCGAGCCATGCCCCGTGCACAACACCAGTTACCATACTGCTGCTGAGTGCCGGGAGATTCAGAAGCTCGCTGAGCGCTTCCGCAAGGGGAAGCAACTGCGAGTTGATGCCCCTCCCTTCCGTCAAAGGGAGGGCAAGCAGAAGGTCGACACCCTGGACAACGTCGGCCACCAGGTGGGGTTCCAGGAGCCTCAGCACGCCGTAAAGACGGTACACAACTGTGAGGACTCCAGCTCCAGTGACGATGAGTCAGGGCGGTAAACGACTACGGCTGCCCCAAAAGATCTGTGGAGATTGCACTGCTGCGGTATCAGCCTTGGAGAAGCTCCAAGCAGTTGCAGCAGCCCAAGCACCAGCCCCCGGCGGTGCAGAACCGGGCCAGCTCTACCCGAGTGCACGTCTCTGTGCCTCGGCCTCACCTCCCGGGGGCCGCCCAGGATCCGTCAACCTCCTGTCAGCCCGAGCCAATGGAGGAAGACATCCTGGGTCTCCCAAGAAGAGTCCGGGTTCTCCTACCTCTTGTCGGCCTGAGCCAATAGGGGAAGGTACCCCGGGGCTCCCTGGAGAAGCCACGCAGGATCCGCTCCAGCGTGAAGATAGTGACCTCGTCGGCGAGGCACGATTGCAGGCAACACCCCACAATGCACGGCCCCAGCTGGTGCTCCGGCACTACCGCCAAAGGACCAAGCGCGTCTGGGAGCTACAAGAAGGCGACCTGGTGCCGCGGCACACACTTTCCCGTGAAGGACCTATAAACTCTCCACCAGCCGGGAAGGTCCCTTCCGAGTCACGAAAGTTGCCGTCCCAGGTACATACGCCTTTCCACCAAGGATGGGATCCGCTCCCGAACCCTTGGAGCATGGAACATCACAGTAAGTTCTACCTCCTGAGCATTAGTATAACAAGCCTTTACCTTTCTGTAATACATCCCATAGGCTCCAGGAACAGCGCTCGGAGCAGCTAAGCCTCAGGGAACGGTCCAGGACTACGTCCAGCTTGGCCTGGTTCCGACCCCAAGCGCGCAGAGTCTTGCTTCCCTTCTTAATGGGGCGGGTCGTTGCCTCCATGTTTAGCCTGTCTTCCTCCTATGGGCATTTACACAGAAATCTGTTCTACCACGCTCTCACTTATGTGCTCATTTATTACGCATTAATTTCTATGACCGCACTTTTTATGTATGCTCACCGTACATTTAGCTCCCCATCCCCGCTCTCATCCATAGTCAACATTTGCTACCCTACCGAAGGCGGTTGCGCTTGAGGCACCTGCCGATGGCCAGGGGGCCTTTCGGGCCTCCCCCAGTCAAGCGTTGTGGTGCCAGTTGGTCACCTCCAGGAAAGGCCTGCGCTGTGCATGGGGGGTCCAGGGTGCGTAGCCTGCTTTGCCGGTTCCGACCCAAAGCGTGCGCGCCCTGCCCTTCGGAGGTCCAGGGGAGTACAGTCATTGTCTGGTTCCGTACCCAAAGCGTGTGCACTATGCTTCCCCGGCGTGCGGTCCGGTACTAGGGGTCGGACGGTCGTACCCTAACCTCGGAGGGAGCCGGAGCCCCGGCGCCTCGCGTACAGAATTGCCCAAGCCCCGTATACCGGACTAGGGCCGTAAGCCAAATAAGACTAAGAGACGGGGAGGGGAGAACCCCCCGAGGAGAATTACACTTCCTCTACCTCTGCGCAGGATCTCCAGGTTTTAGCTACGGGGACCGCATGAAGGGGGGGGGGGGCAAAGAGCCATCGACTACTCCAGCGCAAGACCGGAGGATCCGGATTTCGCCCCTTCTGTAGGGGCGAGTCCCGAAGGCCCCACGTGTCCAGCGGGGCCGGAGCTCCCCTATCCTCCGGAGGAGCTCTGGGCCCGCCACGTGTCCGGCAGAGCCAGGCCTCGCCCCCTCCGCGGGGGTGAGCCCCGAAGGCCCCACGTGTCCAGCGGGGCCGGACCTCCATCTTCTCAAAGGAGAGCTCCGGGCGAGCTACTCCGGCCAGCTGCCACCCTACCCCTCTTCCCTAGGTAGCGACCATGTGGCACTCCCCAGCTCGGCCGAACCCTCTAGGATGTTTCCCCGCCTCAGTGACAAGTGTGGCATCGCCAAATGGGTAGAACGCAGCCACGCGCTCAAGTTCATCGAGCACCGCCATCACCAGCAACTCCGGCGAGCTGTTGCTGCCATCCCGGTGAGCAAGTCTGGTTAGGAACCCCACACCTCGATTACCCGCAACGGGATGAATGCTGGCACCACGTTAGATTGAACTCGGAAGCAAACGACGCGATTCCGGCTGGCCGCACCCGCCGTGCCGGCAGCCGCTCCAGCCACCCGCTCACGTGGCAGCCAAGTGGCAGGCCACGCAGGCAGGCATGCGGATGTGGCAGCAGAGTCAGCACCACGCGGGTGCCAGCCAGCCCGCAGGCTCTGCCTGGGCCGCCGTAGACTCGGTCATCTGTGGACCACAGACCCAGCAGCTATAGGCTAGGTTCAGGTCCACAACAGTAACCTGAGGACCCCCCTAGCCAGCTTGGCGCACACCTTGCGCCACATGGCATGACACGTAGATAGATACACATACATGGTAGCCAGGTCAGCACCACCTCAGCAAAGGCACACATGTGGTAGCCACCTCGCACACCCCAGTCTAGGTGGTGCCCATGTGGCGCAAACGTAATGAACACGTGGCATGACACATAAGCAGTGAACACATGGCATCATAGCTAGCACCCTGTCAGCAAAGACACACACGTGCAGCCACCTCGGCATCCCGACCCAGGTGGCAGCCCAGTCAGCTGCCACATTGCTGCCACCACACACCTGTTCGCAAAGATCAGTGGAAATTAGCCCTGTAGACTTGGTCCACGTACACCAAGGACACAGGCGCTACGCTGGACCCTCTAGCCCACTTGTCAGCTTCTGTGCACACAAGGAAATTGCTAGGGATACCACTAGTGTACACAAAAACTTGTAAAATACATTTCGGAGTATAGAAGAAATTTCAGGAAAATTTTAAAAAATAGGAATGTACTATTGGAGTAGAGTGGAAAACAGACATGGCCCAAATAAATCTTAGAAAAGTCCCTAAATCCTAATAATGATACTAGCCCATCTAGTTAGCTCGGGAATCTGGGGTAAACTTGTTCCTAACTACCCAAGCGACGAAATTCCCCACTCAAGCCACAAATAAAAGATACCTTATGCTGAAATATCTTTAGGACTCCCTACAACCACACTACTAAGGTTTTGTTTGGATCTCTTGGAGTTCGTTTGGATTCAAGCTGATTCACGCGAATTACGTACTATAGCAAACAAGGAATCCGACGAGGAACTTGAAGACCCGGACAAGGAGTTTCTGGAAGCCTGTGAAGGCAAGCTCTAACCTCCTTGATCATGATTGCCCCTATGAATTTACAAAATTGCCCTGATAGCCTGTTTTAATATACATGTTTTCCATGATTACTTTTAAACATTGTGGTAGCTAAGACATGCTTGACTAGTGGTAGCTTATCCGTGTAAGTAGTCTGGTCGACACGATGATTTGACGGTGGTTACTTGCCCCTCAGTTAACCTAGCTCGATGAAGTCGGCTAGCCGTTACACTAGCAAGTAACATACCTCCTCTCTCCATCCAAGGCCAGAGTACTTGCTAGGTGATAGTCACGTGCTTGACACGTGAAGTGCCACAAACCCCTCCTTGACCTTGTCAACTTACTTCCTTGATGCCCTAAGGCCCCGTCGTCACACTATAATGTGACGACACATGTGATTCCTTGAAAGTAGAATGCTTAGGAACCCTCGTGATGTTCACATCATGACTCACTACAATTAATCATCGGATTTGCGAAAAATGTTGAAAGGTGTCTTGGTGGTGTGAGTTAGGAAGTGGGTTGGGAATTTGAGTTATACAACTTGTGTGGGGTGAAGTGGGGAAAAAGGAATGGTTGAGACGGGATATGATGAATGAGTAGTGTGTGCTTTGGTGTAGCCCACCTGTCGTGGATATTGATGGAGTCATCTCACCAACTTAAGGACCAATTCATATAACCTCGTCATAGTGATTTCGTGCAACCACAAAACCTGTATGGGCAGGACTCCCTCTACCTTCTTGGTGACTTCCACATGAGCCATCTGGCGGCTAGTAGGGCACGGGGGACCAGGAAAATACATGGAGGGGTCATTACCCGTGGTCCGGCTAGGAGAGTAATTTCCCAAATAGCCCCTAGGTGTGTCCTGAGGTGTGATTGTGGGGTTACTCGGGGAAGATGAGGCGAACGTTACGCTACTCCCTTGCTAGGAGTGCTTGACCTGTGGGTAAAGTGTACAACCTCTACAGAGTATAAAATCCGGATAACCGTTGTCACGGTCTTGACACACTATGTTCCGAGCTCTTGTTGGTTAGTCTTAGCATGTTTCCTTGATGTAGTTGAGCGGCAGTGTTTGTCGTGTTTTGGATATTACGGTTGTGTGCCGGAACTAGTAAAGCCATGGGGCTTGAACGTTCGAATAAAACTTAGGGAACTAACGGGATGGAGTTTAACTCCCCTAGGTCCCACCAACTAAAATCAAGATATGGTTACCTCCTTTTGCTTTGCAAAACCTTATTTCAAAAGTAACCCTGCATGAATGCTTTTCGGCAACTCTAAGCCATATAGCCCTGCCTTGCTACGACCTCCTTGCTTGAAACACATCCCCTTGAGTAGTGTTAGGGCTTGCTGAGTACCTTCCGTAGTCACTCTTGCCTTCTTCACAACCCTCAGGTGCAGAGGAAGAAAGAGAAGAAGAAGATGAAGAGTGTTCAATGACGAGTAGGTCTAGTCTTGCGCCCAAAGGCTTCCTGAGGGTCGGGTGTCACCTATTCCGCTGTAGTTCGACATTGTCTTTCTATTTTTAGTGGCCCTGCGAGGCCCATGGACTGTAACCTAAGAATTGCTTGTAAGACCTTAACGGTCCTGTTAAGAATAAGTTAATGTATGGAACTCGATACATTCTGTTGTGTGTACCAACTACTGATCCAATGATTGGTACGAGATGCACAAGTGGGCCCCGAGAGAGGTGGGTCCTGACAGAGTGGTATCAGAGCCGTACTTGGTCGTAGGACGAAACATTAGAGTAATCTTTCACGATTATATGCCTATTTTGCAAAATACAAGACTATTTGTGAAATGTCTCCCTTCCCCTATGATTTTGCCTTCGTATCTCGTTAAAAACTCCATTTGCCTACTTTGATCACCAGTACCCTCTCAACCTATCCTAAAATATGGATGACCCACACTGATGGTTATCGATAGTCTCCCCGCGACTTGGCTTCCACGACACCAACACGAATCTTTTCTGAAGAATTTAATCATATGAGCCATTGTCGAACCAACTGAAAGGAGTAAGACTCTAACTGTCAGAAGCTACTCGGTGACGTCGTCAACCCCTACTAGGAGTGACGCTGGAATCATATCCAAAAAAAGAAAAAAACTACTCTGATCCTCTCGTACCTCAGCCATAGTCGTAAAACACAAGTATGGCTGTAGGTACCTATGTAGACTAGATTATGTCATAAGCTAGAGTGAGTCACGAGTAGTGCACTAGGGTAATATATTATATAGGAGTTTGTAATGATTGGTGTCATTTGTTGATTTTATTTGGCTTTTAAATCAAGTGGCAACTTGTGTGCTCTAACTCAAATACAGACCAAATAACTAAATGGAAAAAATAAGTTGTGTGCTTAATAAAATAAATACATATCAAGTACGTGTATGTATATACACATGTATACCTATATGTATATTAAATAAAACCCACCTACAAATAGAGGCTGTATATATACGACATAAAATTCGAATCATATACACAGGTAGTAATAATAATAATAATACAAATAATAATAATAAGTATGAGAAATATACGTATACAAGCATACAAAAAAACAACTAACTAAAAATCTCTCTCAATCCATAGTATGGTCCTTAAGAGATCCTTCCGCATTCAAGCTCGTCGTGCGCATGCCTCACAAGAAGGAGAGGACCACATTCAGTAGGAACGTGCTCTTAGGGGCAGAACAACCCCTAGAGGCAGAGCCGTTGGTCGCTGTGGTAGGACTCTACGAGCAACAGTAGCAGAGGTCAACAACCTGGACGCAGTAAGTGACTCCCAAGAAGGAATTGAAGAAGTAGACCAGGAGGATCACATGAACCCTGAAGGAGAAGTGATGCCGCCACCTCCACCCGTAACATTGGCCGATGTAATGACTTTGCAGACACAATTAATGCAAACCATATCCCAAGGGTCGTAAAGACAACAAGGCCAAGGAGTACCACCTCCATCCAAGATGTCGGAATTCATGAGGCTCAGGCACCAGTTTTTGACGGTACCAATGAAGATCTGTTAGCAGCCGACGAGTGGCTACGGAACATAAACAAAAAGCTCAACATAGCCGCTGCAACAGATCAGGAGCAAGTTCTGTTGGCTACCCACCTGCTAACTGGAGCACCTAGAGAATGGTGGGATCATTACCAAGAAGCATCCTCAGAACCGGATGCCATCAGCTGGGTGGAACTCCAGCAAACATTCTGCCACTACCACATACCGGAAGGAGTAATGGAAATGAAGGCAGATGAATTCAGATCTCTGGGGCAAGGTGTCATGACGATCAACCAGTATATTAAGAATTTCAAGACGCTGGCTTGTTATGCACATGACGAGGTCAGTACGGATAAGATGAAACAATATCGTTTCAGGAAGAAACAAGGTCCCACAACAAGGGCATTAATATGCAAAATCAATTTTTGAGGTCTCGCTTCAACCACCAACAAAAACCTAGGTACCAGCCTATCATGCAATACCGCACCACCGAGAGCAATCCACCGACACAACCGTTTCATCAGTTGAGCACCAATCGATCCCAGTGTAGCAGCCATAGTGTGACACAAGCACCAAATACCATCAGGACATGCTTCAACTGTCAGGAACCAGGGTATCTAATAGCAAATTGCCCATACAACAAGATGTCAAATGTTGCACCTGCTCACCCAGGAGCAAGAACCGTTGGATCTAGAGTTATAAGACGTACACCTTCAGTACCCGGTCAACGGGTTAAAGCTCAACTATGTGGACGAGATCACATCAACCATATTGGCACACAACACGATGGAGAGTCATCAAACAATTTAGCCGGTTGGTAACTCGCCAAACCCACCCTTGTCACACACCTGTATAACTTAGAGATTTGCATCCATTACCACCTCGAAGTCGGTACTACAGATGCATCGTTGGAAATCTTATATATATATATATATATATATGTATATATATATATATATCAACTACAATAACTGTCAAGTATCAAATTGAGCACATAGGAGTTAGAACCCTATTTAAGTGGGCTAAAGTTTTTAGCAGACCTAGTAGTCCAGTCAGATGGCACACCCCCTTAGCAGACTGGTTGGCGCCTCAGCAAAGAAGATACTGCACATGCAAACCACAAGGCCGCCACAACAAATCAGGATGCAACAATAGTCATCTGCCAACCACGTAGGCGCAAAATAGAATCTATGGTGTGTAGTTTGGAAGCTACACCCCTAGACGGAAAGTACAAGTGAAACATGAATAACAACACTCATTTTCGAAAAAATTGTTAGAGATGCCACAGGAAGAGATACTAGAATTCCCAAGCTACTAAAGGGAACCATAAGAATCTCGAGGACGATATTCAGTTTAAGTGGGGTAGATCTGTCACAGCCCAAATTTTGAAACAAACCAAAATCGGTCCAAAACAAAAAGTTGAGAGAATCATGAGCATATACTAAACTCTAGTTAAACCGAGGCATGTATATATGTAGGTATAGGAATTCACCCACATATACATGTATGCATTTGAGTGTGTGTATAATCAATTAATAAATCAACTAGAATGAATGAGTTTAATTGATTCGGGTGGCATTTGTATGCATATATGCGTATAGAGGTGACAACATATAATTTAAATCTGCATGCAAATTATGTAGAAGGAATATTAAATCAAATCGCTAGTGAATTACCCACTGCAAGCCAAAACCAAATTCAAAGCCAAAAATTAGATTCAAATACAGATTCAAAAACACAATAAAAAAATGAGAACCTTCCTCTTCCTGGGCTGAGCCCATTCTCCTCCTTTCCCCCCAGCCAGCCCAGCACCTTTTCTCTCCCCCTCTTCTTCCGGCGCAGCCCAGCCTGCCCCCCCCCCTTCATTCCCTAGCGTGCGGCCTAGTGCCCCTCCTTTCTTCTCTTAGCCTGGCCCGGCCCAGCCCTTCCTTTTTCCTCCCCTTGTGTGCAGCCCGGCCCGGCTCTGCCCTCCTTCTTCCCCACCGCCTACCGTTTCCTCCCCGACAGAGCCGTCGCCTCCTTCCCGAAATTGCGCCGGCCCTAGGTCGCGTCGCCCGTCGCTGTCCCGTCAGCCGCGCCGCACACCATCTCCCTCGTTTCAGGCCGCCGCGGGAATCCCGGCTGTCGTGGCCACGGTATCACGCGAGCGTGATTTCGGCCGGCCACCCTCGCCTGCTGCGCTGCCAAGGAATGCGCCGGACGCCCGCTGTTGTCCATGCCGCGCTTTCAATTCCTGGGGTGCCGTGCCCGGTGAAAGCCCCTCCACTGCCTCTCTTCCTCCCCGAATTCCCGGTCGTCTCGGTCCCATCCAGCCTAATTGACCTCGCGTTCGACCCGACCGAGAGCACCGACTTCCCCACGCTATAAGAGGCCGGTGCGGCCCCTCCACAAGCGTGGTAGCACTCCACCGAAGCTCCCAAGAGCATATGCAAGCTGGATCGAGCTCCCCCCAAGCCAAATTTTGGGTTTCCCCCTTCTTCTTCCCCAAGTCCGGCAAACCCAAAATTCTACTCCGGTGAGCCGCCCTTCCTCTCCTATGTTCTCCCTTCGGCGTCCCTAGAGGTCCATGGAGTGGCTCTGCTCGCTAGAGCTCGCGACAAAGCCTGTAGGGTGCTCGCCCTGAGCTCCGCCGCTCTTAGACGCTTCACGCCGTCACCGGCTGCCGTGGGGCACTCCTCGGATCAGCCATCCCCTCTGAAACGTTTTTGCCATCCCAGTGTGCATATAGGGCATGGAGACCCCGTAGGAAACAGCCACACACGCGCTACCACCGAACACCGCCGTCATGCCCAACTCCGGCGAGGCCTCACCGGTGAAACAGTGACACTCTAGGCCCGGCTTTGCAGCCATTAGATTCCCCATGTCGCATAGACCAACGGCAAACAGTTTGTAAGGTACCGCGAAGAAAAAGTTCGGGCGCCGGCTAGCCGCTGGCACCCACTGCCATCTCCAGTGATATCTAGTCGCCATTCCGGCGACCTTCTCAGCCTAGGACCGTGACTGCTGCCCTCACCATGCTACGTAGATCACCGGCACGTAAATAGTTGCCCCGCTCAAAGAAAAATTCCAACGACCAGTTAGCCGCCGGCGAGCTACTCCGGCCAGCTGCCACCCTACCCCTCTGCCTTAGGTAGCGACCATGTGGCACTCCCCAGCTCGGCCGAACCCTCTAGGACATTTCCTCCCCCTTAGTGAACGTGTGTGGCATCGCCAAATGGGTAGAACGCAGCCACGCGCTCAAGTTCATCGAGCACCACCATCAACAGCAACTCCGGCGAGCTGTTGGTGCCATTCCGATGAGCAACTCTGGTTAGGAACCCCACACCTCGACTACCCGCGACGGGATGAACGCCGGCACCACGTTAGATTGAACTCGGAAGCAAAACAGCGCGATTCTGGCTGGCCGCCCCCGCCGTGCTGGCAGCCACAACGGCCACCCGCTCACGTGGCAGCCAAGTGGCAGGCCACACAGGCAGGCATGCGGATGTGGCAGCAGAGTCAGCACCACGCGGGTGCCAGCCAGCCCGCACGCCCTTCCTGGGCCGCTGTAGACTCGGTCCCTGTGGACCACATACCCAGCAGCTATAGGCTAGGTTCAAGTCCACAACAGTAACCTGAGGACCTCCCCTAGCCAGCTTGGTGCACACCTGGCGCCACATGGCATGACACGTAGATAGACACACATACATGGTAGCCAGGTCAGCACCACCTAAGCAAAGGCACACATGTGATAGCCACCTCGCACACCCCGGTCTAGGTGGCGCCTATGTGGAGCATACGTAATGAACGCGTGGCATGACACATAAGCAGTTTAGAACACATGGCATCAAAGCTAGCACCCTGTCAGCTAAGACACACACGTGCAGCCACCTCGGCAGCCCGACCCATGTGGCAGCCCGGTCGGCTGCCACATTGCTTCCACCACACACCTGTTCGCAGAGACCGGTGGAAATTAGCCCTGTAGACTTGGTCCACGTACACCAAAGACACATGCGCTACGCTGGACCCTCTAGAGACACATGCGCTACGCTAGACCCTCTAGCCCACTTGTCAGCTACACAAGAAAATTGCTAGGGATATCCCTAGTGTACACAGAAACTTGTAAAATACATTTCGGGGGATAGAAGAAATTTCAGGAAAATTTCAAAAAATAAGAATGTACTATTAGAGTAGAGTGGCAAACAGGCATGGCCCAAATAAATCTTAGAAAAGTCTGTAAATCCTAATAATTGTACTGGCCTATCTAGTTAGCTCAGGAATCTGGGGTAAACTTGAGCCTAACTATCCAAGCGATGAAATTCCCCACTCAAGCCACAAATAAGATATACCTTATGTTGAAATTTCTATAGGACTCCCTACAACCATACTACTAAGGTTTTGTTTGGATCTCTTGGAGTTCTTTTGGATTCACACTGATTCATGCGAATTGCGTACTATAGCAAACAAGGAATCTGACGAGGAACTTGAAGACCCGCACTACGAGGAGATTCTGGAAGCCTGTGAAGACAAGCTCTAACCTCCTTGATCATGATTTCCCTATGAATTTACAAAATTTCCATAATATCCTGTTTTAATATGCATGTTTTCCGTGATTACTTGTAAACATTGTGGTAGCTAAGACCCGCTTGACTAGTGGTAGCTTCTCTGTGTAAGTAGTATGGCCAACACGATGATTTTGACGGTGGTTACTTGCCCCTCAGTTAACCAAGCTCGATGACGTTGGCTAGCCGTTACACTAGCAAGTAGCATATCACCTCTCTCTATCCAAGGCCAGAGTACTTGCTAGGTGATAGTCACGTGTTTGACACGTGAAGTGCCACGACCCCCTCCTTGACCTTGTCAACTTAATTCCTTGATGCCCTAAGGCCCCGTCGTCACACTATAATGTGACGACGCATGTGATTCCTTGAAAGTAGAATGATTAGGAACCCTCACGATGTTTGCACTCGACTCACTACAATTAATCATCGGATTTGCAAAAAGTGTTGAAAGGTTTCTTGGTGGTGTGAGTTAGGAAGTGGGTTGGGAATTTGTGTTATACAACTTGTGTGGGGTGAAGTGGAGAAAAAGGAAGGTTGAGCTGGGATATGGTGAATCAGTAGTGTGTGCTTTGGTGTAGTCCACCTGTCGTAGATATTGATGGAGCCGACTAACCAACTTAAGGACTGGTTCATATGACCTCGTTATAGTGATTTCGTGCAACCACAAAACCTGTATAAGCATGTGACGCCCGGTCCCGTGAAAACGGATCCGAACTAATGCATATGTGTGCCCAGGATGTTCATCACACATACACATGTAATCCACAAACTGAATACAAAATATAACCACGAATAATAGGGTTTAAATGCTTTATTACATCAATTTCTAACTTATTCTTGCAGCGGAAGTATCTAACTTATTCTAGAAGTGGAAGACTTCTACACGATAGTGGAAGCAAACTAAGCACGGCAGCGGCTCCATCTTCAACTCCATCCCCACAGGCAAGTTGACGGTAGATCACACGCCTAGTACTCCACATGGTCTTCGAAATACTCCTCTCCTGTTGCTGATGTTTGTATGATAATGCAAGGGTGAGTACATGTCGTACTCGGCAAGTGCAGGAGATGTATGGCATGTAGCTTCCAACAAGGTAGGAACAAAAAGGCTCATTGCAGAAAGCAAAGTTTATTTCTCAAACATGATAAAAACAGCAACTAACTCTAAGTGAATTTAATCCCAACATATATCCAATTAAAACATCAACATACCTCCTTTATGATTCACCACCTTTCATGTCTCAACCAACCATAAACCTTTCTCAACTTTCATCTCATGCTCATGATATCCATAACCATCTCAGATTCATACCACCATCTCATATTCATCTCATATTCATATTTTCCGAAAACAAACTCATTGTTACGACTCAACAGTCCCAAAAAAACAATCCCAAAGACCATACCATAACCAAACCAATAAACATCCATCCCAAACCTTCCCTCTAATCATGGAAGTTGGCCAGATCCTTGTGACCGAAAGCATGGCTATCATGATAGTTTTACACTCTGCAGAGGTGGCACCACTTTACCCACAAGTTTGTGATTTCGTCACCCGTCGGCGACTGCAGAACCCCCATTATACCAGTACACAACCGTCGGTGTATGGCCAAGAGATCACAAAATAGCCTTTACAAAGGGGCTACTAGATGTATGGACTCACTAAGGTTTCACCAGCAGGCTCGAATCACCATTCTCCCACCTACGGGCCCCCTCTTGTGCCATGCAGTTCCCAGGGCAGTCCTCTCTCGACTCCCATTCCCCGCGCCTTCCACGGTCCATAAAAATCTAGCAACTTACCTAATTAATCAGCTAAGCCGCACCCATACTTGGCCTTGTGGTGGCATTGTTTTCCTGGCATGTGCTCGCATGAACTGGTCCTTAGATCTGCGACAAGTAAACCACCATCTCATTCTACCACTTCCACGAACCAAGCTTGCCTAGATCTCCCCCGATTCATGTTCATTACCAACATCAAGTTATTATTATCATTATTCATATGAGTGCAGTAGTTAGACACATTCTATCTCGCTTCCCATATCCCGTGGACTCAACGAAGCAAAAGCAGAAACGACCATACCCGACTCATCAACTTTCCCGGCGACAAGGGTGGTTAACAAAACTAGTAAACTCCTATAAAAGGGTTCCCATCAAATTGACTCAAGCATACACAGTTTTCACAAACAAACAGTTTCAAAACATGGGATCAATATGGTCAAGGGGCACTTGCCTTGTTCCTGTGGCTTCTATTGCTCATGGATCTCGAAGTCTTGGTGTTGTAGTTCTTCGTAGATAGATCACTGAGCTTGTCCTTCTACTTACGATCACGCATGTACAAAATTTACAGCAATCAAACTTCATGCACAATCCTTACTCAAGATGCAAGGGTGCATATGCATGCTAATCCTATGGTGTTGTTTTTATTAGATCGGTTTGTACGTGTTCTTGCATGTTTTAATGGGCTTTGCATGGGGTTTTACAATGAACAAGGGTGTAAGGATCTAGGGTGGACGTGGTGATGACCTTGTATCAAGATGTAGATCAAACCGATCAACACGTGATCTGTCCACACGAAAAAGCTTCTGTTCGAAGGGATCGAAGAAACAGATGCGAAGAAAATCGCGATGATGTCGTAAGGTGGTAACAAAGACCTACCTAACCTCTCCTTGGTGTCGGGGCCTTCCTCCTAGCGATTGCAGCAGCGGGGAGCTCGTCGGCGGCTCACCGGTGGGGCTCACCATCGTCTGAACTCCGGCGAGGGATGGAAAATCTAACTCGGCGAGCTGGGGCTAGGGATTCCAAGTCGCCGACTTAGGAAGGGAAAATAAGAGTACGTGGTTGCGTACAAGGGGTTTTGGGTTCTATTTATAAAGGTTGAAAGAATAGTCCTACTTCAATTGGATTTCAAATAAGAGTCATATTCAATTTGTTTTAGATCTTAACAACTTATCTCCAATCGGTTTGGTGCGGTGTCAACGTGGAAATCGTGTCGGTCTCCTCCGTACCGGGTATTCCCGCGCGCACAGGAGAAAAACGGCTTAAGGATCTCGTCCTTCCGCAGTGGAGAGCTCTAGAGACGCCACATGTATAGCGAGGGCCTGGCCTATCTTTTTCCATAGAGACAAGCTTCAGGTGCGCCACGTGTCTGGCCGAAGGGACCTCCCTCTCCCTCAGAGGCGAGCTCCGCGTGCGCCATGTGTCTGGCGGGCAGGACCTCCCTCTCCCTCAGAGGCGAGCTCTGCGTGCTCCACGTGTCAGTGTCGGACCTCCCCTCTCCTCGGAGGTGGGCTCCGAGAACGCCACGTGTCCAGCAGCGCCGGACCTCCTTTCTCCTCAGAGGAAAGCTCCGAGGTCGACACGTGTCCAACGGGGCGGTCCTCTCGGAGGCGAGCTCCGAGAGCGACACGTGTCCAACAGCGTCGGACCTCCCGGAGGCGAGCTCCGAGGGTGACATGTGTCCCGCAGAATCGTACCTTTCAGAGGCGAGCTCCGAGGGTGACACGTGTCTCGTGGGATCGGACCTCATCCCTTCCACAGGGGTGAGTTCCGAAGTCGACTTGTGTCCCGTGGGGCTGAGCCCCGCTTCTCTGCAGAGACTAGCTCTAAAGGCGACACGTGTCCGGTGGGGGCCGGACCTCGCTTTTCCGCAGCGACAAGCCCCGGGGGCAACACGTGTCCAGCGGGTCGGACCTCGCTCCCTTCCATAGGGGCGAGCTCCAAGCCTTCCACGTGGCCAACGGTGTCGGACCTAACCCCCTCCGCAGGGATGAGCTCCAAAGGCACCACGTGGCTAGCAGGCCGTGGGAAGTGTCAACAGTGCTCCTCGGTGAACTGGAATTGACTCTTTTTGGCTATCTTTCTGATTCTTTCTCCCATTCTAATTCTTTTATAATGTTTGTCTATATGAATTATGTATGAATGCATGGATACGAAATTTAGGGTGTCACAAGGCAGGACTCTCTCTATCTACTTGGTGACTTCCACTGAGCCATCTGGCTGCTAGTAGGGCATGGGGGACCAGGAAAAGACACGGGGGAGTCATTACTTGTGGTCCGGCTGGGAGAGTAATTGCCTAAATAGCCCCTGGGTGCGTCCCGAGTTGTGATTGTGGGGTTACTCGGGGAAGATGAGGCGAACTTTACGCTACTCCCTTGCTAGGAGTGCCTGACCTGTGGGTAAAGTGTACAACCTCTACAGATGTAAAATCCGGATAACCGTTGTCACAGTCTAGACACACTATATTCTGAGCTCTTGTTGATTAGTCTTAGCATGTTTCCTTGATGTAGTTGATTGACAGTGTTTACCGTGTTTTGGATATTACGGCTGTGTGCCGGAACTTGTAAAGCCATGGGGCTTGAACGTTCGAATAAAACTTAGGGAACTGGCCGGATGGAGTTCAACTCCCCTAGGTCCCACCACCTAAAATCAGGATATGGTTACCTCCTTTTGCTTTGCAAAACCTTCTTTCAAAAGCAACCCTGCATGAATGCTTTTCGACAACTCTAAGCCGTATAGCCCTGCCTTGCTACGACCTCCTTGCATGAAACACATCCCCTTGAGTAGTGTTAGGGCTTGTTGAGTACCTTCCGTACTCACTCTTGCCTTATTCACAACCCTCAGATGTAGAGGAAGAAAGCAAAGAAGAAGACGAAGCGCAATTCGATGACGAGTAGGTCTAGTCCTGCGCCAAGGCTGCCTAAGGGTTGGGTGTCACCCATTGCGCTGTAGTTCGACATTGTCTTTCTGTTTTTAGTGGCCCTGCGAAGCCCATAGACTGTAACCTAAAAATTGCTTGTAAGACCTTAACGGTCTTGTTAAGAATAAGTTAATGTATGGAACTCGATACATTCTATTATGCGTACCAACTATTGATCCAAAGATTGGTACGGGATGCACAAGTGGGACCCGAGAGAGTTGGGTCCTGACAAGAAACCACTGAAAGAGTCGCAATCTAACCCGAAGTTGCCGAAAGCTATGACGCATGCTAAATCGAAGTTCCAAATGGGGAATCTGATGTTAACTGTCGGCCACTGAAAGAAGCTGGTAAATATTGTGTTGGACTTCATAACTACTACATCAATAATTACAAAAATTTCAACACTTAATAGGGATACAATGAGAAGCTCTTTCTGGTGTGTGAAGACATCTTTCTCATCTCATGGTCTGATCTCTACGACCTTTTCACCCTCGACACATTGGATGTCTCACTAATATGCTGCTTCGCAATGTAAGTCCTCAAAAACTAGGCTCTTCAATATGTATAAGTGTTATATGTGTCTAACAAATTTTGACATTTTGCGTGTAGGCACATGCAGCAAATTACTCGTCATAGAACGGGAAACGAGTCTCCTGCATAACTTGAGCCGCAAATATCAACCAGAACTAATCTTCAAATGGCCAGCAGTCAAAGAGATATTGTTGGATATTTTGTCAAGGCAATGAAACAGTACGGTGATAAGGAACTCCTAGTCGTGCTATTCAACACGAGTAACCATTGGGTAACCCTAGCACTTTCTACAAAGTACGACCAAGTCTGGTTCTGTGACTCCGCAAAACCGATAGATTCAATAACTGGCGAGCGCCTTACCCGTGATTGGAGCGATATCATGTATGTTCTTGACGAGTAAATTCCTTCTTCACTTTAGTTTCTGACTATTTCGTCATTGCACGATATTTTTACATTAACTGAATATTTCTCTTTAGGGCTTTTGACACGTACATGGTTAAGGTGCTAGGAGAACATATAAAAGGAAAACGTCAATGACTTAAACATGATACTATATTTTCATCCCACAACAACTCCGGGCAACACATGCGGCTTCCATGTAGCTTAAGCATGGTTCTATTTGGAGAGCAGCCGAATTGCAATGTATGTATAAGTGCATTTATTTTTACTTTATTATTAACCTTTTGCTAATTCTCATTTTATCTCGTGGCAGGACTACGAAACCGCCTTTAGTAACACAACAGGTTCTAGCCTCGAGCACATTAGAGAGAGGCTATGCAGGTTCATCTTTTCTGAAATCATTAATCCAAAGGGAGAATTTTATTATAATATACAGGATTAGATGACAGTTATGATTTGTGTAATTAGTTACTTGGGAAGCAGGATGAACAGGAGGACATTCTTTTGTATATAATAGTTACTTGGTAAGCAGGATGAACAGGGGCATTCTTTGTGTAATAGTTACTTTGTAACCAAGATTGATACTTTGTTAATATTTGATTGGTCAATATAACTTAATGTGTGATCTCCATTTGGCTATACATATGTTTTTGTATGTGTATGTTTCTGACGCTGACAAAACGGCTGCCAAATCTTGGCTAGCTCCAGGACGCAACTGGCAACCAGGATAATCAGGGAGGGTCATCTAATAGGGGACGAGTTAAAACAAAGAACGTCTCGGATTAGTCGTTCAATCCGCGACGAGCTGACATAAAGTATGTCTCGGATTATTCTTCAAAGCCGCAACGAGCTGATATAAAGTCCATCTCGGATAAGTCATCAAATCCGCGACGAGTTTACGTAAACCCGTCTCGGATTTCTTAACAAAAGGAGATGGGTTGCATTAAAGTGTGTCTCGGTTATTTTATTAAAGGAGACGCGCTGCCTTAAAACCCATCTCAAATTTTTTCCGTAAAGGATACGGACCGCCTAAAGGCCCGTCTCAGGTATCTTATAATAAGGAGACATGCTTAATTAAATCTTGTCTCCCATGTGTCCAAATCGGCGACACGCCCGGGCGCTCATCTCCGATGACTCTGTAATGCGAGACGCGACGAAGGAGACGCGCAGTCAGCTCGCCTCCGTTCTTTGTGCGGGCACGTCTTGAATGAGTCTTTCTCACGTATTGCTTACAACATGCACACTACAGGATTCCTGTCAACATACGACGGCTAAAACCGTCGTATATAAAGCCGAAGCCGTCGTATATAGTTTATATATGACGGCAGTTGTTTATATACGACGGTTTATGGCCGTCGTATATACCGTATATATAGTTATATACGACGGCGCCGTCGTATATAACAGTATATATACGACGGCCGCTTATATACAACGGCCGGTTTCGTGGACTTGGCCCAGTGGACCAGGGCCCTTATATACGACGGCTGGCATCTCGAGCCTTCTTGGACTTAGCGATGAACTCATCGCTAACCCAATACCTGCAAAGAGCTCGGTAATCTTCAGTTCGTCCCTGTAACCAAGGGACACTAACCTGCACACATGCGTAGTTTATTAGGTGTTACTTAGCAATATTAATATAAACAATTTAAAGATTACGCAACCTACCTCTGCGTATTGCTCCTCCGTCAAGTACGTGTCGGAGGCGTCTCTGAACGACCCAACCTCGTGGTCGTGGAGCTTTAAGTAGTCGTTAACTACTTGACTCCGAGCGTTAGAAACCATTTGCATAACAAGCTTTCGAGCGTTTACTTCGAACACGGAGCGGGCGTGATCCATCTGCTCAGCCGGGTCCTCAAGCCAGTACCTGAGCTGTAGGAAGCCAACACAGTTCGACATATACACAAGTTAATATTTGAAGGAACATAAAGAATTGAAACTTCAAATATTTATGAAAGTTACTTACCCAAAAATCTGCCCACACGACTCCCTGTAGGTTGTCGTTCTCCGGGTGAGGAACGCGCGCGTAGTCGTCCCACGACGTAGCTGCACGTCCATCAATCGCACCGGGGTAGTGCAGACGCACTAAGTTCCCGATGCAACCGTTCACCGTCCTGTGGTGTTTCTGCCCGTCGTACGAGAGGTCCTCCCAAGAACTAAAAAGTTGTTTGTTAAGTCATTAAGTAAGATCATAGTCTTTGAGAACAAATAGAAATGGATACTTTAGTAATGTGTTACCTGTCTCCAACCGGACGAATAATTACCGGCTCTCTAGGAATAGGTGGAGGACCAACAAAGTTACTCCTCCTCGTGCGTCTCCTCCGCTGCGGCACCACGTCTGGTGACCCAGAAGGCTGGTCACCGGACGTGTCCTCAGGCTGGGTGCCCTCGGGCTCGCTGGGCAGACTACCCTGGGGGTGGCTGCCGAAGGGCTGGCTACCAGAGGGCTCGCTGCCCGAGGGCACGCTGCGCTGCGTACCCGTCTCCTGAGGTGCCGCTCTGGCCTCGGACTCATAGTCCGAATCAGACTACAATGGTAAAGTAAGTAAGCTAAATTGAAAAAGTGATTTTAATAATTTTGTGCATTGTAGAAAAATTTACCTCTGTACGCTGCAAACTGACAACCCTGTCCCGCAACTCTGGACACGCACTTAACAGCTGAGTGCGTCTGCTCCCGCTGTAAGTGGAACCGTAGAAGTAGTCGTCCCTCTCCTACGAGGGGAGGAAACCCCTCACACTCGGCGGCCGGGGCGGCGGCGGGCGGGCGACGGCCGAGCGCTGGCTAAGCCGCGGGGGCGGGGGGGGGATGGGGGATCGGAGGCCAAACGTCGTGGGGGGGGGGTAGGGCGAGGCGGCCTAGGTTGTTCACATCGTGCTTTTGTAGACGTATACGTTACCACTAAATGGGTTGTATCGGGCCCTAAGCCCATTTATGTACATATAGTACTTTTAAACACTCAAACAATCGAAACAATAATCAATTAAACTATTAACTCATATGCATTAATCATCTAAGCAATTAACAACTCATCTAAACAAACATAATTACCGTAGTTAACAAACTTATCAATTCTAAGCAATTAAAAAACACCTAGCTAGCAATTCAAATAAATATGGGCAATAATTAAACCTAAGCATATCAATTCATCTAAAGCTAAGAAATTATCCACCTGTCGGGTGGGTGGCGGCCGGGGCGCCGGCTGTCGGGGGCGGCCGGGGCAGCGGCTGGCGGCGGGCGGGCGGCGGGTGGCGGCCGGGGCGCCGGCTGGCGGGCGAGGGGCGGCGGCCGGGGCTGCGGCCGCTGGGGCGGCCGGGTGGCGGACGGGGGGCGGCCGGGGGGGCGGCCGGGCGGCGCCTGGCGGGCGGCGGCCGGGTGGCAGGCCGGGGCGCCGGCTTGCGGGGGCGGCCGGGGCGGCGGCGGGCGGGCGACGGCCGGGGCAGCGGCGGGCGGGCGACGGCCGAGCGCTGGCTAAGCCGCAGGGGGGGAGGGGGATGGGGGATCGGAGGCCGAACGCCGCGGGGGGGGGGGGGGAGGGGGGGTAGGGCGAGGCGGCCTAGGTTGTTCACATCGTCCTTTTGTAGACGTATACGTTACCACTAAATGGGTCGTATCGGGCCCTAAGTCCATTTATGTACATATAGTACTTTTAAACACTCAAACAATCGAAACAATAATCAATTAAACTATTAACTCATATGCATTAATCATCTAAGCAATTAACAAATCATCTAAACAAACATAATTACCGTAGTTAACAAACTTATCAATTCTAAGCAATTAAAAAAACACCTAGCTAGCAATTCAAATAAACATGGGCAATAATTAAACCTAAGCATATCAATTCATCTAAAACTAAGAAATTATCCACCTGTCGGGCGGGTGGCGGTCGCGGCGCCGGCTGTCGTGGGCGGCCGGGGCGGCGGCGGGTGGCGGCCGGGGCGCCGGCTGGCGGGCGGGGGGCGGCCGGGGCGGCGGCCGGGGCTTCGGCCGCTGGGGCGCCGGCTGGCAGGGGTGGCCGGGGCAGCGGCCGCTGGTGCGGCCGGGGGGCGGCCGGGCGGCGCCTGGCTGGCGGCGGCCGGGTGGCGGCCGGGGGGTGGCCGGGCTGCGCCTGGCGGGCGGCGGCCGGGTGGCAGGCCGGGGCGGCGGCCGGGGGGCGGTTGGGGCGGCGGCGGGCGGGCGGCGGCCGGGCGCGGGCGGGCGGCGGCCGGGCGCGGGCGTGAATGCCCGCGCCGACCCGAGCCCCCGCGGGTATATAAGTCTTATTTACGATGGCCACAACACGGGCCGTCGTAAATAAGGCTTATTTACGACAGCCTCGGTGTGGCTGTCGTATATAAGAACTATATACGACAGCCATATACTTATATACGACAGCTTCGGCTGACCGTCGTATGTAAGTTTATATACGACAGCTAGCCGTCGTATGTTATACTGGCTGTCGTATGTTGCCCTGTTTCCTGTAGTGGCAATTCGAAGGTATGATCAAATCTCCCTCCCATGTGATGCTCTGGAAGGTATGGGCACCTCCAAAATGCAAGATGTTCTCATGGCTTTTCCTTCAGAACCGTGTTTGGACTTCGGATAGATTGCAACAGCAGCTTATGCCCCCTGTGCCTTTGTAATCTTGAGACATCTCTCCACCTCGTCGTTGAGTGCCCCGTGGTCAGAGGCTTATGGGCGAGTGTTAGTGCTTGGGTCAGAAAAGACACCCTAGACCCCTCAATCAGGGAAAGCTCATCATCGGTGTCGGAGTGGTACTATAATCTATGGGAGATGTCGTCAAATAACCGCATTGTGGATCTACGATCTCTTCTACTGCAAGTCTTGTGGACAGTGTGGTGTGAGCGTAATGTAAGGTATTTCGAAAGCAAAGAAACTCCGAGCCACTTGCTAATCAACCGTGTTCGTGAGCAAACTGCTCTATGGTGCATGGCTGGGGCTAGTAGGTTGACGGCCATAGTTTCACCACCTAGGACATAAGGAGGGCTTGTATATTCCCCCAACTAGTGTGTATCTCTATCTTCTCTTCCATACCCCCAACATGTAACTAAATCCATGTATTGTTTTCTCTGGCTATAATATAACCGGTCAAACCGATGTTTTAAAAAAAAACAGTCTTTATCGGTGAATTTGTCAAATTGCCCTGACTTCCAGCCTCGTGCAGCTAAATTAGTATCCAATGCGGACACAGTTACCTAACATGTGCAGGTAGACTAGGTCATCATATTATCCAAGCCGCCTTTCTTTTAATTTCGTTCCCAGGACCAAACGAAGCTTCGCTAAGGCCAACTCCCGACCCAAACTGATTACCGAACCTGAATCCATTTATTCCATTTATACTCAATTCATCCGTTTTTAAAAAATAAAGGGGCTGTGAGCGTTGAGTAGTTTCATTCAACCTTCACGCCTTTTGATCTAGATCTAATAGCTACTTCCTCCATTTCTTCAAAATAAATGACGCTAATTAGTTTAAAATTAAACTAAACAACATCATTTATTTTAAAATGAAGGGTGTATATTTATATATTTTCTATAGTTACTACATCAATATCCTTTTTGCATAATTATATAAAAAACAAAACAAGCTACGTCGATGAGTGTAAGGATCCTAAATTTGAGCCAATTTAAAATTAATATCCCAGAAAATAAATATGTCATCACATTTGAGTTACGTAATCAAACCTTATACCTGGCTTGGTAGAAGGTTCGTGATAGACCTGATCAAAGAAGGGGACACGTGCAACCTAACAACGCGTGCAGAGAAGGAATGAAGGATTAATTGCATTGCCCTTTTGCATCATATGGCTGCTACATAAACACGACTGCATGCAAGGGCACACGGCAACCAAACCAGAGACAACACACAAATTCAGAATCACTGAAATCGAAGATGGATTTGCGATTAGCTTTCTGTTCTCCCGTGCTTGTAGTGCTCCTACTACTGGCGCCTGTTTCAGCTAACGCCTCGAGCAAAGTAAGATCAATACCTTTTGTAGCGTGTCAGGCTGAGTCTAAACTTTGCTCCATTAGCTTGCTTGGATCACTTATCTAACATTCGTTAAAATTTCCTTGAATTAATTTTCAGCTTTACGTCGTGTACATGGGGGAGAAGCAGCACCATGATCCGTCGGTGGTCACCGCGTTGCACCACAACGTACTCGCATCTGTACTTGGAAGGTACCACAGGCAAACTGCTACTTCCGCATCTTCATCGTCATAAGAATCACACATGCATGAACGCTCACGTCTTGTGGCTTTTTGCTCATGTCGTCGACGTAACAGTAAGGATGAAGCTCAGAAATCCATCGTGTACAGTTACAAGCATGGGTTTTCCGGTTTCGCAGCCATGCTCACTGAATCCCAGGCCAAGACCATCGCAGGTAATAAAATGGAACATGTAATTGTAACGACACACGTTGAATACTTATATTACAAGATCAGTGCAACTAATTTGGAAGGTTTCGATATAGGTTTACCTGGAGTCTTGAGTGTTAAGCCAAACACTCATCACAAAACCCATACAACTCGAAGCTGGGATTTTCTTGGCCTCGACAACCACCAATCATCACGGTCTGAACTCCTCAAGAATGCAAAGTATGGCGAAGATATCATTGTTGGGGTAGTCGATACAGGTCAGCAGCAGCTACACCATTTGCTATTTGTTTAGCTCATCATTTTTTAGCGCAAGAATTAATAATATTTATTGATATCAAATGACACCATATCAACGTTGTGGTATTCAGGCATATGGCCTGAATCAAAAAGCTTCGATGACCGTGGATACGGCCCTTCGCCGAACAGGTGGAAAGGCATATGTCAGGCCGGCACTGCTTTCAACGCCACGAGCTGCAACAGAAAGATTATCGGTGCCCGGTGGTACGCCGGTGGCGTGGACGCCGAAAAGCTCAAAGGCGAGTACATGTCACCCAGGGACTCCAACGGCCACGGCACGCACGTGGCCTCGACGATCGCCGGCGGCGAGGTGCGGAATGCGAGCTTCGGCGGCCTGGGCGGCGGCATGGCACGCGGTGGGGCGCCCCGCGCTCGGTTGGCTATCTACAAGGTATGCTGGAATGACGGGTGCAGCGGTGCTACGGTGCTTGCGGCCATTGACGACGCCATTAACGACGGTGTGGACGTGCTGTCTCTGTCGCTGGCTGGCCATCTGGAGTTCCCCGGGACGCTGCACGCGGTGGCTAGGGGGATCACCGTTGTGTTCTCTGGTGGGAACAACGGCCCCGCGGCGGACACGGTCCAGAACGCCGTACCCTGGGTCTTGACGGTGGCGGCCAGCACAATTGACAGGTCATTCCCGACCATAATATCGCTCGGGAACAATGAGAAACTTGTGGTAAGTATGCTGCTTACTTGTACGAAACACTCGATGACTGCAATCAGTTGTTTTATCTTTCTCGGTTGAACTGATGGTACGTCTCACTACTAATGTCCTAGGGTCAATCAGTTTATTACAATGCAACATTGAACAGCAAAGACTACTACCCACTTGTTGACGCAACCAGGTACCTACCCACTCGAACTTGTCACTAGCCATAAGACTAAACACATTGCGCGCGCCCTTGCTGAACAATCCATGGCGACTTGATCATCTTTGCTCAGCTGCGACGAGAACGCGTTCGCATCCACCAACGTGACGGGCATGGTCGTGCTGTGCTCCGCGCCGTGGAAGGCGTCCTCCAAGCGACCGTCGCAAAGATTCGGCGACACCTTCACACTCGTCACAGAGGCAGGCGCCAAGGGCATCATCTTCGCGCAGCACAACAGCAACCTCCTCGAAAACCTCGACGACCACTGCAACGGAGTCATAGCCTGCGTGCTCGTGGACTTCGAGATCGCGCACAGGATCGGGTCCTACGTCGCAAACAGCGCGGAGTAAGTGAGATCTGATCAGCTGTTGGTCCTATCGTACGCGTGTGTTGTTCCTTCCTTGCATGGCGGGGGGCTAACGCGCTGTTCTTTGATCGCGTGGCGTGCAGGGCTCCGGTGGTGA
Organism: Neostapfia colusana; assembly: GCA_030760725.1. Lineage (NCBI taxonomy): Eukaryota > Viridiplantae > Streptophyta > Magnoliopsida > Poales > Poaceae > Neostapfia > Neostapfia colusana. The sequence continues at coordinate 126,879,360 of JASWHV010000003.1, forward strand.
GGATCTCGCGGGCCACGACCGTAGTCGGCAACGGGGTGCTATCACCGAGGGTCGCCGCCTTCTCGTCGAGAGGCCCGAGCCCCAGCTTTCCAGGCATAATAAAGGTGATTTAAGGGCTTAATTTTGCAATAGTATGCGAGAGCAGACGCTTGGCATTCAGATATCAGATTTGTGATACGTGTTAATCATTTTAACAGCCCGATATAACTGCACCTGGAGTCGGCATCTTGGCAGCTAAAGGCAACTCGTACGTGTTCATGTCCGGGACGTCCATGTCCTGCCCACATGTCTCGGCCATTGTCGCGCTGCTCAAGTCGGTCCACCCTGACTGGTCGCCTGCCATGATCAAGTCTGCCATCGTCACCTCAGGCACGCATCGATCGGTTGCCCATTACATTGACATGTTCGTCGTCTCTTCATCTAAATACTAACTAACCTGGTTGGAATAATCTTGGTACTATTGCGCAGCATCCGTGACGGACCGTTTTGGCATGCCCATCCAAGCAGAGGGCGCTCCCAGGAAGCTGGCCGACCCGTTCGACTTCGGCGGAGGGCACATCAACCCGGACAGGGCGGCCGACCCTGGCCTGGTGTACGACATCGACCCGAGGGAATACACCAAGGTCTTCAACTGCACCCTTGGGGCCAAGGACGACTGCGACGACTACAACGGGAAGCTCTACCAGCTCAACCTCCCGTCCGTCGCCGTGCCGGACCTCAAGGGCTCCGTCACGGTGCGGCGGACCGTCACCAACGTCGGGCCGGTGGACGCGACCTACCGGGCGGCGGTGGAGACACCGGCGGGGGTGGACATGTCCGTGGAGCCGTCCGAGATCAGGTTCCATGGTGGCAGCAAGACCGCGACGTTTCGGATCACCTTCAGAGCCAAGCAGTGGGTGCAGGGCGGCTACACGTTCGGCAGCTTGACATGGTTGGATGGCAACAGTCACTCGGTGAGAATCCCAGTCGCGGTACGGACCGTGATCCAGGATTACATCGCTGACACATCCTAAAGTTACTCGTGGTCAGCTGATTGCATGCACAAACTCATACCAAGACTGAACATCATTGTTATCCCTTTTGTGCTTCATGTGCATCATTTATTTAGATTATATGTGTAAAAATTTTATTGTTTCATATAATAATGTCGAAATGTATTATGTATCAAGATCATTCAAAACAATAATAAGTGTACACACTTTTGACCCAAAATATTTGTTTCTCTAGCTACTTTTTGGACACAACCGCCAGAATAATTGTCGTATTATTTTTTGTTCCGGAGCATCGGCAATATTACTGTAGTGCATGTATGATAAAGTCACATAGATAATTAGATTAGTGCCAAAATAAGCCCTACCAGCGCGGTTCAGCCTGTTAGTATGGTATGCTTGATGAACCATTCAGGTTAAGGGATGGACTTGACCGCGTGTGACTAGCTAGTGACGCGTTTTACTAAAATAATACATTAAGGCTTTGTTTGGATACATGTGAATACTCTCCATTTGGAGTGGATTGAAGTAAAAATTAGTTCATTTTCCACTCTATTCCACTCCAATCCACCTCTTTTATTATTACCCAAATAAGCCCTAAGTGATTAAAATTTCCGCCTTCGAAATGCTGAAAAAAATCGTGTTCTTGAACATTGAAATATTCTTCAACTAGATGGTTGTTTAGAGATAGCGACAGCAGCCCATCCACCATTGCACTACTCTTGCTCTGTCTAGCCTAAGCCCCAAGTCTCTTGTCATGCTTACCTTTCGGTTGAAATTTTCTCATTCATGACGATATGCTTACATACATTCATATTTGAATATACGATATATATATATATATATTAATACATACATACATACATACATACATACATACATACATACATACATACATACATACATACATACATACATACATACATACATACATACATACATACATACATACATACATACATACATACATGTGATATATAGAGAGAGAGACACAAACATACATCGTCAAGTTTCTAGCCGAGTTATCCATAGACGACACACAAACAAAATACATGCAAAAGGAAGATATATTTGACCTTTCAGATGTGCACTTGTAATATTTCTTCTTATGACGTTAAATTGGATTTATGAGATGTCACTATTTATGTTACGGCTTATAGTGATCTAAGCAGTTTCTGGAAACCTTGGTTTATTATATATAACGATCAATTATTGAATACAAAAAACAAGACACTATGTGATGCTGCCAATTTCATATATACCACATTCCGGTTGCGTACAAACTCCGAAGTCAACCCCAAAGTGCAAAACTCTAAGCTGCACCGCAGGGCAAATACTCTGATATATATCTTATTTAACTCCTAATAACGAGTAAACCTCTCACTAATAATCTATAATATTATTTTAACTACCCTCTTCATTTTTTAATTGGTATCATTAGATCAGTGAACCTCATTAATTTTAAATCTAAAATTGTTATTTAACGGTAATAATCTAAGAATAGTCGGAGTAATTTCAACGATACAATTTAAAACTTGTGAAAAGTTCATATATAGCCGACAGCCGAACGCTATCCATAACCCTCAAGTCAAGCAAATTAGGTACCTGTACTGTTCTGCGTGTGTGCTAGAAGCCAGCTAGCGGATAGGGCCTAGAGCGCCATGTCGCTGTCGTCGAGCACCAACTCGCTTCCCTACTCGACGGACAAGGGCGGCTACAGCACGCACGACACGCTCGTCCTCCTCGGCATCGGTTTCCGCGTCACCTCTGTCTCCATCCTCATCATCGTGCTCTGCGAGTGCCTGTGCTGCCCCCGCGGAGCCGCTGGGGGCACCGTCGTGTACGTGGCGGCCCGGCCGTTCTTCGTGCGCGGCGGCGCGACAGACGGCGGAGGAGCGGCTGGGCTGAGCCCCTCCGCCGTGGCAGCGCTGCCGTCGTTCGTGTACCACAGGGGCTTAGCGGTTGGCAGCGGCAGCGGCGGCGGCGAGGGTAGCGGCAGCGGGCGCAGGTGGGCGCAGTGCGCGGTGTGCCTGAGCCTGCTGCGGGAGGAGGGGGTGGTGAGGCGGCTGCCGGCGTGTATGCACCTGTTCCACGTCTGCTGCATCGACATGTGGCTCCGCTCACGTTCCACGTGTCCTCTGTGTCGGGCCACAGTGGAGCCCACCAAGGAGTCGTCTTAAAAAAGGCAGACGCTTCCAGTCTAATATAAGCGTCCCTCGCCGTCAATACATAAGGAATAGGTATTACAGAGAGTACTATTAGGATGTAGATATGCGTATACGTTACTTGTAAAAATTTTACATCGTAATTTATCTTTTTAATATAACTGGATCGATTTCCAAGTAATTTGTACGTCAAACATATATTTTTGTAAAATTCACTCGTGTTGCTAAAAGTGTTGCTAGTTATTAACTACTCTCTCCATTTTAAAATATTTGATACTAGTTAATCTTTCTACTTGGAGAATTACACACACTTAAAATTATTCTGTGTGTTCAATTATTCATTTCGGTTAGTGGCGGCCGGGACTGAGGGGTGGCAGCCTGGCAGGACCATACCCCAGCACCCGCAGCTCTAATTTTCTTCATTACTACTAGTTCTAGTTGTAATCCTTTTGTCATTATTACTCAATTCAAGTTACTTTCAGTTTTTAGATGCATTTTATCTATAATTAGGCCATATAGACTACAAAGTTAGTTTCAGTTTTTAGATGCGTTTTTATCTACATTAGCTCTAGTAATTAAATATAATTGCACAAAAAGTTACATGATGAGCTTGTTTTGGCCCCTCTTAATTTTTAGTCCTGATTCCGTCACTGATTTCGGCGCCCTGTAGTATATATTGAAAGTAAAAGTCAGGATGATGATGATGAGTTGAAAGATTGGAATGGTCAATTCTTAATTCTGGTTGGTTCTTGAGGCTGACCTGTTACAGAACAGTGGATGAATCATTTTCAGAGTCAGCGAAGTTATTTCGTCTTTTATTTTACATTTTGTAGTATAGTGAAAGCATATAAACGTACAAGGAAAAGGTAATATACCCAATAACCTATGCTCTCTCTATATCCTGATGGAAGATCGAATGACTGTACAGAGACGTAAGCAGATGTCTATAGTTTTATTTACCGTTGCACTCGTTGGACCAAAAGTTATCATAAAGCTACAAATTTGAGCAGTCCGCGCGGCACGACCGTCGTGTTCTGCGTGCTCGCCGCGTCCGTCATCATATGGGAGGCGTGCGCCTTCGCCGCCATGCATGGCCTCTCTCTTCCTCAGCGGCATCTAGTGCCTCGTGCCCAGGGCCGGGAGGCGTGCGGCGAGCGCGGAGGTCCTCGCCGCCGCAGCGCCAGCAAGCGTGGGCGGCGGGCTCACCGACATGGTGTGATTACTAGCCATTTTTTAAGATTTCTATTGTTTCTTGCTTTCCTTTTTCTCAAAAAAGAATTACTTCAACTCTTTTTGAATCCTCCAATTTAGTAAAACTATAGGAAAATTTTGTTCCACTTAAAATTTCGTTTACAATCATTCAATTGTATCTTACCGGACTATGGCCTATAGGTTATGATATATGCCAGAGAGCATGCATCCTAAGAACTAAAGAATGGCACATGAAACATGATGTTGGAAGATGAATGTTGAAAGTCAAGTTTTTTACTGAGTGCCCTGTGACAAGGGAGGTCTGGGATCGAACAACAACTAGGTTTCAATGTCTGGGTTGCGGCCAGCAAGTTGGAAATGTGGATTGACACTCCTACATGCTATGAAAACCTTGCTACAGGACAGGCACGGTCGGACACCCGCTCACTAGTGATTCTTTTCTGTTGGATCCTGTGAAATGAGAGGAATGCGTGCGTATTCCAATCAAAGGAAAGGACTATCAGCTTCTCAGGACGATCCACGAGGAGGGTTCTCTTTGGGGGCAAGTAGAGGCCAAGAATCTGCTTCACCCGACTGCTGTCTAAAAAATCGTGTGTGTTGTGTGTGCTACCTGCAGGACATGACTATGTTATGCATTTTGTAACTTTGTAATTTTGACCTAGGTCATCTCCCACTTAATATAGTTAATCCGGACCCGTCCGGCCTTTTTTTAAAAAAAAGACATACAGCATCGAAGTCGAACAATTTTTCTGTAGACAGTCGACGCTAAACGAAGACCTAAATACCCTTTATTTTATTGTTTAGGGCCCAGTAATCTACATCTGTTTGATGCTTCCAAGACACATGGAGTGGCTCGAGACGACACTGCACCTGCCTCCTCGTCGTGTAAAGAACGTGCCGTGTAAATCCTGTAGCCGGCGTCCGGACGGTACGGAGTGAACACGTCACGGCAATCTCTTAAATCCGCCGTCTACTGGACCGACCACCTTAGCCATGCATGGGAACACTATAAAGTGCCCCGAAAAATGTACTTTTGTTTGTGGTTCAGGTTTAACAGCTAGCTTTAGCGCCCAGATCGCCATGCTCAGCTGGTACCCAGAACCCCAGCAGGCGAGGCCCGTCGTCAGCGACGAGGACGGCGGTGGCGACATCGAGCGGTTCCGCGGCTACAACGTCTTCTACGGCATCGCCGTCGTATGCCTGGCCATCTTCCTCTTCTCCGTGCTCGCCGCCTCCGTCAGCGTCTGGAAGGCGTTCGCCTTCGCCGCGCTGGCCGCGCTGCTGCTCAGCGTCGCCAGCTGCTTCGCTCCCACGGGGTGGTTCCGTCGTCGGAGCTCGAGCACCGCGGAGCTGGTCGTCACGGTGACGGCGTGTAACATCCGAATTATGCAAAACGTGATAACCCTCACCCCCCTCCTCTCCTCACTGCCACCGGGACCCCCTTGTCAGCTCCTTCCCCTCCAGAAACCGCTGCCGATCTCCTCTCTCTCTCCCCCTCTTCATTCTATTATCGCATGTGGAGAAAAACGTTGCAACCGGCCGTTCCTTTGCGCCTCTCCGCCAACCGGCGCCGCAGCAACCGCCGTCTCCTCCCCACCTATTTATACAACTCGGCCCCCGGTCATTTCCCCGCAGAAAACCACCCCAACCCTCGCCAATCGGAAAAACGACCCTCATCTCCAATTCTCCGAAAATCCACATTGATTCTCAACTCCAACGATCCCTACACCCTTCTACGGCCTCCAGAACAAATTTCCGACGAAATTCTCCGAAGAAACACGGCTAGGGAGCCCTGCCGACGAAGATCGCCGGAGTTTGGCACTGCTCGCCGTCGACAGCCCTCTCCGGCCGCTTCTGCACCCCGAGGACCCCCTTGGTGAGTCCCCCACCCTCCCCTCTTCCTTCTGGTACCGAGAGATCAAGGTTTAGTAGAGAATTCAAAGAAATCCGAAACCTCCGGCGAGGCCGCCGCCGCTCGCCGGCGCGCGCAGCCGCCGGCTGCGAAGGAGAAGGGGTAGGGGGCGACGTGGCCAAATCTTGGCCCTCCATTTTGTTTTGCACGACCAGGATTAGAAGGGGGCGTACCCCTTCGGTTCATTTAATCTGAACCGTCCAGATCAGATCCAACGGTTTATATTTAAAATAGTTATAACCGTTGGAAATTTTCTGAGTAGATCCCTGGAGATTTAAACAAATAGGGAATAGTCCCTGGTTCTTACAGAATCAACCCTAGGTTCATTGAAAATTGGAAAATTTCTTTGGAATAGCCAAATAGCCCCTGTAGTTTTTAGAAATTGGTAAAATAGTTAGGAAAATTCAATCTGAACCCTGGGAAATTTGGAATTATTACAGAATAGCCCAAAACAGTTTTAAAAGTTTGTTTTAATTCTGTAATTAATCAAATAATGATAAAAGAGTTCTGGAAAATGTTAGAAATTTATTTTTAGCACTGTTAAAATATTCTGAACAGAATAAAATTTCTGAATTTAAATATAACAGTTTACAAAATACTGATAATATTTATATAATGACAATTAACTTGGAAAAATCAAAGTAAAAATTATATATATCCCAGAAAATTTTGGAAATTTATTTAAAAGGTGTAAAGTTAATCTGTTATCAATTATTTGTATATATATAATTTCTGTGATCCAGAATAAATTCTTAAATGATTAAAAATGTACTTTTAAGCATTTAATAAATATTGAAAAATAGATAAAAATAATATATATTAAATAAAAATTTTAGAAATTGTTCTAAATACTTAAATAGGTTCTGGTGTGCAGAAAATTAGGAATATGAGTTCTGAAAATCATTATAATAATTTAAATGATTTCTAGGATATAATTAATTATAATAAATACACATATATATTAATAAATTCAAAAATTCATTCAAATCATCTTTCAAACTGGAAATGAGTGTTTAGATGTGGCAAATGTAAAATCAAAGGATATGAGCAGCCAATTGAAACATATTTCCATTCTAACTCACATAAAATGACAAGAAAACCATAGTTGCATGTGTGTAACTAAAACTATGTGATTGAAATGACTTGGTATGATTCTTATGGCATGTTTGGCATTGTTTTGTGTGCATATGAATGACTAGAACCAAGTCAAGAACTACACCCAAATCTTCAAGAGCAGGAATTTGAAGTGAATCACCTTTCCTTCAAAGGCAAGTGTTCCTTGACCACTTTGTTCCTATTCTAGGATGAATAGTTAGATTATTTGCATGATGTCTTTAATATGAAACCCAGTGTAGGATGTTTCCCTAGTTTTCATTGCTTTATCTTTCCTTGCAAAACCATGGAGGGAATTAGATAGGACTTGATGGTTATCATTTTATGTGCTTAGCCATGCTTAGAACTTTAGAGATGAATGAAATGTAGTTGATACTAGTCTTGTGGATTATATGAAAGACACAAGTATATGTGTCATGTGGTTACGAATCTAGACAGGCTGGTTGTTTGGTTGGTGCTTCGTGCACGAGACTCGGGAATGAGTTAGTGCCTGTCCTAGATTCTAAGGACCGGTTCATGGAACAGTTAACCCGGCTTTACAGTGCCACCACAAGACTGAGATGGGGCAGCTTGGCCAATTAATTAGGAGTTTGCCGGTATAGTATGAGTGTTTGGATGGTGCGGGGAATGGGAGTCCATTTTTGACTGCCCTGGGAACTGCAAGGCTCAAGAGGGGGCTTCTGTAGGGGAGGGTTACTCCCAGGAACTACAGCGGTGAAACCTCAGTGGGCTTGTACTTGCCGGTAGGCCCTTTGTAAAGGCCATGTAGTGATCTCCTGATCGCACACCAAAGGAAGTGTGTAATGTGGCTTGCAACCACGGATATCAGGGAGGTTTCTTAGTCCACCTGGCAACAGGGGATGAAATCACTACTTGTGGGTAAAGTGGTACAATCTCTGCAGAGAACCAAACTGTCATGACAGCCGTGCTCACGGTCAAGAGCGGCTTGGACTTGTCCATGATTAGAGAAACATGGAAGTGAGTCAAAAGAGGTTGTTGGGTGGTGTAACCTAACATTAATGACTTAATTATGATGATGGTGGGATTATCACTTAGTAAGATAGGTTGCTAATCAAAGCTAAGGCTTAGGATTAATGCATAGTGCTTAACCATGTTAGCCTTCCCTTGCTATTGGCCTTCATAACATTCTTTCCTACACTTGCTGAGTACCTACGGTACTCAATCTTGCTTTTGTTGGATATCATATGTTGACTCAGGTGTAAATGAAGACGTAGACTTTGACGAGGAGTACTTCGACCCTGAGGAGTTGTTCTAGGTTGGCGTAACCCCCGGGCAACGCCTGTGGAACTGGAGCACCCCGCTAGAAGTCTTCCGCTGTCATATTAATAGTGTGCTTGTACTCATAATTGATATTTTATGTATTATGATGTAATATTACGTTGTAAGATACACTTGGCTTGTAATACAATGATATTTCACTCTTGTCGGCACATGTATGACTCAACTGATCGTGGCATACATGTGAGTATACGCTCGGTGTTCTTTATGGAATATCGGGTGTGACAAAGTGGTATCAGAGCCAAGGTTGCCCGTAGGACGCAAACCTAGATAGAAATGGACGAGATAGACATCACTATTTTATTAAAAACTATTTTTACTAAGTATTTTGTTAAAAAGAGAATTATTTGAACTATATATATGTTGTCTAACTTCCTCTATACTCAAAATTATATTATTGTTTATTTTCTAACACATTTTAAATTTCCTTTGAAACAGATGGCACGCACACGTCTCACGGCTCGTAAGTCCACCGGAGGACGAGTTCCTCGACACCAGTTGGCTGAGCGCACTACCGAGGAGGTGGACAACCCCGCCACCTACCAGACCCACGGGGAGTCCACTAGAGGCATGGTGGATCGCCTTCGACACCTCCTTCGCTGTGCTGGTTATACCGGCAAGCTAGAGGTGCAGTACGACACCACTCGAGTCTCTCGCGCAGAGCGAGACGAGTGGAAGTCGCAGGCAAGGATCTACCATGAGAACAAGCTGCTCAAGATACACAACTCGCCAGCATGGAGGTCCACCATGGAAGAGGCTGAGAAGGACGCCACTTGGGAGGCAATCACTTGCCAGAGCTACACCAACCGTGGCCGCCTTGAGGGGACCCAATACATGTACATTCCCCGGCGACAAAGTGGAAGCGCAACGTTCAACCATGAGCCTCTCCAAGAAGGTTGTGATGTGGTGCAGATGGACATGAGTCTTCGGATAGGAGTGGACGTCAGTGCGAGGCTACAAAACTGCCAACAGGAACTCCAAGACGTCCGGGATCTCCTGAAGAAGTCGGAGGCCATCATGCGTGGACTGATGAGGATGAGGGATGGAGAGGTGAGTGATCTCTATGCTTCAGATGGAGACACTTGGACTCCGGACTCTCCAGACCGTAGGGCAGTCAAACGCCCTCATGTTCCTCCAGCACCTGAGGCCTCCACAGCTGAGTCCGAGGCTAGCAACCCAGGTGGTGATGGTGGGAACCCACAGGAAGGTGCACAGAACCCAGGGGACAACTAGGATAGGTGTCCTTGTTCCTATAGTAACTCGTGTAGTACGTGTGTATGGTAATGTATTGACTAGTGTAATGTTTGATTAGTGAACTTGTTTAGAATGATGATGTAATGTATGTTAGTGGATGAACGTGAGTTGTGAAAGCTATAGGCTGATGTTCACAACCACGTTAGTGTATGTAAATATCTATTAAGGAATATAAATGCTTAGTTTGATTCAATCATGACCATTTATCAAACGAAGTAGAAACTTTAGTAACTATTGCATAGAATGGATGAAGTAAGCATACAACACAATACATCTAAGAGAACATCTATACCTTAATTTTAAACACAGTCTTTTACAATAGATGGCAGGAAGAAGGAGACGCAATGAAGAGAACAACAACAATGAGGCTGCAGAATTTCCTTTGCCTGGATGGCAACCACGAGTTGCACGTAGGGCAGATGGAGAAGTTATACAACAGATGATGAACATGCAGAATCAACTCATTCAGAACCTGACACAAGTGGTAGCCAACATGCAACCACAAATTCAGAATGCACCATGCCAACCAAAACTGAATGAGTTCCTAAGCACTCAACCACCAAAGTTTGATAACGCTATTGAGCCATTGGAAGCTGATGATTGGCTCAAAAACATTGAGAACAAGTTGCAGATTATACAATGCCCAGGACGTGAGAGAGTGCTCTTTGCTTCTCACCAACTATATGGGTCTGCAGCTGACTGGTGGACTGCATACAAAGAAGCCCATGAGGATCCTGAGGGTATCACATGGAATGAGTTCAAAATTGCCTTCCGTAATCACTATGTTACAGCCGGAGAAATCAAGAACAAACGGAAGGAGTTCCTCAATCTGAAGCAAGGGAGCATGTCCGTGCGAGAGTACCTCACTAAGTTCACGCAGTTATCTCGCTATGCTCCGGGAGACATAGATACTGATGAGAAGAAACAAGACTGTTTCATTGAAGGATTGAATTCAGAGATACAATATGCTATGTCTTCAAGTGACTATGAAAGTTTCCAAAAGCTTATCAACAAGGCTTTCATAGTGGAGAGGAAAAGACAGAAGTTGGTCAAAGAACGAAAGAGGAAAATGAATTGGCAAGGACAGGCTTCTAGCAGCAACAGTCGGCCCCGTTTCTCATCACCGCCGACGGGAGCAATGAATCGACCTATAGCTCCCAATCAGTTTCAGAGAAACTACAACCCTGCTGCTAGGAACCCAACTTTTCAACCACAACAGCAGAGACCACAAGCGCAGCAACAACGCCCTGCATTCCAACCTCGTCCTGCAGGGCCAAACCCTCAAAATGCACCAACAGGCAACAAGGCACCCATGAACAAGGTCACGGGACAATGCTTCAACTGCGGAGAAACGGGACACTATGCCAACCGGTGCCCCAACAAGAAGCCACCTCAGGCACAGAATCTTGTGCGTGGCAAGGTGAACCATGTGACGATGGAGGAAGCACAGGAGGCACCAGATGTGGTGATTGGTATATTCTCCGCGAACACTCATCCTGCTACAATTCTATTTGACTCGGGTGCAACACACTCATTCATAGCCAAGGAATTCTTAACCAAGCACAAACTACCAATTACATCTATGAATCGAGTGTTAATAGTGAATTCTCCTGGAGGAGAAATAAAGACAAAACAAATATGTCCCAAGGTAAAGCTAGGAGTCAATGGAGTAGAATTCCTTGCAAACCTTATTGTGATAGAATCACAAGGAATAGATATTATCTTGGGGATGGATTGGTTGACCAAGTACAAAGGAGTTATACATTGCTCAACAAGGACAGTGGAACTAACTCATACGGATGGAACTAAGGTTGAGTTCACGTCTATTCAAGTACCCTCTGGGAATGTACAACTCAACAAAACTGAAGTAGTTATTGAGGACATAAAGGTGGTCAATGAATTCCAGGATGTGTTTCCCGAGGAGTTACCAGGTATGCCACCGGACCGAGAAGTAGAGTTCCTTATAGAACTAGTACCTGGTACTGCTCCTATATATAAAAGACCATACCAGATGGATACCCAACAACTAGCAGAACTCAAGGATCATATCCGAGAGTTATCGGAGAAAGGGTATATCCGTCCCAGTTCCTCACCATGGGGAGCTCCGGTCATATTTGTACCAAAGAAGGATGGAACCAAGAGGCTATGCGTAGATTACCGTGCCCTCAATGAAGTGACAATCAAAAACAAGTATCCTCTACCTCGTATTGAGGACTTGTTTGATCAATTAAGAGGTGCATGCGTATTCTCCAAGATTGACCTCCGTTCCGGATATCATCAACTAAGGATAAGGGAATCAGATATTCCGAAGACGGCATTTGTTTCTAGGTATGGACTGTATGAATATACAGTTATGCCTTTTGGACTAACAAATGCTCCGGCATATTTCATGTACCTTATGAATAAGGTGTTCATGAAATACTTGGACAAGTTTGTGGTAGTGTTCATTGATGATATCCTCATATACTCAAAGAATGAGAAAGAACATGAAGAGCACCTGAGAATAGTCTTACAAAAGCTAAGGGAAAACCAACTTTATGCCAAATTCAGTAAATGTGAATTTTGGCTCAAGAAAGTTGCTTTTCTGGGACATATCATCTCTGAAGGAGGAATCGCAGTAGACCCAGAAAAGATATCTGGTGTGCAAAAGTGGAAGACACCAGAGAATGTTGGGGAGATCCGAAGCTTCTTGGGATTGGCAGGCTATTACAGAAGGTTTATTGAAGGGTTTTCAAAAATAGCCAAGCCACTCACAAAGATGTTGGAAAAAGGAGCTGCTTTCATATGGTCTCAAGAGTGTGAATCAAGCTTCCAAGAATTAAAGAAGAAGTTAACAACTGCCCCAGTCTTGGTTATGCCTGATATGGAAAAACCATTCTCTGTATACTGTGATGCATCAGGGCAAGGGTTAGGATGTGTGCTTATGCAAGAAGGACATGTTATTGCCTATGCTTCCCGACAGCTTCGGAAGCATGAGAAGAACTATCCTACCCATGACCTAGAGTTGGCAGCAGTTGTGCATGCATTAAAGCTATGGAGACATTACCTAATGGGTAAAAGGACAGAGATCTATACCGATCATAAGAGCTTGAAGTATATCTTCACTCAACCGGATCTAAACCTTCGGCAAAGGAGATGGTTGGAGTTCATTAACGATTTTGATGTAGGAATCAACTATCATCCTAGAAAAGCTAATGTGGTTGCAGATGCTTTGAGCAGGAAGACACATGTCAACATGTTGACCATAAGAGATCTACAACCCCAATTATGTGAAGAGTTCGCAAAGCTCAACTTATGCTTGGTGAATCATACGGAAGCTATAGCAATGGAAGTTGATTCAACCTTGGAACAAGATATACGGAGTGGTCAAAAGAACGATGAAAAGATCAAAGAGATCAAGCAGTTGATCAAAGAAAACAAGGCCCCGGGATTTAGAGAAGATGAGGATGGTATCGCATGGCATGGTAAAAGAATATGTGTACCAGACATCAAGGAAATAAAGAAGTTAATATTAAAAGAAGCTCATGATTCTGACTATTCTATCCATCCTGGAAGTACAAAGATGTATCATGATCTTAAGACAAGGTATTGGTGGTATGGAATGAAAAGAGATGTTGCAGAGCATGTGGCATTGTGCGACACATGTCAACTAGTCAAAGCAGAACATCAAAGACCTGCAGGGCTATTACAACCACTAAAGATACCTGAATGGAAGTGGGAAGAAATCGGGATGGACTTTATAGTGGGTTTGCTCAGAACACAAACAGGGTATGATTCTATCTGGGTGATAGTGGATAGATTGACAAAAGTTGCTCACTTCATTCCAGTGAAGGAAAATTACAATGGTTCCAAACTAGCAGAACTATATATGTCAAGAATAGTCTGCCTACACGGTGTACCCAAAAAGATAGTATCAGATAGAGGTACACAGTTTACTTCGAGGTTTTGGCAGAAACTACATGAGTCTATGGGGACTCGATTAAATTTCAGCTCTGCATATCATCCACAAACTGACGGGCAAACAGAAAGGACCAATCAAATTCTTGAAGATATGCTCAGAGCTTGTGCTCTTAAAAATAGTAGGAGTTGGGATAAGAACTTGCCATATGCAGAGTTCTCCTATAATAACAGCTACCAAGCCAGTATGAAGATGTCCCCATTTGAGGCCCTATATGGGAGAAGATGCAGAACACCACTATTTTGGGATCAAATAGGTGAAAATAAGGTGTTTGGGCCTGAAGTGTTAAAAGATGCAGAAAAGAAAGTAAGAGAGGTTCGCAATAATCTGAAGATAGCTCAAACAAGACAAAAGAGCTATGCAGACACAAGGCGAAGAGAACTAGTCTTCAAAGTGGGAGACTATGTGTACCTCAAAGTGTCACCTATGCGTGGACTAAGGAGATTTAAAGTAAGAGGGAAGTTAGCACCTCGGTATATCGGACCATTGAAGGTACTGGAACGAAAAGGAGAGGTAGCATATCAGTTAGAGTTACCCTCTCGGTTGTCGGATGTACACGACGTGTTCCATGTATCACAACTCAAGAAGTGTTTGAGAACACCAGAAGAACATCTGCCAATGGACGAGTTGGACATACAGGAAGATCTTTCATATACCGAGTACCCCGTCAAAATCCTCGACACAATGGAAAAAGTTACAAGAAACAAAATAATTCGCATGCATAAGGTCCAGTGGAAACATCATTCCGAGGCAGAAGCTACATGGGAAAGGGAAGATGAACTCAGATCACAATTCCCTGATCTATTCCCTTTGTAAACCCAATCTCGAGGACGAGATTTTTCTTAAGGGGGGTAGAGTTTGTAACATCCGAATTATGCAAAACGTGATAACCCTCACCCCCCTCCTCTCCTCACTGCCACCGGGACCCCCTTGTCAGCTCCTTCCCCTCCAGAAACCGCTGTCGATCTCCTCTCTCTCTCCCCCTCTTCATTCTATTATCGCATGTGGAGAAAAACGTTGCAACCGGCCGTTCCTTTGCGCCTCTCCGCCAACCGGCGCCGCAGCAACCGCCGTCTCCTCCCCACCTATTTATACAACTCGGCCCCCGGTCATTTCCCCGCAGAAAACCACCCCAACCCTCGCCAATCGGAAAAACGACCCTCATCTCCAATTCTCCGAAAATCCACATTGATTCTCAACTCCAACGATCCCTACACCCTTCTACGGCCTCCAGAACAAATTTCCGACGAAATTCTCCGAAGAAACACGGCTAGGGAGCCCTGCCGACGAAGATCGCCGGAGTTTGGCACTGCTCGCCTCTCCGGCCGCTTCTGCACCCCGAGGACCCCCTTGGTGAGTCCCCCACCCTCCCCTCTTCCTTCTGGTACCGAGAGATCAAGGTTTAGTAGAGAATTCAAAGAAATCCGAAACCTCCGGCGAGGCCGCCGCCGCTCGCCGGCGCGCGCAGCCGCCGGCTGCGAAGGAGAAGGGGTAGGGGGCGACGTGGCCAAATCTTGGCCCTCCATTTTGTTTTGCACGGCCAGGATTAGAAGGGGGCGTACCCCTTCGGTTCATTTAATCTGAACCGTCCAGATCAGATCCAACGGTTTATATTTAAAATAGTTATAACCGTTGGAAATTTTCTGAGTAGATCCCTGGAGATTTAAACAAATAGGGAATAGTCCCTGGTTCTTACAGAATCAACCCTAGGTTCATTGAAAATTGGAAAATTTCTTTGGAATAGCCAAATAGCCCCTGTAGTTTTTAGAAATTGGTAAAATAGTTAGGAAAATTCAATCTGAACCCTGGGAAATTTGGAATTATTACAGAATAGCCCAAAACAGTTTTAAAAGTTTGTTTTAATTCTGTAATTAATCAAATAATGATAAAAGAGTTCTGGAAAATGTTAGAAATTTATTTTTAGCACTGTTAAAATATTCTGAACAGAATAAAATTTCTGAATTTAAATATAACAGTTTACAAAATACTGATAATATTTATATAATGACAATTAACTTGGAAAAATCAAAGTAAAAATTATATATATCCCAGAAAATTTTGGAAATTTATTTAAAAGGTGTAAAGTTAATCTGTTATCAATTATTTGTATATATATAATTTCTGTGATCCAGAATAAATTCTTAAATGATTAAAAATGTACTTTTAAGCATTTAATAAATATTGAAAAATAGATAAAAATAATATATATTAAATAAAAATTTTAGAAACTGTTCTAAATACTTAAATAGGTTCTGGTGTGCAGAAAATTAGGAATATGAGTTCTGAAAATCATTATAATAATTTAAATGATTTCTAGGATATAATTAATTATAATAAATACACATATATATTAATAAATTCAAAAATTCATTCAAATCATCTTTCAAACTGGAAATGAGTGTTTAGATGTGGCAAATGTAAAATCAAAGGATATGAGCAGCCAATTGAAACATATTTCCATTCTAACTCACATAAAATGACAAGAAAACCATAGTTGCATGTGTGTAACTAAAACTATGTGATTGAAATGACTTGGTATGATTCTTATGGCATGTTTGGCATTGTTTTGTGTGCATATGAATGACTAGAACCAAGTCAAGAACTACACCCAAATCTTCAAGAGCAGAAATTTGAAGTGAATCACCTTTCCTTCAAAGGCAAGTGTTCCTTGACCACTTTGTTCCTATTCTAGGATGAATAGTTAGATTATTTGCATGATGTCTTTAATATGAAACCCAGTGTAGGATGTTTCCCTAGTTTTCATTGCTTTATCTTTCCTTGCAAAACCATGGAGGGAATTAGATAGGACTTGATGGTTATCATTTTATGTGCTTAGCCATGCTTAGAACTTTAGAGATGAATGAAATGTAGTTGATACTAGTCTTGTGGATTATATGAAAGACACAAGTATATGTGTCATGTGGTTACGAATCTAGACAGGCTGGTTGTTTGGTTGGTGCTTCGTGCACGAGACTCGGGAATGAGTTAGTGCCTGTCCTAGATTCTAAGGACCGGTTCATGGAACAGTTAACCCGGCTTTACAGTGCCACCACAAGACTGAGATGGGGCAGCTTGGCCAATTAATTAGGAGTTTGCCGGTATAGTATGAGTGTTTGGATGGTGCGGGAAATGGGAGTCCATTTTTGACTGCCCTGGGAACTGCAAGGCTCAAGAGGGGGCTTCTGTAGGGGAGGGTTACTCCCAGGAACTACAGCGGTGAAACCTCAGTGGGCTTGTACTTGCCGGTAGGCCCTTTGTAAAGGCCATGTAGTGATCTCCTGATCGCACACCAAAGGAAGTGTGTAATGTGGCTTGCAACCACGGATATCAGGGAGGTTTCTTAGTCCACCTGGCAACAGGGGATGAAATCACTACTTGTGGGTAAAGTGGTACAATCTCTGCAGAGAACCAAACTGTCATGACAGCCGTGCTCACGGTCAAGAGCGGCTTGGACTTGTCCATGATTAGAGAAACATGGAAGTGAGTCAAAAGAGGTTGTTGGGTGGTGTAACCTAACATTAATGACTTAATTATGATGATGGTGGGATTATCACTTAGTAAGATAGGTTGCTAATCAAAGCTAAGGCTTAGGATTAATGCATAGTGCTTAACCATGTTAGCCTTCCCTTGCTATTGGCCTTCATAACATTCTTTCCTACACTTGCTGAGTACCTACGGTACTCAATCTTGCTTTTGTTGGATATCATATGTTGACTCAGGTGTAAATGAAGACGTAGACTTTGACGAGGAGTACTTCGACCCTGAGGAGTTGTTCTAGGTTGGCGTAACCCCCGGGCAACGCCTGTGGAACTGGAGCACCCCGCTAGAAGTCTTCCGCTGTCATATTAATAGTGTGCTTGTACTCATAATTGATATTTTATGTATTATGATGTAATATTACGTTGTAAGATACACTTGGCTTGTAATACAATGATATTTCACTCTTGTCGGCACATGTATGACTCAACTGATCCTGGCATACATGTGAGTATACACTCGGTGTTCTTTATGGAATATCGGGTGTGACACGGCGGCGTCCGGGACCGGGCGGGCTCGGGCGCAGGCCGGGTACGACGACGCACCGGCGCTCGTAAACGTGCTGCCGGCGTTCGAGTATGAGCGTCCCGCCAATGCCGGCGGCGGGAGCGATGAGCCGGCAGCAGCGGCGTCGAGCTGCTGCCTGGTGTGCTCGGTGTGCCTGGAGGACGTGCACGGCGGCGAGGTGGTGCGCCAGGTGCCGGCGTGCAGGCACATTTTCCACGTCGAGTGCGTTGACATGTGGCTGCACTCGCACCGGACGTGCCCGATGTGCCGGTGCATGATCTCGCCGCCACCGAAGGAGCCATCACTCGCGGTGGAGGAGGCGCCGCATCAGTCGTCGGCCGAGGAGTTGCCGCCAGTTTAGCCAGCGTAGCACTTGCGTGTACATGCATGAAGCTATGTCATGTATTAGTTCAGTAGTGCAAAGTTTCTGTACATGAAAATTGATCACAAAGAGATAGCACCTACTTCAATTAGTGCTTGGCCATTACAAATTAATCAATGTAGTAACCTCCTAAATCAAGAGCTTGCACATGAGAGAGGTATTAAAATGTATTAAATATAAGTAAATTGCTCACTGTTCTTCATCAGTTTAATCTTTTAGTATCAAATGACAGGTGCATAGTAGCTTAACAGCTATTATCAGTCATTCAGTATCCTTGGACTATAGGACTATTAATTCTAAATCAGTCATTCAGTCTACCGTCAAATAACATTTCCTCTTAATTAATCAAGCAACAGAACGCGTGTCACTATGATTTATGAGATAACAGAACTCTCCATATGTCTTTTGCTCTCAACCATACCAGATAGGAGCACACTCATGTTGACCTCTCACGTTGCCGCGCTTTTCTACTGCACAAATCCGTCGCTCTCGACCTCACGTGCAGCCGTCGACAGATCCGTTACGAACGTACAACGAGAATCCATGATAAAAAAACATATCAAATGGCTGCAGTAAGAAGAACTTGAACAAAATTGACGCCTCGGCCCTCCATTTCCCGTCAAAGAACCACCGTATTTGTGATTTGTCTGCCGCGCGCCAGTGCGCCACGCTACCACGACCGCGCCGCTGCGCCACCCAGAGGAGAAGGACACGCCGCGCTGTTCCACGAGATCGAGCGACGCCTATTTCTTCCCGCCGAGCCGAGCGCCACGCCGCCACTGCAGTGACGGGCCTGTGAAGTTGGGAGCTAGCTAACACGAGCCTGCGAACTACTGTAGTGAGCAGTGCGCCGGTGGCGGCGCGGCGCGCCTCTAGTGAGAACGAAGTTCGCTGGCCATGCCGAACTTGGGATCCGCAGGGTCCCGCAGCTACTACGGCGGCGGCGGCGGAGGTGACGACGAAGGCCGCGTCGGAGACCACTACTCGTGTTACGGCATCGTGGCCTCCGCGGTTACGCTGCTCCTGTTCTGCGCCCTCGTCGCCGCCGTCAGTGTCCGGATGGCGTTTGTGTTCGCTGGCCTGGCTCTGGTCGCCCACGCCGTCATCAGCTGCCTCGCGCCGGCGAGATGGCGCGGCGTCGGACCGAACGACGCGGTGGATGCGGAGAGGGCGGCGCCGGTGGAGGGAGCCGGAGCACCACCGGCGCGGCGCCGGTTCGGGCTGACGAAGGCAGCGATCGACGCGATACCGACGTTAGCGTACGGGCTCAAAGGCGCCGACGACGGGTGCGGAGGAGACCCCGAGTCCGGGGGCTGCGAGGTGTGCCCGGTGTGCCTTGAAGACGTCCAGGCCGGCGACATGGTGCGGCAGCTGCCGGCGTGCATGCACCTGTTCCACGTTGAGTGCATTGACATGTGGCTGCACTCGCACCGGACGTGCCCAGTATATGCCGCTGCAACCTCTCGCCGGCGCCGAAAGATCCTGGTAAAGCTGCTGCCGCCGCGCCGGCATTTGAGACGACGGAAGCGGAACCGCGAGCTGATGATGCCGTGTCACCGGTGTAAGCTTGCGTTTTTTTTTGTATACGAGAGCTTAATCTAGACTAGAGATGACAAAAAAAGTTCTGTACATAAGCACATTTGCAGGTCAGATGTTCATACAGAAAATAGTTGTGGCATTAGGTTTTGCCGTTTAAATTTGTATACCCAATCCACAAATATTGGATCGCGAAATTTGTTTTATGCACTATATCAACCGTATGCTAAGATTATTTATAAACTGGGCTACAAAATAATAGCTGTAATTATATCATTTCACCCTTTGGTGTATTACTGGAAGAGCACCTTGAACACATGAAACTAGTATTTCAAACTTTGTCAGAAAACGAGCTTTACATCAGTTTTAGTAAATGCACGTTTGCTCACCAAACTCTGTCTTTTTTAGAACCCCTATGGGAAATTATATTAAGAAGGAATAGGAGCAAAAGTTTGTTTTGCAATGATACAATGTCTGAGGCATGAGCTACGCCTCCATAGTACTACATTTACATCAAAGTTCAGATTCTATTACTGATAATATCCGCTACATGAGCTGCACCGGCATGTAACCAATCCCGTGCTTCGTTCTTCACTTGGTCGATGACCTGTTGTTGTTTTTTCAATGTCCTCAAAAATATGACCGTTTCGTTCCTTCCAAATTTGAAGGAACAGATCATGGATGACACCTATAATGTTAGACTGGCCAGCACCCTAGGATTTTACTGAACTAAGAGGCTTCCTTGACCTAACAGGATATTACATGAAACCTGTGAAGCATTATAACATCTTAGACAAACCAATTACTAATTTGGTACAACCTAAAAAATTTCAGTGCACTACTAAGACAAAAGATGCATTTGACAAGATGATAGTTGCAATGAGGACCACTCCTGTGTTTGTGCTTTTTCCTGTCTTCTGACAACAATTTGAAGTAGAAATCAATGTCTATGATGTGGTGATTGGCGCTGTACTATCTCAAAATGACCGTCAAATTGCCTATTTCATTGAGCCAATAAAAAAACTCTCTACGTATGACGAAGAGTCCTTGGCTATCAACATGGATATAAATAAATAGAGTTATTTGCACAGAAGCCAATTTATGATCAAGACTGATCACAAATGCTCATATCACCTTTAAGACCAAACACTGT
Organism: Neostapfia colusana; assembly: GCA_030760725.1. Lineage (NCBI taxonomy): Eukaryota > Viridiplantae > Streptophyta > Magnoliopsida > Poales > Poaceae > Neostapfia > Neostapfia colusana. The sequence continues at coordinate 126,900,377 of JASWHV010000003.1, forward strand.
CCACTGGCCAATACAAGAAAACGAAGATGAAGCTTGCGGGTTTGCAATTCAAATTTTAGTATAAGAAAGAAAGAGAGGACAAAGTAGATGATGCTTTATCAAGGGTCGGTCAGTATCTTCAACTCAATGCAGTCTCTGCTACTGTACCCGTATGGATTCAGGAAGTCCTCAACTCTTATTCTAATTATGATAGGGCTCAAGCTCTGCTAGCAGAAATAGCTATTGTCAGTCCAAATGCACATGTATGCTCCTTAGTAGATGGGATGACCAAGTACAGACAAAAAAAACGGGTTGGACAAAACTCTACTTTACAGTCCAAATTGCTTACTGCATTTCACACTTCTGCTATGGTGGTTAGTGGTCACTCTAGCATTCAAGCTACTTATCAAAGACTCGAAAAGATCATTGATTGGCTTGGAATCAAGCAAGATGTAGAGTCATTTGCCAAACAATGTTAGATCTGTTAACAAGACAAATATGAGAACATTGCTACAGCCTGTACCGATTCCTAAGGACATTATCATGAATTCAATTGAAGAGTTTTCATGTGGAAAAAATGTACTGAATTTCCAATCTGCTGTACTCGTTCATTCCATTCGATTTTTTTTGCTTTGACTTTCTCGGGTCCGGAGGCTGCCAATAGAAGGTACCTTTCGGCTTTCCGTGACGCAATGGACCGGACGTGGCACTGACCGACACGCAGGCAGATAAGATGCATGAGATAATAACAGCCGTTCTCGCAATAAAAAATTTCGAAACTGCGGCCATCCAATACCTCGGGCCCAAACCAGCCGCGGTCACCTCTCTCACGACGCCGTAGAGACCAAGCGCCGCCCGTCTATTTCTTGCCGCCAAAGACGTCGTTTTCCGCGGCGAACCCGCGCCGTGACGACGCCAGACGCGCGCGCAGCTTAGCTTCTTGTCACATTCGCGTTTGCGCAGGATGCTCAACCAGCTCCGGCGACGGCCGCCGCCGCGTCGAGCCCCGCCGTAGACGACGGCCACCTCTCCTGCTACGGCATCATCGTCGTCTGCACTTTGCTGCTCCTCCTCACCATCCTCGCCGCCACGGTGAGCATCGGCAAGGCGTGCGCCGTCGCCGGCGCAGTCGGCACGGCGTTCGGCCTCGTCGGCTGCCTCGCCCGGTGGTAGTGCGGGCACGATGGCGCCGCGGTAGGGGTGCCCGTGCGTCCGCCGCCGACGGGGAGACCTCGCGGCATGGCGGCGATCGACGTTCTGCCGGCGTTCGCCTGAATTCTTACTGAGAGGATGACACTAGCAGTTGGGGCAATTTTCTTGTCTATTTCTTACACAATGCTATGCCAACCTAATGGGTTGAGGCTACATATTTATAGTTGCTGTGGCAGCCAAGCATATGCCACAAAGATGCTAGTCTAAGATGCTTAGATGTTATCCTAATATGCTGTCCTTGGCTGACACTAAAATGATGTCCTAGTGTCCTTAATATGCTGTCCTAGTGTTCTTAGATGCTGTCCTAATTGGGGCCGCAAAAACCAAAGGACTAGAGTACAACAAGGACCAAGGACCAAGAACTAAAGTGCAACAAACTAAAGGACTAGGGTACAAGGGACTAGAGGACCAAAGGACTATAAGACTTATTCTAGCATTCCTCCCCTAAGTCTTGTACGTCGTCTTCTGAGAGGGTTGGACCATCCCGATCTTGGTGCGAAGTTCAATGAACTTGAGCCTCCCAAGGGGCTTCGTGAGCAGGTCCGCAAGCTGGTCATTGGTGTTGATGTAGTTCGCCTTGATGCTCCCTTCCTCCAAGCATTTTCGGATGAAGTGGTACCTCACCCGGATGTGCTTGCTCCGTTCATAGAAAACGGGATTCTTTGCCAGGGCCAGAGCTGACACGTTGTCCAGCCTGAGTTCGACCGCTCTAGTGTCTTTGCTGAGGAGATCACCAAGCAGTCGACTAAGCCAGAGCGCCTGAGTCGAAGCGGTGGAGGCCGCTATGTACTCGGCCTCGCAGCTGGACAGGGCCACCACCTGCTGCTTGACCAACAACCAGCTAACGAGGCACTTGCCGAAAAAGAAGAGGATCCCACTCGTGCTCTTGCTGGTGTCGATGTCGCCGGCGTGGTCGCTATCGTTGTACCCGACAAGTTGTGCCTCCCCAGGACACCTCAGGTAGTGGAGGCCGTGATCGAGAGTCCCCGCAACATAGCGGATGATCCTCTTCACAGCCTGCTGGTGATCCGTCGTCGGTCATTGCAGGAACCGACTAACGTAGCCGACGGAGAATGCCAAGTCCGGCCGTGTGTGGGTGAGGTAGCGAAGGCTCCCCACAAGACGCCGGTAATGCGTAGCGTCCACCTCCTCCGCTGTGCTGTCACGGCTCAGCTTCAGCCTCTCCTCCATCGGAGTGAGAGCTGGGTTGCAGTTTGTGAGCCTAGCTAGCTCAACAATGCGCTTGGCGTAGGCGGTCTGTCGAAGTGTGATCCCGGTGTCGGCCTGGTGCACCTCAATCCCAAGGTAGAAGGAGAGAGATCCCAGGTCACTCATCTGGAAGGTGACTTTCATCTCTTCCTTGAACGCTGTCACCTCCGCATTCTTGGTGCCGGTGATCACCAAGTCGTCGACGTAGACACCCACCAGTAGGGTGTTTCCTCCATTGTCGCGCCGGTAGATGGCCGCCGCGTGCGGGCATTGCCCGAAGCCCATCCTCTTGAGCGTGGAATCCAACTTGGCATTCCACGCCCTTGGTGCCTCACGCAAGCCATAGAGGGCCTTGCGCAGGCGCAACACCTTGCCCTCCTTGCTAGGGACCACAAACCCCGGCGGCTGGTGTACGTAGACCTCCTCCTTCAAGTCGCCGTTGAGAAACGCCGACTTGACGTCCATGTGTTAGACACGCCAGCCTTCTTGGGCAGCGAGTGCAAGAAGGAGTCGCACGGATTCCATCCGTGCCACGGGGGCAAAAGCATCGTCGAAGTCGATCCCCTCCTGCTGCACAAAGCCGCGTGCCACCAAGCGAGTCTTGTGCTTGACGATGGCGCCGGCTTCATCCCTCTTCAACTTGAACACCCACTTAAGGGTGATCGCACGGTGGCCACGAGGGAGATCAGCAAGCTCCCAAGTGCGGTTCGTCTCAACCGCGTCCATCTCCGACTCCATCGCAGCACGCCATGCCGCGTGTTTCTCGGCCTCCGCAAAAGACCGAGGCTCGCCGTCATCGCACGCAAGGTGCAACTGCGCCTCCAGATCTTGATCATCCAGATCGTGAGGGGCCAGTCCCGGCACTGGCTAGTTGCCGAGAATGTTCTCCATCTTGCGATACCGCAACTGCTCGCCGTCGTAGCACCCGTCGAGGCGCTCCTCGTCGTGGGAGAGCGGAGTAACAAACTCCACTGGGTCGTGCTCGACACGAGCTGGGGACGGAGTGGGCGTGCCCGGAGGAGTGGCCATCGGTGCTGGAGTGCGTGGGGTCACCGGCTGAGGTGGAGGTGGACAGTCGGGGGCTGGGGTAGACACGCTCGGTGGAGAAGAGTTGCCTACTCCCCCAACTCCCTTGAATTGGACGTAGTCGACGATGAAGTCGTCGTGCGTCGAGGTCGAATCGTCGTCCACTGCCTTGTCCCATGCCCATCCTCGCCCTTCGTTGAACACAACGTCGTGCGTCGTGCGCACACACTGTGTCTCTGGGTCGAGAATGCGGTAGGCCTTCGAGCCCTCCGCGTAGACGATGAACACCCCCGGAGTGCTCCTGTCGTCGAGCTTGCTGATGTGGCCAAGCTCCTTGGCGAACGCGAGGCAGCCGAAGACCCGTAGATGAGAGACCGCCGGCTTGCGCCCATACTAAGCCTCGTACGGCACCTGCCGTTGAGAGCCTTGGTGGGCGCGCGGTTGAGGATGTAGACAGCTGTCACCACCGCCTCTCCCCAGAAGATAGCCGGCATTCCCCTCTGCTTGAGGAGGGCCCGAGCCATCCCCACAACCGTCTGGTTGCGCCGCTCGACGACGCCATTCTGCTGCGGGCTGTAGGGCGCGGAGTAGTGGCGCTGAACACCCTCATCCGCGGAATACGACGCGAATTCAACTGTCGTGAATTCGCCGCCGTTGTCGGTGCGTAGCACACGCAGCTTGCGGCCGCACTCCGCCTACGGGATGGCCTGCGCGCGCCTGATGGCGTTCGCAGCCTCTCCCTTTCTGCCAAGGACCACGACCCACATGTAGCAGGAGAGGTCGTCGACGAGCAGCAGGAAGTAGCGTTGTCCTCCTGGTGTAGCTGGTGTTACCGGGCCACACAAGTCCCCGTGAACGAGCTCGAGCCATTCCTTAGCTCGAAAGCTCGACTTCTGGGGAAAAGGAAGCCGCCTCTGCTTCGTCAATACGCAGACGTCGCAGAGCTGCTCCACGTGGTCAAGGCATGGCATGCCTCGCACCATCTCCATGCCCAAAGCACTCGTGCCACTGCCATGCCTCGTCGTCCCGACGAGTGGCAAGGCAGACAAGCTGTGCTACCTGCACGTGAAGGACATAGAGTCGATTGGTGCCTCTAGTTACCTTGGCATGAAGGCGACGATGGCGATCCCAAATCCTCATGACTCCGTCCTTAATCTCCACGCGCGAACCGTTCTCATCCAACTGTCCCAGGCTGATGATGGAGTTTCTCAACGCGGGGATGTAGTAGACTCCGCGCAGCCTGTGCTCACCAGACTCGGCGGTGAGGATGACAGAGCCGACACCCTTGGTATCCACGCCGGAGGCGTCACCAAACTTGACAGAGCCTCGGACATTGGAGTCAAGCTCAACGAATAACTCCCGTCGACCGGTCATGTGATGGGTGGCGCCGGTGTCGAGGCACCACCCGTTAGTCTTGTCGTTGCTGGAGCCGTCGCCGAGGAAAGCGTGTGCTTTTGGCTCATCAAGATGAAGGAGAGCCGCTACGGTCGATGCCACTAGAGGTGGCTTGATGCTTCCGTGTGCCAGAAGCAAAGCTGGCTCCTCCTCTACCTGTGCCACGTGGGCCTCCTTCTCCACTTGTGCCACGTGGGCCTGACCACGTCGTGGCTGTCGAAACTCCCTGGCCCAATGACCAAGCTTGCCACAGTTGTGGCAGGTGTCGTCTCGTGTCGGCTTGTGGTTGCCGACGGTGCCGCCCTGGGCGCCTCCACAGGCGCCACCCTCGGTACGTCCGCGTGCCCCGGCCTGGGTACCTTCGTGCCCCTTGCGCGACTTGCCGCGCTTGCGGCCGCCTGTCGAGGAAGAGGACTCCCCCTTCTTCCGGTCACCCTGGCCAGCCTCCCACTGCTCGCGAGTGAGATGAAACTCCCCGCCAATGGTGATAGGCCCCGAGAGAGGTTGTGGTTCGTCGCTATCGACGACCTTGAGTCGACCTATCGCCTCTTCAATCGACATCGTGGAGAGGTCCAGCAGAGACTCGATCGAGCGAGCGATCTGCTTGTACTTCTCAGGGATGCACCGAAGGAGCTTCTCGACAGCTCTCTCTTCGTTGTAGGTGTCGTTGCCGAACTTCACCAACTTCTGCAACAAAGTGTTGAGACGGAGAGCAAAGTCATCAACGTCCTCACCTAGCTTAAAGGCCAGGTTCTCCCACTCCTTGCGAAGCGCCTACAGTGTGGACTTGCGGGCGCGGTCGCTGCCGATGCGTGCCGCAGCGATGGCATCCCATGCCTCCTTAGCAGTCCGCTTCTTAGAAAGCGAGAACTACATCTCGGGCGGGACTGCAGCAATGAGGGCATCCAACGCCCGTCGATCCTCGTAGTAGTCGACGTCACCGTACTGAACTGCTTCCCACATGTGTCGCACCTGGAGCCGTACCGTCATCACCGTGGCCCACTCAACGTAGTTGGTCTTGGTGAGGGTAGGCCACCCACCGCCGGGACCGACGTCCCTGACAATGGCCTGGACCCCGTGGTGTCCATGGTACCTGTTCGGGGAGGGAGGATCGTGCCGCCTGTAATGGCCGCGTTCTCCGTCGACCCAGTCGCCGCCGCCGGGAGCGCCACCAGCGCGTCCGCGCCCGTCTGGGCTGCGGCTGTCGCGCCCATGGGGGCGCGCGGCTGCTCGCTGCACCTCTCGTGCTCGCACCGCCTCCCTCACTGGCCTGAGCTCATCGTCGACGCCGCCGTCGACAGAGCTTCTGGAGCTACTGCCGCGCAGAGCCTCTAGTCCCGCTGCCGCCGCACGCGCTACAGCCGCCACCGCCGCTGCTTCCACTTCCGCCCTCGCTGCTGCCAGTTTCGCCGCCGCCAACCTTGCCGCCATTACTGCCGTCGCCGCAGTCTCTGCCGCCGCTCGCTCGCGCTCCTCTGCCGCGGCGACCTCCGTCTACCGCGCGCTCGAGGCGACCGAGCGCTGAGACTATCCGTCGGACATGGCGCACTAGTGGGGGAGGGCTGTTGTGTGTGGAAGACAAGCTGCTGCTCGTCTGTGCAGGAGAGGAATGAGCTGGAACAACCGGTGTTCCTGCTGCCGGTTGCGGACAGAGAGAGGTGCGGGAAGGGGAGGAGCAGGAGATGTTTAAGCTGCAGGATAGAATGGCTCTGATACCAGATGTTAGTAGTTGAATTCTTACTCTCATTGGAAGAGAGGATGACACTAGAAGTTGGGGCAATTTTCTTGTCTATTTCTCACACAATGCCATGCCAACCCAAGGGGTTGAGGCTACATATTTATAGCTGCCATGGCAGCCAAGCATATGTCACAAAGATGCTAGTCTAAGATGCTTAGATGCTGTCCTAATATGTTGTCCTTGGCTGACACTAAGATGATGTCCTAGTGTCCTTAATATAATATCCTAGTGTCCTTAGATGCTGTCCTAATTGGGGCCACAAAGACCATAGGACTAGAGTACAACAAGGACCAAGGACTAAAGTGCAACAAACTAAAGGACTAGGGTACAAGGGACTAGGGGACCAAAGACCAAAGGACTACAAGACTTATTCCAGCACACGCGCCCTGCTACCGACGCGGAGGGCGGCAAGGCCGGGGCGCGCGCGCTGTGCACCGTGATAAATAAGCAGAGGCGAAATAGAAGATGTGAACGTCGGGCTCCCATCACAGATCACGACGGCTTCGTGTTAATTATATTTTGTGGCGAATAACAGCGCATGTACACAATATATAGATGAGTTGGCTGGTTTGGAAACTATCTAGGAAAGAAAGAAAAGATTTACACAATTACAACTATTCTATCTCTAATAATATCCTATCCTATGTTTCCTAACCAGCCATATCTCTTCTATATTTAGATACAACCGTATTTGGTTAGTTACAATTTGTTTAACACTCTCCTCAATCTAAATCTTCTCCACATTAAGATTGCCTTTGAATAACTCCAATTGTCGCGCTGCTAGTGGTTTTGTAAAACCGTCTGCCACCTGATCCCTTGTCGAAACATGTTCTATGTCAAGCAATCTTCTTGCAACTCTTTCACGCACAAAATGATAATTAACTTCAATATGTTTTGTTCGTGCATGGAATACTGGATTTGCCAAAAGATATTTAGCTCCCATGTTGTCACACCATAGCTTTGCTTTTCTTGGTGCTTGAATTCCAATTTCTAACAATAAAGTTTAAATCCACATGATTTCTGCAGTTGCATTTGCTAATGCTTTGTACTCTGCTTCTGTGCTAGATCTTGACACAGTTGCTTATTTTCTCGCATTCCAAGAGACAAGATTCGATCCCAAAAATATTGCATAACCTCCTATAGATCGCCTGTCATCAAGACTTCCAGCCTAATCTGCATCACTAAAACCACTCACCATGAGAGATGTCGTTTTACCAATCTTGAGCCTAAGTTTTGTTGTATTCTTTACATATCTCAAAATTCTTTTAACTGCAGCCCAATGAACTGTGGTAGGTGCATGTAAGAACTGGCATACTTTATTAACAGAGAATGAAATATCAGGTCTTGTTAAAGTCAAATATTGTAGCGCACCAACCACACTTCTGTATTGAGTGGCATCATTCAGACCAAGTAAATTTCCCTCATGAACCGATAGTTTTTCTGAGGTGGATATAGGAGTAGTAACTGGCTTGCAATCACTCATTCCAACTCTTTTTAATACATCCGAGGCATATTTTTCTTGTGTCAAGATCATACCATCAGACACATTATTTACTTCAATTCTAAGAAAGTAGTGCAGATCGCCTAGATCTTTTAGAGCAAACTCTTTATTGAGATCACTAAGCAATGCTGAAGTTGCACTGGGTGTCGAACTGGCTACAATTATATCACCAACATAAACAAGCACATATATACTGATGTTACCTTTATTATAAAAGAATAGAGATGTATCTGCCTTTGACGATTTGAAACCCAAGTCTTGTAGCTTCATGCTTAACCTCGAATACCACGCTCTTGGCGCTTGTTTAAGTCCATATAAAGCCTTGTCGAGTCTGCACACATAACCTGGCACAGACTTGTCCTCATATCCAGGTGGTTGTTTCATATAAACTTCTTCTTCTAGTAGACGATGTAAAAATGCATTTTATACATCTAGTTGACGAAGGCTCCAACCTCTTGACACAACAACAGAAAGAATAACTCGAATTGTTGATGCCTTGACCGCAGGACTAAAAGTGTCTTCATAGTCTATGTCATACCTTTGCTTGAAACCTTTAGCAACAAGACGAGCCTTATATCTATCCAAACTTCCGTCTGCTTTTTTTTATTTTGTAAACCCATTTGCAGTCAATAATATTAGTGCCTCTTCTTGGAGGTACAAGATGCCACGTTTTATTTTTTACCAAAGAAGAGTATTCTAAATCCATAGCATTTTTCCAATTCTTATCTCCTAAAGCTTCATTTATATTTTGTGGTTCCCCTGATGATGTAAAAAACCCATATCGAATAGTGCCATCGGTATATACCTTTGGTTTGCGAATGGCGGCCTGTAGCCGTGTCATGGGTCTTGATATCTCAGGTGTATTTGTCACCGCAGCTGGGGATGCAGCTTCCTCAGGCACAGAAGATCTTGGCGCTTGCCCATGCACATCAGCAGTAGGGTCAGCACCTGTTCTTGTGGGCAAAGCCGACGCGGGGAAGCCAGGCACTGAGTCCGACAGGGATCCTGTCAGTTGTATAATGGGTAACTAATGAGTGATCATATGCTTAATTCTAATAATTCGTGTGAAGAGTTGTGTGCAGGAAATGAAGTGGATTCAGCAGAGGCAGGAGACGGTTGTGAATTCCATGCAGATTCGGTTGTAGACACCGAAACCGCGTCGCCTGTGTCCCCTCCGACCAGTGCTCCTACTGTGTCCCCAGGTGGCGAGGCAGTAGGAGTACTGGTCGGAGGGGACGCAGGCGACACGGTTTTGATTCGGTTGCAGACACCGAAACTGCGTCGCCTGCGTCCCCTCCGACCAGTGCTCCTATTGTCTCTACAGGTGGCGAGGCAGTAGGAGCACTGGTCGAAGGGGACGCAGACGACGCAGTTTTGGTGTCTGCAACCGAATCTGCATGGAATTCACAACCGTCCCCTGCCTCTGCTGAATCCACTCCATTTCCTACACACAACTCTTCACACGAATTATTAGAATTAAACATATGATCACTCATTAGTTCTCCCCCTTGATCATATGGTAGTGGCTGGAGATCAGGAGGAAGGAGAGATATTTCTTGACGAAGTCTGGCTCCTGCATTCGGATGAAGTTGAGAGAAAGGAAAAACATTCTCATCAAAAATAACATCCCGAGATATATAGACCCGTCCTGTGAAAGGATCTAAGCACTTGAAACCTTTGTGCAAAGAGCTATAACCAAGAAACACACACTGTTTGGAGCGGAACTGAAACTTGTGAGTATTATATGGACGAAGATTAGGCCAGCATGCACAACCAAAGACTCTGAGAGAGGAATAGTCTAGTTTTTGTTGGATAACCGTTCAAGAGATGTTTCATAATTAATGACTCGACTGGATGTCCGATTGATAAGATATGTGGCAGCAATGAAAGCATCTTCCCAATATTTAAGAGGAATAGATGCATGAGCAAGAAGAGCTAACCCAACTTCAACAATATGTCTATGTTTTCGTTCTGCAGCCCCGTTTTGTTGATGAGCATGAGGACACGACACAAGATGAGAGATTCCAACTCGATCAAAAAAGGAGTGAAGTTTCTGGTATTCATCCCCCCCAGTCTGTTTGCATTGCAACAATTTTTCGATTAAAGAGTCTTTCGACTAGATTTTGAAATTCATTGAATTTCTGAAAAAACCTCAGATTTATGCTTAATGAGATAAATCCACACATATTTGCTGTAATCATCGATGAAACTAACATAATATCTGTTTCTTCCAACCGAATTAGGTGGAGGGCCCCAAACATCAGAGAAAACAAGTTCCAAAGGTTTACTTGAAACACTATGCGACTTGGGATACGGAAGCTGATGACTTTTTACCTTTTGACAGGCATCACACACAGACTCTTTATTTGACTCATCTAAACAGGGGAGATTATTCATGCTAATAACTTTAGAAATAATAGGGGCAGATGCATGACCCAAACGACTATGCCACCTCTGGAAGGATGGTTTGACGGCTCCAAAGGCTTGCTTTAAAGTGGATGGAGGAAGGGGATAGAGACCCCTACGACATGGCCCCTTAAGGATGGTGTTCTTCGTGGCCTGATCCTTGATCAAAAAATAATCAGGGTGAAATTCAAGAAAAACAGAATTATCTTTGGTGAGACGATGAACTGAAACAAGATTTTTAGCAGCCTTTGGAACATGAAGAATATTGTTTAGATGCAAATTACGAGTCGGGGTGTGAACTAATGAATGACCGATATGTTTAATTTCCATACCTGCACCGCTTGCCGTATGACTTTGATCACTCCCATGATACTTGTCACGAACGGCGAGCTTTTCAAGATCACTTGTGATATTGTCGGTAGCACCAGAGTCCATGTACCAATTTTGATCCATGGAGTAGAGGCTCATAGCAGCAGCAACATGACGTTCCTCTGGAACATGGTTTTCATCAAACCTGTGCCAGCAGTCAATCGTCGTGTGTCATGTCTTGAAGCAGACCTGACAGATAGGGCGCCCATTGTTGTCATGAGTCGCGGTTGGTCCAGTGGGGAAGCTTCTGCGCTGTTGATTCTGGCGTGGTGGCTGTTGCTGACCACGCCCGCGGCCATCAGACCTGCGGCCAGGATTGGACCGTCCACCCCGGCCACGATTGAAGCCTCCCCTTTGCTGGCCTCCACCGCGACCACCTCTTCCTGCTGAATTTGCTGGCAACGATGAACCGGAGCCAAGCTGCAACTCTAATCTGGTCTCAAAGCTTAGTAATTGGGAGTACAATTCTGAAGGAGCAATAGGTTCTGATCTAGTTACAAGAGCAGAAACTAGAGAGTTGTACTCAGTGTCAAGACCATTGCAGATATACATCACCAGTTCCTCATTGTCGAGGGGCTTTCCTGCTGCAGCCATCTCATCTGCGAGCCCCTTCATCTTGCCATAGTATTGAGCAACTGTCATGGTGTCCTTCTTTTTCGTGGCGAGAGGGCGAGACGCACATTAGTCGCACGTGCACGCGTGTGGGAGACGAACATGTCGGTGATCATCTTCCATGCTTCAGCAGAGGTTCTTGCCGTGGTGACTTGTGCCAAGATGTCCCTGGACAAGGAGGTGAGGAGAAATCCTAGGACGTGTTGGTCCGTGGTGAACCACTCTTCATAGGCCGGATTTGAGACCTTGACGGGTGTACCGTCATCCTTCTTCTCATCAATTTCTTCAGGTGGAGCTACGGCTTTGCCGTTGACATATCACTCCAATCTTACGCCTCGTAAGATCGCAAAAACTTGCGCAGACCACATCCCGTGATTTTGGCGAGTGAGTTTCTCCGTGACTTGAACGTCGAGAAGAGGATTCGATGACGAACTTGAGGATGCCATTGCTTCAAGGATTGAATCTACTAGGCTCTGATTACCATGATAAATAATCAGAGGCGCAATAGAAGATGTGAACGTCGGCCTCTCATCAGAGATCACGACAACTTCGTGTTAATTATATTTTGTGGCGCATAATAGGCGCATGTACACAATATATAGATGAGTTGGCTGGTTTGGAAACTATCTAGGAAAGAAAGAAAAGATTTGCACAATTACAACTATTCTATCTCTAATAATATCCTATCCTATGTTTCCTAACCAGCCATATCTCTTCATATTTAGATACATGGTTAGTTACAATTTGTTTAACACCCCGTCTGCCTAGAGGACGTCCAGGCCGGCGAGACGGTGCGGCGGCTGCCGGCGTGCAGGCACCTGTTCCACGTCGAGTGCGTCGACATGTGGCTGCACTCGCACTCGACGTGCCCGCTCTGCCGGCGCGACGTCTGGGACGCGAAGCCCACGCCGGAGGCGGATCCGCCGGACAATGCGTCGCCGCCGGTGTGAGGACGTAGCAAGCGAACTGGACCTTTCGACATGATTTTGTGACGATGTGGTCCCTGGCCACTGGCCTGCTGAATTTCAGTAGCCTGATCCGCTCATCGTTTGGTGTTTTCCGATGGCCTGATAGAGGCATCGAAATTGTCGCCGATGCAGGAGTTCGTCTGAAACTTGTAGTAACTTGTATAGAAGTCGTATAGCGTTTGCAGAATTGCAATTCACGAATTATATGTATCCAAACACCAACTATACATCGCAATCAGTAGAGCATACCACCTATACTGTATTTCTGAAATCATACGGTCGCTATACAACTACAAGTGCCTATATAGTATACAAGAAACAGCGGGCCCGGCCAGAATAGAATAGTTACTCTCGAAGACAAGAAACGGAGGAAGGAGACGGTGCATGCACGACGAGACGATCTCCCTGCCCACGGATCGGAGCCCGAAATAAAAAAAAACTCGCTGTTTCCACCGATCGATCTCTCCGTCGCCATTTCCGCCTGCGAGATTTCCTAGGAATTCGGTTCTTTTTACGCCCATATGCCAATGGAATTGCGCAGGCAGTGAAGCATCCGGCTAGGCTAGCCACAGGCAACCATGGACCGGTGCCTCCTACTATATATGCACGATGGCCATCGCCAACGTGGTTTGATTTGGCGGCACGGGCATGCTCGTCTGCGTGCTCGTCCGGCTGGCGCAGTCGCCGGACAGGAGCGCGTCCGAAACCGTCGTGGTCACCATCTCCCTCCTCTCCTGGGTCAGCATCAGCGCCTACATCTACCCCGTCTTCGCCTGCTGCGAGGTCGGTCGGCTGCTCTGCCGGCGCGCGCGTGCCCGGCAGCTAAGGCGCTGGAACGGCGGCGGCCATGATACTCTACCACAGCATTCGGTGCGTAGCCAGGGCCACGGTCTGGACGTGCTTCCTCGGGAGGGCCCAGCCGGCGTCGGCGGAGCGCGGGTCGTCGCTGCCGCCGACATCCCGGCGTACGAGCAGCGGGACACCGGCGCGTCGGACTGCCCGGTGTGCCTTGGCGGGGTGGAGAAGGGCGAGATGGTGAGACGGCTGCCGGCGTGCTTGCACTTGTTCCACCAGCACTGCATTGACCTGTGGCTCAACGGCCACTCGACGTGCTCCGTCTGCTGGTTCGACGTCTTGGCTCCGCTGCCGGGACAAGTAACCTGACACTGTCTTGCTCTTTCCCTCGTTTTTTTTAAGGTGAGACGACACGAAGCTGGAACCACGAATTGAAACAAAATTCTCTGGGTACCGCATGTAAATAACGCCTGTGCATCCCGTCCTATATCAGAAGCCGAACAGAAGGAACCTACTCGTGCGGACCCGAGACGGAGACAAGGAGCAGCGCACCAGGTCGCTCGCGGAGCCTAGGCGGATATGCACGCCCGCGGAGCAGAGGCCTGGAGCGCGCGAGGCTTGGAACTGAGCTTGAGCTGCTTTGAGATCCATGCTCCGCGTGAGTAATCAAGGATGCACCGGGCGTTATTTATACGCACGGTATCCAGAGAATTTTGTTTCCAATAATTGGTATTGTATCACAAACCTGGCGTTGGAAGATAACTGATGAAAGGACGAATTTGACCCCCCCCCCCTTGGTATATTACTACATTCAAAAATAAAATCTTTCACCTGCAATGTCCCGTTCGCATTCTAAATTTTTAACTTCTTCACATCTGAATAAAAAAGCAGCCACGTTTTCTAGGGACTGAATCAGAAAAATATGTACAGTACACCAATAACGATTTTTCTAATAAACTTAATCAGAACACAACCATATATGTATACCAAAATTCCTACAAAATATATGGTTTTCATATCAACTGCTAAGTATGTAGATGCCGGTAGAGTTATTCTATATACTTACATAAATTTGAAGGATGGAGTATACGCACATTTTGTTTGGAAAGGCATCTCAACTACCGTACGATGTGGCACGTTAACCGGCAGCGCAGTAGCCGGCATGCGCTCGTTTGCCTCTACCTACCTTCAGGATCAAATGAAAAAGACAGATCAACATGGATCAGGAAATCAGGCACCTAATCTAATGGATCATGTGCCAACTTGATGGAGCATCTGGTAGTACAAGATTGCACTACTGGCTTCTTCTGAGTTCTGACATTAAGATTTTCTTCATGCAATTCAGAAAGATTTTCCAGCGACCACGCGAATGGGTTTAACCGGAAGAGACGGCGGCCACATGTGTGGTTCAGGCCTCTAAGGGTGCGTTTAGCAACAAGAAACGTTTCAGGTTCTAAGTTGAATATTTCACATTTTTTGCCTACAAACATGAAACACCTGGAAAGGTGTTCCACAGTCTGAATCACTTCATATTATTATACCCCCTCCAGTTTTATCATTATTTACAGTAATTTGCCATTGTCTACTCTTATTTTCAACTCTTCGCCGCTGCTGCGATGTAACAAGGATTTATCCGTGCATGTTGATGATGACATATATTTTATAATGCCACTTATAAATAATGCATATTATAAAAATTTATTATATGTTATATAATGACTAAAACAATATAGTCTATCCAAGGGTAAATAGATCATTTTAATCTTCTTCTCCTTATACTGAAACTGAAATCATAAAAGTAGCCAAACGGTTTATAAAGTGATTCTGTTTTAGTTGAGAAACATTTCTGCGTTGAAACTGAAATGTTTCTGTTTCTAATAGAATCTAGAGTTGTACCAAACGGGGTCTAAAATAGGCCAGCCCATGGTTTTTTGGACTCACACTAAGCGTACGTTTGGCAAGAAGAAACGTTTCAGATTATAGGTTAAATTAGTTGAAACGGTACTAAACAGTAAAAAAGTGAGCCGTTTCAGCAGTGAATCGATGAGAATTATTTCACTTTTTTGCCTATGAAATTGAAACACACACTGAATCACCTCATATTATTGTATCTCCCCTCCAGTTTCGTAATTATTTGTCGTAATTTGCGATCGTCTACCTTTATTCTTAACTTGTCATCATCGTTACGGCGCAACAAGGATTTATCCGTAAATATGGATGATGATATATATTTTATAATGACACTTATATAATGTATATTATAAGACTTTATCATATTGCTATACTATGACAAAAATAATATAGTCCATCTAAGAATAAAATATGTCATTTTGTCCCTGCTCCTCTCTGTACTGAAGCTGAAATACAAACGGTTTCTAAAATAATTCTGTTTCAGTTGAGAAATATTTCTCCGTTGAAACTGAAATGTTCTGTAATTCTCAATAACTGTTGGCCAACTCAATAAGTGGCGGCACTGTCTGTTGCTTCCGGTCCAGTTCCAACACAGAATTCTCCTACTCGGCCTCTAACTCATCTGCTCCAAGAAGCCCATTCCGACGAAAGCCCACACCCTTCTTCCTCTCCCACTCGCTCCTCGCCGCCGCCGCGTCCCCGTTTCCCCTGCTTGGCAAATCCGCGCCGGGTTCCGCTCCTCCCACGACCCCAGCTGCAGATTTTCCAGGTCCTGTTGCGTTCTATGCCCCGCCAGTTCCGTTCCTCCTGTCTGTGCGCTGCGTGCGTATGTGTTTGTTTGTTTCAGTTTTGCATATGCATCTGGTCAACCTCACTATGCAAAATACTCGAAGTAACCTCTGACACATTGAAACTGAAGAAATGAGCCACCTTGGAAATCTTTACCAACACAAATGTGAGACCGTCCAAACAATACATCCACAACAAATCGATTTCTCCCGCCCCAGCGCACCTTTTCCGGCTAGAGCGAGCAAACATTACAAATGAAGAAGGAACAAACGAACGAGCTGATCATCAGACTGCACAAAGCTACACAGTTACGAATTGCCCAAAAAAATCGCCACAGGTTGGTTTGCCTGATCCCCTCCCCGCTATCGGATGGCAGCGCCCTCACAGGCGAGGAGCTCTTGCCTGGCCTGCATCGAAGGGGCGGTGGCGATGTCGGCGCCGCCTGTGGCCTTGATCTGCTGCTGGTGGTACAGGTGGCGTAGCCGCTCGATCTCCTTCCTGAGCGCCTCTTGGTGAGCTGCATTACGTTACATATATGGGATGACTTTTCAAAATTCAAATACACACCGTGTCGTCATGGTTAGCTTTGCTCTGGTCACAATGTACTCATGCTGATGGCGTCAAATGCATTCTTTGTAAATTCAGTCCTAGTTGCTACTTAGCTTTAACAGAGCATTAACTGGGGGTCCTCAAGCATGTGTAGAATCTACACTTTTTCACAGCGCCTTGATTTCTTTCAGTTTTGCAAGTGGTGTATGAAACTAAGCATGGTATCAGAGATCAGAAGCCTTGTGAGTTTACGCCTATCTGGTGCAAGTTGGTATTTGACCATCAACAGATAGTTCTAGCCAAAGCAAACAAAAGAAGATCTGGTACCATCTTTGAAGATCTTGTCTTGGGCGAGTGCTGCAATTCTTTGCTTGAGATGGCTGTTGCCGACGGTGAGCAGTGACCGCTGGTGATCCAGGAAGGCCACGCGAGGGGACAGTGCTGAAACCTCCATCTGCAGTGCAGTATCGATCAATCTATCAGAAAACAGATCCTAAAAGTCCAGATCTATGCTTTTGTTTCTGCTGCATCTGAAACGCCTCAAGTACAGTGAATGTTTTTTTCCTTTTTGAGCGAAAAAAGCTGTGAATACTATAGAGGTAGAGTAACTATGGTAGATTTGGATTGCCATATCAAGCAAAAAGTGAAC